>CM042425.1:11611015-12868515 GCA_023631565.1 Gymnocephalus cernua
TTCACATGACAACAGTAACATCAATTATGACAATGGCTACTCACAGAAGTTGACGCATTTAATTGCATCACATCTGTCTACAGGAGCCGACAATATTAAGAAATATTGGAGTCGTTACTACCAGGGGTCACAGGGTGTAGTCTTCGTATTGGACAGCGCCTCATCGGATGAGGACCTTGAAGCAGCACGTAACGAGCTCCACTCGGCCCTGCAGCACCCGCAGCTCTGCACACTGCCTTTTCTCATCCTCGCCAACCACCAGGACAAGCCAGCTGCAAGGACGCCAAACCAGGTAACCTAGCTGGTTTACAGTGCTATTGTTAGTTAATTCCATCCCATGCATCTCTAACTGCAATTCACTTCTTCATAAAACATTACATGTCTGTCTCAATCAGAAAAATCAGTTTTACATCTATTAATTGTACACATTCAGACACATACTCACCAGTAAATAAGTATGCACATACAGATCAATGGCATTTTTCATTTGCACTCTGAAATAAATAGTTGTACACAATGGGTCTGCTATACTTGTTAGGGTTAAAGTGAGTTGTTTTAGAGCTGAGCTCTAACTACATTGTGCATCATAATTTTGTCAGTCCCATCATTTAAGAACAGATTGTACTACTTTCTAGTGGTGGTGGTGTAGGGGGTTGTGCATGCCCCTATGAACCTGGGAGCAGTGTTGTTGGATACGTCACCCCAGGTCGGGTCTCTCACGGCAAATTGGTCCCCTGTGAGGGGCCAAACTAGAGCGATCAAAAGATCTCTATAAATTGGTGTTTTGGGAAAAGAGAAACCTCATCCGGAATAAGGAAGCCAAGGCCTCCTCCTGCAGCCAGGCCTTGAACAGGAGTTTGCAGGCAAGTCCCTTGTGGCTGGCTCGTACCAATTGGGCCTGGTAAGGCTCAGCCCAAACAAATAACATGGGGCTAATGCCATGTCCCTCAAATGTTAGGTGTTGGAGTCTAGTGCATTGCCAAGTGGGTGGTGGGCCATGGTGGAGACCACTGCGTACTGACCCATGGCTATGATAAGTGATTCTTGAGATGTGAAATATCACCTGTCTGTTGTGGAAGGAGCCAGAGCTAGTACGCCATCTCTTTTGCACAGCCACCTAACCCAAATATATAGTGAGTGTGAACTGGGATTGTCTGGCTGAAGCCCATTTGCACGATGTCTCCAACTCTCACCTCTGGAAGACCTATTGTCACATCTCATTGGAAGTTGGGGATATGATATCCAAGTGTGTCCTGTGAAAACCCACCATTGCTGATGTGTCTTGTAGGGGTTGTGGCCAGAAGGTCTTTGGTGCCTGTCATGGCAGTAGCCTGATTACCTGCTAGTGGAACCCACTGTTGAGGAAGGTTGTCAATGTGAAGAGGGTGGCTTTCAGCCGGCTTGGTTTGCCCAAAGGTATTACGAATCAGCAGACAAGAATGTGGAATCCAGCTGGATTGCATCTTCTGTTGTCGCAGAAACAGAAACTTGGGCGATGTTTGGGATGTTCATGAAAACGTTCTTTTGGTTTACCTCAACAAGTTTCTGCCAAATCGTCCAATGACTCAGGAAGGAGGAGTAGGGGCTTCTCAGTTTTCACACATACAGGCAATTCACTTCTCATTCCTCGCCTTAAAAGTGGCTACATTGCATGCGTAACGTATGCAGAGCAGACGATCCAACACTACGCTTTCACCATAATCAATGAAACTGGGCACAAGAGCAGCACACAGTGGTGCGTATGCTCTGCGGAGATCCGCTCTACAAGCTTAAAAATAGGACAGTCTTCTATTTATATTTTTTACGTGAGGTGTGTGCGGCCCTTTTACACAGAAATGGACCGTAAAGTGTCATTGTTTCTTTTAAATTAAACTACTGATATACAGGAAACAACCTACTGACTGTGAATGAGCGTATTGGCCGTTTCATTTTGAGAGTTTGTTTTTATTTCTTGTTTCCCTCACCTGCGTCCTCTGATAACAGCTGACAGTAAATTGACGTTTTCACAGCGCTGTGCCAGCTCCAAAAACCTGAAGAAACAACAATCCCAAAGCAAAAGCTCTCCATCTCACCTGTGACTCACACAATCCTACGCAGTGTGTGTGCGCAGCTGCTGTAGCCAGTTAAAACATACATACATTCCACAGCACATACGCTCCGCTTACGGTCCGCATACGTTACGCGTTCAATGTAGCCAAAGTTGCGCAACCTTGCTCCTACAGTATTTTCAACTGTTACTAACTGTTGCTAAATAGTTGTGTAATGTGTAAATCAATGTTGTTTTTATTTATTCAGCATCACCACCACCCACAGCACCCCAATAGCAATAGAGAACATGCAGGGCATGTGCTTCCAAGATGCTCATTTTTTTTTAATCCTTGCCAGTAAATGGTCCATGAAACAGCTTTGGAGCTCTGGAGCACAGATTCCCCCAATTTTCTGTGAACCTATATGTTTACCCCTTAGTGAAGTATTATATTCTGCTGTTATTTGCTGTTTGGCAGGTCAACATTTGTTATTTAGTCTTCAAAACTAGAGCTATGAATTATGACTAGCATCGCTCTAATTTCAGTAAGTCAGCTCATGTCATTTGACAATAAGCATGAGAGGCTCTAGATTATTTTAGAAAACATCAGCACTCAAAAGTTAAATACTTCCTCCAGTTTCATCCACATTCTTTGACAGAGTTGTCTTTAGGGTTGCAGACTCCATATTGTGTTGGGCAGGTTTTGCTCTTCTAATCATCTCTGTATGTTGACTGAGTAGGAAGCAGTGTACTTCTAACTGAGTATCTTAACCAGAACTGTCCAACGCAGAACCCCATGATTACACATCTTTTGTTCCAGTCATTGTTTTCCTTTTGTCTCAAATAGCAGTTTGCCACTCCACCTACAAACGGATGTAATAGTAAGAATATAGTAGAAATGTCATTAGTAGTCATGGAGTAGTAGGTCATGTCACCACCTCTCCACAGGACAGAATTAATCACTGCTTGTGGAGTCAGGAATCAAATACAGCATAACTATGGTAGTCTCTCTCTCTCTCTCTCTCTCTCTCTCTCTCTCTCTCTCTCTCTCTCTCTCTCTCTCTCTCTCTCTCTCTCTCTCTCTCTCTCTCTCTCTCTCTCTCTCTCTCTCTCTCTCTGTGTCTGTGTGTGTATGTTTGCTAGCCATGCTCTACCACTCTACCCCCCTCACAGAAGGATCCTCGTGGAGTAGGATGTTATGGATAGCATTCCCAGTGCAATGCTCACTCATGTTTCAAAAACCTCAATAACCTCACTTTACTGCGCACGCACGCACACACACGCACGCACAAACGTATACACAAGCTTGCATCATCTGCGGAGGCCAATATTTAATGTTTCTGAAGGATAATAAAGACCACCGGTGTTGCTGCTCTTCTGCAGTGGGAAATGACAGAGAAAATTGTTCTGTTCCAGATTCTGTTGTGACCTGATGCATTTGTGGACAATCTATGACTACACCTGAGTCAGTTTAACTTAGTTTACTCGAGCACAAGCCACTATAGTCACAAAAACCCACTCATTTTATTGATATTTTAAATGGCAACTACTTGCTTTGAGACCGACAACACTGGTCTCTTTGTTGGCCCTCATAACGTAGCCTATTAATCCAGTCTGTGAGCTGCCCAAACTTGCACACTGGGCATAGCGTGATGTGTCCTCTGCCATATTTGATCGGTCTCTGGAAGTATTGACTTTTCTGAACGGTTTGCAAACACTGATGACACGTGAGACTGGCTTATGTCGCCTGAAGGCCTTTTTTGCATGCTGTAGGGAGGGTCATTTCAGTTTATAATGAATGACTTACATAAAGTGAGTTGCTATTTTGTATTCATGTGTCTGCAGCGTCACACTCTTTTTGTTGTACAGGAACGTACATTAAACATAATAAAATACATTTATACCTGCAGATTGTAGCAATTTCTTATTTTTAATTGGAATAGGGCTACTATCAATATCCTCTATAAAAGAATCATACATCCTATTTAGTCTATTTATGACAAGCTGGTGATTTGCAATCTTAAGGCTTTAAAATCAGCTGTCATCATTAATTCAACAGACGGCATAATATATTTGTACACGGAGCTGCACTGGTTGAACTGAACCTCAGTTGTAGGTACAAAAGAGATTTTGGCAGAATTTGGCATGGTAAGTGTATATATTCTTGGTGATACATTTGTGTGTTTAAAACATAGACTACAGTTTAACATGATATAGTCATTATGAGTGTTACCATGCCTGTGTGCACATTATCATCTGACTCATGGCTGTGTCATTGAGGGAGCTTAGTGTTCAGTGACTCATGAGTAACCTCTGCTAAGATGAAACAAAATTTTAGACTAACTATGAAAGAAATAAGTGACTCCACCTCTTCTCTTAAACCTTGTTTCTTTGCCTCTATTCTGTATGTCAAGCTCATGAAGGCACTTATAACCCTTGCTTGTTTTCCTTAAAGGAGAACTCCGGCCAATTTTTACATTAATCTAGCTAAATATAACTATGCGAGACCTGTCTATAGCAAAAACAAGATGCATTTTCAACATTCACCTACCCTGTTAGCTGCTAGCTAGCTAGCTGTCGTCTGGGACGAGAGTGTTAAGTCAGGCTTCAGTAATAATCATCATGCAGCAGTCCCGTGTGTATTTGTAGCATATATATGGATATATATCATATATATCCATTTTGTGTGCAATCCATCTGGCGTTGGAGAGTAGTATTCTCTGCCGACAACAATCACGAGAGCGCCCGCTGGTCTGGAAGATGTTCTCCGGAGGACCAGTGATGCCTTCGACCTACACTGTTATTTATCTTGCTACAACTGAATTCACACGGGACTTTAGCACGAGACTGCCGCTAGCCGTCTGTTAGTGTTTTACTGAACAAGGCACAGGCATAATTCTGCCCGTTTCCATGTAGTTACATAGTCAATAATATGCTCATAACCACTACAGCGCTCAATTACCTATTTTTGAAGGGAAATAAACCCCCAAAAAATCGCTGCGAATGCATCATTGGTCCTCCGGAGGACAGCCACGACCAGCGGGCGCTCTTGCGATTGTTGTCGGCGCAGCAAGCGAGGACTGCGGGCAGGAAGCAGAAGCAAGGCCGCCGGTCGGACACTACCACAATGATCCCCACGGCAGAGAATACTACTCTCCAACGCCAGATGGATCGCACACAAAATGGATATATATCATATATATCCATATATATGCTACAAATACACACGGGACTGCTGCATGATGATTATTACTGAAGCCTGACTGAACACTCTCTCGTCCCAGACGACAGCTAGCTAGCTAGCTAGCAGCTAACAGGGTAGGTGAATGTTGAAAATGCATCTTGTTGTCATGTAAGGGCCCTGTTCATGTTACACAGACATTTTAATTGCATTTTGTGTCTGTTAAGATACACAAAGGCACTATTTCATTCATGCCCCCATAACTGCCTTTTAGCTAAGTGGGAGCGGTGGGCATTAGCTGCAGCAGCTCCGTCTAGGTAGCTGCTGTTGCGCTAACTGTTTTAGCTATAGACTGGTCTCGCATAGTTATATTTAGCAAGATTAATGTAAAAATTGGCCGGAGTTCTCCTTTAATGTCAGGTAATATTGTGTGTTACGCTGTTAAAAATAAAATAGAAAAACAACAGAAATAGTAAGCCCACTGAACCACTGGAGAATGCAAGATGGGAAATCCCTCTATGTGTTAGCCAAACATTTGCTCAACATCCACAGGGGTCTCTTCCTGGAGTTTATTTTTGGTTCTCCCCATGCTGTCGTTTCGCTTTCACCTCTGTTATGGGACTTCACTACTTTGGGAAACATATATTAAAAATGAAATAAGCTATACGTCCTGTGATAAAACATTATGTATACAGCATGATGATGCAAATAAAAACAGAGATTGACCCTTACAGATCAAACAAACTAACTCACAGTATTAACAGTTCATGCATGGTGCTTGAAGCCACATAGATGACGGTTTAGCTCAAAATGGCTTTGATGGCTGGGTTTGTTTCCATAGAGTGCTGTGATGTAATATTTCAGTTTATGTTCCAGTTGCCCCATAAAGTACCCTGTGAATATTTTTTTCCAAGCAAGAGAAAATTAGCATTTCTAAGCTTTTGTTACATATTACTCTCATGCAAAAATCCCCACAATGGCAATGCTAGCTTTATTCTATTAATGTATCATGCTGTATATGTTTTCTAAACATATGACTCTGTTGCAACAATAACAACCTCTATCAACTATTAGCAGCCATCACATACCCTCACGATCCTCATTACTAAAATTTATATTTTCTTCCTAATTGTAAATTAAGATTGGCTCGTAATTGTAATTAGTTACACAATTGAGAGGGTCTAGTTATGCTAACTGGTAAGGCACATTGTTTCTTAGTCTTCTAACTTGTGTATGGTTTGTCTTCAGGTAGGTTGGGAATATGTATGTGTTCACATTACTTATTTATAAAGGTTGTCAAAATGCTCTACTGTAGAGCTGAGTTGCTTAATATTAAATGAAAGTTACACTAAAAGTACCAAGGTACATGTCAGAAACAAGTGGCAAACCACTCTCAGCGCTGGCCTTTTGTGGTCCAGTGTAAGTGCAGTGTGTCTCCTCAGCTGAGGATAAAAGCACAATTAAAGATATGCCACTTTCTATTTCCAATATTTTATCATCCTAAGGATTGTTCGAAGCATCACAGCAAGACCTCAGAGTGAACCCTAGAAAGTGTCGGATTATGTACTGTGTGTCCAACTGCACTTCTGAAAACACTTATCACATACAGTAACACTCATTTATTTAGGTTATCTGGAGTATGTGTGCTTGCACTGTGAATAACCTCTGATTAATGTGTTGCATAGCTGCTTTAGTTGAAGGGTAAAGGGGTTATTTATATAAATGTCTACATTAAAAAAGTTTAAAAAATGTACAATGAAGCATACAGTAAGTGCTGTTTTTATATTACCAGAAACCTGTTTTGTAGGAAAATAGCTTAAGAGGGTCAGTGTCATCTATTGCTAGGACATTTTCAGCTTGTCCAAGCTCTCACATCAATACCAGTAAAAGTGGCTACATCAGTCATACAGCCTTGTCTTATTCATTAGGACCCAAATAATCTCACATGTGCATGTATTCTTTAAAGGTGTTATGTGTAGCAGGGAAAGTAGTACCCAAAATGCAGAGAGCAGGCAGGCAGACAGGAGTAGTGTTGCTAGATGATTTAATAAATGAAAAGATATACAAAACCAAAGGAGTCCTGGAAAAGGCAGGCAAAAAGGTAATCCAAAAATAAAGTCCAAGTCGAAAATAGAAACACAGGAACACTAAGACTAACACACAGGAATACCAACTGGAGACGAAATACACTGTCCACAAACAGGAACAATGATCTGACACAGGACAAGGGGAACACAAAGACTAAATACAAGAGGTAACGAGCAAACAAGGGACAGGTGATACAACAGATGAGACACATCAGGGCGGGGCAGAACAATCAGACAGGCGGGAAAACGCAAGACATGAAGTAAAACTAGACAAGACCATGGAGAAAACAGAATTCAAAATAAAACAGGAAACAGAACAAAATACAAAACAGAAAAACAGACTACCAAAATAAGACAAAACACCAAAACCATAACAAAAGGTCTCCATATAAGACACCATATAGACCCAGTATGATATGTATCTTTTCTAGTGCTGTCAAGCGATTAAAATATTTAATCTCATTAATCGCACATTTTTATCTATTCTAAATGTCCCTTGATTTCTTTTTGTCCCATTATATTTTTTCATTTTAATGCTCTTATCAACATGGAAAAGTGGGCTTGCTTTGTGGAAATGTTTTTTGGTTGAAAACATCATTGTCATATACGTAGTGTTCAATTTCACACTAACATTCACACTTGGAACTAATAATCTGCCACATAATGTAACGCTGTTACCTCGATTTTCCATTGCAGATAGTACTGCCTCATACCTGAGGCGAGCATGGCTGGTCCTACTGTCTATGGGCTCATAGCGTCGTCAGCGGCATAGTCGTCGTCATAGCGACTGGTTTCCCGTGACTCATTTCCTGGTTCTCGTTCTCGTTCATAACCAACGTAAAATCAAGGAGAGGGTTTTCCTGCTCTAGGTTTCCCACCGTGGTCAGAAAGAACAGAGGAGACACTTTGTTTCTCTCTCTGACTGTAGAGTCACTACTCACTCGCTCGCTCCGAAGCTAATCGCCGTGACGAACCTACTATCTAGCTACGCGGCTAGCAAGCTAGCAAGCCCAAACAGCGGCCAGTTTCCGGTCTGCGAAACCCGCCCTTCAATCAATACTATTGGCCAAGCGTCCAAGGTAACGTAACCCCATTTGTTCAGGTCCTATCCCCTGACCAATCCGCTGTCCTAACTACTCCCTAACCCCAACCAATCGAGCTGCTTCGTAGGGCGGGTCTTGGCGTGGCCATAGTGGGATTCGTAATTTTACTTCCTGTCTAGCTAACTGTCTATGCGTTAATCGGCGTTAAAATGGGTTTGCGTTAACGCCGTTAATAGCGCGTTAAACTGACAGCCCTAATCTTTTCATTATTTATTAGCATTTCCATTAGCTTTTTCCTAAGGAAACAAGTCCTACTAAGGGTCAGTGCACATTGCTTTGAGATGTTTTGGCCAGTGGAGCTACTTCACTAAAACTTTTGCTTCATAGAAGCTTGACACTCATTGGGTCATCACCAGGTTAGGCCAGTAACGGTGTACAACTACTGTACTGTTGAGAGAAGGTGAATATTTCTTAACTATGATACGTTTGAACTGTAATAAATGGTAAATTAAAGCGTTATATAATACTTCTAACAATATTACATTGCAAAATGGAAACAAAAATCACTTTTTTTGAATGTTCTTTGCCTTAATATTCTGCAGATACGTCAAAGTCATCTGAAAGTAAATGTTTAAATATTGGCGAAATGCAGTTAATGTGTAAAGGTTGTAAAAATGTCTAAGAATACTGTAATCCATAACAGTTTGAAAATAACCTTTTCAACTAGAGTCATAACCTTTGATCCACCATAACAATTTGCTTCGGAAAACTCAGTCTGGTTACATCCTTAGTAATCCCTTTGAAATGTTTAAACGATTTAAGCATGTCTAAATATTTATTAGACAGGTCACTCTGAATTAAAACAAGAAGTCATGTGTAAGGTTTTGTATATACCATATGTGATGCATGGATATAATGCTGCAGGTCTTGCCACGTTGTTCCCCTTCAATCCCCCGACTCAAGTATCTTCCACATGGACTACGGTTTAGAAAGTTAATTAAAATAGACAATCATCAGAATGGAATATACTGTACATGTGTATTCCATTCTGATGATTGTAAAATTCATGTGAAAACAACCATGGAAGTCTGTAGAGAAAGCAAGTATGTCTGTTACTGAAGGTCTGTACGTGATCTAGATTGCAAAATTAGATTAGGCCCACAGATGAATGAAATTATGTATTTTTATTTGAACATCCCGCTCCAGACCCCTGACTGTCTCCATTTGACCTCTGCAAACCTCAAAAGACAACAGCTGCATTGCAGGTTCTTGTTTCTTGTGAAAGTTTGACGCCACCCATGAAACGAGCCCAAATGTAGTTGCTCTAAATTCTATTGGCAGCTCTTCCGGCGATGACACTGTACACAAATGACGTCTCCGTGTTGTTTCTTCTCACAGCAACCACTCTGTTGACAGAACAAGGTGGCTCATTTCCTTAACAAACACACATACTTGCATTTGCTAGTGTTTTCTGGGGCACTCCTTGTTTACGGTGTCACGTTAGTGACTTAGGGTGTTTCTGGCACTGCTAGAGCGAGGGGTGAGAGAAGGTGGCGGTGGGGTAGTACAGCTCAGCGGGCCTGTTAAGGCCTCACTGGGGCCCTCTGTGCTGGTGCAAGTGTTTTTCAGGGGCAGGGTGGGTCTGGAGTAGGTAGAAGGAAATGTGGGACAAAATTCCTTGTTGACATCAATCTCCTGCCATTGGGGGGCCCAAGGAAGCTGGGGAGGAGTGGAGGTTACCCTGTTGATATAGCACCTCAACAAAGCAGGTCTGTTTGGATGGATGGACCTAATGGACTGCGTCCATGAGGGGCTCTTGATTTAGAAAATGCTGTAGGTAGAGGTCTTTTTTGCTCTATTGGAGATTGTGTTATCTCAGGAAGAGATGGAATAGATAATTTAACTTTTGATACACTGCATAAGAGTGCAACAACACTGGAGCCCGGGGGGGGGGGGTAGAGAATACATAAAAGATGGAGATAACGAAATAATATGGTAAAACGAGGACAAGGGGGAGGCTGCAATATCTAACCTTTAGAATCATGATGACGGCTCCCCTCCAAGATTGAAGATAGAAGCATTGAAACATTGCAGTCCCCAAATGACTGAACAGGAAAAGCACCCCCTCATACTCTTTTCTCTTCTCTCTTTCTTTCACACTCAATCCCTCACTCCCACACGCACGCACACACACATTCTCTCTCTCTCTCTCTCTCTCTCTCTCTCTCTCTCTCTGTCTGTCTGTCTGTCTGTCTGTCTGTCTGTCTGTCTGTCTGTCGGTCTGTCTGTCTGTCTCTCACTCACACACACACACACACACACACACACACACACACACACACACGCACACACACACACACACACACACACACACACACACACACACACACACTCAAGTCAATCCAGACCCAAACAGTACCGTCATGCTTTAGTCCATTGTGAGGAAAACAGTGCCTGGTATGAATTGAAGCACATCTGTTTCCAGTGTACCAAAGCTAAATCTGATGTTGCTTATGCATTGTGACAAAGTTACACCACACAGAACAAGCAGCCACTCAAATGCGTCATACACTAACGGGGTGGGCTTTTCGGTGCCGCACCAGCAAAAAGAATCGAGTGAATCACAGAAGGTTGGTGTTAATTGTTAAATTGTGTTTTTAAACATTGTTCTAGATCTTGTCTCAATTTCCGGAAAATGAAGAAGACTGTACCAAGAGGCAGAATGGAGAAGATTTTCACCTCCTCACCAGCCAGCATGCAAACAATCATTAATTATCAATTTGCTGTGTTTTGACAGACAGACAGCCAGACACACACACACACACATACACTCAGACACACGCGGGCACATTGACGCAGACATTGTTTCATATGGGCCATGTTTTCTGCCTTCAGCTGATACTAGAAAGAATAATTTTCCTCACAAAAGGAATACTTTCTCTCGGCTGCTGTTGACCGCTGTTGACACAATCACAAGCCATGCCGAGAACTGGGGTTTGCACGATATTGACAAAATGTGGTCATCGATTATGAATATTGTGATATCGATATTAATTTCGATATTTTTAAACAAATGTAAAATTACAAAAGTTGCGGGATCAAAATAGATTCATAACAAATGAAAAAAATTTTTTTTTACAACACAAGGTTTATTTCAACTGACAATCATATTGGACTGGTACAACATGAATGAATAAATAAATAACGACCATGTCTACAGAACAAGACATATGTTACTGGTTGTACAGTATAAAATAAATGAATAAAGAGAACAGGACACAACTTTTCTTTCGCTTTTCGGATTCGTTTCGTTTTCTTGTCTATCGATTTCTTCCCTTACACTGTCACTCTGTCGAAATAAGCACAGACGTGGTACGCTCCATAGGGTTTGTCACGTAGTGGACCCGAGTGCTGACGTGTACTAACTGGCCAATGAAATGATGATCATTATAGCGTTTCAAGCGGGCTCTAAATCAAACACAACTAAGCCACACAAGAAATAAACATTGCATACTTATCGCAACACTTTCGATATAATATTGCGCAACGTGATATTGCGATAATGATATTGAGTCGATATATCATGCACCCCTACCGAGAACATCTCATTTGTTGTCAAGATCTGCTTAAACAAGCCTTCTTTTTTGTTTTTACAGTAGGTCAAAGCAAGAGCCTCTTAGAGGTTGAGTTCTACTGTAAACTACAACGCTTTCCTACAAACTTTCCTCATCACAAGTGTGAAACTGTAAATTATCATTATGCATTCAATTTCTTGACACATGGATTTTTTTCATTAAACTTGTCACCTGGATTACTTTATCTCAGTTCTAACTCAATGAGTTTTGGATTATGCTAACGAAGCATAGGTGCTGTGGCCGTTTACATCCACTTAAACGTCTCTATGAATTCTATGTTGTAACACTTACATCCTTGTGTATGTCTAAATGTGTCAGAGGGACGCAAACACACTGAGAAGGGGTGATAGACAGTGAAAGAAAGCATTACACATATCCTGAAATGCCATCTGATGAGTGGACTGCATATATGAAGTCACTGTTGGCCAGTTGCCTTGGATTTAACCCTTCATTTACATGTTCACATTCACTTTTTATTGCATGGTTCTTTCTAATTTATACTCATTCTGCATTGTGGTGCACATCCTTCATTTTCCTCTGTGTCTTTACACTTACAGTGTTATTAACATTTTTTTATCATTTGTATTTAAATCAAAGCAGGTAGAGGGAATTCCAGCTATTAAATAGACATCTGTAGCATTTTAAAGGTCATATTATAAAGTTTGGTTGGGTCTTAATTGCTTGTTTTAGAGCCTTAATATTGCAATTGAAAATAAGAGGACATTTCTTTTCCTATTCTTCTCCACCAAATAAAGTGTTTTAAACACTAAAGAGTTTCAAACCCCCAGCTTCTCTCACTTTATGCCCATTCTCTGTTCTTGGTTACTGTTCTTCTGTACTGGATATAAACTGTAAGAGTTGCATGTAACAAATGGTACAGCTGTGCCTTGTTTTTGCAGAGTATACATGGCTTTATGCATTAGATGCACCCACAGGTCTTTCAAACCTTTTGTCATTTTTTAAAATCTCTTTTCATGCCCCCCTTTCTCTTTCCTCACTTTTAAACTTCCGATAAAAGTATGCTAGCTTTCGCCTCTAAAAATGTTGACAAACTCTAGCATGAGAAAACGTATAACTCATTGGAAGGCGTGTTTTGTGGAGAGAACAACCTCACCAACCCCACAGCTGAGTGTTCTCCTGTGGTCCACTGGAATGTGGCTCACTCAATGATGGAAAACCCACAACCAACAAAAGTTTTTTTTTTTTTTTTTTTCCATTCAAGAGGTCTCATTGACCAATGCATGTGTGCCCCTTCTGGACACACACAATAAAAATCAGAGAGCACTTGCACAGCAGGGGAGATGAAATAGATCACTGTATGACAAGTGTGATTGCATGTTTTTTCCAAGTCCTATAATTGGAAAATAATTCACATTGTGTGAAGGGTTGTACTTATACATGCCTATTTATTGTGCTATTGTGTCTATGCTTGGCTAATTTTACGTCTAGTAATTTCAAAGAGCATACGTTGTGATAACATCTCATAAAAAAGTATTGGATTTTGCAGTTGTTTTTTAGTCTATTGTTGGACCCTATCCTTTCACCAATGTCATTGGTAATTTTGTGAACACTTGTGTTTACTCTCACATTTCTGAGATTCACACCCAATTCATGGAGATGTTCTGATCTGTGATTTGTGGAACTGTCAGTGACAGCTAAAGGTGAGGCCACCGCCAGAGATTAAGAGGTTGGATGAGTCATGGTGAAATGGAAGTAGTTAGCCAGCCTTTTTGTCTCTATTATCAGGCTTCCTGAAATAAAGTGGGTGGAGTGGGGGCTGGGCCTGGCCCTCTGTTTGATCATTGATCTCCATGACCCCATTTGAAGGGTCTTAATCTCTCGGTTGACCTCAAGGATTTTTCTGAGGAAGGGTGACAGGGGTGGATGTTGACTGGGAACTATCTAGAGAGTGAGGATGCCGTGGGGAAAGTGACGGGGGTGTATTTCCACTTGAGTGGAGATACGGGTGTAATGAGCCTGCTACGTGTGTGGATACACGTGTGTGCACATGCACAAGTCTATGCAAACCTTGTAGGAGCTGTTTATATTTTTCTGACTGCTTAACAACAGATCACACATTTTCACCCTCAAAGTTTATATAGGCCTAGCTCACCCACGCTCAAGGTTTTGTTGTCTCGCACGAACATGCCTTTTCTGTACAGGGTTTCTGCATCACGTTGTTTAGACAAATATGCCTACACTACTCTTTTCCTAGGGCTGCACGATATGACCTAAAAAAACCCGATTAATTGCACATTTTACCTTGATAACAATAAATGAACGGTAATTAATCACGTTGTTCTAAATCATCTTTTCTGAAGCCACAAGTTGCTCAGTTGACTCTGTGTTTGAGTTATCCTTCATTATGCTTTCCATGCAGCTGACTGGTCCGGGCGAAGTCACGTGACTACACACGCGGTAGAATGTTTTTAAGGACAAAGTAGGCCTATCAACAGGAATAAATTATCGAAATTAGCATCATGGGAAAAATACGTCGATAACGGCTTCAGAATTTTGATGTCGATACATTTTCGATTAATTGTCCAGCCCTATGTTTTCCCCTTTCTATGTCCTTTCTTTCATAGCAATTGTGGTAGTAGTAGTAGTAGTAGTAGTAGTAGTAGTAGTAGTAGTAGTAGTAGTAGTAGTAGTAGTAGTAGTAGTACAAAAATATGTACCAGTGAGGTCATTGATATCCATCTGGCATAAATATGATGTTCTATCCTAACCCACAGCCTGAACATGATGCCTTCCTCTAAGAATGTTCTTCCATCATGTAACTTTCTAACACTATACCCAAAGAAGTTTTAAGGCTAACTTTCTGCCAGTCTTTGTGCCTCAAGTCTCCAAGGCACTATTCTCCATGACAATGAGAGGATAACGCTGTCTCTGTCTTCAGGGCTCAAACTGAATGTTGTGATAAGACAACCAGACTGCACCCTTTCACATACATCTGCCCCACAATTGAGCCGCTCTATACACTAAACCATTGGCATTGTCTATTTCCTTCTTTGGTAATAATGGACAATGGTCGGTTTGGAATATTACCATAAAATGTTTTGTCCTTACGGATGGTGTATAACAGAAGTGACAGGGGAAAGGGCATGTGGCACACAGCCTTTGACTTTGCTTGAGACAGTTTTTATGCAAGAAAGTACGTATCATGGAACTGACTCGATTGGGCCACAGGATTTCCCATTACCTTTAGATATTGCTGTTACAAAAACAGCTGTAAACCATGAGTCAAATACAACTTTGTTGTAGCTGAGCAATGGACAATCAGGTACTGGGGATCAAGAGCATTTAGTAGTTTATTTTACCAGAAATTAGGTGATGTCATCATTTGTGACTTATTTCCCAAGCAGTGTCTTCAGTTTAAGCTCACTTCAGCAGATTAACATCGAAAACACCCAAGGGTTGGAGCAACTGACTGATTCAGGTGTTCCATTTCATTTGATTACAGGGAAAAGCGCACACAAAGTTGTTTTGAAACCGGTTTTGTGCTTAATGACTTCTGAGAAAAGATGGTTTTTGCAGCCTCCCTTCTTTGATTTTCGTTTTGCTGACATAAATCATAGTTTTGCAATACAGTTTATTGAGGTCACTATGTTTTTCTTTCTTTGTAACTGCTCCTTCCCAGTGCAATCAACTAATGATAAGGTGTTTTAGCGCACTCTTTATTTTGAGGCATTCATGTGGATTGCAAACATCTACATGTCCGTGAGGAGAAGGAACACCATGGCAGGAAGAGAAGAAGGGGAATGGGAATGTTTTCATTTGTTTGTCTTTGGTATTCAGGCCAGATAATAAAGTCGCTCTTTTAACTTGTCTCTTCTTCAAGACCTCCAGATGCGCCCAAGTGTTGTCAGACAAGGTGTGTCGCTCTAACACGCCCATTCATGAGCAGCTGTGCAGATGTGCTCATTTATGCATGCATGCGCGCACCCGTGAAAATCAAACAGTCGTGTTTTGCATCAACAAACCTTTCCACCATAATCTCCCTTCCGTCTTGTGTCACACTCCCACACACGCCATGGGGTTATGTGGTCAATTCACTGCTCACCCTCAGGAATGCAGCTGCACTCCAACAACACCACGCGTAGATATACACATACACATACGCTGTGGTCTCCCTCTCCTTTACTGTCTTCAGCTGGAAAGGTTTAGAAAACTAACTTACACATGATCCCTGGGAAGGAAACCATGAAGAATGGATTTGATGTGAGGAGGAAAACCACAGTGCTGGGTGAATTGTGATAATGACAGACGGAACACTTCCTGGCTTCTTGTTTTGAGGGGAGATACTGATCTCAAGCAGTATTACCTAAGATACTCAATATAGCCATGCACAGAGATTACACTGACAAGTCTGAGGAAAGGCAAGAGGGCCAAGGAAATGTAAAGCTGCAAATGAGAACAGTATTGTGGCAGAACGTCAGTGCCCCAGACCTCCCCTTCTGCTTATCTCTCAGCTCATCGTCTGGGGCTTTTTGTTTTTTTTATAAGCACACCAATTGTATCCAGGCCACAGGGTTTTGCCTGTTTTTTTTTTTATGTAGCTCTACTTGGTAGGTGTGATAGAACACAGTACTATCAAGCTGTCGCATCAGTGATGAGGAATTGATGGACAGCTCCAGCCCTTTTTCATATACTCTACGCATATTAGCTCTTCCTCAGAGACCTTGAGGTTGCTTTTTTACTTTTAGACCTGAGAGGCAAACATTGCTGATTGTGGCCTGATTATGTATCTCTGTTAAGTAGCCTCTATAAAAATATTTTGGGGGTACCCTTTCTTTCCAGTACATTGTTATTACCAGCATTCACGCTTATGATTGTTGTCCATAGGTATAGAAGCATAGTGGAAGTCTATTGGATAACCTCAAAGTGACTTTGACTGCTGTTTGGTTCTTCTTGGTGGTCTGTCTCTCTTTGTGGATCTTAATTTATAGCTCGGATTCAGGATTGGGCATATTTTCATAGAGTGCACCATTGAAGATGATGGTTATTTAGTTCTTGACCTTGAAGATTTCCTGTCAGTTTTTCATAGAGATATAGGAACTTTTGAGTGTACTCTGATGTAGTATTGCTGTTTTGGTAAGTCACCAGTGTTATCTTCAACTGGTACAGGACCTGACCTCAAATAAACATCTAAATAACATTGAGTGGTCAATCAGTGTTTTCACTACCAAATTCAGGTATTAAGGCTACATGTGTTGGCTTCCTCCCGTATACTGCTGTTGGTATACAGTAGATACACTCACATTGCTATAATGATGCTCTGCACTCTGTCCAAAGCCTCCGTGTTTTAGCGTCTGCATTCCTTCATGACACAACCACCTCCAGATGTTATTCTCCTATACTGTACCCATTTCTTTCCAGTAAAGGCAAGGAACCCTTGTTTTCCCCCGTAAAGCCACTTTATTTGCCAATGTTTTTCATCTCTTCAAAAGACTTTGACGTGGGAGCCCCTCAACAGAGCATTCTGGATAAAACATTAAGGGAACATGGCCTCACAAACAAACTCTCTCCCGGTTCTAAAAAGACAAATGACAGCTTGTGATATATGACTGTGTAGTGTTATAAAAACCAAGAGAAGAACTTAACAGGTCCACCACAAGACCAACACGTCTTTAAGGTTTTCTGTTATCAGACTTTGCAGAAGGAATGTACTCTGAAATGCATTAGTCACCATGTAGTGACTGTGATGTTTTTTAATCATATTGGACCACACACTCCACTTGTATTTTAGTTTTAAATCACCCTTTGTGATTAACTAATGCTAATATCAGGAATAGCGCAATTTTTCTACTTCTGCATGATGGACTTAAACTTATTTTTGAGCAAAAAGAATTGTTTTTGTATCTGTGCTTTCTTTGTGTCAACAACAGTGTACATGGGCATGTACATGTGTATATATTAGTTTACATCTTTGTTTTCCTGTCCATCCTGCAACCAACGTACCTCCTGTGATGGCAGACATGACTGATCTGCGAGCTTGTCAGGTACCATCAGTGCAAAGCTGGTGCCATGTGAAGCCGCCGGCGGCTTGCCAAAAGCTAATTGTGCTAATTGGTGAGCGTCAATCCTGTAACAAGGCTTTGAGGGGCGACCCACCGACACAGATGAAAGCGCTCAGATTTGTCTTGTGTCAAGGACTTGTGGGTAATCGGCGCGTCCGTTGACCTGCAGGCCAGGAGGGCAGGAACACAACTCCCTGGCCAGTCTGTGTGTGGAGAGGGAGGGGGATGGGAGACATGAACTGGAGGATCCACCCAGACATCACCTTAACTCCCTATACATGCTGTAATTTCTGAATGTTTTAGTTATTTAAGTTTTTGGTAACATTTACTCTGGAATATATGCACACAAACATCTGTAAAACCTGGCCTGGCCATAGAGGCTTAAAATCAGAACATGTCATTCCCTACGATGTGTGTATCTTAAAGATCCCATATTATGCTCATTTTCAGGTTCATAATTGTATTTTAAGGTTGTACCAGAATAGGTTTACATGGTATAATTTTCAAAAAACACCATATTTTTGTTGTACACAGCTCTCTCTCTGTCTCACTGCTGCAGCTGCTCTTTTCACCTTGTGTTCAGGTCTCTGTTTTAGCTAGAGAGTGAGGCATCTTTTCTTCAGTACTATCTTTGGCTGCACTCGCACATGCGCAGTAGATCAGATTGTAGATCATGTCAGTTAGCTCCATAGACAGTAAAAGAAAGGTTGTTTCTCCAACTTTGGTCAGTTACAAGGCAGGATTAGCCGGGAGACTTCTTCTAAACAAGGGTGCACATGTAAGTAGTTCTTTTGTAGATTGTGGTGAACTTGTGTATGTTGTAGCAGTGCTTTGCCATTGAGACCGACGTAGCATGCTAGTGCTAGTGCTAGCATGTAAACGGTTGTGGTTAGCCAGCTCGTTTCGGCTAGTGACGTAAAAAGCCGTGCAGATTTTGAACAGCTCACCCAGAGACTGAAGTTAGGACACATTCAGAAACCGTATCTCACTCAAAACAACATGGATGGATTTTTTTTCCATGTTGGTATGTGTGTGGAAGCACCAGAGACACAAAATAACACCCCAAATCCGAGAAAAAGTGATTTTTTTTTTCATAATATGGGCACTTTAAGCTAGTCCTAAGCTTTGATCTGTAGAAAACATGGGAGTATATACACTCACCAGCCACATTATTAGCTACACCTGTTCAACCAGCCAATCATGTGGCAGCAACTTAATTCATTTTAGGCAAAAATGCCTTGTAATGACACAGGTCAGAAGAGAATGTCCAGATTGGTTCTAGCTTATAGTAAGGCAACAGTAACTCAATTAACCACTCTTTACAACCAAGGTATGCAGAAGAGCATCTCTGAATGCACATCACATTGAACCTTGAACCAGAATCTACTGTACAGCAAAAGAAGACCTTACCAGGGGCCACTCCTGTCAGCTAAGAACAGAAAACTGAGGCTACAGTTGGCAACAAAAGTTTGAAAAAATGTTGCCTGGTCTAATGAGTCTCGATTTCTGCTGCGACATTCAGATGGTAGAGTCCAAATTTTGCATAAGAAACATTAAAGCATGGATCCTTTCTGCCTTGTATCAACGGTTCAGGCCAGTGGGGATGTAATGGTATGGGGGATATTTTGTTGGCACACTTTGAACCTCTTAGTACCAATTTAAGCCCCACAGCCTACCTGAGTATTGTTGCAGACCATGCCAATCCCCTTTATGACCACAGTGTACCCATATTTGTGGCAATGAGTTTGCTGTACTGAAGGCAAAAGGGGGTCCAACCTGGTACTAGCAAGTTGTACCTAATTAAGTGACCCGTGAGTGTATGCGCACAAACGTCTGTAAAATTTGACCTGGCCACTTCCTTAAAATCGAAACATGTCATTCAGTGAGTTGTGTTTATCTGAGGCCAGTCCTAGGCTGTGGTCTTTGAAAAACAGTGGACAATATATAATCCAGTCCCAGGATTGATAGATCAGCCCAGAAACCAGACAGAAACTCTCCCAAGAGCTTTAACTGTCACCAGGTCATTTTGCTTTTGCAGCTTTAGTTGTCTGATAGCCTTAGCTTGGGGTTGAGGGTTGGGGTGTTTGGTGTTGGCTGTCTATGATGGAGAATCGGTTGGTTTACAAAAAACAATGCACATATGCCTCTGTTCCTTAAGCTGTTTAGTTGTCTCAAGCTCATTCTAATGGGTGTAACATCCTATTTCCAGAAATCCTTTAAAGGGTTGATAGAATGATTATATGGGGTATTTTACACTGTTCCTTAAGGTCTCCTAATGGGGTATGTAACATTGGTTGGGCTGAAAATGCCACGGGTGATTTTCTGTGGGCCCTTTTGCATCCCTGTGGAATGGCTCTGTTTGGAACGAGAGCTTTTCTTCCAAATATGGTATGCTCCACCAGCATTGATGGTGGAGCTCCATGGAGCTCCATGGAGCTCCATGGAGCAGGCCGTTTGCCAGCTGCTGGCATAACTTTAGTATATTTACACTTGAATTTCGTCACACCACTTATATTACAGCTACCCTAAGGTCTTACAAAGCTAACGCTTGTGTCCGATTTTTATTTAATGCATTTGTGTGAATTTCCGAGCTCTCGTTCGGGGAGGCTAGCTTGTTAGCTAGCTCTCATTGATTGAGCTAGCTAGCTACATCCAGCTCACCACGGACAAGTTTATCTCCCCGATTGTTTGTTTAAATAATTCAATACACATATCCATAAGATTAACTGGAATCTGTGGTAAGAGATTGCAGACATAACAAGCTCACTGATCGCGCTCTCACACACACGGGCTAGCTAGCAGGAGAGCGGAGCTGAGCAGCGAGCTCCAGGCCCTGAAGCTCCGTCAAAGCCGGCGGTGATGGAGATCCATCCAGCTCACAGCTCACACGCAGGGCAGTGTGGCAGCAACCCAACAGCTGTCAACGTTAGCCTGCTGATCATGAGCTCCTGAACTCCAACACACAGTCAGACAAAATTTGCAATTAGCCATCAACTCTCCTAAAACAGCACATAGTTGACCTCTACATAGTTGATTTCACGCATAAAAAAGTCTCAGAAATGAATTTAGTAATTAAATAGCACACAAACAATGTATAAAATGTCTGAGATCTGCGTGACCTATTCAGAAGACTAAGCTGACCTCAGGTCAGTTGTGTAGCATATGTAAATATTGGGGCGTGACAAAGACTAGAGCCTTGAGCCAAATAAGGAACAGGAAGCGAGTTGACGTCAACTCGAAGGCTTGTTGGGATTTGCCCGTTTTCAGAGGCATTTTGAGGTTATATGTATGTCCTATTTACCCACCAAACTGTTATTCAACTATGACAAGGTAAAATCGGTTTTGCATTCCATCACCCCTTTAATCAATTTTCCTACTGTCTGGAAACCTGTTGAGGGTTTTTACATAGCACTCAGAGAGCCTCGTGCAGGACTGTCTGTCTTTAAGCATAAGACAAGTTTGACTAAAGACATTCAGTTTGCCATGAAGAAATGTAGACATGATAGAGAAATGCTTTCTGACAAACTGACACTCAGAGAGACAGGCCAAGTGTAGGTCATATAAACAAGACTATTTTTAAACTCAAGTCTGTCAGATGAGAAATGTTATTTGTAATTGTGGCCCATTTTTATGACATCCACCTTTTATTGATCGAAAACTGCAAACATACAGAGTCTAAATCATGTAAGACTAAAATTGTAATACAAGCATTCTGACTCTAGTACATGTGTGTAGTAGATTTGTGAGCCACAATGCACATGTTCATCCTCATTGGTCAACATCCAATCCTCATAACATAGAGTATATTTACCAAACTATATCACGGCCAAGCCCTACATCCACTGATCACTATGAAATGGCTCATACTGTAGCTTACTGCATGGTACCACTTAACATCAGGTAAACGTCTTTGACTCTTGTTAGTAGGGCTGGGCGACATGGAGAAAATTTGATATCATGATATTATTGACCAAATATCTCGATGTCGATATTGCAACGATATTGGAGGGTTGACAATTGGTGCTTTAACAAAATATTTACACAATTAGATGTTTGATAAATAATCATCAATAATGTGGATATAATAACTAAGTGGTTAAAGGCAAATAATAGAACAGCTAGAACAGTCTGGTAAGAAGTCAATCTGGTTCAGAAAATGACATCACTTTACTGTCATGCAGCCTTTAAAACCAGAAAAAGACAACACTTACCATATAATGATTTCACAATATCCAAAATCTAAGACGAAATCTAAGACAATATCTAGTCATGTATCACAATATCGATATGATATTGATATATTGCCCAGCCCTGCTTGTTAGGCAACCTGATTGCATGCTGGCTTTATAAAAGTGCCAAACACACACATGGATGCACACACCACCTAACATCCTGTTTCTCATTAGTTCTCTTCAGCCACAGAGAGATTCTGGGACGGATTACTCTGGATTTTCCCAAAATAGGGCCAGCTCAGAACTTAAATAGTAAGTTACTCTGGAGTTGGGATGGGAAATCATGAAGTCTTGTTTTTGTTGTTGTTGTTGTTGGAGTTGTACATAAATTCTATTATGTCTGACCTTCCAAGTCAATAAACTATTTAGCAGTCTAATTTTGAAAGTGTCTTTAGTTTATCTCGTCTTTTCATGTAACTCCTGCAATGGTGGTGTTATACTCTGAATTACTGTAATATACTGGCCCTTAGCTAGAGGGTTTTGGTGTGGCTCACTGTACTTTACTGTATTTGATTGAAAACATGTTACAGTTCATCACATATTAAATAAACCTCAACTGTCAGTTATCCAGAGTTTTTGGCTTTGGTTTCGGAAGATTTAATTAAATGTTGAATCTAAGTGATTGAAATGTATTTAACTAGTTTCCTTTGTACTGTAATCAAGTGTGAAATACAATATTACCTAATTATAGCAGAGTTCTTCTACATGCCTGGGTTGAATAATGTCTAGAACTTGATACATTCCTGTACCCCATATCCATTCATCCACATAAGTCATTTCTGTGCTGCTCTGCACTAAGATGAAGTATTTTCACTTAACTCAAATGGCAATGATTATATATTAAAATGTAACAAAGCAGAAGACTCAACAATCGGTGAAGAGCACTGGGTTTTGTTTGCCACATGCTGAATAGAAAGAAAGATCAAACACACCTCCCCCTTTGACTTTGTTACACCTGTGGCAGCTAATGTTAGAGGGGTTAAAGTGTGTGTGTGTGTGTGTGTGTGTGTGTGTGTGTGTGTGTGTGTGTGTGTGTGTGTGTGTGTGTGTGTGTGTGTGTGTGTGTGTGTGTGTGAAATCAAATAAATGCACAAAATACTTGGCAAGTCACTCTTCCCCAGTGCAATGTAGCTACATGAACATGTAAACTGTCTGACTTTTACAGACATTGCTGCAGGGCAGAGAGAATTACACTGTCACACAGAGGATATGGAGCGGCTGTGATATCCTCTTGGCACATAGTTGAAGACCATCCAGGTGGAAATTGGTATGCTCTGCCAAGAGCGAGGTGGGGAGTGAGGTAGTTGCGTGGGAGGTGCTCATCTGCATCGGCAAGCATCGTCTTTCATGTAAACATTATATGGCTTTACCTGTTGTTGCTATCAAGGAGGAAGAGGTGATTTGTGATGTTGGGTGTAGAAGCAAGCAGATATTAAGGCTTGCTGTGCATGGTGTGTGTCAGGTTTTGCACACACATTTTTTGGATTAATTAAATTACAATTTCTCCCTCAGAAACCCCCAATGTAACATTTCTGCATTAAAATGTCTAAAAACGACCATACCTATGTAATATTTATTTGAGTTGTGTAGTTACACTCTCACAAATGTTTCCACCAAACTTCAAAGCCAGAGAAATCTGTTATTTTATTTTCAGACACGGCACGGCACGTTTAGTCGCCCGTCAGTGGCGTCATATAACCTTTCACCCTCTAGTTCTCGTAACTTCCTTCAAAACACGGCTCCCAGATGATACGTTTGAGCGTAATTGTAAATCATACAATGTCACAGAAAAAAATACTCCTAACCACAATACTGCTTTTTCTGCCACACAGCATCATTTTGTGATTGATAACATGCCACTTTGCAACACAGTAATACAGCAGAGATCTTATTTATTGATATCAATTAGAAATTCTTTTGGTTTAAGCTTTGTGCACATCCGTCAGTACTGTGCCTCACAACATGGACACGTGTAAGTGAGATTTGAATTGTATCTCTGTGCTTGTCAGTGAAAAAAGGAGATGTTTATGAAAGATGTACTCTCATTATACAGATTATGTATTCTGAAGACAAAAAAGCCAATAGACTCACTTATTGTGAGGTTTTGTGTTTTTGTACACCGCTACACAACCTCTTACATGTCCAGTCACTCAGAACCTATTCAGCAGTTATGCTCAATGGTGTTTCAATTAGTGCTGTCAAATGATTAAAATATTTAATTAATCGCGATTAATTGAATTAATCGTACATTTTTATCTATTCTAAATGTCCCTTGATTTCTTTTTGTCCCATTATTTTTTTTCTCATTTTAATGCTCTTGAAAAGTGGATCGGCTTGCTTTGTGCAAATGTTTTTTTTTTTTATTGAAAACAACATTGGCATATACGTAGTTTTCAATTTCCAAATAACATTCTCACTTGGAGCTAATAATCTGTCACACAATGTAACACGTTTACCTCCATTTTCCATTGCAGATAGTACTGCCTCATGCCTGAGGCGAGCGTGGCTGGTTGTCATAGCAACTATGGTTTCCCCTGACTCATTTCCTGGTTGTCCTTCTCCATAAACAACGTAAAATCAAGTAGAGGGTTAACTTTTCCTGCTACAGGTTTCCCACCGTGGTCAGAAAGAACAGGGGAGACACTTTGTTTCTCTCACTGACTGTAGAGTCATACTTGCTCCGAAGCTAATCGGCGTGACGAGCCTACTAGCTACGCGGCTCATAAGCCCAAACAAGTGTGTGCGGCCGTGGCATGCCCGGGCGTGTCTGTTTTGCTTCTGGTCTAGCTAGATCCGAAAGAACGTTAATCTCGCCATAAAAAAATTGCCGGCGTTAAAATGGCTTTGCGTTAACGCCGTTAATAACACATTAAACTGACAGCACTAGTTTCAATATCTTTGTCTTCAAAGTTAGCTGCTGAATTTGTATATCTTATCTATTCTATTTTTAACAAATAAGCCCAAACCTTTTTCTATAATAGCAATATACTGTTCATGTTATTGAAGACATACTGAAGTGAGGATAAAAGCGGTTTTGATACACTGCATCATGTGTAAGGAGGTGGATAGGAGAACAATGTGAAATGCAGAACATTACATTAACACTTTCTTACACTGCTAGCATCTCTAAATTTAGTGTTTGAGGCCCCTCAGCAAGGCAAGCTCTGCAGTGTTACATGATGTAACCTAGAAAAACATTTTTGCACACCTCTTTTGGTCGGGCAGGTACGTAGGATGTGATCAAAAGTAGCAGATCAGAAGCTTAGAAGAAGTCCTGCACACTGACCATTACGCAAGCAATAATTTATTTAGAAAATACGTTTTGGTCCTAGACCTTCATCAGGTAAATTTGCACATTCACCTCAACCAAAACCTTATATCAGGTCCGGCTCTTGAATGACATCATTCACAAAAGTGGCACTCCCATCACGGACTGTGAACAGGAAAAGGCAGAGAACATGCCACTCAGTACATTTAAAAACAATGGATGATCAGACCAGTTATGTTATAGGCTCATAATCAATGCATTGTCATTAGCCCAATATTTTTCTACACTTAATCAGAGAGGACACAGTCCATTCAAAAGTGGGTATTACACTGGTTAATTTACATTGTAGCAGTCGCTATGCACTTGTTCAATTAACAGTTCCTGAGGATAAACACATAAGGAAAAACACATAAGGAAAAAACAAATAAGGAAAAAAATGAAGGTCTAGGACCGAAACGTTGTATTTTCTAAATAAATGATTGCTTGCGTAATGGTCAGTGTGCGGGACATGATGTAACCTGAAATTGAAAGCCTGCATTTGGAAAAGTCTGCTAAACAGTTTCTGATGTCAGTGTTGGCTGGAGAGTTTCTAATGATAGAAACATGATCTTTTCTTCAGAGAGACTTAAGATAGACTGGTAGTGTTTGCTAACTCTGACTGGTACCATTCAGACCTGAGTGACTGTGGTTGAGATGTTTCCTTTTTTTAAAGGACCGATTTAACTTGTTCAAGTGTTACTGAAAGATCATTAACCACCTGTTAATTTAACCACCCTGAGTCTTTTTAAGTAAGAGAACATGAGGAATATTGCAGATTCATAGTAAATCATTGCTTTTCACAAGAATATTTGCAAATAAGCAGCACCCATCCACATTTTTGCACTTTATGACTTCATAAATGGTCATCTTTTATAAAAGTAATATTGAACTACCATAATACTAAAATTAGATAGATTTAGTGCAGAAGTTAATGTTTGCTTCTCCTCACAAAATATCACTAGGAGTTCTGGTGAATTTCAGTTATTTGTTAGGGACAGCATTCTTTCATTTTCATGCCACAGCCAAAGCTGGTAAATAGCCATGGCCACCCTGTCTGCAGATCCAGCACAGCACATTTAATGACTCTGAAAAATGTCTACCAAAAATGGAGACGTGACCAACAGGATTTGGAAGCCAGGTGTCTTGAGCACCACAAGCCTGCCTGGGTACGATTAAAGCTGCAGCATTATCTGAAACATTCTTCAAGTGAGATAACATATCATGTTAAAGGGTTTACTGAACCGTACTGACTTTCTACTTACTGAGTGTGTATGCCATTAACCAGTTCTCACATAATTTCTAGTTGGTGAATAAGTTTGGTAGATTTGCATCATGTAGGTTTTCATTAGAAATAATTAGAAATGTTCCTATATTTAGAAAGACTTTCAGTGTGGTCTACTTGTCTGCATGTGTTTTTTTTTGTTTTTCATCTGGCCAGTACACATGGACCCCACACACCTCATTGGGACTAAAATGTGATCTCTGTCTGGATATGCTATTTGTATAATCATTAATCCAACCGCGCCACATGTGTTTACACACGTTATTTATGTGTTTGCGTGCTGTCCGCATTGTGATCGTGTCTCAGTTTTCATGCAGACCCTAGCAAAATAGGTGAGCAGAGAGTTGGTGTTGTGAACAAGAATAGACAAGGCAGATGTAGGAACATTAGACATCTTTTTTACTTTTTTTTTTAGTGCAGAGGATTATTTGACTCTCAAAGAAGGAAACAGAATTAATATATTTTTGCCACACTTACTGTAGTAAGGAAATGTAGTGATGACTGGTGACAGTGTATGTGAGCAATGCTTACTGGAGTCAGAGCAGGAAGAAAGGAAGGTTGCACAGCGTAGGAGACTGTACAAACTAGAAAAATTACGGCATTGCACATGACTTGATAGTCGTTTCAAACTTAACGTTACTGCAGCAGAAAAAGAAAAAAAACCCTCGGCAGACTATAATTACTTTGGAAACGTTCCCCTTTATACCGTTTTCAGGCTCCCATGGATTTAAATACTATTCACATAACATTACAATGCAAAGAATAATGAATAATGATATTGTTGGCAAAATGTACGTCTCAAACAAAGATGATATACAGTATTTGAATCCTTTATTTGTCTACTTACAAACCACCTCAACTCCACCTTGTGTACCTTCCTCGACACTCTGGCCCCCCTCAAAACAAAAAACGTCACCTTTAACACCTCTTCACCCTGGTACACACCCGCACTCCGGAAACTGAAACAAACTGGCCGCCAACTTGAACGTCTGACAAAAAAATCATCACTCACAGTCCATCATGAAGCCTATAAACTCCACCTCAATGCCTACAAAGATGCCCTCACTGCTGCCAAATCTGCCTACCTCTCCACCATCCTCACCGACCCCTGCCAAAATCCTAGAACCCTCTTCTCCACAGTAAACAACCTCCTCAAGCCTCGGACCAACACCCTCCCTACCTCTACTCCGGATCTCTGCAACTCATTTCTCCACTTCTTCACCGACAAAATCAACATCATCTACAAATCTCTATCCCCTGTATCCGACCTCCCACCATCTACTCCATCGCCCACCACGGCCCCCCCTATCCCCATCTCTCCTGACCCCTCCTCCACACTGCCTCCTCTCCGAGTTTGACTTGGTCACCGCTCCTGAAATCTCAAAACTCATCAGCTCTTCCAAACCCACTACCTGCTCCCTGGACCCCCTCCCTACTCCACTCCTGAAGTCCTGCCTCCCCGTACTATGCCCCTACCTTACAAACCTCTTCAACTCCTCACTGTCCCTTGGAACTGTCCCCTCTGCCTTCAAAACCGCTGCTGTCACCCCAATCCTCAAAAAACCTGGTCTGGATCCCTCCTCCCTCAACAGCTACTGCCCAATATCCAACCTCCCCTTTCTGTCTAAAACCCTGGAACGCATAGTCGCCTCACAGCTACAAACCCATCTTCATACCAATAACCTATTTGAACCCCTCCAATCTGGTTTTCGCCCTCTCCATTCTGAAAGTCCTCAACGACCTCCTCACCTCTGCTGACACCGGTTCCCTCAACATCCTCATCCTCCTTGACCTGAGTGCAGCCTTCGATACCGTGAGCCATAACATTCTGCTCACCAGACTCAAAGACCTTGGTATTGAAGGTACTGCACTCAGCTGGCTCCACTCCTACCTCTCCAACAGATCACACTTCATCTCTCTTCATAATCACACCTCTGCCACAGTCACTCAAGGCGTTCCCCAAGGCTCCGTACTCGGCCCCCTCCTCTTCATCATCTACATCCTCCCCCTTGGTCAGATACTCCGCCACTTCAACCTGGACTTCCACTGTTACGCCGATGACACCCAGATCTACCTTAGAACCAAATCCCCCCTCAATCCTCCCCTCTCCCACATCAACTCCTGCCTGTCAGCTATCAAAATCTGGATGCAACACAACTTCCTCAAACTCAACAGTGATAAAACAGAATTCCTTCTCATTGGCTCCAAATCCACACTTGGCAAAACCAATAACCCCACTCTCACCATTGACGGCACCATTGTCTCCCCATCTCCCCAGGCCCGAAACCTTGGCGTGATCTTTGATTCCACCCTCTCCCTTGAGCCCCACATCCGCCATGTCATCAAAACCTCCTTCTTTCACCTCTGCAACATCGCCAAAATCAGACTCTCTCTCACACCCCCCGCTGCTGAAAGACTCATTCACGCCTTCATCTCCTCCCGACTGGACTACTGCAACTCACTTCTCCTTGGCATCAGCTCTACCAACATCAACCGCCTCCAACTGGTCCAGAACGCAGCTGCCCGACTCATCACCCGTTCCAAATCTTGGCACCACATCACTCCAGTCCTAAAACAACTCCACTGGCTTCCTATCTCCCACCGGATCACCTACAAAATCCTGGTCCTCACCTACAAAGCCCTTCACCATCTGGCCCCCTCATACCTCACTGACCTCCTGTCCCCCTACCAACCCTCACGGTCCCTCAGATCCACCTCAGCCGGTCTCCTCTGCATCCACAAGTCCAAACTCCGCAGTTTTGGGGACAGAGCCTTCTCCAGGGCAGCTCCCAGGCTCTGGAACTCCCTCCCCCAAGAGATCCGCACCTCTGAGTCCCTCACCATCTTCCAGTCCCGCCTCAAGACCCATCTCTTCACCTCTGCCTATCTGTAGCCCCCTTTTCTTCTGTGACTGTATCTTGCTTTGCTTTGTCTTGTTTTCTTTTGCTTTGTTTTGTTTTGTCTTGTATTGTCCAGTTTTGCTTCACCTTATAATCTAGCTACCTGTAAAGCGACTTTGAGTCTATGAAAAGCGCTATATAAATTAAATTTATTATTATTATTATTATTACTTTGTCTAATATTTACAGTTCTTAAGATGTGACTTAATTGGAGCAAAAAGTCCATAACAGAGATGATCTGCGCAGCTAGCAAAGGAAGGTGACCGTCAACATCAGCAGTATTCCCCCCCTCCAAAACTGCTACTTAAAGTCAGCCAGCATCAATCTTTTTATCCTAAGTCATCCCACACACATCTCAAGGCCTAACCGTCACCGTTTGCAGTGTGTGCTGCATTGGGCAGTTTCACTGTTCCAGCTCGATTTGTGTCTTAATCGCACCAGATGACAGACGAGTCCCTTGGGCTGTCTGAGCCACATGAGACACTCTTCCTCAGCTTCCTGTGATCTGGATTAGCCTCCCAAAGTTCTTAGGAGCAGAGTCAAAGGAAGACGGAAAAATAATATGGCATTATTACCCTAACAGATAATTTAAGGTTGAATAATGTATTTACTTCACCACATCTTTAACACAAGTGATTCACCAAACAGAACTCCGCAGTCACTTTCATTCAGAAAATATCAACAATAAACCCTTTGATGGCATCTATGCAGTTTAAATGCCTAGAGAAAGCAACCCGCCATGGCGTGTCTTCTCATCATATTTTTACCTCTTTCATTCTCTGAATGAAATGCAAAAAATATGCCTCATACACAGTACAACATCTTTTGTATTTAAATTGGGACTTTCGCAAAGTTTGACCTTTTCTCCACAAACTTTCCCCTCTGGGAACAGTTCAATGCTGTTTGTTAAAGCTGATGTGGGTGGTGTGAGCCATGCAACCCTGCCACCCTGCTCCAGTGTCCTCGTCTGTCCCTGTCTGGCCTGCCCACCCCTCCACCTCCCTCCCGCGGTGTCCTTTCTGAGGGCCAGCTCCTCTGAACCCAAACAACAGTTCCATTTGTTTTGCCAAGGGTGGGAATGCACTCAGCCATCTTTAGCTGTGTTTCTGCCAGCCCCACTGGATGCCAAACCTGTGGACCTTACTCATATGCCAGCTCTTCCCTTTCTTTTGCTTTCTTTCACTCTGTCTGCCAGAGTTTGTGACAGTGCCAATGTCTAAGTCAGTGGTGAAGGGTCCTGAGAAGGGACTGTCTGTGTGTCTATGTGATAGTGAACCTATCACACTGTGTATGCCACAATCAAAGTATATGTTACTGAATGACAAAACATTCAATTGCAGTGAATGAATGGTTGAAGAGTCTCCTGATCAGATTAACTAAAAAAAAAAAAATTGTAGATTGATACAATTATATTATTTGTATTATGTTTTCATTAGACCTACATGGTTGATACATGAATAGATGTAGCAAGGATGGAAATGTTTAGTAAGTGCAAAATCACACATTTGGAATGTTGGAATTTGCTTCACTAATAGCTTTACTTTGTTGCTGTGTGGCTGTAAGTTTCTCATGCTTCTTTATTGATAAAACACTGTCACTTGCTACAGTAAGGCACTTGTACAATGTCATTATAATATTTTGCATTATGCTTTTTCAAGTTTTTATTATGGAGTTAGCAGTGATGAAGCTTGGAACACTGATTTCATCTATCTAAGCACAACTTTTGCACACCCAGTTTTGTACCATTTTGCTTTGAAGGCAAGCTTCGGTGTCAGTTTGTTTGTTATGCTACAATGGCTACTACGTGATGGCATTTACATCACGTGACATGACTCGTTAATGCCTCTTTAAGTTAATTATTGGTTTATTTAGGCAGTAGTACATATAATGTAAGTTAGACTTTTTTTTGAGATATGTGATCTGTATATATTATATACATCCCAACACTAATACCAAGGATACAGAAGTCTTATGTCCTAAATCCACAGAACAGACACTGCCCATCAATTGGGTTTATTTTACAACAATAACATTTTACATTTGTTCTGGTAAAATGAGATTAGGAGCATAACATAACATTGTGTTTGTGCAGTATATATCATCTTCTAATTTGACCATTTGACAAAATGCATATGGCACTTTTATAATTTAGTTTTCCCCTGGGCTTTAGCAGTTGTATATATTCAAAATGCATGCATATGTTACATACATAATTTATACATATTTATTTCCCATGAAAAAGAAATCCAAAATAATGAGTCATATCTCCTGTATCATGACTTTTACCTTACAACACCTTATTATCATTGTCAAAACTCATCTATTGGATTTTTGGATTATTTGTACAGCGGTGGTATTTCCTACTGGAGAGATCTGAGAAACAAGGGAAATATTTTTTTTCAGCTATTTGTATTTGGTCAGACACTGCTCATTGAAGACAAATAGGCCATGGGCTAGACGTGAATGCCTCATTGCCAACACTCCTCCGTCACCGTTGTGTGTGAGATGGATGAGTGAGTGTATGTAAACACTGCATAGGGTCCCAGCACTGCTCACAGTGCAGAACCATTGCGGAAATCTTCAGATGGCTCTTGAAGGACTTAAAGGAAACACAAGTCGCTGATAGCAATCACTCAGTCTCAGAGATCCGGTTGTAACCATCACTTCAAACAATCCTTGATGTCAAATTGTTCACTTAGAGGAACAGTGAGCAGAAGTAATGGAGCAACTCACTGAAAAATCTGTTCTATCCTGTTTTATTTATTAATTTATCGTTTCTTAAACAATTGGTTGAATTGCATGGACCTATTAGTTCTTTATGAAGCAAAAGGTACAAATTCTAGAAAGTGTAGGATCTGATGATGGAAACTTTTTGTGACTGAAACACCAACGTAGTACTTAAAGCTATAGTGCGTAGTTTCTGTCGCCCCATGAGGAAATCTAAGTAATGACAACAAAACTGTCTGCACTTCCACACGATACAAGCTTTACGTGATCGTGCACGTGCCTCCACCCCTCCTCCATGCAGTTGCTAGCAGCAAAGGAGGACACGGAGGATTAAAAAAACACGAGGACTCTTCAGAAGAGGTGATTATCTTCACTCGAGTGTCTGCACTGGAAAGTCACCGGACGACACAATCTTCTGAACATAGCCATACTAAGAAATACAGAGAGAGTTGTGTGGAGCGGATAGTCTTAATTAGCTTTGTATCAACTCATTTGGCAATGGCTTGAATATAACGGACGTTCATTAATATCAAAAAGTTACACACTAAAGCTTTAAATATTTTTCTAGATTTTAGTTTTCTAGATCTTCTCTACATCAGATTTCAACTTTTCAGGGAAGCTAGTGGCATCTGTCAGCTTGACAGACTTGTCAACAGAAAAACAGAGAAAGTGGGCGAAAAGGTATGACCAGGGAGAGCTTCCTCGGCTGAACGGAGAGAATGAAGAAAGGAGTAATCTGCTCTGTCTGGTACATTACCCATGAATGAGTCCTGACAACGTCAGGGGACTCATAGAGGATGCACTCTGCCCTTAGGACACAAAGAGAGGGCATGGCCAGTCACTTTGTAGCACTTAAATCCACCGCTCCTGCTTCCACACATCATTCACTTCAGTCATTTCTGGGCTTTTTTTTGTTTGTTTATTGGACCCACGTAACATCCTCAACAAGTGCTTGACCCTTGGCTATTCCAATGCTAGTACTTGTGTGGTTAAACAATCCAAGACAAGTCTATGAGTTATTTTTTGGAAAGCTTCCTGTGACTTTAGCAACTCCTTAATTTTGCTTACATTTCGTCCCAGGCATCTTAGAAAACCTAAAACACCATTAACAGAAAAGTTAATTAAAATAAACCAAATTACAGGAGAGCCCACATTCGTATTTCTCCCCTAATTTTCTCATTTTGGTCACCTAAAAATGTCTTGTCCAGTAACACTTTGCCAACAAAACTAGCTAGCTAGCATTAGCTGGTAGCTTAAGGGAAAGTTTGTTGATTTTTAACGGCTCTGTGCACAGTGCTAGTGCTTGGAGGTCACCGCCAGCAAAACTCCTTTGGATGACTAACATCCACTGACTCAACATTGGCAATTTTCCCTCTTTAGCATTTAGCTTAGCACATGGCTTAGTGGCATCATCCGTCCTAGCTCCGTCCTCTTGCCCAAATATGTTCACTTGTGGCTCTGATACTACGTCCATTATTTTTACAGTCTATGGCATCACCTGCTTTCTTGTCCCTTGAGTTCTTTTCTATGTAAGTGGGCAAACACCTTGTAAACAACTGGCCCTTTGATCCCCATGTCCCATCTCTCTCCACTTTTAGAACCAAATGGCCCCTTGATGGGGATGTCCCGACTGGCATGGGTGTGTCCAGACTTGCCTTAAACCCCCCTCTCAACAACAGGGGCCTTTCCTGTGAATCATGGAGATGTCTTAGAATGGATATGCTCATCTTTCAAGTAAATTTGGCAGTTTTATCCTTTGGCCCTTATACTTAACAACAGTTACCATGTAGGAGATCTGATTATAGCCCCGTACTAGGTATTCATGGCTTATTCTGTGGTTATGTTGTCATGAACACAAGAAATTTCCATGACCTCAGTGCAACATGTTTATGTGCCGGCTTAATCCAGGGCACCAGCAGGGAGTGTAGGGTCTGCATTCCTCTATATTTGCATTATGATCTCATGACATGTAGGAAGATATTGATGTTGCTTCTAATTTCCTTGATCTGTCCATGAGGTATATCATTACAGGTGATAAAAGTGGCCCACTGTGCATCACAACAAATAGACACAGTAGGAATGATAAAAAATTAAGTAGCAGAAGTGGAATAAACAATAGCTATAATGAAACAGAAACTAATTCATGAAGTACTTTGATATATGTTTCCCTCTGCGGTGACTGATGAGTGCATGTGATGCCACAATTCAACTAAATGATTGATAATAACGGTACTTCATAGCCCAAAGTACGTTTGGTTCTGCACATCAGTGTATTACACAAGTGTAATTACGGTAATAAGACAGTATTAAGGTAGCAAACTAATGCTTTATACTGTTTTTGTACTTTTTATGTTTTATCTGTTTGCATGCACCACTAGCATTATTCACTGTTTTTTGTAATAGGTAGTCCACTGATCTTTTGTTAGATTATTATATTCTGTAGTTTAATTGGAATGCTAAGGTAGGGTTCATTGTCAGGCAAATATGGATTCACAGGTAACTCCTTTTTAACAACATCACTCTGGGCAAAATGTATACTTTTGTAAGGAACATATTAAGTTACACATCCCATTGTGATGCATTTTTTGCATTCAGACGAACAGCTTTTGACCGTTTCAGTAGATCTGATCTGATTATGCACTCAGACGTTTTAAGATATTTTGTTCTGCAGTGCAGTACAAGTGCAGCACAGACATTCACTGCAGACAGTATTGTGTGGGACTTGGCAGACACCCCCTGAAGCTTCTTTTGAAAAAGGTTACCCTGTTTGCCCCTTGAGCTATTTTCGCTGAGCCTCTCTGTCTGGCAGTCTGTGAAAATACTCCTCACTAGCCTTACCTCCTCTCTCTCTATCTATCCCCCCCACTCATGTCTGTCATGACATCACCGACATCAGGTATCCAAAGCAGACAGCGTTTGTTTAATAAGCATTATTAACACACCTGCTTTGCAGCACATTCCTGATTACACGGTCTAATGGGACGGGCACTTCAAGTAGGATTAGTTGAGCCTGGGGGCCTGCACCTGAACCTCAGTTCTACTCTTATATGCAAACATCTTCTAACTCAAACAAAAAAGCTGTGGAAAGGTCTATTGTAACCCAGCTCTGCAGTCTGTTTGATCAATGTGTTTACCCATACAAACCGAAGGCTGTGTTCCACCCTGTTTATCTGATATTTGTTTTTAAATTGAAAGAGTAAAATTATGACTTGAAAAAAAATTCTTCCAGAAGCCAAAATCTTGTCTGTATACACTAAAAACATTGTAGTTGATACTCCCATAACACACATTTCCCATGTTTTATATTTTCTCAAACAACTGAAGTCAAGTTTGGAGATGGTTAAAATGGATTGATCTTGATCTTTTGTTAAAGTGCTCATATTATGCTTTTTGCCATGCCTTTATTGTGTTATGTATCTTTTTGCGCACGTTATAGGTTTACAAAATGAAAAAGCCCAAAGTCCACCCCAAAGGGACTTACCATCTCCAACAGAAAACACTGTTCACCAACTGCTCCAAACAGCTCTATTGTAGTCCAGCCTTTACTTCCGTGACAAACGTGCGTCACTTTGTAACACCTTATAATGCTCGCCTAGCTGCTAGCATGGCACGCCCTCATGCTCTGCAACTGACTAGCTAGCAGTTCTTACCTAGTTACTGTTGTAACAGAAGTGCGATGCCTCACTTGGTAGCTAAAACGGACAGGGTGACACAGGGTGGAAAGAGGAGCTGCTGCAATGTGCAGTACAACAAATATATAGTGTTTCTTTTTTTAAATGAAACCACATAAACCTATTCTGGTACAACCTCTAAATACAATTATGAACGTGAAAATGAGCATAATATGAGCACTTTAAATAACATACTGCAAGTAACAAACAAGTATAACAAGTTTGTGCACTAACAAGTCCATTTAGCCCATTTAAAGTAACTGTGTGGTGAATTATACCTTGTGGTTAATCCAGTTATTTTGGAAAAAGCTTACATGGATCTACACTACATAGTTAACTTGCTGAGGATGTGCAAATTTCCCCGAATGCATCTGCATTGGTGTTTTATAGGTCATTTTGAGTTGAACTTAGTTTTTTTCATAATTACCCCCTCATCCAAAATGTGATCAAAGTATTGCTGAGCCACCATAATGTACATCAGAGTCAAATTCCTAATGATGTGTTTGTTTTTGGTAGCACATGTTTTGTCATGCCCAGTATGCAATTTGTCCTGTTGCTAAGTGCAAATATAAGAAATCTGTCTCACACATGGAACATTATTTTTTCCAGTTCCCAAGTGGGTGGTGGTAATTGTTTTCAATTTTGCCTCTTAAACTGTGGCCATAGCACATAATTATCTCTGGTACATGTACTAGATTCGCAAAACCACCTATTCATCCTTTTTTTTATCTTTGTGGATACGTGAGCACCGATTTAAAGCATTTCCCCCGGTATGCCATGTTGCATTATACCATGAAGGAATTGTGGGCTGGTTGTATGGCTTGTTTTTGGTGTTGGTTGGCAGTGTGGAGGCAATTTTAGAAGCAGGCACACAAAAGTGTTAACTTTATTATATATAAATAAAAATGTGTTAATTCCCACTATCTGTTTATTTAACACCAAATTACAAAAGCAGTCTACGTTAGATCACTGAATCTGTATCTCTGCATGCATTCTCCTTGGCGTGTCAGTCTTGAAGTCTAGTCACTACCCCTCAGGTTTAACCAGTGATTGCAAGGGAATGATTAAAATGTCTTGGGATATGACTAAGCCCGCTAAGACCTAAAGGTGGCTAATGGTGAAATGTTAAAGGTCTCTGATGTGATATGACAAGAATGACCCTACGTGGGGTTAGCTTGCAGCTAGTCTGCCTAATGTCTGCACCCTGCGGCATGACCAGTCCTCAGCAGCACTGGCATCCTTTCAGAACACTGTGTTTCTGCTGATTAGATTCGGGCACTTACCGTCTGGAAGTGAATCAAATGATTTGGGGTGTTTGAGAAGCAGCTGTGTCATAGCCTTCAGATGAAGGCTGCGGAGGCTCTGCTTTCTAAGGATGTGAACGCACAAACAGGATACATGTCCTTTGCTTTTATTCTGGGAAAAGGCCAGCAATCTTAAATTTTATTGTTACTCCTTCCTGCTCTATTTAAATTACTCCTTTAGTGTCTGTTGTGCACAAGGGGCTTTCCGCTATACAACATTTATAATATTGTTTCCTATTTTCTTTGGTAATCCTAGCCTGTGGAAAGAGAGTCTGTTTTTCACCTGTGGAGATGAACTGCCAGTCACTGACAATGGAGAGGATGGCATTCCAACTCTCACAATTACTGCTGAAAACTGTATGCATCCGTACAATGGCTTGTTTAACGGAAACGTTTATGTGTAATAATCTCTTGTAATTGAGGCCTTTTGAAGTAATGCATGGCTGTTGAGGGCCGTTATTGTTTACTTGACATGCACACCAAACAGTTCATGCTAACCCCTCCAGTGGAGTCGCTTCCCCTAAAAGCATCAGTGGTGGAAGAAGTATTAAGATCTTTTACTTAAGTAAAATAGCAATACCCAATTTAGAAATACTTTGTTACAAGTTAAACTTCTGCATACTAAATATTACTTAATTAACCATATATCAGAAATGTGGGTTTCTTTCAATCAAATTTTAAAACACAATAACGTGGATGGTTCCATACAACGCACTTCACAAGTTAAATAAATGATCAGTTCACTACTTTCATTGAATTTGGGTGTTTTATTCAATTTAATAGCATGTAAAGAGAAATTGATAATAGAACGTTGAAAAACATAGGAAAGAAATGTCAAAAAAGTACAGAAAAAGGTGACAAAAACATCGAAAAAAAAAAGTGAGAAAAACTTTAAAAAAAAAAAAAACGTTAACAAAAGCGCAGAAAAATATTGACAGAAACTTCGAAAAAAAACTGACAAAAGTGTCGAAAAAGACGACCAAAACATTGGAATTTGTTTTTAACATTTTGACCCAGAAAAACAAAACGTTGCCGGTCGACGGGGAAGACAACACAAGGGTTAAAAGTGTGTAAGTATTATCAAGAAAATATACTTAAAGTATAAAATTAGAAGTACTTACTATGCATCCAAAATGAGCTGTGTCATTGTAACATTATATATTATACTATTAGATTATCATTGACAGAGTAACATGCAAGCAGTATTTTAATGTTATGTATGTAATATAGACCTTTGTAAACTGTTGGGTGGTTTAATTTACTGTATAATAATGATTTGTATTTTTTATGCTCATTATATATTTTTTAAATCTGCAGAGTAGCTACAGGTACCAAACAATGGTAGTGGTGTAAAAAGTAAAGTATTTTCCTCTGACATGTAGTTAAGTAAAAGTATAAAGTAGTATACAATTAAAATACTTAAGTACAATTCTGCTTTTCTTGTTCTTTACTTAGGAACAGTGATTTTGTAAATGTACTTAGTTACCATCCATCCTTTTAACCACCACAAAGCATCTCATTGAGCCATATACTGTATATTTTCAACAGTGTCACAAAGATGCACGTGATACCCCTGTGGTACTTTGTGTACAGTCCAACTGGTCTGAACAGACAGACCCAAAGGGTCTTAATAAAAAAAAAAAAAAGATGAAAGCATTGAAAAGGCAGCCAGACAATGAAAATGAACAGCTCTTTGTGCAACTAAACAAGCCACTGCCAAGTTTTGGAAGCAGTCCAACTACCACAACAATGCTCAGTCAGCAAACTATGCTTTATCCGCTTTGATTTGATTTGACTTTGATTTAGTAATTCTATGTTCATTTGACTCTCATCCAAATGTACAAATATACTCCCTACGGTGACGGCTTCACTTAATCACTCTGAGGTAATTTGTCAGTAACACTAGAGAAGGGCTCTTTCTCAAGGCTCTTACCTCTGCTACTGAGTAGGTTTTACGTACTGTAAATGTTGCACAACAATATACTTTATTCACTTACCTTCAACTGATAACCTCTGCTCTCAGAGGCATTTTGTTACCTCCATGAGTGCCTGATTAATCTTATGGGAGTCATTCGATAGAGAAGTTGTCCATTTAATGAATTGACTTTCAAAGGTTTTTTTTTACTTTAATGAATGTCACTAAAACAATCCTAAAGCACTAAACACTTATTTAATGGTTAGTTTTTCCTGCAGCAGTTCAGCATTTAAAACTGATTGAATGCAAATAAACAAAATAATGGTGCAGTCTTATCGCAATATATCATATATGGCTCCCCTGTTTTCTTTTGTTTAATACACATTCAGGGCGTTTGTTTAAACAAGTTTCTGATCCTTGGGGTTTGGCGATAATGATTTTATGCTTCCCAGCAAAGCTCTGACAGTCAGTGACGGTTTGTTTCTAACGGAAATCTCAATGAAGTGATAGTATAATGATCTCTTTTAGTTTAGACATTTGTTTGACTCACTCGTTCATTAATACAGTGGAATACAAACAGACATTCTCGCTGTCATGTAGAAGTTTGCTCGGTTTTCAGAGTATCGCCTATGCTTTCCTCAGGGGTGCCGCACCATTGTTCTACTGTACATTGGAGCACTGTTATAACACTTAAGATGTATGCATTTTATCATGCAATTTCAGGATGACATTTTTAAAGAGTGCTTTTTCAGAAATTCTAGAGAGGCCCCAGATTTCAACAGATGTTTGATGTAACCATAGTGGGATTCTGCATGCAATTAGGGATGCAAAGTCTGTAGTTCCAGTTCATTGAACTAATCCTGGACAGAATCTCAGCTCTGTACACTTTACCACATTTGTTTCTGTTTCTGTAAGAAACATGAAGCCAAACTAAACCAAGCATGTTAATGAAATGTCTTACATTTAGATGTTGTTATAGCACTCCGGGACAAAACAAACTACCAGCACATACTGTAAATATATTGTGAAGTCCAGAAATAAATGAAACCTAGCAATATACAAACTAATTTTTTCAAGCCATGTCTTGATTATATTATGTTTTATTTATTTATTCAGTTTAGTTTAGCTAATGTGTGTTCTAGCTCTAGCTCAGGGAAACCCCACAGTTTCTTAGAAATTGAGACAGAAATAACAGATTAATGTATACTCTAGATTTGTGGTGTGACGACTCATGTACTCAAGTAACACGCTGGGCGCATCAGTTCCAACAGCTTGTATTGGGCTTCTGTGTTATTAACCTGACATTTTATCATCTAATAATAATCACTGTTGTTCCTGCTTTCATCGTGACTCTCTCATGTTTTACCAAATGATCTCCATCTCTCTCTGCCTGTCTGCGAGTGTGACACACACATGCCACATGTCCCCCTTTGCCCCTGGCTCAACGAAAACACAGACTTGGCTCTGCGTACTCTTTGCATGTGTGCCGACTGTGTTCTGTCTTTAACACGTTGATTAGTTCTTTTACCTAAAACAAGCCTAAAGATACATTAATAACTGCACTCACTGTAAAAGTCAATAAATACAATGGTTTGAAACCTATATGTTGAAATAAGTTAAATCACTATTATGTTGAATATATATTTACATTTTTAAAAAGTAAAATCCTATGATGGCAATGAATTCCCAAATTGTCTCCGTAGTCCTGAGATTTTTTTCCTGTTTAGCCATTAAACTTCTGTATATGTATTATGAACAGCAGGATGCATACGATTAATGTATCTCATTCTGTGCATGACTGGAGATCATGACTAAGTCTAGACAGACATTAATGATAGCTGGGTGAATAGATGGATGGATGGATAGATAGATAGATGTTCTTTAACTATTCTAGTAATGGACAAAGATAGTAAAATCAACTGACTTTTTGTTTGAAACATGATACATATCTTGCCTAGCAACATAATGTTCTTACTTATACTCAACAGGTGCTAGACCTGATCCAGATGTTACATCCGATAGACCACTTTCTCTTAGTCATTAATTAGTTCATAAGTTCTTTCAGCATGTAGCATTGATTGTTATCCCAAATAGGTTTAAATACTCTACTAGCATTTCAGAAGTTTACTTATCCATAAACAGTTGATAGCACGTTTTTTTTTTTTAAATGACAGCCTGGGGGCCCAGAGAAATTGATTTAAAGAAAATAATCTGCTCTTTAAAGAATTAAAAAAGCAGGAGTGGGAGGTGAGTGCTGTTGTTGAATCTACTAAATATTAGTTTATTGTGCTCAGAATAAGATTGTGCTGTTTAAGAACCCTACTTGCCCCCAATAAATCCCATAGGTTTTGGATTCCTTATGTTAGCTGGGACAGTAATTCTATTTTCAATGTCTATTGCAGTCACTTGACATTGCGGAAAGATAACTTTTGATGAAACTGTGTTGGGAATAGTCCAAGACGGAAGTGGCTAGTCAACCACTGTCCTCTGTCACATTTTGCACATGGTGAACTTGCAGGTCTTGGCACACATTGGGTGGTGGCTGTGCCCAATGACTCATGTGGCGCCCAGTGTCTGAAACTTTCGTCAAACGTCTGGCACATGGTGTGTGTGTGTGTGTCATTGTAGCCTGTGACGCTGGTGGCTCAAAATTCCCCAGTGGCTGCTGATTGGTTGTGGAGAAGATGAGGCACAGGTAAGGGCCAATCAATGAAACTTAAGAAGGAAACAACACAGTGTGAGCAACTCCGTTACGAAATGTCTCTAACTAACTTGTTAAGATCACCCTTACAATACCATGCACTTGCGTCATTACTGGGTGGAAATGGCTTACTTATTATTGCCAGCTCATTTAGAATAATCAAGTCACAAATAAGAAAGTTTAGGGATATTTAGTTTTTGAAGAATTTTGGAAATGCTCCCTTCCGTTAATTACTTTTTAAAAGGACTATACAAATGTTGCCAGTTTGACCTTATTGATGTCAGAAAATAGGAGATTTTTATTATAACTTTAATCAGATAATGTCATTGAGATCAAGATGTCTTTTGCAAGAGAGTACAGCAGAAGACACAAAAACAGAGATAAGACACACAACAAAACAAAACCAGTCACACAGAAGCACATAGAAACAGCATCTAAAACAATAACGGAGCTCTCTAAAAACATCCAAAATTTAAAGTGTGTTACTGCAAAATCTACTGCAGTAAAATGGTAAATCAGTCATTGTAATTGCAGTAGAATAAGGTCTTGATAACTTAGCAGAATGCAGTCATGTTTAGATAAAAATGTGCTTTATTAGAAGTGGAGGTTCATAATTAGTTTGGGGTCTTTGCAGGTTATTTCTTAGAGGGGACAGGTCAAACAAAGAATGATAAGGAAACAGAATGCTTTGCTGATAATGAGCAAAACAGCATCTTATAAAAAAAAGATTGTCAGTGTCTCACCAGAAATTGTTTTCACACAACTCTGACAGCTACCTATGATATGACATCAACACAGCCCTTTTGAAAGGGAAAGGGAAATGTTGATCTAGTCATGAGTGTGTGGGGCTATTGTGTATGATGTCATGTCAGATGTCTGTTGATTGTCTTTATCACCACAAGTCGCGGTGGTTGTGTTCTTCCCTCCCTATGCTTGTTCTTAATTGTCGCAGGCTGATTTCTTTTCATAGGAAAGGAAAGGCTGGTGATATGAAAAGGTCTTGAGGGGGGGCATGTTATGTAGACCATAAACACTGATGCTCACGACAAAAGTGATGCTATGCTTAACACTGCACAGCATGTCACTGTTGCGTTGGCTTGCCCTTTGTTTTTTCACATACCTCATTGCCGGAAAAACCTCCGGTCAGTGCTTAATCATCACAAGGGCAGTCTGTGAGCTATAACCTCTCTTAGTCTTTTCATCTAGATTGAATCATCATTAGTAAGCATTCAGACCCACCAGCCAATCAGTAATGGTTTGCTGCAGCCCTGTCAAATAATTCAGCAGATGTCCGTATCCTTCAGTGGGTTGCTTTTGCCTTAAGAGAGTTAAGTAATGTTGCAAAAGTAAGTGAGCCAATATAATCTTTCTTCTTCTCTCTGCAGAATAGTAATCAAGAGGACTTTCAAAAGGGCTCATTGCCAGTCTTGTAAAGATGAGATCATTGTGCAATGTCAAATATTTTGTATCAGCTAGACTGCCAAAGATTGGCACTAATGAAAACTGAAAATTGATTGCAGTCAGCATTTCTAACAGACATTCTGTTTGAATTCTAAGTCTAAAGTCTAATTTCCCATTAAAACTTTTTATTCAGGATGCCAAATGAAGATGAAAGTGCTCTAAACTTTAAATAGCTGCTTAAATAGTTCTGGTGCAGAGTTTAGACACAGCATCAGCAGAGAGACCACTATAGTGTTTTTCTTAGATTTGGGGAATTAACAATCTATTTTATGAGAGAAAGGGAAGCATTCAGATGTTCAATAACAGCATATGCAGCTGGTTGGTTCTTTTAACTATTTTTGATGATTCTGTAATCTCCCTATCAAACTACACACTGAGAGGAATTGTAAAATAACTCTCGTCTGAAGATGGATGGTGTAACTATAGAATGTGTGCAATCACAGAGATGAGATTCTCTCCCCGTGTATGCTGAGTGAGCAGACGAGACTGATGGAGCTACTGAGGGGGAGGACAGGATGAACAGCAGGAAAGCAGACAGGCGGAGGGTGGGGGGTCAGGTGGCGTGACTTTTTACTCCGCGGCTCACTGACCTTGACAATGGAGCCACAGCCAGCGACTCGGATAGCTGTCTCTGATAGTGTCTCTCTCTCTCTGCCTCGCTGTCTGTTTATCTCTCTCAATTTCTCTCTCTTCCTCTCTTTCCCTTTTCCTCTCATCCCCTGTCCCCTGCTTGCTCGTAGCAAGTCGAGCCTGCTGGTTGTGGCAGCCAAAATGCACCACCACCTCTCTGCTGCAGCTCACCCCCCTCTTACCTCACGTCTGCTCTTTTTCCAGACAAGCGGGTTTAAAAAGTCAACTGCGTATTGAGCCGTCTAGACTGAAGCCGGTCAGCAATCGACCCTCCCCTCCCCAACCCCCGACTTCTGAGTTGCTGGCTACAGTGGAAAAATGGATGAGGAGCAGGTGACCTTGCTGCGCTCTGTCCCTCATTCCTACCCAAGTGCAAACTGACTCAATGGCCACATTATATAAACAATATTGACAACATTGAAACAATGTACTGAAAGCCAAGCTCAAGTTAGCCCTTGACATGTCAACAGTGGGAAAGAGGTGTTCTTTCACTGTAATATTCTAGGAAATATTCACTGATACGAATGTTCATCGCTGATGTCCAATTTATTTTGTGTTCAACTCCTCTTCTGAAGACATACAATTATTATTTTCAGCACATGAATATAAAATGTATGACAGTGTACTGCTGTATACATACAACCAAGATAAATCAGACCAGTGCCTCATTTTCTTTACAAGGTGTTAGCCTTTTAAACAAGGGCACACTCGCCAGATAAAATAATAATGCCAGTGCCGGAGTGAACTTCTCACTCTACTGCCTGTTACTCTTTTGATGTTTAGTTTTATGAGTAATTTTTAACTTCCCGTTGTGGATCCAGTAGCTACTAACTGACTTACTTTACGTATGCTTGTCATAATTGTGGTTTGTGTTATTTCAAAGTGCACAAACAAATCATTTGGTTGGGAAACCTACAGTACAAATCTACTCAGAATTGTAAAAGAAAAACACTTTTGCATTGCACAGCTCTCATGTTATTTTAGCACTGAGTAAAGACCCCACATTATTCTTTCCAGCATATTATTTTCTTTACTGTTAATAGTGAAATAATACTGTATATCTACTACTTGCACTAAACAAAATCCTCCCTGGTAAAACACAGCATTGACAGCTTGATTTTTCAGCAGAACATTAAACTGTTAAAATTAAGCTGTCTTTAAATGCCAGAGTCTGCCTTTCAATCTTGTGTTACACTTTACCTTGTCATTGCTCTTCATTGTGTGATTTAATCATTTAATAATGTAACTTAATGCAGAGATGTTTGAAAGCAGTTTCATCCTGACAAATCCTGTCAGGTCTACAGTTCTTGATCCTTTCTATAACCTCAGGGTAATGCGTGTCAAATCATAACAAGAGTTATCTCAAGACACTTTACGGATAATTTACAAAGACCCAACAATTCCAGTAATTGTAAAAGTGAGCAACATCTTTGCATATTGCAAAGATGTTGCAAAATGTTTGTGGAAGTGCCTGACTCTAGCCTGACGTCATCATACTCAGATTCTAGTCAGAATATGAGTCTGTTACTGCTCCATTGGGCTGTGATTATGGGGCGTGTTTCAACCGAACCAAGAAAGAAAATGCCTCTGCACTCAATTGGATAGACTTACAACCAATCAGAGCAACGGAGACAGACGCCACAGAAGCTGCAAGTCAAAGGCAGGCTTCGACAGAGCAAAGGCAGAGGCGCCAGTTTCCGTGTCTTGCGGACGGTGTGGCAATGTGTATACATACGTGATTGCGGTTCTCTGTTCCTCCTTTTAAAATTGATGCACTGTCGATATCTTCTATAACAAATGCGATGGCGGAATCTACACATCTCAATTCTCAAGCGGCAGCCATCTTTGTTGTAAAAAAAACAAATTCAACCCAAGCGCTCTTTGGTGACGTGGTTGGTTACGTTACTGTTGATCATCTGTCCATCATTGTATAAAGCCCGCCCTGACAATTTGATTGATCCGGCTCTGGTTCGAGCATAGTTGCTCCACAACGGATCAAGTCCAGACCGAACTTCCCGACCTCAAATGTTGTGGGCGGGGCTAGGTTCGGCTGGCATCCAGGCTAGCCCGACTCCTGTCTGGTTATCAAATCTTCTGGAAATTAAGTAGCAGGAAGGTTGTCACTTTTACTAATGGCAACCAAAAAGTGTTACATTTGCAAACAGGACAGAGTCAAAGTGTGTGGTAAAATATTACATTTATATTTCCATGCAGTCTTGCTTGGTGGCCTCATGTCAGGCTGCACTACTAAAGAGAGAGTTGTAAGTCCAGATGTTAAAGTAAATATATCTGACTCTTTTGTAAATGGTGAGCAACTTTTAGAGGTACCATAACATACATTTCCATAGCGTCTATTAACCTCTGTTTGCATGTGTGGTGTGTGAGTGATAACAAAAAAAGGACTGCAGACCCTCAGTGTCGGTAGAGATCTCACAGACGTGTACCCAATGCTTCATTCATCTCACCTTGGGAGGCAATGGTTGGAAAAGCAGTCAAGCAGCACACATTGATTACCCTCTAGAGAATGTGCTAGACCATCGAAGCGCAATATGTGAAGCTACTTAGAAACTTCTCGTTTCTTTGATGGTTTATCTCTCTTACATCTTTGTCAATCCCGCTAGTGTAGCCCTCCCGCCCACCTTCATCTCCTCTTTCTTTCATTTTCCCACCCATACAGCCTTTCTCGTCCTGTCATCCCTGGGCTGGTGGTCCGTCTTTTTGGGAGGTTAAGGGGCACCGTGGGTGGGAGGGCAGTCGGCAGGTTGTGCGGGCACTGTGCTTGCCTTTTCCCACAGCTTGCGTCAAATGCTGCTGAACCCTGACCCCAGTGGGTCCTGACTCTCAAAATCGGTGTGGAACGCAATTCAGCCAGACCAACCCTATTCAGGACCAGACTTTCCATTGGAGGAGAAAAGAACCTCCCCCCATCCCAATTGTGGTCAGTGCCCTCCCTTTGTCTGCTGGTCAAGCGGGGTCGGACGACCGGCCGCCACTAGCCAGGACAAGACTTCCGAAAAGCCTATTCAACATGTGATTTGACCCCAAAGTTCCTTTGCTGACTCACAGGGATCAAACACTGGGCATCTCTGGGGGTTCTCTTCCATGGAGGTTTTCATCCATTGAAACTTACCCTTTTGACAAAACTCAAAATGACTAAAGGTTTTTCTCAAAGTTTCCTTGATGGCACAGCAATGTTTTACAAATGTGGGACTCCTGGAAAAGGTTCATCCAGGCCTCACTTCTTAAATACCTCACTCCTGATGGTCGTTATTGAGTTTAAGGATAATTAACTTGAAAAGAAGGAGCACATGGGACAGCTTTAATCCTCAACTGTTGTGGTATCAAAATGTTTGTTAATGCTGTGGCTGGGGCTGTTTTTGCTTGGGCTGGGCCACATCATTAGCTGTACACTCCTGATTTGCTGGTAGTGGTTAAAATCAGCCATTAGCCGTTCTGTAACAGAAGGAATTAATAGTGCATAAAAATAAGCACATTTCCTAAAGTACATCAAATCTCACTTTTAATGCTGAGCCCGGGGAGCACTGTAATTGCATTTGCGATAAATTGATGTACACCATTATTAGTAAAAGTTAGAGACAGAATTTAAACAGCTGGAAAAGGTCAGTGGAATGTGTGTTGTGTGTTTTGAACAAATACACATAATATCATTTGTTTAAGTCGTTTGTCCCATTTTCTGCTTTGTTGCCATCTACTGTAAGACACCTATAAGAAACACACGCAAACAAACGCGCACATTCACAGACACACATAGGAACAATGTGAATATGTGGTCATAATTATGAATAGGAATGCTAGGCAGAAAAGGTAAGAAAACCCAGGAACCTTGAATTTCAACTATGATGGTCCCATGGTATATGAGAGTGTGTCTCCGTTTGTCTATGTGAGAGAGGGTGAATGTAAGTGAGTGAGTGTGCAGACTCCAACTTGACGCATGGTTTAAATCTTTTGCAGAAGGGGGGCACTTTGATTGTAATGCCGCGTGCTGTGTGCTAAAGCGGGGGCCTGCTGCAGCTTTAAAGCTGGTCAACTGTCAGGACTGGAGCGTGAAAGGGGGGCCCCAGAGTGAAAGGGGTGAAGGGTCCTGGAGGAGGAGGGGTGGCTTGTAACGGACCTCCTGAGCTTTGAGGGCCCTCTGTGTGGGCTGCTACAGCAAGGCGGCCCTCTTCACAAGAAGAAGAGGGAGGGCAGGCTTGAGGGAAGGTGCTGGTGCATTGGCCCCTGCAGCAGGGAGCATGGGCAGGACGCCAGCTCACCCGTTCAAGTCCCACATACCAGATGTTCCTTGTCAGGGAGCTCTTGGCCTTTAATACATTGAGTTACTGTAAATCTGTAATAAGGCAAGGCAAACATGGTCACTCCACCTCCCCCACTACACACACATCCCAGATAATCTGTTCTAACAGACTTTTCTTGGTGTCCTACAGGTCAACCCCTGGTTAAGGGACCATGTCAATTGCCAACTGCCAATTATTACATACAGAACAACATACAGAAGAAACGGATGTTTTCCGTCCCCTTTGCCCCCTAGAAAATGTCATTCATGCTTCTAGACTAAAACATCAACCTTAAGTCCTTGATCTCGTTCAGGGACCTGACCCAAAGAGAAATTTATTTTGAGGTCTTATGGTATAACAGAAACTTATGACATTAGATTCAATAATCCTGTTTGTCTGAGGGTCCTGTTGCTCGTCTGTTCCCAGACTGTTCCGATAACTGATCTGGTTTCAAGTAGAGCTTGGCGATATGGTTGGAACCCAAAATACTGTTAAGGATGTTTGTGAATATCAATATACTGTTAAGGAAGTTTGCCAATATCAATATATATCAAATAAAATAATCAAACTGATGTTAAGAGCAATAAACTGTTTTTCTGTTGTGTATTACATTAAACTAAAAACTTGTGTAAAACATAACCACTTTTTTTTGTATTTGACGGCTTGCTCAGAATTATTGATTTGGAAAACAGAATTTTGTAGAACGATAACATCACAGTATGATTCTGCTGAAAGTAGATAAACATTATTGAATCATCACCCAACCCCAATCCCCAGTGTTTAAGTAGCCTATGTTTGGATTTGTGGTCTGCAAACACATTGCATCTGTTGTTGCCACTACCAGACTTGAGGTATGGGTCATTTACCCAGGTAACAGCAGCCAGTCTTTGTTGAAGTCATCTGATCTGCTGCAAGAAAGCTAAAAAATAAATTCCTCTGTGCTACTGAAAGGGGTTGGGAAGAATGTCCTCTGTGCAGTCTTGCTTAGATTTACAGCGCCTCTGAGGATGGCTCTGATCTGGCAGTGGTCAGTTGGCTTTGAAGAGAAGTGCACCGCAAGTGAATCACTTTGAACCTGCATTGAGCCTGAGGGAGACCCATGGTCCCACCTGAGTGAAACAGGACAGTAAATCTAAAAGCAGCTCAGTTTTTGCAGTGTGACATGGGGACTTGAGTTTTAATATGTTGCCTGTCGAATCCCCTGGTCCAACAGTTCTACAACTGTGGCCTGGTTCCAGGGTGGCCTCACCGCTTTTACGTGCTGGCTAGGGCTGGATTGTTTCCACAGCAAATGAAGGGACTCAAGTGAAAGTCCATATCTTTCTGTCTTTTTCCCACTCCCTCTCTCCATACTCAGACATTGGGTTTATAGTCCTTGTTTTATAATTTGTTATTGTGTGTGGGTCCCTTTTTAAACTTGTACATGCATTTTTTTCTGCATTTGCTGCTAAGCCCTGCTTAATGGTTCATCATGAGCACCCACAAACCACCGCAATTGTGGCTAGTGCCGCAATTACAAAATTTAAAACGTGGTCTTTAACTGTGAAAACTGTGCACCACTGCTTATTGATGATTGGTTTGTTGGTCTGAGTCGGTTGTTTTCTCTTCTGCCTCTTCCAAAAGTACGCCAGCCACCAGATAGCCAATGTATTTTTAAAGACAAAAAGAGTGAGGAAGCAAGTAGAAAACAACAACACATGCTAGGCAACAGCAACGTGCAGCCATTGTAAGGCATTTCCTGCTTTTGTTGACTGAAAACGCATCCGTCTTCCCTGGATTCGGTTCAAGAAAATTCATGTCCACATTAATCCATATGTAAATGACTCAACACGGTACTTCATATGCCAGGCCTGTAGGTGGCGCTGTTATTGCTACAGAAATTAACGGAACGAAGAAGAAGAGCAGCCTTCAGTCACTTCCACTTCCTTTCATAACATACCATAGTTCTCTTAATACAGCCATGGACTAGACTTTAATAACTTTCACCACTGCTCATTATATAAAGGCCATTGCTAGAAAACGTTACATTGTATAATGTGCTGTTGGATTGCAGTCAAACAAACATCAATGATCCTTTGTCTTTTTGATAATCTAGCTGCACATTTTTCTTGCGGTAGCCTTTCTACAATAAGCCGTGCTAAAAGTTACTATAATCCGTTCAAGGAGTTGATGAGCAGACAGATTAGCTAGCTAATTGATAAGTTGTCTACTTCCACTTTATAAACAGCATTGCGTCCCTGTTAGAGCAGTCAGCTGGGTTGAAGGCAGTCAGCTATGTGGCCGAGGTGTGTGGGGATGACATCATCGATACGCACTTATGCGGTTTCGCCGTACACACGAAGCCAAACGTGAGCCGTTTTTTTTTTTTATTCACCCTGGGACCAGGTTTCAAAAAAGTGCGTTTACAGGCAGTGCGTTTACAGGATTCGTGTGGACAATCGGCCCAAACGATGCAAAAAAAAGTGCGTTTGCATCCAAACGCGTCTTCGTCTGGATGGGGCCTGATGCAAAACCTTGGGTCAATTGCACTAGGTGTTACGGCCTTGCTATAGGCTTTAGGTTTTATTCATTGGCCACTGGCCTGCATTTGACACCTATCAGAGTTTGTGGTGCAATGTTTGTTTTTTCACAGGCTTCCCAAGTGTTCCTCTCTTGAGGACCTCCGGGCTTTTGCATGTCTTTAAGGCTCTTTAGGTAAGCCAGAAAAGCAAACAAAGGCATATCTATTATATGGTAAGTGGATCTCACATTACCCTCCCATTTCAATGCAGTCACCAGTGTGGGCCACTTTCCAAGTGACTGATATTTTCACAGGGGCCAACATTTCAAGAGATGGTGTAATTGATTGTCTTGGATATTTGAGTATGCCACTTTCCCTAGTTCAGAGACCACCTAATGCTTCCTTCTCCAGTTATATGGCTTACTCATGTGGTGAGGTTTTGACACATGACAGTGAAGCAGGATAGACGTGTGGTCATGGTACATATTAGAACAATGGCATTGGAGGCCATATCTTCTATTTTATAAGGCACGGTTATTTTAAAGCTAATACGATATTACTTTTTTTTATTCTTATAAGCTAAATACATATAAAGATGTTCTTTCTGCTGCCTTTCCCATATGTCCCTTTATGCACACATGCTCTAAACTAGCCTTTGAACAAAGGATGTTATTTTGTTAAAGGGCCCCTGCTGAAGGTTATCCAAATGAAACCATCAAGGCTAAAATCATTGGTTCTTCAATGAGTTGATTGAGTAAAGCTCTCCTTGCTCCACAGAGGAGTTTTGATAGTTGCCCGCAGGAAAGCAGTGTTTGAAGGATCCCTTATCTGTTTGAGTAAGTCTTTTTATCAGCTTCTCTTTCTGTTTTGGATTTTTTTTTAACATTGCTGAAAGGCAAAATCTTCTCAAGTGAACGTTTTCCTTTCTTCCTATTATGCTCTTATTACTTAAACAGGAAGCGATTATTAGTATTATTTGATATTATTGAATTTAGTTTCGCTATTTTTCTCAGACTTTTGGATCCTGAGGCAACCGCAAGAGCCAGACTGGACAAAAAAACTTGCCCTAGATGAGAAATTGAGAGTTGACAGCGCAGCTCATTTAACTTTCTTTTACGATACTGATCTGCTGTAGGAGTGTATCCAACAAACCTGCATCTGTTACATCTGGCTTTGCTGTTAACTTCTGCAAGAATGCTAGAACTGACTTTAGATTTCCCAAATACACGTAAATAGTGCAAGACCATTGAACCAGAGCAATTCTTTTTATCAGAATGATCCTGAACATGGCATGCAAACTGAGTACATTCTGTTGCCTTGGACCTCAGCCATCACACCCTTGAGAAAGGCACTTAACCTGAATTACTCTGCACAAAAGTGAAAAGCAGAAATGACTACAGGAAACATACAGGGTACACCGTAAGTGGCTGTGATATTGTGTGCAGCAATGCAGTTTTTCACTGTTTGGCATGTGTTGTCACAAATTCAGTTCCTCTCAAAAATGTAATATATATTTTAACCGATAGACGTACAATGTTAAGAATCAAAGGTTTGTCATTTTTTTTGGAGCTGTTGTTTGTTGTTGCCCCCCACAATGATGCTGTTGGTATGACCTATAACAGGTTAAATCTTAACTTTACTATGAATAAATGAATAGCTATATTCTGTTCATTCATCTAGTAGCTGGACTGCTGGGCACCTTGATAGGGAAGCACAGATAGATTCTTTTGTTTTGTTTTTCAGGACAGCCTAGTATTTAAGAAGATAGGCATTTGAGAACAATACCACCTGTTTTGAATCCTATATTTGTTTAGGATACAAATGTGTGAGGGCTACAGATTGTCAGGGGGGTTCTCACATATATTCTAAGTAGCCAACAGTATGCACCTCCATGACTAGAACTTGGCCTCAGGCATTTATCTCCTCTCTCTTGTCCAGTTAGTCTTTTTTTGTTTTTGCCTCTGCCTCCCTAGTGTGTTTAGTTGGTCACAGTAGGGCTCTGCTGGCAGTAGACAGCCACCAAAGCTCTTATTATTCTGCCAGGATATCCTCTTTACATGACATGATGCCAACAGTGACCATCACATTTAGAAAATCTGGCTTTGGTCAGGGAGCAGCTGGATGCGTGTGCCATGCATGCCCATGCATTGTAAAAGGAGCCTGAAGTAGGGTTGCCAGGATTGGAGCTTAATCTTACCTGACTAGCTGTGCATCCACTCCCTGCAGACACTGTCACAAATTGTCAAACCTAACAATCTATCTTTGATGATGTGACACTTCCTCTAAACTTATTTTCCAAAAGATGAATAGCCGAATTGTCTCTTATAATCAACATGTGCAATTTAAGCTGAAAGTTAGAAAACATTGATTCTGTCTAGAGGAAGCCTAGTGTTGTTGGCCAAGTTTATTTTGGTTTCTGTCCCACAAATAGCCTAGATACTGAGTTCCAATAGTGATTTAAGAAAAACTTAGAAATTCCTTGATGTGCACTTTCCCATCCTCATCAAATTGGCAATCACCTCTCCCTCATTTAATCACTAAATCAGTTGCATACTTGAAGACTAATTTGTTTTCCATCATTAATCAATCTATCATCAAACTTTACTTACATATTTCTGAATCTAAGTAAATGTTAAAAACAACTGCAAGCCATTATTTATAGAATTGTTTTCTACTAAAACATTACCTTTTTTGTGCAAGAATGTGTTAGATTTTTATGTTTGTATTTTTTTAATGACCATAACTTGACCATTTGTTACACAAAGATAATCAGGCCACCTAATACAGAGTTGTGGCCTTTTGGAAAGGAAGATGTGTTTTTAAAAATGGACCAGTAGCTATCGGCAAATCACCATGCTTTGGCTGTTTTAAAGCCTTTGAACATGATACAGTATGCTGGGTAGGAGAAATTGACCTCTCTTCCACCTTGCAAAAATTGGTTACAAATTTCATGTTAATCAGTTATTTTAAAAATAGAATACTACAGTAATTCTAAATATAACTGTCTGTAATAAATCATTTCCTAAGAATAAAATATAAAGTCCAGCTCATGCATGTTCTCAATTATTGCACTCCACAACTAGTCGGGCTCAGAAGTTGTATGGCTGTCCCCACAACAGAATACCCTGGTGATTAACATGGCTGGATTCCAGCAGCAGGAATTCAGTTGACACAGACACATTAAATATGTTTTGACACCCTTATGCATCTACTGTATAAGCCGCTTTCTCCCATGCACAAGGCCAGGCCCCCGGTCTGTATGACCTAGAAGAAGCTAGACTGGATGACCCAGTGGTCATCCTAGAAGCCATCTGGCAACCCATGTCTTGTGTGGCTTACCCTTCCCACTGCCTCACGCAATTCCTTAAGCAAGCATAAGTGTGCTTAGGAGGACTTAATCTCAGAGAAACTGGTTTGGGCCACACTGTTGACTGCCAGTGTGGGTGCACCGTTAGGTCATGGGGTTCCTTCAGAAGAAGAAGACATACTTTATTGATCCCCGAGGGGAAATACATTTTTTTCACTCTTTATTTCTTTACATATTGGAGACGCCCAAAATACGCATACACAAACAGGACCTATACACATGCTATGGATAGATGTCAGAGCGAGGGGGCTGCCCATGGACAGGCACCCCAAGCGGTTAGGGGATCAGTGCCTTGCTCAAGGGCACCTTGGCAGTGCCCAGGAGGTGAACTGACACCTCTCCAGTTTCCAGTCCACACTCCGTACTTGGTCTGTACGGGGACTTGAACCATCAACCCTTCGGTTCTTAAACAAGTCCCCAAGTACTGCCACCCCAATCATGTACAGTCATGTAACACTGAGGCAGCATTTTTGGCAATATATCCCATCCGCCTGTTTTCATGATAGAAATCTCTGGATTGGATGTGCCCTTTCAGTGAAATATGGCCATATGAAGGTGTTCATACCACCTAGGTATGAAGTAAATGGGGGATTATTTTGCTATCTCAGAATACTCGTGCTTTCATATGTGCACACCTGTAAAGCTGCACTGAAAACTTAATAAGCCATCTGGTATCATTGGTAAGATCAGTTGTCTGATCATTCTAAGGATAGAAGGCATTTGCCACACTGTGAGATGCCCCTGGGTGTGTTCTGTTGGCCTACAAGACAACAAGGTGAAGTGAGAGAAGCTTGAGCCTGTCTACACTTGCACACAGGTCACTGCTGGCCTTTTGACTGTCTGCCAGTGCAGGGGCCAGAGTCTTCCAGAAGAGGGCCTTGGCCACAGGCAGACAAGTGAGCCAGTCAGCCAGACAGGCAGCCAGCCGCATCGTCTGCAGTCTAGGTCTGGGGCTAGAGCCTGGACTAGGGCAGCTCAAGTTACCCAGACAGATTTGTTAACACTGTTTGGGTCCGCTCGGCTTTCTAGCCAGGCCTCTGAGCCAAACGCGGCTGAGGTGACTTAATCTGTCATTAAACTCACATTACACCCGGACAGAGACTCAGCTCAGGGGCAGAGACAGCGCTCACTCTCCTACTCACTGGCATGGCTGGCTGGATTTGAGTAGACACAAAGAATACCCCCCTCCCTATCCTCTTCATGCCACACACCATGGTACAGCTAGACAGCCCAGCACAGTCTAGACAAAAGCAATTTCACTTGAAGTTGAAAAGTCATTTGACGGTGTGACGGACACCTGTGTGGATTTGGTGCAGTTTACAGGGTGCACATATGTATTTCTCTTTTTGTATTGGAAAATACCAACTAAAAATACTGAGGTTATCTGCTATTTTGATTTTAAGAATTTGTTCAATCATCAATCTTTGTTTCATATTTGCAGAAATTTAGAAATACTATCTGAACTGATTGTGATTAAAATCATAATGGCTAGACACGTAATGTTCTGAAAACCAGATTACAATAATTCGTACAAGAAACCAAGAACAAACAGTCTACTGTATAGTATAGTCAAGCTCTCATATTTTAACAAGTAAATGTAACTGAGGAAAAAGCCTTTTAGATAATTTTTCTATCACATTTTTAAAGGAGTTATGAATACTACGGATGATGATAATGTTGTAACTTGATAAGTGTGAGAGACCCATTTCTTTAAACCTTTACAAACAACATAAAAATGTCAAACTAAACATTAAACTGACTAAATAAGTTTACATGTTGGGAAAATGTAGTTTAATAGGGTTAGTGGCATTAGTAGCATTTGAAAGAAATCTCAGAACTGCTGACGTACACATTTGTCTTTGTATGTTCTTCACTGGCTATCAGACAGACAGGAGGAGATGGCAGAACTTTGTTCTCATCGGGCAAACAAAATTGCTTCCATTATTCTCAGCTTGAAAATGTCAGAAACCCTAACAACCTGCAGTACCTCGAGTGGAGATCTAAGACATTGTTTCCCTCGGTTGAGATTTGTTTTTACATAACAGCTGGTTGTGGTTCTCCTCCCAACCCATAGCCAAAAGCCAACATACAAACTTTATAATCAACTCTTACAAAGAGCATTGCCAAGCCAACATATTTCCTAGAGAAAATATTTAAATTTTATTTAGTTTTATTATATTATATTTTACTTTATCTTATTAACTTTGGTTCCATTATGGATGCATAGCTGTGTTTGGAAAGTCTCATGGCTGTACCTTCATGTATTTGTGAGTGATTATGTGAAGAAAATGCACTTGCATGGAAAACCAATTGATGTGGATAGACATGATACTCTGGGCTGTAGTTTTTCCCTATTAATGTTCTTAGCCTCAGAAAACAAAGAGCGTGGCCTCTGAAAACAGTAATCCAACTGTTAAACCCAGAGTTTTCTTACACTGTGGATATACTTGATAATGATAAAGTAAGGATGATAGTCCTTACTCCTAGCTGAGTCATGAACTGACCACACACTGGACTAAAAACATCCCAAAGCTTTACAATGGAAGGCGACGAATCTGCAAGTTTTCAGTCCCACTCGTTACTAAAGCCCACGATAATATTGGCTACTTTCCCCAACATGTGTGGAGGTGTTTTAGTTATTGAAATTAATACTGAATGTTTTGGCTGACCACATTCTGTTTCTGCCGGCAGGTCAAGAAGTACTTTGAGCTGGAGCCACTGGCCAGAGGGAAGCGCTGGATCCTGGAGGGCAGCACCACCGACAACTTGGAGGCAGTGAAGGAGAGCTTTGGTCAGTTCATTAGCCTGTTGGAGGACAAAGACACAGAGCCTGCAAGGATATGATGCTAACACTGCTAATGCTATGAGACATTAGCGGCTAACGACAAAGAAACACAGCATCCTGCTGGTGCCAATGTACATACACTCATGCACAGACACAAACATGCACACACAAGAAAATGCAGCAGCTGTTGGCCTCTCTCTTTGAGAAGTGGATTGTATGTTATCCTCCGTTCACTGTGCTCTCATTTTTCAAATTGGAAGAGTGTGTGCACAAGTCAGCCACTACAACCAGACAGAGGAAAGCTGCCATTAAACCCACCCAGTGTAAAGCAGTTTGTCAAGAAAACTCATTGAACTTTGCCAGAAGTGGAAATCTTGTTTACTACTGTCTGTGCCATTGTGATTAAACCAATGGCATGTGGGACATATGGCATTCCTTCAGTCATCATTGGACTTAAACACACACATTCTCACTCTTACACAAACACACACGCTGTCACACACAAAGTGGAGCCCAGGTTGTCTGTAGATATGTTTAACATCTCCAGTAATTACTTTACAGGATGTTTGGGTGGGCTCGGTTGATGTTCTTTCCACTGAGAAGTACTGTATGGCTGTCAAGTGTGCTTTTCTGTTTGACTCGGTAACAACGAATGCCGTTGTGTGATTGGAGTCCAAAGCCTTGTGTTATGTATGGTAGTTACATATTAGTGTGTCACACCGTGTCTGAATATCTAATCTGAATAGTGTAGTCCAAGTATTATGTACATGCAACAGGCATATTGCTGTGTACCCTCCTGTGCAGCCATGCACAGGTACTACTAATTATGTAACTAAGTGCTAGGTGACCTTATATAGACCATTTGGAGGAAGCGGGAACAAGTCTGAATGCTTTTATAAATCAGAATCAGATTTTTTATATATCATACCACACTTATGAATTCTTTCAAATCAAAGAAAAAAGAAAGAAAAAAAAACAACCACCATGATTGACAGGGCTGGTAGAGAAATGTGATGGATTTCATTTCAGTGTTGAGCAAATGTCATGTTGTTTGTTTTTGTTTTTCTACAGTTTTACTGTTTTTCTTTTTCCTTTTGAATTTGACATAATCCCTCTCAACACTGGCTAGCGACTCCAGTCTCCCATCAGGGTGGAATACAAACTCTATCAATCAGCCACAGCAACAGCTGCATCTGACAAGTCCCTGTCCGACACCCTAATGCCTTCCAACTGTCTGTGAAGACCCCTCCCTGTCTGCTCTTTATCGTGGACCCCCCCCCCCCCTCCCCCCACCTCATCCCGACCCGTCCTAACCAACACTACCCCTCCACTCCAGCTCTGCTCCCTGTCCCCATTGCTGCTCTCTGTTGTTGTTTTTTTTAATCCCAGATGCCATCGTTCAGCCCGGCAGCCCTTGTGCGGGCTCCACACCTCTAGAACGAGTCGTATTCATTGTGCCACAGGTGTTTGCTTGTCCCCAAGATGTGCTTCAGTAATGTTCACACCTCCTTCCTGCATGCTTTGTATTTCCATTGCTGTTCGTTAAGTATTTTGTCAGGTTTTAGGAGATTTAATCACTTTTTGTACCTGACTTTGTGAGATCTGCCAGGTAGTTTTTTTACAATCTGGATGGATTGGTGCATTCGATCTCCTGGATGCAAAATAATTGGACTTTGCGTACCATCTGCTCACACCTAGTTTTCAAAATCTTCACTGCAGTGTTTTTTTTTTTTTTTTTTTTTTTTTTTTTTTCAAAATCATGGGTTTTGTCTAAAATGGCAATTAAAGTTTAAAAAATTGAAATAATGTCTTAGTAGTTATTTACTTTTGATTACTTTTGCTTGGTAAATGTAGTGAAATATTTGATATTTTACACCTCTGAGTGTCACATTAATGTCTCTTTATTTTTAATGTGTAACCTTATAATGACAGTTTCTAGGTTTGTTAAGCAGTATAAATATTTTCTGCATTCTGCTTTCACAGAATACTAACTGAACTGTGTAGCACATGATTGTAATGTTTTATCTGTTTGTGAAAGACCAGGTTTGAATTTGGAGACTAGATCCTTAGGTCTGTTCGTACAATTTAACATTCGTACTTCATGTATCAGGATGAAAAGTGTAATGAGTTGAATGTTTGCATACGTATCTGAAACCATTTTCTTCACAATGTCTTTGATTTGTGATTTAAGGTGACCTGTGGAAATCTGAGACACTGGAAGATAATTGGGAGAACGCAGATGAGCCAGAGGTCGAGCCAAAGTTTAAAAATAAGAATAAAAAAAATCAGTCAAAGTGGTGCAGCTGAAGAAAGTTTTGAGTGGAAAGTTAACCAAGTGAGACAGGAGTTCCTAATAAATATACTCTACTCTGCTACCTCTGCCTCCCCTTTTCTTCTCCTTTTGCCCTTCTTCCCTCTCTTTCAAATTAACCGTGTGGCTTTAATACAATGTGTGTCATGCAGGTTGCCCTGGCGACTCTTTGATCCTGTTTTCCAGTCTCTGCCTCTGGGGCAGACGTGCTTCTCTTCAGTCTGCTGCACACCAGCTCTGGAAGCTGCTGCAACCCTGAGACAAACCATGGGCTGCTGCGCTCGTCTCGCTCCCCCCTTTTCTTCCTGTCGTTCTCACTTTCTGTTTTTTTGAGTCCTCACTATCTCTCGCTCCTTACCGTTTTTTTCCCCTCTCTCAGGTTCTCTCCATCTCTCTGTCTTTCTCTTAATCGCTCTGCTTCCCTTTGGTCACGCCAAAGCAGCCCTCCCCTCAGCATGGGCATCCAGGATGCCCAGGAGAAGGGAAGAGGCCAGGACCTCAGCGAAGCAGCCCCTCCCTGGAGAAAAAAAAGAGAGACAGGGAGACCTCTCTCTCTTCCACTCCTCCTCAGTCTCTTTCTGTCTGCACAGTTGATTTTATTCTGCTGAAAAAGACGCAGTCTGCCTTCTCCTCCCACACTGAACCCTTACCTGCTCTACCTGTTTAATTGCTGGTGTCTGGCTGTTCTGTTAAGAGTTTTTTTCTCGTCCTTGTTGGCAGCCGACCTTCAGTGTGGCTTACAGATAAGAAGCTGCAAAGTTACATTATTGTTGTTGTGTGGTAATGCAGTCCAGCCTTTTTGAATCGGTCTGTACATTACCAAGCAACAATAACGGAGACGTGATGTTTACTGTGATGGATACAGTATCTCAAGTCTCTGCAAGTCGGTTTTTATAATTCACTCAAATGAATGGTAATTAATGGCTGCCTGGAAGGGAGGAAAAACACTAACAAACTATGACAAGCCTAATTGTTGGCAGTCATATAAAGTAAAAGGTGCGATTTGTAACAAAAGGGTGAAACATGCAGAAATGCCAGAGGGATGCTTTTAAGACTTTGCATGTAAAGAATCACTGAGCAAGACACCACACAAAAGCACTTACCAGAAACATTTCTCCCAACGTGCGAAGCTGCAGCCTCCAGCATAATTTATTTATCATTTGTCGTTTTGGTTTTGATTTTCTGGCACAAAGAGCTCTGCTGCATTCATGCCATTACTGGTCTTCTTTGTATTAACCGCTTGGTTACAGTGTGAACAGTACAAACACATTACAGTCAGTAAGATCACAGGAAATCTTCCATCGAGTGTGGATTGGATTTAAACATGGGCTAAAATGGTCTTACAGTGTAGGAAGTAGACCGACCACAGAATGAATGAAGCCATGTAGGTTTTATATTAAAATTTTAAGTTTGAAATATCCTTGCATATATTTTTCAGCACAGCTTTGTAAACGGTGAAGTAGCTGCCTGCGTGTTTTTACTACTGTTCACTTTTTCCCCCTCAAATAATCACAAATGCTTTTTAAACGGGATAAAGTAAGCATCATGTGTTATCTGCATTTCAAGTAGCAGCTGTTGATCGATCAAGGTAAAAAACAGAAAAAAGAACAGCAGTGATTGCCAATATCTATAGATGTTGCACAGAAGTGGAATATCAACAAAAGTATCTGAAATAATGTAATTAAATATATTATATGACAGATTTTATGAAATGGTTCTAAAGTAAATATATATGCATCCAAACAGCTGGAGTTTTAGCTGTGCATACTACAAATTAATGAAATCACATGTACCAATACTGTGAATTTGTATTTCTTTTTACTTGACCGCAAGGTTTAATCGAACCTTGTGACAGAATACAGTGATTATACAAAGCAAAGCATTTTAGAGGAAAGAATTTAGGTAAGTGACAGAGCTTAATATTGTATTGGCCCCTTTGGTTGGGAAGCATTCATGTAAATACTATTCATTGTATTTTTTGACGTTCGGTATAGTATATAAGGGCAGAAATGTGCCACATACATTATAACGACCTACCAGAAGTATAAACAAATGCAGTCACACACAACAAAATGAACCCTGTGAGCTTAGTGAAATGCAAATGCGCGACCCGACAGGGAACCTAACTATCGTTTACAAGACAAACAAAATGCATGTTTTCTTAAACTCTGCAAAGAATGCTCTTTTCTCTCTGTCTTCTCCCTTCTCGTGTCCAGTGTGTGTGGCAGCATTTCTGCTGATAAGACCCTGCTAGGAGGTGGAACAGATGTTGCCCTGACATCCATCTGGGCCTCGTACCCCTGCTCTTCCTCCCACAGCCGATGCTCCACTCAGGACACCCCACATTCCCGGCCCCTTCACAGTGAGAGGGCTGCTCCCCTCCTCGGGATCCTCGAGCAGTGACACAGCACAGAGATCAGCCTTTAAGCTGCTTTCATTCATGGTACGTGTGCGTGTGTGTGTGTGTCAGTTATCAGACAGGACCTCTGGGTTCATTAGAGGTGTTTCCTCTTTGTTTCAACACTCCTGTCTTCATGACTCTCTCTCACACACACACACACACCCCTTTGAAAAACAAACACAATGACGGAAATGCATCGACATGATGTAAGCTAGTGAGGAAATGTTCCCTGGACCAAATAATCATTTCCAGATACGTGAGATGATGTTTTCAGAGAGTCACAAAATGTGCAGCACTTTGACATTCTGACTGTACATCACTCTACATATTTTTTATTATTTAAATTGACAGGAAACTGGTAGTTTTGTCAATGCTAAAGGTGTGATAGCCAAGTTGTGCAGTTTGTGTCAACGTTACATGTCAATTTTATTTTAATTTGATGAATTAATAGACAGGATAAATAGTTGCATTTCTAAGTGGCCAAACCATATTGGTGTGAAACAGTAATGGAGCACCACATGGTTAGGACATACCTCTTGAGCCAAGATGAGGGGTTTTGATTGTTTTTAAATGTATATGAATCTACTTTTGTAGAATCTAAAGGTCATTAGACAATAATACCAATCATAAAAAAAAAACATTCACAGAAGCTCAAAACATGTGTAGTGCTTTTAGTAACTAAGCAAAATCCAGTAAAATATTTGTGAAATGTATTAAAAACTTGCCTGATATGGACTTTTTTTTCTTCTTTACCAAAGCAAAAAAAAAAAATAAAAAATGAAAATATTCCGTGATTTGCAAGTAACCCACAGGTGTTTGATTTTTATTTTAACCAGCTTTGTGCTTTCAGATGTGCAGCAGGAGATTCCTCAGAGCTGACGTCCCTGGCGCTGAATGTCAAGGCGCAGGAATCCTGCACTTTTGTGGTTGAGCTGTAAAACTGATGAACGGCTCAAACCTGATAGAATCTTAACGAGTTACACCTCTGCCATGCAGGGAGTGAGCGCACTTTGCAGCAACATGCCACAACCATTATTACCACTACTTAATATTCAATTGGATGTTTACGGTGAGTCACTATACTTGTCTCTGCAGACTTTTTCCGTTTCATTACATCTGATGTAAAGATCATGAGTATATTATATTAGTCTAAATATATATATAAAAAAATATTTTTTTCCTGTCAATTTTATTTGACAGAAAAGGACAAGGAAGGCCTTATTTCACACTAGTCTAGGATGGGATGTAGCTCAGACCTACTCATCATCACTTTACATTAGATTTTTCTTAATGTGAGAATGCATAAACCCTCACAAATGTGTCTCTTTCTGGAACAGATTTGGCCTGCTGAAACTTGTGAGTTCTGCCTTCATTCACTGCCTCAGATTTGTGAATCAAGATCTTCACGGATTCACAAAGTCTGAAAACCTCCCACTGCAACTGATCCACAGCAGGTAAATCTGAGAGGATGTGTAGTTTCACAGATGACAGTGACCTGAGTCTTTTTATGTGGTGTAGAACTTCTGCATATGTTTGCTACTTCTGGTCCTCCATTTGACTAATGAAAACTTAAAAAAAACAATAACATATAGTTTACCACATCTAGATGATCACTGCTGTAAAACAAAATCAGCCGGGCTTTGATTGACTTGTTGGTCCCTCAACAAATAAACTGACTGAAGATTTCTATCTTTCAACAGTGGCAGGAGAAATGTACAGAGTTTGTACTTCAGTAGAAGTAACAACACATCAAGGTAGAACTACTAACAAAGTAAAAATCTTGCTTTCAAAGTCTTACTTACGCTGAAGTACTGAAGAGTTATATTACTAGATTATTATTGTGTATACAGTATTTTATGTTGTAGCTGGTTTAATCAGTTCATATAAACTACTCAATATTCTGTTGGGTGGTTTAATCTATAACAGTGCATCATCGTATTTTATGAGGTGTCATATATTTTGTATGTAAAACATTGACCTTTATCTAACTTGTATATATAGTTCTAAAATAAATGTTATAGACTAGTGGGTACAAAAAATGCCTCTGAATTGTTGCAGTATTAACTGGCATAAAATGGCATGAAAAGGAAACGCATTAATACGTTTTAGATGAAATTAATACGATCCTCATAGGTTTCCTGTGTATGTTTGGATACTAAAGGACTTAAACTTTTGTCCTCGAAAAATTGAGGAAATCACGCTGTGCAATTTTACTCCGGCCCTTTGTGGCTACCTAAACGCCTCTTGTTTTTTCTGTTTGAATGCCTCGTCTGTTGGGTGACTTCCGTGGGATTCCAGCAGGCTTGTCACTCAGATTGTTTGTCCTGGGGACGAGATCTGTGTGAGTCCTGTTTCTCTTCCTCTCTCCTCGGCCCGAGTGCTGATGGAGACCCGCATCCCAGGTGGCCCACACATCAAAACAAGAGGGATCGTGGCTCTTGGTTTTCAGACAAACATCACTCACTTTCTTTGTTGTCTGAGGGACAGGGGGCATGGCGGTTTATCTCCAGAGGATCTCCCCCGCTATCGCCTTCCACCAGCTCACCGCCCCATCCCACAGGAGCCGCTAAAAGCAAATGTCAGTCAAGGAGAAGGCGTTGCATTCCTTCAAGAGGTCAATTAGTGGTGGCCACTGAAGGATCTGTTGCATTTTTAAGAAGAAGACTATTTAAAAATCTTCTTTTCAAGACTGTCCAATCCAGTTACAGATTTATGTTCTTCCTCCTTGGGTAATTCTTCTCCGTTTTAAATCCACACCTCTGTCACGTTGCAGTCCATGTTTTATTAGATAACTGCCCTGTCCTCTCTGCATACCTACCGCACACAGCCCAGTTTAGTCTACTGTGAGTTATTTGACGCTGAGCCTGATTCACGACGTGCCGCATATGAAACCTATTGCTCTCTCAGGCCGTGTGAAGGGGACCCAGTAGCAGCTCGCAGCGGAGCAGCTCCTGACCCATCTGTGCAGGTGATTCCTGCTCTGGCTCGTCCCCTCCAGGCCTATAAGGAGCCAGTGTCTAGGGGACTTTTATGAGCGTGACCTATACTTGCCCGTCTCGAGTGGTCTAGACTCAGCGCTCCGTTTACTAGAGTCCCCGTCCCACTGATGGCTATCAGACTTTTCACTTTTTACTAGTGATTCTCTCTTGTCATAACTCTTTGAAGAAGGACAGGCGTGACGCTTTGACCATCCTTTTTGTGGATTTTGTAGAATTTACTGTCACGGTTCTGAAAAACAGAATAACCAAGAGGAGGGTTCTGACATGCACTGCCTCTCTCAGCAGGCGGGTCAGATGAACATGTGCAGAGTACAGCTGTGGTTTGGCTGCACTCTGAGAAGGTGGTGAGGCTATCCTGATGTGCAGATGCCATCTTAAAATAAATATCAACATGAAGTACCAGCGGGAGGAAGGGCTGATCTGGCTGAAAAGTTGTTAAAGGGAATGTTTAAATGAGACCAGCTGATATTAAGTAAGAGTTTTGCCCTGAGTGACATGATTTTTACATTAACACATGTAGCATTTACTTTATTCACTGTCTTTAATGGTAGTTTTTATGAGCCTTGGCCTCTGATAACTCCCATAACGAGCTGACACTGGGAATGTTTCATAAGAAGCCACAGGTGATTAATCAGTCGCTAATACTTCGTAAATATTTAATTGTTTACTATAAATTTGGCTTTTTATACATTATGGTCTGTTTGGTGTGCTGCTTGGCACCAGGCCAAACACCGTAGGTGGATTAGCTCATTGAATCCAAACAGTTTACGGGGAAAGCAGTTCCAGTGACGACACTATGTGGGCAGCTTGCAGCTCTCAAAATACAAACGTTCCGTGTGAAAGCGAAAAAGGAGAAAAAGTGAGTCTTTCACAGGAACAATCTAGTAAACACGGTTGCTGCGCAGAGAGAGAACACCTGTGTTTTACCAAAGTTTTGGCACGGAGCAGTTTGATCACTGCCGGGAGCCATATTTGGTCGAGTGCAAATTTAATGTCGCCCTTACAGAGATGACAGAACGCATTCTGACTCAGGCAGGAAACTGCAAAGTCATTCACAAATAAGATCCGAGTGAACAACAGAAACAGTAGAAGGTGCACAGCATGGGGCTGAGATGATTCAGCTCTGCAGGCTGCAGACACAAACACGGGTTAGATAGTGGGAATAAGCTTAGAGCTAAAGCCAGAAATAGGGTTTAAGGTGTTGAGGATTGGGGTTAAATGTCAGAAAGGTCAAGTAAGAGACCAGTTTAGATTGGCTTAGAGAGGTTAGCTGGAAGGAGCTTGCTGAACAATTGGTCAACGGGCCGTTAGAGTGTCTTCCTATACTTTTACAGTAACCAATAGTATGCAGTGTGTTTACCATATAATGCTGACTAACCTGATCCCTGCCTCCTTTTTTTTAACAAATTCATTCCCAAATAAATCTCAGTGTAGCGGTTGTGAAAATTTAGGGACAATTCAATAATTTGAAACATAATTTGAATCATTTTGACTTAATGTAAAGAAAAATCCACAGCGATAAAGCCCACATATTTTTATTAAACACATTAGTTATTTTACCAAAACAGACGATGTAGGACAAAATAAACCACAGCCTTAAAAGCAAATGTATAGTAAAAAACAGTCTCCACATGACATCAGTTGTAAAAAAATGTTGGCACTGCTACCTCTCTGTTTACTCTTCTTCTGAGGATTGAGCCTAAACATCCTCTAATACAGTGGTTCCCAAAGTGGGGGATGGGGTCTCCCAGCGGTCCTTGAGGGTGTTCCAGGGGGTCATCAGCAAAAAGGGGAATCATTTATTTTCACTATAAATCCATCCATAAGTAAAACAATGACAAAATCAAGCTATTTTGGTCATAGGTTTCATACACTTTCTTTAATAAACCACCTGAAAAGCAAACATCTTATCAAATGGGGGCAGTAGTCTAATTTCTGTCAGTTTAGGGGTCCTTGGTGTGAAAAAAATTGGGAACCAGTGCTTTAGAACATCAGACTGGCAATACGTCATCCAGAGGAGGCTTTCATCAGCACGCCCCTTTCTGGGGGAAAACAAGAGAAAACAAGTTGTCAAGCCTTTAATTTCCCCTTTAGGTAGGTTTTTCTTTTCATGCCACTTTCTACTTTTACTCCACTACATTTTAGAGGGAAATATTATACTTTTTACTCCACTACAGGAGTATTTTCACAGTATGGTATCGCTACCTTTACTTACGCAGAGGATCTGAATATTTCTTCCACCACTAAGTAGCAAACAAGTAAAATGGATACAGTGTTGTGTACATTATATGTTTGTCAATACAAACGAATGAATTACATTTGCCATAATTTAGCTCCAAAAATCCTTAAAGGCTATTTATAATACTTATATACTTATAATATATAATGGAATTATACTTGAAACAGTCATTAAAAACCTGTCTGCCATATCAGCAACAAAAATGAATAACAAACCACAACTGTAAAATCTGTTATAAAATGTGCAACAAGCTAGCACAATGAAGAATCAAAATTTGGAAATTGAATTTAATACTTTCATGGCGTTATTTCTTTCACCTGGACAAAATAAACAGAAATGAGCTGCTGAACATTAAAGGAATGATATTCTTGCATTCCCCTTCGCCACACCCACCCCCACCCCCAGACCCTCTGAATCTGCCTGGTTCACATACACAAGATTAAGTAGCAAAAGTGACATCCAAGACCAATCGGGCCACCCAAGAGAACCGCAACCAGCGGAGAGGCTGTCAGAGCCCCCTTTTGCAACATTAATCTTCAAGCCTCTCCTGCACTGCCAACTCACATCTCCTTCAAACAGGACAGGGAGGTACAAAACTGAACTTTTCCCTCCCTGAAGGATTTCTCCTCTCCATCAATTAACTCTTTAAGGGACAATTCATCGTCACCCGCCATGTGCCAGACAACTTTAAACACTTGCAAAATGAATTACTTTTCCAGACATTTTAAAAAAAACTTGCCTTTAATTTGGCAACAAGGAGATTAGTGTCGACATAAGTTCAATTTGTAATCGACCCAAAGTCCTCCAAAAAAACAAATGAGGCAGAAATTGCACTAAAGATTCTGCTTTAAAGGGATTTATGTCTGAGAACTAAATTTAACTTGTCTGTCGAGGGCTGGAATGGAATTTTTCTTGAATGTCAGAGGGTTGCTGAAATAGACATTGAGGGATCAGCACACTAACTGAGCTACATTAACCATCTCAGCTAACCCTTTTGTCTTCTTTGCTGACCAATAGCATCTTTGATCTCTTTCAGGAGGACAACTCTATGGTGTGTTTGTGTATGGTGGGGGTTATCCTGACCTTCTGAGGGGGGTGGTGTCACATCCAACCTGATAGCGGTGTGAATGGGAAAACAGAAAAGATGAATACAGCAGTGGATAAATAGCGGAACACGGGTGTGTTATGCTGTGGATGCCTTCAGTCCCAGGAGAGGGCCTTCCTAACCCCAACCTTTCTTCGGCCCGAGACCTGAGAAGCAAAGGGGGAAGTCGCGCCATCTAACAGTGTTCCTTTGAACAGAGCAGCGCTGAAATCCAGCAGCATGCCTCAAATTCTTTCTGCTAGTTTTCGGTGAGACTCTTTGCACATGGCTGGAAACCTAACCTATTGGAATATATCCACATTTAAGGATAATTCTGGTTCTATTTTAAGTAGCCGAAGCCTAACATATCTTAACCCTCAGCGCTGTAGACACTAGTAAAAACACATCAATGAGCCACACTGTTGCATGAGGTGACACGTTTCTTCATTACGATGAACATGGGCCCTGCAGTTTTTTTGAATTCAATCCCACACACATCATCCTGCTGCCGTTAATACTCACTAGAGCAACACATGTATTAATCCACATCTGAAAATAGTCCCCAACAAATGCACTATTTACTCATGTTTGATAAAAACTACAGCACCCACCTTTAAAAAAAACTAAAATCATCCTGTTTTGGTTCAGTTACCCCTTTTTTTTTTAAATGTATGTCTTCAGTATGAACTATTGGCTGTGGGGATGAGTAACACAGACGGACAGGGAAGTCAGAAAGCATTAAGAGATGGACTAACATGTTGGTTTTGGTCTTTTTTTTGTACAAATATCAAAAAATGTTATTTTATTTTCTGACTTTCTTTCATATCAAGCCATGCAGATTATTTTGTTAGCCCAGGATTTGAGGGACCTGTCTCTGAGGTTTCTCCAACACAGTGGAGGTGAAAGGAATTTAGTTTTGTTGTGCCCCACACCATCACAAAAACTCTTTAAAATTCAAAATGAATATCTCTTTAATCTCTTTCATAAACAATGTCCCACTTTTTCAGGATAATCCAGACCACTGTCAACTGTAGAAACTGTCCTTATACAAACTGCTCACATTGTCCGGTGAAAGTTGTTTATTTATATTTTAAATTACGTTTAACGTCAGGAAAAATCTAAGAAATGAATGTAGTGTATGAAATCTTCATGGACTGACACTACTTAGGGGTGGGAAACTTGTATATTAATATATCCAATGACAAGTTTCTGGAAAATCTATTCAGAAAATGTTTGCTAAAATAACCAGCAAGGAGTGTGTTTCTTTTTATCTAATTGAATTAAATACCTATCAAGTTAGATACATCATCACATTGATGCAAAAATAATCCAAAAAGCCATAAAGCAGTCCAGTTTATTGATTTGTATTGTTGACCAAAGACCTCATGCACCCAGAGATATTAAAGTAAATGGTACCATTAAACACTATGGCAAAATCTATATTTTAAATATTATAAAAGTATATTATAAATCATCATATTGACCCTTTAACAGTCGGAAAGCTCGCTGGAATTAGTTTTGGAGAAAGTTCAGTCTATGAAATGAAAATAAAACAAAAAAAACCTTACATTAAAATCTGAAACGATAATATGGCTTCGCTGTTTTTGTTGTCTCACTGTACAGAGGATAATAAATGATGTAATAATAGTAAACAGTACACTTTGGGTAAACAGGTTCTTTTCAGCGTTGCTTGCTATGAGCTTTTGTTTGGATAACTAGAAGTCATCATTAATCTGTGATCTGTGCCCTTCAAAACAAGCGGTCCACACAGCATGCTGAAAACAAACACACACACACACACACACACACACACACACACACACACACACACACACACACACACACACACACACACACACACACACACACACACACAAATGGAAGCAGGTCTTTGGCTGCAGATGAGGGTTGCGTGCCTCATCGCCAGGGTTGGGGAGTTCACAGTAGTGAGCGACCACAGACAGCAGTGATCATTGGGTCATCATGGGCCAGTGAGCGGTGTGCGTGAGTGAAGGTGTGTGTGTGTGTGTGTGTGTGTGTGTGTGTGTGTGTGTGTGTGTGTGTGTGTGTGTGTGTGTGTGTGTGTGTGTGTGTGTGTGTGTGTGTGTGTGTGTGTGTGTGTGTGTGTTATTTAGAGAAGCTCTATTAACAAATAACTTCTTGGCACACGTTCCAACTTTCACATCAGGTCTTCTGTCCAGCTGCTGAGGCAAAGCAGGATGCACAGCTCAATAATGGCCTGCATGCTTTTGGCTTGTATTTTTTTTTAATGACAGTAGGCTGAACTCTCTTGAGGAGAGAAAATAAAATCAGTGGGGATTTCATCCCTAATAGAAAACACCATTGTTATGCAAGAAGCTTACTATCTGGTTTTTACTTTTTTGTTTTTAAGTGACTTTTTGCAGAAACATTTAGAGTCTGTGAGCCACATTTCACTGCCAGCACTATAAAATCAGAACGCATGAGGGAATGAAGTGAATCACAGATTGTGGTTTGCTCCAGCATCACCCACTGCAAAGTTTTTTTATTGTATCTTCCAGCTGGTGAGGCTAATTATTACTTAACCCATAAAACAATAAAGCACTTATGACACTGTTAGTGACTGAAAACACTGTTATAACGAGCATGTGTCATTACAGTGTATGCTACAGTGTAGGTTGCATCCAGCATATATGCAATCTATGTGCCAATTGTAAATATATCAAACATGAACTAACTGTCTTCTTTAATCTTGTTCATATATATGTTGATTAGCTGGCAGGTTACGTAAGATTGCCACTTCAATTCAGTGCAAGTTAACAGTTGGATGATGTGCTGATCTTCATGTTGCACTCTACCTTCACAAACTATTAGCTCTTGTGGTCTGAAACTGTTGTTTCTTTGGATGATCCACAGAACAGACTGTCAACTGTTTTTATTGGGACTTTGTTTTGGTAGACAACTGAAAACTGCTCATAGTGAGGTCTGTGGATTATCCAAAGTAACATTGACACTGATTCTGGAAAGAGATGTTGCTGTTTATTTGTTTTTAAATGTAATTTTGTCAATGCTGCGAGCACCACAAACAATGACATCCACCTTCATTGTACTGGGGTGGCAGCAGAAATGTCAGAGACAGATATGATATAATGATACCACAATTTTCACATTTTCAATTAATGTGAAGCGTCCCCTTTACGTATGGTGATACTGAATTTATTACAAATACACACACATAAAAACACTGGATCACATTGCTTCTATGACTATTAAACTATTAGGGCTGTGTGTAGCGCTGAACACTTTAAGCCAATGTTAATGCCCTGACTGATCAGAGCAGTTGTATCGCTGATGTCTGCGTTGTAATGATGATTTTGAACAATGCCACTGCGCAGCCATTCTCATTTCACATACATGATTGTGCTTATAGGCCAAGACGGGCGGAATGCTTTCAACTTTTATGATACAAAGTTGTGCCAAGAGGGTTTTTTCCCCACTGCTTCTCTCCAAAGGGGTTTCAAAGGGAAAAGCAACACATGCTGTCATTCATGTCCTGCCATTCAAATGGACCATTACACTCATATCAAATCGGAGCTTTTGATGTGCCGAGCGACAGAACAAAATAAATAGCGAGCGCAAGTCTGTGAAAGCTTTGCAATGCAGTGCGTTAATTAACGAAGGGCTATACCAATTAGGCGCCCATGATTGGTGTGTGAATATCAGTTCAGTCACGCAGTTTGGGACTCACCGCAGAGTAACACCACTGTTTACTGAACACAAAGACCGTAAACAAGCGCTGGCAGCAAGTACACTGTCATGTGTGAATAGCTGGGCATTTCAAAGAATTTATGGCTTTCCCAAAGATCTCAATTTTATGTCAACAGGGAGAGGAACATAGATAACTTTTATTTTCCTATTGACAAATTTTGTTTTTAGGCTAAATTAAAAGGTGTCTTTGTTTCAAACCGAGAATGGAAATCAGTATGTGCTTCATATAAAACAGATGCATTATCCTGCATTACAATACTTACTATTTTCTTCATCATTAGGAATTTGGCAATAAACCTGAAATACTTTATGTGAAAAAAAGATTGGTTGGAGTCACTTTGAACCTGACCTAACCAATAGAGCTTAAATTGACTGTTTTTTATTTATTTAAATTTTATTTGATGGTATAATGTAGAGCTCCAGAAAAGACGTTTTAGCATCAGTTGAGTGGCTGAAAATTAATTGGCAAAGATTGTGTTATTTTTTATGCAAAGTGCCAAACATTCCTTAGTTTTAGCTTCTCGCTTGTTAGGGATTTGCTGCTTTTCTTTGTCATACATGACATATATTGGGGTTTTGGACTGTTGGTCCGAAAACAAAACTAATTTGAAGATGTCACATTGGGCTTTATGAAACTTTTTTTTCCTATTTATTGACATTTTATAGACCAAACCATACATTACTCAAGAAAATAATCAGCAGATTAATCGATAGTGAAAGTAATTGTTAGTCACAGGCATTATAGTTCCATCAGTACCAAACAAATCAACATGTTAATCTCGCAGGTTAAAAAAAGGTAGTGACGGATAACGTTTTAGGTTCATGACAACAGATGAAAAAAAGATGTTGCAAGTTCCAATTTATAATTCCAGTTATGCAGCTCTCTAAACACAAACAATTCAGGTAACAGAATGGAAACAAACACTCACTGGTTTTGGCCTCCAGATATATTTATCCCTGTGTTTAAACAGGTTCTAATTGTTCCCCTTTGTTTTGCTGTTGCACAACTCGACTCAGAGAACACATCACCAAACACATCATTAATTTGGTAGACTACATTTGGTAGTCAGTAATGAGGTGAATGTTTGACGAATAAAGCAATAATGACCCAAAGGTTTGGTTTTCACGTATATAATTATGAATTTATTGACAATAGTGATACAGATCTGCTGTGGGACAAACTGAGGTCAAGCCAACTAACAGATGGGTGTCTTCAGTTTACTTAGCAGACCTCCTGGTCCTCTTGTCCCAGGAGAAGTTTGCTCCGTAGGATTTCACCCGGGGCTTTGAGCTCCTCTTCTCTGTTATATCATAGCTCCAACCTGAAGGAAAAACATCAGAGTAAGTGATGGGGGCGAGTACGTCACGTATATTCACTTTGGATGAGTTCCAAACACAATGAGGTGTTATGTAGACATCAACAGGCTGTGTGTAGTCAGAACTGCACTAATCACTTTCATGGTGCAATAAACAGAATAAGCCAGTTTCCTTTGCTTAGTTTCAACAAACTTTCCCAGATGGTTCAGTTCTCTGAGTCAAAGTGAACTTTCTGTTCGAACTCGCAAGACTGAAAACTACATCAACTGTTCTAAACTTTTCCTAACGCAAGAGGACTGTTTGGAATGGTCTTATGATCTTGTTAGTCCATCCAAATGATTCTCTTAATGTTTTGTTACTTGATTTCCCACATGCTGTTATCAGACATCTTTGTTGCAATAAAGGTATTTTATCACCATCATCTGATGTCAATGCTGGTTTGAAAGACTTAATAAGCTGTGAAAAAAATAATATTGTCAATATTATTAGTATTTTCCAGAATCACATACCTGGTTTCCAAAACTGAATTTCTTCCATTTTCAATTATACGTTTATCCACTGATATACACAAATATATTGCAAACATTCTTATACTGTATTAAGTATATCATTTTTATGAACAATAATGTAAGCTTGACTGTTGAAATATATATATATATATATATATATATATATATATATATATATATATATATATATATATATATATATATATGCACCAACCAAATTCCTACAATAACAAAAAACTTGTTATCAGCATCCCAATCCTCCTACTAACAATGGTACCTCCTACGACTACTACTTATAGTTCTACTAATACAACTAATTTTAATTAAAAATGTTTAAAATCTCCTTAAATTGTTCCACTGATTGATTTCATTAGAAGTCCAAGGGGGGGGTGTGTGGGTGGGTGGTTGTGTGTGTGTGTGTTGTTTTTAAAACTGAACCGATTAGCCATTATTACTGAAGGCACTGCATTCACTGTTATATTTTGTTTTATACAAAAGGCATGCTTTTCCATGTAAAATATTGGAAACTTCTTAAATAAATTTTACCATTTTTCTCAGCGAAAGCAATGGCTTCTTCCTTGGAGGAAAAGGAGAGCACCATGTTGGATAAGGGATCCGCCCTGAAAGGCAGAAAGACCTGTTAACCACACAAAGGTCATATTTGGAGGCAAATATTAGAAATGTTTTACGATCCAAAATGCACAAACTACATACGGAGGGTCTAAGGATAGAGACTGTTGTATGTTGCAGATTGTAAAACGCATTGAGGTTAATTTGAGAGTTTGAGCAATATAACTAAACTTGACTTGATAACAAAAATCATTTGGTAAAAGTAGGATGAAAAGAACAGCACGGCACAGAAAAGAGAAATAATCTCATTTCAGTGTGTGTGCTGTAGAAGTTGGCAGATGCAGGTAGTCCTTACGTTGAGGCCCAGCCCATCAGCGGGTTCTCCCAGCGCTCTCTGGTGTCAAAGTCCATCTTCCACTTCTTGGTGCCATTGACTCCTGACTGCATGGCCGTCTTGGTGGGAACAAAGATGTGAACCTTGCGTGTTTTGATGTGCTCCTCTGGGACTCCTGTCAGACTGGTGATGTCCTGAGGGACAGACAGGAACAAAGAACACCCTACTGTCAGTAACAGAGCTGATTTACCTCGTTTAGAGAAAGGACCTAGAACCAAGTGTGACCTCATTCGATCGCACTTAATGCTACAAACACGTTCATGCTGATGCGATGGGAGTCCAGCTACGGGTTCGCAAACACGCGGGCAAAGGACTGAATGAAAACTTTAAAAACTAAGTAATACTAATAATGGTCTATTTACCCTATCACCTGTTCATTTCATTTTATTAATTGTCATTTTTGTCCTTTAAAGCTGCCCCATCCTCTATTGTCACTATTACAGTGATGTGTATTGATTTGCATGTGCTTTTGTTTCTTCTGTCAAAGCACTTTGTAAACGTTTTTAAAGGTGCCATGCACATAAAGTTATTATTGTCCAGTAAATATCATTAACACTACAGAGAATAATGAATTATTATAAAAATGTATATTAAGTAAATTATTTACGGAGAATTAAATCAGTGCCACCCCTTTGTAAACAATAAAACATGGAACTTTAACTCACACAGTCAAAACCAAAAGCAGTCAAAGTATCCTATTTATGCTACCATGTGTATGAAAATAACAAATTGAGATGTTTTTGGTTGCAGAGCAGCTGGCGGTCTTTCAGAACCATTCAGACTTTCATTTGACTTTGTGACTGATGTCTTTTTCTTCCTCTACAAAGAGTTCATGCAAAGATATATGTGCGTGTTTGTTGAGAAAGGTAATCTGACAGCTTGCAGGTGTTACAAAATACAACTTGAAGCTCTGGCAACGGGTTCTCAGTGTAGAAAAATGGAGTTAGGAAAATGTCTAGCGGCTATAAAAAAGTACTTTATATTTTATAGTTTTGTACTTCACATCAATCTGTAGATATTTATATTCACTTTGTTTTTGAGATCTGGTGTTAATTGTTGTCACTGCCAACACAACTGTTGCAACTACAAATAAATATACTAGTATAGTACAAATACTTGCCTGTGGTTTTTTTAACCTGTCAGAATTTTGCTGCAATTTAGTTTTTAATGTTGTGTTTTAGTGTTCAATGGGCTGAGTACTTCTCTCAGAAGTTTGTTCTATAATAATTAATTCACATTTTTGTTTTTTAGGCTTTAAATGTGTTTACAATTTTAGTATAACTGAAACCCAAGATAAGAAACAGATTACATATGTGAAAGGGTTGATACTGGATTCAGAGAACAAATATAACATAATAGCCATATTTATGCTGTTATTCAAACTGTCTTGCATCGAGGTGGATGAAATTAATGCCTAATACTTGAGGTGATTTATTCCAGACCATCAGAAAGTAGGCCAACGCGACAAGAGGAGGAGGAGGGGCCTTTGGGCGTACTACATGCATATTCCTGAGCAACTGGAGCCCCTTCAAGCACCTATCAAGGATCTGGTCCAATTCTTCAGGGAATTAGCAAACAAGCAATGGGAAGTCGGCGACAAAACACAGACCAACCTCCCAGCACGCAGGCACCAGCCACCCAAGACTGAGGGCTTTCCAGGGCGCTCTCCTTTCAATTCAAGAATTTTACACATTTCAATGGCCATTACAACTTCAAAGAATCAAATTTTCATCATTGTCTGTCATCTGCCAGTTGATTTGTAGAAAGGGGGTCGTTTTGCGTGAACTCCACACAAAAGCCCGCCTTTCCTTTGGCAAAGGAGCTTCCACTGCTATTTAAGCCTAGTAAATTACAGGTCCAACTGCTAAACTACTGCTTGTTTCACTGAAACCTCTTTTGCCATGCTCGGAGGCAGGACCAGACTGAATTTAATCATAAACAAGATCTGCACATTGAAAAGATTTTTAAAATGAAAGAGTAAAGACGAACAAAGGGGGGGGGGGGGACATCACAAGTGCTTGGTAATTATTTCCGGCTGCCCTATCTACTTAACCTTAACAATTCCTTCTTGTCACAGAGAGGAGGAAAACATGTTCTCTTCACCCAAAGGGGGTAACGGTGGACGGTTCATGACACAATAACACACAGGACCGTGTGAGAGAGCAACAAAATGAAAGGGGTGTTCATCTTGGAGCTGCAGCAGGTGATCAAAAATGTTTTGAAACATTGCTTTCTGCAGGATATATCATTTTTAATGGATAATGGTAAAAATAGCTCTACTTGAGAGGTAAGAAAAACTTCCTGGAGAGTTTTGGAGTAAAAGACGAGAACAATTAAAATACTTTGTACATAGTGAACCATAACACTGTTGGAGGGGGAAAAGATCATGTACAAAAAGGACTGTTTGAGTTGAGGTAAATCAAATTTGCAGTCAGAAACATTCAACAGTTCTGTGGTCTGGTGTGTTCTGGGGGATATATGCATGAAAATCCCCTCTCCGAGACACATTAGAAATTATACCCTTGGGATTAGCAGGCCAGACTATGGTTACGCGTATGTACGTTACATAAACCATAACTGACACGAGGCCCATGTATGGTAAACTGCTGCAATAATTTGTCCAGATGTAGCAGACCTTAAATCACATCTTAGGCGTGGATGAGCACAAAAGGTTCTTCATGAATGAGGGAGGATGTGTCAAAACAAAAGCTCTGCCAAATCACTGAAAACACTCTGCTCATTATCTGGCATTGTTTGCAAAAATACGAGTCTAGACTTCTATGATACTTGCATGCATTACACTGAAAGCTAGGAGGGTTATCGGCATAACAGACTCACCCACAATACCCGGATTCACAAAGGGAATGATTGGGGCTGGAATGTGGTGTGTTCCCAGGAAGACTAGAGAGGGCCATCACAAAAGGAAAACCCACTCGGTGGGCACTTTTTCTTCTGCCATGTACAGGAAGCAAAATGAGAACTATCAAGTTTGACACTATTCACAGGGCCTTCACGGGGCCCTACAATACCTGGCTGGGCAGGCAGAATGCTGGGCTTAAGAAAGGGGGGAAAAAGGCTGGCAAAGTCTCCGTCACGTGAAAGCGTGTCGATATTTCTGACACCTCCAGGCTACGTGCCAAATAAAGAGCATAGGGGCTTGTCGCTGCGGGGCCGCTGGGCCCACCAGAATGCTGAAAGCTGGTACCCCTAATGCTCCAACAGAGACCTGGGACAGAAGATTTCGGTGTAAACAAGATTCAAAGACCTCGATATGCTTAAGTGGTGAAAACTGGAAATAACAAAATATCAAAAAGCAAAAAAAGTATAAGGAATGGTTTTCTTGGTGCAGAGTTGCCTCTAAATCAAAACATTTGTGGAAGGAACTGTATTCGGAATAATGTGAATGAAACAGAACTTTTTCAACTTTTCCATCTTGGTATTCATTTCTCCACTTACAGAAGTGTCCTTCGTATTTGTAAGTAAGCTCTGGTTTAGATCGCGAAAATCAATTAAACTGATTACAAGATGTGATATCCATCTTATTCCACTTGGTAGAATCCATTTAAAATATTTGAAAAACAATAAGAGAAAGCTATAATGCAATAATCAGACAAAATTATTATTTTGTTTCACTTAATTATTCAGCATAACATCCTAACCAAGTTAGGTTTTTCTGCTTGGGTTGTTACCAATAAGCAGTGGATGACAAATATTTCCCATCACCATTCCATTCCCACACATGACAGAAATATGCTGATACACATTTTGTGAAATGCATTTGTTGGCTTTCCAGGCTAGAGTTAGATGAGATGATTAATACCACTGTAACCGATAAATATGAAACTACAGCCAGGAAACGGTTAGCTAAGCTTAGCATAAAGACTGGAAACCGCTCAATGCAGAAGTTAAAAAAATACAGCTCAAGCTCAATAATTAACATGCTATATTTTAATTATTAAGGTTGCGGATTCCGTCCTGGTCGTGGAACAACGGATCAGATCTTTACTCTCGCAAGGATCCTGGAGGGAGCCTGGGAGTATGCCCATCCGGTTTACATGTGTTTTGTGGATCTTGACAAGGCATATGACCGGGTCCCCCGGGAGACATTGTGGGAGGTGCTGCGGGAGTATGGGGTGAGGGGGTCCCTTCTCAGGGCCATCCAATCTCTGTATGACCAAAGCAAGAGCTGTGTCCGGGTTCTCGGCAGTAAGTCAGACACGTTCCAGGTGAGGGTTGGCCTCCGCCAAGGCTGCGCTTTGTCACCAATCCTGTTCGTAGTATTTATGGACAGGATATCGAGGCGTAGTCGTGGTGGGGAGGGGTTGCAGTTCGGTGGGCTGGGGATCTCATCGCTGCTCTTTGCAGATGATGTGGTCCTGATGGCATCATTGGCCTGTGACCTTCAGCACTCACTGGATCGGTTTGCAACCGAGTGTGAAGCGGCTGGGATGAGGATCAGCACCTCTAAATCTGAGGCCATGGTTCTCAGCAGGAAACCGATGGAGTGCCTTCTCCAGGTAGGGAATGAGTCCTTACCCCAAGTGAAGGAGTTTAAGTACCTGGGGGTCTTGTTCGCGAGTGAGGGGACAATGAAGCGGGAGATTGGTTGGAGAATCGGCGCAGCGGGGGCGGTATTACATTCAGTTTATCGCACCGTTGTGACGCAAAGAGAGCTGAGCCAGAAGGCAAAGCTATCGATCTACCGGTCAGTTTTCGTTTCTTCCCTCACCTATGGTCATGAAGGTTGGGTCATGACCAAAAGAATGAGATCCAGGGTACAAGCGGCCAAATGGGTTTCCTCAGGAGGGTGGCTGGCGTCTCCCTTAGAGACAGGGTGAGAAGCTCAGTCATCCGTGAGGAGCTCGGGGTACAGCCGCTGCTCCTTAACGTCGAAAGGAGCCAGTTGAGGTGGTTCGGGCATCTGGTAAATCTGGTAAATCGTTTAATATATCTGGTCAAATTCAGATGATTTGCAGGTGAATATTTACATTTGCTGCAGTTAAAAAGTGGTTTGCCAGTAAAAAGATGTCCCTAAATAATGATGCATGATTGGAAAAAGTGTTTCAAAAATATAAAAAAAATATAATAATATAATATATATAAAAAAAATCTGATATCAGGACCTGGTCCTTGTACCTATTTAGAAAAAGAGGATAATTTCAAACCGAAAATAAACCATTAAAAAGGAAATTCACATCTGTTCTTGCAATGATCCTGGACGGCTCAACTAGGATTAACTCTCCAATAAACCAGAGAAGTGAGACTGTGTGAGGAAGACATTAAGTTACTTTATTGACTTTTATTACCTCATTAATTGTTTAAGTCAGTTTATGAAGCAAAAACTTTCTCTGGTTACAGCTTCTCCAAGGTGAGGATTTGCTGCTTTTATATTGTTGGAAACAAATATCTTTGGGTTTTGGACTGTTGTTTGGGCAGAACTAAACATTTAAAAGACAACGTTTTATCACAATTTCTTTTCTTTTTTTTACTATAACTTTTTTTCGGCAAACCAAATAATCAATGAACTGAAAACATAATCAACAGATTAATCAATATAATAATGAAAGTAATCATTAGTTATAGAAGTATAGCCCAGATACAGGGTGAAATTGTCTACTCGTTGGTACTGGTGGTCCTATTTTTAAGGCTTGTTAGGGTTTACAAATCTAAACTGTTAGTACAGTAACCAAACAGTACTACAAATAAACAAACAAAGGATGTCTGTGCATGACTGGCTCAGACAAAACTACTACCACATTGTTATGGGTAATGGTGGACACCGTGACAGCCGTGACACAAGTACAGTGCAGCCTATCTTAGCACAAACACCCGTATGCCAAAACTGCAGCTCGGCAGCCAGGAAGGGTCATAAGGTCAGCCGAGCTGAATCATGTTGAGTCAGCATGTGGTGAAAGCCCAAACACATCACCCTTAAACCCCCACTGTCCAGGCAATAACCAGACCAAAAGCCTCACTCATCAACCTCTGCCAGGTCCCACCTTCAGACATCTTTGAAGTGGAGAAAGTGTGCCAATTACTGATTGGACAGAGGGGGCGTCTCTAATAGAAACAAATATTATGCTTATGTTTCCTCATGTGTGGGAGTGGTTCAACATTGGAGAACGAGAAGCAGCTGGCATGAGGGTCATCTCGAATCTCACGTTACACATACCAACGAGGATCGGAAAGGACAGAGAAGAGGGTCATTTATGAATGTTGGATGCAGACACACTTGTTTGTTTGTGTGTTGTACAGCATTGCAAAGACACCAGTTATGTCTTTTTTTGTTGTAAAATGCTTTATAAATAACTCCAAACTATCATAATGTATAAAGCAAAAATGCCAAACATTCTCAGGGTTCAGCTTTTCAAAATTGAGGATGTGCTGCTTTTCTCTGTTTTATATCATTGTAAGCTGAATATCTTTGAGTTTTCGACTGTTAGTCAGAGAAAGCAAGCAATATAAAAAGATTTGTCACTTTATTTTTACATGATTAATTAAAAGAAATAGTTGACAGATTAATTGATAATGAAAATAATCATTAATAAGCAGTGCAATGATAGTACACATTTACTTAGTAGTGCACATTAAGTTCCCAGAGCCCATGATGATGTCTTTTTTTTGTCTGACCAACGGTACAAAACCAAAAAGATATTTAGTGTAATATCATAGACAACAAAATCTCCTTACAACTAATACATGAATTGGCTAATTGGCTAAACTTGTTATGTTGGGAAATCAAATATCTGTAAAATCATGTAAGGAATTATTACATTAGCTTTTTGTTGTTATGATAACCTACAATAAAAAGGTTACTTTAGAAATATTAGAAACCAGACTTATGATGGTGTTAGAAAAAGAGCTGCTAGCTTACAACTAGCATGAATAAATGGAAATGTAGGCAAACTGAAGTAACAAGCCTTTCTTTATCTGCTCTGCAAACACAACACTTAGCAGCCAGACATTTCCTAAAACTACCCAGCGCTGACAGGACTAGAGTCCTCTTAAGAGGCTTAATCTCTATGGAAGAGAGTGTTAATGAATGAAATACTATTTAGTGGATGATACATAATAAAGCCTCTTGTCTGGCACTCTTCAAAGACCAACATCCTCTGACCCACTACTCCAAACTTGAGCCGAGAGATTTTTTTGCACAAGCGCGCCGTATAAGAGGGCAACCAGACAAAACAGACACTTAAGTTGTCTATGTGTGAAGGAGGGAGAAAGGGTGGGAGAGGAGGATGAGAGGGAAAGGGGGTGGGGTGGTGAATGTGGTCTGCTCCACTGTAGGTCACTCTGTGTCTGAGGCTAGACAGGCTTAGAGAATATACACCCCTGTACTGCAGACTTAAACTGCTTGTGCTAAATATATCCTCATAGTTGGGATAGCTGGATTTTATTGTGTTTCTGTGTCTTCGTTGTCCTACACGCTTTATTTTATTGCAATTGCCAAAAGTGAAAGCAAATACCTGTCTGAAGTCGCAGTGGTTGAGGGTGCTTTGCCCAATGACACAAAATGCACATTTAATTCTGCTGAAATTGAGTGTCTCTAAGCAAACTGCAAGTCCAACTGAATAGTTCTAACTGAGATGATCTTATGTTAACCAGCTTCCTTTGAGTGACTTCTGTATCAGGGAAGTTTCTGATACTTTTGCATGACAAATCTTGACTGACAAAGTCAGGCTCTTTTCATCTGATTTCAATTTAGGGCTTTAAAAACAACCAATAACAACAACAACCTGCCTTCAAACTCCACAACGTTACCACAATCAAACCCGACATCTTTTGTCCAGATGTGATGTTACTCGTCAAGCAAGCACTGTGTTTTAAATACGCACAAAAGCAAAGATTTCAGATTAGCAAACTTAACATGCCAAGGATCAAATGGTCCTATAAATTTAATACTCTCTTCCTCTCCCCGTCTACCTCCCTCCTTCACCCTATATTCCCCGCACTCTAATAACTGTCCTCCTCTGTCTCGTAAAACCCTAGTGCCTTTAGAGAACTCTATAACAAGGCTTCACAAGCCCTTTAAGATTATGGTGTTGTCTTTATGTCGAGAGAGGGAGTGCACTTGGCCAAGGCTGAAGCAGGAGTAGATGTTCAGGCATAAGTGGGAGATGTTTTATTATCGCATATTGAAGCAGCTGCTAAGGTTTTAACCGCATTTGTTTCTGCAAAAGGCCAGCGAGTAAGGCGAAGGCCTGACTCTAATTGAAGGAGGTCGCAGACATTCCGTGTAAAGCCGTGTATCAGTGGCCAGCCAGCCGGACCCTGGGAGCTGCCCAGCATGCTTAATCAAACAGTAATTACAAACAAAAGCAGTGGGCACTGTAGGGAACCGCTTTAGGCAGTGGAGCTCCATCACGCAGGTCTTTTTATTCATGATTATATCTGAAATTCAGACAATGCCATTAAAGTTTTGCTCAGACAAATATCAAACTTAAGGTGGGTTTGTCATTCGTGTGAGCGGTTGGGCTGCTATAAACAATTGTCCCATTATTATTTGTATCGGCTGTCTGTGATCTTAATAATCTATTAATTGTTCTGTCAATGAAATGTCAGGAAATAGTAAAAAATATTCATCACTAAAGTTTATGGTGACATCATCAAGTTGTGTGTTTTTTCTGCTAGGGGTCTCTCAATCAAAACAATAACAAAAGACGGAACAATGCCGCCATTGCAGTCAGTTTCTCTCCCGGTTAGAATTCTTTAGTGGTCATCGTTCAGGTGGTTTTTACTGGGAACCAAACTATGCGCAGAGGTCTCCTCCTTTCTGAAACTAACAGACCCATCTTCAAACCGTTAAGAACACAGAATAAAGCTGTTTCACGTTAGAAATCGGTTTCTTTGACGCTGTTCGAGTCGGGTGATACTTCTCTGTAGTCATATCACTACGAGCAACAGTAATTTCATCCATTGCTATTATAAAAACATGTAAAGGCCCTTTAATGACTAATCAAAACAGTTGCCCATTGTGTCTGTGTCTGCAGCCTCCTGAAATATTGTTCACAAATGCCATTTAAATCCTCTTCACTGGATTTGTTCAAATGTTTGACCTGCAGGAGATTCTTGCCCCCCATAGCCTAAATTTGCCTGTAATAGAGAGGACCAAACAAACTGTAGAGACGCAAGTTCCTGCAAGGTTTGCATTTTTTGGGACAGACGAGAACTAAGGACAACAATATTAGTGACACACAAACATTCAGACAGAGTTTTTTTTGGAGTGAATTTAAAATATAATTTACCCAGGCCAAAATGCAACCTCATCTAAATGAGGTTAGAAATGTTCACTGTACAACAAGCAGCACACCACATTCTCCTCGTGCTGCTTGAGGGGGACAGCGTGCAAACCCAGCATTACCTATCTCAGTGGATTGAGACCTTTGATTGGTCTAACCAGAAAGCAATTCACATTTATTGACAGTCTGATGAATGACTAGCGTGCCGACATACGCTGAATTCCCATAAGGGAGAGTGCTCTCATTGCCCTCTTCCATGTGAGACGGAGACCACTGTACTGTAAACAGCTGAGGGCCTCTCTTATTGGTCTGTCTGGGTGAGAATTAGAGTACTTCCCGCCGTCGCCAGCAACAGCATGCCACAAAGGAACCTCTGTGGCCGACAACACTGAAGTGGCCACTGTCTTTTTCGTGAGTCTCAGGGTGTCTCACAAACTTTTTTCCATGCAAGCTTCTTTTCTTTCACCCCCTCCCCATTTTTTAGAGGCCCTTTTTTCCTCTCCTCTGCTGTTCCTCTCAGTGGCCCCTACTGAGAGGACAGAGACAGACACTCCGCCCAGCCAAAGGTTTGTCTGCCAGTATGGTCAGCTTTGCTCTGGAACAAAAGCGCACTGACGCTGCCCACACACAGCAAACCCCCCCAAACAAGTCCACAACAGACTCCCACATTCTCCCCAAACTCCCTCTTTCTCTGTTTTACTGCTTATGATTTTAATGTGCTATGTGTGCTGGTTTTACTGTAAAGTGTCTTTGAGTACCATGTTAAGCGCTATATAAATAAAATGTTGTATTATTATTATTATTATTATCTCCTTTTAATGACAAAGCATTCACTTCAAAGATCCTTCTTTGTTTTGTACAGTTGGTACATTGCTAACCATGGCCACTTCAAATGCATGCTTATTGCTGTTTAGGCTGTGCTTCCTTCCTCTTTAATGAAAAGATGCACCAAGGAAATGAAAAATAAAGCTAAATACAGCTGTGCCACATAATTCATTTGAAAGGTATTTCAGAACAATGGCTTCATAGTCACCCACTGACCTGTGAAATAGCTTTGATTACACATTTTTAATTGAAACTTGTGCCTCAAGTGCTTTTTGGAGCTACGCTGTGCCCAAGCCATACCAGAAAATCAAAAAAATCTAAAATGTTATCATTCTGTACATTTACAGTCGGCTTTATCCAGTTATTTTCATACACATAACAGTGTTTCCCCTATATGCATTCAACTAGATGATTAGCGCCATTGCTTTAAAAGAAATGTTGGTCTATAAAACTTTGAAAAAATAGCCATCCCAGTTTGTCAAGGTCCAAGGTGATGTCTTTAAATAACTTCTTTTGTCAGTCACACGTGTGTACACATACAAATGTATCTGCCCTCACAAGATGGGTATAAAAATGGTAACCCTTTGTGATAGGGGTGAGAAAAATATTTCTACAACAATTTAGCATAAATATACAAATCACTGTCTTGGGTAGTTCAACCACATATGTGAAACAAAGTTGTGTTAAGCCTTTTGTGGCTACAGAGGGAGCTGTGTGAAGTCTGAGAAATTGCTTCAAGTGCTTTGATTGGGGCTGAAGACTACGAGTTTGAAAATTAAACTTGTTTTCAAAAAGTGAGGTTACCAGACTGCTGTAGCCCACTCTCATCTATACTTGATGCTAGCAGCTTGAGGCTAATAGTATTACACACTTGAACCTCTGACCAAAATGTCAACAGTCAAGTTAACCATGAGACCAACAATTTCATAGAAGTGCCGTGGAGTACTCTTTTGATTATATTTCATCATTGAGGAGTGTACACAAATCAAAAGAATAGCTACAATGCTAAAGATAAGGAGAACTAATACAAAACAAAATCACCAAGTAAACTAGATAATAAGAGCCCCAAATGTAAGATTAAGCTAACAAATGTATGCTGCCTCAAGGACAATGGAGCAGATAACTAATTCCAATCTGTGTGGTCTAATTTACTTTAAGTGTGACAGTGTGGACCCTATGTAATTTTATGAAGAGGACAAAACCCAGCTGGATAAGACCTGTACAGTATGCAAGCTATGTCTAGGGCTGGATCCGAATATTCGTTTGATGGGTAGGTATTCAATTTTCAATTTTGGGATTTGAATATTCTTTTTTTTTTTTTTTTTTTTAACATGCATGCAGGCTGAGTTATACTGTGGTGTTTTGTCGGGATTAAGCTGCTTCCTAAATGCCCGCTAGCTGCTGGCTAATTTATGCAGCACTATGTCATCCAGCTCAGCCAAGAACGGAGGAATGTTGAGTTTCAAGCGAGCAGTCTGATGTTTGTAGAGGTCTGTATAGTTATACTGTAGCAGCCTGGTGTCTTTTTTTAGGCGATTTAATAAAGGTAAAGATAGTACGACCGTGCATAATGCCAATATAGTCAGGCCCTGGCAGGCTGAGCATTCATTCACACATCGGTAGTCATTTGTCAGACAGTCCGGCAAAAACGCAGGTATTTTCGTTTGTTTTGTATGCCTGTGGCAGAAAGTTGATTCTGATTCAACTTTTGGTGAAAAGCAACCCAACGTCAACCTGCAGTGGGCAATCATGTAACGTTAACCGTCTATCAGACCAATGGTGTAGGCAGAAATTGTAATTTGGGTGGGCCAGCACAAAGTGAGTGGACCATCTTTTCAGCTGGTAAAGTCAGCTATAAATAAATATAAGAAAACAAAAACCATCATAAAAACTGTACATTGTAATCTGATTGTGTATATTAGTACGTAACTGGTGGCCTTTGGCCAGTGGAGCCATTACATTTACAATATGGGTATGCATTTGTTACTGATCATGAAATTGTCCATACCAATGATGTTGCTTTTTGAATTTAAATTAAAGCTGATCTGAATTTCAGTGGCATCCAACATTGTCATATTAAACTAGTTTTTCACCTGAGCTACATTTAGTTAACTGTTTGGTAGTTGGAGTAACTTCTTTAATAACTTCAAAATCAAAATCAAAAGTTGGGAGGAGTGCAAAGAGAGGATAAATTGGAGCTGGCGAGAACACAAAAAAAAAAACAATAACTTTTTCCATTACCATCTTATTGTTACAAAAGCCTAACTAATACAAGCTCATTTTGGCAGCGGATTAGGAGCAGGGGGTTTGTTACAATTTTTCCAGGAAGGTAATTGGAGGAGAGTAAATCAGACAAACATCAATCTCTGTGTCACGTTGACCATGGAGGGATACTTACCAATTTCTCATCAACGGTAATAAGTTGCGTGTCTTGTCCTGGTTTCCCTGCCAGCCTCGATGTTGATGTGCTTATAGACCTGAAAACCATTAGATAGACGTTAAACGCAGAGCACAAACCGCCAAAGGCAGACAAGAAACAAAGACGTACATTACACAAACAAGTTGCACTCTGCAATCATTGACTATCTTAGAGAAAGCGGTGGGGTGAGGATACAGTGAAAAGTAAGAGACAAGACAAGGAGGGAATCCCCCCCGCCACCTATTAGTTCTGTCTGGTGAATCTCTGGCAGACTCTCACTCTCATCCTAATGACAGGACGTGCTTAATGTTGGCTGTGGTCAACTGTCAGGCGAGGACTGTGCAGCTCTTTGTGAATGTGCAGTCGTGTCCTGTCACAAAATGGCAATGTGCGGTCAAAGGGAAGGGCTATTCCAGATAATCACATTCCAGATAATGCCTTGATAATCGTAATTTTACATTTACGTATTTCAAATGTATGATTTTCACATTAAGAATTACTGGTACATAATCTCATATTTCAGTTAAAACATGAAGAAAAAAATTAGAGCGGTGGTCTACTTCTTACATTTCATAGTTTTATCAATGAAATGCTTGGAGCTTTTGGCTGATGATAGGATGAAGTGTATCATTTTACAAGGTTACTTTATATTTTACAAAGCAACTGTTCAAAGGTCAAAGAAGAATTTACTGATCAATCAAAAATGAAAATAGTTTTTAGTTGTATTATTCTTCAAATAGGGACCACGTGCAACAGTTTGTTACAATATTTGCTATTGATCTGCCTTTTGCCTTACTTCACTAAAGACATTTTGTTTCAAAAGCCAACTTCCTTAGCCAACAAACTGTCTTATCAAATAAAGGCATCCATTTCTTACCATCAGTATCTTTATGAACTCACATTAAGGCCATGACAACCATTGGACAACACCATGTATCTTTTGGTTAAGCAATGCAATTAAACCTGGCATCTATTATTCAATTAGCCTACCTCATTTTGTGCAAGAGGAGGTCAATGTCTACTTATAAAAGCTGAGGAGGCCATCACTTGTATTGTGTAAAGAGCCTCAAAACGTTTCATTCTGTGAGGCAAAACAAACCCTAAAAGTAACAAAAACTGTCTTAATACACGTCTTTCTGCAGCATGCACTATATCAAACCTTGGTAAACTGAGTATGAAAAACTGCCACTTTAAGCTTGAAATGTTTAAAAAATATATAACTTCTCATAATACAATTAGTATTACCAATTCAGTAGTGGCAGGCAGGCTTATAATCCATGAAGATATATGTCAGCTGACACCAACGGATGTCTGCTAGGTCACATGCTTAGAGCTGGGATATACTGACAAAATAAAATATTGTTAATATTCTTGATTCAATACCTTAATATAATATGGCAATATTGTGGCTGATGTTATTGCTATTGGTGCTTTTTTATCCAATATTCTGTTTAGATTAAAGAATTATAATGTGGACTGCAAACTAAATCTGTGTTGATATGATAGCCAAGCAATCACTGATTATCTCATTAAGCTTGTAAAATGAGTCAAATCACATTAGAAAACCATAATTTAACTGTCCTTGCTGCCAAGAAAAAAATGCTGTATCCAAGCAACTGTTTGCCAAACTCACAGATAGTATCTATTGTCATATAATTGTATCAAATGTTATAGGGTGCATTTCCCTACTCTATACCAACCCCAGATAATGCACATTCCTAGGCAAGTTTTTATTCTTGTCACCAACTCATTTACTGGAGCTGACTTCTGTGTGGTTGGCCTAACTTTTGATTAAATAACGTCTATTTTATATTAGATAATCATTTTTTTATTACTGTGGGTCCATGTTTTGGAGCAGCACAGGACAAATTTGTACAGGAAACAAAGGCAAGTAACATTACTATGAACAGATGTAATTCCAAGACGCATTTTGCTGGAGCATTATTATTTGTGCAGTAGTGTGCTGTCATTTTAAGTGCACATTACACAATGAATAACATAGAAAGGAACAGAATATGCCCAGTAATGTTATATATTATATAAAACTAACTGTGACAAATAATGCAGGGGCGTGTCTGTTACTGCAAGAAGCCATGGATGTGTTATAAGAACACGCATTGTGTCTAAACATAGCAAGCGTTGACTGTGTGTCGTGTTATTTTGATGCTAGTTGTTAGCTTCTATGCAACCACCAGTAAGCACCCTACATTTGACTGTAAGGTTAGCTGTTGAGTTGAAGTTAACTGTAGTAAAACAGCCAGAGACATTGACCTTTCCAGTGAGGTCTGTTTTTCAAATAAAATTCCTGTCTCGCTGAATATATTCGTTTTGGTATGCAGCATGTGTGGAACACTGAGCAACGTTTAATTGCGTTAGCTCTTAAACTGATTTCTAGCATTAACGTTAGCTAGCTAGTTAGCTGGCTAGCCGAGTGCTGTAAGGACACGGGATATCATTGACATCAGCTAACACCCTAATCACTTCAAAGACTAAATATGCGAGCAAGAACAATATATATGAAATTACCTGATAGGATTTAAAACCAATTTATAAGCTGCATTGACCGCAGATAAACGCCCCAAGCCGAGAAGTGACATTGAGGACGCCATGATTGTTGTCAACAATGACGTACGGAGTCCGCGAAGGAACAAACAGTACGAGGAGCGGGTGACGAAGACAGCTGGCAAAGAGATGGAGGACTGACGCCAGCGGCTAAAATTACTTTACATGGGTGCGTTACATACAGCGAGACATGTCCAGGCATATCTAGCGTCTATTTACGCAGCAGTTTGTTTCATGTCACAAATAACGAGGTAGATGGTGTTAATGGAAATAAACTCAGCACATCCAAAGGAATAACATTTGCTTCATACTTCTAGAAAGTCGTTTCCCTTCTTTTTATTATTTTCTTCCGTTTTTGCTTGATACGATTATTAATTAGCCAAACTGTGAAACATGGTTGATTTTCAAAAGAAATATGAGCTTTCCCATATTCGTATTCCTGTTTCATTGGTTTTAATCGAGTTTAATTAAATGAAAGGGTTCTTCCATCTGGTAACTAACTAACTAACTAACTAACTAACTAACTAACTAAGTAACTAATTAACTAACTACCTTATGGAATTTTAAATGCATAGTCACAGTTTATGGAATGATTGAGTGTCTATTATTTAATGTACTAAACATTCTGCAGTACAACATGCATGGTCATTTGTGTAGGCTGTTTAATCAGTGTTTTTATTGGAACGTACAAATAAAAATCCTTTATTAGGGCATATGTAATTTTTTGTAACTATGTTGATATATATCATGATATAGTAAAGTTTATGGCATATCAGTTGAGAAACTGTTTATGAACAAAACCACCAAATTGCTAGCAATGTTTGTTTTTGGCTCATCCCAATTAATTAAATACTTTATCACATTGATGTGATGTGAATCTATTCCCACAATACCCTAATACACCCATATATATATATAAAAGGATTGATTCTACAGTATACATAGGATTTGTAAAATATCTCATGGTGGATAAATATCTTATCTCACAGTATATAATCACATCGCTCAACCCAATACTGTATGTATGTACTGTAGTCTAAAAGTGTAATTTAGGTTAAACTTTTCCTTTGAAGTAAACACATGCATTGACATTTTGACATGTTTAACTGTTATTTACAAATCAATAATGCAGCAGAATCAGGAAAAGTATAAGGAAAAAAACTTTTATTGTTTCACTCTTCATATCTGTACAAATACCATCAAACTTTGTATGTACATATGACATTTACATAAAAAATACAAAACTATATATTCATAACAGAATTTTGTATTTCTCTTGTGATGTTTGAAAATAAAAATGCATTCTGAGAAAAAAAAGAAACAAAGTGATGAAGTCTGATATTGTCGAGAACCGCAGTACGTTAGTCCTATTTCAGCTCTGCGAGAGCAATATGGAGCACATTGGCAAGAAGACAGTACACAAATGTTAATGGCACATTGTTTCCAAAATAATCAAGTATCGTCCAAAAGTTATCTCTGCTCTAATGTGGTGAGACAAAATAAATGCTATTGAATGATGTCTAAAGTTGTCGTCTCTGTGTGGAAACAAATCTAAAGGGCTAAAATGAGTAACCAAAAAATAAGAAAAGAAAAACAAATGGCTCTTTTTTTCTCTTCTATTTCATCACTGCTGTGTTGAAACTTTTGAATGCTCTTTTGAAAAACCATTGAGATAATCCCTTTGGTCAGTTATTATGAGTTGTAAACAAACCAGAAACACTTCTGTACATAAAATGATTGATATATTCCAATAAATAAACACACAGCCTAAACATGCATTTACGTATGTGTGACATAAACATCTGTGATAGAGATTTGACAGAAACAAGCAGATTTTTACAGCTCAGGGAATGCAATTTACAGCTTGTAGGACTTATACTTACACGGTAACATGACAAATAAATAACACTGCTTCTCTTTGGACAAATATAGTTCTTCATGATAAAAAAAAGAAAGTAAAAGGGACAACAACAAAAAAGGGGAAATGAGTGGTAACACAATATATCATGGTAGATAGTAAGCCTGACATTGTAAATGTATAAATTATAAAACACAAAAAGTATAAATAAACATCTAGCAGACTGAACTATATGTATACTTCCTTTTTCTTTAAAAAATAAATAAGCATACACATAATGTACAGTATGGACATGATTCTATGCCCTAGGACTGTTCCCCTAGTGATGGGGGCCTATCCATCCAGTATAGAAGAAATATGGACATAGGCCATGTAGTCTGAGTCCTCATCTTCCTCATCCTCCTCCTGGTCTTCTGTAATGGCTATATGAAAGAATATATAGTAGCTGTTGTATGAATATGGACCACAACAGTGCAGAATATCACTGAAAAAAAGCTCACAGCAAAGCCACTGGCACACAGCCTCCCTTTTTGTTTCTTATTTTGTGTGCAAATGTATAAATGTTTGTGTGTCCATATGTGTGTGTCTGTCTGTCTGTCTGTCTGTGTGTGTGTGTGTGTGTGTGTGTGTGTGTGTGTGTGTGTGTGTGTGTGTGTGTGTGTGTGTGTGTGTGTGTGTGTGTGTGTGTGTGTGTGTGTGTGTGTGTGTGTGTGTGAGACTTGGCATAAATAAACACTGTGGCCTCCTCAATTATGCAACTGCCATTTACATAATCTAGCAAGTCAGGGCTGCAACAAGAGAATAAAGTGGGATGATGGAAAAGAGGGGTGCATTTTTTTTTTTGGGGGGGGGGGGGGGGGGGGGCGCACAAGGTGGGTTAGGGGGGCTGGGTGGCAGGCATGGGGGCTGAGGGCTGATTGTTCCAGTGGCTCGGGTCTCTTTTGGTCAGATTCCTGAAAGCAGACACACATAACACAGAAAAGTGCTCTTGTGTTCCTCGGATTTGCGAGTTTTCTGATTATTATTTTCTGGCTCAAACATACAGGGAGGGAGGACTCTGTGTCACAGCCTGGCCTTAGCAAGCAGGTCAGAGATCATCAACACAGTTCTGAGGTATTTTCTTTTCTTTTTACAGAAGAGATTTACATCGGACACGTAAAAAAAAGCACACAAGCGAGAGCAAGAGTGACGATACAACAACAACACACAAAAACAGACAGTCCCTCATTAATCCAAATAGATTTGTCATTTCTGATACATATTTTGGTAGACAACACATTCACTGGAAACAGAATGTACAATAAAAATTTGCTGGTAAATGTTAACTTTTTTTCTAAGGATGAGATGAGAAGTAGAGAGCGTGGTTCTACAAGCTTCTGATGCTTAACCTGCACACTGTAAAGTATCACATTTATATTTATCTCATGAGGTGATCATAAAGTTGGTCCCTGGATTCCATTCCATACCTTAGGTACATCCCATTAAGGTACTCAGTCAGGAAAGAGAAGCTAACAAGGAGACACTCTTTAACAGAGCAACTTGGAATGTAAATCTGATACTCCCTTGAGGCTATTGTTCAATTTGATGGTTTACCTCCAGATTTGTGAGCGTGTGAATGGCTCACTCTGGTCTACAGATAGTCAATGTTAAAACCCAGTGTCATTATCACTAACATGGCACCAATATTACAATCACCTTATGCACATCATATGAGTATATTTAAAAGTATTCTATTCTTATTGACATGTTGGCAGTGTGGTGTATGTCACAAGAGGCAGTGCATTTTGAATTGATTGATTACAGCCAAAAGCAACAAAAAGAAAAGAAAATACAAAAAAGAACACCATTACCATGAAATTAGAAATGTGACCATGGAATTTACAAGCTGTAAATATATAAACACAATCATAAAAATAAACCATTACTGATAAAAAAAACTGCATGAGATTTCAGGCAACCTGCTCCTGCATAAACTTAGACTTTAAATATCAGGATTGTTCCACTGCAAACAAAATCAGTCTCCTTTATTATTTGTGTTAGTTTAATGGAGTTAGCTTTTTCAAGACTCTTACATGGAGTCTGCTGATATATAACTGTTTTTTTCATTCACCTCTCTGTTATTTTGTTTTGCAGAAAAATTGAAAATAAGTAAAATTAAAAAACCAACAAGAACACAAGAACAAAAGCCAGCAACAAAGACGTCATGCAAGTTCTTCTATTCCCAAGTCCTTTCTGCTTGATTAAGCTGTGCTTGGTGGTGTGGCTGGGGTGGGGAATGTGGGGAAAGTTGGGATGGGGGGCACTTTCAGGGGAGGTTCTTGTTGGGAAAGCAACATGGAATATTGTCTTTTGCTTGGAGAGGGGGGAGGGTGTTTTTTTCATATTTTGCTTTTGTTATTTACTTACAGTTGCAAGATCCCGAGTGCTTGACTTCCAGCAGCACCCCCATAGAACAAGCAGCTTGCTTCATGGCACATTCACTGGAATATGTGGTGTTGTCGCTGGCACACACCGCTTCATCCGTCCTGCTCTCCGGACAGGTCTCATCACACAGCGAGCAGCGTCCCCGGCTCATCCGAGCATCCCACAGACACTTTTTCCCTGTGCTGCACTGGATGTCCTCACATGACTTGGCCTCTAATAGGAGAGAAGATGACATTAGCACAGGGGAAATCTTTGATTAGTTGGATTATCATTAATGTCTTTCAAGCAGGATCAGATGACTGCTGAGTTTTTGGGAGAATTAAGCTAGGAATAAAAAGTAAATCCTGTTTTATAAGGTTAGGGTCTTGGGGCGGGGAACATAAAGTCATGTTTTAGTTTGCATTCAAGACTCCGGTTGACTGCTTTCTGGATAGAAATCCAGCTGACTCAAATATTAACTTGAAGCATGTCTTCATGGCCCCCAGCACTCTCCTGTTTGGCTCTCTTTCTTCCCTCCCCCTCTATTTCCTTCTCTCCCATATGGGATAGTGCTGCCAACATCAGGAAATAATAAGATGTCTATCATTTCTTGAGCAAACACAAGCAACTACCAAACACACTCGCTCTCTAAGACCCCCTCCTCAATGGAATGTTGGCAAAAACGAACAGTGAATAACTGCAGAGCTGGCCTGGATGAAAATGCATTCAAACAATATTTAAAGTCAGTGGCTGGAGGCGCTTTCAGGGAGTAAGGTCTCGCACTCTCACGTCTCTAGTTGCAGACTTACTGATGCATTTTCCCTCATATGCCACTCCAATAGATCTGCCGAGGAGACACGTAGCTCTTCTCAGGTGACACGCACTGGCGTACATGATCCCGTCGTTTCCACACAGGTACTGCTCAGGCGACGTCAGTTCGGGGCAAATCCGATTACACGTCACACAATATGCGTTATTTGTCTGGTCCACGACGCAAGTGGAGCTGCCGGGGCACAAGACGTCACGGCACGTTTCTGTCGAGACAAAGAAATTTCGTGAGACATGACACGAAATATAAGAACAATAACAAAAAACCGTTGGATTCTTGGCACATGCACTTTAAGAAATGCAGAATCTCATAAGTGTGCAGAATATAAAAATAATATTTACTTACTCTTGCACTTTCCCTGGTACTGCACGTCCAGGTCGGGGTGGCCTTTACATTTAGCCTTCAGCAATGCGCATTCGTCTTTGTAGGTCTTCCCATCTGAGCCGCACACCGGTCCTTTCCAGGTGATGTTGGAGCAGTCTGGTGCGCACACGCAGCGCGGCTTGCTTCTTCTGTTCATCTTGCATCTCTTTCCAGGCCCACAGTCAACATTATCGCAGGTTTCTAAAATAAAAAGTCTGTGTTAGGTGATGCTGGTGAGGATTTTGGCCTGTGCGTAAACTTACTCAGGTGTAAAAAGTAGCCTACACACGTAGTTTACGCACATTTGTAGGCGTAAATCAGATCATCACGAGGATTTATTAAACGAAATGGCTGATGATGTGAATTATGAGAAAACCAAGGGAAATGAGTGCACCTCCACCTTTGCAAGGTATGCAATTGGGAGCTCCGCCATTGAAGATCATCCACCTAAAGAGCGTGCTGTTGGGGACGTCCTCCTCGGTCCAGGACGTCCCCAGTCTTCCACTCCGACAGCACTCCTCCCTGCTCATACCGGGCATGTAGAGCACCTGGCACCTCCCGTTCTTCCCCTGCTGCAACCAGCAGTTCCCAGCTGTAAACAGAAAAACAAAAAAAGCTCAAACGTCGCATGTTGAATGTCTGAAACCGCTGACCCAGACGCACTAGACACACACACGCAGCCCGTATTATCCGAGACGCTCTCTCCCTCCCTTTCGACCTCCTGGCAGTATTTTGTCTGTTTCTTTTTTTTTTTTGCGAGACTGTTAACACTTGCCTATCCCATGTGTGACTGACAGCCCTTACAATACTGCCACAAACCAAAAAAGTAAGAAGAATCTTTGGAGGGGGAGGGGGGGGGGGGGGGTTGTCCTTTATTCCTATAGCCTTCTTGTTATCAGTAGGCATGAAGTGAGGCGTCTAGACAGCGTTAAAAAGCAGCCAATCTCCTTCAGAAAACCACGGTCATTAGCCAAACACACCACCGTCACACCAACGCCTCAGAACAATATCCCAGACCCACCAGACTATGCTTTGCTTATTAACAAACCAAAGTTTTTTTTCAAACATATCCAAATATAGTACAAGACAGACTAGTTATCCTATTATTGTGGAACAAAAATATCCTTTAAACCGACACAGACAATCATGACATGAAGTGTTCATGAACTGGTATTTTTTCTTAAATTGAAGACTGATTTGAACTATAAGCTCCCGAATGAAATTATTGCAAATGTCTCCAGCTTTATTCATCTTTCAGAACTAAAGATGTGAAATTGCGACCAAATAAATCAATTTTTTGCACACAATGCTGAGTGGATGTATACGGAAAAGATATAGCCTAGGCTAAATAACACGCCTATAAACTCACGGGGGATATTCTGAAGTTTGTTACAAATTTGACACCATCGTGAGACACTAAACGCTCATACAAAAGTATGAGAATATGCTCAGGTATTATGGAAAGCTGGCGCTGCCAGCAGCACGGCGTTGCGGCTTTGCGCCTGGCGAGGGCTGCAAAACTTGCCATATAGTCGCACTTTGAAGTGTCCCATATGGCACCTGTTTTATGGACGCTTCACGCAAGCACTGTCTGATGCAGAGAGTTTTATCAGCGGGGAAAACAGCAAACTCACTTTGAAAAGTTTCTCTGTTGCAGCAAGTATCGGACACTCGGGCGCGTTTTGTGGCTGACAGCATGCTGAAGTTGATCAAAAACGGAAAGAATAAAAGAAAACTGATGAAGAGAGCTTACCTTGAACTTTTTGATGTTCCATGAGGTGACAAAGCCATATGAACAAGAGAAAAAAGCCCGGGTGAAGGTGGTGTTTCAGCATCCTAAACATGATGGAGAGGCAAAGTGAACTACGTATTTGACACAGGCAGCGCAAAAGTAATCTGCTTAAGGTGGCAGTGTTGAATAAGTGTCAGTCTGAGAATGCAGCCTCTCTTTTTAAATCTATAAGGGGTCTCGGGTAGACTGTCTCTGGTGGGCGGTCTCCTCTTCTGTGGGGGTGGGGAGATTTTTTTTTTTCTTACCAAAGTTCTTTCAATCCTAATCAGGTGACATGGTTACAAGCAACTTTCCCTTGCCACAATAATCAAAGAATATAAAGATATGTCTGAATTTGTGCAAACACCACACTTAGGAATTATGCCGCTTTGCAGTGAAACAAAAGCAAAACACAGCAGATCAGGCGAAATGTTTCAGCTGCTATGAATTTGTGTATTGATGATGAAGAATAATATTATTATTGTTTAATTTGAATGGTTTTAGTTTTTTCATCACACCATATCAGTATGATGCCGACAGCTCTGTTTTACGCATGGCTGGGGGTATGCATAGTTAGAGTTATAAAAAGAATAAAATCAATAATAATGACAATGATAATAATAAAAACAATACAATAATAATAATGAAGGTCATGCTACTCATAAATCAAGGTCTTTATTACTGTACATAATCAAACAGGACCACAGCTAACATGCCTACCCGGGCATACCATCAGTCTTTCAAATTAAGGGTAAATTGTTGGTAATTGATATATTTTCCACCAACTGCAGACAAACGTGTTAATCTTTTGGTGAGAGTTGCCTTTTGGAATATATCCGAGCCCAGACAATAATAGAATTCATATATGTAGTCCGCAGCCACACTGCTAATATTAGAACAGACAGTTGTTTGGGTTTCTCCCGGGTCAAGCTTTTAAATATAATCAAACCTGTTTCCGAAGAGGCTTCAGACAGAGGAGCGGGGTGTTGCATTTCATTGAATGAAACACACAGACTCACACACACACACACACACACACACACACACACACACACACACACACACACACACACACACACACACACACACACACACACACACACACACACACACACACACACACAGCTCTCCACTCACTGACGCACAGGCTGGACTCCGTCAGAAGTCCTTGCGCGACCTCTTCAGCGGAACTCTGGTTACAGCTCTCCAGAGCAAAGTGTCTGCTGTGGGAATCAGACACCAGAGAGTTCATTATCTGTCGGCCAGGAAGAAGAAGACACTGTAATCCTTTTTCTTTTTTTTTCTTTTTTATTCAATACCACTTAGGTGTCGTTGATCCACAAAATGAGAATACATGCAATACAAACTCTACAATATTCCCATACATCCAGAGCTGTAAATGTTTACTGTGGGCCTGGAAAGAGGCGCAAGACGAACAGAAGTGGGGCTTTACTGAAAACAGTATGCTTTATCAATTTATGTCCTACAAGTACCAATATGATCCAAAAATATTACTATTTTTTAGGTTTGTGTTCTTGTTTTATTATTAGGCCTATTGATGTTATTATAAATGATCATTAACACAAACTGTAGAAGCCATAACTGAAACAGGAAACAAAGTAGTTTTACAAGAAAAATGTAATTTCTACAAAAACACATTATTTACAAATATAAAGATAATCAGACAGTCTAATACATGATGCAATCATATTCTCCTGTTATATATTGTTCATTCAGACCACCCACCTTCAACACCAAAAGGTGAATGTTTGATTTGTAGTGATAGTGATTAATTGTATGGCTATAAAAAAGAAGTTCTTGCAGTATTATTTATGGCGTGTCCTTTTTTTTGTGATCCAGTGATTCAGACAGACCGCTGTGCTCAAGAAGAAGAAACAGAAGAGAAAGAAGACGCGTTAATCCTCAAATTACAGGACAGCTATCATATCACATATAACCCCAAACAGCAGTCAGTTGGCTCAAATCAGGGATGCAATCTTTTTTTAAAGGTCTTAGATACCCAGAATATGAAACTATTAACACATATTCTCTCCATTACTTATCAGCTACTTTTTTGATTCTTTGTAGCAAATATGTTTTACATTTTGCCCTCCTTTCTTAGTGGTAAATTGCAGCTATACTGTACTTCCAAAGTATCTGGAGTGATCTTTTGACAGCAGAACATGCCTATTAACATTATTTTCCAGCTCCTGGTGATTATGAATCAATTAGACATTATACAATTTTGTTTTAATGTGAAAGCCAGTCCGTAAATGTATCTGTCTGAGGGGCACATGTCACTAGACTCATACTTAAATGCTACACTTGAGGATGTCTACTCCTTTATTAAGCTATTTTTTTTATCATATCAAGCAGAGTAAACCACTTATTTATTTTTCCATGTTGCCCATTAATCCCTTATAGTGAATTAAGAATCTCACTAATGTCACAGCAATTGAATGTCTCTCAAATTTCAAAGTTTTCATGTCACTTGTTTTTGTGCCGATTACTTCTTTCAACAAATCTGAAAATGTTTACTTGATGTTGAGTTATGTTTGGCAAATCCTTCAGCATGTGGTGTGTGTGATTTGTGATATCAGAGTCTTTGAAGAGCAGAAGCTTCCAAAACACTTCCTGACATGCAAGAACATTTCTGCCCTGCTGTATCAACTTTAAAGTGCTGGCTGTTCTCCTGAAGCCATTAATGGCATCAGCAGAGGGACAACCAGTGCTCCCTGTCCCAGGCTGAGAGCTGAATTTGGTTCTAACATACCCATGCAGCGAATGATTAGCACTGATAGGATCTGTTTGCAACTATAAGTAAAATCACTGTCACAGATTATAATACAGCACTGATTGGTTGCACACACCCCTGATGCCATTGGGGATGACAATTGTTTTGTTTTACTTTGATACAGATTTGTTGTATTAAAACAGTCTCAAAAAAAAAGTTTAGGCTGTAGCTACTCCAATCTATTCCGAACATGTGACAAAATGTTCCAAGTTTTTATTATCAAATCAAATAAAAGTAAAATTCAGGACCTGTCAAGTTAATGACAATAGAAGGAAAAGTAAAAAGTCTTAAAAGTAGTTACAATGAAACCGATAGGTAACGCTAAAGGTCTTTCAAAGTGCAAAACAAGGCAAACAGATATTAAATAATTTGCTATGACATCATTTTTGATTTACAATAACATTGCAGCAATTTGTGAGCAATCATCCCATTGTGGCATGGGTCAGTTGTTTGGCTGGAACTGCCAATCATCTGCAGGAAACCCAAGAGGGATGAATCTACAAATGTATTCAAACACTTCCATTGTATCACATTTCAGCAACCATTTCCATAAAGCTCCATGCACACATACAGATAGATCCAAAAAGACTATTTCACAACACCGTAATATCAGTAATTGTGGAACCGAGCATTTCAATCATCAAATTCTATATCCCCTCCAACAAGAAAAGTGCGAGCCCAGGCTCCCCCAAAAATATGCTAGTTATGAGAGACAAATAGCATATTCCACCTCGCCAGATCCAGAGAAATGAATGCTAAAGACTCTGCTGGGTGCTGCAGTTACTTGGCTCATTCAAAGAAAAAACATTCAGAAACACATTCCAACATAGTCAAGGGAAAAACTAACCTGACTGTGGGAGAACACGACAGTCAAAAATGTGAGAGGAAATTAATCGAGTTTGAGGGAAAACTTCAATTGTACTGACGTTTGGAAAGAAGTGGTCCAAGTAGAGTTCCTTGCTGGGTCAGATTAGGAGAGGGGACCAGAGAGGAGAGATGAGGAGAAACACAATCCGAAATAAGTCATAAATTTGGATGCATTAATTGGGTATGGAGTGTTTAAGTCATCAACAGAGCAGTGAGAAAATACTCAATAGTGCCAACATGTCATCTATATCATGCTACCATCTAGTGGCAAAGCTGTGCCAATACACATTTAGATCCTGCAGGATTCACTTCACTTTCTCAGACTCAAACTGCCTACTGTAAGAAAGAAACAAAGGAGGTGTTTTTAAGGAGTAAATTAACTTGGTTGGTGTTTTGGCAACCATCATGCACCATCTATGATACTTTTTCTCTGTAGTGAACAATACTTGCACATTGGGCACTGTGTCCTTTTGGCCTACAGATAAACATTGTTAGAGCTGAATTAATTAGTTGATTAAAATGTATCTGCAACTATTTTGATAATTGATTTAATGGTTAGAACAAAAAAAATCCCAAACATCTGCTGGTTCAAATTGCTTTCCTTTGTCTTATATTTGGACAACAAACAACAACCAATTTGAAATAATTCACCTTGGAACCAGGAAACTGATTTTCTAAAAATTGAATGGGCAAAACCATTAATCGATGACTCAAAAAATAACCAGCATATTATAAAAAACACAATATGCTACTAAAATATTCATACCTGACAAGCTGTTCAATAACAATAACAACAACAACACCACAATTAGCTAGTCCATGGACCCATATCACCTCTAATCTTTTCATGTATTAAACCCAATATGAAAGATCATTTTATCTTACAGTATATACAGTACAAACACAATGGAACAGAGGAATGACAGATTTCACTCATTCCAGGATAGTTATTGTTTCCTGTTTGCATTTAAAATACTGATATCAATAGTCTCAATGCAAGAAAGTGCCAGAAGTGACAGTTAATCTCAAGGCAGTTTATGCTACAGACCGTCTGATAAAAAGGTCAATGTTTTGACAAATGAGCTATAGTCAATATAAGATCGTTCGATCATTTTTCCCAGAAGTTGTCAAAACAAAAAGCAATGGATGAATAAGAGCACTTTACAGTGTAAAACTCAAAATCAATTGTTGTTGGGAAAAAATACAGTTCTTACAATTATTCAAAGTCAGTGCATAACAGCAAGTAGTCAATGTACAGGCCACAAAGCTTAAAAAAAAAGACTAATAACAATAATCCTCTCTAAAAATGGACAGAGTATCGAATCCCAGTTATCCTCAAACTGAACAGCTTCCATTTTATTCAAATGTCCAACTTCCAGTGATTGAACTGTAGTCCATTTGTACTTTACAAGAACCAGTGACAAGTATCAGTATCCACACTGGAAACAGTCCAGTGAAGAGAAAAGGCAGCAGGTTTTCTCTTCAGTTCACAGCACTTCGTCAACATGTGCGTGGCTGTGCGCGTCGTCATCGGCCTCCCTCTGAAGCTGCTGGTACTTTCTTTTAAAAAACCCAAACTAGAAAGTAAACAGATTCAGTTTAGACACATTTGTAGTAGTTTTATAAAAAAACAAACTTAATCAATAAAACATGTGCAAGTATTTTACAAGAGATTCCAGTATGTTGCCAATTTTCTGTAAGAATATATATCCATAATGCACATTACGTAGCCTATTTTCTTGTATCCATAATGCATACTGTATATATATACATTTTGTTGCATAGTAGGTGATAAGCAAATCAAGTTATCCTGTCAATCTATCCAGATGCACATTTATATGATAACAAATCAGGTTTATTCTCCTTTCTCAACTTGGCAGAGGTAAACTGTTCATGCCTAAGCTATAAAAAATGATCTACTGATGTTCCTCTCTATGTTGCTATTACTTTCACCATATTGTAAACAGACAGTTACCTTCCACAGCAGTCCAACAGCCAGAGCCAACAGCAGCAGTCCGGCAATGACGCTGCCAACTACCACTCCCACTGGAACGTCACCTTTCTCTCCAGGTTTATTGACCGTCACCACCACCTGGACAGCAGCAGCAGGACAGGAGAGGTCATTACATGGTCTGTCCCACTCAGATATGGCATGATTAACAAAACACGTCAGACTATGCCAAATGAATTTTGAAAAAAAAAACATGCCATACTTTTGCTGCAGTCACAATACGTTTTCAGAATAAAATGAAATATCACAATGATGTGCGCTACAGATAAAATATCACAAGTCTCTTCCTTCTTCAATTCATTTATGTGAGACATTAAATCCAAATCTTACTGGCAAGTGTTTGAGGCCGATAATGAGCAGGTCGGGGTCGGAGGTCTCGACATCAACAGTGGAGGTCAGCTCGATGGTCTGATAGGTGGCCTATCATGACAGATTTATACAAATGAAAAGCATTGGCATGAGTTCATTCATCAGCAACATATAAGAGAATTAATGGTCATAAAAGCAGACAAAACCACTAGACCACTATTATAAAATGAATTATTAGTGAACATATTTACCGAAATAAATGTGCCACTCCAGATCCTTGTTTTAACTTTCACAAAATAGTCACTTTTGACTTCAGTGTCCTTGAGGATGCATTTTATATACTCGCATTTTGCACTCTTGCAGTCCTGTCAGTTAAAAAAACATAAACAAAAGGAAATAAATGTATATATTTAATATTTAAATTACTTAAAATTTCTTCTGCATTTGGGATATTTGAAAACAAACAAAAAAATTATATTCTGCTATACAGTCAAAATTATGTGAGTTAGCTGATTTAGTGGTACAAAGTACAGTACAATATACATTCAAGTTATTATGTTCTATTTAACACACAAAACTAAAAATTAACATCTGTTTATGCAGTTTGTAGCTTTATAAAAAATATAAAGCTATATGAATTATGCATCAAATCACAAATACGTGAGAAAATGAAACTATCACGTTATTATATTACATGCTGAATAATCTAGGCTACATTAGGTACCTCATTGTGCAGATTTAGATTAGTGCATCACTAGTCTGGATCAACAGAAGTACATTTCCAGGATAATTTCCTAACATCCAATGCGTGTTTCAGGCACAGGAATGTCCCTCACTTATTGTATCGTGTAAACATATAACTTCACTTATTTTTGTATGTGGCGTTTTCTTTAGCGGGGTGCAAATGTTCCACCAAAACAAGTTCCTTGCAGAGTCATCGCCGCTGCGTCCGGAGCTTAGCTCCACCCAAGACGATTGTGATTGGTTTAAAGAAATGCTAACAACCCAGAGTGTTTTTTTTTCTCGTATCTCAGAATGTATGTGTGGAGGAGCCAGACCTTACTCCACAGTGCTGTGGAGATAGGACTGGCAATGCAAGACTAGTGCATGACTAGCTTCTCTAAGATGCATGTTAAAATGTTACACGAGAAGCTGTCTCCAAAGAAACATCTCAGGAAGTTGACATGTATGAAGAGAAAAATATGCAAAACATTAAATGACTGACCAGTTTCTTCATGCCTCTGAGACTCTCCTCAGAGAAGGACACTTTGTGGCTCTTCGCTCCGATCTTCAGAGGATCAACCAAGCTGCTGGAATCACAGCTGACAGCACCACCCTACAGGTGGAGAAGCCTTGGGTCACTTATTCTATTGATAATTGACACACTCCAAATCATACAGTAAAAGGGAACTGAGTACTCACAGTTTGTGTGTGCACACCGGTAAGATAGAGGAGCTGATTTCCACCTTTAGTGGTCACTGGCAGAGCAATGGTCAGATACACGAGGCTGATGGGGAAGTTACTCGTTGAAACCTTTAAATACAATTTGATTTAATACATTTTAAATATATATATATATATATATATATATATATATATATATATATATATATATATATATATAGTGCTGCTGCTCATAAGTATTCATACCCATGCTAAAGTTGACTAAAAAGAGGAATAAAAAAAAAACATATTTTGGATATTAATGCCTTAAATAAAATAAATTGGAAAAATCCACCCTCTACGGACACCAATTTTCTTTGGGAATGAATAATGTACCGTAAATAAATAAATGTTTTTCCTTAAAATACAGGGGCCATAAGTATTCATACCCCTATGTTAAATTCCCATAGAGGCAGGCAGATTTTTATTTTTAAAGGCTAGTTATTTCATGTTTCCAGGATACTATGCATCCTGATAAAGTTCCCTTGGCCTTTGGAATTAAAATAGCCCCACATCATCACATACCCTTCACCATACCTAGAGATTGGCATGGAGTATTTTCCATAAAATCATCTCTCAATGCAAATCAAACCAGCTATTAGGCTAACAGAAATAAAACCATTTTTTTGTGAATGAATGATGTATCGTAAATAAATAAATATTTTTCCTTAAAATACAGGGGCCATAAGTATTCATACCCCTATGTTAAATTCCCATAGAGGCAGTCAGATTTTAATTTTTAAAGGCCAGTTATTTCATGTTTCCAGGATACTATGCATCCTGATAAAGTTCCCTTGGCCTTTGGAATTAAAATAGCCCCACATCATCACATACCCTTCACCATACCTAGAGATTGGTGTCCTTAGAGGGTGGATTTTTAAATTAAGGCATTAAGATCAATTTCCAAAAGATGCTTTTTTATTCCTCTTTTTAGTCAACTTTAGCATGGGTATGAATACATATGAGCACCACTGTATATATATATATATATATATATATATATATAAAATGAGAAATTAGATTATGATTTTTTAAGGCAGATTTAATACACCCCCCAATTGATCTGTGTTATTATTGTGGGACAATTATAAATAGTGTGTGTGCATTTGTGTCAGTGTGTGTGTGTGTGTGTGTGTGTGTGTGTGTGTGTGTGTGTGTGTGTGTGTGTGTGTGTGTGTGTGTGTGTGTGTGTGTGTGTGTGTGTGACAGAAAGGTGTGTCAGATGTTTGTTGGGTGACCATACAGATGTTTTTTAGTTTTTGTGATTTTTAATTATTATAGTTATCTGTTGATTGTTGGAGCAGACGATGCAAGAGAATGTTTGGTGTGAACAGACAATACAGTTTTATCTTTTCTAATCTCTTATGTATTGCACCTTCACTGTAAAGTTAAACTCTGGGCCAATGTCATCTAGACTTGCCACCGTTGTCACCACAGGAACTGCAGAATCTGCCACGTAGAAATCGATATTTGACTGCCTAGGATAAAGACACCATAAAAATCGACACGTTAACGCATTTTCCATCTGCAATTGTCAATTTTAGAGTGCGATTAAAATAATAAAAAAAATGATGTTAAGGTGACAAAGTAATAAAATCACCTAGATAAAACAATCCCTGCATCATATTGAACAGGAATGGATATGTCCACTTTGTTGTCTGCAGGTTTTTCCTCTTTACCATCGCTGTAAAGAAAACAAAAATACAGAACATTATTACAACTCGATCATTTCAATTAAGAGCCACAATTTTTCATTGAATTTCTATTTCATTCAGTGTACCTCTTGGCCTCAAACTTCACCTCGGCTCGGTTTTGCAACTGATCAAGATTGTAATCAAAATTAATCCGAAAATTCACCTGGAATTAAATGATAGGGTGTTTTGCATTATTTACCATAATTAGTCAAACAAAGAATTCTGTATGGGCAAATCAGTCCAAAATAGTTGATATGTGTAAAGATCTTTTTTTTTGCACTTGCCTGTTGGTCTTGTTTTAATACTGGGTATCCCACTTGGCAGGTGACGGCTTGTGTTTGTGTTGAAGTGCATTTGACTTCATCCGTCTGTAAATGTTACAGTTCAGAATAGTACATAACTGCTATATGGCTTCATTACTCTGACAAAACATTACCATAAGGCTGAACATCTTTTAGTGTTATTCAAATAATAACAGAAAAGTACAGAAACTCTTTTTTTTTCTCGTTTTAGTGAGTAATAACAGGTTGAATTAATTAAAATTGTTTAATGATATGATAATGATGCATTTATTTAGTGTAAGTGTGATTTGGTGACTGTTATGTTGCAAACTGGCTAAAAACTCTTATTATCATTAGCATCATGTCAACTTAAACAGTTTTCATTGAAGAATATTTTACTCACGGGAGGAAAGACGGAGGAGTAGTAGAGGTTACCGGAGTAAGTGGCCAAGACCTGAGTGTTGTACGCGTTCTCCTTTTTGTTCTTCACGACGACTTCAAATGACAGTTCTCGGTTATTAGCGCTGACCAGAACGGGAGCTGAGCTGCAACACAAGAGCTCAAATTACTGTACTCTGCATTCACGTGATTTCATTTGTGTGTGTCACAGATTAAAGGCGCATACTCACAGTAGGAGTGTTGTCTAATGAACAGAGGGACAGGAATAAAAAAGAATTTATTTATATTGTTTAAAAGATCTTTCTCTTTTTTTCCGTAACATCTACATATACAGTAGAGACATACAGTACCTAAAAGTGAAGTTATCTAGATAAACACTATTGAATCTACCTCCACCTTATAATGCACAATACAGTCTTTATATAGGAATGGATCACATGGCCTTCCTTAAGATTGAGAAGCAAAAACAGAAGCATACAACCAAGTCTACAAATGTGAAAATGAATAGCAGTTGCAAAACCACAAAAGATCAAATGTGTGTGAAAGTGTTTAAAGTCTCTGAAAAGTCCTTGTTCATATCCTTTCATCTAAGGTAATTCTTTGGGCACATATCACCTAAACTTTTTAAGTTCTTTCCAAGCTCACAAGTCTGACCCAACCATTTCATGGGCTATAAAGTTGCTGTGTAAACTGAAAAACTCTAATTTTCTGCAGCTATTGGCAATTAAGAGAGACTCATAAAACAGAGAAAATAGAAAATAGTGTAATGGTTGTTAGGAGTTACCAAGGCATAACATTAAATAGATATATTTAGCCAGTTTGGTCTTCACACAATTCCTTTCTCTCTGTTATATAAATGTGTACACTATTAGCTGCCTTTATGTGACACTATAACTATTTCACACTTGTCTATGAAAATACAGGGCTTTGAGGATGGTAGTGTAGTAGACGGTAGTGCTGAGTACAGCCTCCAGAAGCTGCTAGAGGGGCTTTTAAGTACATAGTCCTGTTTAAAAATATGTGATAGAAACAGTGAGAATTTATCATTATAGTCACTGACTTTGACTGTTAGTATCAGTTTCACAAATTCACATCAAAGGATTCAAGCCCCAGAAAAGTAAGTCTTCATGACATTAAATATTCAGGTCCAACAATCAAAAGTTAAAAGTTCAGAAAAAACATACTTTATTCTCTCTAGATTTATATATTAAGAGTTTAACACATAAACCCTCAGTTACTTCGTTTGTCTTTTTCCGAGCTGCACCACCCAACTGTCGCCAGCTTCTGATTAAAATATTATTACATTCTTACTGGTTGACGGACGTACACAACATAACTTCACCTTTCTTCAACAGAGCTCTATCCAGCTCAAACTTGTGAGAAGAGCACAGATTAAAACATAAATACAGAAATGTCTCATGTAAAAGAATCAAAAGACTGTTTTTTAAGGCCTCATTGCTTATAGTAAGAAGCTGATTGAGAAAATAGGTTCTCAGGGCCTGTAAGATAAACGCATATCCTCGTTTCACAAATGACTCATAGTACAGAAAGACATTGCCTTGCCAGATCGTGTTCTCACATGCAGATCATTATTTCTACTCTCAACACTAACCCTGAATGAACAACAACAAAATTCTTTATCCTGAGGATACCATCACACATTAAGTGAAACCATGAAACAGAGCATATCTTCTAAAGAGTATATTATACATATAAACTGTATGTTGTACATATAACGGACAGCAGGTATGACATGTTACATCTTGCACTATACACACAAACAGGTCAGTGATTCTCACCTGGACGTCTTCACACTCAGCACCAGATCACTGACACACACGTCATCAGAGCCGCAGTCTTTTGTGAAGGGGATCTGAAACAATAACATTATATTACTATATTATACTATATATATACTATAATTATGTTAACATTGTACAAAAACATAACATTCTTCAAAGGCTGTATTTTCAACAGATGCCTATTCTTCTAGAATCTCTACACATAAAGGAAATGTATTATATTTTACTGCATTTGGGTGATTCAGAGATACCATGTACTGTATCGGTCACTTACAAAGAATTCCCAGGCACTTGCAGAAAACACATCGAGGACGGGGTTCACATCTGCATTCTGCTGCTCAATTTCTACTTTCAGACTGAGGGAATTGACAAAGTCTGGTGCCTCCTGTTGAAGAACCAACACATGGACAAATAAATATGAAGTCATTTCTCTACAAGCCTCATCATTGAAGACTGCAAAACAAATGATTTTTATCCATTACCTGAACATAAATCTGGTAGTCCCGACACAGGGGGACAGATGATATTTTTGTCTTTTCTGTGAGGAAGCGTTCGTTGTTTTTAGTGAACAGTCCTCTTGACGTCACTCGTGAAGCCTGCAAGTCCGCGTCCAGAGTCAAAGTGTAGGATATATCTAAAAGAAGAAGAGTACAACATTGTCTTTCTTCGTAAAAACTATTAAGAGTGGTTTTTGAACATCTTTCAGGAATAGTATGACATTTTGGAAAAATTTGATTTCTTGTTGAAAGTTAGATGAGAAGATTGATAGCCCTCTCATGTCTGTACGCTAAACATAAGGCTATAGCCAGCAGCCAGTTAGCTTAGCTTAGCATAAAGACTGAAAATACGCGGAACCAGCCAGCCTGGCTCTGTCCGAAAGTAACAAATCCACCTACCACTAAATTGCAACTTGTCATTTTTGCACTGAGCTTTAAAAGCTGTTTAAAGGTGGATTTTGTTACGTTTAGACACAGCCAGGTTTGCTGATTTACCTGCTTTCATTCTTTGTGTTAAGCTAACTGACTAGTGGCTGTAGCTTCATATTTACCGTACAGACATGAGAGTGGTTGTGGTCTTCTCATCAACTCACTGCAAGAAAGCAAACAAAGCAAAGCGCATTTCCCAAAACTCTTACTTTAAGTAACAGGAATGTACTTATTCTTGAGAAGCCTAACAGCTAATCAGATTTACCAATGGGTCCAACAGGGTTCTTGGGCCTGAATGCAGCACTGAAACAGAGGTTAGTGCTGAAACATGAAAGCTTGCGTCCATTAATGTCACAGGGTTTGTTGAAAATGTTGATCTTATCAGGGTTGAAAGAAGCTTTAGCCGAGACAGCTGCCACACCTCTGGACCTGGAAACCAAGTGGAACTTTAAATTATCACCAGCCTTGCAGATTCTATAAATAATGGGTTAATTTACTGAACTTGATAAGCATTCACAGTTTATTACACATTGCCTTACTCACCAGAGCTGCACCACTTTGCCATATGCACCAATGGAAATATCAGGGAGTGTATCATCATTCAGATCTATGTAGCTATCCAGGGACCTTCCAAAATACTGCAATTGAGGATCCAGTTTGGAGCCAAAGATTCTCTGAAACAGATGATCAACAATGATGCTCGCTCTCATTATTACAGAGTTTCATAACTAATTGATATACATTCATTACTGAGAGTCAGTCAGTTATTCATTTCTCTCCATACCTGTGAGAACTGTTTGTTTAATGCCTTCAGCTGCCCATTGTAGATGTAGATGACACCTTTTCCTGTGTCTTCTAGTGGGGCTCCTACTACAACATCATTGTAACCGTCGAGGTCCAGGTCAGGAATGGCAGAGATGGCCATCCCAAAACGTGCGTTCTCAGTTGGGGGCGGACCGTTGAGGAATCCTTGCTCATTCAGTATACCCTTCAGATCATAAGACGGGGAACATATGTGGCTGGTGGATCTACACGTTATGCTACACTTCCTTTAAATTCAAGAAAAAATGTAATCCAGCTTTGAGAATATCTCTTTAACTTTTCTTAAAGTACAGTCAGTGTGTAACATGTTCCTCATGTTTACCTTGGTGACAGAGAAGAGGTAGACCCTGCCTTCCTCTCTCTTCAGATCGCTCATGAACATGGGCGCACCAACCAGCAGGAGGTCCGTCACCCCGTCTCTGTCCACGTCCAGGGGGCACAGGACACTTCCAAAGTATGACCCAATCTAGGACAACAATTTGCCAGCTGTTTACTGATGCCAAGTTTAATTTGTTTCTATGTGTTTCTGGGGAAAATGTGAATACCACATGATCTAATATCACTACCTGTTTTCCTCTTTCTGAGTCTATGATGGCAGATTGCTTCTGGGCATTGATGGTGTACACAATAACTTGTCCAGAGTGGTTGGAGCGAGGTGCACCAGCCACAAAGTATTCTGTAGACCCATCGCTCAGTGTGGTGACAGAATAACCTGGAAATTGCAACAAATAACGCATTTTACTAGTTGACATACATCTGAACTGAATTTAATTTCATTGTACAAGGAAACTTGGTTTTAACCGTGAAAATGACAATAAACGCTTTGACTTTGGCGCTTTGACTTGACTTACTCAAGAACTGTACTCTGCTGTAGAGTATTTTGCTACTTTTACTTTGCTACATTTCAGAAGGAAATATTGTACTTTTTACTCCATACATTTATTTGAAAGGTATAATTACTAAAATACTAAAATCAGGAAATATATCCGGACAGGAAAGGGAGATATGGTGTGATGTTAAAAGTATTCTAAATGTGAACTATCTGATGAGGTTCACCTATTTCTAAATTTCAGTTATCAGGGCACAGGAAACATACTGGCTTTAACTATGTAGCATCTGCTACATAGTAAAATGAATACTCAGTATAGAATGATCAACATCCTTGACTCCTATTCATGAATTGTTTCATGCAAAGATTTAAAGTAACAGAATCAAAACTTGGTCAAATAAATGCAGAGGACAACTGTAAACTCATACCCAGTAATGAGCTGTGGTTTCTGTCTTGAAGGATTCCCTCAAAGGCTGAGACAGGGAGAATGTCTACTTTTGACCCTGTTTGATGGACGACAGTCCCGCTCCAAGCGTAGGCTCCCACTGCTCCCAGCATCATCACATCCTTAAAAAGCACAGGCCAAAGACCAGTCAACAGATACCAAATATTACTGTAGATCGCATTCATATTTTGTCTGGGTTGCTCTACTGAGTTTTTTATATTTTTAAACATACAGAATAGACAAATATCATTGAAAATGGAGAACATTCTAAGAATAGAACAAATTATAAATGTCCAAAAAGGCAACTACTTAAGTTTGCGGTCAGACTGGTATAGAAAAATGCAGCTTCCTCTTTCTTTTTCGTGAGAACGCTGCGTTGGTACAGCAGGATGCCTGTGGTGAAGGAGTTGTGGGTTCCCATTATTCGTCAGATTCTGTGACTTGCTTTACTGTCACTTCAAACTATGTTCACATATGGTATTTTGATAGCTGTTATAAATAAGGGCTACTTTATTGCATTTAGTTATTATCATAAATATTTTCATAGCTTTGATAGTTGAAACTGGTGGCCATCCATCAACACACTGCTGCTTTGGCCTAATACATGCGAGTGCACAAAGCAGGCACTGTACTGTAGAATACCATTTAGCATGTACCTTGTGGAATTGTGCTATTTCTTTTTCTTTTCCTCGCAAGCATTGACACTTAGGAGAAGAATATTGCTGCTGTAATATCTTTCCAGATTTGTAAAAATTCTCTCAAAGAAGTACAAACTTCCTTCATCTTATTTCTCACTGCCACAAGCAACACACAACCATTACATGTTCTGCTGCGGTGATCTTGCAAGTGTAAGTGTAAAAACCATGTCAACATGCTTTGTCACAATTGATAGAAAAGACAGTCCAAGACAGTGCTCTGTACCTGTTTGCTGGAGTAGTGAGCACTGAATCCGACCTGGGACATCTCCATCTCGAAGTTGCCCATCCCCTTTCCAGTGCCTGTGTGGGAACAGAGCATCATGTTAAAACAAGGATCAAAAACAATGGAGCAGATCAAAAATCAGACAAACGCAAGATGTGTTATAAAAAACACATTTTCTCTTCTGATCTCTCTTGGGATCTTCAGCTATGACAGACAAGTGGTAATAAGCTTGAATATGTTTCTTGGAAAGAGTGTATGAATGAACATGCAGTGTCAAGTAAATTACAAATACAGCCTGTGCAACAACAAGAAGGGAAAAAGAATAATATGCACCTTCTATGTTGAAGATGCGGCTCCCCAATGTTCCAGCAATGGTGGAGAGGGCCGCCTCTTCCGACACATTGAAGAAGTACTTCTCTGTGGGAAGACTGGCAATGGATTTGATTTCTTTTATCAGGTTGTCTGTGTTGATGTCATTTCTGGTGTAATAACCCAGGACCTAGAAAACACAAAAAGAGGTCTAGGTAATTACACTGGCACATCAAACTGCAACTCAATCTGAAATGTATGCAATATAAGCTTTAGGCATAGTAATTTTAGTTTAGTTAGTTTATTTCTGTCATTTTCCATTACATTGAAGTAGTGATAAACCAAAGCATATTTTTGCTGACCAAAAGGTAGGTGTAGGCTGAAGCCTAAAGGCTGATTTAGGCTTCTGCGTTAAATCAACGCCGTGGGTACATATATAGGTACGTGAAGATACCGACCCTACGCCGGACTCTACACAGTAGCCTGACGTGTAACTACACGTCACTCTGCTGTGGTTTGGTAGCGTTGCATTTCCCCCGACTCATTTCCGGGTTCTCCTTCTCCTTAGACAACATGAAATCATAGAGAAGGTTAACTTTTTACTGTTAAGATTTCCCACCGTGGTCACAGGGGAGACACCTTGTTTCTCTCACTATGCCTCTCTAGAGTCACCACTCACTCCGAAGCGAATCACCGCCACTCTCTCACTCGCTCTACCACACACTACACACACACACACACACACACACACACACACACACACACACACACACACACACACACACACACACACACACACACACACACACACACACACACACACACACACACATGCTGGCCCTGCTTTTCTCTTAAAGAGATCGGCGCACACACCAACGCACAAATATAAACTTCAGGCCACTTTCGTAGGCTACGGCGAAAGCTCTACGTGGAGCCTCCGCAGAACCATAAATCAGCCTTTAGCTCATTATCCCTCTTTATTTTGCATGTGTTTTAATATGTATTATTGTAAACATGCAAAATCCTTCTAGTTCATACTGAAATCTGAATACAGTCTGGAAGCAACTTATTTTTTTCTTTATACATTTATTGTGCAGTTTTAAAGTCCACCAAATTTCTAAATTTGAGAGAATTTAACAAGGCCATCCAATGCTACCGTATGCAATCAGCAGGCATCATTCACATCTACAATGATAACTAAAAATTATGAAACTGTAAGTAATTGGTAGTAAGTAGCAGATCATTACTTACAGCGATACCGAAGCGGGTGATGCCTTGTTCCTCACAGGCGGCAATAACTGTATCTCGGATATCCTCGTCATGAGACTCCCCATCAGTGACGACCACCAACACCTTGGCAGCACCTGATCGACCGCCGTTACTTTGATGGAATCCCTGCTGACTGAAGCGAGCAGACACAGTACTGTTTGTGGTTTTATAATAAAATAACTGTTCATAAAAGATTTTTAAAAACTCTTTTCTTTTTAATTGACAGACCAAAATCTAAATCAGTATAACTTCAATCAGGTAATAATGAAACAGACAGAGTGACAGACAAATTATAAGAAAAACCTATGTACTGAACATTTTTTTTAAGTACAAGGCATGCAAATGGTCAAAAACTAGTCATGATACATATGCCTACCAAATCTCTTACATCTAGGTCAAACTAACAGCAGGGGCTACTTTATTTAAATTTTGTAGGGGGCGCTATCGAGCCAATTTACCACACCCAAGACCGAGACCCCATAGACAGTAAAATAAATGGACACAGCGACGCCATAGACTTTGACGGACACCAGTGAAGTCAATTAGAAGCACTTTTCTGGTAATGGCTGAGCGTACTGCACAGCCTCAAACTGAGCTTGATGACGTAGATGTGACGTGAGCAACGTGTCTGAAAGTTGTAAGTCTTCTGGTAGCTGTGCCAAGAGACATATCAATCATTCCGAGTCTTGCAGAGACGGAGAGCGTGAGCAGGAGCTGTCCATAAGCGTAGGAGCAGGAGCAAAACGTTGCTGAAATATGCTTTCATGGACTCTCTATGGGTTTCTCCTTTGACTGTATGCCTCCACGTCCCCCTGATTGCCTGCGAGCTTCTCCTGACTATACGGTAATTTCTCTATTGTGTGACAGAATGTTGCGTGGTTATGACACAATTGTTAGCCTATTTTTACAAAAACGGCTGCTACGGGGCCACAACATGAGATACAAGGTAATGGAGCCTTTTATAAATTGTTTTGTTTCTTTAGAAATAAACAATGGGCAAATAGAGTCTTTAAATGCTTCAGATGTAAAGCTATTCGCTGTCAAAGTGACGCCAAAATGAATGGCAGTCAATGGAATGCTAGCTGAAGGTGATGCCTTGTTAGCTTCAGAATCTCCCCATAGGAGGTACGCTTTCCGGATGCTCGCTTACCCCATTGCAAGACCCCCATGATATGTACATTTCCACCACTTCTTAAGTGTGCAAAGTCTCATAACTGTTTGAGCATGTTTAGCCCCTCAAAAATGGGTTCATTCATTCATTCCTTTGGGTTAACAATAATAACAAACTGCTGATGTCGGTGCTCGGGCCTTAATAATAAAGCTGTCAATCAAAACATCAAACATATAAGTAAATAAATAAACAGATATGCATAAAAGGCAGTTTTACTATAACACCAACCTGGCATATTGGATCGCATGGAAGGTATTGGTAAGCTGACCATACAGTTGTGTGATTCTGGACATTGCATTGATCAACGTAGCTTTGGTTTTATACTCGTTTAGTCGGATTTGAATCTTGGGATCAACAGCATACTGAATGACGCTGACCTGGCATAAGAAATGGTGTGATAAAGCAGAAAGCTGTCAGTAATGACCACAAGATCATCCCCTGCTTCATCTCTGCTTTCTTTTCCTTTTTTGACTCTTGAAACATGATGTCACCTGTGTGTTTTTGGGCCCGATGTCAAGTGCAGGTATTAATTTCTTGAGGAAGGAGACCATTGGATCCCAAGGATAAATGCTGTTGGAGCCGTCCAAAACAATCACGATGTCCATAGGCCCTCCACATGCTAGAAATGTGATGAGAGTGAATAATTATACATTTAAGCAGAAGTTATAAATAAAATTGATGTCAGTTTATTTTCTCACTTCACTTCACAGAAATACATTTGTACCATTTTGCAGTCTTGAATCTTAAGCAGAAACACTTTCTTCTTGGGTTCGAGAAAGTGCCAACATTTAGGAATTATAAGTAGATGATGAAAGGCAGAGCATTGATGAGCCATGATGTAAAAAAAAATCTACACCGAGCAGACATATAATAACTAAAATTGGGACGAATAATTCAAACTTGGCCAGGTCATGCATTAGAAATGTAAGCCAACTCTAACGATGGTGGCATGAACACATAATGACATAACATTGTAACAGAGTGTAAGTCACTGTGATGGTTTTATACTATTCTGATATGAACTGAAGCCTGTCATGAAAGATATCTTACTATATACAGCTCAAAATATCCGTAGTCATACTGTATTAAAAAACAAAAAGAGAGAGAGATCTTACTCTGGACGGCAGGAGAGAAGGCAGGTTGAGGTTGAAAGAGGGGGCTCATTTTTGCACATATTCCTGGGTAGAAGTCCTGATCGCCACAGAGCTGTCCCCAAAGAGGACCGCACATCTGTATCAGATGAGAGGAGACTTAATGGAAAATTTGTCACTGCTTGTAAAAGCTCCCAATAAAGTATTATGTCTGAGTTTAATAGTGAATTAAATTGTTGTTAATAACTAATTATGAATTCGACATAACTCATATTAAACTGTTTGTAGTGTTATATAACAAAAATGTGAAACCTGCCACACAAGTAGTTGTGCAGTGTATTGGCACTACTTCCTGCTGCTGTAATTCATTTACCGTAGTTAAGCCACTGACACACTTCCTTCCACCTATATATAAGATTTGTATGTAAATGTCAAAGGAAAATATGACTTCACTGGTTACTACCTAATTAAGTGTGCTCATCTTGTGATTACAACATTTCAGACAGGGCTTTAAGGCTCTGTTACTAAACATGTATTTTTATGAACATGAATATTATATAACATTATGAATATAACATTAATGCAAGTAACATAAATTACTAAAAAGAAATAGATTTATGAGAAATAAGTACTATTTCAGGTTAAAAAGCAAAAATGTAATCTGCAAGTCTGAAATAGCATGATTTTCTTTCTATCCTTAGTATGAAAACCCACGCAACACGCAAACACACATACCATCAGACCTGCAGGCATCCGGGTAAGAGTCAAACCCAGGCACATGTTGTCATAGATGTTTTTAACATCTGGAATACTAACAGAATCTGTGGATAAGGTGGCAAAGAAAACAAATGAGTGCTTACTGTACATTAAAGTTCAGATATTAGTTACTACTAATACAATTATCCTAAGCTCAATGTATGAATAAAATAAATGCTTTGCTGTACACTGCTATCATTTGTATCTACTACTTCATTTTCAAAACAGAATGTCTGGAGACCTCCCGGATGTTTTAAGACGAGACATCTTTTCAATTCTCTTTAGGAATTTTAAGTACATGGCCAATGTTTGGCAGATAGGTCAAAGGTTAAACAATAAAACACCAAACCTTACCTTGAAGATTGAGCTTGTCACAGCTGTTTCTGGACCCTGAGACTGGACACTTGTAAACATCCCCCTTCTTGTTTCGACTGAAACCACTCCATGGGGCGCTAACGAGGAGCCTACAGAAAATAACAATATCCATCTCTTCCCCACTCTCATAAACATGCAATAAGAGTCATCTCTGAATGTGTTTGTGTAAAGTGCAGGACCAGCTTTACATACAGTAGTTAAATGAGACTCATCCAATTAGTTTGATGCTCTCTCTATATTTTAACTTGTTGTAATAACAAAAACAAAAAGTAATTCTACAACTTTATGTAAATGTAAAATTAATATAGGAACCCAACTTTACTTCAGGAATCTCTGGGTGAATCGTAATACAAAAGCAATAAAAAATATACATGAACATCAGTCTGTAACAGTATACGTTTGTGTGGTCTTGTTCTTCTGAGCAAGTGCCAACAAGACAGTCGAGTCATTCTTCTAACGTTTCAAGAAACAGCAAACAAGATTCTACAAGTTCACACAGAAAATAAAACTTCAAACACCTTTTCCCAATTAATAGAATTCAGATGCTTGAAGCTGTTAAATCCAGAACCAGCAGTAATAGAAATCCCAATACTGCTATAAGGCTGACCACGGACTTCGACCCAACTTCAAGACAGTGTCATTTCCCTCACAGTGTCAAACAAGGCATGAGAAGTGGGACACACCATTCTTCTTCATTAGTTAAAAGTGCTCTAAGCAATGTCGTCATTATCCGCAAGCTGCCTGTCCCCTGAACACACTGTAAAAAAAACATGGTCTCTGTAGACAGCCCTGGCTCCACAAACGGCAACAAAAATAAACTGTGCCAACCTGCACCACGAAACATAACAGAGTTCCAGCGTTCCAGCCAATAACGAACAAGAAGGATTTTGAGATGGGGGTTGGGGGGGGTTAGGGGGTTAGTGCGCGAAAGCACGGAAGGGAGGGGGAGGGGACGGGATGAGGAGGAGGGAGGGGCGACCTAGCCTCAGTTTTGTTTGACAATACTTCGAACGTCAACAAGAGGTAACGTCACCCAACATCGCTTAGAGCACCTTTAAGGCACTTGACACAGAATGAAGATACCACTATCAGATACACTTCCTCCAGTTACGCAAACGGGGCACTTGTCCAGACAAGACAATGAGTTACTCTATGAGTAACTCATTGTTACTCTATGATTAACTGTCAACTCTACTGTGACTCAGAGTGCACAACACCCAGACATCACTGAGAAGCCTAGTTACTATTTAACTAAATGTTACAAATGGCTAAGAGGCTCTAAACAGGACAGGATTGTTTGTGTAACACAATCATGCAGATTATAGCAGCTCAAAAAAAATGAGCATCAAGGGATTTTTAAGACTACAGTTTCTACAATTTACCCAGGATGGTGTTAGAAGATTCAACAATGTATTGCATTATCAACTTGTCAGTAGAGCTAGACCGATAAAATATGATTTTTTTAAACTCCTAAATATTGGTATTGGCCTCAAAAATCTAGTATTGGTTGTGCTAAACTTAACTGATATAACGGACTAAATCCATTTCCTGACAGTCTTGTAAATGAGAGGGGTTGAAGGACTTTGCAAAAAAAAGTCCACAGCCATGCTAGCGGCTCTGTGAGGCTGTACTCAGGCACACTGGTGCTTTGACGTACAGTAAATGCTAACACCGGTATGCTAACATGTTCACAATTCAGTAAAACCACACATGTCAACCTTGTGGTGGTGCTAGAGGAAAAGTCAATGGATGATATATCTGTTCCAGTCTGGACCAACGTGGATTGAGCAGCCGACTGACAGATCAACATTGCCATTCCAAGAGCCAGCTAAAAACAGATGGTGTACAACAGTGTTTAGAAGACACACATCCTCTTGAAACTTGCAATGCATCAAGCAAAAAAAACATGCCATTTTCATTCCCTTCAGTAAAAACACAAAATGTTACAGCTGAACTGGCCATGAATGATGTGCAATGGGTTTGTCTAATCATGGTGTCTGTTACAACAAACCAGTGGCTAGGTCACAATTTGGAAAGAGAATGAAACCTGAGCTTTATGTTGTAAAAAGCACAGGCTGGTAGTGTAACAATAAGGACAGTTGTTTACATGCCACAGAATACCTAGACACTACTAATAATCAGGTTCATCTCTTTATAGCAACAGGCCTTCATTTGCAATATGGATACCTCTACCAGGAAAATTCTTCCTGTGACACAAATGCATATATCAGTTCAAAAATTCAGAAATATGGCAGTTGGTGTAGGCTACACAGCTTCTCAGCTGTCATGCACACAACTGTTTGAAACTCAGTCAGTATGGACCAAGATTGATATTGAACCTGGAATTCAGCCTGTTCTGGTGTACAGGCTTGTACTAAGGAAGTGTGTCTATAAAGGTGGCCCACTGAATGCGTATCTGCAGCTTATTTCGTCTAGAGTAAACTGCTCTCTGCATCATATTTATATATCCTGTGGGAATGTCATGTCATTATCTTCCTCACATTTATTGCTATTTCAAAGAGGTGGCAAAGAAACCACTTGAAAACTACAGCACCTGAACGGACAGGACACAGTTTGTGATGGAAACATGATACAAACAATGTAGTCTAGGACTCTAAGACAATTAAACACTTCAATCAATACCATTTGCCTTCATGGTTTGTTGCTTGTTGGACTGTGTAGCCAAACTCTTCCGCAGCTGGTCCGCTGAAAATCTTGGCACCTGCAGTGCCGACGTTGAAGGCCTGTGAGTTCCAGATTCTGTCAGCTGGTGAAGGAGACAGATGAGGCATGACAGTGACACTGATCATCTTTGTTTTGCATTTTTTTATTTGTGTATCTAAAATTATTATCCTGACTCTACTTGTTTATGGGAGAGAGGTTTGATGTTTTATCTCCAGCAACAATTTAAGCCATCCTGACGTCCTCCGTTGAGTCAAGTGGTGTTTTTTGTGGCTGAATCACGTACGTACGTTTTAAAAACCACATCAGATTGACTCATGAAGTCAAGGCAACTCACTAATATGCTTTACAACACATGAGGGTCATTCTATTCACGAAGTGTTCTTGTTAATAGTCTTGCTCATCCCAAAACACTGTGTATATCCACAATCCACCCTCAAACACAGTCCTTTTGAACACCCTCAGGACGTGGAATTTGCATGTCTTCCTGCAGAATCAGAGCCACAAGCCCATACAGGCCGAGCTCAGCTATAAGCAGGCAGAGGAATGTGGATGGGTACTGGATTCGACAGACATTCACTTGCACAGCCTCCTGCTGCCACGCCTGTTTACCTGCAGCACCAAGTAGCACTTTGCCTCCTCTTGGGCTCTGCAAACCCCAGAACACATTAACATTTCCTTTCATTTAAAAAATGGAGTAAATGTGCATATATACTGTAGGAGAATAATTCAAAGTCTATGGCTGGCTGCTGTTTAAAAGCTTCCACAGGTTACAGAGCAGAAACCTGTGATGCACAGTAAAACGATCTATCTGGTCCTATGTAATCCATGTGTGTTGACTTTGGATCATGCATCGTTGGCAGAGGAAGAACCCAGAACCGCTGCAGGGTGCTGAGGAATCTATTTCAAAACAAAAGCACTTCCTGGCAGATTCATTAAGTAAAACACTATCTTTGCTAACATTACAAGCTATGACGAACGACTTATAAACCTTACCGACTTCACTCTTATTAAAACGATATAAAACTCTCGCTATTTGTGGTGAACATATATATCGTTTTACTCTTTGTGAGAGAATGGTAAAACAATAACACGTTCAAAGTCCAAATAACATGTTCAATACTTACTAATGACTACTATAGTGAAGAAGAAATGCCCCCAGAAGAACTCCATCGTTGTCTTTATTCCATTTGTATGAGCGGATTAAATGAAGCCGCCGCACTTGTTAAAGTTGTGGCTGCGCAGCGCGGCGACTCAGCGGTGACGCACCGGACACGCTTTCTAAATAAGGACTTGGGCTCAGCCTCTTACCTGCCGATCCAAACTTTGACCCAAGTATTATCACAGGGAGTGTGAAGTGAAGTGTGTAATAAAGTCTGACTGGGTAAAGGCAATTGGGACACATCCTGTAGCTTGAAATCCAGTTGTGATCAGAACTGAAAAAGAGCCTCAGACAGATGAATGCACAAGTTTAAAGTCCAAATCATGCTTAAAATGAACTCTAATCTAAAAAAAATAAGAAGTCCACACCCATCAGCCTTAATTTAAATCTCTTTTAATCGTCATTCCAAAGCCACATCACGAGTGGACTAAACAACACTTAAATCAACAGATGTCAAATAAAAAATACACATCATCAAGTAAGATTCAACAATCCGAGATTAGTTGTCTCATCTCTAATCGTCCTGAACCCTATAGCCTACTTTCTGTATTTACAACTCATTGCAGAGCAGAGACTTATGGTAGAGACAAGAACAATAAGACATTTAGAATATGAAGAACCTATAAACTGAAGCCCAAACAATAGAAAGTCTATTATGAGAGATGTTAGAAGAATGACCAAAGCCTTTTTCCTTCACTGGAAAACAATGAGACCTTTTCTTCACTGGAAAACAATTATGTAAGACCTTTCATATGTGCTCAAAAAGAGTGTAAAGGAAATGGACAGGATGGTGAAAGAGTTTAAGTACATTTAGATTATTACACCATCTGATGTCATATTGTTTTGTTAGCAAATAAGTCAAGATGTAGTTACTTTAAGTAACAGTTTCAATATTATCATTACAAGGGTTTCTACACATAAAGTTTAGTCATTGGAGGTAGGACTCAGCCTCTGAAAACTGTTGCATGATGGTTTCTGTGGCTCTGGAGGAAGTCTGAAAAAAAATGACCCTGATGATGACATCATCATCTCAGCTACAGCTTTTTAACAGAAAGCCTGCATTGTGAACTGGGGTTGTGGAATTTGAAAGATGTGGGCACTTAGCGGGCAGGAAGGGTCAAAGTAAAAGATGCTAAATTGGTTGCATTATGGGAAATATAGGATCCAGCACTTTTTGAGCTTGACACAAAAAAGGGAGTAACATTCTGGATATCTCGGCCTCAGCTGCTATACGATTTTTAAAATGTAACCTTCACTTACTTCACAGGAAGTCAAGCTGTCTTGCAGGTATGGTCACACTCACACAGTTACACCAGGAAGCTGCCCACTACAGTCTGATCTGTTGGTCACTGAGCAGCTCGACTGGAGCAGTTGGGAGTAAAAGGCCTCTTTAAATCCCCTGTTTAAACATGTTTACCATCATGCAACACTCATTTTACAGAATAACACTGGTGGTTATAATTATGCCATTTAGTTATTGAACACAGTGTGGTATTGCTTTGAAAGGTCACTGGTGTCCTAATAGGCTAACAGTTCTACTAATCCCAGTCTTATTACCTCCCCTTGACTTGGACACAGCTAGTTGGAAAAGTGAATTTCTAAGGCAACTTAAAGACTTACTTATTTTGTCTAATTAGACTGAACTTATTCCATACAGTAGGCTAACAATATTACCCTACCCTCTTTATTTTGCCTAGACGTGTTTTGGTGCTTCTGTGTTGTCGTCCTTGCTTAGACCAATGAAATTACTGACTAATAACAAAGTTCAAAATCATAGCTATCTCCACCCTTCGGTCGAATCTTAAATCACAGTTATGAACTTAGGCGTACCCTATAAGTTGTCAAACTTTAGGCTTTCATATCATCAACCACAAAAATGTGTTAAAGGCTCTCACTCTGGTCTTCAAAATCAGCCTGATAAAAAATACAGTTTTCTGGAATTCCTGATGCAATGTATCAGACTTCCGTGTCGTCTTTGGGGAGGCAACGACCCTGTGATTCAGTTAAGTCAATTCAACAGGTTATTGTAGCCTGGAAGACGCAATGTACAACCTTATTCAGCAGCTGAACCCCTACGCTCATCCTGTTTGTTACAGTCATGATTCGTGTGTAAGTCATCTGGTGAGCCGGAGCACCTTGAGAATTCTAAATGATCCAGTTCAAGCATTTGTGTGGTAGTGACACAGCACGGTTCCTGGAAAGGCTAATCTTCCTTTCTGATTTTTTATGTTGCCAAGACTTTGACACTGAACAGAACCATTAACTTTTCACAGAAGTGAAAAAAGTTGTGATTTTACACAAAGCAAACTACATCTGTTATATCCCTCTCCCTTTAACAGGATACTGCATTCCTTCATTTGTATACATTATTTCAGACAACAGTGCAGAGTTTTAGGCAGCTTACTCTGCTGAATTATGTTGAACAATCAAAGGAAGGAGCTTTAAACAGCAAAGCATGTGGTCTATTTATTTATATATTTAGTCATAATAGAGCAGTGTGGGTATGTCGCTTGGCAAGTCATTCAAAATCCCCACTGAGGAAGACCATGAATCATTTGAAGTTGGCCTGGATGTCTGGAGACCATTTTAAATCACAGGACAAGCCTTTGTCTTTTTTTTTTTTTTTTACTGTAACACATTATAAAAAGAAAGCATTTCCACAGTTGCTTTTGTTGGCATCTTGCTATACAAGTAGTTTTGGTTTTACTGTATTTCTTCCACCACTCTAATACAAGAGGTGAATTGAATTTATTTGTGTTGCTCAAACACTACTCTGGATAATCCACACACACACAAAAAAAACACTGTCAACATTTTTCATTGGAGCTACTTTCTAATAGAGAAATAGTCCCGATGAAAACTGTTCACGGAGAGGTCTTTACTTTGTTAGTGTGTGGTTTTGCGTAAGGCGATTTGTCTAAACTTGTTTCCAAGTTGAATCAACACCTCTCTTAGATTGTCAAAACACAAGGCTCACAAAGGTGTTGGTCATTGCAGGGCTATGGCATTACTTTTTACACATATTCAGACTTCAGCCTTAGACTCCATCTCAGGCAACATAGAATAGCTCTCAGACAAATGCTCCCAGGAAGAAAAACATTGCTGTTTTAGTGATTTTGTCACTAATTTCTGTTTTAAAATCACATTATGCAACATACAGTAGGCCTATGCAGACAAATTAATACAAATACAGAAACACACACAGAGAGAGGACTGGGTGAGTGGACTGTCGTACAAAACTAATCCCTCTTTCATACCCATCTGCTGACCAATGGGAATTTAAGGCCCCAGTTTTCCCTGTTTCCATTGTGAGCCAGACAGTCACATCCAGCAGGCTCCGAGGGGCTCACGAGTCAATGACCGCACACAGACACGGTGGTAATGTGACTTGTGGGTGAAGCTACTGTCCTTTCACATGACCAAAACATTATTTTTTCTTTAGATTTGTACAGCTGCATTTTCGACAATCCACAAGAGAAGCAAAAAAGTGATGAATGCAGTTCATCTGAGCAAGATGATGTATTATTTTATGCCAAATCATGCATTGGCAACCAGTGTTTTGCAGATTAAGATATCAGCCATGTGCTTCCCCAACAGCTTTATGGATGACACACACTCACACACATTCAAAATGCACTCTCATGCAAATTAATTATTTTATTTCTGCTTTCCCTGATAATGAAACGACCAGATACAGTATAAAACATTTACGGTAAAACAGCGTGCAATGATCAGTCCTTGGTCTATTTAAGTGCCACAACGGCTTGTTGGCAATAAATTAGAGACAGACTTGTGGGAGAGTGTTTCAATTTGAACAAAAAAAGGTCTACAGTAGTAACAATTGGCAGATGCTAACAATTTACATAAACTCACTGTGAGGCATCGTTGATACAGTACAAAAACAGTACAGTGAAACAAAATGCTTTAAAAACAATATCTTACATTTAAAATATGATGGGACAACCACATTAAAGTATGCTACCTAGCTTCAAGTGGTGTCCCATAACTGATTTTTGTTTTTGACACCCGATGTGAGAGGAGGTGACATGCAACAAACACCCCAAGCAATGCTGGAACCAGAATTGTTGTGGTTATATGGTATATGCATCATCTTACACCGCTGTGTCACCAGGATGCCTCAGTATACTGTACCCCTAACAGACATGAAAGAAACAGACTGTATCACAGAGAAAAATGCAATATTCTTAGATTTAATCCAAGATGTGAGTCTTACAATTTCAACATACACGCATGCTTGGTGCTGGGAGTTACAAAGTACAAAAGAGCAACTTTATTGTAGCAAGAAAAATAGCTGTGGTGTGTCATTGAGGGTAAGGCAATATCATGGTATGTCTGTTTGTCATTTTCCTCTGAGCTCAGGCCACCACTAAGAATTTTCAAGGCCAATCTGTACACATACGACACATTTCTGACATGGCAACTAAGATGCTCCTTATCTTTTCTTTGTACAATAAAGGTGCCTGTATGAGCTAAGGGAAGGGCAGAAGCTTGCATAATTTGAACAACATTAATGCTGTGATGATTAGAAGATGTGGTGGTAAGAAAAACTCAAAAGGCTTCAGACTAGGAGGTTGTAATCTTGACTGTTTAAATCTCAGGGGTTTACCATCATGTACTTCCTGCAACTGACCTACATGATGTGATTGTCTCAGTTGTAAGAGCGTGTGAAGTATGGTGTGTATGGTGTTGCTTCAAGTGTTGATGGCAAGACTTTATTTACACTAACCTAAAACCAGCATTGTGAAAATAAGTTCATCCTTTATTCAATTAGCAATATATCACAATGGAAAAATGCTCAATTTAAAGTATTTTTTTTCAGAATTTTACTTGGTACCATAAGTCCTGAGTTAAATAACTGATGCCATTTCTTGACAAAGAATTAGTGCATATTTTTTATAACGTTACTCAACTTGGTCACCAGGCGGTGCAAATGTGCACATAGACAGATTTTAACATGATCTTCCTTCGTATCTGGTGTTCTTTTGTCAGAATTTGTATTAGATTCCCAGCTACCATCATCATCTTATTCTGTATCTTGATCCTTTTTTTTTTTTTTTAACCCTTTGGTAAAATGGGTCTTTGCAAGCCTAAAGCACTTCATACCTGAATATTACAATTTAATAAACACCATCAATGTTCACCCACTATGCAGTTGAAATGCTGCAAACATGGATACAGTTAGGTGTAAAACCAAAATAGCATGTGTAATCAAGAAAATAATGTTATTCAGTAATTTAAAAAAAAATGACTGTACTGTATGTACATAAGGAATTTATATTTACACATACTCCTCAATCAATTATGAACAACTTAATACACAAAAATATAAACTGCCATACATTAAAATCAAGACAACACTAAAGGAATTTATTGCAGTTTTGGATGAAATTATTAGAGTGGGATAGTGTTTTGTTGTCTCTCTCCAAACCCTGAATGTCTGGGTGGAACAAGTGGTGAGCTATGATTAATTCACTCTTTAAATATAAAGCAACTAACTTGTATTCATGTCAATCACGTATCATCAATAACTATCAATATTCTAATTGTTATTGTTCCTGATGAACCAGATACATTAAGGTTTGCATAATGCACAAAACAATAGCTCACAGGGCCATTTGCCAGTCTGAAACCTGTAAATTAAATCAGCCTTCTTGTTCCACTTACTAGTCAACTGTAAATCAGCATGCCAGAGTATCTCTGCACAAATCTCCCACAGAACTGTAAATTCTGTCATCTGACCGACAGAGATGGGTAATGACACAGAATACATTTCCAAAGCAAATGCTTTGCTGTCCTGATAGCAGTGACTTAAACAATCAGATGTCATTTTACTATGAGGTGAGGTGATGTTTGTAGGTCTCATCTGGGAAGTGTTGCACAAACACAAAGTCACCAGATGATGGCAGAGTTGGTTCAGATTGACTTGTGTCTAGTTGGGAAATATTTCTGTAATCATTACACAGGAGAGAGAAGTAGAATAGGAAAAAAAAAATCTAAAACTATTTACGGATTAACTTCTTGCAGCTTGTAGTGCAATCTGATTATTATTTTCTCCAATGTTTTCATTAGTCCTAAATTAAGTGTGCACTTTCTTGCAAGAAAACAGGGACTTATTTCTTTTTCAGAAATATAGTATTTGTCCCTTAATTTTCATTTAGTATGGAGTGATGGAGTTTTAGACTAGTAGGACAATTGATAGGTATCATCTATACAGAGGGTATTGGTGCTAACAATAATTTAGAGTAAACAGTCATTTTTCTTTGAAACACCACTGACTGTCAAAAAAAAGTCACTTCACAATTCTGTGGAGCCAGATATTAATGTGGGCATACCAAATGAATGATGCATATCTGCGTATATCTCCTTCAACCTCAAAAAGGCTCAAAGACAAATCAAGCAAATAAAATCTCACATTATAAAGAGTTTATTGCAGGCAAACAATACCATAAATAATATTTACAAACTACAGAACAACATTCCTTGGGGGCTCCATGGATGGCTGGTAAACAGTCTTTCAGTCTTGGGATAACAATTCTTCCCTTGTATGTTACACCGACCGCTGATTCTCAAAATGTTTAATATGTTACTAAGTATTTTTAAAAATGGTGTCTTTAGCCCCAGAAAGATATACAAAAAGTTTTATCTATACTCAGTCCCAATTTTTTTTAGAGCTATAATGCATTTTCCAAAGTGCACAACTTTTTGGCCTATACGTAATGCATGGGGCATTAATTAGTATTTAACAAAGTATGCACACCTCTGATGAAACGTATCTGCCTTTCAGAAAAGAACTCCAAAAAAATCCACAGCAAACTATTTCCTTTCTCTTGGCATTTTAGTTTAGGCATTCATGAAATTATTCAAAACAACAAAAGAAAGAACTTTCATGTCTAAAAAAAAAACGTAATACCTCAACATTTGAACAATTAACCTTGTTGATTGTCCCCATTTCCTAATCACTGATGGAAAAAAGTGTCAGAAGTGCAACTATGAACAGCTCTTATTTTAAAATGCTTGTTTGCAGTAAAATGAAAGTTTGAACCTATCTGATTCTAGTTTCCTTTGCTTTTCAAAATTCCACAGAGTTGAGTGGGAAAAGTACAGTATGTGCCTGTTGAGTCTTACAGATTCTCACTCTCGCGTCATTGTTGTCGTTTCCTCTCTGCTTCTAAACAAAAATTCTCAAAAGCTTCTTCTATTTCAGGCTCCATCTCATCTTCAGAGTCGTATCTGTGAACACAACAAAACAAGTGCTTTGTTTTTAGATCTTCAAGACAAATGTGCTCCTGAATGTATAATGGTGTGTGTAACTAATATTACATTACCAACAATTTCTGTAAGAAACTGCCATTTACACGACACAAAAACACAAGCTCACAGCCAAACACTAACACAGTTCTGAGAGAGAGGATAGGAGCGAGCTAAGCCCTCTTTCATACCCAACTGCTGACTAAACTGAATCTGAGGCAGTGGTTGACGCTGTTGCATTGTGGGCCAGTCAAACACATTCACCAAGCTCATGGGCCCACCGGTCAGTCGTGGTCATATCATGACCTGTGTGAAGCCACTGTGCAGACACAAACGAAGATGTGCCAGCAGCACGGTGCTACTGTTGAACTTTTAAAGATTTGGGTCTAAATAGAACCATGATCTAGTGTTGAATAACCCAGATAATTACTGTAGCATTAGTTACCAGAAAATCTCATTTAAAAAATGCAATGTGAGTACTAAAATTATCCCAACTCATTACTTTGATGACATCCACGTTATTTGTACTTTAGATGCTCGTTTGCCTACAAAACCAATAGAATATATTGAAATAAACAAGAAAGAAATAATTAAACCACATCAGTAACTTGTTTGTTCAATGAATATAAGGTTGTCACGATACCAGAATTTTCAACTTAGATACAATTCTAGTTACTCAATGCCTCTTTCGATACCAAGGTAAAAAAATAAAATAAATCAGTTGCCACAGTTAACTCGAGCTTGCTTTTCAATACCAATGACAGGTGGCTAGCTGCTCTGACATCCACTTGCGTAGTGCTGCCTGCTTGTGCCTCTGCCTCCAGTCACGCACTGGGTTAACTGCTGTAGAGAATGCCGTAACAGCCACAGGTTGAGGACCAGTTGATTTTCTTCCCGGTTGTTTGTGATTGTACACTTATATATATATATATATATATATATATATATATATATATATATATATATATATATATATATATATATTTTTTTTTTTTTTTCGGTACTTTCGATACTATCAAATGTAAAATTAACATAGATCGTATCGTTTTAAACACGTGGTATCGAAGAAGTATCAAAGTATTCTTTTGACAACCTTAAAAGGTTCAGTGTGTAGGATTTAGTGCCATCTAGTGGTGAGGTTGCAGATTGCAACCAACTGAAACTTCTCCTTTGTGCCAGTGTGTGGGAGAACTACTGTACAGTGGCCGACGCGAAAATGCAAATGGCCCGACCTAGAACCAGTGTTCGGTTTGTCCGTTCTGGACTACTGAAGAAACATGGCGGTGCAACATGGCGGACTCTGTGGAAGACGACCCGCTCTGTTCTAAGCCTATTCTAAGGTAACGGAAACACAATTTTTATTTTCAGGTTATTATGCACTAATGAACATAGTTATTAATATTATATTCCATTTCTGCCAAAACATTCCCCTCAATCCTACACACTAGTCATTGTACACAGCAGGTGGAGATAATGAATTGGTTAACTAATGTTATGCATTAGGTAGGACAGCATTATATACACTATCATTCCTAAAGTGGTGTAAATGCATGTGTTCAATCACTTTGTTTCAATTTACACAACACAATTGACTTCCTTTTTGAATCACATAATTATGTCTCTATTATATAATACCTTACACTGAATTTATTGTAGCTGCCTGCTCAGAGTTTCCACTACACAACCAATCAAAAAAAAAAAAAACATCACAAAGCTGTGACTGGTATTGATTTAAGGTATTCTGAATAGGGCTTAGGATGTTATAGTTATTTCTTTGAATGGTACATTCAGGCCCACAGTAAAAGAAAGGTGTGCATGACCCATCTATATTTTTTCATCCCTATGATACTGTATGTACTTACATTTCATTTCCATTTTCTCCATCAAGATCATGGAAATAGTCCTGCCTGTCCAGGATCTCTTGGTATTTCTCAGCATATTCTGTAAAAGCAGAGAGGCCGACGTTAAGGCACAAAAGAGGCAGCAACGTGATTACATTTTTTTCCTATTTAAATTAAGGACTGCTTCTTTCTACCATTTAAAGGACTTATTCAATGACTAGGCTGAGGAGTAACCAGGATGAGTTAAGCCAAGATGCATATTTATTACAACTATTTGTATCTAAAATTAGATATCAGAAGCTTGAGCATGTAAATTAAAAAATTAAGAAACGTTGCCTTGTGAAATTCTTTTTTGTCTTCTAGACTTTTCATTTGTGTGCATAAACTATACAGAAACCACTTAACATTATTCTTGTGGGTTTTTATATCTCCATAACCGAGAAGATCTTACATGTCCACTGTGCCTGTGATTGACTGAACACAAATGAAACCCTGGTAGACAGCAAACCTGTGTTGCCCGCTCCTGATCTATCACAAACATGTGTACATATCTCACCTGGGTCTGCTGCTGTAAAAGGAGTACCATCTTCTGTGTAGAATGTAGGTTCGTTCTGAGAGGAGAAAAACAAATCCATGAAAAACAGAAATGCAGAGAAAGAAATGTAATTAAAAAGAAAAGAAAAATGGGGAGTATAGTACAGTGGACACTCACCATGAAGTAGTTAGGGTCGTTGTCTGGCGTGGCATTGCTGGCTGCTGCGGCAGCACGGACTCGGCCCCAATCACTAGATCTCAACTCCACTAGTTTAAGAAGCATCTGTCTGACATCCCTGAGGACAGACATGCTCATATCAGAACGTTTTACACAGCGTCTATGAGGGTTAAACTCCGAAATGTTCTGCTTTTTTGGCACTTCAGCCTTTGGCCAGTTTATGGCTGTCTTCTGAATGATGCTACATGTTCCCAGTGTCATGTGTGTGTTAAAAAGCTAAAACTCTTTGGTACGTGTTGGTTTCATTGGTTGTTTCTAAAACTTAATAAAAACATGATATACTTGATGACTTCATTTTTTGTGACAGAATATCTATTCTTCCAAAGCGCTTGATTATGAATGATTGTCTTCAACACTGCCACCTGGGACACACATGATCATTAGGTGCAACTATGTTGGCAGACACATCTGCGAATATCCCTGCAAGTTTGCAGCATCTCAGATGTCTAGGCATATTTCTAGCTTTTTATATCTGAGGTTATCTTAAGTGTAAGTGTTGAGTAGCAGCTGCGCACAAAAGACCACATTGATATCTACACACCTGCTGCAGGTGGCATCCAGTAGAATAGTTTCTATTCTTTGGATCAATTCCTCCATGTGGGGTTTTCCACTCTGTTTCCACGCATCATCCAGGACCGAGCCGGTCAGCTGTAAATTTAAAACACATTCTTATTACCTTTCCACACAGTAGAACTACCTGGAAAGCATTTGATACACATCTGTAAACATATTGAGAATTGAAACCTTAAGCAGTTTGACAGCGCAGATGAGATTTGCATCCACAGGCTTGGAGAACAGGCTGATTAACAGGTCTTTCAGCGCAGCGAGGAGGATATTTGCTCGATTTGGAGGTCCTTTTGTTCTCTTTATCTAAACAAACAAAAGAAGATTGGCACAATTAACGCATGACTGACGCATTGAGAAGATTGAAGGCATGCTAAGTAGTAGTCTGGTGTTGGTAGCTTAGGAACCCAATTTGCAAAGTTGGCCCCTCGCCTAAGATCTACAACATAAATAAAGTTGACCACAATACAACGGAATGTGCCAGCAGCAGCAGCACCGGACATCCTAAATGTCTGGCGGCAATTCAAACAGGAAATGAGTGACAAGTTGATACAAATAGGCATAAATAAAAGTGTATTTTGCTTGGTCTGTTTTTTTACATGAATGGACTGCTTTCTGACAAATTAGCAAACACACTTAGCCAGTCCAGCGAAGTGTTCCCCAGTGCCAGTGGGGCAGCATGTGGCCCCCAAACAAGCTCACAACCTGCAGTATAAGCATCGCTTACGAGGCTAAATTCAGTGTAAGGTATTGTCCAAATAGAGACATAATTATGTGATTCAAAAAAGAAGTCAATATAGTGCTGTGTAAATTCAAACAAAGTGATTGAATGCATGCATTTAGACCACTTTAGGAATGATAATATAATGCTGTCTTACCTCCAGGTTAAGATAGAGCTCTCCAAGAAAGAGCACAAAGGAGTGGAATTTCTTCTGAGTCTCTGGGTCTCCTCGAACCGCTACATCCCTCTGTTCATACTCTTTTTGACATCTACGGAAGAAAAAGTTCTTCCTTTTTAATGTTAATTTGACTGAACAATGACAGTTTACGCTGCTTTGCATATTGACCTTATTAATTCACGCCCATTAATTAGTCAGTAAAAATACTTCAACTTCTAGTACCGCTTTTGTGATACCAACATTTATTACTGCTTCTTCATCGTCTAATAAAAAAAATTACCCTTTTTCATCAATCAAGAATTTTCAAGAAATTGTATTGAATGAAAGGTTTTTTTTTTAATCATAAGATCTAGTGTACTACCCCTGATATGAACCCACAATAAATACAATAAAAACAGAAATAAATCACCTTTGCAGGAGCAGCTGACGATAGTTGCCACTTGGTGGACTGACAATGAGGTGATGGGACAGGTAGTTACAGAGCCTGGCACCCGTGTAAGAGAAGTTTGGAATGGCAGTAGACTGCAATGAAAAGAAAACGTAATACTCTGTAAGGTACCTTATACAATTGTTTGTTTTGTCAGAAACATGCATTTATATTTAATGTGTATGCTGTGTTTAGGCAGGTTTGGTGTAAAATATTAATAATTAAAATGCATACAAAGCAAAATGAATGTGTCTCTCCAAACCTGTGTGTAGATCAGTTCCACCAGCTCCTTCAACAACTCTTCAGTAGTAACCCAGGAATTGAGCATGCCAGTTATGTGTTCAACATCCGACTCAAAGGATCCTGGTGAGGAGCTCAGGTGGGCCAGGAAGTCTGTGACTGTTTCAGCCAAGGTTGGTTCACCGTAATAGCTGTCATCGTCATCATAAAAAGAGGGTTCCTATATACAAATCACAATACAAACGAAATAAATAAAAAAAAAACAATGCAAAATAATTGAGTAGCCTAACATAAAAAAAAAAATAATAATAAAAAAAACCGAAGTTCACGAGATAGTAATGATGGATGCGCTACTGACAGTTCCATAGAATAAAGGCAGTGATGGTGTGAAAATTCCTCTTACTTCATACGGGTTGATTCCAGAGGGGACAAATTCTGCGGCACTGGCTGAAAGTTTTGATGACTTGACCAAAGAATCCACTTCATTACAACCTGTGGAGGCAGACGTGCTGTTGGCATTTGGACTTTGTTGGGGTTTGCTCTGTCTTTTAAAATCTGAAAGAGGAAGAAGAAAGATGTTTTCAGTCTTTGTTACGTGTGACACTATTCATTCCATTGTTACTGTTGTAATCTAATTCAAAAGCAATGAAAGTCTATGGCACAGAGGAATATGCTATATCAGGCCTTGGATACACAGATAATACTTGTTAATAGGATCAATTATTTGTTGGTTTTAGTCTTTTCATGGGTGATAACTTTATTATCCCAGATGGAAATTGGTTTGCAATGTGGGCACAAAATGTAAAACACAATAAAAAAAAATTACACAGTAAAAACAAAACAATCAACAGGACATAAAAGACATAGTCCACCCATGCTAAACACATTGCAATACTATACAACACTGTAATGAAGTGCTTAGACAGTTTGGTGCTTATAAACTTATGTTCAGTGCAAAGACGCAATACATCACCAAATAACACACATTGATTTCTAATATGTATCATAGTGCTGCTGTGTCAGAGTATCGGCTAGTGCTTTTGTTTTGAAAGTTCCACGCAGCCTTAGCCACCAGGTGAAGTCTACATATAGGTGTGATCAGGTATGTGGGAGGTAGACACCGGGTAGGGCTGATGGTTTTTTACCAGAGCCTAGAGACGCCATTGTTCCTTTGTTTGAAATATTTGTTTGCCAACAACTGGATTAATAAACCTCACAAAAATGCCATCTCTGCCTGGACAATGAACGTTTTTACCTCTGCGTAAGATTCACTCCTTCGGTGCCTCAGTGGCTGTTTGACTTTGAGATTTTAGTTTGTTTTGTTCAATTTGAGGACAAATCGCCACTACAGTCAGTAATAAGAGTTTCATTCATTAATGGCAAGATAGTGTGTGTGTGTGTACACCCCCAGTGCTGATGCATGTGTGCTGGTCACAGGCCCAATCTCCCAGACTTATCTGTTGCAGTTCATACTGTAAGGTATGCTAAAGTACAGTGCACATCAACATAGTGGTGCAATATCTGTAGTTGGTTGGCTGTCATCCCAGAAATTAGTACTGGATCATGCTGGCTATGAACTGTAGTGATGAAGTGATATTTAATTTCAATAAAAAAAATTCACAAGGCAATACCAACACATTTGTCACGATACTGGTTGATACTAATGTACTTTTAGGAGACTTTCAATATGCATGCAGTTTAACACAGGTTGTGCTTTCCAGACCTGCCTATGTCATCATGACCATACAGAGTCCTTTAGAAAAAGATCACAATAGGGCATCCAATTGTCCAACATAGTACTCATTCCAATACAGAGTTTTATAGCTAAAACACAAAGAATAAGGTTACATTTATAGGTACAAAAACTAAAAGAGAATAAAAACTATCCAAGAGTATTTGGAGACAAATGGTCTAATAAAGTGACAGTGGTGTGATTAATAGCAGCAGAGTCAACAGGTCTACGTAAACAGAGTACACCAGACTGATGTGGTTAAGTAATGGAACTCTGCAAATATATTAGAATATAGTACAGTCAATGTAACATAATAACATAATGTAGTATAATAAGTACATTATAATATAGTATATATAAGGCACAACAGTGTAACGTTAGTAGTTATATAGCTAGTATAGAACATACCTATTAGCTATATTATTATATGACTATTATAACATAACGTTTGCTCTTCGAAGTGTTAGCTGGGTAGACAGCTTTAAATGTGGCACGTAACTAATCAACTAGCTACGTGACATCTGAGTGGGAGCTTTATTTAGATGCTGCGTTGCTTCACGTGAAAGAACAATCCAACAGGTGCATTTCGCAACGCCAAAATGAGGCTAGCGAACATTTTTGGTATTTAGCAGCTAGCTAGATAATTAATTAACGTTTCAGCACCAGATTAATACCATGTTAAACGAGTAACTTAGCCCCCATAGGCTTCTCAGAGGAACTCTAAAGCCGGAGGTAATTTGTGTGGCTACTATTAAATATATGAAAACACAGTTCTGGCCTTCCATGATCATGTAACCGAGTTGCATTTTCATAAACTCGAATCTGAAAGTAGCTAGCTAAATTAGCTCAGTTGTTGTTAGCTAACGTTAATTGACAGCTCCCTACCTCCACCAACCACGACGTTGGCCGTGCTAATGTTGTTCTCGGAAAAAGGCGGGGATGTTCGCGGCTGTCTCAATGGTTCCCTTTGGTTGAAAAGCGTTGTTTTGGTGTCACAATCCCCGGCGGCGCTTCCCGCAAGCCCGGGGTCCGCGGGTAGATTTCGGGTTCTCCCTGCTCCGGGAGCTCGGTCGAAACTGTCGTTCATGTCTGCTCTCTTCACTCTCCAAAGAGCATTAAAAGAAGAAATGCTGTTCACTGGTTTTTGTTTTGCGTATCAGCAATTTCTTCCTTATGTTTTATCACAACAAAACACAACCTATCTCTCTTTCATGATGGCTTTCTCTATGGGCTAGTATCATACACAACTTTTTTTTGGTCACTTCCTTTAACAACAAACTCGCTATCCATAACAGTGTGTGATGTGAAAAAAATGGTCTCCCTCTAGTGGCTTGGAGTGGAAGCTCAACCATAAATGGTACATGGTGCAAATTCAGAATACAGCACGGTGCTATCAGTGATTGTAAGATTATTCAGATTCTTAAGTAATTTTAGACATATCACAATCACAAATATGCATACATATTATTATGTTATAGGTTAACGTCCCGCATTCATCATTTTGCTCCAGTACTGGTACACAAATTGTTAGGTTTACTCCCAGATTAATTCTTTCCTTTTAAAAATGATTGTGAAAAAAATGGATTAAAGTAGGGGAGGGTCCAATGAATACAGAAGTATTAGCAGGAAAGTGTTACTCGCCATGCAAAAAAGGCCCCTGAGTGTTTTATTATTAAACATTGGATTATTGGATTATTATTACTGATGCTTACATGTGTAAGTATAGCATTTTACTGTAGGTGCTGGTGCTAATTTTAACTAAGGTAGTTCATGTTATAAGATGGTTTAATGTCAGATGCAGTAGAGTAAAAAATACAACATTTCACCCTGAAATGTAGTGGAATAGAAGTATAAAGCAGCGTAAAATTGGAATACTCAAGCATGTGTGGTTCCTGACTATTATTCAATTTAAGCTGCTGTGGGTGGGATTTTAGAAATAGTGGGTCCATGAGTCCAAATTCCTCCAGCAAAACCCCAGCCCCCTATGAACATCAGTAAATCAAATCTGTTCACATGATATTTATTGATTCAACTGTTCAGTTTTATTTATACATGTTATCTGTAACATGATCTGTCTAAATGTTTTTTTAATAAAAATCTCTATACACTGCCAGGAATTCTGGATCTCTTGATTTTATTTTAACTTGTTTTGCCTTTTGTCACAGTCACATTTATTGAAAAATAATGGTCTGGTTTTGCCCTAAGATCCCTGTGTAAAATCTTTGATTTGATGTAAACTCCTGGTTAGGCTGTGTACTTTTTTAGAAATAAATACTGAGGACCTGACTTCAATGTCTGCAGTGTTAGCTACTGCTCTGTTTGTGGGTTTATAGGCAGTGGTTGTCTGCACAACATGAGTGTGTAATGTGTAGTTGAATGGGTTAAATAACATTAAATTGATCTAAAATATTTGCCAAAGCACCAAGGGTTGAAAATTGTATTTAACTGATATATCAGACACACGTTTATATTTTATTCACAGAGCAGATTCTGGACCTGTGCAACCCCTCAGAAGTGCCTTTCTCCCCAAATTCTCCCAGTAGCTGCCCACTACAAACATGTGTTGCACCAGACCTCTCAGTGTAAGTATTCATTAGTTGTTTTAGCCTCCAGTCATTTTCCACTTGTTTCCCAAAGCTGGATCACATTATGCCACAGAGAATTCCTGTGCCAGAAATGCGGAGACCCACTTTGATAAAGTGATTACTGCCCCTATTTGCTGTTATTGCTGCACCCCCCATGCCAGTGTCTTGGAAGGAGTTCAAACACACAAATCTCAGGAATGCACAAGGTGACAAATGACTAGGATTGGTGTTGAGGGGGGATCCTATGCATACTCATCACCACATCACCGCACATTTTAAATGCAAAAAAATGCACATTATGTAGATCATATCCCTGGTGATTTATTGAGTGCATCATGAGGTTACATACAGACATATTAAAGACAATTCTAAGAAAATGCAGTGCTACTGGATGTGGTGTAGTTTCATACCAGAGACCAAATTAACCGTCCTGTTGTGTTTTCTTTTTCTTGTCTTTCCTCGTTAGAAATATAAGTAAAGGAAGACATACTTCTTAATGATTTCATTTGAATTTATGCAGGAATTGCACCCAGTAGCCCCTGAGTTAAACTTCCTAACCCTAAAGAGAGCGGAGAAAATGTAATACAGTGCTGTGTAGCCTGTGTATGGTGCAGAGATGGTCATGAAATAGTGTTCCATATGTTGCCATTGGCCCTGACTGTCATGATGGAATGCACTGCAGCATTCCTCGGTATTAATCATTCGTCATGGTGATTCCTTAAACGACCATTAAGACAATATACTGTAGCCTAAAGCAAATGGTTTCCTGGACTCTGGATTCCTATAGTTCACATTCCTTTTGTTGTTTCCAATCTGGAGTCACAGTCACGGGCCAACTTGGCTACATTTGGTAACGAAGACAGTCTCTTGCATTCCATCTTTCACCTTCTTGTCTTTGTCAACTCTCCCAATTTTTCATGCCTTTGCTGAGATGGATGTTCAGAGAGGCGGGATAAGAGAACATGAGGCCCGGAAGCCTGTGGTGTTAATGTTCTTCCCATGGTCTTTTGATCTGGCGTCAGGGCAGCTGTCATTGATTAGTGTGTTTGTAGATGATTACTGAGGGAAGTGGGTGGTCAGACACAGTTCATATCGCTCTTTCTCCCTCATTCACATTTCTGCCTCCACACACATTCTAACCCTCCAGAAACCTATTGGCAGCAGTGATGCAGACCAACATGACTACGTTCATATTTTCTGTAGTAGTATCAGCAACTTTACTATTCAAGCCCTCCTGCTATCTGGGAATGTTGCAGCTCTAGAGTAATGGGGTGATATTAGGAAATGATGTCAGCATCTACAGGCCATGCCACGGAAGTTACCTCCCTCCCATTTTGTTGTGGTCGGTCTGTATGTTTCCCGTTTGTTTGGGAACTAACCATTAGTGCAATGGTTGCCACATGGAATATCTGGCTAGGCATTAATGGTTGCCTTTTGTCCCTTCCTACCTCAGATAAGAATAGACTTACCGTGACCTGAATGTTCACCAGGGTTTCTCACTACTTGCAGTTCCCTACCAGTAAAGTCAGTTTTTGTAAATTGAGGGAGTAAGACGACAGCATTGCAGAGGAGAAAGTGATATTTTATTTTCACATAATAGAGTTCCTATAAAAAGTAAAGAATGCAAAGGAATGCTTGCCTTGTAAGTGTTCCCCTCCAGTTAAATATTTCACAAAATAAATAAATCATTACAATACAGTCAAAACACAGTGGTTAAGTATCAAACATTTGCTTTAAATGTGTTGTATCATCTATTATTTAATGCTGTCGTGATAAACTGACCGATCATTTCCCTCACCTTATCTATTTCTATCGCTCACCTTTATGTTGCAGATTATCTGGTGTCTCAGAGGAGAATATGCATTATAAATAACATTGTCTGCATCTATCGCAGTACATTAGCTTGGACAGTATCTTCTGTGTTGCCCACATTACACAAATCCTCTAGTTGCAAACTGTTTGGCACAGATAAAAAGGATAAATATTGCTTCCCGTGCCACAGAAAACACAGATATCTTCTCCCACTAAATAAAATACATGATCTCAGTCAAAGTCAGGAGCAGGGACCATATTTGTGTGTAACAGTGTTAGTGCCATGTTTCCAAATGAGAGATTTCTCAGTAAATGTCTTTATTTTACAGCTTTTTCAGTATTGAGAACCTCTCTGTCCAGTGCTGCATATCCTCCTTCTCTCACTTGAGTCCTCCAGTTCACACCATAATTGGAAGGAAGTGGGTGGCCGTGTTCTTCCTGCGGGTTTTCTTCCCTCTCAGTGGCTTCCCGTGGACATTCAGACCCACAAACATTTGCCTCTTCTTGTTCCTCCACTCAGCTGATGCATACGTGTTGTAGCCGTTCTCCTCAATCCGCTCCTTCAGGGTGCAGTCGACACCAAACTCTCTCTGAAAAAACAGTAGGTATCATGTTTCATTGTTATAACCCCGGCATACGAGGTTAAGGCAAAACACAGATCATTTTCTTGTGCAAATCCATTGTGGTTGCTCATGGCACCTTGTTAATTTACTACTCCTTTAATCTACATTACATTTTTTTGCTTTGTGTGCTTGTGTAGAAACTAGTGTGCACTTTGAAAATTGCACAGTTAGAGGTTAACATATGTGCACTGGCCTGGTTGTGATTCAGAGTTGACCCAGCAGTTAGGGAAGTAAAGATAAGGCCTCTTTTGATAAGGACAGAAAAATTGAACACTATCTCTGTCTCTGGAGCTTTTAGATTGACCCCTGACCCGGATACTAACCGCTCCGTACAGCTCTCCCTTCTTGCTGATAGCCAGATAGTAGTTGCTGTTTAGCCCTTTGATGGCCACCACTCCCACGTCCACCGATGTGATTTCCAGAATACCTAGGATTCAGCAAAAAGATGGTTGTATCAATATGTGTCAACATTCGGAGTGAGCATAAGAGCTTCTATCATTTGTGAAAATAAAGTGATTTTCCAGGTATGTGTTTCTAAGCAGTTTAAGCTGAACTGACAGAGAAAACATAACCTTTAAATGTTTTTAGTTCAGAGAAACAAATAGAAAACAGAGGAAGTTAAGGTGATGACATGTTTTCATAGTTACTGTAGATAAGATTTTATACTCTGGGATAAATCCATGAAGTTTAACAGACGTCGTTGAGAGTAACTAATGGATAAAAAGATGGCCTGCTCATTCCAGGAAATGTGGGAACACACAATGTGCAAATTTTGCGTAAGGCCACAATTATTCCTTGAGAACATTTATTATTTCAGTGATATTATAAAGTTACTTTACAACCTACACCTGTGTAACAGATTCCAGCTGCACATGCCATTTGGTTTGAAAATTAATAGGTGGATACCACAGAGATTCTTAGGTTGTTTATGTTGTTTGGTATTTAGGTTTCCAAGTCCCTATGCAAGCAATTCAGGTTTCTTATTGGCTATTAGAGTGGCTAATTTATACCCAAGTTAACAAAGGCTTGCTTTTGCCGCAGACAGCGGTGGTTATTTGTGTAGTCTAAGTATCAGAGGTCAGAGACATATAACTTCCTAATGTGTCCTTTGACCACAGAACCCACTTGTCTTGTCTTATGCTGATGTGTGTGTGTGTTAACTTCCCCTGTTCCCATGACATGTTTTATTTCATGCCTCCCTCCCTGACTTCCTTTCCCCACTTCCTGTGAGCTGTCGTTATTTTATCCCGATAAGCACACACGGTTTGTATGCACACACACATTCAGACACACACTTCAGCGTGGGGTGTGAACTCCAGAGAGTCGAGGACATCCTTTGATCAGATCAGCAGCCCCCCTCTGTCTGATGACTGTTTGTGTGGCAGCCTGCTCCACTGTCAGACCCACTCTCCGGTGGCTGGGGGGCCAGTGGAGGATGCAGGTGTGCCCCCAAAGAACAATCCCCCTCCTAAAAACACAGCAGCGTCTCTCCTCGTCCGTGAGGTCTTGACTGTATCAGTTTCTAGTTCAAACAGTGGCACCTCGGGGCAGTGAGGTCTGAAGTGGCAAGGCGGTGGTGGTGACTGTGACACAACGGCCATTGAAGATCTGAGAGGAGCTGGTTTCTCTACGGGATCGAGTGTCAGGTATGGAGTGAGGATGTAAGACAATCTATGGCAGTCTCTGGCTGCTCTGTAAACATGGGAGGGATGAAAGGAAGGAGAACAGAGGAGGACAGAGGAGCCATGACAGTGAGACTGGGGGTGGAGTGAGGATTAGTAAGACTGTAATGATCACTGATCAAAGTCAGCCACCGGAGGCAGGGGCGAGACAGGTTGTATATACACACACACACACACACACACACACACACACACACACACACACACACACACACTCACGCACACACACACACACACACACACACACACACACACACACACACACACACACACACACACACACACACACACACACACATACATACACACACACACACATATATGATATTGTAACAGGTGAATGTGCACTTGCACACAACTTGCAAACGCTACCTGGCTGTGAAACTACAAAATCTCCATTCAATGCTCTCAGCTTGGCTCACAAGTGAAAAGTAATGAGCTTACGGCTGCGAGTATAGGAAAAAGCCATAAGCTTCCTCTAGATTACAACATTAGGCCTTAAATGTGACACCAATGTTTTGTATGGGGTACATTTTTAGAAACCACATGTAGCCTTAAGTCAGCCAAGTTCAGCTGTTTATGTGGGGAGACAGCCGTTTTTCTTTTGCATGCTGTTTGCTTTTTTGTGTGGCTTATTTGATACGCTCTGTTTGGAGTTACAACAGTAAATGGTGCGTTGGTTGTGGAATGGAAGCAGACAATGCCAGTGAGAATTAAAGGTGGTTTTTCCACAGTGGGATGCCAAAAACAATGTGCTTTGCAGCTTGTATTGTTATTCTTTCTCACTCTTACTTCACATTTTTAAATTAATGTTCAGCAGCCCGAAAAAATAATCTTTGGAGAGATAAATTAGAATGTAAATGTCAATTGGTGCCATTCCCATGCAGAAAAATGGTGTGGAGCGAGGCGTAAATCAGGATATATAGTAATAACACTTGATAAGGACCACACTGAGTGTATTTACACAGAATGGATATCCATCATCGTCTCCACCTCAGAGAAAAGTTATGCATTTCTCCTCAAACCTCCATAAGAGTTTTATTTGCCCACGCAAAAGGCTGTTGCTTTGATTACAGTTTTTTTTTGATTGCTAAACGACAGTGGGCACAACTGAAGCCACATGTGCAAAACTCAAACTACAGTCTGCACAACCAACGGTCACCTGAACTAAACAGCTTACATCACCTGCAAAACCCATTCCAAGCAACACAACTCTTAACACACGTCTCAGAACAGGCTCAGTGCAGCCAAACACTATGAACAATCCTCACTGAGATAACACACACTGTCACTCAGAACACACTGAGAGTAAAAACACAACCATCAAACACCAATACAGAAATTACAAACTTTACAGTTTGAGTGACTTCACACTACTCAATAGTTTATTTAAAGAAGATACAGATTTTATAATATACCAATTATAAGGTAAACAATAAGGAATGAAAATCAGCAATTTGCTTCAATATAGTATGTTGTCTCTAGTAATTTATGGAATTACTGGAGAAAAAAACTAAAGGTACATAACAGTAACAAAGAATAGTGTGACTAATCCTGCCTCTCTCCAGCATCATGCGGCAAGTTTTCTTCACCACATTGGATGTCTGCAACATCTCTAAATACAAATGAATGTGGTGATTTCATTGCTTTCATCTCCATTACTTTCTGAAAAACAGTAAGAACGCAGTTTTACTATAGTAAAGATAGTGTTTTTCACATTTTTTACCATGGCTGTGACATCTTACCTGGACATATTGGTATCTTTGCTCTTTTACCTGTTTCTCTCAAACGGTACAGTGTATAATTTTTTCATTCTTATTTTGTGTTTGTATACAAAAAAGGCTTTCTGAGCTTTCTCTATATACATACCGTATAAGTTCACTAACAAGTCTAAAACAAGACACTTGTGTAGGCTTTCAGCTAAAATTGCATTCAGCAGTGTTTGATAGGCACCGGTCTAAAATCTATTCTTTTTTGAATGTGTGGTTAAACAGTTTTGACAGCAGTGTGTTAACATTTGAACAAAGTGCTGTAAATCCACAGTGTTGTGCAGGTTGTGGTTAAAGTCATAGGTAAGTGTGTAGGGTTCTGAAAACTGTGTTCAAGCAATGAAAAACGAACTAGAGTTTGGTCCACATGAACTGCTGCTGTGCAGACTGTAGTTTTGCACATTACTCCAGTTGTGACCACTGTCGTTTAGCAATCAGAAAAAAACTTTAAAGGAGATGAATGTGCACAAAGATACACACACATTCACATATACTCTGTACAGGTACGCAAACGTCTTGAGCCATGTCCAGAAGCATCTTGCACACATGGCCTGGCCCCTACAGCACAGAAACACAACTGGTGGCCCAACACAAATACACACACACATTTACACACACATGATCTTGACAGGCTCACCCTCTCACACCATCACCTCCTTTACCACCAAGTTTTTGTCTTTAGTCTTATTTAGCAATGTTTCACTCAGAGCTACTAGTTGTCTATAAATTCAAGAGAACTCAGCTGAGAATCATAGATATTTTAATTAGACCATGCAGATGGCTACTTAGCTGACTTTAACATAATCTCCCTCCCTTTCTCTCTGCGTCTCTGTAACCTCAGCACAGGCTCCCAGCGGGTTGGAAAGCCATGTGGGACAGTTTTGCGCTGGCATCCCCATAAATCAGTGGGAGGCTGGATACTGGCTCTTTAACAGACAGTGAGCCGGGTCCTCGCAGGACCACAGGCAGCACCCAAAACCAAAGCCTCCCAGTCTTATACACCTCTTTGACAACACATTATAAATATATAAATTCATCCATTGCAAAATGTAAATGCAGTGTGTCTTTGAAACTTCTGGCTCAGGAAAAGGCACGCCGTCCTCGACTCATCGCGAAAAAAAACAACTTGATATTTTATTACTTCAAGAGACCATCGAGGGTCTACAAAGGACGTCAGCCCTCGGATCATGTCTAGCCCTAGGGGCCAGAGCAAAGACTGAAGCTGCTGTTGTGTAGTATCCTTTACCGTGAGAACCTGATATAAGGGCACATAATCCACACACAGTGTCCTCAGACCCCCTCAGGACACAGCTTTTTGATGGCACCACCATTGATACAGAAGACCCGCGGCTTTGATGTGGCCACAATGATGTTCAGCCATGTCATTCATGAACGTGTACCTCTAGAGAGTCCCCTGTGCTCCCTTTCACCTCCATCCCCAATGCTCAATTCAAACTGACTTTTGAAAAAGGCAACACACTCTTAAAAATGAGACATTTCGAGTCAATAAAAAACAAGACAGGGAGGTAAATCATCCTCCAAACATACATAAAGTTTGAGGTGAATTAACACACCACTATTATATTACTATTATGAGGAGTCAGATTTCCTTTCGCCACTTCAGTTTTACAGCTTAAAAGAAACTACTACTGCTACTATCAAAGGCAGCTGTAAAGGCATCATGATGGAATACGGTCAGTAAATAAAGTTGCCTCTGTCATGACCTTGTCAAAACAAACATCTCCCCTGACAGTATGCCTCCCTGTGCCATTTCCCCTAAGTCACTTTGATTGAATGTGTGGTTTAGCTCTCCCAAGAGGAACATTAAAAGGTAGAGCAAGTGAGAGATGCATATGTGTGTGTGTGTGTGTGTGTGTGTGTGTGTGTGTGTGTGTGTGTGTGTGTGTGTGTGTGTGTGTGTGTCAGTAATAAGCGAGCAGCGAGCACATGTGTCTACGTCGGCTGCTATATGATCACACACCCACTGGAGCATGTGAGTGGCTGATAGGCACACACACGTAGCTCAGTGGGAATGCTGGGAGACTAATGAGAATACTGACTGATATCCCAAAACATACAACATGTAATCACTTTAAAGACTTGTTTCTCTGAGTGACCACGTCAAACTGCTTTCTGATCTGTCACTGAGGGTATGTAATTTGCTCAACGCTAGCTGGCAGGCGGGCAATCTGAGTGGGAGAGTAAGAGAGATGCAGACACGGAGAGGCAGTATGAGGGTCTAAAAGCATCAGTGAGACAGACGTCTATATTACCCCCCCCCCCCCCCTGTTCTTCTGTGGTTGTTATCAGTGCTGTTTACCCAGGGCTGTGAAGACTGCCTGATAATGGCCTGGTTATCTGCCCCTGCTCCTTTTTAAGCCATCTGAGAGCTACCATCATTGTGCTGAGTGTTTGGTCAGGAGAGATATCAGTGGGATGTCTGCTTTAAAACAAAAATACGACTCTAACTGGGGATTGCTTCATTCAAACTACCAACCAATGGGCAGCTGGCAGTCTCTGGAAATTTAAATTATATTAAATTAATATCATGTTTACGGAAAGATATTAATCAGTTAACATATTTGTGATGGTGCTCTGTAAATTTTTGACAAGCTTTTTTCCCCTCAAAGAATGAACACCTGGTTTCTCAAAATAGAAATAACCAAACATTTAGGGTTTCTTGGTGCCAGAAATGTCCCTGACTTAAAGCAATCAACAGGTGCTTTTTGTTATGCGTAATATACTAATGCCTTGAAATCCAGACGGTCAGAAATTCTGCTGGTTGCAGAGGTGAAAAGCTTTGATTTTACGCTGGCAGTTTGAAAGGTTAAAACTGGTGTTTTAGCTCAAATGAGCATTGATTTACTGTAGGTCCCGTTTCAGTTTGCAGCCATCGCAGGCTCAGATCACCATTTGTCTTCTGATTCCTTCTTTTTTGTCTACTTTTGTACATTAATCAACACAGTGAGTTACTTACTGAGGGGGTCATCCTTGTTCTTGGTTCCATTGACCTTTCCGTTCTTATCGATCCTTAGGAAAAACTTCTGGAAAGAGAAGAGCTTCCTCCTCCGCATGTCCCCCTGGAGATGATTGTAGCTGCGCACATGCCTACCCTGCGGCCCCCCAGTCTGACCCAGGGGGACCCCAGTGGCCCTGGGCCTTGAGATAACCTCAGTCTCAGAAATGTTCAGTGGAACCTTGAGAGTTCGTGGGTTGGCGAGCCTCAGTCTGTCTCTGCGGAGCTGATGGCAGGCCGCCTCGGGTAGGGAGAAGGAAAATAACACCAGGGCAAGCAGGAGAGGCAAAGACAGGGAGGAAAGCAGTGTTGATGATGGCCTTAGTCTGGAGCTGGTTGCACTTCCAAAAAGAGCCCCGAACCCAGCCCTGGAGCAGTACGAGGCAGAGGCAGCCTTACTCCCTCCAGCAGCCCATCTGATCATGGTAGTGTGCTGTGTGGAGGACTAGAGGCAGCTTCAGAGCCTGGGACATGCTGCTGGGGGCGAGGATAGGCTGGGAGGGCAGGGAGGGGAGCCCTCCACAGTCCAGACTGGGCGAGATGGTTCTCCTGCAGAATCCAAATTATTTAGCACCTGGATGAAATTCTTAGATGTCCCTCTGAATATTGTTTGATAGTGTAATGACTGTTCAACAAGTCACTGTGTCTCAAGCTGATATTCCACTGAGTTCTCTTCTCCACTGTTTTAGGCTGATGATCAGAAAGTCTGTTTTAGAAAAAGAAAAAACGGTCTGAATGAACAAAGATTACGTTAAAAAAAACTACACACCAATTACTATTTTCTAGTAACTAGTGTTCCAGTAACAAAACCTGTTTTTCCACTTATCTTCTGTTTTCTAATTCATTCTAAATTGTTCTAAATTGTTCTTGGCTGCTCCAGCGTGTCCCTAGCATTTCCAGGCAGTTGCTCAATTTAAGAACAAAAGAAAAGAAAAGAAAAAAAATATGAAGTTCACAGATATCCAGGTAGAAAGTTTGCCATGTGTAAAATGCCTTAGTTCCAGTGGAAATTAAAAAAAGGTGCATCACACAATCTACCTGTCCGATAGCTGCTACACTCCACATGTGCAGGAAAGCATTTTCAGATTTCCCTCTGAGGAGGAAAAACAGGAATCAAGACTTAAAGAGGAACGCTGGTCAATCCAGGCGCATGTCAGATAATCCATCTGTCTTCTTCTGTTGCTCTGCTCCTCTCTCACTCTCCTCATCTCTCTCTCTCTCTCTCTCTCTCTCTCTCTCTCTCTCTCTTTTTCTCTCTACCCCCAAATGACTCCACCTTCATGCAGCATCGAGGTCTGAGGAGGTCTTTCTCTCTGTCTCAGGGTTAAGTCAGAGTTGTTTGCCTCCTGTTTATTAGGTCCTTGATATGAGGAGTCCTGGTGTGATCTCCTCACCTGAATGGTGATCACAGAAAATGACTGTGGTGTGTTGTGTGTAGCTGTGTGACTCTGTTAGTTATTTGATCCCACCCTCCTCTACTCAACTTCCCCTCACATATGGGAGCAAGTACTATTCTGCATGTGTGTGTGTGTGTGTGTGTGTGTGTGTGTGTGTGTGTGTGTGTGTGTGTGTGTGTGTGTGTGTGTGTGTGTGTGTGTGTGTGTGTGTGTGTGTGTGTGCCTACATACAAGCACATCTTATGAGAGTATGTAGTATCTGGCCAGGCCATGTGTGCATCTAAGTAGATGCAGCAGAGCAAGAAGAAGCTGTTTGGTAGTATTGGATCGGTCCCTATGGCTACAGATTGTACTGATGATTGCTGTATTGAATTATCAAAGAGTGGTTTTGTTTTTACTGTCTATGGTTGCTAAAAATTGTGTCTAATTGTATTTTCCATGCAGTATATGTCATGTTTTCCAGTACATAAACGTGCCTGTATGGTTGAGCATTAAGGGGATGTGTGACATATTGAAATGGATCCACTTATTACTCATTATGATGTGATAATCCTGACAAGTGGGCATCTTCCTTTATCGCTTCAGATAAAAATCATATTGAGTTACTATTGCCGGTTCCAGTCTGGAAGTTGCCTTATCACGGTCATCTTCTGTCCTCTCTCTTTCCCTCATGGCACTTTATTGTGTGTTATCTCTCCTGCTGCGCTGTAATGCAATGAAGCTCTCTAGTTTCACTCACCAGACCTCTGCCTTCCTCTGTGACTCAGGTGTCTGAGTGGCCCTTGGCCAGTGAGACTCTCTTTTACGAGCCATGCATAATTTGCTCCTCAAGGCAAAGCAGGCACAGGATGGACAATGTCATAGTGACTAGACAGCAATGTACAGTATGTGCAGTGAATGTGCAAAATATTGCGAATAGTCACTGTTCTCACGAAGTACAATGACAAGGCAAAGCCAGATTAAAACTTAATCTCTTATTGGTTTAATTGATTTTCCTTATTAAATCAACACTGATACGCACAAGAAGTTTGAAAAAAACATTTGAGATATGGATGGTGCAAAGAGGGCTGCAACCCAACACTAGTAAGTTATTTAGAGGCTTATTAAGATGTTAACAATGATCAAGGGCCATATAGTGACATTTCTACCAATCCACTGTGATAAACACAGCATGTGCTGGCAGTCTTATCTATCCTCCGTGATCTTTGTGTCTTTTATGTTGGGGTCTGTCCTGTTCTTTGCTTTCCTTCTCCTAAGTCCTAGTTTTTAGTGCCGGCTTTAATGTCTGTCAAAGATCTACGACCAGAGCAGTCCGGTCTTAACTCTGGTCTTGGCATGGCATCTGGGGATACAAACAAAGCTATCTTATCATCGCTTCCTTTGTGGTGTCCCTTCCCACTGTGATAACCTGAATCAGTGCAGAGGAAACAGAGCTGGGAGGAGCATGCATCATTCATATTGATTATTGTTGCAGCAATAATATTGGAGTAAGTCTTTTTAGATTTAATTGCATTACAGTACCTAAAATAGCCTCGACCTAACCTAAATGGTATTGGATTTGTCCACTATGAATCATTTAATCTAAATTTTAATGTAGATTTTAAATAAGAACAATATGTTTTTTTCCAAATTTTATAGTCTGTTATTTGTCTGCAACACCTCTACAGTAGTTATACTGTGAAAATAAACACTAAACACATTAGTACCAAATGCACAAATGTCCGTTTTAAGTAATTAAATCTAGTGAAGTAATTGTATTTTATTTCTCTTCTTTAAAAAATTCCCACTGAGGTTGAATACTTTATTTATGACAATTCCCAGTGCACTTTGACTTTTTAAAGTAAATTAAGTGACAACTTCTTGAAATAAACTCTCTTAGATAGAAGAAGATAGTATCCACTGGGTAAAGAAAATTCATGAACAATGTTTAAGAAATCAAAATAATATTTTGGATACAAACCCTATACTTTCCATAAGTAGTGTGAAAGCTAAAGTACTGTAACATGGCTCAAGGGACAGCTTGGACCAGAGTTCAATAAATCAGATTTGCATTTGAAATGATTTCACATTGAAGCCATGTGTCAGATTCTTAGATCAGGGTTCAGAGACTGAAGAGTCTAAAACTGTGCAGATATACCCTCAGCTCTTAGTGTTCTTTCCACTAAGACAGTAATGTCCTCTGTAAGTGCCTCAGAGGGATGTAAGCCTGCAATGATGCTGACAGACTTGCAAGATTTGCAGGATTTCTGTAGAGGCCAAGGAGCAAATTCTTTGTAAACGTAACCGTGCCTTTGTCTTTTCTCCTAAACGCAATATAAGTGAGATTTGTAAGGTCTGGAGATGGTCTCATCTCCCTCCCTGCTCTACAGCTTCAGCATTTAGTGTATCTTTATAGATCTATCCCCTTGAATTGCATTTCAAAGCAAAACAATAGGCAATAGAACAGACAATGTGCTTCTGATCCCTCCCTACAGGCTGTTGCTCTAGCTGGGTTCTTATGCTATTCTAAGAAACATAATTACAATAAAGGCAATGAAAAGTCAAATACCGGAAATTTATACGCGTCAGCAGAGATTTGATTTCACACAGTACCAATTGCCAAAAAGAAAAATGAATCAAGGCGAAACACATGGAAAGATTCCCTTTTTTTCCTTTTAGTGTGTAATGTCAGTAAGTTTCACAAAAGTAAACTCGTTTTTCCACATTTATCTTTGACAAAATAGGTGTTGGTTTTGTTGTATTCAGATTAGTAGACTTTTACAATGACCTTAACTCAATACTTATGTTATCACTGCAAAGACCACTTTTTAGGACAGTTATACCATTCACTGAAAGTCTTGTGTTTTATGGTATTATATTTGGTGTGCACCTGTGAGGCACCTTGTAACCCCGGTTATAAAATGCACTATAAAAATAAAATTACTTATTATCAATGTTGTTGGCACTTTTTTTGCCCACGAGTAGCCATACTTCTAATTGTTATAAACAGTATTATTAATAGGCTGATATCATAGACTGTATACACAGTACATACTATATATCATGATTTATTGGTAGAAACCAAGCAACCCCCATATAGCCCAGTGAATGATCCTTTGTTTCATAACCACATTTTCAGACACTGCAACGATTTGACTATGAGACTGGCAGTTGAATCAGGCTCCTTAGATTGAATAGTCAACTATTCGGGGTCACCCCTACAAGAAATACATATGAATTAAAATATATATCCAAGATGCATGCAGTGATCATGTAATGCGATTGCTGAATTAGGGAATTTTTGGTGCAATTCAGGCACTGATCCACATCCAACTTAGTTTTGGTTTGTTTCTAAAGTTCCATTTTGGCTTGTTTGTTAAATCCTGATCCTTGTGGCAGCAGGTGGATCCAGCACCGAGTACCATGCAATCTGCTGTTCTGTCTGCTCAACATACTGTATTGCTTTAGCAAGTTGAACTGTGGAAATGAATGTTATTCATGTCATGTGTCTCTGATTTTGCTTGGCCTCATTGTGAGTATAATGCCTCCTCCCTTTTGGTACACTATCATTAAGCAGATGTTTTACGAAGAACAGCACCTCACTCCCAGTCACTTAAACACAAATCCATATGTGGCCTATGAGGGAGTCAAACGCACAACTCACAAACAACCAAACTGACCTATGGGAACCATGTGTGTGTCTGTCTGCGTTCCCTGGGGCCCGCTCTGTGTGTGCTGGGTCAGAGCAGGCCGAGGCTTTAATAAAGGAACAGGCCTGGTACAGGGATGCCAGTCTGACTGCCTGGGGCCATGCAACCTGATGGGGTCCAGATGAGAGCCACCAGACCGGACTTCTTCCTCCCAACCATGGTGCATGGATTACGTTCCACTGCCTTCTTCCTCGAGCCTCTCTCTCGGTTTACATTGGGATTTGTGGGGTAAACCACCAGATTAAAGTAACATTCTCCTTTAATGGTACTTTAAAGTTTTTCATAGATCACAGGAAAATGTGTTACCCCCATGTTCCAAAAAAACATAACATGCAAACATACAAACATATGCTCGGCTTAGGCTGGAGGCCTCTTTTCTTTCTGTTGGTCATCAAATGTAAATATTTAATGTGTTCCTGGCCGTTGTGTTTGGGGGTGTCTGGTAACCTACAAGATGAGGTTGCTGTTTCCTGCTTTACGGCAATCAGTAGATGTTTGTCATGTTATCTTCCCTGTCCTGAACAGGCACTTACATCATCCTTCTCTGCTGAGTGTCCGTTTCAGCAGGGCAGAGGAATTTACTTACAGGTCAGACACTGGATCAACTGATGTGCACTGAACTGTCTGTCTTTCTCGGGGCAATATGAGGTAACATTTTATCACAAAACTTTGCTAGTTTGCTAATTATAGGAAATATGACAATATATACTATGAGGGAATATACTACATTTGTCAACGATCAGGGACATAGCCATACTGTTTATACTGTGGCAGCGGTCCCTTTGATATCTCTGGGTGTATTAGGTGAATTAAAGGGATACTTCACCGATCTACTGATACAAGCTTTGTATCAGTAGAAACCTGGTAGTATTTTCGAATGGCTGTGCTTCTCTCCCTCATGTCCCCCTGATACAAGAGATAGCTGTATTGTGTGTCTGGAAAAAAGCCTCTGATGATGCAAAAATTGTTATATTTCTTTATTTTGCATCATTGGAGGCTTTTTTAAATTTATTTATTTATTAATTTTATGTATATATTTTTAAACTTTTTTTGGGGGCTGTACTCTCTAGCCTCGGCCCAGAAAAGCCAGACACACAATACAGCTATCTCTCGTATCAGGGGGGACATGAGGGAGGGAAGCACGGTCATTCAAAAATACTACTGGGTTTCTACTGATAAAGCTTAATGCTAATTGGTGAAGTATCCCTTAATGAGCAGGACTGCTTTATGGAAAAAGAGGATTTCTAATATTTCTTTGCATGTTATCAGGTATTTAATTTAAAAAGAAGTTAATCCTGTCTAGAGATGTTATCTATTTGATATTGGTTTGGTTGCAATGTATTATATCATGAAATAAATAAATAAATCAGTAGGATAGAGGATTGTATCCATATTGCCCAGCCCTAATGATAAACATCAATTACTTTGATGCACACAACTCCTGACAACAGAACAACGTGCTATAGCAAATGCATTGTCAGATGAAACTAGATGAGATATATTATAAATAGCTTATTTGTGCATAAATGAGAATTTTGCATTGTGCCCTGAAGCCTAACACTTGCTCTCTGCATCCAAAAGTCCAATATTCACAAATTCAATAAATACATTTGTTTAAAAGTCCAATATTTACTGAACATTTTATATATGTTCACAGAGCTTAACTTGCACAACAGCAATCTGGTATTTTGATAGCACTGAAGATAGTTTGATTTTCTAGTAAAGTGGAAACTGAAAATAGTCATGAGTACTTTTTTGTCAGAAATAAAAAGAAACACAAGCAATTTTCTTCATACTTGTTTAAAAAAACAAATGGAACACACTCGTTGCTGCAACAACAGAATACACACCTTAACAGTTAGCTTTAACATTTACTATTTACTGGCCAATCGGGCACGCTCTAACCATTATTATAATATGTCCCAAACCTTAAATGCAACACCTACTGTATTTGCTACATTGTGCAGAGAAAGTCTGAACATCACAAACAATGAAGTAGACTTAACTATTGAATCCAAAACCACAATTGTTTGGCTTTAGAAGACTTGCAATGTGTTGCACAAGCTGTTAAAAATTATTTTTATGGCCATTCTTGCCCTTTTTAGAAACAACCAGTCATGAGCCACTCACTGTATGATAATGTTGTTTACAGCTGAAATGAGCTGTGCCAGGTAATTCACTGTTTGTTACACTGACATCTGCACTTTAGTGATTTGATTTTGATTAGTAGAGTAAAGATGACAATATTTTTTTAAATGTGAATGAACTATTATTTCATTCTTTTATACACATGACTTGCTCATTGACTTTTGTTTTGTTTGCTCTGCTCTACAGTAGGTCTGCTGTTAAGCATCCAGGATTCAGTTAGGAAAGATATTCAGAACACTAGTAAGGAAATTTCTAAATCATAAATAAGCTTTAAAAAAATGAACTAAGAAGGCCAAAGCCACTGTGAAGTCAGAATCTGATATGTTCAGGCATTTCCTAATTTTGAGCTCAATATTTTCTTTCCATTGTGCAACTCTACAAATGAAGCAACACACAGTGATGTAACAGAATGAGAGATGTGGTTAGGTAATACAACCGGATGGCGTTTGCCTCGTCATGATAACACACAAACACATACACACACTGCTGGTTTTTTAGGTCATCATGCTCCACATTGACCCAGTATTGTGTTACTCCTTCCATTACTGCTGACTAACTCTTGGTCTCTAGCTTGAATGATAGCAGCAGGGTGCATGGAGCAGGGCAGCGTCCGTCCGTGTCAAGTTATCTGGCACAAAGGAGCCTGGGAAATTTGGGCCAGCTGAACCCGATCCCTGAAACAGAGCCTGGTGCTGCTGATTCTGGTGTTAAAGTACACATCCAGCAGCATCTGGCACTCTGAGGCGAGAAGGACCTTGTTGGCATGAAAGGTCATAACGCAGAAGACAATGATGCAATGGAGGGTTATTACTGTCGTAGTCTCGCTTTGCCAGACCTCCACAGCGCTGCAGAGGGTCTGGCTAGTCCACACAGCATTCCGGGATGGGAGAAAAGCGTGCTCTGGTTTATTGGCATTTCTTTAAACCAATCACAATCATCTTGGGTGGTGCTAAGCACCAGGAAAAGCCGCGGTGCTGCTGCAAAATAGCCTCGGGAAGGAACTTGTTTTGGTGGAACAGGTGTACGTTCAAAAGTTGTTTTAGTCGTGCAACAGAAAACTCAGATTGGACAAATAGTCTAGCTAGCTGATCTGAGAAAAGGTTAATCATAGTCCTCGGAGTTTAAAATGCCAACACAAGGGAAGCCCAAGGCAACGGATATCCGGCCTAAATGAGTGAAATCCGGCGGAATTTCCGTCAGCAACAGAGAAATCCCGGAAGTAGGACGTCGAGGATATAGACTATTACTGTTGTATTCAAGCAATGCTATTGTGCATATTACAATACCAACTTCATTTTACACCAGGAAGTACCTGGCTTCAAACCTGAATAGGATACTGGATTTTATTTTAAATGTTGGGATGGATGGAAATCATCCATACTAGCCTTCATGCATAATACACACACATTAAAGATACTTAAGATTTATTTTATTTCATGTCTAAGTTACAAAGCAGTTTTGTCAAGAACATCTTTTATCGTCACATTACTGATGGAGGCATGTGAAGTACAAATCAGTCAAGGTGATAAACAGTACCATATGCATGTACAATGGTCTATACCCTGTACAACACCATACAAACACAGCGGCCATCTTTAGAGGGACCTGAGAGGGATGACCTGCAACACCTCTTTCTCATTGGTCAATCTCACACCAGAGGAGGAGCACCACAGGTTCGACCACAGAACTGTACACGTTCTGCAGCCGATTTAATTAATATTGACAATCGAAACAAAAATAACTAAAGCAGGAACTTGTACCCAGGAAAATGTAAACATACAGTGCCAGCTCTGAGGACAAAACCACAATTGAAGCAGAATAAAGCAAAATATATGAGTTGAAAAAACAGATTATTATAACTATTAACAATTTAATAGGAGTCTCAAAAAAATCTTTATTTACATTCTGTTTTTACCAGTTCACTTTGATATAAAAATATAACTGGTAACTCGACTGTTGAGCTGTAAATCACCAGCACCATGATTAATGAAAAGCATCTTTGGACCTGAAAGATATGTACTATACTGCAGGTCATAAGTGAATTTGTTTACTAATAAAGAAGGTGCACACTGTACTGTATGCTTGTGTTATTCTTTTATGTATCACAACTAGGTCACTCTTGTACTGGCTTGAGCTTTTGTAACTTTTGAATTGTGCTTCTTGATTATTTTTTAAATTAGTAATTTGACTATACTTTTATATATGGCAGATTTTGCACACTGTCCATAAACATCATTAAACTTGCCTGTTAATAAATTCTCATTGCTTTAACAAAAGAAACATTTTAATTCTGATAAGCATTTCTTCCCACCTTAACATGTCTCCATGACTATTAAGCTCTAATATTTATAACAGTCCACATGTGTATTCATCATCAGTGTTTGGGTTGTTCTCTCGCTCGTTTAAAAAAAAATGGTTTCTAGCAAAATTTTCATTTGAAAAAGTTGTATATAAACAACTTATATATATATATATATATATATATATATATATATATATATACATACATATATACAACCCCAAATCAGAAAAAGTTGGGACAGTATGGAAAACACACAAAAAAAGAAATGTATTTCATTGCAGACAATACAACAGCGCATAATTTAATATGTTCCTCATGATTTTTAATGTTTGTTTTTTTTCAAAAAAAACAAAATTCCTATTTTGGTTCTTGCAACACATTTCAAAAAATGTTGGAACAATAAAGCATTTACCACTTTGTAATGTTGCCATTCCTTTTCACAACACTTAAAAGACGTTTAGGGACTGAAGACACCAAGTGATGAAGTGTTTCAGGTGTAATTTTGTCCCATTCTTGCTGCAAACAAGTCTTAAGGTGGGCAACAGTATGGGGTCTTCGTTGTCGCATTTTGCGCTTCAAAATGCGCTACACATTCTCTATTGGAGACAGGTCGGGACTGCAGGCAGACCAGTCAAGTACCCGTATCCTCTTCCTCTGCAGCCAGGACTTTGTAATGTGTGCAGAATGTGGTTTTGCATTATCTTGTTGAAATATGCATGGACGTCCCTGGAAAAGATGTCTTCTTGAAGGCAGCATATTGTGCTCCAAAATCTCTATGTACTTTTCAGCATTAATGGTGCCCTCACAGAAGTGCAAGTTACCTTTGCCAAGGGCACTGACACAACCCCATACCATGACAGACCCTGGCTTTTGGACTTATTGCTGTTAACAGTCTGGATGATCCTTTTCTTCTTTGGTCCGGAGCACATGGCGTCCATTTCTCCCAAAAAATACCTGAAATACTGATTCATCTGACCACAGTACACGTTTCCACTGTGTGATGGTCCATCCCAGATGCCTCCGAGCCCAGAGAAGTCAACGGCGCTTCTGGACACTGTTAACATAGGGCTTCCTTTTGGCACAGTACAGTTTTAACTGGCATTTGTGGCTGTAACTACGTATTGTGGTACTTGACAAAGGTTTGCCAAAGTAGTCCTGAGCCCATGTGGTGATATCGCCTGTAGATGAATGACGATTCTTGATGCAGTGCCGCCTGAGGGATCGGAGATCAAGGTTGTTCAGTTTAGACTTGCGCCCTTGTCTTTTACGCACTGAAATTCGTCCTCGTTACTTGAATCGTTTAATTATGTTATGCACTGTTGAAGGTGAAATAAGCAAATGTCTTCCTATCTTTCTTTGAGGAACATTGTTTTTAAACATTTCAATAATTTTCTCACGTATTTGTTGGCAAACTTGCGATCCTCGGCCCATCTTTGCTCCTAAAGGACTAGACCTTTCTTGGATGCTGCTTTTGTACCAAATCATAATTACAATAACCTGTTGACATCACCTGTTTCAAATCACATCATTATTTAACCAATTTACCTGATTACTAGCCCTAAATTGCGCCTGTCCCAACCTTTTTTGGAATGTGTTGCAGGTCTGAATGACAGGAAAGGATGTATATTTACAAATGAAATTAAGTTGACCGGACAAAACATGAAATATTTTGTGTTCACATTGTCTGCAATGAAATACAAGTCAAAGTACATTTAGAAATCACTAATTTCTTTTTTTATTTGTGTTTTTCATAGTGTCCCAATTTTTTCTGATTTGGGGTTGTATATATATATATATATATATATATATATATATATATATATATATATATATATATATATATATATATATATATAAAATCTTATTCGACCCAGGTTTGGTTGTGCTGATTAATATGTGCTGGTTGTGGTCATACGCACTTTGGTTTGGATGTGTCAGTCTGTGGATAGCATGGCTTTTGTCAGCATTGCAAGAGGATACAGTAAGTATTACTGTAGTTGGGATTTGTCCATTGTAATTTAAGTGGGTGTATAACCCTAGCTATGGCCCACAGGTGACACAACACTGTCTTTGGACCGACCTGAGAGAGCAGCGACCCAACAGCTTCAGCTTGTCACAGAAGAAAGAAGACATGGTGTTCTTCCTGCAAACTGGACCTGCATAACAAGGAACACAACACAGAGGTCAAACACAGCAGTACAGATAATATTTTGTTTATTAAGAGTGATTTTAACCAAGAGGTTTGTCACAAAAAAACAATAGACATTGTGTTTGTGTGTTGATATTGAACCTGCGAGGCCAGACTAACAGACTGAGCGTTGCGTACAAACCTGTGTTGGTTTTGCATTCCTGCATATTGCACTTCCTGAGTGTTTCAGGTTTGGAAACAGTCTCACAGAGGCTGTTTGGCATGACGGCCAAATCCTGCTCACTCACACAGTTGACTTCACGTTGCTGCTGACCCCCACCACAACTCACACGGCACTGCAAAGTCACACACACACAAAGGGATAATTTAGACCACTACTAGCACTATTACAACTTTGTATTGCAAAAAAACATTTAGAAATGCCCTCAATGCTTTGAGGAAATGTCAATGACATGTGACTGACCTCCTTCCAGTCCTTGGCCTTCCAGCGAGTGCAGGGCTTTAGACTGCACGGCTCTGTGCTGTTTGGCCTTAGTGTGGCGCTACAGCGATGAGGTTCAGGGCAGTACACCAGACGCTCCCTGACGCCTTCACCACAGCTCCCAGAGCACTGAAGAAAACACAAGGATTTAGGGGGGTAACTAGTCATACACTGCGAGAGTCCACACAACGTTCCAGATAGGAGAAAAACGTGCTGTGGTTTATTGGCTTTTTTTTTCTTTTTCTTTTTTAAGATTATTTTTTGGGGGCTTTTTTTTCTTTCTTTTTTTTAAAGATTATTTTTTGGGGGCTTTTCCCTTTATTTTGAAAGTGGATAGACGAAAGGGGAAGAGAGATGGGGGACGGCACGCAGCAAAGGCCAGCAGGTTGGATTCAAACCATGCGCCGCTGCATGACTCAGGCAACATGGGTCGCACGTTCTTACTGGGTGAGCTAGAGGGCGCCCCTTATTGGCATTTCTTTAAACCAATCACAATCGTCTTGGGCGGCTCTAAGCGCCAGACGGAGCAACAGCACCACTGCAAAATAGCCTTGGGAAGATACTTGTTTGGGTGTAACATGTGTACGTTCAAAGGTTGTTTTAGTCGTGCAATAGAAAACTCAGATTCGATAGACAAAGACATACCTCAGAATTTTCGGCGGACCCTGAACAAGCCCGGAAGTGGAACGTTGTGGATATAGATTAGGGGGTATTTAATTGGAGGATAAATTCAATCTCCCTACACTTGTATAATATGGGACATGAATGTGACAATATTGACAAATTTGTGGAGCTGGGTGTGACTACACAGGTGAAATATCCTAAATCCTCAATGTAATATAGTAGAGGCTACGTCTTGCAACAGAACAGCAATAATTGCAACCCTTGTGGAAATGGTTACAAGAAAATCTAAATAATAATAATAATAATAATCTAAATCTAAATAACTTATAAACAGAAAACCAATTATTCACATACAGTATACAGCAGATTAGTTATCAAAAGGTTTTTAAAAAATAGGCAATTTTTGTAACATGTAAGTGATTTATTATTTTCAACGTTAAAGGGTCAGTTCATCCAAATAAACATGTATAATTCTTTAAAGCTTTACCAAATTATGCCCAAAATTGAATATATAGAGATTTGATGTGTATAATGCTCCTACCGGTCCCCAGGGTGATATACTCCAGTTCATACAGGGCTTGTGGGGGCATGTCAAGGTGCTGAGGGGTCTGCTGGACACAGCTTGACAATGGAAAGGTCTAAGGGGACGTTTACTTTGAGAATCAACACACTGGACATCACGGTACTTCCTTCCCACCCCCGCACAGTAATCTGGACACTGTGGAGAACATCACAGTGCAATAAATGGCTCAGGCATGGCAAGTGAGAACTGTGATAGAAACAAACCCATTTCATCATATGGAAAAGTAACGGATAATAAGTGTAATTATAATTAAGTATTAAGTGTAATTATCAAATTCAGTGACTGGAGGAAATCTAACGTTACTCACCTTGCTCCAGCTGCCACTGTGCCAGGTGGCACAGGGCTGCAGGTGACATGTGCGTGCAGGCTCAGGTCTCTTTATTTTGGCACAGTCCTCATCATTCTGGGAGCTGCACTCTACCATCCTCCATATTGCTCCAATCCCACATGTTGTCGAACACTGGGGAGGAAGAGGTATTTTTCTGGTTAAAACACGCCTTGGGTTTATGTGCGTACTTGGGTGACAAACTGATTAAAGTGACATGTCAGGCAATAATATTGAAAAGTAGACATTTTAAGAAGCTCAAAAACAACAACCACCCAGAGAAATGCTGTGCCTACATGTTTTAGCCAGAAGCAAATCCTGTAACCATTTTCTAAATCATACATCATTGGATTTCCTATTGCTAACACCAAAAGCCATTGGAAATAACTTGTCATTAGACCAAGAACGTTAAAGTGCAGCTAGCTAACCCACCAACTAATTGTCTGTTGCTTTTAAACCACCTTCCTTGCAGTTGCAAGCAGCATGTTTAAAAAAAAATACTCTTCTTGAATATCATGTTTTCTGATCTAGGTAGCCCACAAAAAAATGAGTGGTTGTCTTATTTCAGTTTGTGGGTTGGTAAGCACTCCAGATACTCAAATCTATGTGCACAAGCACTGAAAAAGTGAGTTTTTCGTGAGATGTCTCGTTTAATCAATTTAAAAAGAAGGCAACTAAATGTTCACTGTGATAGATTATGTAAATGTTAAGTCCCTGGAGGTCAATTTTCAAAGCTTTCAATTTCATAGCAGTCATTGCATGTCTGGAAGGGAGAATCCATAACTTATGGTATGGCATTAAAAGCATTAAAGCTGCAGTGGGTAGAAAGCAAAAAAACTCCAGAATTTGTAGACGAGTGAGACCTCTTCCTGGCTGCTCTCACTCTCCCCTCGCACGGGCAATGCATGTTCAGAACAGCCAATAGAAACGCTCTCTCTCTTTGAAATGACCTGTGATTGACGGTCACATCTAGATTATCTAAAGCCTGATTACAGAGCCAAGAGGAGGTGCAGAAGTCTAGTTTTCTCTCAGACCACTTGAATTACAATATGCTGAAAGATTATTATGGAATTGTCGCCCAACAACGCCAAAATAAAGTGCCTACCACAGCTTTAACGATTTGTATTTGGGCTACAAATTTACTACTTTCTTTTAGTTCTTTCAGATAAAATGGTCATAAAATGTCTGTACCCACCTCGCTCCAGTTTCCTACAACCCAGAATATATCCTTGCTGACCGGCTCTCTGGCCTTCAATTTGCTTTGGTCACTGACGGAGCTGCTTATGGGATGTTCTTGTCGCTGGGTTTGATTGTTGGAGCGACTGCCCTTGGACCAGGAAGAGGGCGTTTTAGCACGAGAGACAGAATTGTTTTTTTTGGGTGTCACCACAGGCTTCTTTAGTTTAATGATCTTCACTGTGGACTGGGGTGATGCTGCAGTGGTGAATGAATGTGTTGCAGTTGTGGGAGGAACTTGTGTTGTGTGGAAGCCAGCTTTCGATGGGACTGCGTGGTACATGGGAGTGGTAAGGGGAACCCTGTGTGTCCAGGGTCTGTATGGATTGATACGAGGGGTGGTGTGGGGGTTGGATAAGGGATAGTGGTGATTGGTCTTTGCCCATGTTTTAGTACTGGTGTGTAGGGTGGAGTAGGTGGCTGTGGGTGCTTGGCGGTGGGTGCTGGTTGTGTGCATTGTAGGTGGACTTGTTTGTAAAGTGGGTGTAATGAGTATATGTGGTGTTAGTGTGGTTAATTTAAGAGGATTTTTTTTGAGGGATGTAGATGTGGTAACATCCAGGTCAATAATCCCCTCCTCCTCTGTTTTCCTATCATTAACAACATAATCATATCCTGGCGTGTACATCACCACATTTGGCGTACTTCCCTCCTCTCCCTCCTCCCTCTCTTCTACATTTTCCACACCAGTTGAATTTCTGTCCTTTTCAGCAGAATTGGCTTTAGACGGAAAAACCTTTCCTCTCTTATGCTCATTTTTCCTCACTTTAACATTGAACTCTAAATCATCTGTGCCTATGATTTCAGGGATAGTGGTTTTAGGGGTTACAAGGGAAGTGGTGGTTGGGATGAAAGCAGTTGTAGTTTCTTTGGTGGTTGTTTTCTTTCTCACAGTGATAGCAGCTGTGGGTGCAGCTGTGGCTGTGGTGCTCGTGGGAGCCCAGTAAGGTGTAGGTGTAGGATGCTTGGTGGGGTGGCTCTTAGGTGGGTAGATGCTGCGGTACTTTGGAGGAGGCCCAGGTCGTCTACGAAGACTTGACTTGGGGCAGCTCTGAAGGGCACACAGTGATCTCGACCGAGGTTTGGTTGAGAGGTCGCAAGTCTTCTTGGGTATTAGTGCACATGTGACTGTACGTGAGCGAACACCTCCTCCACATGTAACTGGGCACTGCAGAAGAGGAAGAACACAGATGACACATTAAAGACAAGGTAGAGATCTGTAAGATCAAAGTCAGAGAGAGTAAAAAGCTACAGAAAAGCAAAATGGAAGTAAAATGGAAATGAACGTGCCTCTTCCCAGTTGCCAACAGCCCAGTCCTGTCCACAGGGTACATCTCTGTTACATGGCACAACAGGTTTGGGTTTAAGGAGATGCTTGCATTCAACAGGGTGGAGCACCCTTTCCTCCCCTGAAACTGTCCGAACACAGAGAACTGTTCGCTTGCGTGTCCCTTCTAATCCACAGGTGGCCGAACACTGCTGCCAGCCGCCCACCCACCACCTGAAGAAGAGGGGATAGACAGGAAAAGAGATTAAAAAAGAGACTGCTGATATAACTGATTTGATGGCATTCAAAAACAATACATTAGGAGCATATGGCATGCAGACAGGCCTGGGTATCAGTTGAAAATGTTTGATACTATTACCAAAACTTTTTTTTAAATACCTTGCTTTAAGGAAAACACATTTTTCTTCACAAGCCTTTTTTCAATTACCCAAAGAGGGCCAAAGTTCTAAAATATTATATATTCTCAAAACATGAGCAAATGTGCAAGAACTTTGACTTATTAAAATACAGTCCAAAACAGGCAAATATTGATTTTAGAATAAGTAAACAAGACTATAAATCTAACTAGGCCTTTGATGCCAACTTTTAGTAGCCTACTCGACTTCTAAATATGTTCTACAAACACATTTTAGTTGTTACCAAAAAACGTTTTGAGGTTCCATAACTAGCCCTAAAGATGAAAATATCAGTTATTAAAATAATTCGTTCCATTGGTTAAATTTCTAAATTGTTTGTTATTACAGTGAAACCCAGGGGCAAGGGGGAGAGAACACAATATTACTCTTGTGACTAAGTAATCCTAAAATCCTAAAAACTCTAGATTAGGCAGTGAAATACTGCCTTTTACTTTCAAACCAGCCATAACATTCGGTGGGTATCTACAGTAGCTAGTTAGATAACCTGGTGACTCTCCAATATTATGAATGCAATGATTATGAAACAATAGTTATATAACTAAAACCACAGTACAATATGTTTCCAGACACAATAATACTGACAGTGACAGAAAAACAGTTCAAGAGCGCTTGAGAGTTAAGGACCTTGCAGGACAATCCATATTCTTGCATTTTCGGTATCTCCCTTCTGGACGGCTGTCTGGATCACACAAAGACTCATCCACTACACCCATGTCCATTTCAAAACACCGCACAGGCTGGTACTGCTCCCCTAAAACAGCCAGGAAGTCAGAAAGCAGATGGCCAGGTCGTAACTTAAATGTCACTGAAATCCTTCAACTACCATACATTTATGGAATAAGATTTTTTCTTGTTAAATGCAAAACCAACCTAAGCCACAGGTGGTGCTGCAGTCTGTCCATGCCCCATGCCTCCAACTGTAAATGGGTTCAATGACCTCATTTCCTGTCTCTTTGGTCTTCTTGATGGTGTACTCATACTTTATACCTAGGTTCTTCTCCTGAAATAGCAACTGGACAGCCACATGAATTATTATGCATCATTTTAACATTAAATATTTGACATAAAAAAACATATTTTTCATTTTCTAAATCAATTTGTTTCCAGTATATGGTGTATTTAAACAGATGAGAAAACAATTGCTTAGAGACATTTTATTACTATCTTTTCATTCACCCAGAAATGTGTAGGCCGCTTTGGAAAACATATAACGCTTGCATGCTGTGATTGGCTGGCTATCCTTACAGTCGCTTTTCTCTATCCCTTATTGGTTGAAATCACCCTACACAGACACTGGGTAAACATGTAAATTACTGATTACTTCTATACATCTCTTCTATACATCCTTTCAGACACATTAAACTTCTGTATTTTATGATGGCCTACCTGCAGCATGACTGGCTGTTTGGTGGGTCCAGGAGCGGTGAGGTTCTCCATGTTCCCGCTGCGTTCGTAGTAGAACGTCGTCCCGCCGGCCTCGTACTCCCCGTTCCACTGGATGATGAAGTTGCCGTTGAGGAAGTACTCCTCCGACGTCTCGCTCTTTAGAGCCAGGAAGTTACCTGCCTCCTCCACTTCCTTTACCAGGATGTCCCGCGCCCCCTCAGGTATCACACCCACGTCCACGTACCCTGGGAGAGTCGAGAGGGGAGTCAGAGTCACAGTGAAGTAATGGATGGCCCACCATGGCTGCTGCCACACTCACATCCAGACTACCAGACAGTTTCTCTCTGATCTTTAATAAAGGGTGGGTTCAGTCTGTGGGGGTGGTTGGCATGTGTGTGTGTGTGTGTGTGTGAGTGTACGTGTGCATATTCTGCGTGGGGGGCACTGCCCTGTCTCTGTTTTTTATTGTGTGTGGATGGGGGGGCTGAATGGGGGAGGACTAAAGCAGCTATGAGTAGGTCTCTGGAGTTTAATGATGTTTGTGGGAAGGTGTGTGTGTTTCTGTGTTTGTGCAAAGGAGGGGGAGGTCTGCCCTCGGTCTAAGCCTTTTGAAGTCTAACACATCTGGGCTGGTTATCTGGAAAGGATGCTGTGCGGGGCAAACACACACACAGACAGAGAGAAAGAGAGAGGGAAAGAAAAAATATGTTTTATTGTTTTAGAGCCTCTTTATCTATTAATCTGTCTTTGCCGTCACTCTGCATGTGAGTTATACTTTTCCAAGTGCAGTAAAATACGGCAAAGACATGTCTTTAGACAGATGCAAACATGTGGCTGAAGGTGCACACACATACACACACCAGCCAACTACAGCAGGACAAACAGCTGCACAGTGTGGACAAGAAGGCTGCCATGACAACAAAGTATCAACACAATGGCGTAATGCTAATGCACTGTCCTGAAATGACTTTCCGCCTGTAGACATCAATTTGAATTCTGTGCTTTTTCACACTCTTCTGGTGGGTACATCAAAGCTTCTCCTCATTAATAGGTTGTCTGTTTTGTGTTAGTACAATTTTATAATTGGATCAATTCTTATGTCTGGATAATTCAATTTGTTTCCAGCTGCTCAAATATTCTTTGTGTAAAACTCACCAAAGCCATCTCCTTCATCAAAAGACTTATAGACTGTCTCACAGCTTGTGCCATCACCCAAACAGACTCCACAACGATCCTCCACAGCGTTTGAGTCAATGCCATAGTCACAGCCGACCGCCTACAGAGGAAACACATGCACAAACCTATTAATATACAACGAGCAAGACACATAACAGAATCACATAAGACGGAAGTTTGCTCCACTACAACCCCCCCCTGTCTCTTTTAGTCTCTTACCCAGCCACACTACCTTGCACACTCCATTGACGCAGATGTTTCTGGACTTGTTGTTCATGAAGCACGGTGTCCCGTCTGTCACGGCATCAAGCATCTTCTCCGAAAAATACTCAACGACTGGTCGACAGTGCAGCTCACAGGGGTTAACTAAAGATGGTTGAAGGTAGGGGATAGAGGTGTTTAATTTAGTTTAATTCCAATGAATTGCCGACTCTGAGTCCAGTCTCCTAATGTCAAGCCCAACTATCAGGAACGGATGATGAAGCATACTTTTCATTGATGACAAGACATTTTTGGATCTTTTCTATCAAACAAACAACTCACGAGCCCGATAAAAATTACATTTATTATGCAGAAACAGTGATTCGAATTTAGGAAATGACACAGAGCACAAAAAGAATGGGTGCAGACTTCAGCAAGGACAATTACTGCACTGAATTGTACTGTAACATTGTATGCCCCTGCTAAGATACAGTAGATGGGGTAGTTGCATCACTGAGGGCTTTCTGGTGTAATGCTGCCCTCTGTTGGGTGACATACACAATAGCAGCCACAGCTCTTCTGTGATATGAACAGAGGGCTACTAGCATACTGTATGTGTATCTGTCTATCTGTAGTATCTAATTGCATATTTGAGGATTTGATCACTTACATGGGTTAGCCACAGGAATCCACTGGTAGAGCTCATTGTGGTAGGACACAGTGTCAAACTCACTGCACAGCATCTCTCGAAAGGTTGGCTTATTCTTCTGACAGGGTTTGGTATTACAGGTCCGATAACGCTTCCTTTCCCCAGTGCAGTACTTTCCCCCAAACTCTGGTCTGTGGAAACACAGTAGCACACTTTAAATCAACCATGTGATCAGTTTCAGCATGTCATCTGTTTTTGATGAACCAAGACAGGTTTTATTCCAAAAAAGAGTGTGAGACATATTCCAATGGCAGATCTGGAGTCAGATCTTACTTGGGGTTGTTACATTCCCTCTCTGCTGACTGAACTCCAGTTCCACAGGTCCTGGAGCAGTGAGACCAGGTACTCCACTGTCCCCAGCCTCCGTTCACCGTCTCTGGCAGTTTTCCCACAATCACACACTCTCCTGAGATACACCACTGCAGGAGAAAATGTCACAAATAACACTAGTAATATGACACATTTAATACTCATGGCTCTGCACCAGAATCACCCTCATATCCGTAGTGCTAACCATCCTCATCCTCAGGCTAATGAAATCCACACCCTAACAAGACAAAGCAACTGGCACCACCCACCTTCTCTGGTCCACAGCGAGTGCCATCTATAGGCGAGTCCAGTTTGGAGCGACAGGAGCCGTTCACTGAACACCAAAGAATCTGGCAAATGTTCTGAAAGAAAGACATAATCCATAAACAATGAGACTTTTTACTAAGATTTCTGACATTTTTAGTTGGTGCTTAGATGCACAGTACTCACATCAACCTCATGGCAGAAGGTAGCATTTGGGCCATACTGGAGCTGGCACTGGTGGTGTGTGGTGTAACGGACACCGAGGCGAGCCAGCGGGGTGGTTAGGTCCCTCTTGGAAGGGCGGTCATCAAGACAGAAACCCCAGCCTCGACTAAAACAAAAGAACAAAAACTTTTGAAAAAGATGAAAAAGAGAAAGAGTGCACAAGGTGTGGTGGTTGAGTCATTTGTGCAAGCGTGACCACCCTCTAATGACCCTTAGGCTTCTCTTGCTTTTCTGTTATTTGCTGGATTTTCTGGCTTTTAATGAATTGAGTTTGTTATATTTGCACTTATGTTCTTTGCTGCTCTTTCAAGAAGTAGTTTGTCATGGTTTGCTGCACATGAATGTCTTCATAACTTTGTTTTGTTCCAACACACACCCATTGCATTTTTGGAGGTATATGTTTCCGCTGCCTCCCTTCAAATCTGCACCAGCATATTCACTTTATCTGCATTCAGGAAGAGTCACTGCTTGTTTTAGTCCCATTTTCACAATGATTTCATAACTCCGGCGATTCACACAATTTGCAGACCTTGTGTGTTCCCCACAATGAAAAACAGTACTAAAACTGAGTGAATCATGTTATAATTTTATGATTCATGGCTTCAGAATAAGGTATAAATTCAGCCTTACTCGAGGAAGCGTGTGATATATTCTTTGGAGCAGGAGGACCAAGTGAGAGGCGAGCTGTCGTACATCAGCTGTCTGGACATGATGAACGGGTGCCTCCCTTCCAGCTCACAGTCATTCCCCTGACCGTCATGATGAATTCCAAAGCTGCGTTCAAACACAGCCAACACGAGAAAAATTATGATATTATCTTTACACAAATAAATGTTTCACAGGAATACATGGGCTTCACCTCTTGGATCTGCAAAAACATGAGTGTCCCTCTGAGCAACTTTCTAATCTCAATTCAAATTGAAATCCAGTCATTTGATAACTTTTGTTTGCGCAACATAATTTCCTGTTAGTATAAAGCAGTAAAACACATACATTTCTTGCCCAAACAGAATACTGTAAAGATTTGTACATAATTTACATTATACATACATTATACATATTACATTACATTACATTATAATAGCACATACAGTGTGTGTGGAATTTGATCTCAGCTCAGGTGTAAAAGTTAACTTTAGCTGAAAAATGAAAAATGTTTGCTCTGGCTAGTGGGCGGTGCTTGGTTTAGGCTTGCCTTGGTCACAAACATTCTCATTTTTCAGCTCAACACGTACAATAAAATATGTTTCTGAAAACATTTGAGGCAAGATCATGTGAATCACAGTTCACGAGCAGTGATTGACACTACGTAGAGACTCCTCTGCTCTTAATGGTTGTTAACTTTTGCATATGCCAAATTTGCATATGCCAATAGGAGCACTAGGGGGAGGCAGAGAAACATGAATTTTGTTTTACAGATTACCTGCCTAATAAGTAATTTAGTGGCAGTTTGAGCAAATATGACAAAAAGTTATTTAAAAAAAAAAAGTTACCTACTGAACCTTTAAACCATATGCCCCTGCTACCCTCTATTTCAAATTTGAAGGACCACTCTTCCCTACATCCACTTCATTCATACAGTCCTCATGATCAGATGTTAACTGAACACAGTCGGCGCCAACTTGGATTAAAGACAATGTGGTTTTCTGTGTCACAGTAATCCAAAAATGAAAACAACTCAAACTTTTCTGCCCATTTCTTTTTACTGTTACTAAATGATCTCTGCCCAAATCACATCAATCTCAGGTATCAATCTTTTGTTCAGTTACCAGATACTAACCATTATTTGCATTAGCTCATTCCCTAATGATGCAACTGTATATTCCTCTTTAGTAACCGATCATGGGAACAAGATGCTTTCTTTGTCACATAGCCCATTGTTATCATACTCTATTATTCAAGGTTTCACAACAATTACAAATCAACACACACACATAATCAAAAACACACAGACCTGTGGCCCATTTCATGAGCGATGGTGAAGGCAACAGGTAGTCCTGAATCCTCATTGATGTTGCAGCTGCGGTGTGGTTGACACATCCCAGACAGATGAGACAGACCCAGGGTCTCACAGGGCTGGTTCATTCCAGCACAGATGTCTTTCCTGGGGGGCGAAACACAGGCACATTATGTAGATGTCATATCTCCATCATAAGCGGGCCTAGCATCAAAAGTTATCTATAGCTGACCTACAAATGCATATGTGTGTGTCACTTGCCTAGTGACCAACACAGCCACATCATGATGAGCTGGATGTGTGTCACTCTGGGGATTGAGGTTTTTCTGCCAAGCACAGAAACTGGACAAAGTGGCGTCTGCATGGTGAACAATCTTCAACTCTTTCTGCAACAAACAGAATTAGAAATAACATTCTGCAGGTTTCTCATTATTTGGCTTTCTTTTCTTCTTTTTTTTTACATCTTGTCATTTGAAAACATCAAAATTTAAATTATTTTTTGACCCTGAAGAAAAATGTTTGTTTCCATCTTTTCACAGAAAATGTACAAAGTGCAGTGTCAGTTGCAGAGCAGTAACCTGTAGAGGTAGTTTATATGTTTTTAATGGACATGACTTTAATGCAACCAGCTCACCTTCATTCACTTTATTTTCTTAATTGTATTACACTAGCGATAAAAGGGAGCCAAGACATTTCTGCTGAACAAACAAGATTTTGATTGTTTTTCGTGATCGGTCCAGGTTCTTGTTGAATTTTGTTTGAATTGGTTTTCCAGTTTTTCACACTTGTAGCTATACGTGGAAGTCTGATGTAAACCAAGGTGAGTACATGATGTTCAATGGGTCTTGAATCTTCAAGTAGACACTCAGTGTGCATGGAGTTTGAACCACAGCCAAATGAAGGAGTCTTCCAGTTTACTTCAAGCTACAGTGCATAGTTTCTGCTGCCCCCATGAGGAATTATGAAATAATGACAACAAAATTGTTGGCACATCCACATGATACAAGCCTTCCACCCCTCCTCCAAGCAGTTGCTAGTAGCCAAGAAGGACACGGAGGATTAAAAAAACATGATGGACTCTTCAGAAGAGTTAATTATCTTCACTAGTTTCTGCGCGTGAAATCACCGGACGACACAATCTTCTGAACATAGCCATACTGAGAAATACAGAGATAGTTGTGTGGAGCTGATAAGTCTTAATTAGCTTTGTAGCAACTCATTTGGAAATGGCTTGAATGTAACGGATGTTCTATAATATCAAAAAGTTACACACTAAAGCTTTCACCTCCTAACTACCCCACTAAGGAATGCTTCATAAATGTGCATGTGCTTTCCTTGTTCCAACTTTAATATATGCATTGTCAAAGAAAGAAATCACATTAAAGTTTCTTAAGAAAACTTGTTTGGGCAAGTGTTACCTCTTCTCCCTGGAGTAGAATTAGGCGAACCAAGATTACATGGATGGCATTCCCAATACTGGCATCATGAAAGATCCCTGCCACCTGTTAACATAGAGATCATTCACCACTACAGTGATATAAAAACATAACCATAGTCTGTGCGTAAACTTGTATGTAAAAAGTATAATCAAATTCGAACTCCTCACCATGTTCATGATTGTGAAGATGTAGGACTCCACATTATCAGTGCCGTGGTATTCTATGAGTTTGGCATCAGCTACCACCATGGTCTCGACCCACCGCTCTCTGCTGACTGAGCGCTGTGAGCGGGACTGAGCCAGATCCTCCCCCCTCTGCTCCCTCTCCCATTCCTCCCTCTCCCTCTCCACCTGGACAGAGTCACTTGGAGCATCTAAAGCGTGGATAATGGAAGACTTCACTTGCAGTACACATGTGACTTATCCTTGCTTGACACAGGCGCAGACAGAGAAAAACAAAATGTTCATTTACAGTATGTATATTTACACAAACATCTGCCGTTCCATACAACACACACACACACACACACACACACACACACACACACACACACACACACACACACACACACACACACCTTGAACTCCACAGGGGCTGGGTGTCTCTTTGGACTCAAAACTGCGTTTTTTTCTCTGGCTTTCTGTTGTAACTCTTGGATAGACAATATGGGGCTCTGGAGTCCCTGCAGGATTATCAGGAGATTTCTGGAAAGGTTCGATAAAGTAGTGTCCCTCTGGCAGGGAAAAGAAGCCTCTCTGAGGAAAAGAAAAATGACATTGATGAAGATGCATTGAGCAGAATGTTTTCAGGTTCACTTCCTGTGCACAGAAGTTACAGATACCCAAATCTGAAAATAGGGCGAATCTATTGTCTCAAGTATTAGTTCTGCTCACTGCTGTCACAGCTCCCAACTGTTAATTAAAATTAAAAAGATTATTCCTTTTATCCCAAAATCTTGCCTAATGCAGCTTTAAGTCTCTTTTGTAATGTCATGCATTCCCAGACTGTGACATAAACAGAAAAGTTACAGCCTAGTACCTAGCATGCTTTTGTTTTATAACTTTTACGAGTTCAACAACAAATCACCAAAAAAATAAACGTGAGAAGTTAGACTGTCTTTTGTAAAGCATGCTGAAAGGGAAGGGCCATTACTCAGTAATTTGCATCTGGTTGGAATCCATCATTAGTCAACAGATCTGAATATGAACCTTTCTCCTTCCCTGAGGCACATTCTCTGCTGCAGCAGCAACACAAAGACTTTTTCCTAAGTATGCCATGCATGTTCTTACTGGTGCAGACTATTCATTTGCTGATCGGTGAGGTCTGCTGTTGAGACTGACATAGATACACACCCTCCTCACACAAACACACCTACATGAAAACATAGATGCATGCAAACACACAAAAGACGATTCTGTCAAATCTTGAATTTTCCTTATAAACACGCAATATGAATGTTTTCCCTCCCACTAACTGTTTTTAAGATCTCATCATTAAGTTGATTGTGTGTGTGTGTGTGTGTGTGTGTGTGTGTGTGTGTGTGTGTGTGTGTGTGTGTGTGTGTGTGTGTGTGTGTGTGTGTGTGTGTGTGTGTGTGTGTGTGTGTGTGTGTGTGTGTGTGTGTGTGTGTGTGTGTGTGTGTGTGTGTGAGAGAGAGAGAGAGAGCAAAAACAAGCCCAGACTGTTCCCGGATGAACACCTCCCTTTAACCCTAAACCAACTTCGAAATTAACAGAATGAGAGAGGGATGCATAATTCTTTCAAGAGCCAAACAGATTATTTTACATGTTAAAATGTGCATGCACATGAATAAATGTATCAAGGATACAAAAAAAACTTGAAAATGCACAAGTTTTGTGTCCAACAAGACCAAAGAATTCTAAGAAAATGATTGTTGCATCTGATTCTTGGATCTCTTCTCAGTGTTTGAGGAGCCAAAGGCAGATGTGGAAAATTAGGTCACGCAGTGCTTACAGTTCGGCCAGTTGTGGTCCCAAGGGTCTACCCTGCTGTTTACTGCAGTTACTCACTATTCAGCCTTCTGGGTCATCCTGACATGTTTTTATGTGTTTCTTGGGACATGCGTTTCAACTACATTCATTCAGCAGTCTGCAGAACTCTGACTGAGTATCTGATTACTTCATTCAGGGAGTCCAGAAAGTACAAATCTAGAGAAGCACTCCCTTTGGAAAGACTATATTACTCCAGCTGTTACACTGAACCTTGTAACATAAGATAGAGTGTCCACAAACTGGAACAGAAACTTTGTAGGAGACAACTAAGCTACTCAGGCTTATTTTGTACATGTAAAACCACCAGAGGAACAACAATAACGTTGCAAATGATAAACAAAAGGCTTCTTTTCTTTTCTTTTTTAAACACAGTGGAAAAGCCTTTCTCAATACTTTATTTACTATAAAGTATTGAGAAAGTCTTTTCCACTGACTCAGAGTGTGGCCTTCAGCCAGGGGTCCCTAAGTTGTGATGTCTCATCCAAAAAGCATGCAGGCTGATATACAGTATGTCTATGGTCAGCTGAGAAAGCTTCCTAGTGCAGAAAACACTCAGCTGATTTCACCAATGCTCGGGATCTCACCCACACACTCTATTTGCCCGGATTAACATATTACTAGATAAAGATTTGTTTTTGCTTATGAATCATCTCACTGCAAAACAAAACAAATACAAAGGTGTATGATACATATAAGGGTGGATTCTTGTTATTATGCCTCCCTGCCATCTCCTATATGTTTTCCTGAGCGTTAAACTTCCAAGTGAGTCCTAGCAGCGAGAGGCAGGTGGTGGAGTGCAGATCCATCAGGAAGGAATGCTACAGAGGCCCATCCAAACATTCAGACCCTTGCCAGGATGATCTGTATGATCTACAAACCAATTGCAGTCCTGCAACACAGCCTGCAAGGCTTGGCTTGTACAATGTGGTTATGGTATTACTTGTGATCCTTAAATTACCATGTACAGATCCTGTGTGATGTAGGTACTCAATAGACAAAAACATATTATAAGGATACCAACTAGGACTTTGTTTTCCATTTGAGCAAAACTGTGGGATTATTCTGCAACAGTTTTTGCTCTAAATCCCAAATGCTCTGCCAGCAGTGTTGGTCAGGAGTTCACTTTCGCCACCTCTTCTCCCTCTGCCACCTCCTGCCCTTCTCCTCCTCTTCTCCATTAATCCCCCTCCTCTGACCTAGAGGAAGCGTGTTTGGGTGTGAGGTGCCAGAGCCAGGGGAGGTTACCATAACACAGGTCTGTGTTCTAAATACATTGGCCATGTGGAACTGCTTTACTTCTGTTTCCTGCTTCTGTGGGTTTTGTAGTGCTGGCCAACTGGGTCTGGAATAAAGTCTTTGCTGTTACACAGCCTGTGGCCTCAGCAGTGATTAGTGGGACACAAGGAGAGGTGGGAGCGGATGGTGCTCATTACTGCAATATGATCAATCACAACAATTTTCAACATAACAAACGTGCATTTATTCTTACAAAACTATTTCTTGATCATTACCGGTTTTACTACACTTACTTGCCTTTATGTTGTTTCTTTACTTCACAAGATAATTCTGCCTGTGGGCTAACTTCTTTCTCAGAGGTCAAAGACATTATCATTTTTCATCTGCATAGTGCGAGGACACACGCATTTAAGTGAGAAAAATACCAATGTAATAGGTCTGAACATGCGTGATCTTTGTGTTGGCCCTCAGGGATCAAAGACTCTACTGAGAAAGCTTTGGCTTGGCTTGAATTGAAGGTTTTCCCAGGGAAACAAAAAAAGGACACAGAAATCAATCTCCATCCAATTACTCTGGTCCTCATGGTTTCACGTGTCCCGTACATAGTAAATGTGAAAGGTAAGCTGAACGTTGTAAAGACATAATCACTTGTAAAGTAAATATTGCTCACTATTTTCCATCCCCTTTACCATCTACATGCTCACCCTTTGTCAGATCATCATTAGTCGATTAATTTATTTAGTTGATTCATTTATCAGTACATTGACACAAAAAAATATGTTTTCGACCATTTTTGATAAATGAGTAATTGTTTTAATTATTTTTAAAGCAAAAGTGTTGGTTCCAGCTTTTCAAATGAGAGAATGTGATGGCAATTTGAAGACGTCACCTTGGGCTCTGGGAAATTTTTATGGGCCTTTTTCATTCTTTTCTAATATTTAATAGACAAAATGAATAATCAATTAAGAAAATAATTGGCAGATTAATTGATAAAGAATAATCATCTCTGTGGTTTTAGCTGCTATAAACCGTCTTCCAAAGTACAGAAAATCAGTGTAATAGATCATAGTAGGGCTGGGCAATATATTGATATTATATCGATATTGATATATAAGGCCAGATATCGTCTTAAATTTTGGATATTGTAATATCCTGATACGACACAAGTGTTGTCTTTTCCTGGTTTTAAAGGCTGCATTACAGTAGAGTGATGTAATTTTCTAGACCAGACTGTTGTTGTACTAGCTGTTCTATTATTTGCCTTTACCCACATAGTTATTACATCAACATAACTGATGATTATTTATCAAAAATGTCATTGTGTGCATATTTTGTGAAAGCACCAATTGTCAACCCTACAATATCGCCACAATATCGATATCGAGGTATTTGGTCAAAAATATCGTGATATTTGATTTTCTCCATATCACCCAGCTCCAGATCATAGTGGTTTCCCTGATTGATTGATGAGAAGGGACACACCGGAACATTTGGGATTGCAGAAAAAAAATCCTCTAAATGCGGTAGGTTGTAGATAATTGGACTTTAGAGTGACATAACACTTTTCAAATAAACTGCATTTACAAGATTTGGCAGGAAGAGGCAATGCAACCCACACAAACATAACAGAGAAACAGGAGGCATGACCCTGCAGGAGAGGCATTCCTGCTGTGACACAATCAAACACGAACACCGAAACATTCTTCATGACTAAAACTGACACATCATTTCAGAGCCGGAAAGTTCCTCTTTTTCCACCACCTCTTCCTATTTGGTTGTTTCAAAATATTGGTGTTAATCAAATTAATCAGTTATTATTTAAAAAATGCTGAAGTATTTTCTGGTGAATAAAGGACTTACAGAAATGTTCATATGGCACATATCTCTTCTGAAATAAAATTCTTCATATGTTGAGCTGCTCCCTTGTCTATCTGCGGTCCAGCTGTCTTTTAGCCTTTGTAGTGAAACTATTTATTTGATTAGAAACATTTCAGCCAAAGTTAAAAAAAAAAAAAAAAAAGCACAAATTCTCTGAACAAAACGTATGGCCCTATTTCCTGTCTCTCCATCTGTCAAACTATATTGTTCCAGTATATAAAAAATGTGCCAAAATCTATTACTGAAGCCCTATCTCAGCGTAGAACAAAGTAACACTGCACGTCCAAGGGTGGGGGTTGCAGAGTTTCTGCAGGAACAGACAGCAATGTGAATGAATGAATGAATGAATGAATGAGAGTGAAAGTACAGAGGAAAACATCTGAAAGACAATGAAGACGGAAAGGATCTCATGGTTGGCCGAGAAGCAGCAGCCGTCAGCGGGTCGGCAGCACAGTCGTTCTTCAAATAGTGTCAGGAAGTCTTTGAAGGGCAAACTAACACACAGGGCACTGTCAGATGGAAGGGTTTGCTCAACAGCCTGACTGCCTAAACCACATACCAGCTTCCCCAGAGTGATGCTCCCCTTCCCCCTGTGTATTAAAAATAACCTGCTTGCCAAAAGCAACTAGATTTTTCAAAGAGATATGACCTTCAGTGATTTAGGGAGGGAATAGGGAGGATTCAATTTATGAATGAGACAGAGGTTTAAATGGACCTTTATGCCCTGTTATGTGTGTAAAACAATGTGATTCCTTACCAGTCCTTTACAAGAGCTGATGGCAGCAGTTCCTCGCACATCAGGGGCTTCCACAGTGCCAAGGAGGTGACAGGAGTTCTCCTCAGAGCGACGACGCTCAGTCCTGTTGACACTGCCATTCCTCCTCTCTAGGATGTAGTCACTTGAAACCAAGTGATTGTTTGCAGTCAAATTAAACATTAAAGTGCGACCCTTGTAGTTGACCTTGTAATAAACCTGTCCATCCAAACCAAGGGGTCGTAGGTCACGCCTGACTCGCCCACCCTTGAAGTGGTGAGCCAGAGAGTGGGAGATAAACTCTCCATCAGCGCTGGTTTTCACTGGGTGGACAGTGGACAGATCTGACTGGGACAACTGACCTGCAAAATAAAATGCAACACAATTGAAACAGGGTTGTTGTTGTTGAGATTTTTTTTTTTACCTTTTAGAGTATATTGATATTATTATGCACTTAACCATACACACGTTTCCAGTCATGCATTTAATTCACACATGCACAGAAAGGCAGCTTTTATCATAACTGCACGGTCTGCACCACACTGACCTTGTTCTGCAATGAGGGAGAAGAGTCTGCCAGAGTCGGAGAGCTCTTTGTGGCCGGCTGCCAAAATGAAAACAAAGTGTAGCAGAAAAAGAACCGGGCAGTCCTGCGAACATCGCATATTTCATGTAACCAAACACAAACCACTGCAAAAGAGTCGTGGACATTGGCGTTTCAGTTAGAGGCGACCACTTCGATCCTGCGCTGCACTGTGTCATGACATGAACACGCTCACAAATCTCCTTTCACGAAGGCAAACATGCACCGAGGGAAGACTGGGAGCCTGATCACGGTTATTGGGGGAGAAAGCTCCGGCTCTGTGGAGGAAGGAGGGGAGGAGTGTACTTTGGGCCAGCGTCTACTTTCTTTGCAAGGACGATCGAGGGGGACTAGACGCAGTGGTGTAGTCTACGTGATGCGCAGGTATACGCAGGATTTCCATATAAAATGCGCAGACACGCAACATACTTTACATAATATTTTTGACATGTTTTAAATTGTTATCTGTGTTGTTTTTTTATTTGCATAGGCTAAATAAATGCATTTTAGCAGTGAATTGCTGCATAAAAGTGTATATAAATTCAGGAAATGAAGTCTTTGACGCTGAAAATTTCACTGGGGAAGGACACAGTTCATGCTTAGGCTACTTTCCTTTGAGTTCCCTCCAAAACCTTTTTTTGGTCACTTTCTGAGAAATAGTCTCAATGAAATTGTAGTCGTTCTTTTTTGGAACTACAAAGAGGGGGTGGGGGGGTTCTTGTAGAATATATTGTATATAATAAGAGTGGTGTGTTCATTTTGGGTCATTTGTGTGAATGTGCATATGACCCAGCTAACAATTTTTGGTTCCCAAAACGTTTTGGTAACGTTTGTTTTTGGTTGCGGAAACGTTAGTTTTTGGTTAGTCTGTGGTTAGTTTTTGGTCCAAACGGCAAGTTTTGTGAACGTTTTGGAAACGTTAGTTTTTGGTTTGGTCGAACGTTCTCTGAACGTTCCATGAACGTTCGCCTAACGTTGTAACCTTTAGATAACGTTCCCCTAACGTTCGCCTAACGTTGTAACCTTTAGATAACGTTCTTCTAACGTTCCCCTAACGTTGTAACCTTCAGATAACGTTCCTCTAACGTTCGCCTAACGTTGTAACCTTTAGATAACGTTCTTCTAACGTTCGCCTAACGTTGTAACCTTTAGATAACGTTCCTCTAACGTTCCCCGAACGTTGTAACCTTTAGATAACGTTCCTCTAACGTTCCCCTAACGTTGTAACCTTTAGATAACGTTCCTCTAACGTTCCCCTAACGTTGTAACCTTTAGATAACGTTCCTCTAACGTTCCCCTAACGTTTAGATAACGTTGACGTAACGTTCGTCTAACGTTGTAACCTTTAGATAACGTTCCCCTAACGTTTAGATAACGTTGCCGTAACGTTCGTCTAACGTTGTAACCTTTAGATAACGTTCCTCTAACGTTAAGATAACGTTGCCGTAACGTTCGCCTAACGTTGTAACCTTTAGATAACGTTCCTCTAACGTTGTTTAGATAACGTTCCTCTAACGTCCCCCTAAGGTTGCAACCTTACATAACTGTGTGCATGAGCAGGAATGAATTACTATGTATTGGCAGGAATGAATGAACAGGCAAACTTGATTGGATTTAAAACTTTAATATAAAATAAAAAATACAATATTAAACTAGAACTGCAAGCAGTTATGAACGGGGTCCAAGCCTTGTGCGCCAGTCCTATCCGGCGCGAGCCGCCCCCGGCGATGCCGAGAGCCCGCGAAAACGGAGCACGCGAAAGGAAAACCCGAAGCGCCGCCGCGGCGAGACAAAAGTCGGTTAATTTGGCCGAGTGCGAGCTCCAAAGTCCGTAGTGAAATGCAATTGCAAATTTCCTCTTCGTTGCGTAAAAGGCCCAAACGCTTCTACTTCGATTGTAGCGACCCCTAAAGGGCGATCGTCGCCAAATCCGGTGGGGAGCCGCAGAGTGGCATGCCGAACAATACGCTCAAGTTTTGTGATGATGGCATTTACTGCTGCAGAGATATTCACATTGCAAATTATTCCCATTTAAATGCATTGACTCATTTGCCGAAAGGCCTCTACGTTAATTGTAGCGCCCCCTGGAGGCGGAATTTCACCAAATTTGGTTTGGAGGCTCGGAGTGGCATGTCGAACAATACCCTCAAGTTTTGTGATGATGGCATTTACTGCTGCAGAGATATTGACATTGCAAATTATTCCCATTTAAATGCATTGACTTATTTACCGAAAGGCCTCTACGTTAATTATAGCGCCCCCTGACGGCCGATTTTGACCAAATTCGGTATGCAGGCTAGGGATGTCATGTCAAATATCTCTACCAAGATCTGTTTTGATATCTATTAATTTGGCCGAGATATGCCAAAGTTCGTGTTTTGTGGCTAGCTACGACAAATTACTTTGGTTGTAAAGTGCGAACGGTGTAACGTAGCAAAATTCTTTTGACAACTTTTGGTCAGCTCTATATACAGATGTTATCGACCAAGTTTCGTGCACATCGGTCGCATGGCCTAGGACGAGTACGAAAACATTTTTTATTGCATTGCGCGATTTTGCGAAAACATTTTTTAGTAGAAATGGAAGTGTCCTATATAGTCAGATTCAGATGGATACAAGGAACAAGGACATCTATAAATATTCCGTCTGAGATGTAGCATGTGGGAGTTATAGGCAAAAACACGTTTTACGTCATTGTAGCGCCACCTAGTGGTCCAGTTATGTAATATTTGATCGATCTGGTCCAGGACCCATTGTACATCGACAGTGTAAATTTGAAGTTGCTCACATTAGTGTAAGTGGTAGATATAAACCTGGGTCCCATTTGGGTCCCATAGGCCACGCCCACTTTGACGAATCAGTACCCCACTGCAGTGCTCGCCTCAGGAGTGGGCCTACATGGTACGCTCCAAATTTCGTAAAAATCGGATGAGCCGTTCATGAGATATTAACTTTTTGTACTTTTGGCGCCCCCTATTGACCAAATTTTGTAAAAGTTGTTTCAGACACTGACAGGCTCATGTCAAACAAGAATCTAAAGATTTGCGATGATATCATTGATTTTGGCCGAGATATGGCAACGTTTGTGTCTTCGTAGCTAGCTACACAAATTTGTTTGTGCATAGTTTACGCAGTTTTCATCTGAAAATTTTTTTTTTGATACCTTGTTGTCAAGTCCGTCTATAGATGCTACAGACCAAGTTTCATGCAGATCCGTTGCACGGTCTAGGAGGAGTACGAAAAAGCAGGTTTGAGATAAATCGCGATTTTTCACGTATAAAATTCTAGGCGGAAATGGGCGTGGCCTATACCACGAGATTCAGCTGGATCCAAGGAATGCGTGGATATGTGTATTTTTAATGTGCGATGTACGGTTCGGGAGTTATAAGGCCAAACGCGTTTTTTCTGCTATAGCGCCACCTAGTGGTGCAAGTGGCTGAATTTTTTCGTCCAAGGTCCCTGCAGTGATCTGGACCAGTCCTGAAAAGGGCAACTTCCCACGATGTACGGTTTAGGCTGCAGTATCAGTTTTAGAGGCGGAAAAATAATAATAATAATAATAATAAGAATTTTTACAATTTCAATAGGGTTCCACAGCCCTGCTGTGCGAACGGCGTAGCTTCGCTACCGCCGGTTCTCGCAACCTCGGGCTTGGACCCCTAAAAATACAATATTAACACAATATAAACAGGCCTGGAAAAATAAGCAAAAAATACAAATAAAAAAATGGAGTGGGATGTAGTGCAAATGTAAAAAAAAAAACATATATATATACACATATATATATACACACACATACATATACATATATATATATATATATATATATATATATATATATATATATACACAAAAAAATACAGTGATCCAACAAGTTCCATGGCTAGTCCTTCTCAGCTGGCCTAAAAAGAAAGAAACAAAAGTTTGATGTCATACTAAGAATCAACACATTGACAAAAGCAAGACTAATTGCCTTCTGTTTTTCACATCATATAGAAGAATTTCAATGTACCGTCTGTGTGGGGCAAACTTTAGCGCCAGCCCGATCAACTCCTCCACTCCTGCTGCAGTCAGCGTGGGGAAGCTCTTCTGAGAGGCCGCTAGAGTAGAAGTCAAAATGAAGCAAAGTTACAAGTCAAATTAAAACCTCTTATCAGCCAAGCTAAGCATAATACTGATGTGAACAATAAAATAGCACATGCCTGTTATAACCCTGCATATAGTCAGGTCATGGAAGGCCTTCTTTGCCTTTCTTCCCCGCAGGCTATACTGCTTCAGCACATCGTTGGTTGCCACTCGCCGTAGCATACGCCGGACTGTAGAGCCTGAGGTCGGACCTCCAAGCGTTGCCAGGAAAAGTTGCTTTCGAAAAACATATAGAAATACAAATTATACATGTGGAACATGTGGGGAGCTTGTACAATCTCATTTTGTAAGATAAGTCAGTTCAGTTATAATGATATTTGAAGTTATGCAATTATATAGTGTTGATCTTAGGGCACTTAAATACCATTTTGTTCCTCCTCTCCTGTTGACTGAGACTCCTGCAGCTCGGTGACTGTTGAGCAGGGCGACAGCAACATGTCATCGACTGGAGCAGAGGGAGGGGACTGGGAGCTCCTTAAGGGCATCAGCAGCTCATCCATCTTTTCCTCATGTGTCCATCCGTTGTGCCATGCGGGTAATGATGTCCTCATGGCTATGGAAAAATGTATGGTTTTAGTTGTTATACATGATATACTTATACTGATATAAACAACTTAAGTGAGTCTTCTTACCTCTCATTTCCGTCTCCATGGCTGAGCCACCTCCCTCTGTGTGATGAGTTCTCCTGTTTACAACAACAAAACAGTTGAGTTACTCTCAAGGTCCTTGTCATGAAATTGTATTAATTGGAAATGGAAAATTCAAAGCAACTGTACCTTCAACTGGGTCCCAAGATGAAGTGGCAGGCCGAGCTTGTGTTACAATAGACCCCCCCCCCCCAACTCTGGGCTACCAGCAGGTTCCCTGTGTGGTGTTGACTCATCTAAAAATAAAGTAGATGTAAATATTGGTCAGGTCATTTATGGTAGGTTTCTTGTACATGCAATTGCAAAAGATTAACCTATGCTGATACATTAGACAATCGCTAAAAACTAAACAAATCATCAGAACAGTAACGTGATATGCACCAGATTGAATGTCAGTAGTTTCATGGCAGGAAATATGCCTGTTTCTTAAATGCATGCATAAATGTAAACTTACAGACAGTGTCTGTAAGTTTACATTTATTTACTATATAACAGTCTGTCTGAGACAGGGCTTCCAGACACACGCTCCGTCCTGGAATGCTTTCTTCCTTGTGGAACGGATTCATCTGAAATAAAAGACCATGCAGTTTGTACTGATTGCAAAATAATATTTTAATTGTGTAAATAATGTTCACGTAGGTGTAATCATTATGTCGTGCTAGTTAACCTGCAGTTTCGTGAACAGAGCTTCTCTTAAAACATCCATGGCTTTATCTCTTATCCACGTTACAGGCTTTACAGCATACAGCCCTCGGATGTATCGTAAGATGAGTGTTAAACTCTAAACCCACATCGGCTCTTAGGGACACATAAGATATTAGCTACGTTAGCTAGCTACCTAGCTCCATTATTTAGCTTGAGCCCCCAGCAGTATGGGGAAGCGCTAATGACGTTGCGTCCACGTAAAAGGCTTTACAGCATACTTATGATACATCCGAGGGATGAATGTATCATAAGATAATAATACCATGGATGTATTAATAGAACACATGGTGAATTAGCTGCAGCCTCCAATTTGAACGTGCATTCAGTGAGTCCGACTGAGTTCAGCTCGACTCGCTGTATAATGCTGGCACCCATGTCAGAGCTTTCTTAAAGTTGTTTACCAAAATCTCTCACCTTGTTGTCCATGTTCCTTATGTCGTCTAAAACATCACCGAGGGAAAGTTCAGTCTCTGTCGCCAACGTTGATGTATCCATAGGCTAGCTAGCTAGCTGTTTCCCGCGTTAGCATTCGGGCTAGCACTGCTAGCCTAGCAGTCTTGAGCGGAGGACAGTCTGTTGACGGTCGACAATGTCTTTCTTGGCATCTTTGTCCTACCTTGCGTTATAACACCGCCGGTGAGGTGTAGTCAGCATATGTTTTAGTCAATGGCAGTATTTTAGTTAGAATTTGGGACCAAAACGAACGGAGCTAGAGAACGTTGTGCCGCTCGCGTGGCGTGCACTGTTCGCCGGTGTACATCCGGAAGTTAGGACAGACCTTCGGTCACCTGAAAGCAGACAGCCTTCCCCCTACTGGCGCGGGGGTGTAACGGTTGGCTTTGTACACTGAACCGAGCCTGTTAGAAGTGAAATGAAGAGGTGAATTTTCATAGTTGTGAAAATCGTTGTAAGATAGACTGTTGTTTTAACCCTAACAAAGTTTGTTTTCTCGAGATTTTGTTTTCTCGACAATTCTTTTTTTGTTTTCTCAAGATTTTTTTTCATGGATTTTTTTTTTTTTTTTTTTGCCTAAGACACCCTTCCATTTAACCCGGGGAATGTGGCTCCATAAGCGGATAGAAATCTGCCGTTTCTCCCTCTACTTCTCCGGTCAAATACTTGGAAAAAAATCCCACAACATCCCCGAGCAAAAGGCTCCATGAGCAGATAGGTCTGCCGTTTCGTCCTCCTCTTCTCCGGTCAAATACTCGGGAAAAATCCCACTAAAACAGCGTTCAATTTAACCTGGAGAAGAGAAGGGAGAAACGGCAGACCTCTATCCGCCCATGGAGCACATTCCCCGGGTTAAATGGAAGGGTGTCTTAGGCAAAAAAAAAAATCCATAAAAATAAAATCTTGAGAAAACAAAAAAAATAAATCTCGAGAAAACAAACTTTGTTATAGATAACGAATTAATAAGTTGTTATCACGAGATAACAGTGCATAAAAAAACCCACAAAACTATTGTTTTTTAGCAAAATTGATATCAGCCTAAACATATATATATATATTTTCTTGCTATGCTGTTTATCTTACTTAGCTACATTTTATAAGACCAATCATTTGAGCTGGTTTTAATAAACATTTTCAAATCGCACTCAGAACAACCAAAAACAACTAAACGGTAACGTTGTGTGGAGGTTACAGCGCAACCACAGGATAACGTTTGAGTTGGTTGGTTTCCCTAACGTTTCGGTAACGTTATAACCATGAGGAAACGTTACCTCAACGTTAGTTTTTGGTTTGGTTCGAACTAACCTTTAGATAACCAAAAACTAACGTTATTTAACGTTCCCGAAACGTTTTGTGTTAGTGGGGGAGACGACTGTGGAATTATTATACTAAAACCATTTTTATTTTATTTTTTGTGTTAAAGAAATACTTGGTAGTTTTTTTTCGAAGATTTTATTATAACATTGAAGCTTTTATTTTGACTGTCAACCAAAAACGTTATTTTATCTTATGTGTTTTATCCAGCATATTTTTATCAGCCGAAGATCCGTTGCTAGTCCGGGTACCAAACACACAGACTTATAGCTTCAGCGAAATGTCACCCATGCGACTTTGAAGTGTGTCTTTCTAATTACATATTTTCACGATCTTATACTTCAACAGTTTTACGACAAACGGAAACTTTCTTGACTTGGTAAATTATCCTTTAAACTGATGAACATGTAGCCTATGTGTATGGCTCACTACCGAATTAAGGTCCCGGTGGTCCACCGGAAGGGGAGGGACTTCGTCTTTGTACTTTGTCTCTTTTGGCATATTAGGCTTTTATTTGATAGGACATCTTAGATATGAAAGGGGGAAGAGAGAGGGGAAATGACATGCAGGAAAGGGCTGCAGGTTGGAACCAAACCCGCGGTTGCTGCAGTGAGGACTAAGCCTCTGTATATGGGTGCACGCTCTACCATATACAGGCGCCGACCCTCGCCTCTCTATATAAATAAAGAAAAAAAAAACTGAGAATAAAGGAGAAAAGTGTTTTAAAGGTGCCCTGCCGCACAAAACTGTTTTTACTTGCATTTTTTGAAATATGTTAGGTCCATATGTGTTTGTGTTATGTCGTGAATGTGAAAATTAACTTCTACCTGTCAGCTCTAGCCACTGAAAAGAAATAAGCGGAGAAATCAGGCCAATTACAAAAGCTGGTCAGTCTGACGTGGTGTTGCCTGAGCTCATTACTATTCATGAGCTCACCCAGTTGCGCTGGGTAAAGGATGCTGATAGCCAGGCTCTCATTGGCTAGCTGTTAGCCAATCAAGCAGCTTAGCTCGTTGAATATTAATGAGAACTGGCACAAATCGAGCTGAGTCTTCCTGCAGGCTTTCTATACCACGCTAGAATGGCTTGAAACAAGGTAACCAAGGCATTCTTTTCACAAAAAATGTTACAGAGTCCATGGTAGAACTTCAGACATTTACGTTTGTATCATGCCTAAGTGCAAATCATCACTGTCGTTGAATGGTGCCGCCAAACAGAAGAGATAGGAGCGCGGTTGCAAATTTCCAGAGAAGTCAGGTAAGATTTCTGAAGTATATTGCTGATTTGCTGTTTGATAGGTTAGCCTATCCTCTGAAAGCTGTAACCCCTCTTGGTAAATACTGCTGGGGTTCAGTTGTCTAATATTTATCCCGTGAGCAGATTAATGTGTGACTAAATGGCTACTGAGACATGACACATTCCCTCCTTCACTGTCTCGGCCCATTAGAGACAGAGGTAGACAGAGAAGTGAACTCATTAAACTGTGGAGTCTAATGGCATCTGAGATTTATAGTTATTTTTCATACAAAGGATTTTGCTAGAAGTTGCTGGATAATGGGGCAGTGGCTTTTAAACAGTGAAGCGTTTGTAAGATTTTCTCAAGCTCTCAGAAATCTGTTTTGGAGAACAGGGAAGATCATTTTGGAACATGAAGGGCCCCTGCTAAAAATAACTTAGCCTAGTAAACCACTGATTGCACACAGTTCCACACAGATTATGACAATTGAGCTTTGAGTTGGCTTCAGTCGACCATACAGCAACAATAACAACACTAATAGGCCACACTTGGGGTTTTCCCCCAACTGGACTCAATAAAAGCATGGGATAGAGGCGGTGTTGTATGCTGTTGTATGAGTTGTTGTGTTTGTGTTGAGGTGTTAAGATAAATAAAAAAAATTTTTTTTTAGAACTAACACGCATTGCCTTACTGGAGAGAACACACTCTAACAGTAAAGGACAAATAGTGTGTTGTTAGTGTTTTACTACACATCTGGGATGTCTACCTGGAGTAAAATTGCAGGCTCTGTGAATTTTGATCCTGATTGATCAACAATGGATGAAGATATAACACTTAATTGCTCACAAACTCAGGAAACTTGGCAGGCAGTTTTCTTTTGAAAATTCATCTTTGCCAAGTATCCAAGTATTTGCCTTCTTATCATTCCCACAGATGTTACCCTAATTGACCCCCTCCCCCCAAGTCCCCTGTTACAGTAATGTGCAACAGACTGTGAAATGTCTAACCTGGAAAAATAATCAGGACCTTTTGTTAGTCTTAGGTGGGAGAGAGAGGCTTTTACACAGAGAGACTTTGGCCACATTCCTCATCAAGGCTTCCCTGTGTTATGATGAGTAACATGTCTGAGAGATCTGTGGCATTTCAATGTAGTAGATCTATTGTTTCCCAAAATGCATCAGTTCAGGTCAGTAATCGTCATATCACTATAATAAAGTTAATGCATCAGTGTAACCCGCTACATAAAGTTGACCAATAATAAATATATATATATATATATATATATATATATATATATATATATATATATATATATATATATATATATATATAGTATATATATAGTATATATACGAATTGTCTACAGAAATAGTATAGTAATAGTTTTTTTAATCTAAAACCTCTTACCAAAAGGTCTACATGTTCCTGAGCTATTTCCGGAGCTTTCAGTCATATTCTGTGGTCTTCATCAGTGGACAGAGTTTACTCAGAGCAAATTGCTTCCACAGAAAACTCCAGAAAAAAACAAATATTTGGACCGTGTAATAATAATTTTGCCATTCTGCCATTTCCAAGGTCAAAAATGAACCAGCTAGTTCACATTTTGTATTTATTTCTTCGTATTTTAATTATAAACTGTATTTAAAATGGTAATCTCATTAAGATTAAGATTGTAAGAGAGACCTGAGTACAGCAGAAGACGAACTGAGATAAAACACAAACAGCATCAGAAACAATCACAAAATTACATTTGAACAAACAATAACAAGTAGGCTATTTCCCTACCAAACATGAATACTGAGCCACGTGTATGCTCTTCCCTTACTGTCCACACGGGGCGCTGTTGGGCTCATACTGCTCACTATGGCTGCTCCCTCCGTGAACTTTGTTCTAGTAGTAAATAGGCGTGTTTGCTCTCGGTGCTCAGACTTTTGAGATATTCGATTATTCCTCAGGAAGGACTGTGACAGGTAAGATGAGCTAGTGCAACTTAAAAATAATGCTGGTTATTGTAGAAAACGAACAGATATAATGCAGCCCTTTACAGTCTTCTAGTCTAAATATAGAGACGTCCTGTCAGTTAGGCTATTCACCGTGTGTTTCTGTAAAGTGTAGCCTACGTTACCTCTTGGGGCTTTACTCCCTGATTAACTCAACTGTCAACGTTGTATTTACATTTGTTAGCTCCCCTTGTCATTGTGGTTGTTGTTGTTGTTGTTGACAAGATGGATCTTTTGTCTGTACTTAGGTGACAATGGTGAATTTATATGACAACAAAAAGCACGTTTTTCCCACATACAGGATCAACATCCAGGGCTGCTGTACACCTTAGGGAATAAGGTAGAGATGGAGGATTTCTGGGCATTGGCCCTTTGGGCACTAAGGATTTGGCTGTACCTCGTGATCAGCCTCATTATGATCCCAGCCATGTTTGGCTTCTCACTGGGCATCTCAGAGACCTACATGACCATTCTGGTGAAAACCTTAGAGGTACTGTTGTTTATATCGTTTTGTTCCTCGCAGATGTACATGCTTTTAAGAAATACAGATACTTCTCATACAGTGCTCCACATAAAAGACATGGCCATGAATGTCTTCCGTCTGTCCTCCACAGTGGGCCACTCTGAAGATACAGAAGGGATGTGCAGATGAGCACCTGGAAGCCTCTGCATCTAATGGTGAGTAGAAAACTACGTGTATGGAAATGTTCATTGATAAGTAGATTGTGTAAGGGCACTCTTCTAATGAAAAGTTGATACTATCCTTTATTGTGAAAGATGGAGGTTTTGTGACATATGTGTGCTGTAATACTGGATTTCACAAGACACTTTACAAGTCTGGGCAAGCGTGTTGCTGTGATATTGCCCAGTTTTGAAAGAGTAGCCTGATTGTAGTGACTGGGTACCTACAGGGGATATAACTTATTTCACAGTTGTAATGTGCTACCAAAACATAATATACTAATGGATAAACTACAATACAAGCAAATGTTGCCCTTTTCAGGGCAGTTTACTGCACTGTTTATTGTCATCTACTTCATTTGGAATAATAATGATCCAAGAACTTTAACAGGCATGTTCATTCATTACTGTAGCAGCTCATATCGGTTAGGCTGAAATAGAAAACAAACTTACCTTTCTCAAGTGCACAGCTATGAAATGCTTGTATTGTCATTGAAGGACAACAACACAATACAGTAAAAACACAGTACAACTAGAGTATGCACTGTTGTGTTCTTCTTACCATGTAGTACCCTGTAAAATCAACGGAGCCGGCTGGATTATGACGTATCCACAGTTCTCCTGTCTGACTGACATGGGATATGCATTCTTTTTTAGAAAACGAGTAGTTTTTTAGAAATGTCTCATGATTTATTGTCTCTAGAATTGTATTATTCAACTTTTTTTTTAAAGAAAAGAAAATCACAATACTCAATACTCTCGAAACGCAATTCTTCTAGAATCGCAATAAAGGAAAATTGCAATATAAATCAAATCGGCACCCATGTTTTGTGAAAGAATCAAATCTGGACAAAAGGAAATAATCCCAGCCCTATTATTGAAATCAAACTGTTATTAATTTCCTAAGGACTATTATTTATTTCCATTAAATAATACTTAGGTATTGCTTTTTATTGTTGTTTTGTTGCTCTTCTTCTTTTTCTCATCCTCTGATGAAGATGTGAGTGATGAAGAGGTCAAGGCTTTTTTGTTACAGTATGGCTTTTGGCCATAACAAAAAAACAGAGACAACAGAACAAATGAATAATTTTACTTTTCAGATGTGATTTCCTTAACACTACTTCATAGTACAGTATTTTGCTGCTTCACAAATAACTATTTTTACATACAACACATAAAATGTATCTATGCAATTGGAAAGTGCTGCTAATGATACTTGGAGTTAGCAGGGAGGCAAAACAACTGAAATACCTTACTTGTGCAGTAAAGTTTACTTTAAATTGATTCACAACTTTTAACAGTTATGTTACAAAATTTGCTCCATTACAACTCACAGGGTTCACAGACTAAACAATTGTATTTTCCTAGTCACGTTTTCCCCCTACAATATGCTAACCGTAAGTATGTACTGATTCATACGTCAATATTGAACTATAAGTCAAGAGGACTAACCCGGTAAGTGCCGGGTCCCGTGCTGTATTGTAAAGTGTTATCAAGAACTTTTATCATAAGCAACAAGGTGAAGTTGCTCTGGAAACTGCCTGTCTCACAAGAAGCAATTACTCAACTCTTTATCGGTCACTAAACTGCAGAGGGAGATATCCCTCACTGCAACACATAAAGACAATAGTAATGTCAGCTAAATGTGGCTTCTGCAAAGTCCGGAGCATGTCAGCGGTACACTTTTAAAATATGAATGATGAATTCAAAAAGTGAAAGTGCATCATAAACAAACATAAGGCATACATTGTTCTGAAAGTGTGGATTGAATATTGAAGAAAGAGTTTGTTACTCTAGGTTTTGGACTTTGCCTGCTGAGTTATCTGATAATGTGGAGTTTGAGCTGAGGCCAACTTTTAACTGTTCTGGCAATTGTTAGGTAGATAGTGTTAGATACCAGGCAGTACAACCTGCATTACTTAAGACAACTCTCTGGACAACTCAGTTACCTTGTAATTATTGTGAATTTTAGGTCAAAATGTACGTTTTAGGTTGATTGTTGACACATGTTGTTGGTTAAGGTGACTTTTCTTGGTAAGTCGCTGCTGTGAGAAACATAATGCAATACCCCTTCAGGGCTCTTAATCTATCAGTGCCAGTATTTCATGTTGACATTGGCAGATGAGTCCGCTTCATTATGCCAAATGACACATTGTACATCTTTATGTGAAGCAAAGTTGCTGTTGATATTTTTTTCTTTTTCTGCATGCTTTAGAAATGGTTTAATGCTTTGATTTATTGTCATAATTTATTGTAGTTTTGTATTTTTATGTAAGTCTTTTGGCCCTATCAACACAATCTTAAAAGACATTGCAAGGCTGACTCATTTTCCAGATTGCTACTAAGAAAATAATAATCCATGTGTGTATGTGTGTCAGGTCTCATCCAGAGGGAAGATGGCTCTATGGAGAAAGAGTTAGAGGAACTTAGACGCAGTCGACCCAAACCACCAGTGGGCGGTGATTTTACACTTAGTGACTGTTTCTACTTCACCCGGAGAGGAATTGAGAGCATTGTAGAGGATGAGGTACATTTTTACTTTATTAGCATGAACACAATTTATTATGTCAATGGTAATAAGTGGCCTTGTTTTACTAGCCTGATTCTAACATTCAATTCTAAATTTAGGTGACCCAGCGGTTCACTTCAGAGGAGCTGGTGTCCTGGAACTTACTGACTCGCTCCCACAAAGATTTCCAGTACATCAGTCTGAAGCTAACGCTGGTCTATGGCCTCGGAATCTTTTTGAGATACTGCATCCTTGCCCCGCTCAGGTACACCAATACTGAGACTGCAAAATTAAGCTGTAGTGATACAAATGCAGTGTTGCCATCCAGACAGAAATAATTCTCAAAGGTTGAGTCAAACCTTAGTGGGTGGGACCATTTGTTCTGGTAAATATGATGTATAAGCTGACATTGAAGCCCATTGAAAAATGCAAGTCATGGAAATACAAAATCAAAATCAGATTCTCTCTTGTTTTGGAACAAGCTTTGCCCGCTTGGCGTTTTGCCTTGCTATATTTGCATTTTTTCCATTTTTGTAGCTTCCACATGGATGCGTGCTTACCATCTCGCAGCTGGTCACTACATTTTTATACAGGTTGACGGTCAGAAACGTTCCAAACACAGCAAAATAAGAGAACACAGGCCGAGGGCAGGGTCTTATAAGTGATGATTGAGAGGGATTATTTTTGTATTAGTCTAAACATTGTGTTTTTAGGAAAATCCTACTGTGTCTTTAAAGCTTGACCCGCACCAAAAATTGTGGATGGTTGGCTATTGGATTCAACTTCATAAATAGCATTGTTTCAATTTGCATTTTTTATTTTTCATTTGAGTTACAAATAAAAAACCTAAAACTTCATACATCTATTTAATTTGTGTCTAACTATTCAGTATTGTATTATGTGCATGAGTTTTTATTTTTTTCTGCAGAGTAATTGAGGAATAAATGTGTTCCACTTTCTCCAGGATAACTCTGGCCTGCATTGGCCTCACCTGGTTGGTCATAGGAACATCTGCAGTTGGATTACTTCCAAATTGGAGGTGACCACAAACTATAACGATCCAAATAATAGTCATATTCCATATCTAACGTTTTTTCTATGGAGATGGTTCCCTCCTCATCTGTGCTTCTTTGTGTGTGTGTTTTCAGGATAAAGGTCTGGCTCAGTGAATTGGTCCATGTGATGTGCTACAGGATCTGTGCTCGAGGACTCTCTGCCACCATCCACTATCACAACAGGTAAGTGAGCCTCCTCACCATGTAACTTTCTAACATTCAGGTCGGGAATATCATCTGATAATGACTCCATGTCTTCACCTCGCAACAACAGGGAAAATAAACCCAAAAAAGGAGGAATCTGTGTGGCCAATCACACCTCTCCTATTGACGTTGTGATTCTCTGCAACGATGGGTGTTATGCTATGGTACAAAAACTTCTTTTATTTTTACATTTTTTTATACTGATATCTAATTTATCATGCTAAATCATGACATGCTGCCATAACTGTCAAAATGTGTTTATCAGGTGGGTCAGGTACATGGAGGTTTGATGGGAGTCCTCCAGAGAGCCATGGTGAGGTCGTGTCCTCATGTCTGGTTTGAGAGAGCAGAGATGAGAGATCGCCACCTAGTGACCAAAAGGTCAGTTTTCCATTCCTTAACTCCAACACTCATTGCAGGCTTGTCATTGCTTGTCTTTCTCGCCTGTATTTTCTTTTAGAGGCGGCTCCGGCTTTCAGAGAGGTTGTCATTTTCCTGGCAGTGAAATCTCTTATTATCCAAACAAGAACAGATAGGTTTTGGAAAGTGTATGCTGTACAGTGACTCATACAGTTTGGATTCCAGTATCTCATAATATCACATCTTTACCCAGACATTCCTTCCAGATGTTTGATGTATTGTCCCAAATGTGAAAAAACAGTCTTCAAAGGAGCAATATGTAGATATTGTTATAGTCAGGAAATGGTTTCCATTACCTCTTTGTGTTGCTTCCAGATTGCAGGATCATGTGAATGACAAGACAAAGCTTCCCATATTGATATTTCCTGAGGGTAAGTGTGACCATGTAAAGAGATAGAGTTACGTTATCCACAGCAGTTGTATGTTTGTCTTTGTAACATCAAAGATAAGACTCAGTAAGTGTTGTTATTTTAGCCCAGTGCCTGATGGCAGTCTGGCCACTCAGCTGTGACAAATGAGCAGCTATTTCATGTGGTTTTGGACAGAGCTCACACAACTCTGTCCCCTTTAATCTCCTGATGTCTGGTTTCCACAGGAACCTGTGTCAACAACACATCTGTCATGATGTTTAAAAAGGGAAGTTTTGAAATTGGAGCAACGATATATCCAGTAGCCATTAAGGTACTTCAGTCCTGTCTGTCAATCTTCATCCCTCATTAAGATGTTTTCTGGCCTACTGGCTCACAGTTCCTAACTGCACATTTATGTATTTTTACTTTTCTCAGTATGACCCAAAGTTTGGAGATGCTTTCTGGAACAGTTCCAAGTATAGCATGGTCAGTTACTTGTTGAGGATGATGACCAGCTGGGCCCTTGTCTGTAACGTCTGGTACCTGCCAGCCATGCACCAACAGGTGTGTATGACGTGCCGAAGCACGTGAGCAGACACATGCATTAAGCCGTCTACACGTGATCCGCGGCAAACCTCCGCGAGGTTGGGCGCAGAGCACAGAGGCGAAGCGCAGGTCTGAAATTGATTGCGCCTTGAAAGGTCAGCGTCAACGAGGTGCAAGTGTAAATAATTTAGCGCTGCGCCTAGTTGGGCGGCACTGCTCTCTCCATAGCAAAACAATGGAACGGCCAGGAGAGAGCGGTTTTACAGCAGATCATGTGTAGGCGGCTTAACTCCACGTGTCCAGCCCACAGGTGCCACCCCTACCCCTTCACATTACACACACACACACACATATAACAGTAGCTAGAGTTGTTGAGATGTTGAGTTGTTGAGTTGAGATTGTTAATTCAAAAATGACAGGAGGGGGAAGATGCTGTCCAGTTTGCCAACAGAGTTAAATCGGCCATCGCTCACCAGGGAGGGCTGGTAGATCTACAGTGGTAAGATTCAACCTCTTTTCTTTCTTCAGTTGATTGTTATTTCTTTGTTCTGGAGTATTTTTCTTCTTGTTTTGACTTGTTACGTAAGGACTTTTATATGAAGAGTATATGAAATTTGGTCAGGGCTCAATCTGTGACTAAGAATAGTGTTTTACCCAAGCGGAAAACCTCCGGTGCTGAAAAATGAAGCCAATGAGGAAGTTGGGGCCAATTTGAGGCTGGCCCCAAAAGGGAGTCAATCCCCATTAACCCCCATGTTAAAATACCCAACGTTACAGCAGAAATAAACGTGTGTGTGTGTGTGTGGAGTGTTTCTTTTATAACTCACTTGTTTTACGTAATTATATTCAGGTATAAAGTTATGCATAATTAAGGAAGTTCTGTTTTGAGTGCCATCACAGGAGCGAGCGTAGACTGTAGGCTTTATTCAGCCCACCTCATCTCCATTTACGCTCCGGCCGGTCCGGGAGCCGGGAGCCGCCCACTTTAAGCATTTTTTTTGGTTCTTCAGAGACCTATGGGTGACGTCACGGAGACTACATCCATATTTTATACAGTCTATGGTTTTAACACACACACATTCATAATTGTAACATTATATCACAGCAACTTAATGGCAACTTTGAAAAAGTTTCCAAAGAAAATTTTTTAATCCACAGAAGAGCGTGCATTCCTTTAAGTCAATGTCAAACATGAAAAACACCAGAGAATAGTCATTTTTAGCTTGACAGTGATATTCATTGACATTGAACAGATGTTGTCATATGATTAGCACCACTCTCAGTTTGTCCTGTCTCCACCTGGCTGCCTGTGCAGGGATGGGGGCCTGAAGCGAGCAAAGGTGAAGGAGTCATTTAAAGAGGAGCAGCAGAAGCAGTACAGCAGCATGGTGGTGGGAGAAGACAGCAGCAGCAACAGTGACTGAGATCCCCAACCAGTATGCTGTACAAATCCCTGCCGTGGTTCTGGAAAATATACTGTACACTGGAAACAGGCCTCACTTCTCGACTCGAGTATGTTCCCATTAGCTGGACCTGACAGGGAATACTTCCAAGTGGACACACTGTGAAACCTCAGTTAAAGCTAAAAGGAGAGTCTCAGTGATTCACAGAAAAGTGCAATATTGAACTTTATGAGCAGCAGACTGTGACTGTGAAAAGGGAAAGCTCTCTGTTTTTACTGCTGCTGAAGATACTGTAGCTACTGTTATAATTGAATGTTAATGCTGAGAAAATAGCTTAGAATGAGCCACTTAGAAAAACTGGATTCACGAATGTCTCACAGACATGTCGACTCATTCATGTGCTGTTCATTGTTCATTGTTTTAGTTTACAATTTGAATACCCATTGTAGATTATGCAATGGCAAAAATAACCTGGAGGTATTAAGTAGATTTGCTGTTTAATAACATGACGTGACATTATTTAATAAATATAAGCAATTTGAAGAGATAAAAAATGTGATAATTGTGAATTAAACCTTTAAATATTAGTTTTATGTAGATCTTACTGCAAAATAATTAACACTGATAATCACATATATAACATTGTTTTCACTTAAAAGATGAGCAATCATCTGTTATTGCATTTAACACTGATAGACATGATACACTGATAGTTATTCAAAAAGGAAACTACTTGCACAGTGTTTTTGGTAACCTTTGACCCCCTCACCCTTTTTTCACATTACTGCAAAGGCAAAACATTAGCGCAAGAGACACAGTGGTTTGGCACTTAAATAATACTTGATAATGGTGAGTGTGAAAGATAGTTCATTAAATGTCCACATGACATGTGACAGCCTTAGAGGATAACACACAGCTTAGACTTTCTGGATCTCTCTCCACTTGGTAGTTGTACTGGAGAGGGACTCTCACTGCTGCCATTTTCCTCTGGGGTTTCCTCTTTGGCTCCTTAAAGCAAATTAAAGAAAGTTAAACAAAAAAAATAAAAATAAAAGTTCACTCACCAACAAAATTTTGACATAATCCTGATATTTCTTTTGTTTCATATTGTCAGCGTCCTCACCATGATTCTCATTATCACTCGGCTCTGTGTTGTCCTGGATGCCCTGTGTAAACACAAACATCACTTAATCACATGAACAACAGTCACAGTGACAGCCGCTGAATCAATCAATTGCAAGCCTCTACTTGATGACAGTACTCACCTGCAACAAGTTACTTTTGTTGTTCTTTCTCTGTTTGAGTTCCTGATATCTGCAAATATCAACAATGAAAATAGGTTTACACGTGATTGCCAAGAAACTCAGCTGAGTGTAATTTATTTACAACAATGTGTTGTGGAGAACAGCCAGTGTGTCTTTTAAAATGGGGCTTCCTGTGTCTTCCTTTTAGTGAACCAGAATAGAGGAACAAAGACATAGTGAATATTTTATGAGCCTAAATAGTGCCTCACATCGGGCATATGTGTCTCCTGCACAGTTGAAATGACAAACAGGTTGCTGTTGATTCAGACAGGCAGTGTTTAAACCAAGCTGCTTTTATCTCTTAGTAATAAAAGCCAATAAAGCCGCTCCATGGCAAATCTCCTATGGTTTTACCTTACTGAATACGATGGTTTCGGGAGTCAGAGCAGTCCTAGATTCATCACACTATATGTCTTGTGTTTATTTTAGACTATGATTTTAAATTTAGCTAGTTATTTTGTTAGTTTCCATCACTTATTGATAAACATCATTTAAAGTGGCAATCCTTATGATTTCAGTCCTGGTTGATTTATAATTTCTGTTTGAGTGAAAACAATTGAATTGTGCTGCTTAGATCTACCCACCGTTGCAGATAGGAGTCACAGTTCCTGTTGGCAGGTTCGGTCTTCCTCCTCAGTCCATCTGACGTCCGTGTCGTGCTCGTATCTGTTAGCGTTACTACACCCACCCTGCCTGCAGCTCCAGAAGCAATAGGCATATCTGCCTATTACAACTACAAATTACAAATTTCAGAACATCCAAAATAAAGTCACAATCATTTGGGTGACCTCTGCTGTTGCAAATGTGCTGAAAGTGCAGCTTGCCGTGCAGTATTGTCCTAGTCCTCTTGTTGTTGACTGGCTGTTTGCTGTGTGAGCAAGAAAATGTGGCGGGGGAGTTTATGGTGGTGTTTGTTGTTGTATCCATGGCAACAGTTTTCTCAGAGAATGGAACATCAATGAAGCCATTGTGAATGTGATGGAACCATAGATGGAACCACTGATATCTTCTTTACTTTACTTTACTTTACTTTACTTTACTTTACTTTACTTTACTTTACTTTACTTTACAATATTCAGAATTATAGTAAATATGCCTTTTAACTGTTTACCAACCAGGAAAAACAGCCTTTGTCTTGGTCGGCTCATCCACTTGCCTCTGAAAGGAAGTAATTACTACTAACAGTTATTTGTAAACTGAAGTGAAAATTTTAAAATCAACATGTAATTACATTACATAACATTATGTAATTCTCTCCTGTCTTTATGCCATTTTCCTTTAGTTTTTTGTATTCATTTATTTGTTATTCATTGTGTACAGTGTGAATATGATTCTTATTAAAGTTACATATATTTTGATGAGTTAAACTTATTTATTTTATCTTTGTTAAATAATCACAGCTAGGACTTTTTCTCTGTGTGATGTTCATGTTTTTCCATTGGCATCACAGCAATGGTAAGGTGTTTTTAGTCTTATTCCATATACAGCGTTGCTTCAGAGAATGTGCATTTGTAATCAACAAAGAAGCTTTTGAGGAACACTTTATTCTTAACAGCATACAAACAAATTAGGCAATGTTTATACCGACAGAACTGCAGCATTTATAACCGTTAGTTGAGGTTGAATGAATCAGATATTTCAACATTATTCCATCAATAATTAATGTTTCTGAATGATAACCAGCCAGTGTAAAAACAGTTATCTGCATGTTTAGATGACCTGTATGACCTACAGTCCTTGTTAGGATTCTTCCTTCTCATCTCCATGTGTGATGGTGTAGCAGAGTGACTTGTAGTCGATGTTGCCAGTTGGGTCAATGGGAGCGAGAGCGAAGGCCTGATCCACCTAGAGGTTTATGAGATGACAATTTTCCTGATGAAAATAACTGTGTTAAAGAATGGTTTGAGAGTCTGTGTTAAGATAGAAAACACAAACCTCCTCTGCTGTGAATTTATCAGCCTGGTTCATCAGTAACCGTTTAAACCTGGATAAACAAGTAATGTTTGACACAAATAATGTAAAAGGAGAGGATAAATAAGATACTGAAAATATGAAAAAGAATTAATAAAATGTTTCTTACTCATCCTTATTAACAAAGCCGGTCCCATTGGGGTCAAAAAGTTTGAAGGCAGCAAGTATGGTGTCTTCAGGATCGGTTCCTGGAGGAAAACAAACCATCATTGAGCATCTTCTAAAAGTTCATAAAAAATTCAAAGGTGTGTTTGAAAATCTGTGAAACACTCTCACCGTTGAGTTTCTCCCCAAAAAGAGTCAGAAACACGGTGAAGTTGATGGGACCCTTCCCCTCATTCAACATCGCATCCAGCTCCTCATCGTTGACATTGAGTTTCCCTGGTACACAATCAGGAATCACACACACACAAACACATGCACGCACACACACACACACACACACACACACACACACACACACACACACACACACACACACACACACAAACCAATTGAATTTAAACAAATATATCAAATGCAATAACATAAGCAGGTTACATCAGTGCAGCCTTTTTATTTTTAGTTGTACATTAAAAAAGATAAAGAGTTAAAGGTAAAGAAAATACCCAGCTGTCCATAGGTCTCCCTCAGGTCCTGCTTTTTGATAACACCATCTCGGTCTTGGTCAATGCAGCCAAAAGCCTGTGGGACAAAGTCAAAAAAATAATAATGATACAGAATTAAGTTTTCACAAGTGTAGACAGGTTGATTAAAAATGATACTGAAATACTAAAAAGGAGATATTTCACCCTGCACAGTTTACAATAATCTTATTTCATAACCAGATGTAAGAATGTATGTTGAATTGCATTTCAGGATTTTCTTTCTTCTCAATGACAAGAGTCAAAAGAGGGGAAACTAGTCATAAAAATTATTATTAGTGAATAGTAAATGTCAAATTTGCTCTTTCCAATATGTGCATCTCCAAGGTAACTTCACAATTGTTGAAAATTAAAATAGGAATTGTTGCATTGATCTTTTATAAGGTTTCTTGTACAATGAGCTGTTTTCTAAAAAAAAAAAAAATAGCCTGGGTAATTATGGCATACATTAACTTTAAAATTTTAAACATTCATTCTATTTTCATTGTTTTAGGTTGAAATTTACAAAATGTAGGTTGTGCAAAAATGAATGCTTTAAAGAATCAAGCTATTAACTCAAAATTATTATGATAGAGATTAATTAAACTAACAAAGTTAAAGTACTTATATTTCCATTTCCCTTCCCTTGCATGGATTTGAAAATCAAAAATCCCAGGTTTCTACACAAATTTCCTCCAAGAGATGTTTTAAAGGGAGCTGTTTAGAGGCAGGGCAAGATGCAGTACTGTACCTCCTTGAACTCCTGAATCTGGGACTGCTCAAACATAGAGAAGACATTGGAGCAAGACTTCTGTGCTCCCCTCTGTCTCTTATTGGAGGCCTTCTTACTTGCCTGAGAAGATGGACACAAACTCATTCGGTTTACACACTGATATTTTTGGACTGCAGAAGTATACAAAACAACTGCAATAGACAATAACAAAATGTGCTCTTAAATACACAGCAACCTCAATATGATAGAGATAATAGTAATCCTTAATTGGGTTTTCTTCATCACTGACTCAAAGTGTGGAGAGACCAAAACCGCTGACTTACCATGTCTGAATGATCGTACGTGGACTCCCAGTCGAGGTGTGATGCTGGGGTGGGTTTTTATATATGGCCCAGCTTATCTTCTTCCTTCCTATAATAGCCTGTGGTGGGCAGCACAGCCCCTTACATGGCCATGGCTGCTCTCTGCGTGTCACTGAAGGTACCTGATAAGAGATGAAGCAGACAGGATTCCTCTGGGCTAGAAAATGGAGATACGAAGAGTAGACAGGGAGAGAGGAGACAGGGGAACGTGACCTCTGACGTTTGACAGTCACTCAGTCAAATAAAGTTCTATTTATATTTTTCTAAATTCTATTCTTATTTTATAACTCTGATTTTAAAATCAGTTTACATGAAAATGAAAAGACTGATCAAATAAAACCAGCTTAACAATATAGCAGCTGGTGTGTTATAAGTGAAATAACACTTCTCTTAAAACTCTTGATTTACTTTGGACTGCAGTTTCCTGTTCCGTTATACAGATGTGACAAAGAACCACAACTTCAACATTTGTTTACAGGTTCACATAACCTAAAACACATTTGCTAATCCATTTCAGCTGTGGACTTACATCTCAGTCATATGGCAATTGAAAAAAAACAATAACATAAATGTAAAGTGTTTTAGTTTAATTAGTTAATTAGTAGTTAACTAGTTTAGTTTAATTAAGCAATGTAATTTACAGTTAAGCATAGTCACATCCAAAGCACATTTCATCATGCATGAAAAATTTCCACCTACTGGCTAAAACACATAGAGTTGTAAACATAAGGTTTAAATATACAATACCAAGAAATATTTCATTGCTCACAAACCTGAAAATACTACACAACAAAGCAATACATTTGATATAGTCATAGTTTAAAACAGCATTTATAAAAAAAATCCTTGTGTTATGTATAAACAAGTTTGCACAGCTATTATAATATATCATCAATAATACATCAGCCATTTCTGAAATGGGCCAGTTCATACCCGAACACTATCAACAGGCAGTGATACACAAGTTCAGAAACATTGAAATTGCTCAGGTTGATCTGTTGCTATCACTGTAACAAATCTATGTAGTTTTTACAGCATTATTACTGTATAATGAACAGATGTTACTGTTATTTGCAAAGCATCATGGTCAAAATTCATTGGCGGGTGAATTAAACAGTAAATATGTTTTTCCTGTGAATCAAAATTCAGTAATTTAACGGGATATTTTTTCAGCAACAGAAACAGTAATGTGCCTTTAATTATGGTACATGTTGCACTATACTGTACTTTATTTAGTCTTGTCAACAAAAATGGTCAAAGGGCCGTCAGGCTAAAAATGTCTACATCTGTAAATAATTCCTTTTTATCTTTCCACTGCAGAGAAGAACAACCCAGCCCAGGAAGAAGTATCCGGTTCAGAAACAATAAATGAAGTCTTAGACATTTTATTGTTTAAAATTCTACTGTTTTTGGTTTGTATTTTATTTCCGTGTTTTTATACATTTCCACTTTTAACTGAACATTTGAATTGCTTCCAGTGCTTGGATTTACTCTTTTGTTAAAAAGATTACTTGAAAATATCTTGTGTCACAGTTTTGTACAATGTGATGTTTTTGTGTTTTTTCACATTGAATTAATATTACTGGAATACATGTAACTGTCTTCACAGGCAAGTCTCAGAAAGCAAATGTAAAGCAATAGAGGACTTGCACACATCTTTGTGATTAACAACTCCTTTATTATTACTATTTTTCTTTTTTTTATGTCTCTACAAGTACAGTAAAAATAACTATATCTTCTCAAATAATAAAACAATACATTAATCATGTTAAAACTCTTAAAATATGTATTCAAGGTAAACAAAATAATTCCAGGGCATGCAGTTTACAGTCAGGGTAACTTGAACACAGAGGAAACAGTTGTATCTTGAGGAAAGTAATTTAGTTATTTACAAAATGAAACATGTCTACAAAATGAAACATGTTTACAAAATGAAAAATACAAAATAAATGTAAATTGAAATGATGAATGAATGAATATTTACATTACTAAAATGAATGCATTAACACCTGTTACAGTAAAAGTACAGCACCCTATTACTGTGATAGAGGTGCAGTACTGAGATTATTATTATAATAACAATTACAGTATTGTACGTACTCTGATTAAATTTACAGTAAGCATACTGTGAAATGGACTACAGCAACTTGCTTGCTAATTGCTGTCAGCAAGTTTCTGTACATTTCACAGTTTTCTTGTTACAGTTTACCAAATACAGTATAATACAAGTTGCTTTCTTGTCTGTACATCTTCCAGCCGTCCAGTTTGCTGACACACATCCTTCAGAGTCAGAAAAATGCCAAAGCTGCCAACTGTGGATGACATGTCATCAATGTTCTCAGATAAGAGTTCAGGCTTGCTTCACCGCTCTTCTGCCGGGAGACAGCTCAGTGCACATAGCTCTCTTTACTGTGTCAGCATGCATGCTGCCATCTTACAGGCCACTGCTGAGATAAGGGCGGCTCCACGTCCGCTCCCCTCATCTGACTGGATGAAGGTGATTTCACAGTGAGGCGTGAGGTCCCTGACTATTTTGTGGAACCTGTCACGGAAACTGAGATAGAGAAACAACATGTTTAATGTACAGAATCAGTCAAATCTCCATCTGTCCCAAAGTTAAGACAACTTTAAAGTACTGCATTTTAGGCAAATCTTACCACATAATCATGTATTTCCTTTGCTAAGTACTTACATATATTCAGAAAACTAAGATATTCTAAAACATGGAGCATTACTCACCATGGGTGCAGCTTGTAGACAGACCCATCAACCCCCACTGTGATCTTCAGGGCTTCCTGGCTGCGTCGCTCCCGCATCAGGTTGATCACACCAGCAAGCCCTGCGCCGCACATATGAGCAGAGCGAGTGGAAACACTCTCACAGACCAGACGCACAATGTCACAGTCTAGCTCTGACGGCAGAACACCCAGTGAGGACAGGATGTTGTAGATTTGTTTTCTGTCCCCAGTGTCACTGAAGACAAAATGGCAAGAGGCAAAATTAAAAACAGCCATAGTTTCTAGACCCACTATGTTCATAATACATAAATACTGATATTACTACTATGTTGATATATTATACGTATAAGTACCTTGTTACTGCAGTAGGTAACTAAATTGCTTCCCCGTATTCCCCATCAACCCAGTTATATAATCTTATGTCATCAGCATACACATAGCACAATAGGCTTTACATTATTATTTGTTTTTGGGCTTTTCCCCCTCTGTGCTTATGAAAATGCAATGCTTGTATACATACATGAATAATGTCTATCAATTTCATCATTAGTCATCTTTTGTCTGATTGTCTATAGGCAACATACTGTATATTTAAACAAGAATTGTTGTCTCTTAAGTGGGTGGACAACTGCAGTCAGGTTAGGATTCAATGGTTCTCACCTCTCCATCTGTGAGACGTAGCGCGTCTCAAAGCTGCCGCGTGTCTTCAGCAGCTCTGAGGCTTCACCATTAAACAGAAGGTCTTCATTCACCAGCTTCATCAGAACAAGTCTGACCAGCTCACCCATATACTTCCCGCTGATCAGCTTCTCATATCTATAGGAGGCAAGAACAAAAGAAGTAGCGGGTAACTTTAAATTGAATTATTGAATTATGAATTATTGAAAGGAAGGGTACATGAGAAAGGGAACATGATCTCAAGAGAGGATGTTTAAATGGTGGAAGAGACAGGAAGGATATGTACGTCACAAAACACATGAGCAAACAACTTTCTCTTCTTTCAAAGAAGGAGAGATGACAAGGATGCCAACGTCAATGGTCAAGGCTCAATGAGGCTGGGCTCAGCAGTTGTCTGTGTTAAGGGGCTGCCAGTGCAAAAGGTAAACAGTCATTAGGCCGACAGGCACTATGGCAAGCAGCGGAGAGGGGTCATTAATCTGACACCCCCACACGCTGACTGACCACTGACGTTAAGAGGGCTCTAGCCATTTATAAACATCTTCAGGAAAAACAACTGGCAGCCTAGCAACTATACAAATAGTATTGCCACAGAAGGATGATTAATTCAGAAAAACAATAATAAGAGAATAAGGGAGGGATTGTGTGGCACATTTTTAAATTACAGTGTGAATCTCTCACTCCCGGCACCTTTAATGACATACTTCAATAAGCTCGAACACTTGAGTGCACAGAGCAGATGAAGTTGAAAGACATATAGAGTTGGGTCAAAAAAAGCTTTCCTATGTGTGAATTGGACTGCATGAACTTACAGCTGCTTTCCAGGGTTAATCGAGGTCTCGTCCACCACTCTGTCGTACTCCAGTCTGAACTCCTCCAGCTCCCCGTTGTTTCCGAATGCCCCCCACTCTGTGTTCACACACATGCGGCCCTCCTCCCCTTCTACCAGCTCCACAGTCCTCATCTCCTCCATGTAACACGCATTACAACCAGTGCCTGGTAGACAAAAAGCAAAAATATGCACCTTAGGTGTGCTTGAGTCCGCATTTCTCTGCACAGACATGAGTGCATTTCCACGCGCCTTCATGCATGTGTGTGTTTATAACTACTTACCAACAATCATCCCGACTTCGCAGCTGCGATCCTCATAATAGCAGGAAATCATGGTGGCTACTGTGTCATTCACCATGGCAACCACATCCATCTCAAAGTCCTAAATGAAAACACCAAATCAGAATGCATTTAGAGTCATCCAGATGTAAACAGGTGTTACAAATGAGTCTTGTGTTGTCTGTTAAGAAAGCAGAGATTCTAATATGCAGTAACTCACCCCTCGTCTCTTGATAGCATCCCTGAGTAAACCCACAACATTGTTCCCTTCTGCCCCAGAAGCCTTGAAGCCTTTGGTCCAGTTAAGCAGGATACCCTGTGGAAAGAAAAAAGACAAACCTTAAATATATAAACCTTATAATACAACCAAAACTTGTATAAATCTGGCAAATAAAGTGAAACAAAAAGAGCCTTCTTGAGCGATCTTAGTATTGTTTTTGTTTTTAAAGTATGTCCAACATAAAGTATTACATCCTACCTTGTCAATGTCCTCATGCCGTACAGGAAAGGAGAAGGTAAAACCCAGAGGAAGCTTCTTGTGCTTGATATGATGTTTGTCCAAAAAGTCTGACATACACTCTGCTACGTAGTCAAATAGCTGCAGAGAGAGTGAAAGAGATGATATGAGATGTGGAGGAACTGCACTAAAATTAGTGCTAATTTCATTCTGAGAACGCTACAACATTATTTACAGAAAAACACAAAGAATTTTCTTTGCCACTCTAAGATAGTTTTGAACAGTCACATACGAGTGAAACTACAAATAAAAGCACTGATATCGCAAAACAAATTGCTTTGTAAATAAAAGAGGAACAGCTTACCATTTCAGCAGTGCCTGTCATGGCATCTTCAGGAATGGAGTACATCTGGTTCTTGGTCTCCACCTTCCAGCTTCTCCCCTCATCTTCACCCACCTTCACAAGCATCACACGGAAGTTCGTCCCCCCCAGGTCCAGAGCCAGGAAATCTCCCACCTCTGTCAAAACACACACTACATCTGAACGTGCATGTACTGGCTTTACCTGCACAGGTGATAATCATTACATTACATCTGGGTGACATCTGTGTGACTTTACCAAAACTAAACTGATAATCTTAGGATGGAAGAACGAGTATCTACCTGATCCTTCAGGGGTGGAGCAGACATAGGTTGGAAGCATTTTGACACTGGCCTCTTCATGTGTCTCTAAACGCAATCCTCTCTCCATCTCGCGCTGCATCCTCTTCATGACTTCTTTTAACTCCTCCTTCTTCAGCCTGAACTCTGACAGGATCTGATCAACCTGCAACGAGAGGAGAGAAGAGCAGGTCAGGAGCTGCACAGGGACTTATTATGTAGGCTAACTACAAAGAAAAATAGAAGTGAGGTTTCACTTTGAAAATAAGAAGGAAAACCAGAAGAAGTAACAGCAAAAAAAACAAAAAGAAATCAGAGCACAGACACATGAGATGCTACAGAAAGAAAGAAATCACTTCTTTACAATACAAAACGATGAAATTAAAGTACAGAGGACTCTATTTTCTGATTCAGAGTTCCCACATACAACCATATTTTCAGTAAAGTACAGAACAAAGTAGCATCTGAACATCTAATACAATCAAGCTCCTCACCCAGAGTTTCTTCTGAAACAACATGGTGCATGTGTGTAAAGACTATGGTTAATTCTTGTAACAGTCACATGGGATGAAAGCAATCATCCACAGCAATACTAAAGTTACAAATTACTTAAATCTCGACAAAGTCTTACTGGACAGAGAAGTGAATCTTACCATGAGGATCTTATCAACCACAGAGCTGTAGCTACAAGGCATCTTCAGCATCTGGTCGAGATGAGAGCTGACACAAAGCATCTTCATAGGTTTAACTAAATGAGACTCTGTGTGTGTTTCTAGGTGTGTGGTGAGTGTGTGTCCTCGCTGTGTGTGTGCAGAGTCAGTGAAGTGTGGGTAGCACTCAACGAGAACCTCAGCTGTTTTTATGCTCAGCTGAAGTGGGCTGGCCTCACCAGACGTAAATGCCAAGCCTTTCCCAGACTGACCCCATCTGGCTATTAGGAATTAAACACACGAACACACACACACACACACACACACACACACACACACACACACACACACACACACACACACACACACACACACACACACACACACACACACACACACACACACACACACACACACACACACACAGTATAGCCTCTGTTCAAAAATCATGAAGCTCTATCATCATTGAATCTACACAATTATTTCCTATCCTTTCTCAATAAAACAAATATTAATAACTAAGAAATATGCTGTCCTATTAAATGCATGCCCTGTACTCACAATAAATCACATTCTGAACTATATGATTTGACATTCTTAATAGTTTTACAAATGTTGATCATTAAACCTTTTGCTAAATATTCTTGATCTTGTGATATATGTTTGATGTACCCTACCTTAGGTTGTTTGTCTGTTATTCAGTTTAATTACTGTAATTTTGCCAGGACAACTCTTGAAAAAAAGACTTTTCAGCCCAGTGAGGTTATGCTTGTTTTAAGGTTAAAAAAAACACAAAATCATAATCTCAAAAACTCACTTTGATTTCGCAGTGTGAAGAACTGAATATAAAGGGTATCTCAGATGACATCTTAACCTAGCAACGAAGAGTTCAGGTAAATTTGGTAATTCTTTGCTTTCATGTGGCAAGGTATAACATGTGACCCAAACTTGAACATGAACCCTATGAATTTAGCTCTTTTTATTTAGAACAGCAATCTAATCCAATCCAATGCCACAGGGTTGCTCAATCAGGGAACCTCAGAGGTCTAAAAGAGTTACGCATATATTTGTAAAATTAGTAACATGTCTAAAATTAGCATCAGTAAGGGATGAATGACCTCTAAAACTAACAATAGTATGCTGCTGGTGAAGGCCACCTGTGCTTATCAGCTCCAGTAGTTTACCTGACCAGAGGCCAGAGCTTTTATTAGCTCTGACCTCTGGCTGTGGGGTGACAGTGACCCTCTCCCCCAGTGCCCTGATAGTAGGATTTCTAAGTCACACTGGGCTAAAGACACATACATTATGTAAAAGAATTCAATATACTGCCCATAATGTATACCCTCTAGCATGAAAAAAAAAAGTTTGCATCTCATCACTTACTGTAATACTGAATAAAATCTTCTACTGGTCTTCTACTGATGCAACATTACAACCCTCACTTTTTTTGCATTTGCCTAACCCACAACCTAATCACTTTTTGCAACTATTTAATAGCTACATATTAACTTAAGTATATTGGCTACTATTACTGTGACAGTATTAGTAGGATAGATAGATAGATCAATAGATCGATAGATAGATAGATAGATAGATAGATAGATAGATCAATAGATCAATAGATCAATAGATCGATAGATAGATAGATAGATAGATAGATAGATAGATAGATAGATAGATAGATAGATAGATAGATAGATAGATAGATAGATAGATAGATAGACCGTCAATGGATCAAAACCAAATGAAATTGCACCATTGTATAATTGTAGTACAAGGTTGCTCTGCTACAGTTTGAGAGCTTTATCAAGATTACTTTTATCAATCTGATGTTTAAATGTGTGAACAGTCTCGCCCCAGCTGTACTTTGTCCATATGTCACAAAAACAAATAGCAATACTAGGGAATTAGCATATATGGCAACTGCAGGGTGGCACAGCGCAAAACTACTTTCAGTCAGTCATCTTTTTGAGGAAAAGAAATACATTTTTGGAATGCTCTACCAACGGAAATAAAGACACAAACTGATTTGAAAATGTTTAAAGAAAAGGTGAAACAAAACCAGAGCTGGTAATGTATACACACAGAGAAGCACATAGATAAACATACATTCTCATAAAGACTTCGCATGTACCCATAAAATGATCCACATACTCATAGGCTATTGCCAGGAATGAGGAAACATAGCCTACACACATGCACTATGTAAAATGATTGTAATGTGATGTAAATATTGTAATTGTAGCCTATACAAGCCTATAAGAATGCCACTATTTATGTTTTTTGTTTTGTCCCTGACAACTAAAATAATAACTATGATTTAAAAAATCACATCATTAACTATTTCTTTTTTCTTTACCGTATCCATCGTAACACGACGAGGATTAAATCCTAAATGCCCCGTCGACCATCAGTGGTCTGCAGTGGAAATTCCGTCGTTCTTCCCAGTTTGGGAGATTCCCAAGTTTCTGCTGTTATGGTGTTTTAACTCCCCGTCCGTGCAAAGAAAATTTTATCCTTTTATGGGAAACGTTATTATATTCCCAGCACGTCTGATCTACATAATGTTCAGCAGCAAGTCTGAAACATATTTACATATCTGCAGTATTTTCAAGGCCTATCTAGTGAACAGTGAAAGGAAATCTTTGGGAAAGCAGCGTAGAAGAGTAATAAAAAAGCCTATGGATTTTTCTTTTCTTGCCAATATTTTAAGGGGAAAACATTCTTCATCTTCATTCATACATAAATCTATACATTTATTTTCATTATTAGGCCTATTGATATCGTATGAAAATAAATCTACTGATTCATCTTCATTCCTGTAGATATATTATGTAAAAACCTTTGGATTTGTCTTCATTCTTGCAGTTAACAGGTCCAGGATCGGCGCACTGGATGTGCCATCTGCTCCAACAGGCATGCAGTTAAAAAAGAAAAATAGATTAAAACATTGGATTTCCTCTCCAAAACTGAATTCCAGAGATGTAAGCCTTACAATTTAGAGCAGAAAAATATTAGGCACACCTCCAGTAAGCTGGCCTTAATGACCATGTTACCTCAACATCTTAACGCAACCAAAACTAGTTCCAGGAAAGGATGCCTGGCTGCAGCTGTCCTGCCAACGTATGCACCTAAAGGCTTAGCGGTTTCCATGCCAAAACGATTTCAATGCGTTGCCTTGGAAATGAATTACCGGCACACTTCTGCCATGGAAAACACTTACCACTTATGTAGCCAGGAGGAAATTGTTAAATGGAGCAAGATCACCAGAGAAAACATGAATTGGGGGTGTCACGTTTTTGGTAAAAACTTGGACTCGCAAGGCCACCAAGTTGTTTAACTTTAAACCCATCATTATTATTATTATTATTATCGACAAAGATAAAAAATTATACTAAATCACATTAGAAATTAGTCAAACTGTTTGAATTACATTTTTGAGCAATACCTACATGTATAGCATACATAGGTCCAGTATTTCCAAGATCCTAATTTTGTTGAAAGGCTTTCATTGTCTGGCTTTAAAGCAACTTACGGTATGCTCAGTAAGAAAAGGGCTAATTATCCCAAAGGAAGAAAGTTCACTGAGGTCTCGCTGCAGTTAAAACATATTATTTTATTTTATTGTACGTTTGAGGAAAAGTTAATATTATCCGTCTCAATTTGAAAATTATTTAAAAGTGCAAGATCACCCACTGATTGGACTAGCATTACATACTTTAAACAACATTTATCTTGTATCCAGTCGGAACTACCATAGCGGCGTGTTTGTTTCCTCCGGAGCAAATATCCCGTTGGATCGTCTGAGGATCTTGTGACGTGGTGATTGGTCACTTAACTGCATATTGGAAACTACTTAGCTAGCTAGCTAGTTAGCGGTAACTGCATTGTGATTAAGCCGCCGGACGTCTGCTATACACATTAACGAGTTTTAGTTTATGTGGAATAAAAAGTTTATTCGGTTGTTTTGACGGGAATCAAACTATTTGCTGCTGATTTGTCTGGTAAGTAAGCTGAGGCCTCACGAATACCAGATAACATCCGTAGCTTGATTTGATTTCAGAAATGTAACATAGCTTTGCAGGTTTTAAACGACATTTACATAAAGACTAGCATGTGATACGCTTGTACTACTTAATGTCAGTTAACCAATGGCCTGACGAAAAAAGATTTACTCAAGCGGAGCTTGACTAGCTAACGATAGTTGGTTAGCTTCGTAGCTAATAATAAGGCGGCTAGCACTTGTCAGCTGTGCTAACGTTACTCAAGTTTCTTTAGCTGCGTTATTGTTAGCAGATAAGCTAGCTGGCTGAGCTCGATAAGAACTATTGCTCTCATGTGATTCTGATTGTGTCATCCTCCAAATTAGATCCTCAGGGCTGTGGGATCGTATCTGCTGTGACTGACTGACCAGAACTTATACGGCGGCAGCATGAAGCTCTACAGCCTCAGCATCCACCATAAAGGAGCGACCAAAGCCAACCTCCTTAAATCGGCCTATGACCTCTCCTCCTTCAGCTTCTTTCAGCGATCCAGGTGGGTCGACTCGATATAACCAGTATCTGACTGAGTAAACATTTTTTTTTTAATGTTTGACTTTTTTTGTTTTCATTTTCGGTGTGTAGATCGCAGAGAGTGCAATTAGTAACGTTGTGATCTGTCTTAAATTAGTTGGTTTGGTTTTGCAGGATATGTTATAGTTGATCATAAGCCACAATACAGTCTTGGTGACAAAATAAGTCAGAAATACACTACCGGTCAAAAGTGGGGTCACTTAGACATTTAGAAAACAGAATACCAGCTGAGGTCGTTGCATTGTTTTTTTTTAATCAGGGCAGCAGTTTTCAGATTACATTATGTGCTTATATAATTGCAAAAGGGTTGTTGACTGTTGTTGTAGAATTGATAGGATCTAGATATAGAATATTTAATGCAATATTTACATCGCCCATTATCAACAACCATTCATCCAATGTTCTAAAGGCACATTCTGTTTACTGATCTATCATTTTAAAAGGCTAACTGAGAAAACATTGGAAAACCCTTTTGCAATTATGTAAGCACATAATGTAATCTGAAAACTGCTGCCTTGGTTAAAAAAACAATGCAACTGATCTCAGCTGGTATTCTGTCTGTAATGGAGTGGAATGGAAATTTATAAGTGACCCCAAACTTTTGACCGGTATTGTACATCCTGGACTCCAGCTGTTATGCATTGCAGAAAAGCAAACTCGAGGCTTTGAACAGGAATATAGCAATCATAATAAACTGATTAATATAACCCCAAATATTTTTTTTCTTTTTCTGGTAGCAGCACATTCACATCTTCAGTATAATGATGTCACCCCATGTTTTGCAGGGGGCGTGTCTACATTAGATGGTCACTGCACCAAACACAACACAACAATATTTTGACGTTAACCTGTTGACATTAAAATGATTGACAGTGTTTAGTCTCAATAATGTTGCCTGACCATACTGTGCTTCCACCAGTGACATTATTGTTTTGGTTTGTTTAGCGTTCAGGAGTTCATGACCTTCACCAGTGCCTTGATTGTTGAACGGACATCACAAGGAAGCCGTGCCTCTGTCAAAGAACAAGGTAAAAATGAGCAGGTTCAGCCCAATCTGCGAATTTAAAAAGTTAATTTAAAATTGTAATAACTGTTTTAGGTCTAGTGCCACCCAGTCTACGTGACAGTATCGACTTTGTGTTTTGTGTGAAGCAGATGCATAATGTTTACAATACAAGGCCCATGCTGGTGGCCAAGTGGTTAAGATGTACAGCATATAACAAGTCACATAAAAAGTTTCATAAAGCCTATGGTCAGTACGATGACTGATATGCAAACATCATGAATTGTGGCTGTGCTGTTCCTAACATTTGTTTGAAAATCTATCTTCTATCTATCTTTGGGTTAACCAATACCATAAGACCACAAACTGCCATTTTTTTTTTAAAATCACAGTTCTGCTTTGATCATACCATACATGGTTTCTCTTTCTTTTAGAGTACCTGTGCCATGTGTATGTACGAAATGACAACCTGAGCGCTGTAGTCATTGCAGACACTGAATACCCACAGAGAGTCTGTTTCACATTGCTAGACAAGGTGGGTGCAAAAACATGTAAAAAGAATGACATACTTATTGCACTTTGCTGTCAACTTCAATACTGAGATTGCTGTCTGGTTGTTTTTAGGTATTAGAGGAGTTCTCCAGGCAAGTGGACAGTATAGACTGGCCCTCTGGTAATCCTGAAACTATAAACTACAAAGCCCTGGATATTCACCTTTCTAAATACCAGGTCAGTTTGTTATCTGTTTATCAGTATATGTGTCATAAACAATTGTTTGGGGGGACACATAGCAAGGGGTCTGGTTGTCCTCTCCAAGGACATTTTGAGCATTAAACACTTAATTTCCTGCATTCTAATTCATCTTTATGCACCAATTTATGTTGGAAATGTCTTTCAGACAAACACAAAATCAAGAAAAACACAAAATCCAGGAGACCGGTGACATGACAAAAAATTTTTTTTTGGCCTTTATTGCCTTTATGGATCGGACAGATTAAGACAGGAAAGTGTGAGAGAGATTGGGAATGACATGCAGCAAAAGGCCGCAGGTCAGAAGTGAACCCGCGGCCGCTGCGGTCGGAGCTCCGGCGGGGGGGCTGAGAGCTCTGCGCCTGACAGCAGCGGCTGCTCCTCTGCCCAGGAGCAGAGCTTCACCTCACCGGGGTCCGGTACAGCCTGACTCTGGACGCTAAAACTGATATCCCATTAGTGCTAGCTTCACAGCTGAGCGTTCAGGCCCATGCAGTTTAGCTATCTTATCAGCGCCAGCTGCGTGTGAAAAACATAGCGGCTGTGGATGAGAAGGGAGTTGACTGCCTGAAGTCAAAGACATTTTGGCGCTGGTGATTTTCCTTTGCTGCTGGCTAAAACCCCTGTGATAGCCTATGAGTATGACTAGACTATGATTGTGTACTGAGAACTATATCGGATTCCCTTGGGTGCCTTAATAGTTGCCAAATGTCTTATGTCATTTTACACTGTTTGCTAGATAGTATTGAAACCTATAGATGGATGCATGGATATGAAATTTTGTGAAATGTTGCTAAATGATTACCATGCAATAGCAGTGTACTTTTTTGTTTTGTTTTCCAGAACCCCAGGGAAGCAGATGCAATGACCAAAGTGCAGGCAGAGCTGGATGAGACAAAGATCATTTTGGTAAGATACCTCCCTAAGCTGAGACTCAATACTTATATATATTCTTATTATATATTCTTGGACATATTTTCACATTACTCACTTATATTTGAGGCCAGTAAAGTCCTTGTAAAGTCCTTCTAAAGGCCCTGAACACCCACACAGGTGTTTTATAGTTAATGTGGCTGATTGGACCTTTTCCAGGACTGTGTGGGTGTGGTTAGACTGAGCGATTGACATCTTCCTGAGTCCACTGTTATGCTGCATTCCAGGCAACCAGATTGTTGTACAGTTTTTGACGTCACACACATAAACAACAATGGTTGATGCTGTACAGATGCCGGTGATTAACAGTGAGAAATAGAAATAAATATACATAAATAGGCAACATAAAGTAATACCGCACATTGTAATCAAAACAATACACATACGATTGTGTACTACTACAGGTTATGTTTATTAAATGAAGCCCAAAATATGATGCTGACTAGAAATTGCTAGTATCAGCTAGCCCGCTAGCTGGAAGGGTTTGTGGTGACTTTGCCTGGAACGCTACCAAGTCGTTAGTTGAAGTCGTAAAATTTGTTTCTGGAATGCAGCACTAGTGTTGTTGCACCTGTTAGGGCGGGACAAATGACACCTTTGTCATCCTTATTGGTAGAAAGAATTTGACCTAATAAGATCCCATCAAAGCTCCGGCCCACCTTCAACCTGAAAAGATCAGCCAGATTAATTGAAAACACCTGTGTGGGTGTTCAGAGGCTTTAAGAAGGTGTAGGAACCCTGACACAATATGTTGCTACAAAATCTTTACACTGCACAAATATTGTTTCTGTAGCACAACACCATGGAAAGTCTGTTGGAGAGAGGAGAGAAACTGGATGATCTTGTGGCAAAGTCAGAGCACCTGGGAAACCAGTCCAAAGCCTTCTACAAGACTGTGAGTACTGACAACTCGCCTTGTTAACACTGGACTAAAAGTCTATAATGGCCATTCACTGTTTAGATGCCTGACTGTGCGCGTGACATGTGTGTTCATGTCAACTCTGCAGGCACGAAAACAGAACTCATGCTGTGAAATCATGTGATGCCGCTGCCTTGTCCTCGTGGACACGCCTCTCTCTGCCTTTCTGCTTTTCCTACAACTCCCATCACGCACCAGCCACCAGCTCTCAACACAAAGGACAGAACAGACGCTGTCTAATCCAGGATGGTGTGCCAGGATGAGAGCACAGAGGGTGGAAGGTTGTGGCCAGTCTTAAGTGTGACCTGTCCGGATTGTGACTGATGGGGGCTGAAGGAGTGATGGGGTTTGGTCGGGGGAAGAAGTAACATTTGATTTATTTTTAACCTTTCAAAGGGTAAACATCTGTGTGGTGTTTCAATACCAGCTGCAAACATAATAGTGTGACGTTGTGTATCGGTGATGTGTTGTTGAAACGTCTTCAAACCATTTAATGTTATGTATTCAGATTGAATCAGATCTTGAAAGTTTGATTTCAGCTCTTAAAATTCTCAAACGAGTATTAACCACAATTATGCTTCTGCTTCAAGGCAACTCTGACAATCTCAGTCATATCTTGGGATTTCATAAAATGCGTCAGCGTTTCGATTCAATTCTTCAAAACCCAAACTGTTTTTCTTGCAGGTGTAACCCTTGTTGCCCACTAGGTGGCCCCGTTTATTAACTTTATTGCTCCAATGAGCCTCAAATGTAAAAATTCTGAGCCAAGGCAGCAAGTGGCTGCTTGGGTTTGTGATTTAAAAATCTCACCAAATTTTACAATGATTTTGAAATGTTATGCTAGACTGGATTAAGATACATGACTTCTTTGATTATTTTTTTTTCTTCTTTTTTCTCTTATAGTGTTAAATGAAACCTTAAACATTCCCACTTTTGGTGAGTGTGTTGTTGATGAGAAGTGGGAGAATAGATGTGAGATGTTTCTTCATAGACACAGCCTTATTGCAGTGTGGCGAACATGTAACCCCCTGTCCTGTTTAGAGATGATGTTGTCTTATATGAAGGACAGGACTTGTAAGCGATGCTCTTTTACTTTATAAACTGTAGCCATGTTTTTCACTCTGGCAGCCAACATACATGACACTTAAGCAGGTTTTTAGAGTCCAAAAGCCCAGTCAGACCTCTGCAGTCAGGGGCTCACAACCTCTCAAACCTGGGATCACTGACATTTTACCATCATTTATTGTGACTGAGGTGATTCTGGGAAACCTCAGGCGCTGTTACAATTCTGGCTTCTTTTTGTGCTAGTAAAGTTTCTCCTAAAATGTGTTTAACGTTTGAAAAGATGACGGACATAAATTGAGTGATTTCACATCCCACTCTTATTTTAAGACACTCCACGGCTGTCTTTATTTATTTTTTACTGTCAGCACGGTTTGCTTTGTATGTAGAAATGTCTTTCACAAAGAACGACTGATCAGTTTAAGATAGAGATGCCTTTTGGTTGTGTATTTGAGAGGTTTCTCTGCTCTCTTTGCTGTATGAGTGTATGATTTGCTAACTTGTGTGTGTGTGATTGATTGATTGCTCTTTCTGCTTTTACAGTGTAAACTTTTGTGCAATATCTCTGCAGACTGTTGGTGTATGTCTCTCTTTAGAATGGAGAGAATAAATGGAAATATTTCTCATAAAGGACAGTAAATTGACCTTTTGTATACTACTACTCTTGAGTAATTCCCATGCGAAGCGTGTCAAGGTTTGTTTTCTGAGATTTATTTTAATTTCTTCTTTTCAAACTTTCCAAGTCGTGCTAAATTTGAAAATGCGTGTGTGAAACAGGCTGCATTAAACATTCTGATCCAGATGTGGTCTTCAAACTTAGAACAAAGACTTCAGATAATAAACTGTTCTCTTCTGACTGTATTAACATTTTGTTTTCGGAACGCTGATTGTTTACGGAACATGAAATCTTGCTTAGATAAACACAAATAATTGATTCTGGTGTTCTAGTGGTATTTTAAGGCATCCTGCAAGTATCTTTCGAGGTGGCTTTGAGATGTCTCAGGAAATCCTGTAAAACGATGTGAAGGTAAACTTGTCATGTGCAGTGTCTGAAAATCAACAGTCCTACGAAAATCATTAATTGTCAAATCAATGTTGCCTTCTGGAATAGGCCTATAAATTAATTACATGCCTGAAAGACTGATATTAAAATATATCATTTAGACAACTAAATTAACATTTTACTAATACCCTTCCTCCCATCGAAATGCGTAACTGCCCACAACATGGCCCGAAGTTCTTGTCTATGCTAAATATGAAGTACGAGTTCAAAAGAGGCACTTGAATGCAGCACGAGAGGCGCGCCGCCTCAGCACATCTGAGGTGAGAAGAAAACCAAACAAACCTGAGAAGTCTGGCCGCACTGCCTCAAGAATGTGGACGGAGGTGAAAAACAAGAGCAAGACTGTCATCGGCAACAGCAACAGCTCGAAGGTAAGAAGCTAAACGGGGAAACAGACGCTGTTTTGGCTCTTTCTGAAGAGATCAATGTTCCAAAACAAGTCCGTTGATGCAAAAGTGAGCCTTTCTCTTGGGATATATAGTTCTGCTTTACGACGGTTAAAACCTGCCATAACTGATTTAGCCTAGTTGTTTACAAGCCTTCAGTGAGTAGTGTTTTAGCAATGCTCGACTGGAAGCTGTTTTACACCCAGTTTCAGGAAAAAGTGTCTCGACGCAAATGTTTTGGAAATGTGTAGGTTCCTTATAGCTACTTATCTTGTTTTCTTATCTTTGCTGTGGCGTTGCCCGACGCGCTCTGGTTTTCCACATTGTTGGACTTCCTGCAGTTTCCCACCTCTGCTGTAAGCAGCACGACTGCTGATCAGATCCAGCCTGCACTTCACTTGTGTTAAGTGGCTGATTTTTAACCTGCACAAGACAAGTATCCGAGCTGGAGTGGCTGTGTGTCCTGTCGTGTCAGTGGTGCCCTATGCTCCACATGTTTTGTGTGTGCAACCGATGTTTTGTTGCATTTTCAGATGGGTGACCCAGATCTGACACGACAGCTTTTACACACTGTTCAACAGAGAAATGGTGAGCCTTTTCTGTCTGTCTATTCTTTATCTGGGTTTATAGTTTTAGTTGTTTTAAATTCTAGTGAAAAGCTGAACTACTTGCATGTCCACTACCACAGTACCTACATTACCGGTCAAAAGTTTGGGGTCACTTACAAATTTCCGTTCCACTTCATTACAGACAGAATACCAGCTGAGATCAGTTGCATTGTTTTTTTTTTTAATCAGGGCAGCAGTTTACAGATTACATTATGTGCTTACATAATTGCAAAAGGGTTGTCGACTGTTGTAGAAAGAAGTGGCTGATCTTTAATGCAATATTTACATCACCCATTATCAACAACCATTCATCCAATGTTCCAAAGGCACATTCTGTTTACTGATCTATCATTTTAAAAGGCTAACTGAGAAAACATTGGAAAACCCTTTTGCAATTATGTAAGCACATAATGTAATCTGAAAACTGCTGCCTTGGTTAAAAAAAACAGTGCAACTGATCTCAGCTGGTATTCTGTCTGTAATGGAGTGGAATGGAAATTTCTAAGTGACCCCAAACTTTTGACCGGTAGTGTAAATCAGATTTAAAGTGTCAGATAAATGGGTTCAGTAGTAGAATTCAGTAGTATGTCCAATTTAGATGATTGGCAGCCAGTACTATTTTTTTTAATTCAGAGCAACACGATAAATAGCAAAGGTGCAGTGATCACAAACATGCAATTGATTCAATGTGGCAAAGGGAACATTTTGAAACCTACTATATGAAACACTGTAGTTGCTGCTGACAAACCACTAACTCTAACTGAGGAAATTGGTGTTACGTGAATGTTTTACATGCACAGAGAATGCATAAAACATTTCAAATTAGTTCACCAGAGAGGGGAGAAAAGGGGGATAGTTTTGTTTAGAATTGAAATACCATATAGTCTCATTAATGAATCAGTTATGTGGGCAAATGTAACACACACACACACACACACATTAGCATTGTCAAGTATTTCTATTTTTTTTTTTTTTTTACCCATGAAGGTTCAACTGCGGCTGCCACTCATCCTGCTCTCACAGAGGACTCTTTAACCAGCAGCAGTGGAATCATCCCTGGTGAGCCCCACTTTGACTAACATCTTTGCAGACCCTGTAACATCTGTTTCAGGGAAAAACATCTGTGTATAAGATGTATCACCCTAAGTCAACAGCTAACAACAAATATGTTTACTCAGAGGGCCAAGGCCCTCAAATAAAGGAAATCAAGTTGCACCACCAACAGCCAGCAAGCTTTTTATAAAAAATACAAATAAAAAACCTTTTATATGGTAGCTCTTCTTCAAAACAACGGACATCTTGTCATTGATCAAATTGCTGTTTATTTTTTTTAATTATTTTCCAGAAATCCCCACTGCTGAGACTGGTGGTTTTTGTCATATACATTGAAAAATATAACACTCACATAACGGGGTCAGTTCACCAGACTAGAAACTTGGAAAGGGCAGTGAAATTCCTCGGGTCTCAGTTATATTAAGAATGCGGGATGACAGTTACAAGCCTCTCACAGGAAGGAAGAAATTCCCAAATCCCCGAAAAGATATTCCATTAGTTCTCTTGATATATATGTGAAGATGGATAGGAAAATGAGGAGCACACATTTACATATGAGCAGACCCAGTCATAAAACAGTTTCTGTTTATGTGGAGGAACAGGTTTATTTAGGTCTATAGGATGAACAGAAGGTAAACAGATTATTTTTGGAGTACTCCCTGCAGAAGATACAACTAGGGATGCAACTCACAATTATTTCCTTCTTGATTAATCTGCTTTCGTGATTAATCGATTAGTTGTTTTTCCATTAAAATGGTGACAAATGTTGATCAGTGTTTTCCAAAGCCCAAGATGACGTCCTCAAATGTCTTGTTTGGTCCACATCTCAAAGACATTCAGTTTGTTGTAACAGGAGTGAAGAAACTAGAAAAGAATTCATGTTTAGGAAGCTGGAATCAGAGAATTTAGTTTTTCTTTAAAAAAACAAAAAATCGATTATCCAAATAGTTGCCAATTAATTTTGTAGTTTACAAGTAATTGATTAATCTTTGCAGCTCTAGATGCAACAGTTAATTGTGCTACGCTGAACTTGGTGCATGCATGCGTCCTCATGTATTGGCACGTGTAGTTGTGCTTTAACATACGTGTGTGTATATTTTTGTGCTTTTAGGTGCAATTGCAGCCACAGTGTTCATTGCCTTTTTACTTGCTCTCTACGCTGCCCTCTGGAAGTGCATGGTGTCGCCACCACAACGGTAAAGGACAAACGCGAGCCCCAACTTGACTTTGCTGGAGCTTCAATTTGATTTTGTTGACACAGCGATCTTGCAAACAGCCATTCATTCACCTGCCTTTTAGCGTCACATGTCTGAACTTTGTATCCCAGCACATCAAAGAAAGACAAATCACCTCACCGCACTTTTCCACTTCATTTTTAATTGTGTTACTGTTTTTCTTGTAGTTGCTATGTGAACAAACTCATTTGTGTTTCCCTTTCAGAAAGCGCAGCAAGGTGAGGATGAGAGTAAAACAGAGGACGTCTGTGTGAAGAACGGCTTCCAGGTTGAGAATATCTTGGGCCTGTTCAGCAGGTCATTTTGGATCAGTGTGCACTAAAGACTTTGCCCCCAGTCAGAGAAAAGCACCAAAGTAACAATATGCCACTGAAGAAGATCCTAATCCAAAGATTTTGATTTGACTGAGTGGATGTATCACCTGTTTCCCTCAGCTCTACTGCCTGCTTGTGCTCCTGTTGACTCAAAGCTCCATGTTGATGTGAAGTGCAGGTCAGATCATGCTGTTTTTTTTCTGTGAACTCTGCACTACTGAGGGACGAGGCCGCACCAATAAGCTGTGTGTCTGAGAGATAGATTGTCGTGTATTTAATACATGTTTGTGTGCATGTTTTGTGCCTGCACCAAATTGATAGTTGCATTTTAAGCATGTCCTCTCTTCTGGCATTGCATTTCTTTATATATTTTATTTTTACAGTACATAATGGCATCAGTTGGTTCTATTTACATCCATTTTAATCTGTCCTCGCTTTTTAAAGATTTTTAGGGAAAATTCTTAAAGCTACAGTGTGGAAATCAGAAATTGATTTATTTTCTATTTGTCCTCTGTTGTCTAATTTGAAATTCGCACTTTACTCAGGATGTTGTAACTACTGTATTACTTTTTACTCTATAATAACCTGTGACTTTTTAAGTGGAATGTGAAAATTAATAAATGCTAAGATCTGTGACTGAGTCACAATAAGGTCAAACTTCAAATCTGACTCAATCCCTTGTTCTTTCTTTTGTTTCATGGTGTATTTCTTATTTACCTTAAGCATGGCCTGAGAAAAGATATGCTGTGTGATTCACTCATGTCAGATGGACACATCCTGAATAAATGGACAGTCCAGCAACCACAGAGCCCCCCTGCTTAATACACTTTACATGTTATGTGAGTAGCTGAATCTTTTACAGCCACATCACAGCAGAGGTCCGACTCAATTGTGGATTTTAGGAACCAGTTCTGCAATTAAAAACCAGAAGTGGAGCTGACTGAACTGAACATAAGCAGGGAATGTGACTTGGTGGAACTGACAGACAGACTTATTGATCCCCACTTGGGAAATTTCAGTGCTACAGCAGCAAAATATCAGACACACAGCACACATACTGAATATACATGAAATAATATGTAGGATAGAATACAATAACACATTTTCAAAAAATAAAGATAAAAAAATACAAAGAAAAGAATGTACAAGTTTGGAATAAAAATGTACAACTTCTTAAATATTATTTATACAGATTTAAGTAAGACTTATTTTGTGCAAATTCCACTTAGTGCAGTATTGTGATGTATGAGTCTTAAAAAGTTGTATTCCCTGTGGTAGGAACTGGGAGTGTTGGATGGAAATTGTGCTAAATTCATTTATATGTTAGAGTAGGGATACTTTAACTGATATACGAGATACTAATCATTTGAACCATGCAATCCAGTCATACCTTTGACTTTGATGAAATAAAATGCATCCACATTTTTCACAACATCAAGGCAGATGTGTGGATAGTTTGGATTACATCGAAAATGTGGTAGCTGCATTGAGTGAATGTTTACTGTTTGGTGTAGACATTTTAATCACTCACTGTGCTTTAAGTAGAGCGCATACTTAATATTTACTTTTCATACTACTAAATATTAGGCACAACTTTCAAAATATTTATCAGCTCCAGGATTGTACAAAATATATCATTTGAATGATCAGTTTATAAAATGACAATTACTGAGAAGAAACATGGGAGATTTGTGCGGTTTAATAAAACATTGCTTATATGTACTGTAAACATGTTAGTCAGTAAACAATAGAATAGAAAACCAGTACAAACTTACTTCAATAATAACTGTTTGTTGTTAAGTCACCTGTTCAACAGATGGAGATCAAAACTGTCAAAATCAGCAATATCAGTGCAAATCTATATTCATTTTTTTTTTTTAAAGATCATTTTAGGCCTTTATTTGTATAGGATAGCCGAAGACATGAAGGGGGAGAGAGAGGGGAAATGACATGCAGCAAAGGGCCGCAAGTCGGAGTTGAACCTGCGGCTGCTGCGTTGAGGAGTAAACCTCTATATATGGGTGTGTGCTCCACTAGGTGCGCCACCCAGGCACCCGCAAATCTACATTTTAATCTAGATTTGTACCTCGAGCAAAACCAAAATCATACTCATACACATCTTTGTAATTCATGGATAAAGGATATGGTGACACAGGGATTTACTGATGTCCTGCTACGAAACGATGCAGTTTCTTGATGAAGCTGCACTTGTGAGAGCAATTACACACTCAGTTCCTCAGATGCCTTTGAAATGACGAAAACAATAATGTGTCTTCCAAAAATCTGATCACAAGGCAATAGGACATCAGATCAGTTCACTATGTGAAATTACATTAGCAGTTATAACATGTCTGGCTATGAACTGCATATTTGCTGGAAATGGGAGTCATAACTGTAGAGCAAAATAATAATATAATAATAATAATAGATTTTATTTGTAATGCACTTTACATTTTGAGCGAATCTCAAAGTGCTACAGTTAAGATCATAAAAGCATGGTAAGAACATCAATATAAAATACAAATAGACAGTGCAACGACTTGCAGGGTTAATTAAAAAAAACGAATCAGTAGGTTTCAGAAATTACTGAGTGGCCTGTTTCAACAAGTAGAGAGAGTTTACGTGTAACATTCCATTACGTTTTGATATTTGAGTCAGATGCTCATCCCAGTGAAAACAGACTTCTTACCCACTAGTCAGTGATGGGGAGCTGCAGAAACAAATACTGACCAATAACCCTTTCCTCTTATTTTTCTTTCTCCTTTCTATCTTCTTTTAACTATTACATCAATATGGTATGCTACCTACTACCGGATCATTCAGTTACAGTGTTTGATAATCAATAATACATTTTGATAATGCCATACACGTAATATAAAACAAAAAGTTCAAAAATGATGCAGATGTTTTTAGATGTCCAGCTGTCTTATCCGTGCTGTCAGTTGCATCCAGATAACATCTCTAGTTGCCTCACACTTCACTTCCTCTTGTGATATTGTATACACTTTCACTTTGGACTGTAGTGCTACAGAAGCTATAAGTAGATTTAAAAAGTAGATTAAGTTAAGTTTTGTATTAACAGTATGTTATGATAAGATGCATGTTCCAATCACATGTGCATATATAGTATGTTAAAGTGTGGCATAAATACAAAAGCTTCAGTTATTTACATTAGAAAGCTGCAGATTCACATTATGTCTAATAAACAAAGCATCTATTTACAGAAGTTTAACTATTGAAAACATATGACAGACGTGGGCTGGTCTTTGACTTTATAAAGTCTCACTGAAGATATAACCATATATAACACTTGATTCCTGAAGACTTTCAGAAGATTCCAAGCTTGATTTGATGTCAGTTAACATGATGTGGTGTGCCTCAGACAAATCCTCCTCAGTGGTGTTCAAATAAGTCTTGTTTGAGATGCATGTTTGTTGAAGGGTCGTTCTGTCCCAGAACACTGTGACTGACTGTGGACAGTATTCTGTTTGGAGTGGCACACAGGAGAGTGACAATGCTGAAGGAGAGGGCTGGGAACCAGGAGAGGGCAGTGCGTTCATGGGATCAGCATCTCTCAGTGCCGTTGTTTCATCCAGAAGAGGTCTGGTATTCAGGATCTCAATGTCACAGCAGCTGCACTCCTCCACCTTCTGAGAGTGCAGCCACTCACCCATCTGTACAAACAGACAGAGGGGATTATAATGATGTAAGGCACATAACTACACATGACTTCAGATAATAAAAGCAGTGGGCATAACTTGCACAGAATGGTGTGTGTACATATTTGAATTAATCTGCGAAACACTCAGCAGGAAATTCAGTTATTGGATGTAATTAACGTGAGTGAAATAAGACAATTATTGATTAAAATGCAAGTAATGTGAGCCACCTGAATCCCTTTGAACAAGTGTTAAATCTATTATAAACTCAAAACAAACAATGAATCCCTTTTTGAAACCACCGGAGGGAGGACCTAATCAAATTCAGTTTGTTAAATTAGTTTATTATTTACATGCTCTCCAAAAAGAATAAAACATATTTACGTATTAAACACATCTTATGGTTAGCACATAGCAGTTGTTTCCTCTCTATGCACGATTTGACTATTTTGGTTTGTCCATACCTCATGTAGGAAGCTGTCAAACTCAGGAGTTTTGATGTTCATACCAGCAGGATAAGTAAAGATCTCCTTTAGCACACTCTTCAGTCTGGAAGAGAAACAGAACAACAAAGAAGATGGAAGAGATTGGAGCCCCAGGTCATCTTCTGCAGGAATGAATGTTTAAGTAAAGTGCCCATATTATGCTTTTCCCCTTTCCTTTATTTATATCTTTTTTGTGCATGTTATAGGCTTTACAAAGTGAAAAAGCCCAAAGTCCACCCCAAAGCGACTTACCATCTCCAACAGGAAACACTGTTCACAAACTGCTCCAAACAGCTCTGTTGTAGTCCAGCCTTTACTTCCGTGATGAACGCTCGTCACTTTGTAACACTTTGTTATAATGCCTAGTTGCTAGGGTGGCACGCCCTCATACTCTGCTTCTTAATGGCTAGTAGTCCTTACCTAATAATAATAATAATTTATACAATGGGGAAATTACAATTTACACTCTGTTGTTATTACACATGCTCATGGTCCTTTTACACGCACTAATGGAGAGATGTCAGAGTGAATGGGCTGCGGCTGCAGAACAGGAGTCCTGAGCAGTTTTGGGGTTCGGTGCCTTGCTCAAGAGCACCTTGGCAGTGCCCAGAACGTGAACTGGCACCTCTCCAGCTACTAGTCCACCTTCATACTTCGGAAAGTACGTGGACTTGAACCAGCGACCCTCCGTTTCCCAACCCAACTCCCTACGGACTGAGCCACCCCCTAGCATGTGCAACTCCCAACAAAGATGGAACAGAAGTGAGATGCCTCACTCGGTAGCGTAAACAGAGAGCTCAACACACAGGGTGAAAAGAGGAGCTGCAGCAATGTGCAGTACAACAAAAATATAGTGTTTTTTGAAAATTAAAGCATGTAAACCTATTCTGGTACAACCTCTAAATACAAGTATGAACCTGAAAATGAGCATAATACTCACATTTTTCTTTGAGGCCACAGGAGAGTGATGCAGCCCAGCAGTAACAAGATGGGAGTCAGTATCTTGGCCAGGTGAGCAGAGTCTACCAGAGGAAACAGAAGGTGAGGAGTTTATACAATCAACCAGAAAAATCCAAGTTTGTGTACTAGAATCTGAGAACATTTAAAGATTCTAAGAGAAAAAAACAAAAAAGTAAAATAAATAAATAAATATTGTTAAATTGTTGTATCTCTATGATTGCACTGGATGTTATGGAGCTCACAGTTGGTTCTGGTCCTGATAGTGATGTTGGTTGGTTGTCCAGGCCCCTCCTTAGTGAGGGCGCTCACAGAGAAAGCATACTCTTGGTTCTGCTGCAAACCCTCTATGGTCACAGACTTCCTCTGAGGGTCTGTCACCGACACGTTAAACAGATCTAGATTCACACAAGATTATCAAAGTCATCAGTCATATTTTGCACATTTTCATCAAGAATTATTAACAGTGGACGCTTTCCTCTGCGCCTACTTGCAGCATGACCTAGCAGTGTACCAGATCCTACTGCCTGTACTGTAACCAGGTAACCAGTGATGAATGCCGAATGAGCCGGCTCGTCCTCATCGTAACTCCACTCCAGCGTCACAGATGAGATAGTACTCTGAAAAGGTTCAACCAGATTCGGGGACTGTACAGATTCTGTGGAAAAGGTGGTTTTGAGGAAAGAAGACAGGTAGTATTAAAGCAACAGAATTCAGACAATAATGCAACTTCCAACTCATATTAAGCTACAGAGACTTTTTATCTGTCAGAATCTGCTGCAAAAGCTTCGGTTTAATCACATTTTAATTTGCACGCCTTCTTGTCCCTTCTTCCTCCTCTCTGCATATCTGGTAAGATGGTGTCTTGTGTAAAGATGAAATCTGGAGAATGTCCTCAGAGTTTCTGATCAAGATATCCTGTGTCAAAACTTTAGCTGTTACACCTTATGTAATGTTTCATTTTTAACCATGTGCGCCAAACCTCATCTCTTCTGCAGTATGTCTTACCGTCCTCTGGAACATACCTGAAACCCCTCCACTAAACCAGCAAAACATGTGATTAACCTCTTGAAGAAATACTGTTGTCAGATCCACACAAATACAGGAACACAGTCACACACATTTCCAGTACAAATGATTAATCAGTAATACCACTCACTGAGCTCTTGTGAGTATCCAGTCTGTACCTCAAGTAGTCGGTGTCCATTTTCTGTGCATCCGTAGATTTTAAATGTATATCTACAACCTGCTTTGAAATTTCCTGCAAAATAAAAGTGTATGACATTAAATGCCAACATAGGAAAAACTTAAAGGGTGCATTTACACTAAAGGACAACAACGAAACAGAAACTTACTAGCAGGTAGGAACAATGTGTTGTTTCCCTCTGGCACCTTCAGCCATTGCAGAGTGCAAGGCACTGTGTCTCCCAGGATGCACCACTCCACTGTATAGCCACAGGTGGCAGAGTCCTGCTCCACCCAGGACAGATTAAAACCAGCAGCTGTGCTGCTGCTGCTCAACCGCTTCTTTACTGGGAGGATTTCTGGACAGAGACACAAATTTCAGACTGTGATGTTGCAACCCGAAGGGTATTAGTGAGGGTAAATTCAAAAAGCTATATAAACTAAAAATCTACTCGGGGACACTTGCAGACTCAGACTGAAAACCTCCACCAACACTGAACTAAGAGAGTCCACGTGCGTTGCTCACCTCCATCGTCCCCCTGTGGGATGGTGATGTGAGCAGGGATGGTGGAGCCGGTGTGGAGAACAGCCTGGACACTGAAGTCATACTGTCCTGGGTCGATGGAGACCTCTGCCTGGGTTTGTCCACTGTCCTTCCACTCGGTCCAGTTTTGGCCTTCGTGCGACCACTGAACTATGTAGCCTTGGATGTTTACTGTGACTGCTGACCCAGGAACATGCTGGGAACAAAGGTGGTCATGAAAGTTGGGAAAGGCTGATGCTGTGGTGACATATATGCCCTAAACCAGACAAAGAGTTTGTGTGCTATTACGGCAGTATTTGTGCCACAAAAAAAAAAAAAAATGTCTTACTGGAGTCCACAATAGAGTAACTTGACGACTCATCGGGTCGGACAGCTGCTTTATTCTCCTCCATACATCCAAGGTCACCAACGGATCTGAGGACATCACATGAACATTATGTGTTCAATACCAGCATGCTACTTGTATGTACTAAGACTATAGTACTACCAGTAGTTAATAACCTGACCTTTAGCTCAACTGTTCATTGTCTGATTAAAACAAAGTGTATATAAAGAAAGAAAATGAATTGGCTGAGGAAAATTAACTTTCTTTGTGGTTGTGTGGGCAAAGTTGGACATCATGTAACCAGGATGTCAGGGTTCATAAATGTTCAGGTTAATTTATTGCCTGATTTAGTGCTAGCCTGAAATAGGATGACATTTTAATTTCAACTTGGTCTGAGCATGGTCTTGACTCAAATCTTCATTGAACTCGGACTTGACCACACCCTTGTATACACCACATTTTCCAAGTAATACACCCTTTTTGTACTCACAGGTTATGAAAGATATGGGCTGTGTCCAATCTCCCCAGAGCCTGCCATTGGCAGAGCAGCGTACCCTGGTAGAGTAGCGCGTGTTGGGAAGCAGATGTTCCAGTTTGACTTGGCAGAGACCACTCGCATTATTGCAACTCAGCTGTTACAAATACACAGACGAAAAGTAAAAAATAAAATAAAATGCATTTTCAACTTTCAATTCTGCAGTGTGAATATTTTTAGTTAAACCGGATTAAACTCACCTCAGTGGTGCTGTCTGAGTCTATAGTGACCTGACAGAGGAGGTTCAGTTGGGTCAAGTTCCCCAGGATGATCCAGGAAACAGTGGTGTGTGTCGACCCAGGGCTCACCCTGTTCACCTCCACAACAGGAAACACTAACGGACACACACACACACACACACACACACACACACACACACACACACACACACACACACACACACACACACACACACACACACACACACACACACACACACACACACACACACACACACACAAAATTCACACATGATCAAATTCATCTCAAGGTGGTTGTGCAGTGAACATTGAAACAACACGATGACTAAACCAGCACTAATTTCACTACATTGTTGAGGGCATATGCTGTATATTCTATATTCAGTTTATATGTTTGAGTCACTTCTGACCTCTTTCAGAGATGTTGAAGCTATAGCTCTCGCTCTCCTCTCCCAGCTGATTCTTCACCACCAAACTGATGCTGTATTCTTCCAACTGCAGGACGGCCGGGAAAGTACAAGATGAAAGCTCGCAGTTGATGGGAGCCCGGTCTGAGTTCCTTTGTTTTCAACAGCAAAGAAGGGAATGGGAAAAGACTTATGAGACATCCAACAGAACAGTTTGTTTTGGGATTGGTTAAAGAACAAACAACCTTTTCTGGCCTTTTCTGGAGTGTTGTCAAGCAGAGTATGGTATACTGTACTGTACTTGTAGTCTTGTTTTAAGGGCAGCTCCAAATGAATTAAACATACTGTACATTTTATATTTTAAATCTCATTGTTTACCTTTATTAAATATATCAAAATGCTATATCAAAGAAATCTCCTTTGGGCCTGTCTGCACAGTGTGTCCCACCATGATGCTGAGAAGCTCTGTCCTATATATGTAGTGTTGCCTTTTCATCTGTTTACAGAACGAGCAACAGCCTAATTCTGATTTATTTCCTATTTAACTTCATAGCAGAGCAACATAGAAATGTGGCAAACATTTAAGTTTGTACACGTGTCAAAGAGGGAGGTGGAAGACATTTTTGGTAATGTGTGCACTTACTCTATGTGGACAGTGTGCGTTTGCTTGTTGCGATCGTACGGGTCTCGTTTTCTGTCTGATTCCCAGGTGCAAATGACAGTTGTCATGTCTGAGGTCACACAGCTGAGGTTTCTGGGCTTCTGGGGAGGAACTACAGCACCCACACACACATACATATGTAAAAGTTATTTGTAAAAAAAATATTGAAGAAATGTCAAGAATGTAAATAAAAATAATAATAATACAAACTTACAACTGATGTAGTTCCAGGCATATCTGCAAATATTGCCTGCTGCATCATTACAAGCGAGTGAAAGACGTTTAATGGTTGATGTTGGGATGGTCAGGTTATCTACAGCGATAGCCTTGACTCCGGCTCCAATGCTGATAAGAGGGTATGTGTTGCTGTTGAAGGTCATGCTAGTAATATTGACTCCTTTTGGGGAAACACAGCAGAACATGGCACTGGTGTGCTCTCTCATCACCCGCTGGAAGGGGAAGATCTTGGTCTTAACCTTCGCCTGGACTCCTACCGGTCACAGAGCAGAGTTATAGCACAGGCTCATGAGCATCTGGCACAGCAGTGTGTACAAGCAGGGGTGCTGTGTCTATAATCCCTGGTATGAACACTCATCACCCCCCAGTGCAAAACTTTAGACAAGTGAAAAATCTTATGTATCATTAAAGCAGAAAATTGCACTATTGTATCACCTCCGCAAAATATAAACAACAAAAAAGTAACCAATCCAAGTTTATTGTGAAGATGCATTGCAACAGACATTTGCAATAACTGCAACAGTTGAGAAACACTGATATAAAGATTGGTGAAACGGAAGAGAACAGAAACTATTGCTCATCTAATGTCATGATCTTATCAGTGGAACCGTGCACACAAAAAACTGACCTTTTTTCTGTATTTTTTGTTGTTGTTGTTTTACTCATGTACAATTAAAAACCATAGCATCATCTCACCATGGTTGGTTATCCAGTCGCTCCAGGGACTCGGGATAGACTGATTATAGAAATGTCGTATTCTGACTGAGTGATCGACGCACTCCAGAGGCACATCAGAGGTCCATGTCCATGTGTATTCATCTGAATCCACAGAGATTAAACTCAGATTTCTCTAGAATAACAAAAACAGGGAAACTCTGTACGTTAATTGCACATGAACTTGTGATTATGCATAATATCACAACAGCAAATTCTCTTAAATGTAGGATAATACCAGGATGCACAACACAAAAACCCAGTCAACAAATCCTTCAGTGCTCACATTGTAAATCACGCTGTAGTTTTCAGTGCGGCTGATCTGGAGCTCATAAATGTCACCCATGAAGCTGCTGTGGTTAACCAGCCAGCTCACCAAGAGGCTTTGCTTGTCACTGATAGCCTGCAGATGAATGATGCTCGGGCTTGGCGGCTGCCAAACTGGCACACAATACATGTAGTTACAGGACATATTTGAGGAGTTTTAATATGGGAGATGAGAGAATTTAAATAAACCAAACTCACCAGTGTCCACGCAGCATCCACTGTAAACCTCAGAAAATATTAGATAGAACCTACCCAGGTTAATCAAGGATATTCTGAAACTTATCATCCTGTTAATACAAAAATGATCAAAGCAAAATCAGAGTGACATGCTGGCCATTCACTGCATGCACTAACTGCAAGTCCCATGAGTCAATGGTTAAATGCACCCCGCCTACACATGCTGTAAGAGTCATGATGTAACATCGGAAGCCATGGGAGGCGTGTGTAAATGTCAAACTGATGATGCTTTGTTTTTTTTGCAAGGACAAATCTAAATACACTAAACACACAGATGTTTGCCAATAGTTTTATAGTCAGCACAATATTAATATGGCACAACACAATTCTGATTACAGAGATTACAAGAGAACACATATCAAACAAAGATATTATTAATGTGGACAATAAATGAAGCAATTTACACACAATAAATTATCAGAAAAGGAGATGAACAGAAAACATACAGCCATTCTTTACAGAAATCACTTACAGTATCACATAGCAAAAGATTTGGCACTTGAGTGAGAAAAATCGAAATATAAGTTCCTCTTTCAACATAGTGTGCATAGGTAGCCTTTCCATAAAACTATACATATATTTAATATTTATACAATAATGTCAGTATGCCTTTATTGTCTTTTAGATCAAGATCCCCTATACATTTTATTAAAAGATCACATGGAGAAATCCATACATAGTTTGGGGAAGGGCTCAATTGCCAAATATTTCCATTTTCTTTTAAGTGCTTAGGGGAAAATAACATTGATACTTTGTCCTGATATCCTGGTACTTTAGGTCCCAGTGTTTGGGGTACAAATGACCTCTGCTATCAAACAAGTGCAACCATGGTAGAAGTAAAAACTTGGGCTACCAGTATCGAAGCTGATTTACAAGTAATTTGTTTGCAAAAAGGCACAATGGCTTCATGATGCAGGAAGAGAATAATTAATGACCACCACACAAATGATAAAGGCACATATATCTGTGTATACTTCCTCCCTGCAACTATTCTCTTATTTGATTAATCAGGTTTTTCAAAATGAAAACACAAACATACATATACACAAACACATATATTACAACAGTAACAGATATATTATTTTGGGTCCAGTTATATGTCGGGCAGCTTGCATTGCTCGTTTCTTTGTAAAGGTTCTCAGAGATAAACAACGTTCTCCTCGCTTCCCTCCTCCCCGTTCTGTCCTTCAAGAGAGAGGTAGGCCTGCGGGGGAAGGAGGGGTGTAAGAGAGAGAGACGAGGAGTAGGCATCCTCATAAAGTCTGTGGCCTGTGACCTCTGACCTCCATGGACCTAAGGATCGCCTGTCCAACGGCGGGCTGAAGTCTGCTAGAAGAACAACAGAAACGCAAGAAAGAAGATCATGTTTTGGAAGGAGATACGTTTTTCCGCTGAAACTAACCTACAGCTAGTCTATATCGATGACGGTTCATTTACGGGACAGCTTCGGTGTCGCCGGAAATTCTGCTGGATGTCCCTCAATTTCCGCTTTCTTTGAGTTAACTTTAATCTCCGGTCGCATCGAGCAACATTCACCGGAACCTCAGAGCAACGTTACAGGCTGAAAATAGCAAGTTTTAAGGAAAATTTGGATCATGATTCGTGCAACAAGGCAGGCCTGCTTGGTTCGTTCGGGGAATTATTGTAAAGATTTACAAAGAATATGTTTACGGCATTAACTATCTAACTGGGGTGTTTTGGGGCCAATTGGCGGGGATTTGCTATGGACAAAATACACATGGCGATACACTGGTAAGAGCAAATTACGTTTAACCATGTGTTCAGCTAATTTAAAATAGCTCACGTTACGGTATTGTGTGAACAGTTAACTTCATTTAATATTGTATAAGGTGCTTTCTTTTGCAGGGTGCAAATGTTCCACCAAATAGAGTTCCTTTCCGAGAACATTTTGCAGAGTCACTGTCGCTGCATCTGGTGCTTAGTGCCGCCTAAGATGATTGTAATTGGTTTAAAGAAATGCTAACAAGCCCTGCTCATTAATTCTACTATCCAGGAATGTTGGTTGGATTAGCCAGACCTTCCTCCGCAGCACTGTGGAGATAGGTCTGGCAATGCAAGACTAAAATGATGGACATACAGTACAGTATACTATATGAGGGGTTGACAAATGGCTGCATGTTGTATGCTGTCCATTACTATACATTGGAAGGAATATACTGTAAGTACACTTACTGTTGTTGGTCTTTTGAGGCTGTGCAGTGACCCTGCTGCTGAAGGGGTGGATGGTGTCATTCAGAGGCCGGGGGCAGCCGTAGCTGTTGCTGTAGTTTGGGTATGTCAGACCATCCGGAGGCTGTTTGCTGTGTGCCTGGCTCAGCAGGGTGTTGAGGCTGTTGTAGAGGCTGGCACTAAGGCCAATGTTAGCGGTGTAGCTGGAGCTGTTCAGAGGGCTGTCATGGTTGTTAATCGGAGCAGAGAGCAGATGCTGGTGCTGGTGCTGGTTGTTGTTGGTGGGCTGGTGGAGGTGGTTCTGCTGGAGGGAGGTAAGTAAAGCCACCTCATTCTTGTACACTGAACAGTTAGCATCCAGGCTGCCTGAGCGGCTGTGGCTGACCTAGGAAATTGAAACAACCCCAGAAAAAGCAGAGGTGACATGGTTTGCTTGGCAGTGTGCAGTGTTTTATATCTAGAGAAAAAGGGGAATGACATGCAGCAAAGGGCTGCAGGTTGGAACCGAACCTGTGGCCGCTGCGCTGAGGACTGAGCCTCTGTATATAGGCGTATGCTCTACCAGCGGAGCTACCCAGGTGCCCATATCTTTGCTTTTTGATTGATCAGATCCACACAAACATTATCATCTCCACTCCACTCGTTCCTCATCTTTCTCTTCATTACTGTACCTTCACCTTCCTGTCTCTCCTCTTCCCTTTCTTACCTTGTATCCATCCATTGGTATCTTAACAGGCAGGCTGCTCTGGCGGTTGTGTCTCCAGGTCTGCAGTAGCCGCTGCTGGGCTTCGATCTTCTCCTTCTCCCTCTCAACACTCCTCTGGCCCTCCTTCAGTCGGTCTAGATTTTGCTGATACTCCAGCAGCTGAGCGTCCAGCTCCTCGCGCTCGCAGCGCAGACGCTCGGCCTCCAGGAGGCACTGCTGCTCCCGCTGCTCCAGCACACTGTCCTGTTCACACTGGAAACACATATGGCCACATTCACATCGGAAAGTTGAGGCACCGGTTATCTCTTTTTCTGTGGATACAACAGAGTTGCTACAATTACTGCAACTTCATGTGCAAACTGGGTGTTAGATATGAAGGGTTAGTTAGGGTAGGGTTGTGCAGGGTTAGGGTAAGTATTAATCTAGCCTTTAACATTTTTAACAGCTTTTAGTGATCTATATTTTTTTTATTTCTGGGTTAATTTTATTATTTGTGTATTTTTCTTGAACCTGCACTTAGCTAAACACAAGCAAAATTAATGACAGCACAATAAATAGCTCTTGATAGAAATGTGTACATGTACATGTGTACAAATGTACCAATTGGGCAACACCAAAATGTGATGTTTTAGATTGTTGCAACATAACAATCTAAAACATCACATTTTGGTGTTGCCCAATTGGTACATTTGTACACATGTATTAGGATTGTCCTATGGTGGCAATATTTCTGTGGTTGGCATCTTCCACTATGTCAGATTTACTTTATACCAAAATACCTTACATGCGTTGCGTTTAATGTAATACATTCAAGTATATGCGTTGCAAATATTTAGGAACTAATTAGCCAGTAAGCCTAATGTACAGGCAGAAACTCCCAGATGGGGTTAAAAAAGGAAGTTACAACATTTCACAACAAAATAACATCTGAACAGCACTGTACATCATGTACTGATCATGCCATCTAAAAATATCTGATCAGGGAGAGGTGAATTTACAGGTCATAGGGTTTGTTATATGTGACAGCCTTCACTTTTCATGTTGATGAAATTAAATTATAATCTGACTGTTTCTATTAATTTAATTATTTAGCCAAAGGCAGAGTATATCAACTGGTAGTGTTTATTACTTTTTGACTCGCTTTGGTAGAGGTAGAAAGGTAATGAGATGTGATAGGATCAGAAACTGGCACAGATGAAAGATATGGGTGAGGCCTCAATGTGCACAGCGCTAACCACAACATTTTCTTTTGTGTAAAGCCAAACTGCCTTCAGATGACAACAACAGAAAGAGACAGGAGAGCCAAAGAAGTGAGACACATGAGAGTCCATTCAACTCAGAACATCAGCATGAGGCTTACTTGTTGTTTCTCTCTGGCCAGACACTCCTTGTCCCAGCGTTGCTGCTCCTGTCTCAGCTTCACATGGAGTTTCTTCATCTCATCCACCTTATCTTTCTTCCTCTCTAAACCCTTCTTTTCTACTTCCTCTTTCTTCTTATCGATGCTCCTCTGCTTCTCCTGGATAAAAACGGAAACTGGTTTAATATTTTCTTTCATTATTTCAAAAAGAAACAACGGAATTCTAGTCTAACTTCCTAAAACATTGACCACTGGTATGCATGTAGCAAACAAATATTTATTTTAACATGAATATCATGTAACTCATACCAGACTGTTTTGGAGGGAAGTGAGGGTTCGGAGCTGAGGTCTTTCTCCCTCCTGAAGAAGGAGTTTCTGGACTTCATAGCAGCTGTCCTGGAGGGTCACAGCAGCCTGCCAACACAAGGAGGAGACACCTGATCACACTCCAGTTACTAATCCTGTCCTTCCACAAAGCAACAGATACTGAAACGTGTGTCTTTCTCACCTGCAGACTATAGAGAAGCTGAGTCAGACTCTGAACGCTCTCTGCCACCTATAGAAAACGGTGTTATTAAAGGGGAACAATAATGCATATGTATTTTATTAACAAACACGACTCATGGGAAACTATGGTGGTTGGACCTTTAACAGTGTCCCTTTGGTGTCTCCTCGTCTCAGCTCGACAGCAGAGCTCCACAACACGCTGTCTAGCCCCGCCAGCTCGCTGTCTGACCCAAGAGAGGTGGAGCTCATACTGAGCGTGCTCAGATAATCCGCTGTAGCAACAAGCAAAGAAGTGGTTCACTCACATCGTTAAAAGGTCAAGTAGTGTGTCATGTTAAGGACAATCATCACAAAATGACATTCAGAAGTCCATTGTATATCTGTTACTCACGCTCAGAGGGAGACTCCTGAATGCTGCTGCCGTGGCTGTTGTAGCTGCAGCACTCTGGTCCTTGGACCGGAGAGCTCGGACCTTTTACAGTAAGTCCGTCACGAGCCTGCAGAATGGTGATCAGGTTCTCCGCTGCACAGTAGCAAAACTCATGATTATTCTGTTATCCAAATGGGAACCAACAATGACAATAACATAAACCTACAGTATACAATGTAGTGATAAAGTATACTTTTAATCATTCGTTTAATTATTTAGTTGCACTTTCAAGTTGTTACAATATTGTATGTGACTGTCTTATTCATATTGATATTTGCAGAGTAATTCTATTAAGTTTGTAAATCTAATACACAATTCTAATTAAAACAAATGTTTAATATCTATTTGTTCCAATGCAGTACTGATGACCAAAGTCAATATAGAGATACAAATTATGAAAGTGCAAGTTTTTATAGCAGACATTTTGACTTTGTTATAGCAGGAAAGGCCTAATAGAATTAACTAAAGTTATGGCATTATTTAAGTGTCCCGGGAAGCCATACATAGCTAGTATTCCTTCAGATGAACAGGGACCTGAAAATGGAAAAAGTCAATGGATTGCATCCACTATTAGCTTTCCTAATTATAGTGGTGCTTTATCTGCCATAACATGTCAACATTTATGCTGAGAAAAAGGTATTTAGGACAGGAGAGTGAGGAAGTATGATCTGCACATGGGAACACAGTCCTGAAAATACCAGTGTTGGTGTAACATGGCTATGTACCAGGGGCTTTAAGAAAAGGACACAATTAGTTTAAGATGAATAAAAATGCATGCATAAGTGTAAAAACAGGCTTTTTAGAGCCCCATTTCAGCAAGGGGTCAGCCCCTGTGTATAAAATGCTATATTAGATTAAGTGTTTGACAAAGTGTTTCCCACATTTGGATTTTATTTAAGCTGCCCACCAAAATAGAATTGCCCCCACCCAAAATAAAAAGAATTGTGAAAATGCTGTTGAAAGTGATAACTGACTGAAAAGCCTGCCAGAATGCTGCATTCATTTTATGATGTTAGTCACTAGTCATAATCATTAGCAATTATTAGGCTTGTCAAATATGTTCTGGAACTAAATGCAGCATGACTGCATCATCATGCAGCCCTCACCATTCAGCAGCCGCATGGCAGCTTTTCTTTACCTTCTCTGACTGCAGCTGTGAGCAGTGAGGAGGCCTGCTGTGGCGTCTCACTGTCGGTGTCTGCTTGTACCAGCAGATGGCGATGTGGTACAGGTTCTGGTGAACGGAGAGTTAACTCTGTAAGCTCTGCATAAAGCTGTAACTTCTCCTCAAGACTGTTGCAGATTTGCTGGTCCTGACCCAACAGTGTCTCTATACAAAACAAACACTAAGATTAGTACTTTGTTGTATATGGTTCTGCAATGTTTCACAAAGAAGGACAGGTAACAGATAGAATTGGAATGTGACCCCACAAATGTTTTCACCTTGGAACTTGGTGATCTTCTGAACTCTCACTTCTGCCACTCTCCTGGCCTCCTCTGTCTCAGCATTTCGCTGCTCCTCCTCCTCCTCTTCCTCAGGACAACTGCCAGGTGGACCAATAGGTTGGGTAATCAGTAAAAGGCACACACAAATTAACCAGGCACACACACACACACACACACACACACACACACACACACACACACACACACACACACACACACACACACACACACACACACACACACACAGATTCTATTCTATTAAAGTAGAAGCCCTGGCATTTGCATACCTGCACAGAAAAAAAAACTGTAGAATGGAATTGACACTCATATGCGCACACACACACCTCTCTACAGCTTGACGTATGTGTCTCATCCACGCATTCCTCTCGTCTCTAGTGGTGGTGTGAACTTCATACATTTCTGGTCCCAATGAGGAGGCGGAGATGAGGAACATCCCTCTTTCCTCATTGGCTACCTCTCTAACAATGAGCTTCTGCAGAGGGATTACAGGAGGCTTCTGGTCCTGAATAAGCAGATAAAACCCAAGAAGATGGGTTAAAGGATGGAGAGAAATGGATAGATAGCTGGATAAGATGTGTTTGAATTCAAAGTGCTGTTCAGGCCAAGGCTTACCACAGCAGCAAATACAAAGCGTTGATCTTTCTCTTGTAGGAAAACCAGAACGTCTGTAAGCAGGAGAGCCAAAGTATCTAAAAACAGAAGAGTAGAAATACATGTAGATTGGTTGTCTTATAAACTCAAAAGATCTTGAGGCACAGATGATCTAATGCACACCTTTCAGACGTCCTGTGGCAGTCTTCCAGTAGACAAGCCCTTTATAATGCAGCTCCCTGTGTTTGCTATGCAGATCCTGTTTGCGAAACACCTTGTCGTTTTTTAGCTTGGCAAAGCTCTTGTTCTCCAGCCGGGCCAGCACTTCCTGCATCTCCTGACACCTCTCATACTTATTCACAGTCAGGTCCACAGCAGCAATGACGTCACGGATCTGAGCCACAGCACTTGACAGGTCAGAGTGTTCCTGACTTCCCTCTGTGGGCGGGAAAGAGGTAACAGAGAGGTCACATTAAAATCATGTTTTAGCCTGTACAAAACTGTTTTTCAATAACACCGCACTCAAGGCTAAAATAAAAAAAGACATTAAGGCTCTTTATATATTCCACACAAAGCACAGGTACACAAAGAGACGATGATGTCAGCGCTCTGCTTACATATCAGTTTAAAAACAAATTGGCTTTCTTAATCCATTAATTGCTAGTCATGAAAAGCAAATATTCTCAAGCAGGCTATTTAAAACCAGCAACATCATCCAGCACTGGAAAAAATAAATAATGCAAAAGGTATAATATCCTCTCACTTTGCACAAAAATATTTTAGTTAGTATGACCTCTGATGGTGGACACAGGGAATAACTTCTTCATTTGTAGTTAATATAGTATATAGTTGTAGTACTTTTCATGCAACAGGCTGGCCTAAAATATGCATTGTTGTTGCAGCAAATATTTAGATCTAAATTCAGATTAGAAACAATTTGTTACTAACATTTTGCTGTAACAACACAAACACGAGTTGCATATGTTTACAGTTATGTTTAGGAAACAGTAGAGGTACGTACCCTGAGTGTAATGTAATATCCTCTCTAGCAGCACTGGGTACTTGGTGATGCGCTGAGTGACCAGCAGGATAAATTCGGGCACCTCTCTCCGCCTGACCAGAGTGTTATTGCTCTGTTGCTGTGAGCAGAGGTTAACACCAAAATGAGTACCTGCTCAATTAAGACATCTTACTCTAAACCCGTTATTAAAAAAGCACAAGAGGACGGAAAGCAGGAGCTTACTTTGACAAAGTTTTGCAGTTTTTTGTTTTGTTGCTGCAGCTCTTTGAAGACATTGACGGCCTCAGTGTGATGGCTGCAGAACTCTCCATACACCTGCTTCATCTTCTCAGCATGTTCATCTGAGAACTGATGAAGAGTCCATAAGAAGAGAAATTCCATTGCTATGCAACAGCCTGGCCCCTTGTTAACTTCCTGTCAGTCGATGGTATTCACATACACTGAAACAGGAAATCAACTTGGTGCCATTTACAATTAAGTCTATAGACATGTATCTGTGTGTGTTTATGTGCATGAATCTCCACTTACCTGCTGAAGCAGAATATCTCCAATCTGATGGATGAGGTAATTCCGGGGGTTCTCCGGTTGGGTCGAAGCCTGTCGGCGTTCCTGCAGTGCTCCAAAGAGGTTTCTGTGAAACAGCAGCAGGGGGTCCAAGCAGGGGAAGATCCGGGCCACACAGTCCCAGTCGAGCTGCAGCTCCTCCAGCATGCCTCTCCTGAACACCTCCGACATGACCGTCAGGGTTTGGATGTGGTGTAGCTCTGTCTGCATCAGCTCTATATGGGGGCATTGAGAGTGGATAATGGTATTACTATAAGCCAAACTAATGTTTGGCTAAATCCCAGTGGGACATTTGCTTCAGTAACTCATTTCAACAACTTCCTTCAAAACATGTGTATAAATTACTGTATTATGAACAATTGTCCCACCATAAATAACATCCTGTCGTTTAACGGTGCGCCTGTCGTGTTGCCTGCAAAACTCTGGACTGACCGCCAGACTCCATGACTCTACCTCAAGTCCCAGCAGGTCAGCTGACAGGTCGCTCATTAGAGGAGCATCAACAGCATCTGTAGAGTCAGAAATAATGTCAGAACAATGTCTTTCTTCTAAATCCCAATTTACTCTGCAGTAATTCTCAGAGTGTGTACGTGTGACAAATTATGATGCAAGCTTGTCTTCCTCACCCTGTGTGGTGATTGGGGGCTCGGCTGAAGGGGGAGTCGCTGAGACCACTGTTCCCTCATCAGACAATGAGCTGTTAGTGCAAGCTGTCACACTGCACTCACTGTCGACCCCTGCTGCATCACTCAGCCGTCTGTACAGTAACAAAATAAATTTGATCTGAACACGGTACAAAAAATAATCCTGTATTTGCAGACTGAAGTCGCATTTGGCTGATATTTTGTGCCAATATTAAAGTTTTTTGAGTATTCAGTGTTTTAGTCGGAATTCATAGATACAAAAGCTTGCTGAAATCCAGATTAATTAAATCAATTTTGCTGGGCCACTACCACCTAAAGATTGATGGATGGAATGGATGTATTGGTTGATACTGTATACACTGCAATAGTAACACTGCCATGCTACCTGCTGTCTATCGAGACGGAGAGGCTTTTGGAGAGAGGGGCGACTGTTTCTCTCTTCTCTCTGGTCATCGCGGGAAGTGTAGACGAAGAGGAGAAAATGGAGGCTGGAGAGTTGTCTTTCACAGAGTCTGGAAGAGAGACCAGGACAGGGAGCAGGAAAAGGAATCACTCACACCGTGGAGGCTTTCCCATTGCACAAATAAATACTTAAATTGTCATCATGGTTTGTTTATATCTATGTAGTCATTGAACATGACAGTAACCAACTACTAAAGCTGTGAGTAGGTCTGCAGTTGATATCGTTCATTGGTAAACTGGGCATGCAGCCTACAGTTGTGACAATATGTGGTAGTAATCAAAGCTGATTGTGTTTGCCCTTGACACTTTTGTCAAATGCTAAGTGAAGAAATTAAGAAATAAAAATGATCCTGTCTATGCAAGAGAAACACTCTACCTCTGTATGCATGCACAAACACACATAAACACAACACAGGCCAGATCCCCCACTGAGATGGGTTAAAATTTAACTTTTTTCTTCTTTTTTTTTACCAGGGAAAGAACAACAGGGAAGAGGGGAGAATGGCTACTACATGAGAAACAAGGGAGGACAGGTAAAAACTTAATCAAAGACCAAGGGAGGACACCACTGGAGGGGGGACAAGCTGTAATTTCGGACTCACTGTGTGGGAGAGACAAGGTCTTGCTTTTAGTCAGCAATGCATTCCTCTCCTGCGGCTTCTGAGGAAACACAAAATCATATCAACGTCAAGCTTCAGCTTCAGCTGTAAATCATAGTGTTTTAAATATTAACTTATGGTGGTTGAAGCACAACAAATGAAGTCAATACTGGAGTCAATTTATGCCCAAACAAAAACTTTAAAGAGAACCCCCCAGATACTTTAGTTATACATCATCAGTTTGTGATGTTCAACACATTCCAGGAGTTCCTTTGTCACCAAGTGTTGGAATTTACTCTTCCCGTTGTACCTGCTTCCTCTTAGCCTGTCTCTACTTCAGTAACTGATTTATTTCTTTTTTTGGCATTTTGCCTTTAACCTCCTGAGACCCTGCGACCTCATGAGACAGGAAACACAGGGAGAGGCAGAGGGGAAGACCTGCAACAAAAGCTGGATTTGAACTGGGGATGTTGCTGCCACAAGCACGCGTCTCAGACCAATGGACATAGTCGGTTGACAATTACAAATTTCAATCATTTCCGAGATGGATTTTGAGATCACATGTAAACCCATTGGATTCAGAACATTGAGTGGAGAGTTTGATTAACAAAAGTAATAGCTGTAGCACGAGGGTGACAGATAGCATGAGGGTGACAGATTTTTAGTTCAGAAAGTGATAATTGTGTACTTAAAGGCAACCTGAATTGTTTTACCTCTGGTAGCACTATGGAGCAATGTTTCTACAAGTGTATCCCCGTGTTGCAATTGAGCGAACGTGTGCCGGTGATGGTTTGATGCTATTCTGTTGGTATCATGCTAAAGAAACTTACAAATGCGCCAATAAAAGGCAAAGGCAGTGAAAAAGAAGACTGCAAGCTTAGCAAATGTTTTATGAGGAAGGAAATACACTTAACACAATAATGCTAGACCCCCACATTTTGCATAATGCCATCTATAGCATATTTTTGTTACAAATGTCTAGTCTCTGGGCTGAGTAGTGCTCACTCTGACCTATAAGTGTATAATTGGTGGAGTGCCCCTTTAATGGCGGAAAAAGAGTTTCTCCCAGAGATTGTTTGACTCATGAAATCATGCAACGTTTAAAAAAAAAAAAGCCCAACTCTTGACATTCTAGCAAATATTTTAATAGGACACCACATTGTTTGTATCTACGTTGTTTTCTGAGGGAGGGAACGTTTCCTTTAAAATATTATTTGAAATAATTATGACAATTTTGAATTAAATTGAAGGTTTTTAGATTAAATGAAGTGTGTGGTGATAGTGGTTACCTTTCCACAGGCTGCAACAGACTCTCTGCAGTTTTTATGGACATTCAGGAAACAGTCTGCAGACAAAAAAAAAAATCCCAGTTAATTTCATCAGTTAACTGATTCTCTGGATTCCGTGTCCAGATGGCTTTAAAACTACCCTGCTCCTCAAAATCGATGTTGACTTCGTGAAAGGAAGAAAAGACTCCATGTCTTCTACTAAACAAAACATCAAGGCGGCACGTGCAAATACATTTAAACAAACCCTAAACAGTTCATCCACCACAGGACATAAAACAACAACAGTACTGACAGTATAATACTTACTGGAGCATTGCAACAGCTCCTTCCCAGAAACAGACTTATCGCATGCCACACAGAGAGCGGGACCAGATGGAGACACAGGAACAAACTGGTGTCCATTAGCGGCTCCTGACTTCTCCTTTCCCTCCTTCACCTCTTTCCCCTTCACCTGAAACGCAAGTCATAAATATTTTAAACGTACTCCTTCAGCTGACATTTACTGCAGCTAATGCCACAATATCATGTAAACCACCAAAGTAGAAATAACATGACTGAGCAGCAGGCACAAAGAGGCATATAGCAGTCATCTTCTTGCTGAAACACACCTGTTAAAGTGGAGTTAGTTGAGATAAAGAGACCTCTGAGTGAGCTTTTCTGTTTACTTTGTTAAGGTCCATGGGGACGGCTTTATCCTTGGGTATTAGGGGGATTCCTCTGTGCATGTGTGTGATAAGGCAATGTTTATTTTCTTATCAAACTTTACAAGGAAGTCAGAGAATGTATGTTTGATTTTTTTGATTGTTCATATGCATCGTGTCTGTGTACATATTTGGATACATGTTCTTGAACACATGCACATGTGTTTATGAGACTGAGAGTGTACTATGGAATGTGTTTTGGCTTCTCCCGCTGTGTGGTGGGGGTCTACGCATTATGTAAGAGGATATTTTCACTGTGTCCCGTTGCTAAGACCTGAGGAGAGGGAATTCTCCCCCCCCGCCAAATAAAGGCACCGCACACAGACAATGGCTCCCCAGCACAGGAATTCTGACCTGGCCTGTCTGAGAGGTGGTAAACCTTTTACTGCACTACTTTGCGAGGCCTTTCAGCTCTAACTTTTTAAATATAAAGTTCAACTATAGGGATTTCTCAATCATGTTTTAAACACATGTAGGTGCCAGCAAGAATCATATTTTCCACTGTGCATCCTCACCTTGGTCTTGTTGCGAGTGCTAGACATCCTGCTCTTGAGGAAGCTGAAGGTCCGGCTGACTTTGTACTTCTCTGATTCGACCTTAGACGGGATTATGTATTTATCCAACTCCTCATCCTCGATCCTGTTTTAGTGTGAACATTTCAGTCAGCAACCATCACAACTCCTACCATCATTTTGGCTAGTGGAAGACCGTAACATTCAAGACCAATATGCATGCTCTTTAGAAAACTAATCATTATTTAAGTACTTATAAACACTATAATATATTAAGGATAGTTAAATAACCAGGTACATTGGTGTCATGCTGGAATGAAAGAATGTCCAGACAGTCTTCCAGGACCCCTGGTCTACAGACTATTACTCATAACAACATGCTTAGCATGCTTGGAAGTCACTATGGACTCTAGTGGATGCTATTTATAGTTCAACCTTGGCAAGATGCAATTAATAATGTGTCAACTATTTACAGCAATTTATGCTAGTTACACTACACATTCTAGGCGAAAGGCTACAGAACGTAAAGAAGAGAAACATGCAATGTCACAACAAACATATACTGTGACCTGACATAAAAAGTGTTAATATAATTCTGAGGATTCACATATGATCGCAGACAGCTGCAAAGAATCCATGTGGTTAACGGATGAGTCGGGGAATGGTTTTATGAAGGGGTTAGGTTGAGTTAAGCCACACATGCATGACTGTGAGGCCGTTTTGGTGAAAACATACTCTTTGAGGAACTCTGTGAGGGTGAGGTGTTGGAGCGATGGGCTGCTCTCCTCCTCTGCTGACTGGGCCCGCTTACGGAAACCCAAAACCCTGCATGGATATAACACACCTCAGACCAGGTTGTTGTGTTTCGGCTCATTAGGAGACTCAAAATGTTAATAATCTGTGTGGTATCTAAGATTAGAGTCTGCAAACTATTTCTGGGCCTAATAAAGCGTGTAGGGAAAAGTAAGATGACTACACATGGATAGTCACGTGGATATGTGTGCGATATAGTGATTTAGTAAACCACATAATGTATTAGCCAACATCCATATTTTGTTAACATTGGATGGATACTGATATTATGAAGAACATAAATGGTTAGTGAGTCTGATAAGGCTGGTGTTGTGAATATTGTAGTATTAATATGATCTATTCTACTACAATCATCCTATGATGTAATAAGATAATCTAATTGCCTAATATCTTCTAAAATGTTTCCTCTGTTAGCAATGCATGGTTATTATCAAAACTAAATGTATTAGCGCATGATACATTCATAAGGCAGTGAGATGAAATAAACTATAAAATGAATATGATTGTGGGATTTATGAAATGAAAATAAAATGGTCACAGTAGGACAATTAAGTATGGCTGTTAAAAAAATACATACAAAATACATACTACAATATGTACATACTACAAGTATCGCTTATGTGTTATAGACATTAGCTAAGATGTTTCTGAGGTCCGGGAAAGTTTTGCTGTTTATTCAGGGTTATTTTGAGGTTGCAATTAGAGCGTATTCGGGCCTCTGCCTTGCAACAGGAAGTATGTCACATCCTGCACACTCAAACCCCAACCACAGTTTTAATACTGGAGATACATATACGCATGAAAATGCACACTTACGTTGGCACATTTAAGCCAATCTCTAACCACTGGTCAACACTCAGTACGTTTACATGCACATAATATTCCGTTTTTTGCCCTAATTCCGAAAAAGACGACTAAGCTGTTTACATGGCTAATGAAAGTGAGTATTCCACTAATATTCCCGTTTACATGTAGCCGTGCAAAACAGGATTGTTTCAAAGTTTACCTGTGGCGGCGGACTTTTTGGACCGTGCAAACCCAGCGTCCCTCTTTCATTCCTTCAACCAGCTTCTTGAAAAGGTCGGCATAGCGATGTTTGCGCATATCCAAAAACCTATTGATATCCAAGTCTCTGATAATGTTTAAAAGTAGGTGTGTTTCTCCTTCTTATCGGGTCTCCAGCCAAACTGATGGCTGGTTGGTTTGTGTACAGAAACCATAGCAATGCACAGAGCTGACCATAAGCCTGCTGTAAAAACCCTGATTGAGACGTATATTCCGAATGTGCTGTATACATGTCCAAACAATGCCTCTTAAACCCAAATAATACCGGAATATCCCACGTCTTGATCGGAAAATGCAATAGTTGGAAAAAGGCCTTCTTCCATATATCTGACCGTAATATGCTGTTTACATGACCTGTATCAAATTTGGAATATTGTCATTGTTGGAATAAAAGTGGAATATTGGTGTGCATGTAAACGTACTGACTGATGCCTAAAAAGGGAGGAACGTCAGCAATGGGGGGATTGCTCCTGAGCTCATGGAATGACATCCAAGCTTTACCTCTTTTCTCTGGTAGACTCAGTCGGGGTGAATGCTCTCTGCTCTGTAAAGTAGAGTAACAATGACAGGCAAATCAGTAAGTCAGAAATAAAGGTAAATAAAATTAAAGACATTATGACAGATTGTAAGTGAATCAGCCAGTGAATCAGGGCGTTAAAAGCCATCATCCCCAATTGGAAATGAGTTGGAAGGAAATACAAGAATCCCCGAAACAGTCTGGATCCATCAAACCCCTTTAGAGAAATACCAAACACAAGAGTGTTTTCAAGGATAAGAGTGTTTTCAAGGACAAGAGTTTTGTTTTGAAAAAAAAAAAAAAAAACAGATGACGCCAAAGATGGAAAAATCAAAACCAAGAGGGAAACAAAATATGTACCAAAATGGAAGCAGAACAGAACCCTCAGGGTAGAAACAACTCCTCCTTCAAATGATCTAGCCTCGGAATATTAAAAAATGCACAGTCCTAAAGATTCAGACCTCTACTTCATCATACTCGTCATCGTATGAATGAGTGGAGTTTAGATGACTATTGTTCTATTACTAAGAAAAAAGTCTTGACATCAAACTTTGGGAAACATAATTTTGCAAAATTGTGTATCTGGGCAAATCCTTTTACAACAAAATGTGCAGCAACATTATTTGTTTTCTCCCTAAAACAAGGCTAATTTAATAATTGTTTCCACCTTGTATAAATATACTTTTAAAATACACTGAACGTTTGAAATATACCAGATATGCCTTTTAATTGTGCAGCTCTTGATAATCACCAGTTTATCCCATGGTTCACCAGAAAGACACACTGAAATATATTCACCGGCCAACCAAGTTGCTAATTGAAGCTGTTTTTGTACTTACTAACTTGCTTGAGACGAGAGGGGGATTTAGAGAGAGATAAAGCTTGAAGCAGAGAACGGCTGCTGCTGCTGAATGCACCATCTACACAGGACAAAGCACAGCCGTAATGCTGCAATACGACTACTGCAGTGGTGCTGTATCAAAGCAGAGCTGACACTAAACACACATATACTTCAGTTCAGTTGATTTATTTTGACACCTGTCTGGTCTTCCCCCTTTTAGACATGTGGCAAAATGTGTCCATTCAGCTGGCTACTGGTAACAGAAAGATCACAGGGCAAAGGGGTCAAAGTTCATTCACCTTCTGCCAGGTCAGTGATGGCTGCGTCTCGGTTTAGCAGCGGCCGTGACGGCTTCGCCTTGGGGGAGGAGTAGGAGTAGGAGCGCAGGCGAACCTCAGCCTCCTCTGGGTTCTGGGTGAGAAAGCGGATCAGAAGGATCAGATCAGGCAGAGCAGTAAGCAGAAGTTCACAGGCTTAATTCTGTGAAAAGGAAGATTGCCAACAGATCCACTCAATACATCAATACACACTTTCTGTTCACATTATTGAGCTGTTGACAGTTTGGGCTTATCAATTGATAATTGTAGGGCAGGTTGTGTCTGACGTAGTGCTTTACTTTGCATTTACTGTTTTGAGTTTTTAGTAAGTTGTGCTTGTAATATGTATTGTAATGTATAAATCCTGCTGCATTAAAAAAAAAAGAAAAGAGATGATGCATCAGGTCCGTTCAGCACTTCATGTCACAGTGGAAACAGTTTTGACAAAGGTGACCTGCTTATCTGTAGAGGTGCAACGATTAATTGATTAGTTGTCAACTATTAAATTAATCGCCAACTATTTTGATAATTGATTAATCAGTCATTTTGTTATTTAAAAAAAAATAAGATTTCTCTGGTTCCAGCTTCTTAAATGTGATTTTTTTTTTTTTAGTTTCTTCTCTCCTCTGTGACAGTAAACTGAATATCTTTGAGTTTTGGACAAAACAAGACATTTGAGGACGTCATCTTAGGCTTCGGAAAACACTGATCCACATTTTTCACCATGTTTTGACATTTTTATAGATCAAACAACTAATCAATTAATCAAGAAAATAATCAATGGATTAATCGACTATGAAAATAATTGTTAGTTGCAGCCACTCCTTATCTGTCAACTAAAGTATCAAGTGAAGCTGTTGTATGCCTCTTGAGCAATTTAATGAGTTTATAGAAGTAGGCAATCAGTAAGAATAAACACAAACTTTAAAAGTTCTTGTCTAGAGGGCAATATAGTCATGAAGACAGTGTTTTATTGTTTGGAATAAATAATTGAGAAAACCAGGAAGGGAGGTTTTGCACGTGTTCTGTCTCAGGCCACATGGGTTTCCACAAACATGGAGACAAACTCTGTTGGATATCTAATACAACATGTATCATGACGGTGTGTACCTTGCTGGACGTGTGACTGCTGTCAGAGTGTGTGTGGTTAAAGTCTGGTGATGTGTCGAAAGAGTCCCTCTCCTCTCCTGAGCTGGATCGCAGGATGGACTGCTTCTTTACAGATGAGCAGGGGTAGGAGCGTAACAGTAAGTCTTCTTCTCCACTGTCACACTCGAGACTAGGACTGTTCACGCGCACACACACACACACACACACACACACACACACACACACACACACACACACACACACACACACACACACACACACACACACACACACACACACACACACACACACACACACACACACTTCAGTGAAAGACTGTTGCATCTTCAGTCTACATGATAAGATTAAGCTGGGAACATACTGACTACAAAAGGTCTAGGCAGCATACATCACAGTTGTAGACAACAACAACTGTGTTCAGATCCATAACGACCTCCACCATTGTGCACAGATGAGTGCAGATCATCTTGATCTTAAAAATCACCATGGACAGTCATTATGCTATAATCTATAATCAGGCTTTAAACTGTGTAGCATTTTGCCAGCTTTAGTGCTCACAGAGAAGATCCTGCAGCACTGAGGAAACTGGAAGGAATGTTCAGCGACTTCAACACACAAACAGCTCAATTGTGACCAGGCTTCCTGTCACTTTCCGCACCTTCGCTGACTACAATCACTGAACAAAATGTCAAGAAATGCTTTTTCTGAAATTCCAAACCATTGATACTTTGTTGTCTAAGAATGGGTTAGTGACAGGAAGATCACACAAGTTTCTAAATTGGTGTACTGATTTTATTTAAAAGAAAACCAAGGACTCCACTTGGCCATAATGCAGCACATTTGTTCTCTCACTTAAAAAAACAACAGTTGTGAGGCAGTCACGTTAAACGTTCTGCAATTAAATATAATATGTCACACTTTGAGGGCATTTCATTTTTTATTCAATAATTAACAGCAATAGTGTCCTACCTCAGGCCCCGGCTCGCCTCAGTTAAGCTGCATCCTCTGCGGTTCAAAGCAGGAGAAACTGGCAGAAATGGCTGCATCGGACGCCTCTGTACTCCCTCGAACAACCGGAAGGCGGAAACCAGGGGGGAGGAAGGAAAAGACGGGGAGGAAGCAAAGGGAGAGGGGGGAGAGATGCAAGGGGATGGCTCCTTGTGATTCTCCAGGCCGGGGCCTCGGATTCCCCTCTCCTCATTACAGGGTGATGATGGGTGCCGGTTCTGGGAGCAGTTCCCTGAGTCAGGGGGAGTCATGGAGGAGTCCCAGCTAGGGCTGCCAAGATGGGGTGCAGGGCTCACCTCCTCCTCCCCTGGAGAACGGTATTTAATGTCAGAGTCATCCACCTGGAACAGAAAAGTGGAGGCGATGAGAAGGAACGATCCAACAGTCTGACTCCTGTAATGGAACATTTTACATCACATGAGCCAAATCTGTTTCTGACTTCACACAGAATGAAACACTAATTTCAGGCTGACTCACCTGGTCCACCAGCATAGCATTAGCGTACACTCTGTCTTTGCCGTGTATCATCGCTGACAGTCTGGCAGCTGCAGCCAGAGTCGGGGATGGGGCCTGGCTCTCCCTTATGGACTGGCTTTTCTCTACAGAAAGGGAGGGAGCCAAGAGAGAGAGAGAGAGAGAGAGAGAGAGAGAGAGAGAGAGAGAGAGAGAGAGAGAGAGAGAGAGAGAGAGAGAGAGAGAGAGAGAGAGAGAATGGGGAAGGGGATTTGTTTTTTCAATATTACATTTGGTTTCCACAGCAACACCAAATAACTTCTCACAAACACTGGAAGTGACGTAGACATCCTGGGCAGTTGCATGTCATTGTTCAGGACCAAGAGTCCCTTATGAGGGTGTGTGTCTGTCTGAATGGCTCTATGCACACACACACACACACACACACACGTAAATGGTGTGCATGGAGTTGCGAGCGGGCATCTGAAGGCATGTTTCTTCACCCACCCTGCCTTCGATACAGCGGGTGAGTGGAAATAACTCCCGGTGAGCACACAGTTGCATTGAGAGAAACCCTTTCAACACAGTAGAGTCACTGTGAGCAGTAGCCTGGTTCTGATGTTAAACAGGGGGAAACACTCCTGCTCTCAAAACACACACACAACCCCTCTGGGATGCTACTCTGCACAAAACACAGCTTCTCCACAACACAATTTCTCGGAAAGTATTTCTGGTTAGAAAACAACCTGCAGGTATGCACAAACAAAGAGGCTGAACATTACTCACCACACAACTCACTTAAGCAAACCTTTGATGAGACATTAATGCCACACAGTTAAGTATTGTTTGAGCTTATTTGCACAATGTAATGAGACATGACAAAATAAACAGTGAAACAATTTGTGGAGGTGAGATTAGAAAAGAAACACTATAACACTTACACTAATATACTAAACTTCCAACTCATTAACATGTAAATATCAATGTAAAGCATGAACAAAAACATTAAAATGACCACATTATTCCGTACATGATGTAAATACAGCATATGGTATATACAGCATATGGTGCACACACTGTATATACTGCATGTCTGTGTACAGTATATGTATAGGTACATGATGAATAAAATACAAAGTTGAATTGAATATACACTTTAAACTGGTGGGAATAACTACTTAAAATGAAGGTTTGGGATCATGTGACACGATGAACTGTAAAGCCAACAAGGATGAAAAGTTGTTTAAGTGCTTAGTAAAAATGGAAATGTGAACTATCAATCCAATCTACATTTCCATGACAACTGGGCAATCCCCATCTGCTGATGAAGATAATGTGATACAATCGAAAGCTCCAAAAACAGCTACTAAATGGACCTTGAGGTGAAACTGTTTTGGTAACTTCTGTTTTCAAGGTCAAGTATAAACTTTGAAACTCAAAGGCTCAAACTTATGTGAAGTTGCAGATGTGCAGTAGTTTCCACTGCGTGTTACAGTACATCACATTGTTTGAGTTTTCTGTCTGACTTTGTCAAATCTCAGCACCACACTCACTGTGTGGCCTGCATGTTACATCGGAAACCTGTATACTGTAGTTATTATTATTATATTTTGAATGTTGTCAAAAATCACTTGAACGTGGACCAGCAATCTGGTCAACTGACTTTTTGACTCTCTTTTACTGCTACGGGTCTAACACCAGTGGTAAAATGTGTGTCTGTCTTTTCAGGGATGATTTTCCCGCTGTATGATTGCTGAACATTTGCACAAAACAATCTAGAAAGATCCAGTCTAGACAGAAGCATTGGTTTTTGATTCTGTGGATAGGACACCAACTTTAAATAGCTTACCATTGACCCTTCAAGCATGAACAGGACTAAGGAACTACATCACCAAATTACAAGGAACTTACCTCCCAACCTTTTATAGATCTACCAACTCCCCCTTAGTGCTCCACTGGAACTTCTAAGTAAGCACATAGAAATAGATTGTGGTACAATTCAGCAGCTCACAGGTATGACAGCATTATGCATGACAAATACAGCTTAAGACTCTGACACACCAACCCGATGGCCGACCGTTGGCAGAAGAGGCAGTCGGACTGATCAGTCGGCTCCCCGAGGTCAAAAACGTGCCTCGGAACACACCGAAGCGACGCCGACTTGAGCGTACGTTCTGCTCGTGTGCAAGACGTAATACGTCTCCATAACAGCAGGTGGCGCTAATCTGTATTGTCGCCCCAAAAAATTTAAACCGGAAATGACAGAACATCTCTCTAGACCTAGTAAACACAGAGCACGCTGTCCTCAGTCATTGTTTTCATCAGAGTGTTGATAGTAGTCAAGAAGGATCGTTGTTGTCATTACTCGCTGAACGGAAGAAAATACGATGGCTAGTAATAAGAAGATACTGGCGTCATCTCCGGTCCAACTGCCCACTGGCCGATTCAACAAGTCTAATCGGCCAAAATGAACGCCGACGGCTCCTCCGACTGACGACGGCACGGAACACACTGAACAGACTCGAGTCACCGACCTCGCCAGATTGTCTGACGGCCGATAATCAGGTTGGTATGTCAGTGCCTTAAAAACACACAATCTGTGAAGCTTTCACTGGAGAAAAAAGAAATTCTAACCACATTAGTAATCGGTGGTAACCATGCAGTACTCGTCACATTAACCGGAAGAGGCAACCTCATTAGCTCAGTTAAATTATTATGTTCCTAATGACAGTCTCACCTTTCACTGGCCAAGCCATGCCTGAAACAATGCCAGTGGTGCAAAAACATGTCTTTGGCACCGCTGTTTCCACCTAAACTCATCAAGCAGATATTCAACCGAGACTCAACAGTCCTTCCTAAAAAAAGGAATACATAGTTTATCCATAGTTTCCAAGCTGCCAACCCCGCAGAGTAGGAGCAGACATCCAGCTTTTGTAGCAGAGAGTAAATCAAACCAACAATTGGCTGTGCTTCCTGTAGGCGGTGAGTCCAATAAATCTGAGAGGCAACAGGGAGTCCAGCAGACATTGATGAGGACACCAGATGAGTCCTGTTCGATCCACAACCAATGTAAAGATATAGACTCAAGATAAACCACTGCAGGACATACAGAGCCCACTCCACATCAATCCTAAAGTTACGAAGTATCTTTCAAAATGAACTTAAAAGTACTTAACGTTACTAGCTCTATTTGTGTCTTTATTTGATCAGGGACAATGCACAAAAAACATTAGTCTAAAAAAGAAGAGATGTCATGTGCCAGGTTATAGCAAAAAATGATAATTTCCACCCGCAGTCTCAGGACTACATCCTGAAATGAGCAGAAAATGGCAAAATATAAATACTACAACCTGTTTTCTGGTTAAAAATAAAACAACAACTTCTGGATCCTTTTAGTTCCACCTGAAAACATTATACTGTTTATGAACCTGAATCCACCTTCTACTATGTATGGTAGGATTAGTTTGACTCCAACATTAAATCTAGAGACGAGGTCAGATTCTGGATGTGGGTCAAACCACGGTTTGAAAGCAGATACCGTTTCATACAAGCCCACTTAAGATACTTGACAGACAGGCCTAATAGTTAAGGTTCTGGGCCAGGTCCAAAGCCACAGCTGGCTGCCACGGGCCCGATCATTCACACACCTCTGACCCATAAACACCGCCTCAGTGAACATTACTGTCAGGGGCTGCGATCTGTGTTTAACATTAGTTAACTGGGGGAATAACAGTGAACCAGGGAGTTTATATTTTTGACAAGTTAGTGCCGCAGAAAATCAATCTTTCTCTGGAGAAGCTGTTTTTATTGCTGAGACGGACATTGTTGTCCGCAGATTGCCATGTCAGACGTTTTCAGTAATGCAGAGCAATGAGTGGGGCTATTGCGATTGGATTTTGCTCAAAGAAGGTATATTTTGGAGTGATGTGATATTCAGAGCATGTCCCTGAGCGAGAGTCAACCCTATACAGTAGCAGCGCCTGGAGCAGCAGCAGAGAGAAAAAAGAGAGAGCTCGAGCTTTACAGAGACCCAGACAAAGACAGCAGTCAGTGCCAGGTTTCCAGACCAGGGCAGTTAAACACAGAGAGTGACCCTTCAACCCATGCACACCCCTGGGAGAGAGAGATCGAGGAAGGCAGGATGGAGAAGGGGGAGGCAGGGCTGTCACAAGGGCTCTTTCTCAAGGTTTACTCTCTTTGGAGGCTGCTGGTGTGCTGAACAAAATGTTCAAGACAAACAGAGAATCATAATTGTTAATTGCATAAACACCATGGCTTGTTTATTATAAGTATAAAGGGGTTATTTGTCTGTGCCGTCCCTTCGCTTTTTAAGCACCGCATCAAACAATTGTCACTTTGGAGAGAGCTAGGAGCAATTAGGAACAGAGTAAAATAACAAGCCAAGTTTAAAAGAATCAAAACAGAGGGTGTTATTACCTTATAAGAGGGGAGCGGTAATTGTTTGACTTCAGTGTTCATGGAGAGCCGTTTAAATCATTAAAACAATTGTCCACCAAAATCCACAAACCCACTCTTGAGTTATGACACCTGCGGTCAAACATCCCACTCCAAGCATCACATTGTGCGTTCCTCGTTGTGTTTACATTTCAGTGCGTCACCCGGGCCCAAGAGATCCAGTTAGAGGTAAACTCAGAGTGAACAGCAATCAGTCCTCAAAGTGAAGAAATACACTTATGGCTCCGCACACCTGAAATCACATTACACTTAGCAGGTACTTCAGATTTTTAAATCCACTTGAGAGAATATATGGTCAGTTTATAAAACGTTTATATAGTGCCGCTGTTTTTGCTCATCAGCTGCATTGCATTGTATAAAATTTGCCTATTGTCAATCATAGTTAAGAAGCAATAACTTGGATAATCTTGCAGAGGTTAATGATGAAGGATGAGGAAAAGACGACTAGAGTTGAGTCATGGCACAGAAATGGCAGTAACTTGATCTTCCCCTGTGACTCTCTCTCTCACTCTCTCTCTATTCCCAACAAACACCAACACTAACTTCCACACAAGCAATACGTAATGATTTTGCATTATTTTAAGCATTCACTTCAGCTCTCCCAACTAAAGATGAAGCAACAAACTTGTGTGCCACGTTTAAGCAGCAGGATTAACCTGATTTTGGTTCAGTTTCTAATAAATTGACAATAAACTGTAACAAACACTAAACTTCAGCTCCAGTGACAGAACGCTGATTATGATTATGAACTGCACGTGCCTGAGCCCAGTATATGAAATCACAAGTTCACGATTCATGCACACACAACAGTGTGGCTGAGGACTTCGAAAGCCCAAAACCATTCAATCAGCTTCGAGGGGACATCTGACATTCCCCAACATACTGTCAGATATCAGGTTACATCACTGGCAAACATGCAGTTATCTCACTCTGATTGACTCTGTGCTGCAAAGAAGGCCTGTGAATAAGAATGTGTAATGGGAACAGTCTAATTTCAACTGTATTGTTCCACAGTCAACAGCGCCAGGAGGGCAGTTTGTGGTAAAGTCTTCCATTTGTCATTGGTAAATGATGTAACTTTAAGAAAAGAGATGCAACTGAAAAAGGGAAACTGAATAGTCTGTGTACACAAGTTATCAGTTTTCTTACTGACATTAAAGCACATGCATCCAATGTGAAACACTGTAGCAATTAACATCTCAGTAACACTTAGTCTACTCTATAACTCTGTTTCAACAATATTTGACTATCTGTGAAATTAAAAGTGACCGTGTCAACTTTCATACAATCAAGAAATAACTGTCAGTGTGACAGGATGGAAAAAACATTGCTTCTATAAATAAATAAATAAAGTATCTCCATAATCTATCAATTACAGTACCACTCAGTATCACCTTTTTTGCCTGTCTTCTTGCGCATCCTCATCTTAGGAAAAGAGGGCCAGGAGTAGTTGAAAGGAGAGTCCGAGTCAGAATCCATGATTTGCTGTCTTCAAGAAAATCTTCATCCAAACAGCTCAAGATGTGTGAAAAATAAATGAACAGCGCCTCAGTTTACATCCATTTCCCAGTGTCTGAACAGACTGCGGTGTTCGCTATCTGCAGTGTTCGCTCTCCTTTTTCCAGAGCCCCACTGTAGACACTCTGACACTTCAGGAGTGAGCCAGCATGTTCCCCTCTGTCTCCCCCAAGCCACCCCTCCCCCTAAAATCCTCCCCTTCCCCCTCAACAACTCTGCACCAACTGTCCGATAGAGCCACGACCGAACCTTGTCTTCTTCCTCTGCTCCTTTTCTCAACACTTTTTCCTGTCTTTCTGACTGCTCTTCTCAAATCTGTGCCAAACTTTGGGTCTCTAATTCTTTCTCTGTCATTTGTCTACCACACACAGCACAGGGGGAGAGGGAGAGAGATCAACACATGCTGACAGGAGCAGGGGGGAGGAGTATATTGACTGCCGGAAAGGGTGACTGAAGGAGGGAGAGAAACAGAAAGAGTCAAAAGTCTAAAAGTCAAACATAGGAGTGACTTCAGAACCTACAGCAAAGACAAACATGAGGGCAGACAGCTTAGCGGAGGTGAGTCTCAGACACGGGACAAATCATTAACCCTGTATGTTCATGAATGCCAGGCTGTGGAGCTGCATACTCCACACACTCCAAGGTATAAACCGTGCACCCCTGATATGCCTGATGCCACGTCAGAGGAGTCCTTCTCGATCACTCCATTCTCCCGGTCTCTTTCTCTATATTTTAGCATGTCAAAGCCATACTGAGGGGGAAAAGGGTTCGGAGTGTGGGGGGAGCAGTCTGCCAGGTCAGCAGCCTCACCATGGAGACAGCAGTGAGAGCCGCTGCTGTTTTCTTCTTCCATGGCGGCGTCCCCCCCCCCCCCCCCCCCCCTTTTCTCCTTTTGCCAACTTGCAGGAGTACAGTGCTGTTTGCAGCAGCAAGGATAAAAGTAAGTTTAGATAGAGGTGGTAAAAATGACAGAAAGGGATGGTAAAGAGGGTTTAAGAGACAAATCGGACAATGGCATTCTGGAAAGACGCACAAACATGGCTTTATAAATGCACATAAATGAAGGAATGTGATAAAAAGAGAGAAAAGGGGGACGAAGAGGGTTTTGTAGGCAGAATATATGCAGAGGAGGGAAACAGTGGTACACTGAGACTAAAGAAAGTAGTTTCTGTGTATGTATGTGTGTATGTGTGTGTGTGTGTATGTGTGTGTGTGTGTGTGTGTGTGTGGATGGGTGTTGGCACTGTACTAGTGAACATTAATGCTGCCTTTGTGGGGTCTGTGTGAGGTTTAATCCTTTTTTCCGTTCTCCAATTAGATCCGTCAGCCGGGATAGGAGACTCTTGTTAGCGTTCCTGGCGTTGCACTCATTGTCTGTTGTCACCCTGCCAAACTATCCATATCATAAATCCCTTCTCTTGCGCCCTCTCTTTTCCCCCTATTACACACACACACACACACACACACACACACACACACACACACACACACACCTCAATCTTCTCCACTCTCCTCTCCCTGATCTCAACAAGCTGCTGGAAGACTGCCCTGGCAACCCCCATTCAGCCACAAACACCCCCTTTTTTCACTTCCCCATACCCCCTTAAGAGCTCTCTTCCCCACTGCATCTCCCTCTCAAACACAAGAGTGCACACAAACAACGACAACACACACACCGACCTTCTTCCTTTCTTCAGCTGTGGAGAGCAGACCTCCTCGGGATGAAGTGCCATTTACTGTTTGTTCACTGAACTCACATTAAAATGCTGACCTGGGAGGATGGGACCCAGGGGCATGGGTGCATTAGTCTGCCTGTTTGTGTGTGTTTAAAAAGTATTTGGGGGCAAGTGTGTGTTTTGGGTGGGGTATTTGAATTAAGGGGGCATTAGGAGGGCAGAGGTGGGGGGAAGTGGAGGGGAGCAGAAGGATAGAAGACATGAGAGAGACACTTGTCTTTTTTTAATGTTTTGAACTATTACACTTTGTAAACCTTGTACAACCTACTCACATCACTCCAGTGCTGAAGTCTTTACACTGGCTTCCTGTGCCTCAGAGAGTTGATTTCAAAATACCTTTGCTAGTTTATAAATCATTAAACGGTTTAGGTCCAAAATACATTTCTGACCTGCTAGTAAACTACGAACCTCCCAGACCTCTCAGGTTGTCTGGGACAGGTCTGCTTTCTGTGCCCAGGGTCAGAACTAAACAGGGAGAAGCAGCATTTAGTTTCTATGCTCCACATATTTGGAACCAACTTCCAGAAAACTGCAGGTCCGCTGCAACTCTCAGTTCTTTTAAATCAAGACTGAAGACCTTTCTTTTTGATGTTGCCTTTCGTTAAACTACCCATTTCTTATACTTTCGTTGCTTATTTCATCTGCTTTTATATTTTTAACTGTTTTTAACTGCTCTTTAATGTTTAATTTCTTATACTGCACTGTAACTTTTATTCTTGTATTTTAATTGTCTTCATGTAAAGCACTTTGAATTGCCCTGTTGCTGAAAAGTGCTTTACAAATAAAGCTGCCTTGCCTTGCCTTACTGTGACAATACTGTATTTAATTACAGTCATGCCAATCAAGTTACAGTAGTGTACACAGGGAGGAAAGAGCTGACATCAAGAAGACAGGGGGAACATGACAGCTAGGCTCAAAATTCCTCATCCCTGCTGAAGCTCTGGCTACATAAGTTCTGTCTGTCTATTTGATGACGCATTAGCTCAATGATAAAAACAGACTGGTATCTCACTATATGCTTCACTTCTTTGTTAAAATAATAAATAAAAACTTGCCAGTCACTTGTTATGCCCGACACCTTAGGAATGTCTAATGAGGAACTGAAATTCCTCAAAGGTCAAATATGCATTGTAATCCCGAGTCATTATTAATTTGAGCTATTTATTTTCATTTTAAACATGACATTGAGGGGCAACTGAGGAGAAAATCGGATTTAAGTGACCAGCATTATTTTTCTGAACCACAAAAAGTGTTTAAAGTGACCAATCGAGGTCACAGGCAGGTGGTCTTCAAAGACCAGAAAATGTTAACATCCTCAACTGGCCAACAAACACAAACACACACACACACACACACACACACACACACACACACACACACACACACACACACACACACACACACACACACACACACACACACACACACACACACACACACACACACACACACACACACACACACACACACACACACACACACACATATATATGCACAAAGGCCACAAAATGGCTAAAGCATATAGCATGGAAACAACACCAGCCAAAGGAAGTTCAGATTGCAGATGTCCAGTGCCAAGTGTTATAAAGCCTGAAGCCTCAGCTTGTAACCACAGCATTCTTACACTGAGGCATCAGTCTGCTCTGCAGCAATACAAGCCAATTATTAACCCACAGGATGTTCCCACTCTGAAATCCTTCCCTTCCCGTCCAGAAGAAGATCAGAGTGAAGCCACCTTCAGCCACATAGTTAGGATTAATTTATGCCCCCCTATAACAGCTGGCAGAAAAAGGGTGACTCAGGATAGTTCTCTACATGTCGCATTAACAAGATTCCTTCTCAGTGCCACAATCACTGTAAACACAGAGTGACAAGACTCCAAAAACTCCAGAGAAAGGGGGGCAAGAGAAGCCATGGGGCTGAAATGTGATCTTATAGTCTGTGGAGATGGTAGACAGCCATCGTCGAGGATTAGACGTCCAAGTTCTGTTCAGGAAAGGAAACGTTTCCTGCAGTTGGACTCACTTAATGATTAGAAGCTTGGATAACTTCCTATGAATATAACGCCACCTAAAACAACAATGATCAGTTTTTAGTCTGCACAAAACATGATCTGCAGCTGAGGTACCGCAAGCTCTAACATTATAACCATATCTAAAAACAGGCTTCTGAGAAAGTAACCTTGCTCTGAGGGAAGTTTAAAAATACTTTAAAAATAAAATCTTTACCAGAGTAAGACTGTGATGGATCATCCTCCTTGTCCTCTTCAATCAGGCAAAACATCAGCGGCTCCTCATAGTCCTGAAGAAACAGAGAACCTTTCACCAAATAACACGCACATTTCCTCAGTGAGAATTTCTCATCAGGCTACAAGCATACCACAAAAACTAGAGTAGAACTAAGTACAAAAACACAAGTGTTTGGCGAGTGCCTAGGTGTGTGACAGAGAAAGATCAATTAGGTAACCATCTGTATCACATAAAAAGGTCCTATTGGATGACTGGAGTCATGTGCACACGCCACACCTCTCAAGACATGAAATACACACTTGACCGCTCACAAAGTCGGCTATTCAGTGGCGTGTGCAAGGTGCCAACTCCAACACCTGAACAATAAGAGTGAAACAATGTGGAGCATTGAGGGGCAGTCAGTGCCACTGGTTGATGCAGATGTTCATTGAGATTGAATGGAGCTTTGAGTTTTAAAATTTGAAATTTGATATCCAGGAGCAACACCTGTTGTTGCTGAATAGTTAACGGCACAAACTTAGTCTGGAATGTTTTGGAAGAACAGGTAACTTATGTTCATAGTTGACTCATCTCATCAGATAAAGCTGTTTAAACACACATGGGTTTTTACAGTATGAGTTAAATATATGCTGGAGATATTTTAGTCCATAGCACATGAAACATTATGCATCAAATACTCACATGTTTTTCTACATCAGCTCCATTCATATCTGAATACAGTGCTGAAAGAAAAAAAAGCATACTCAGATGCAGACATATAGCCGCCATTAAACTTCAAAAGAGGCTCAATTAAGCACAGATGTTTGTCAGTTTTTTAACGATGTGAACCATGTTAAGTCTTATTTTACATAACCTGGGGAGATCTTAACCGTGTGGCCCTGATCTCCTTTCTTTTCATTTAACTACCATGTGCATCCCAGATCAAAGGACACTGTGTATGATTGCTTACCAGAAACAATGCAGCGACGCACAGAAATTAGTGTTTGGGTGGTTTGATACGAAGCCTGGGGTCACGTAAAAATGTAAAGGCATATGAATACCACAGAGGTGGCAGCAACCCATAAAGGATAGAGGTTGGGAGAGAAAGTCAGAGACAAAAAAAAAAAACGAGAGGAGGAGAAACAAACGGCAAAGGCTGAGAAAGGAGTAGATGTAACGTATAGGAAAAGACTCAACAATCTGACAAAGGTCTTTCTGTGCCTCAGTGTGATACCGTAAAACACATTCACTCAAGTCTGATAGAGTGATGCCAGCTGGCTCCACAGCAAGAGACAGAGAGACAGAGGATATAAAGAAACAACCTTGTAAAAGAGAATGTTACCTTCCAACTCCCATCCTGAACTAACTTGATTTTCTACTCACATTTTTATTGCACGTCTTAACAGATATACCCATGAAAATCTACCGATACAAGATAGGGCCGTAATGTATGATTATTTCCATCATCAATTATCTGTTGACGGTACATGTTTTAATAATTTTCTGATTAAGCGTTTGTCTGTAAAATGTTATTTCCTAATTAATTTCCTGTCAACCAACTACTTGATAAATGATTACTTAACCAATTGTTTTAGTACTACTTATTAACATATAGCGTGCTTGCTCTGCTACTTTGCGCACTATATTAATAGAGTGATTCATACTTTAACTTCAAATTAAAGATTAGAAATGTTTGTTTGCTTGTGATCATATGATCTTTCACTATAATGTTCAAATTCACATACGATACTAGCCTTCTTTTTGATTTTATCTTTCGTTTCTTTGCACAGCTTCCTCCACAAAAAGCTCCTACTTTCATCTTCTCCTTTCCCTACCTTCATTTGTTTTCACAGACTTGCAATACCACAAGACCCCACAGGAGGGGAGTCAAAGTCTATCAATATTGTAGCCTGATTCAAGCCACAGTATCTATCCTAATAAACCACTAGAACAAAAAATGGCAGACCATTGCAACATAAAAGAGAAGAGTTAAGACTGGATGGTTAACCAGGCCTCTCAAATCCCACAAAACAGATTAGGAAGGGTATGATACCATTCTCCACGTTCTTCACTAAGATGGTCTCCACCCGTTCCCTCCTTAGAGCTTTGAGCTGTGGGATGAAAGGGGATGTTTAGGGAAGAGAATGCTGATATGTGAAATTATACAATTTACAACTGGCTTTATTTTGATGCCACTTCCAGGTGCATTGTTTGCAGTTTAGAATTGTTTGTGCTTATGAGCAAGGTCCCCTTAGAAAAGCCCAATCATTTTGACTGTATAAATTACAGGTTTATTTGAATATCGGATCACAATTGACAGTGTTTTAATCCTGTGTTTACCTACAGTAGCTTTACCAGCACCAGACCACACTGATAACTCAAACTCACCTCTCTAAGGAAGTCCTCATCTCTGAGCCGGTCTCTGAGAAGCAGGATGTCAGCGTGCCGGCTCTCCTCCGAGCTCCACCTCAGGTTCTGTCGAACGGTCAGAGTCAGGTTCCCCGTATCATGACAGAACCTCAGCAAGCGGGACCGGTCTGCCCACACCTGAGACAGACCTGCTGGAGGCGTGGATAGAGGGTTTGGTGGGCTGCAGCACAACAGGTAGACAAAAAAACCATAATGGTTGATATTATTAGAGAACACTGTTTTACCATTAAAAATGTAGATAGAAAGTCATTAGAATACTCAGTGCAGATGATGGTCTTGTAGTTTTTCAAGTCAAACAGGCCTACATATAAAGCTATGCTAATGATTTATGGATCCAGATTGAGCCCAACTGATTGAGCACAAAACATTCCTGAGTTTGACAGGTGATACTAACACGTGTTTAGCATTTTATGTGTTCATAAAATACACTTCAACCATTATATTTACAGTATTCGAGAGATCTAAAGAATGCAATTTGTGGAGTGTGCATCCCTCTATTGGTTTCCTATCACAGTCCAAAGACATGCAAGTTAGGTAAATGTGAGCAGGAAATGGTTGTCCGTGTAGTGTCAGCCATTTGATTGATTGGCAGTCCAGGGTGTACCCCGCCTCTTGCCCAATGTCAGCTGGGACTCTCTAAAAAGGATAAGCAGGTATAACTAATGGATGAATGGGGAGATAGCAAGTGTAAAACTGGGTTTCTTTCTACATATGAAGAAAAGCTTTCCCTTGCCATGTGGGAAAACTCTGCACTGAACGCATGTTACTACAAAACAGTAATTGATTTGCCGGTGTCCCTTCCTGTTGGATCTTAAAATCTTACTGTGTGAGCAGCTCCAGGAGCTCGGTGCTGCCTGCTGTCTGAGCCAGCTGCAGTGGAGTGACTCCCTCTTCGTTTGGCAGACTGACAGCCATCAGACCCCCCGGCTGACAAAGCAGTAGCTCTGCCAGCCGATACAGACCCCATCGCACGGCCAGATGGAGGGGAGACTCCCTGAGACTGTGCTCTGGAGATGAGGGGAGAAATATAATAACATAAAAAATATAACTGCAGAGATAAACGGATGCAGTGGGATCTGAGACAGCAGCTGACTGGAAGAGGGAGGTGAGATTAACAGTAAAATAAGAAAGTATACAGTAAGTGGTGAAATGTGAGCTAAATAGCAGGAAACTAACATGTCAAGAATCTACTCTTGGTAACCACCCCCTCGTAAAAATTAACCGAAATGGCAACAATTGATTTCTTCTCTTGCACAGCACTGGATCTCTCTGGTCCACTGACCCACTTTCAAGCAATAAAAGCTTTTCAACAAAGTGGTGACAGCTTCTTATTTCTGTGCCCACCACTCAAAGCAGTTAATGCACGGTTGCATGTTTTAAACTGCCGCATACATTCACCATAACCTTAAATTATTATTATTTAAAAGAAAACAAAGCCTGGTCAAGAGAAATGTGTTAGATCCTCCAAACTAACTCCCTCTGATTGGACAAAATAATAATAATAATAATAATAATAATAATAACAATAATAATAATAATAATAATAATAATAATAACATCTCCATAGTCTAAACCAATTTAGTAAAGCTTATCATATTTATGTTTTGTTTTGACTAGTAATCAAATATCTCGATAAGTGTCTTTTAGTGAAAGTGAGTGTCTACTGTAACCACTGCTCCTATCTGCTAATGCAGTGTTATTGTGACTGGGATGTGTCATCACCATTTTTGTGACTTTCACCCATAACATTGCAGCATTTGTGACTGATTCACCAGCAATTCAGACTTTGACAAAAATAATTCATTATAAAAGGCAACTGCAGAAGTGAGTCACATATAATGTAATAACAATAAGCAGTGTCTGATAGTCACCGTTTTCATTATTACATTTTCAAGGCAACTCACAGTGGTACAAAGAGGCCAGAGAGATGCTGTCTGAATTGATTGTGCATCAGTTGCTAACACTGCAAAAATGTGGCAGGAGCAAAAGAGTCACTAGCTAATGGAAATACTGGTCATACGGTCTAGACTGACAACCCTGACTGAAGGACTTTTAATGGGATATTACTTAGCAACAGCATCACTGCAAACTATAGGCTCAAATATGAAACACGATCAACACCTCTGTCAATATCATTAAAAAAACAGATCTCTCATCACTATTGATATTTGCTGCAGGGGGCTATACTGCAAAGTGTTGTTGTGCTGTAGGTCACTGTTTATTTTGAAAATGATGCAATTTTACAAATTGGGCTTGATGTGGGATCTTTTAAATTGAACCTAAACTAACTGTTTTATTTCACTTATTTAAAGATAATCTTTCTGTTTGCCTTTGTATTGTACTGGGCATTCGAAAATGTTAGCAAACAGAAGGATGACAGTTAATAAAAGCCTGTTTCACCTACATACTGTAGGGTAATCAATGCGTCAAAACAATTTACTTTTAAAAGAGACTCATTTAGTTTTATATTAAAAAGGTTACTTTATAGTGCTCACTTTTATATTCAAGTCTCAGATTTTGTGACACAATGAGGTTTTGTTAATTTTTTTTTCCAGTCCCTTTGAAAATGCATAATGTACTATAAACAAATGGTAAGCACCAAAGGAAAGTAAGGGATTGATAATTCAGTCGCATACAGCATTGGCAGTAGAATGATGTCATAAGCAGTGTTATCAAATTAACTGCAGACATTTAGAGGGAGACGCTGCGATGAAACAGACTGCCGTAACTATGTTAATGCTAAATCTAGTTTGTTATTTATGTAGGTGGCCCTACACAAACACTCAAATCATAGAAACAGATGGTGGCATCTAGTAAACATGCTGGTCAGCACACACACACATATGTCCATAAACACTTGCCCTTGGATTTATTAAGCTCTGCCTAGGGCGACTTCCAGAGGAAAGGCTCTATTAACCACATTACATGCTGCTTAATTGGCTTTGATGAATTTAATAGAAGCACACGTGACCAGGTTCACTTCCGATTTCAGCTCAGAAAATGGGAATGATGGTGGAGAAGAAGGGGGGTGGAGGGGAGTTCAAGAGTTCACCTTCCTTGGGTAGCACTGGCTCCAAGTTTCCAGTGCGATGCCGAGAGATGAGGTTATGACAAAACCTGTCAACTATCTCTGCCCACTAACTGCCCACATGAACTGACACCTAAATAATAAAATATAGTAAATCCCTTTAGACAAAAATGTGCGTCTTTACACCAATTTCTCCTAATTAAAATGTTCCTAAATCTTCCTTATCTGTCAATTTGCATTGCAAAGTTGCATGTATTCATCGTTTATCTATCTAATGTGTACCGTTTTAAACATTTCAGAATTTCAAAATGTTCACAGACATGTTGTATAATAAACAACAAATGCGGTGTGCTTTTGATCAACATATCTTTGCAGGAATGCCTGTTCACCATGATAAAATAATCCTGCTCTCACCATCTCCACTGTGGCTCCCCAGTACATTCCAGTTTGGAGGGATATCCAGATTGGCCATGGCCAGGGCCACACAGCGATCTATAGCCCAGCGAGAGCTCTCCTGGCCCAGGTTGAAGAGGCTGCTCAGCTCCTTGTGATCTGTGGAGCTCAGGCAGTGTCCGTGGATTACCAGGTGCTCTGCCAGGTCCTGAGAATAAAGCAGTCATCAATAAGATACAATCTGTAAGAAATGGTGTGCAATGCAAAAAAACAGCAAATTCCAAAACTACTTCTATGCAACTGAGGTGAGGTGATTACATCCGACAAGGAGGTCATGTTTGTATAGGATCATATTTGTGTATCTTCCCTACCTGAGCATCATCTTGGACATACTCCAATGAAGCTCCGCCCACCCAGGTGAGGGGTGTGGTTTCAGAGCACAGATAGGCCTGGACAGAGACCACCTCAGCCAGGTTATGTCCTAAAGAGGGACACAACATGGCAAAAGCCAGACTTGGCTCAGGGCAGATCTCTTTGTATGGAAAAGAGCAGTTATATACAGTATGAGACCCATTTATACATCTTTATATCAAATGTTATTCCTAATTCTATGATAAGGCACTGGCTGCAACTGCCTTCTCATGCAACACAAATACAGCAAACTAAATAACTGACCACCTATCTCAAAGGGTTATGGTTAGGGTTAGTCACTGTTAGCATTTTCAAGTCACTGTAATTAAATGAGGCAAAATTGATGGGAACCTGTGCGCAGAGAAATCTAAAAATAAGACATCTGTGATAAATAAATGAGAACAATTTACATTATACCAATACTTTGTAGGTGACAAGCCAAAAATACAAAACCTGAGTGTGGTTAAAAATGTTCTCAGATTTTCATTTTGTAAACTGATATAGGCATCTTTTCTTTTTTTGATAGAGAAGGAGACCTGCTTTTAATAGTTCAGCTATTGTAGACTGCACAAGCCTGCAGGACTGCCTGTCGTCTGTGTCAACCTACACAGAGGCTCAGTAATGTTGACGTATTGTTTATGGAGCCGTTTCCCTCCTGAGAGGAAGCTGATAAGATTCTGTGCCTTTCCAGACCTTAAGTCACAGACTGTGTATGTATGCGTGCGTGTGGTGCGTTTGCGTGCGTGCATGAAGATTCAAATAGTGATATACTGTTCCGGAGTATATCACAGACAGCAGTGAAAAACATGGGATTGTCAGGATGCAGTTTAATGTCTGAACATGGTTTTCTAAATAAATTCTCCCTTTTTGATAACAAATGACCCCAAAATACATACAATAACACATCATACAGGCATACACATGAACATACCAGGCACTATAAAGCAGAGCATTACATCACTCTGAGCCATGGTGACATGGACCAGTGTGGATCCTTCCAAAACAACGTAGACCTCTGCATCCTCAGGCACCGAGTCTAAACCCTCCAGCAATGCAAATACCTTTGCCTGGCCCTGAGATAAAGAAAGGTTAGAGAGGTTGAGAGGGGAAATAAAGAAGAAAGCTGCTAGAGAGCAAAAACACATTTCTATTCCTAAAGATACAGGCTGATTTTAGAGTAAGTCTCTATTCTGATGCTGTGTTCTACATTTCTGTAAAGTACACCAAATCCCCTGACAGCATGCCTCCTGAGGGTACAATAAAACTTTCCCACTCAATAAAAACAGGAATGTCTTACTCTACTGCAAATACCTGCCCTGATCCCAGCAGGCCAGAACACTTAGATGCGGGTGAAACATGCTTTTGGTATTGACATTTTCAATACTACAGAAATATTTCAATCCTAGCCCATACACATATCATGCAAAAGAGTTTCATATATAAAAATCCTTACTGAGCTATTAAAAAACAAAAAACTTTGGGGAAGATGTAATTAGCACAAAGGTATATTTGTGTGATATTAGTTTAACAAAATAATATAGGGAAAAATAGCTTAGTAACAAAATAAACACAACAAAAACACAAAGTATATAAAAAAAAAACTGACAGTCATTCAGAATGAACTTTTCCTTGCACTTTAAGCCAACAATGCAACAGAGGAGGCGATAAAAGGATTGTCAGGATATTGGACCTTTGAGGATAATCTACCTTAAAATATTTAAAGCGGTATTTATTGTTTTGTTTGGCCACTTGGGGACAGCGGGATAAGTTGTGAATACAACACTAACATATTATCCCGTTATAAAGTTGATATGGCAAACATGTTGCTTATTTACACATCAGCAGATATAGAGCAACATAAGCACTCATTTTTATGTTTGTGTCCACCTGATAAATGTAAGTCCAATATTCACTCTAGCTCTGTTTTGGTCTCCACCAACTCCTGAGGGAAATATCTGGCTCTTCAGCAGCTAAATGCTCCTCTATGTTCAACAGCTGGTTGATAACTTTGCCAGTCTGCTGTTTGTTGCTGGGCAGGGATTGTACCATGGGGTTATCGGAGCTTTTTCGTGAAAACACAGGGGTTGATTAAAGCCTCAACCAAAAACAATAGCTCCAGGCCGTAAAACCAAAACAAAGAGGCTAAAAAGCTTTGTAGAGCTGAGGAGAACTGCAGTGTTGGGTAATAAGTGACCCCTTTCACACAACACAAACTCATTTTTGATGTATAATGCAGCTTTAAACATTTCTGCCCATGGTGTTGTTTGGTTGAGAACTTTTTACTGTAGATAAATAGCTGCAGTGTGTAAGATATATAATGCAACTGTAACTGAATTTGTTTGAAGTTTCAATCCCTCAGAATAAAAAAAAAAAAAATACGCTGTTTTCACAGGGGAGGAAATCTATTGTAGAAGACATCAATTTGTCCACCTACAGTGGCCTCCATAGACCAGACAGCAATGCAGCCACAAGAAACACTGTGTGGGTTATTCTGGGAAACATATCAAACCACTGACTGAGGCAGGAGTAGAGGAGACAGGTTGAAGAAAAAAAGGTACACTAAAAATGTCAATTATAAGGCTTGACTTGAAATGCAATGAACATCACAGATTAGTGTTGGATGGTATAAGAGTTTAAGTGTAAGGATGCTTTTCGTAGTCTCTCTCTCCCAATCTACCAACCTTAAAATCAGCTCAACAGCTGACCTAATTTCTAACGCTGTAAAACTGAGAGGCTTTTCTCTTTGCTTCTCTCGCTGTCTCTTCTCTCTTAGCCTGTCACAAGCATGCTGACAGGCTAAGATGATGAACACAGTAAACATTCCCTGCTAAACATCAGCATGTGAGAATTGTCATTGTGAGCATCTTGGCAAGCTGATGTTAGAATGTTGCTCCAAGCCTCAACGAGCCACTGGAATGAGCTCTAGAATAGTCTTGTGAAAACACTGGTCAACTTTCTTTCTTCCTGCTTTTAAAATTTAGCTGTTGCATATTTGTGTTCATTTATTTATTTGTGGGCCTCTATAGTAAGCACCAAAGTATCTGAGGAGTATGAGTTTCATTACATGAAACGGGCAAGATGGTGCGTGTACATTAAGTCTGGTAACCTTTAGTAACCACAAGTAAAAGGAAAACAGCATTAAAACATGTCAAATAAGTCACAGAGTTACTGATTTGCTAGTTATACACACAAATGCCAGGCTGCTATTGTCGCTGTGCTGATGGATAAGGTTACGGTTTTCCTATCAAAATACGATTCAGTGTTCAAATAGTCCAACAGCAAAACCCCTAAAATGTTTCATTCAAAGTCCAAAACATCGGTCTCCTGTCACCGTGGTGCCCTCATCCTATCTAGAGCCAAATCTAAATTTAAAAACTTGTACAAACAGTAACATTAGTGACGTTAGTGAACTTGATCAAATTACATGTACTGTATTGATGCATGAACAGAAAATACCTATATCCTTTTAGATACAACATTTGATGTATTTTCATTACACATAATGGTTTGGTCATGAGAATGACATCTCTGCCACAGACTTTTGGTTCTTATAAATGAGGCTACCAATCCCTCACTGCATTTCAAACTCAATTTGCAGAGATTTTCCTAAGGGATAAATAACTGACATTAATTGGAGAACTCAAACTTGACTGCAAACTGGAGCACATACTCACATACAGAGGCACTTTCCTCCTGCTCAGCTCCATCTGCACAGCAACTGCAGGCAAAGATGGGTATTAAACAGACATTTGAGACTAAAAACACCCCAGTAGCCACATGACTCCTCATTACTTTTTTGGTTATTTCGGTTATTCTGCCTGCTCCTCTGATCCTAGAGATTATCCAACCTAATCCGTGCCTAGCAGAGTCAGAGATTCTCCGATGAGACAGGATCATTTTTTGATCTCAAGTATTTAAATAATTACTTTAATGATGATGCTTTCTACCTTGGTGTGGAGACAATATCAGAACACCGTGTGTGTGTGTGTGTGTGTGTGTGTGTGTGTGTGTGTGTGTGTGTGTGTGTGTGTGTGTGAGAGAGAGAGAGAGCTAAAGTAGGAAAATCGATTGAGTTTCAGAGCTGCAGGGTTTAGATCTGTTCTTTATCAATGGCCACTTCCTAAACTGGACACAACAGCAAGGTCTTGATAACAACCATTTTTAAGATATTGTTTCCTGAGCAGACACATTATGCTTTCCATTTACATTCATAATTATGTATTCATAATCCAAATATTAAAGTGAGCAAATCAAAGCATGCAAAAAAATCAAGAGGAGAGGACTTGGTGTCATTTTCTAAGTATGCTAGTTTGATGACAGAAAAACTGCTCATGAGAGTTGGGGTATTAATGACACTAGATACATATCACAAAAACGACAGTCTAGCTTTAGGAACATTTGTGCTTTTTTTAAAAAAAAGATAATTAAAATGAATTGAACTCATACTTCGTGACCTATTTAGCTACATAATACATTTGAGGCTCTTTTTACAGCGCCACATTTTACCATTTGACCAGAGTTGACATGTTAGCAAACTGTCAATAATATCATAGGAAACAGACACGTTGAAAAAGTCAAGAGCTAGTACAAAAAGGGTAATGATTATTGACGAACCTACCTTAACTGGAGCTCAAACTCCGGCAGAAGAAACCTGACCGTCCGCTAAAATTTAGCCAAAAGAGAGCCCCTAACTCGCATACATCCTCCTTCTTTTGCTAACTGCTAATTCAAGTGTCAGTCTTAAAGCTACAAGTTGACAAATGGCGTTCAGTCGGTGCTGCTGCTGTTTCCAGTCTGAGCTGCACATGGATGTGTTAAGAGAACGGAGCTGCAGCCTCCACTGAAACACAGCATCCTCGTCTCTGTCACTGTTGATGCTTTCTGTCTTCCGCTTGCTCAAATGCAAATTCCTCCATGTGAAAGTTACCCGTTTCTTTGAGGTTACAGCGACATCTAGTGGAGGGGGATACAACTCCATCATCATCCCAACATCTTGAAATCTGTTTTATTATCAGATTTGAGCCGATTTGAACACAATTATGATTAGTCTGTTTCAATATTACAAAGATTTATTTATATCTGGTTATAAAACATTTCCCAATGCCAAATATTATGTAAACACAAAGCAGACATTAACAGTTAAATCATTCAAACACACAAGCATGTGCACACAGACACACACCATATTTACTTTTGAAAGTGTAATGACAATACTTCCAATAAAAACAACCTCACTTCCCATTCACACAATCAGAGATTCTTCATACAGTAAATGCATGTTCTATGTGTTGCCTGTTGTGTTTTAAGTCACGCAGAGTTAAAACACCAGAGTGAGCCCATGGGTTTGTAAGTCTCTTAAAACCTGTACCAAAATGTTTGTTTGGTAATGTCAGAAATGTGTGTCTGAGGTTTCAAAAAGATGTGTTTAGAGTTGTAAAAGGCACCCTAACCCAGTCTAAAGCCGCTTCCCCCCCGCTACAAGACTCAGGTGGCCTGAACCTGTGGTCTTGAGATACTCGATTCGCCCTGAGCCAGGCCATTAGCCCTGCTGACGCCAGGGCATGGCACCTCCTTCCTAGGGAGGGAGGAGGCGAACATCGTGTCCAACATGCCCAGCACCTCCAGGAGGTCCTGCTGGTAGTCAATCTCTCTCTCCAGCAGCTCCTGCAGACGCAGCAGCTGCCGGTCCACAACTGGCGACTGTCCGATTACGGATTGATAAATGTCCAGGATCATCTCAGCCGCTGTTACGAGGACAGGAGCAAACCTGGGGTCAACCACGTTCCTGGAGAAGAAACAGAAAAAAACTAAGTATTTATGCTGCAAATTATTTCTGCACGTTTGGATGTACAAGCTACCAAATTCAATCGATCCAATAACACTTTATATCAACACTTGGTAAAGTCTACTTGAGTAATGACGTTTTATCTGCTTCTTACCCTATGAGGAAGTTGAGCAGCCGAGCCAGCCCCTGTTCATCCCTTCCTGCCAGAGCATTCTTCAATGTTCCTCTTCGATCCAGCTCCTTTATAACAGCAACTGTGATCTCTGGCTTTCTCAGTCTTGTCCATGTCTATAAATACAATTTGATATACTTAATAAGTAAAATCATACTACCACCTTCTTGCGATGTCTGTTTATGCAAATGAGATGCTGTTTAGCTTTATATATCCAGTGTAGTGAGTTCCCTTTGTACAACTCAGCAACAGGAAAGTAGCATAGTCACAGCTTTATATTGCAAATTGAACAACTTTAAAAATAGAAGGAAGCGCAAGAGAATGATGCCAACTGATTTATTATTATTGTTGTTAATGTTATAAATACACAAAATGTATACCTCCAGAGCTGTATCCAAAGCCTTTGATACATTAAATTTCTTGAGCTGCTTGTCATATTTGGCCAAATGCTGTTTCACTGGCTTGCTGACGAGATAATCATCCTGGGAAAAGACGGAGAACCGAGAAATTAATTAACAATGGTTGTGGAGAGAAAGAAAAGCCTTATATAATGACTCAGTGTGCAGAAATAAAAAGGCGTTATGGTCAGTTTTACATTGTCTTTTGTATGATTCAGTCAGCACATTTCTTTTGGGAATAACCACACATGATCACATAATGTCTCAGACTGCTGACCTCAGCTACTGCATGATAACTAAATGTAAACATACCTGTTTAGGGACGTAGTTCTTCCCTTTCACAAAAACACGATACGACGGCTGTCGTCTCTGTTGGCCGGAGATTTCCTTCGACTCTTCAAGGCTTTTCCTGTGTTTGATACTCAGGATATTATTGGTCATACCCACAACGATGGACTCATCATCCGGCTGAGGAGAAAGACACATTTATAGTTTTACTGTCAAGAATTCCAGCCCTGAGCAGAAATAAAATGAGACAAAATTTACAGCAGTTAATTTTCATGACCAGATGTTGATAAGTCTGTAATGTAGGTTGTCAGAATTCTTGAGATCATCATGAAATTCAGTCGATGGATCACTCAAGAGATCATCATTCAACAAAAGTACTCTAGAAGACACAATCACTTTTATAGGCCATGGCTAAAGCTGAGACAGCATTTCCTTTTAGGAGTGTAGCACTGAGGTTGCACATTGTGTTCTGGAAACCCTACACCCTCATGCCAAAACCGAGGAGAGGACTGTTTAATCTCTAATCGATTAAAATCTCTGGCAATACTAGATATTTCTATTGGCTGCTGCAGAAACAATCTATCACTTCGTAGTCTCAGAGCTGGTCTCTCAAATCACAGCTCCCTCTGATGGTGCACCTCAGATACAAGCAAATAATTGATCCCTCTATGCTTTTTTTGTGTGCATGTTTATAGGCCACAGTCAGCCAAATACGGCGTTTTCTCATCTTGGGTGATGTAATCAACTATTGTGTAATTATCAAAAATGTTGCTTCACTTATCTGAATCCACATTTCTACACCTAACAAAACTAATAATAAAACACAGAACATCACAGAATAATGATAAAGGGTAAAATGTAATTTCTTACAGCCAAAGCCAGACTGAGGATGGAGGCAGCGTAGTCAAAGTTGTGGACCACTTTATAGTTGGTGGTGTTATACACCTTTACATGCCTGAAATACAAACAGAGGCTCTCCATTAAATCAGGTTCATATAAAAAATACTTATCAAATAAGTATGCAACTGTCCTGACAGATGAGTGCTATGACAGACATGCATGCTGTATATACACCTGTCCTCGTACCTGTCCAGAGAAGCTGACAGCAGTCTGTGTCCGCTGCTGCTGAGACACAAACAGGTGACCGTTTTGTGATGGTTCTTCAGTGACACCAGAGGCTGGCCTCCTTTTAGCAGATCCCACACTTTCACATGGCGCCCCCCTAAAGAGAGTGAAAACATTTTTTTTTGTAAATGTCCTGGATAAACATTAGTAAATATAATGTAGCATGTATGTATGAGTGCAGTCGTTCGCAGAGCGGCAATAGTGTGTTTTTGTCCTGACTGAAGTCACAACCAAGCATACAATGGACTTTGTCCTACACAACATGTGTCAACCTGAACAAGGCTTGAGGGACCCTTACAGTGCTGACACACTAGGCAGATGGCAAAGAACTAGTGGTGACGAAGGTTGACTGTGGCGTCGCCCGTTTCTTGGCCAAAAAGCTGCCTCTGAACACACTGAAAAGACTACAGTCGACGGCTAACTAGCACATGCATTCTGTGAAGTGTTGTGACCAAGCAGCCCGCTGCGGATGGCTGGCTAGTTGGCTAGCTTGCTAATTCCATCCCAACATGCCTTCATGTGCATGGGTCATTTTACAGAAAATGAGCCAAACTAAGTTGGTCATTATCTGGCAATAGCAGTGTCCTTTCCTACACGGTAACAAGAGTGTGTGAATAAAACATTAGGTTGTTACATTTTATTAATTCTAGCTATGTTGCTTGCTAGGGGGCTCAGTTCTCAGTCTAACACCAACCATGGTGCAGAGAGAGAGGAAGAAGAAGATTTACAATACAGTAAATTATTTTGTTTATTTTGTAATGTGTAGATATGTAGATCTTTTAAAAGACATGTTTATGTTGAAATAAATACACCTACACAAGTAGTTATGTATCTTGTTAGATATTCGTTTGAAACTCTGTTTTTTAGAAGGAATATTCAAAAATTATTTTTGGCCAGTCTGAGTTTTGACCAGCCCTATATGTACTGATCAGATAAGATAAAGATGAAAAATAACAAGAGCCTTCTGTGTGTGCCCTGTGATTGTTTGCTTTCCTAACTTTCGCTTTTCTTCTTGTGCACCGATTCGCTTAAGCTGAACAGCCAATCAGAGAGGTTCCTCTCACTGAGGGGCTCCATTGCCAATGGTCAGGGACTTCAGGCATCCACTTGTGGAGAGATGATCTGCCATGGATAGGACTGAAACAAGTAACACCTTCTCACTGTTTTTATATAAAACAAACAAAAAGCTGAAGAGGGTCGACGATGCGGGACACACCGCAAAAACTAGTGTCAGCACCTTTAAATTAGGGCTGGGCGATATGGAGAAAATCCATATACCTCAATATTGATACCGCAACGATATTGTAGTGTTGACTATTGGTGCTTTCACAAAATATTTACACAATGAGATTTGATACATAATCATCAGTAATGTGGATATAATGACTAAGTGGGTAAAGGCAAATAATAGAACAGTTACAACAGTCTGGTAAGTTCAAAAAATGACATCACTTTACTGTAATGCAGCCTTTAAAACCAGGAAAAGACAGCACATATGTCATATTACGATATCCAAAATCTAAGACAATATCTAGTCTCATATCACGATAGCGATATAATATCGATATATTGTCCAGCTCTACTTTAAATTCAAATCATTAAACACTAGTAACATAATCTGTGTTTGGTCTGAAAACTAGTGGGCACATTTTCTGGATGCGCTGACTGAACATGATGATCAGAATGGCTGATTACCTGCAGAGACGAGGAGTCCCTCAGAAGGATAGAGAAGCAGACTCTCCACTGGCTGGCCATGGTCCATGGTCATCACACTCTTATCCGCTCTGGCATCAAACAGTTTCAGTGTGTGGTCATAAGATCCTAGGATTAAAAACATCAATTGCAAGTCATGCAAAAACAGACCACTTTCATCCTGGTCCTCACACTTTGATCTGCAATGGCACTGGTTCTATTGAAAAGGTTTACTGATCCAAAGGATCCAAAAATTATGGCATGCTCCAAACATTGATGCTAAAGTTAATTTACTGTCCTAACCTTCACTTTTTCTAACACAAATTGAAAAACATAAATTGCCTCCATCTCACCAGTGATGAAGAGATCTCTGTTGAGTTTGCTTGTGACGCCACAGCGAATGTAATCGGTGTGTTCTTGGTAGGTGTTGAGCTCAGTGGCATTTGGGATGTCCCAAAGTCGGCAGGTGTAGTCGTCTGACCCTGTGAGAATCTGGTAACGGTCTGAGGTAAAGTCTGTGATATGTACAGCCCTGAACAGAAATAAAATGAGACAAAAAAATATAGGTCAGTGCACTTTCACAGCCAGATGTTATTAAGTCAGTAAGACACTTTAAAGGTTGTCAGAATTCTTGAGATCATCACAAAATTCAGTCGATGGATCACTCAAGAGATCATCATTCAACAATTCCAATGTTCAAATGAAGTCGGTTTTATAACACTCAGTCTTTTAGGCCAGGACAGCACAACTAAATTGGATGGTGACATGAGGGATACCTACTTTGTGTGTCCTTTAAACATCCTGAGTGCCACCTTGCCACTGACATCAAACAGCCGGACCACAGAGTCCTCACATCCCGCCACGAGCAGCTGACCATCTGACCTGAACCTCCCACAGTATGCAGTATCTTTAAAACGTGTAAATGTCTTAACAGGCTCCTGGGAGAACGGCCCGTAAATGTGGACCTGTAGAGAAACCAGAGTTAGAATGGGAAATGGCATACTTCCATTTGATTATTCAGAGGACTGACTGGATCTAAAATTGTTTTATAGAAGTTAACACGGATCAATTTGAATAAACACAACTTTGCTGAATTCATACAAGGAAAAGCAACATACTCTTGTGAATGCTGTCACCGCGAAGTTATGCGGAGCCACTGGGGAGAAGTTTATGTTTGTGATTGCACCAAATTCTTTTATCTGGACCGGAGCCTACGAGAGGAGATTTAAAGATTGAGAAACAACATTAGGGATGTGCTTTTCTAGCTCACAGTAATATTAAGACAGTATACAGGATGGGCTGCACGATATGAGGAAAATATGCAATAACTTTGTTGAATATCGCGATAACGATATAACTTGCGATAAATATACATATTAAAGTGTGCTCAGTTCTGCATTTCTTCTGCTGCAGTATTCTACTAAAATACAACAAATTGCTTGTTAAATTTAAAACAAAAGGAAGACATTTCCAACATTCTTCTATTGCACAAATTGAACATTGAATTGAATATCAAAGACACCACTAAAAAAAGAATGACAGTTACATTATTAAGTGCAGTTTTCTACAGATTTTTTCTTTTAACTAACACAAAAAAATCTTGGAGTATTTTTCGCGATATGTCTCAGACTTTTGGGATGTGTATATTGCGCCAGTTGATATTGCGATGATAAAAAAAAAATAATAAAATCGATATATTGTGCAGCCCTAGTTCACAGTAGAAGAGACTCACCTTGTAGTTTTTCCAGTACAGTGTGTCTTGTGTGACTTTCTCTCCAAGTTTAGGATAGACTTGGATTTTTGTAGGTTTAAATGAAGCCATTTCTGTGCCGATCACAAAATAATCAGTCTGGTAAGACACAGAAAATAAAAATATATTACCATATAGCAAGAGATATGACACTTATTAACCTCTTAACCCTACTGACCTGCTGGTATGTACTTTTATACAAACTCATGATGTGCAGCACAACAATGGTCAATCCCAGACAAATGTATTTTTCATTTCTGTTGATAAATCAACCCTTTATTAAACTCAGTGTAAACATGATATAGCTTCAATAAGGAGCTGGAACAAACATACACAGAACATGATGATTTTTTTACAACATTAAAGCTATTTAATTGAAAATAACAGTGTGGGGGGGGGGGGGGGGGGGAATGGATCGTAAGGGGTTAATAGCTTAGCCAAAATTGCCTTGATCCCAACAACCGGCAAAAAGAGGTCATCAAATTCAACAACATGGGCTGAGTGGCAACACTTTAACGTTTTCCCTAACAGCATCACAACCCACCAAACTATGCAATTGGTAAAAGCTAACGTTAAGCTAACGGCTTCACGGTAGTCGATTTCTTCACCAAGGTTTATTATTGCGCTCAATACAATAAAATACGAAAGCTAGTTAACCTTTACCCAATTGTTAAAATTACACTACTGTTAACGTTACTTGTTTGAAAACAACAGCAGCTTATTAGAAAGGAAACCGGAGTCAACGTGTTCAGCACACTAACGTTACGCTTTGGCCGCCTAGAATTTTCTACTAAAGTGCATTCTGATGATTCTCACCTTTGAACGAAAACGTCCGTGAGTGCAGACGTATTTTTTTTAAGTATGATTTGTTGAAATTAGATGATACCGATGTTTGTCGTCCCAGTAAACCAAAAGTTTCTCATTTTAAGGAGTTATCACGTTGCCTCTCGGTGCACTGGAGGACGCCATGATTACAACGTGACTACTTCCGTTCTGAATGGAAAAGCTTTATTGTTCACTGAAAGGAACGCCTTTTTTATATATTTTTTTATGTTTTAAATGCTACTGGCGGCGAACCTAGTATTTAAAATGTTTACTAGGCCTATATATTTAGTAAATATAACTGTAATTTTTTAATAAATCTACATTCATTTCCTTTCCTTTTTTGCTACTGATTTGACATATTTGTGTGTGTTTATGTCGTTAATAGTTATAGTTTATTAATAGGTTATTAATAATATGTTAAGTGGTTGTTAAAACGTTTTTATAGCTATTACCATAAACATAAATATGCTTTTATTTTCAAGTTTCAAGAGGTCACTACTTTTAGTCAGTTTTAAAAAGCATTGTCTTCAAACACCTGACCGGATAGATTTTATTATTTAGAAAACACTAGAAATTAAGATCTAAGACGTATTTATTTATAAGCAGAAATTCTGAAAAACTGCGGGCACATCCGGAAAGTTATCGATCTGAGCACATCACTTCCGGTCTTCACTCCTTTCTCTGAGCTTCTATCGACTGTGTGACCCGCGTGTTTACACACTCCCAGGTCAGTTCACGTCTCTGTAGTCTTTTTAATCTGTCTCAGCCTCATATAATTTTGACTTGCTAAAAAAAGAGCAGTTCCCTGAGTCACATTACGTGATGCGGATGAAAAGGTCAAATATAATTCTCACGTTACATCAGTTTAAGAGGCCAGAGCTAGCTATTTAGCTTGGCTATCCTACAAGCCGACAGTTAGCTAAGTTGTCATATTTTCTGAGAACCCGGGTTAATAAAGTACACTTCCCAGTTTCGGTGGCTGAAAGGTCAAGCATCAACCCACAGAAAATCTTCTCATAAGGGCACGTTGGGAAAAGTACGCTTGTAAAGTTAGTGATCTAACTGAGCTCCCTTCGCACGAACGTTGCTTGCCACCACCTTTAGCTGACCACCTCTGTATGATTTCAGCAGAACTTGAGTCGAGACTTAAAAGTGTGCAGCTATTTTTGGGCTTCTGGCAGCTGTGCATTCTTGTTCGTTTGCTGTGCCATAAGGCAGAATGACGGGGGATTTGGGGGAGTTTTTGGTTGGCACTTTATTGTAATTGCAAACCCCATGTAACGTTATCTAAAACTGTTGAAATCACTCATCAGGTACCTACAGCCAATTTGTTAGTCATGAAATGTCACGTTACATCGTTTTGCATGCTTCTCAATTACTGGTTCAGATCAAAACTATTAGTACGTAGATGAGAATCAGAATTAATAAGTGTGAAATTAATGTGTAATGACCATAAGTGCTTTCATGTGTCCCCCAGCTCTGTGTCTTCAGGCATGAAAGTGAGAATTAGTTTTTTGGGGGGCTTTCATTGCCTTTATTTAACAGGACAGATTAAGGTAAGAAAAGTGGGAGAGAGAGAGGGGGGGGATTACATACAGCAGAGGGCCATGGGTGAAATTGATCCTATAGCCACTGCTGTAAGGACTGAGCCATGGTACATGGGCCACGCGCTCTACCAGGTGAGGTACCAGGGCACCAAGTGAGAATTAGTTTTTACTAGTCTCGCATTGCCAGACCTATCTCCACGCACCGTTAGCAACCCTTTCAGCTGCACGGCTTGTGGGGGTACATCCCGTGACCCTTGATAGATCCTCGGTTGAACCGGAAGGGGTTCTGTCCCTCCTCCGTAAATGCTGTCTCAAATCCCTAATTTCTACCCCGAGGATCGAGCATCGGGGAGCTATAGGCAAGGAAACACAAGAGCAGCCTTTAGTTCCCGGAAGCCGTGCGGCTGAAAGGGTTGCTAACTCCATCCAAACAGCTGACGAATTCATTTCACGCATCAGAGGAAAGGACGTCTCATCCCTCTAAAACACATTTGCTCGTTTCCTCTCTCTTCCCATGATTTCCTCGCCTCTCTCCAGCGCTTTCTCGGTGGGACGGACTAAGACTCGAGAAAGGGAGGCAAGTGGAGGAGTCGGGGATACAATTTAAAGAAAGTGAGATGCACTGCCAGAAGGCTGCTCTTGTGCATCCTCGCCTATAGCTCCTCAGTGACGGCGATTAGCTTTGGAGCGAGTACTGACTCTAGAGTCATAGTGAGAGAAACAAAGTGTCTCCCCTGTGTTTTCTGACCACGGTGGGAAATCTGTAGCAGGAAAAGTTAACTCTCTACTTGATTTCATGTTGTTTATGGAGAAGGAGAACCTGGAAATGAGTCGGGGGAAGTGCAACGCTACCAAGCCACGGCCGAGCGACGTGTAGTTACATTTTTCGAGAGGTGCACGTCAGAGTATGGCATAGGGTATGCCGTCGATTCTACGCACAACCATAACACGGCCTTTATTGCACAGTCCAAATTTTCTTCGAAATTTGCTGTTTTCAGTGTGTAGCTTGCTAGCTCAAAGGCTGTTTCCCGCCGGGAAGGGATTTTGAGAACGGCAACACACTGCTAATTTGATGATGTGTATGTGTTGTTTCCCGTGTTAGATGAAGGAGTCGATAATGAACCAGGAGAAGCTCGCCAAACTGCAGGCGCAGGTCCGCATAGGCGGCAAGGTGAGTTGGGGTAAATGCTGGCAAATGTCTTTATTCATTTATTTATTTTTTGTCATTGGGTTTTTGGTTTATGTATTATAGCTAATTTTTGTGCTCTGTAGGGGTCAGCCCGCAGAAAGAAGAAGGTGGTGCACAGAACAGCAACAGCAGATGACAAGAAGCTGCAGTTCTCCCTCAAGAAACTGGGAGTCAACAACATCTCTGGCATTGAGGAGGTATAGCAAATTATTTCTGAAATGCACAGCAACAAGTACGCAGACGGGCCTTTATTCATGACATTGATGCTCCTAGGACTTAGTCTGGCTATCACCAGGCCAAGCTCAATCTTTTAAGATTAAACATTAGTCTGGGGAGTCTGCTCTGTATTTTCTCTGCACAAGAGGCGTGACCAACAGGCATAGTTCAAATGACTGTACGCAATTGGATAGTCCTTCAACCAATCAGACCAACGATCCGGGTGACGTAGCAGCGACAGCGGCATCAACGGGTTGCTGCCATGGAGTGCTGCGTTTCGGTGGCTGTTCGGTGGCCGGCTTGTTGAATGTAAACAAGAAGCTGCTTGGTTGCTTCTCTAGCGTCATCGTGTTAAACCCGACAATAGTGATGTGATTAGTCCCCGCAAAATTGTGAACGGAAGCAGGATAGATAAACGTACAGGTTTCCAGCCTGAGCTGCAGGGCGAAGTCAAATCGCCAGCAGATTGGGTGGGGTTTACCCAGTCTACCTAGGACTGGATTCTGCACTTAAAATTTTGAGTAATGCATCACATGAAACAAGAGGCCGAAATTGACAGTAGTACGATAAATTATTGGATTCTTATTAAATGACGTTCTTTAATTACTGTTAAATGTATTTAAAGCATTAAGTTAATTTGCGAAGAAAACATGGCATAAAAAGTACGTTATGTTTCAGTTTGTTGCATAATCCTTTGACCTTGAACACCTCTCTTCCCTTTTCCCCCCTTAATTCCTGTTTGTGCTTCACTGTAGGTGAATATGTTCACAAACCAGGGGACAGTGATCCACTTCAATAACCCAAAGGTCCAGGCCTCCTTGGCTGCCAACACATTTACGATCACAGGACACGCTGAGAACAAGCAGCTCACAGAGATGCTCCCAGGAATCCTAAACCAGCTGGGGGCCGACAGTCTTACTAGTCTCAGGAGATTAGCAGAGACCCTGCCTAAACCAGGTACCTACAGCACTCTTTACTGATCTGTTTGCATGTATCAGTAGTTTTGTGTACTGTCTTTAAACAATTTGCTGTTTGTTCTTCTTCCCCCTAATAGCTGGAGAGAACAAAGGCCCCATGGTTGCTGCTGAAGAGGAAGAGGATGATGATGATGATGTTCCAGGTAAGCAAATTTAAACATACCCTTTTAAAACCAAGAATTGAATTAGTTTATTGTTAATGTAATGTAATATTAAAATAGCCACGTTATCAACAGTCCAGAAAAGCCTGACCTTTGCATATATGTCTCGTCACATGGAACATGTGTGATCTCATTATATCTAAAAATGTACGTTTAAATGTATCTGGGTGTGTATTTAAGAATGTCATACAAGTCTCTTGCCACCGACAATATTTATGGATGAATTCAGAGGGCTGATATTTTTTGTTAGATTCATATTTAGTAATTAGTTATTTGTTATGCTCAATCTTGTGCTCATTGAGAAATGTCCTTACCTTATCTGTCACTGTTTTGTCATCCATCCCACCTTACCCTCTGTTTTCGTTTTCAGATCTTGTTGAAAACTTTGACGAGGCTTCAAAGGACGAGGCAAACTGACAATCACCAGCAAACATTTCGTCATCTTGACTTACCGTACTTTGACACAGCAGTATTTTGTAATTGTTCATCTCCCTAATTCCTCTGTGGCTACAAACAAAAGTAGCTTTTTAATTGTAACTTTTACAATTGGGCAAAAGCCAGTAAAATTGACTTTTAATGGCACATCTCTTACCCTTTTTGTTTGATTTACCTCATTCTGCAGTACAAGTCAAATTATTTAATTCAATGGAATGTGCAAACCTTTTCCTTTCACACACTGCCTCTCCTGCATTGTGATGCCCACACATCATGGTGGAATTAATCATGTAATAAAAATTACATTTAAATTTCTTCTTTTTTTTAAATTCTTTTTTTTATTACAATTCATGGAAATACATTTGTACTTTGTTGGTTTCATTATATTCAAACTCATGGTCCTAGATTTCTAAATGTCCCCAGGGGATTAGGTAATTGAAATTAGGGCTGCACAATATTTTGTTTCATCGTCTACATCGTGATGTGCGATGTTAACGCTACGATTTTTCTGCTGCTTGATAGTAATGTAAACTTTAACCGTTTTCCATGATGATGATGATTTACATGATTGTTACCGGCCGACCCTTCCCCTTTAAGACCCGTTTAAGACGTGGCCATGTGGGCAGCGTGTGTATATAACACAACGTTAGTCTGACGGGTGTTGTTATGGGAAGTGAGGCTCTAACATGTGTAGAAAAGTACCGTAAGCGGCAGCGACACAGTGATGCTCTTCCATGGGTACAGTCAGTGCTTTATGTTGGCTGCAAAGACGAAGTAAATCACCTGATTAATGCAGCATTATCACAATGTCTCCTGGCCTTCTTTCACCGCAGTTGCCAGAAAGCTACTACCAGCCAGGCTTAAGCTAATAGTTAAAGACCCCTTAAAAATCATCTATTTTTTATGTAGATGCACTCCCTTACAAAATCACCCCAGTGGTTGGGAATGGTTTATTTCCAAATAGAGCTATTGATATCTTGTAAAAATGTCTTTTTTTTTTATATATCGCAGAAAAATAATATCACAATGGCAGTTTTTTCCCAATATCATGCAGCCCTAATTGAAATCATTAGTAATAACTATTAAACATTGAATTCTTTGTCATCATTGGCTGTGCAGCTAAGCACCACATGTCAGTGAGTGTATGCCTACACTGGACCTGTGACTACAGCAGTACTGCTGTGTGACTCTGAAGCATTTGACAGACTCACAGCCCATCACGCAATCTTATATTCTCGAGTGTAAATGGGCCGGATGTCCCTCACCTTCTGCTTTCTTTGTGTTGGCATTCTAAACTCCGGTAGATTTATGAGGACTATGGTTAACTGCTCCTCAGATCTTTGCAGGGTACATGCAGACAGTTGCACAGCTAAAACAACTTGAATGAGCATGTTCCACCAAAACAAGTTCCTTCCCAGGGCATATTTTGCAGAGGCACCTTTATTGCGTATGGCTTAGTGCCCAAGACCAGGGGCGTAGGCTTGGTCCCGCCCACTTTACTCACTGGCCCATCCAGCCAAGTTTGATCAAAATACGTTTTGTTATGAAAAATATTCAAATGTATGTAAAAACGAAATGTAGTTGGTTTCTATGGTAACAACAGACAGACTGTCCGAGCTGCCTTCAGCAGCTAACGTTAGTTAGCTGGCTTTTTAGACAATGCACCATGGATGTGTTAAACAATGTGCTGTTAAAAGTTACCGAGACAACAATGGCTTCTCTTTAAAGTGGTATGGACAGTTTTCTTGGATGGAATACAGTGTAAATAAGGACGAGCTTTTCTGCAGCATGTGCAGATATTTCCCCAGGGAGCTGACAGCCCATCAGAGAGAGAGGAGGCCCTCACAGAGGTAACATAGTAAAAGTGTTTCATTCTTCTGTTATTAATTAAGTAACCTAGTAACCATTCTATTTAGTAAGAAATGGTGAACACTGATGATGGCTTCTAGCTGAAATGCGTTTGTGTTATGCCCACATTAAATAAGAAGATAACTTATCTGTGGGTGACGTAGTTTTAGTTTTCTTTGATCCTGTCACTGCGTGGACTCCATACATACACAGTCTAAGACTTTTCATTATATCTTTCATCATTCAAACAATGCTTGGCTGGAAGTTTTCATTCTTTGATTTTATTTTACTGCTGGTAGCATTCACTGCTCATAATCTGACCATAGTCCTGAAGCAACAATGCTGTTGCATTGTTACATGTGTGATTTCTGTCTGATGTAGGCTGTTCTATGTCATGCAGTATGTAAACGCCTTCTCTGCTGTGTGGGTTCATGTTTAGTTGCCACTTTGTGCAATAAAATCGTTAATTTAATAACAGTGCTGTGCAGAGCCAATGCTGCTGGTGCTGCCGGTGCAAATCTATTTTAGCTTGAATAGGTTCAAACCGACAGGTTTTTATCTATATTGATAAAGTACAAACTTTTTAGACTGAGCTTTGTTGGTTGAGCATGTTGTAGACAGTACTGTTATTGTGGTTGTAATGTAAGTTGGAAGGTAAAAGTGTTGCTGCTTTTTGTTTGTCCTTTTTGTTACTTCTATGTCTTTTTGAAAATGGCCCACTCACTTTTGTACTGGCCTGCCCAAAATACTATTTCTGCCTATGCCCAATAAACCAGAGAACATTTTTCTCCTCTCCCAAAATTCTGTGTGGACTAGCCAGACCTTCCTCTGCAGCGCTGTGCAGGAAGGTCTGGCAATGCAAGACTAAGTGCAAGCATTTTAGGAGGCCACGTAGACCGAACCAGGGGCACAAAATAAGTCATACCGTCTACACTGAGATACTCATATATTTGTATATAACATTGATTAAATGTGTTTTGTAGGGTGTATGTTTAAAACTGTTGCTGACCCATTTCTTGGGCAGCCTTTATGGGTTGTTTCATTATCTGGACTGAAGTGACCTCCTGGCCTGGTATAGTGCTGAACATTGTGTAAACTCAAAGATAAACATTTTCTTCACTTTTGGGATTCATATGCAAGTAGCACTTTGAATTGTCTGGGACTTTTTGGCTTTGATTTTGTTGTTCACAATCTAATTCAGAGGAAAAAAGAAGTTAGGTGACTAAAAACTAAATTTGAACTTGAAAAATGTACTCACTGCCACACTTCACAAAATCAAAACAGAAATACAAATTTAAAAACCTGAAAAGTACAGTATATAAACATTCATTACTAATTTTAATTCAAACCACTTTAAAATAACTAACTGAAATTGTGAGTTCAAGTGGTAGAGCAACACATTTAATGTGCTTTCCACCAATATACAGTTGTGTCTCTTCCTGGTCAATTCTCATCAAATCAAGACCAGCTCTTCAAGCCAGCATTGACAACACATACATTGGACCTTTACGACACATTCTGTCCTCAATATTTTAATCTTGCATTGCCAGACCTACCTCCAAAGCATTGCAGAGAAATAAGTAGATCAACTTCTGTATTTACTTGCTCTGCATTCATTTGCAAAACTGTGTGCTATTTGATTTTTTAGATGTGAACATTTCAAATGTATACATTTTCAATAATGTCTGAATTTATCACAGTGACTCACTGTAGTTAAAAACTGTGAATACAGACAAGGAGAGATGTTATTTGAGTACATTAAATTGTTCTCAGCAGATACATGAATAACACTATTTATGCTTTTAAGGAACTGAAACCTGAAACCAACTTTTTCTGTTCAGATGACCAAACAGGTTTCACAGAATTTTCAGTCATAACGTGGTTACAATATGTCATAATGTAGATGGTATTTTTTTATGAACCATGTAGTATGTACTCACCTAACTGTATGAGTACAAACACGAATTACAACACCAAATACTAATGCAAAGCTTTGTTTACAATGGAAGTACTTCACATACAGGTTAACACATGACGGGATCTGATGATTTACATATCTGTGAGGATAAACACTTGACCAAAATGTGTTTTTCAAGTGTGAAATAGCTGACATTTGGCCAGACAAAATTGGGCCATGATTAATGGGCAGGGGAAGTCCTGGTGTCTCTCCCTCCTTCTCTCTCTTTTTCTGTGTGTTTTTCATGCATGTTTGCATGCTCTAAGTGTCTCTTGTATGGCTGCAAATAATGATTTTTTGTTAGGGATGAATCTAATGATTCATTTTTCAATTAAAGATTGTGAGGAGATAGTAATAAATGCCTCTCCCAATTTCCGTAAAGCCCAAGTTTACATATTCAAAGTACTTGTTTTGTGCGACCAACAATTCAAATACTTTTATTGTAGACAAAGTGCGTGTGTGTACGTGTACGTGTGCGTGTGCGTTTGTGTGTGTGTGTGTGTGTGTGTGTGTATTGGTAATCGGACACTGTATATCTCACATGTGGTGTCATGCTGCAGTATTTCACCTTAAAGGCCAAGGGCAACCCCCCACCCCACTAAACACCCACACTTAACACCTCTCTCAGTCCCTTATTCGAAACTAACAGTTTATCTGTTTACAGAATTTGACATGCAAAACAGTAGAGAGGAAATGCACTGCCAATATGCTCTTATCAATTCACTACATCGCTTTCGTTTCTTTTTCACCTCCAAAGGTGACGTGATGATAGGTGCTGATGATAAAGATGATGATGATGATGACGATGCATACTGTATGCAACGGTATAAAAATTAAGCTCAGTGAGTGGTTGGAGCATACAATCATCAAGATTACCACGACTGAACTTCTGCTAATAGCGTCACTTCGGTGTAACTTCATCCAAATGGTAAGAAATAACTATTGGATAATACTGGACTTAAACATGCTTTGTATACATGTTTTCAAATTATACTTATTATCTGGTCAGTTAATGTTGCAATTGATTGTTTATGGCAAATGATAGAATTTCTAGATAATAGACTGCAATAATTTTGCATTATCATAACACATTCTCAACTAAAATCATTCAGCCATTTGAAATGTCCCATGAACAGATACCAACAGAACAGATCAAATTGTTTCTCAATTGAAGATGAAATGGGAAATACAAAATTATAGCAAATAAAGGGGTAATTACTTAGGTTTTAATGCAAGTATAAAAAATGGATGATTTTCAACAATCTCCTCTTGCTGTCACACAATTCTTCAGAAGAGTTTGTCACTGTGGATGTGTGGGCTTCTGTTCATCAGCCTCACCGGAGCACATGGACTCAACCACTTTCCAGAAAATTGTACGTCTTATTTATGGTATCATTCATTTTTCTATATCTTGAATGGTTCTAAATCTGGTCATCTTGACGTGTGTGTTTGTGTGTGTGTGTGTGTGTGTGTGTGTGTGTCTGTATTTATGTTTGTGTAGTTGTGGTGGCAAAAAGGAATGATCCAGTCACACTGACCTGCCGTACAACAGCTGAGGGAGCTGTCACATGGAAGTTTCATGGTGAAGAGACACATGGTGAAGATGTCGAATTGGAGGACGATGTCCAGCAGAACGGTCAAAATCTGTCCATGTCAGGGGTAGATACACCCATGTTGGGAAAATACAGCTGCTGGAGAGGAAAACAAATGCAATCATCAACGTATCTGCTGCTGGAGCCTGAGGAGGATGAAGAGTTAGGTGAGGCTATCTGGTTTCATTTTCCAGTCATTCATGTCAAAAGTCTCTCAAATAGAGGAATGTATAGTGCAAACCAACATCCAAAATAGCCAAAGTCTTGCATTTCTGACTGGGTGAATCATTCTTTCTCTAGAGGGCGGGTTTGGTGTGACAAAGTCCAAACATTTTCCATTAAACTTGTAATCACTTACATTGTGTATCTTTATAGAAAATCTTGATTTCAATTGTCGGGCAAAGTCTTATGACTGTAACTTCAGCTGTGACTGGACCCCCACTGGACAAACTTTACAAACACTGGACAAAGCTGTGCGCCTTGGACTGGGCCATGACTGGTAAAAACAAATTACAGTAAAGTAGCCAAAAGTATAGCATATAGTTTATAGTAAGATGGATCCAACAAGCACACAGATGTGTACGTTTCTCAGTTACATATATTTTACTCAGTGTCTGTTTTACTGCTTGCCTCTGTAGCAGTGAACATAGGAAGTCGTGTCATTGGGTCAGCAGTGATCAGCCCGTAGATGGGAGATTCCAGTTTGAGCTGTCCCACTCCCTCTCACCCTACGCTGAGGAAAGCACCATGCTCGAAGTCACTGCTGAGGCCATCATTAATCTCTCCATCCTCAGGAGAACCAAGAGATTTTATCTCAGAAACATTGGTAAGCTGAGTGAAACAAGGCATTTAACCAAAGGTTATCAAGATTTGAAGTAAACACCATCTTTTGCAAAAAAAATCCCTGACAAAGTTAGTCACAATGTACAAAAATAGATTATTCAGTCGTTAGGAAATTGGTTTTGAAGGATGGAAATCAAACAAGTTAATACTAACGATTAGTGTTTGGTAACAATGATACATTGTTCAGTAAAGTAACTTTCTGATTAAGTGAAAAGGTATATTCTACACATTATCAAAAAAAAATGCAACATTAGAATCCAAGTACAAAAAAAAGGAAGGCAAAATTAAAGCAGTCATTTCAACGCTCATAAGTAAATCCTTTTTGTAAATCAATGGAATTTTTTCACCAAAAATGTGTTAATTTACATATATATTTTAATGATTCCCTACTGACACATGTTGACTCCTGTTTTGTTGATTTTCCTTCTGTCCAGTTCAACCCGATAGTCCCCAGATTGTCAAATGTCAGGAGGGAAAAGAGGACCTGCATGTGATTATTGATGCACCATCTAGCTGGTCAACTCCTCACAGCTTCTTCAGTCTGGAGCATGAGATTGAATACATCTTCAAAGATGATGGCAAGGTACGCACAAGTCTGGTGATGTCTCCATGCCTGTCATTCTCTCCAGTGCATTTGGTTTTCTTATTGTGCGACCTGTTTGACTTTAGACTGGACGTTCTTCATATGATCTGATACCGAAGGGGATCAGCAAGCTGAGGGTTCGCTCCAGAGACTCACTGGTGCTCTCAGCCTGGAGCGAGTGGACTCCCTGGAAAAATGTAACCGGTTAACATTATTTGAACCCAACACTGTCTGCTCCTGCTCTTTCTTTGTTCTTCTTATGTGCCTACAATGTTCTCTCATGTCCTCTCACCTGCTAGTTTTCTAGTTTCTGGCTGGCCAAGAGATAATACAGCACTCACCAGAAGCTCAGTAATACGTCAAGAGTTTGTTTTATGATAGATCAGTCCAGCACACTTTAATTTTTATTTATGACTGTAAATAATGTCTATTTATTTGTGCATTATTTATTATTTATTTAAAATCATACACACAAAAAGGAAAAAAAAAAACACGATTACAGACCTACTGTGAAATGTGAAAGAACTTCCAAGCAAATTCTTTCTTGCCAACATAAGGACTATTTCCCAATTTGGGGTCCACCAACCACTAGAGGTTCTTGTGAGGGCAAATGGAAGTCCGTAGAAAATAAAGACACTAGACACATTGGTAAAGTTACCTCCCAACTCACAACACAGACGGTTCGGCGATTCAATATGAAGTTTTATCTACCAGCAAAAAATGTCTGATAGGGGTTTAATAGGACCAACTCTTATAAAATTGGTCCCAGCGGTTTTGTCCATTTAAGGATCCTTGACATTAAAATCAAAGGAAATCTACATAATTTAACATGAATCATAACTGTAGGAGTCTAGTTCCGTCTGCACTTTAGACAGACTTTGGCATGGTATGTTTCTTGGCCCTGTATATTTCTGTAAAAGTTGTTGGCGTTTCTGTGTATTTTAGTGGTTTGGCACTGTGCAAAACAAATAGCTATTAAAAGAGCTTTGTGCTTCCTTCCTGATTTATGTTCCTTCTTCATTTATGTGTTGCTCATGTCATGTGTACAACTACTGACTTAAATTAGAAATACCCATTGAATGTATTGCAGTGTCCACATTTATGTACAGTTATGTACTTGTGTTATGTACATGGGGGTGGACAAAATATTAGAAACATAAGTCACTGAGTTAAACAGAAACAAGATTAGATGCTATACGTTTAGGTACTCATCACTAGTATGTGGGTAACAATACTCAAGTCAGTTAGAATAATGGGTGTCTTATTTCTTCATAACCTACTAACCAGATTTCTTATAGATGACAAATCATTTAACCTAGAAAAAATGATGGTATCAGTTGATATCTGAAATTCGATATTTCCTTTTTCTTCCTATAGTTTATAACATTGCTGGGCATGCTGAAAGCCCAATAAAAATGCAACATTTGGTTTTGATACTCCGAAATCTTAAAAGTAAAATCAATCATCGTTTGCTGATACCTCATTAACAGGCAAACATAATCTTCTCCATATAGCCTTACATAGATATACCTGGAGCTGAGCTTGAAAATTTAGCAATAAATTACACTGTTATACAGGGAAATAGCATGCTCCACTGTGAATGTAAAGTAATGTAATATTGCATGCCACTGAAAGTGACAAAACAGTTATTGTAATAGTAGTTTTACTTGATATTCATAGCCATGACTTGGGAAGACTAATTGAATTTAGCACATGAATGTGTATAAAACTTAAAGGATTGCTTATTTAATTTTATTCTAATCGTTTTAGATCCTAATCTCTCATTAACTCATTGCAGGTGATAACAGGGAAAAAGAACCTATGCAAATGCAAAAAGACAGCAAAATCTTGCTGCCCAGAGTTGCCATCTGGGTCCTTGGACAATTGCAAGAAGAGAAGGAAGAAAAAAAAGAACATACATGCTAAGCAGAGCCAGACATCTTAAAAAGAAAATGCTTAATAAAAACATGCATTGCAACTGGGATCGTGCTGGTGTACAAACACCTTTTATTTAAAAACAGTGGGAAAATATTTGGATGTATTTATATGAAGTAATTAAAATTGCATTTGCCAAGTGCATGAACAAAGATTCAACAGAGGACATATACTCTTGCAATAAATCTATACCTTCATGAAAGTAATATTGTTCAGTTTTTTGTAGTTTTTCAACTGTATTTTATTTCATTACTATTATTATTATGCATTCCATTCATGGAGGGTGAATTAATGGTTGTCATTATTATATGTTTAGCAGCTGGAAAACTGAAATGTAGTGGGAACTTTATTGCTAAATTGAGGAATACCGGTAGTTGAGTTTGGTTTTTCATAGTGCATTTCAATCTGTGAGTTTACTGGTTTGTAACAAATACATTGTTGTCTTAATATGGGCCTTGCAATGTTTATCACCCAAGTTTGATGCCCTGTCTTGAATAGGGTCCCTGTGACCTGCTGCATTACTTTGCATTATTATAGGCTACTTATATGGTGCATATTTCTAAATTGGCCCTTTTCCACTGAAGACAGTGTGACTTGTCACACTAGGAAATGTGCAGGTATAAATAATAATTGATGGCTGAATTCCATTAAACTGCTGGGTTTAAAGTCAAAATGAGATGTTCAAGTGGGACTGGGACTGGGACTGGGACAAGTCTGCAGACCTCCGAACAGAAACATCTCAACGCTAGGATTAGCTTCACCTGTGTTAGGTTTTAAAAAGTTAAGACAATGCTGACGTTTTGAAAAACAATGTACCTTTGATTCAGATGCCTTCAGTACACATGGCAGCCTGGTTAAGGTCAGAGCAGACCCTTTTGTTCTATTCTCCTTTTGTCTCTCCCAGGTAGATTAGGTCAGTCATCACGTCAGCTGAATTGTAACTGTTGCTTTTATCATGTCGTTTTCATCATAGTGTTAATTAAATATTCTCTTAATCCTCCAATTGCTCCCAGGCCTTTTCTCCTTCCTCAAAGATTTAGAACACGTCCTTTAGATTTTCCTAATTTTAGCATTGTTTGTCTTTTGTCACAGTGTAGGAAAGCACATTCTTATCACCAGATAAGTGACATTTTTGCTCGGCTGATTTTCTGAACCAGTGTGTATGAAAGCAGGGTGGAATTAGCAAACTAAGATAGTAGGGGGCTAATGGGGCCCAGCAGCTCAATTCTGCCCCATGGCACCCATAGACCTATAGATGGCACCCTATCAGATTAATCCGGCTTTGCAACATACGCATGCGCATGAAAAGAAGCGCGGAAGTGATTGCTAGCTGCTCTGTTTATTGACAGAACGGCAGCTAGCATACATAACAGTACATATGGACAAATACCCTTTGCAAATACCGCTCTCAAATAGAAAGCCACAATAAAATATCGTGCATGTAACGTTGAGAAGCTATACAAATGTCTTAAATATGGCGAAGGTTGTCCGGACAACAGCTTTAATACTATACCTCTGGAGTGTTTTAATGCAGTTCAATCGCACATCAGGTGAGTAACGTTAACGTTAAGGGGCGGAGGCAATTTCCAAACGCTAGTAAACAGCTAGCTAATATTGCTAGGTAACTGGTTGGTGTTTCAGAAGCTTGCTAAGGCTTTGATTTTACCGTTTTATATTCCTGTGAATTTCCTTCCAATGCAGACTGCTGTGGTTTACCAACACTGACCTCAAACTGATGATGCCGTTGTTCACATCTCTAAGCTAGCTAACGTTAGTCGTGTAAATGTTTATTTTTTTGAACTGCTCTAGGTCTTGGGATCAATGAACTGCTTTATTTCCGGGTCATCAGTCCTGAAGACATAGGGTACATCTTCAGTGCAGCGCCTGCTAAAGACTTTGGAGGAGATTTTGTTAGTACTTGACCTTTTCTGGATTCCATTTGTTGGTCAAATAATTATCAAGCCTCATGTGCATTCACCATCTAATCACATTCCTCTCCTTTCCTTTGGTCCCCAGACGTCATCATATGATGAGATTTTCCTTGTGCCAGCAGACCCAGCAGATGGCTGCTCAGACCTGGAGGACAGAGCAATCATCCAGGGACAAATAGTCCTAATGGAAAGAGGGTATGTACATATCACTCATTACCTATAGCTTCACCTAAAGAGGATGTGGACACAAACTAGTGTTGGGAAACTGGAACTGTTTTTTTTTTTGTTTTTTTTAACAAATTATGAGATTTGAGTAAATAGCCAGTAAGTCAACTGGTATAAGTTATAAGGGGCGGTGTTATACTTGACTGTCCTATCACAGATTTAATAGGACAGTTTGAGCTATTCTGATGCCGCTTATTCCATTTATTCCAATCAAAGGCTGGCTATGTGTACTGGGAAAAAAAAACTTTTAGGGTTCCACATTTTTGGGCCCATAACATGTGTGTGTTCCTAATTGTCTTGTCTAAAAGTCTTTCTGGGGTTTGACTGGGGTCACCATAGGGAACAGCCCAGTGTTGTTCCTGGGGCCTTGGTTCTTTCCCGAACAACAATAACTGAAAAACCATGTTTGACATTGAAGGGTTGATAAAGTCTATCAGACATGACCGCACAAACACATACCCAAACATGGGTTGGATGCTGCTTGGCAGACAAAATATATTGACATCTACACCTCTCAAACCTAAATGAGACTCTTTCAGTTGTAAAGATATTTGAACAAAATTGCAGGCAAGCATGAATGCAGTAAGCTGATATTCTGGCTTTTCAAATAAATGCCAAGAGTCTATTGTGTCCTCTTGGAATATCCAGTGTAAAAACAAAGTCTTGCTAGTCTTGCTTAAAACAAAACAAAATATTTCTAGCCTTGCTATGCTTGCTTAAATATGTACTGTACGTTAAGAGTCATCTGTTAAGAATTACAGTTGCAGACCTCAAGCTCAAGTTTATTTTATTGTCAAAAAGTACAAGTACTGGTGTCTTCCATAATACTTTGGGCCTTCCTACTGCAGCAGGAGGTGTAAATGTTCTAAATCTGTGGCAGTGATGTTCCCATGAGTTTTGAAGCTGTTTTAACTGTCCTCAGTTGTTTGTAGTCTTGTACAGTCAGATTACCAAACCACACCAGTACTGTATGCTAGTAAGGATGCTCTCTATAGCCTTGATAGAAACTGCCCAGGGTTTTTGTGGGCATTCCCTATTTTTAAGGCATCACAGAAAGTATAGTCTCTGCTGTGCCTTCTTAACAACACAACTGGTGTTTAGAGACCCAGGAGAGGGGAGTCTGCGATCTGGATGCCAGTCAGCATCTGATGTAATTCACAATTTCAACAAGGGTATTAGTGATGTGAACTGGTGGCTGTTTTGGACTTTCTAAAATTAACAATTATCTCATTTGTTTTTTAAACATTAAGGGAGAGGTTGTTGTCTTGACATCATATGGATAGGTCCCTCACTTATAGGCATCCTCATTGTTATCATTTATCAGTTCAATCACTGTGGTGTCATCTGCAACTTTCACAACGCTGTTTTTATGATATTTGACAACACAGTCATATGTGAACAGACTGTAGAGTAAGGGACAAAGGCAGCAACCCTGTGGTGATCCTGTGTTGAGAACTATGATAGATCATAGACCGTATATAAAGATGGACGGCTTGACAGCTCCCCAAAAGTGAAGCCAAAACATCTGGATCGCCCCCTGGTGGCTGGCTGCAGTATAGGTCATAATCCCCACTCCCTCCATGTTAGTAGATTCAATAGCCTGGTGTGAATGTTCAAAAGAAAGTTTAACATGTGCTTAGTATCAGGTGTCATACAAAGCATTTGTATGTGCTTGTACTTCCACCACTGCTTCAACTTTGATTAATGGCACAGCGTTAGATGTGGTAAGCCAATATAAGTACTTGGGCACCATTTTAGATGACAAATTGAACTTTGACACCAGTACAAACTATATACTGTATGTAAAAAAGCCTTTTCCTGGTTTTAAAGGCTGCATTACAGTAGAGTGATGTCATTTTCTGAACTTACCAGACTGTTGTAACTGTTCTATTATTTGCCTTTACCCACTTAGTCATTATATCCACATGACTGATGATTATTTATTAAAAATCTCATTGTGTAAATATTTTGTGAAAGCGCCACTAGTCAACCCTACAATATCATTACGGTATCGATATCGAGGTATTTGGTCAAACATATCGTGATATTTGATTTTCTCCATATCACCCAGCCCTACTGCAAACTAATCACACTGTCTTTAGTGCCTGCTTTTAGATTTTCTCAGACTTCTTTCTCTGTTTTTCTGTGCGCTCCAGAGGTTGCTCCTTTGTACAAAAGGCCCGACACGTGGAGGAAGCAGGAGGCAAAGCTGTTCTGATTGCTGATAATGTAGTGGACAATGACAGTCAGTACCTTGATATGATCACTGATGGAAGCACTGCCAAACCAAGCATTCCTGCTCTATTCCTGCTGGGACGTGATGGGTAAGACGGACGCAGACACACAAACAGTCATTCAGTGTTTTATTTTATATAAGCATTAATGCAATACATCTCGGGACAGTTACAATTTTTACCCTTTTCCATGCGTTCTAGGATGATGATCAGACGATCTCTTCAGAGACAGGCCCTGCCGTGGGCTGTCATTTCCATTCCTGTCAATGTTTCCTCTTTGGCCTCGTTCCCACTAAAGCAACCACCATGGACACTGTGGTAGAAATGACGCACATCCACAACTTAATGCACTTCCCCACTCAATAAACATTATTTGTTATCAGTGCATATCCTGTCAGCCATGAATAAACTCACAGCCTCATGGGGAAATTCTTCTTTGGTGGTTAAACAAATTTACACACACTAGTGGTGAATCAGTAAAATGTACATGTGTACGCATGATTAGAGCCAAAAGCTATTAAATGGACTCTGCCAGAGCCGTTCAACCAAGTTTGACGCAAAAACATGCATGCTTATTCTCAGTGCTCACTGAAGTTGAATTAATTAGCCAGTTATTTTGAAGATGCTGGGTCTATTCTGTAGTTGAGTAGTTGAGTGGGGCCCTTCACTACAATACAGAATACCAGGAATGTCAACTTACTGCAAAAATGATAATAAATTACTGTTTATTAAATATTTGGTAAATGATTGATGTTGCATAAAAGACTATCATTTATTGCCTTTCTGAGGTACGCATCTATACAACTTTAAAGATTATACTCACATTTTCTGTCCGCTTAATCCTAATCACCCAGACTACTTTAAGTAGTATAATGGGTTGCCCTCATTAACTTTATCTTTATATCTACTGTCATTTTTAATACTCCTGATCCAGGAAATGTGTGAAGCACAGTTTGAATAAACAGGATTGACACGTGGTGTTTTGGGGGGGGATACAAAGTAAAGATAATGAAATGGTATGACAAATAGGCTTTTGTGAAAATGACTAAAACAAATTCTGAACATATTTCAATGCTAAAACCAATAATCTAAAGATATGTTTGTCGCTGCCCAGATTAATGACAAAGACGGTATTTGTAAAGCTCCAAGGAATACTTCACAGTAGGCATGGGCCGGTTACCGGTTTAAAGGTATACCACGGTTTGAAAAAGTCACGGTTTTAAAACCACTAACATTTTCTGTCAAACCGTTCCTAAGGTATGAGCTGTTTTTTATGAGTTGTCAAGGACAGAAAGTGCACTTTAGAAATCCCTCTCCCTGCAAGTGTGCAGTGTTTTTTTTTTTTTTGATTTTGTTTTTACCCAGACATGGGTGTTGAAATTTTTGGGGGTTTGTAGGGGTTGCGCCCTAAATCATTAAATACGTGGATGACAGCCGTAAGGTACGCTTATTTCCCCTGCTCAGTGGTAACTTGGTTTCCAAGTAAAAAGCGGCTTTACGCACACAACTAAGTTACATTAACACCGCCGCAAATGTATAGTTCATGTGTAAAAACGTAAGGCTAAAAGCAACCATACACAATGATTACATAATACGCAATATACTGCAAAAATAATATGACTTGTGTGTTTTAACAATTTTTTTTATTGATTTTTTGCACTCACAGGTTTTACATTACAACTTTTGTTTAACAAAAATAACTTTTAAAATAGGCCGATTCAGCACCACACAACATGGACAGCGACACTGCTTATAGCAACGTACAAAGTAACGTATAGGTAATATACCATGCCCGAACACACAAACAATGCTACTATATAGCCTATTACTTCTCAGACCACAGCACTAGTTTGATATTTAACACGAGTAGCTGTTTGATCATTATCAGGACACTGAATCAACAGCTAATTCAGATGAAACCTGGTAAGATCCAGTGATGGACACATTTCAGAAAATGGTGTTTGCATGGAAACTCATTAGAGAGAGAGAGAAAGTGAGATGACAAAAACACACGATGAGAATAACGTACTGTTTGGAATCCTTAGGTTCTTGGTATTTCCATCACTTTTTGGCATCTCCCTTCACATGACAGAAGCCGACTCTGAAGAAAGGAGTTATAGACAATTTAAATGAGCATTGACTTCATCCATGGATATCGATCACAGTATGTAAATAAATAGGTTGAACATGGTATTGCATTTTGTATTTTTCTGCCCACGTTAGTTACCTCCTCTTACATCTTGGGCACAGTCTGCCCCACACTGTCCTCACCATGGCTTCCCTCAGAGCCGGACTCCCCCAGATATACAAAGACGGAGTGCACACAGCGTTAAAACGAGCCATGATGGCGAAAAGATTGGTGGCCTCGTTCCTAAACGTCAGCCCTCCTCCTACCACAAATCTGATGATAATATTAATAAAAGAGGGACACCACAACACCAAGAAGCTTATGACAACAAAAATAATGATTCTCAATGACTCCTTCTTGCTGTCTTTGTCGGCACTGGGAGGGTCTCTGGCAAGCTGGAATCTGGCAATAACATACAGTTTAACAGTCATGACCACTTTGGTGAGCACAATTAGCTGAAGGATGACAATGCTAAATACGTACATTTGTATGGCTTTGGAAAGTGGCAACAAATTCCTGGTGATCAAGTGAGAAACATTGTAAACCCAGCAGTAGATGTTAATGCCTATCACAAACTGTCTTGTTATGAAGCGACTGTAGATGAATGGGTGGCACACAGCAAAATACCGGTCAAATTGTGCAAACAAAAACGTCAATATATTGACCCCTAGAAGTGACGGTAAAATATTATAAGTTCCATTTCTAGACGGATATCCCTCCTGAACATCAAACAGACCGAGATAATACACAGAAAACCCAACCAACGTATCACAAATGCTAGTGTTCAGCATGAAAATAAACCTGTTTTGTAGGCGGAGAGCTCTGGTGGCCAATATGGTAATGACTACAGGTCCGGCTATGAGAACAGTAGTTGTTGCAAATAAAATCTGGAAAATAAAGATAAAATAATCTTCAGGATTGTTAAAATCCACCGATAGAGGTACTCCTTCTGTCATAGAGTCTGTGATGTTGAAGGGCAGCATTGTTCATGCACAAATGGTTCTTAAGTGCAACCCTTATTTTATATTCATACCTACACAGTACCGTGGAGTAACCAGCCTTGATCCCTTGAGATGCTACGATCTAATGTTTTTTTTTCCTTAACACCAGCCTCATGCAGAAGTCATTGAGGGAATGTAGTTTAACCTTTAACCTTTGAAGGCTACACAGTCCTATGTTTAATTATTTCTTCTCACCTGCAGCACATGAACCTTTTGATTTGATTATAGTGTGATTTTAATGAGGATCGGTACCAAACAAACAGGCCGGGACGTGTCTGCAGCACCAAAATACTTAATTCAGAATAGTTTGACACATATTTTGCCTTTAACAAATATTGCGCCCCTGTCCATATTGCGGATGAAATTGCGGTTAATTGTAGCCTTGTAGCCTAGAAATCTAGACGCACCCTAGCGGCAGCTTGATGTGGGTCTGGCTTGTCAGGCTAGATCAATTGTGCAACCCTAGTTGTAATCAGCCTATATATATGATACGTTTCCTTTACTAATTGTTGGAAAATATGTCCATGCTTCAACTGAACCTGATAAAGACTTAATAGAATGCCACATATTATGTTGTGCAACGGTATTCGTTAGGTTATGTATTAGTCATAACTTCAGCACCAGGAGCTGTCCACAATGATCTAGTAGTGTCAATCGGTTTAGCATCTGGCACAGTAAAGTCGTTATCACATTAAAGGTAGCTTATTGCTTACGCTGTTATACGGTAATGCGATCGGTTTCATTGAGATTTACATGGGATGTCTGTATTAGTACAGGTATGAACAGTGCGTTACGTTTTGAGTAAGCCTAGTGAAGAAAACTTTTAGTATTAATTGCAGGCCGAAAAATGTTTGATTCTCAGACAGGCAAACTGCAGTTCAACATCAGAAACAACCTACCAAAGTCAACATAGGCTACTATGTGGCAAAGAAAATTTACTTTTCAGTCTGGAGCTTCATCCATTATTTTTTACAGTTTATGGGCCCGACCTACTCTCCCTCTGATGGGCTAGCACTCGCTTCCTGCTCTTGGGTTGGTTAGGTTAGGTTTAGGCAAGAGGAGTGGAATTGATTAGGATTGGGTAAGAATGTCAGAGTGCCAATCAGAGTAAGGCAGAGTAGGGCGGGCCATAGGCCTACTGGGAAAAAATGACTCGCTTACAGCAATGCAAAAATGAACCTGCAGGTAATTTACAATGGCCGAAAACACAATGAAAGAATCAGTTATATGAACTAGTGTTTTCCTTTATTCAAAGCTCATCAGTCCAGTACATCGAGTTGTAATGTTAATCTGAACAGACCTTATTTTACATAGAAACTCGCCAGTCGAACAATCAGTTTCTGCCGAACTACACAACAAAATTATTTTACTATATTTAGAATTTAAAGTATTAAAGTCCTTAATTCATGCATTATGCCTTCGTTTGACATGTATTTGATATGTGATTTAAATTAACTTGTAGCCTCTTTTTCATCTGTTATTCGTCTGGTAGACATAACGTCAGAACCAAGCTGTCCATAATGACCTCGTATCAATCCTCTTTTTATCAGCACATATAGGCCTAGGTCTACGTCATGTGACATGACGAATTAAAAACATTGTAAAAAATACGGAAAATGGACAATAAAATATGTGTTAATCTTCTTTGCCAATTCCAGATCAATGAAGATGTGAGCAAAACTCATGGCAAATTATTAAAAGTCGTAAATCTCTTAGACTCGCCCACAATCCATAGGCTGGGGTAACCGCCATGAACCATTTACGGTGAGGCTACAGAGTAGTAGGCCTATGAAGACTGATGGTGATACAGTTGGCGTTAAAAACAATGTTTTGACATATTAAAGAGTAACGTCCAGCAGAAAATATACATTTTAAAGCCTGTTATGTGGCGCTGCAAAACAAGTGAACCCAGGTGCAAACACGCGAGGAAGACAGGGATAAAATGAAACGGAATTGTATTGCAGAGCACGGGGATGATGGTTTGCAGGACAGGGGGAGCTTGAGCTGGTAGCGGAGAGCCATGAACTGAGGATGGAGCAGGGGCAGTTTGGGGCCGAGAAAGCCGGTCAAGAGGGAGATCCAAAGAGACTGAGTAAATGGGTCCCAAGGCAGAGCAGCCGGGCTGAGGCAGAGCAGCAGGACTTTAGGGCAGTAAACAGGGACCGGAGTCGGAGCAGTTAGGAAAACAACTGGATGATTACTGGAAAACTGGCAACAAGAAATTGCAAAACAGCACAAGTGCTAGACTGGTGGAATTTGTAGCGGCTTGATTACGGAGATTAGGTGCAGCTGGTCTGTCTCTGCTCTGACTCCGGCACACCTGCAGACACACACACACACACACACACACACACACACACACACACACACACACACACCACACACACACACACACACACACACACACACACACATACACACACACACACACACACGGTCAAATATTCGTTTTGTCACTCAGAATTTAACCCAAATTCACACACACTAAAAATGCAAATCTTCCCCTTCCCGGAGTTGAGTGAAAAACAAGATGTAGGTCTATAAATGATGTTCGTTATATTATTAAGAGGAAACATCGTTAAGGAAGCCATGAGCTTCTTATAGGCTACTGTAACAGGAATAAGAAGAAAGCCTAAATCACGAGAATCTCACAGTTCAAGGTCAGAAACAGCCAATACACTATGTGGCAAATCAGTAATTTAGCCTAATCTTTTTTTTTTCTTTAATCTACAGTTTCCATGGAAACTTTATTGCAGTATGGGCCGTTTAACCTCTTCTTGCATCTTGGGCACAGTCTGTCCCACACTGTCCTCACCATGGCTTCCCTCAGAGCCGGACTCCCCCAGATATACACAGACGGAGTGCACACAGCGTTAAAACGAGCCATGATTGCGAAAAGATTGGTGGCCTCGTTCCTAAACGTCAGCCCTCCTCCTACCACAAATCTGATGATAATATTAATAAAAGAGGGACACCACAACACCAAGAAGCTTATGACAACAAAAATAATGATTCTCAATGACTCCTTGCTGTCAAAACTTTTTTTTATTGTAAAAATGTATTAACATATATCTTAATAACAATAATATTAATAATAATAATTGTACGCGAATGCTAACCTTATTAAGACATCCAGCTCCCATTGGATGCTGTAGGAAAAGTTTGTTCTAAATCATGAATGTTTCATATTCCATTGTATTCAAGGCTAATCACATTGTCAAAAACCTCCATATAATTGAATTATGAGTGAGTGGCCTTTATTGAGGTACTCTTCCTATAAATATCCAAAATTAGATACTTTAATGTACAGTCAAATAGTCATTTTTTTTAAACTCATAATTTAGCCCAGGGATCTTCAACAGGGGGTCCGGGACCCCTAGGGGGTCCTCAGAGTCAATGCAGGGGGGCCCCCTCACAATTAACATGAATCCAACATAATCATTAGCAAATATAAATCCACACTGATGATAGGTGCACTGGCCCATTGGTAAGGTAGTCACTAAGATAGCCATCCACAGATAGTTAATTAGTAATCCACATGTATGTTTTAACATTAAATCATAATTTATAAAATCATGGCAACAATTATTAGGCTTTTTGTATTTTTATAGCTTAGTATTCTATGCAAAAAGACTATGTATAAAGGCTTTACATGTATTTGTCGGCCCAGTTGCATGCAACTTAATTTAATACAATATATGTAATAGGGGGTCCCTTCTCCATCTCTCTTTCAGTTAAGGGGTCCTTGGCTTATAAAAGGTTGAAGACCCCTGATTTAGCCTATCCCAAAATTCACATATATATATATAATATATATATATATATATTATATATATATATATATATATTATATATACTGTATATAGGTTAACAGCAGTTCTTCCCCCCAGGTTAACATACTGTAGTTTACAATGGCCGAGAGCACAAAGAAAACATCATATCACACAGACATAACCAGATAGCAACTCACCAGTCGAGCACTCTGTCTCTGCCGACATACACTCCACACACACAACATCAGAGCAAATCAATTTACCATATTTCAATTTAAAACTGAATCATTATTTCAAATTAAACTTACATATTTGTGTGTTTGACATTTCTTTTATAATTTAGATTGGATCAGGCGTAAATATACACTACAGTAAACCACCTTACTGAATCGAAAGCTAATGCAGATACAGCTCTTTGACTGTATATTGAGTAGGCTCCATAGTTGGTATCTCCATTACTTTTTGGTATCTCTACTTCATCATAAAATCACAGTAGGCTATAAACAGGACAAATCGGTTGAACGTTGTAGTGCATTTTAGTTCCCCACAGTGTGTTGTTCTGCCCCTGTTACCTCCTCTTACATCTTGGGCACAGTCTGCCCCACACTGTCCTCACCATGGCTTCCCTCAGAGCCGGACTCCCCCAGATATACACAGACGGAGTGCACACAGCGTTAAAACGAGCCATGATGGCGAAAAGATTGGTGGCCTCGTTCCTAAATGTTAGCCCTCCGCCTAACAGCAGTCTCAGGACGATATTAATAAAAGAGGGACACCACAACACCAAGAAGCTTATGACAACAAAAATAATGATTCTCAATGACTCCTTCTTGCTGTCTTTGTCGGCGCTGGGAGGGTCTCTGCTAAGCTGGTACCTTGCAATAACATACAGTTTAATAGTCATGACCACTTTAGTGAACACAATGACTTGTAAGCTGACAATACTGAAAGCATACACCTGTATTGCTTTGGAAAGTGGCACGAAATTTGTAATGATCGACTGAGTATAGACGTGAAGCCAACAATAGATATTTGCAGATATAACCACCCGCCGGGTTATATAGCGACTGTAGCTGAATGGATGACAAACGGCAAAATACCGGTCAAACTGGGCAAATAAAAAGGTCATAATGTTTACCCCAAGAAGAGAAGGTAACACATTATATGTTCCATTTCTCGAAGGATATCCCTCCTGAACATCAAACAGACCGAGATAATACACTGAAAACCCAACCAACGTATCACAAATGCTAGTGTTCAGCATGAAAATAAACCTGTTTTGTAGGCGGAGAGCTCTGGTAGCCAATATGGTAATGACTACAGGTCCGGCTATGAGAACAGCAGTTGTAGCGAATAAAAGTTGAAAAATAAAAATGAGATAATCTACAGGACTGTGGAAGTTCACCGAGAGTTGTACTCCTCCAGATGCTGTGGTGTTAGACAGGATCATTGTTCTAAACATGCGCTTTGAATTTAGTAGCTTTATAGCTGGTGGTTCAGCCACTGCCCCAGTAAACGTAAGATGTTTTCCCCATGAGGCAAGCCCTAATCTCACGATTCATTAGTGTTTAGGCTTCAAAACGTTTGAAATAGGCCTATTGATAAACATTTAAGTTAATTTTGAGTTATAAATATAAATCTTGGACAATATTGAATTAATCATGAAAAAAATCTAAGTAGCCTACTATCCACTTTCTCCAAAAATATTAATTTCACGTAACCAGTTTTGTAATGTAACGAAGTACAAATATTTCGTTGCTGTACTTAACCTTGTTCGTTGCTTCCTCCCTTAATGTACTGTTCGCGGTCAAATTCGACCGGACAGTTTTAACTGCTCTTATTTTAACATAAATAGCCTACCAAAAAAATGACATTTATTGTAAAAAGAACCTTATTAGAACATTGTGTGTGTGTCTGTGTCTGTGCCTGTGTGTGTGTGTGTGTGTGTGTGTGTGTGTGTGTGTGTGTGTGTGTGTGTGTGTGTGTGTGTGTGTGTGTGTGTGTGTGTGTGTGTGAGTGAGAGTGGGTGTACATGTGTGTATAAAGTACGAAGAATGGGCACACAAGCACAGGAAAGTAGTAGGAGTGTGTGTATGGAGATGTCTTCTCCTGGATGAAAATTATACTCTTTCACATTCATTTTCTGTGTCGGTCATTTTTTACCGTAAACAATCAAAAGTGTGACCAAGTTGAATAAATCACTCAAAATTCAAAGAAAGTAGTCACAATGAATTGTATGTGTTCAAATGCCTTTTGTGACAACTTTTACTTTTACTCCACTACATTCTCTTAAAAAGGTATAATTTTACTCCACTACATTTCCCCTTCAGTTAATCGTTACTACAAAATAAAATCAGAAGAACAAGCAGGTTTGGCGAATCATTGCTGCTAGATTGCATGTTAATGCACACTGCATTCGAGTTGGTGACGTAATGCCTGTTTATTGCCAAACCCATGGGCCAAAACTAAAGAAGAAGAGGATGAAGCATAACGTAACAGACGATGGACACCCCGACGACAGTGATGAACGGGGTGGTGATGAAGATAACATAAAGTTCATAATCAGAGGTTTTTTTTTTACTTTTGCTTTTACTTCTAATAATTAAGTACATGTAATATCAGGAAATTACTTTTGATACTTAAGTACAGTAAATATCAATACGTTAAGACTTTCTAATTCTAGTCATTTTCTGGTAAGATACTTGTACTTTTACTCAAGTACTGCGTTCAAGTACTTTATACAAGACTGCACGTAACGCTTTGTAATCTAAATCCAATCATTTACAGCCCAAAACGTACAGCGCAATAACTCCGGAGTCATGGTGTAATCTTGTAATACCATATACCAGACTACAATGCGTTCCAATAATTCAGCAGTTGCATGACATGATCATGTGTCTTGGATATATTTATATAACATGTATTGGTAATATATCACTTAAACTGTGTGTTGTATGCACTTCATTGCACACATTCAGTATGAAAACATGTAACCGATTAAGACACAGACATTATGAGAGAAGCTTCTTATCGCGTAAGTGGTGCAGGGGTGGAGAAGATTAATTGAAAGTGGTCGGACGGATCATGCCGTGGGCTGCGCACTGGATCACGGCTGTCCTCCTGCAGTCGGGCTGTAATTATGTTACAATAACATAAAATGATCCATGTTAACAAGCACATTTTCAGCTCTGTTTTCTCAACGTTAAAATGCTATGTGAGAGACGCAGTTACGCAGGTGTTTAGGGGTGCTTATACTCACCGTATAGGCAGGAGGTGGCGGTACGCAGTAAGAAGACTCAGTAGTCTACCGGCGAGTTCCGGCCCAGCACTGCATGTATAGGTTTAGGGGAACAAGATATTAAATTATGGAATAAGGGGGTAAAAAAATCTGGATTATATTCGGGATTAAAATTCGGGATACGTAGCCTACTCAGGCCTACATTAAAGATTGCACCGTAACTCCGTAAAATAAATGTAAAGGTAAAAAGGCCTACCATAAATTAATATTTTTAGAGACAGTGGACATGGTTGGCCAAAAAAATCAGGCAAGCCCGCACGAGTTTTTGGGCTGTCAGAGATCTATCTAACTACGCGTACCCTCTGTCTGACTATAAATCCAGGACCCTCCGTGTGTATTTGTATTTAAAATATCTCGAGAACCGTTCATCTGATGATCTACTTCACACTTGGCGGGTGTAATGACACAGTATCGCAGTTTTAGTGCGGTTTCAACACGCGAGTAACCAGAACAGTTTACTGATCCCAGGATCAGCACCCTGGCTAGCGGTCACACTTGTAGAGCATTACAAATAATCCACTTGAGCTAGGCTAGCACAGCTGAAAGCAGAATTGTCTGTAGTTCCTGAGCCTTTATCACAGCTGAACATGTTATTTCACAACATTTATATTTACATTGTATGTTGTGATCCAGATGCCCCTCAAAGATAGTCCCATTAACCTGACAGAAGGGAAGAAGTGGTCCGGTATCTATTCTTTCATAGGTCCATTATTGTATGCTGAATTACACAACTCTTACTGCAGACGTGGTTGGGTATCATTGAACAGCATAACAACAGTAATGGCATCAACCTGTGGGTGTGTTTATAAATGTAATATGTGAACTGTGGGATATACATAAATTAACCTAAATATAAATGTTTATTTCAACAGCAGTTTATTTTACCCGTAATGGAAAGTTGCATCCTCAAAATACAATGCGGACTTAAAAAAAAAAGACAATGTAAGACAATTAATACAGGGAAATAAGAGGCCCCTGTAACCTGCAATGTTAGCACCATAGATGCAGACGAGTCTTCACAAAAATACAACACACAATCCATATTCTAATTACAATAGCGACAGTTGTTACAAAACAGTTATCCAAATGTTATTTTTATTCTGCTCAAAGCGTTTATGGCAAATATGACAGTGGCACCTACTGCCCTCACCTAATCCCAAACACAGTCCATATTTTACCCTTGAACTGATCCTCACGCAAAAAAAGGTTCAACTGCCCAATCCGTCAAGTGCGTTTTGTTTCAGTCATTCTAAAAACGTGATGATCGAGATTGAAACATGCCATTTTCACGTCAGTCGCGTGATCTGACCATTTAATACATTATCTTTATGATACCTTACGATGATGTTGATTCTGGCTTTATCACTCCATCAGCGTTAAAGGAAATTCTGAATAAGAGAGAGGGTGGGGGGGATAGAGAGAGAGAGAGAGCGAGAGAGAGAGAGAGAGAGAGAGAGATACCGTAATTGTCAAATTGTAATTGTAAAAATGGACAAACACAACAAATGCTAATTTGCTCTAAAACACGTAACGCGGGCATTATATCTAAATATTGACATTTTCAATCACATTAAAGTGTTCGGACCGACTCTCACCTTGCCGTCCGGCAGGGACAGACCCTCCGCCACACTGTTCTCCACACGGCGTTCCGTAGCGACGGGCTGCCCCAGATGTACACAGCCGGGGTCACCAGTGCGTTCAGGCGTGCCATGGTGGCCAACGGGTTAGTGGCTTCATTCCTAAACCTGAGACCATTACTCGTCAACTGTCTTACAATTATACTGACAAAGGCTGGACACCACAGAGCCAAGAAGCAAATAACCACAAACACAATGATGCGCAGCGACTCTTTTTTGTTGTCTCTCTCGGCACTGGGCGCCTCTCTCGCCAGTTGGTTCCTGGCTATGTTGTATAATTTAATTGCCATCAACACTTTAATGAGTACAATAGTCTGTAGAGTCATTACACCAAACGCGTTTATTTGAGCCGCTTTTGAAATAGGCACCATGTTCTGCACCGTGAGGATAGAGTATGTGTAAATCCAACAAAACGCACAAACGACAATAACAAAAGACCTCGTTATACAGCGGTTGTAAAAGAATGGATGGCACACGGCAAAGTACCGGTCAAACTGAGCGAAGAGGAAGGTTAACACATTGACACCTAGAAATGAGGGTACAATGTAGTATGTCCCATTCCTCGAGGGATAACCCTCTTGGACGTCGAAGAGGCCGAGGTAGTAGACCGAGACGCCGGTCAGAGTGTCACTGATGCTCGTGTTCAGCATGAATATAAAACGGTTCTGGCCTCGCAGGTTCCGGTTGGAGGAAATCGCGATGACCACCGAGCCGGCGACGAGCACGGCGCTTGTGGCGAACAGAATATGGAAAACGAAGATGAGGAAGTCCTCCGGAGTTTTGAAATCCACCGACAACGGGACGGTGGCGTTGGAGGGCATCCTGGCGCTCCGCCAGAAGGCCGAGCATTCATTGTATTTATATATGAACGGTGCTCAGAATTTAAGCAAACGCCCTAATCTCTAAAGGGCAGGGGCTTTAGCATAAACAGTTGGTGTGTTAGCATGTGGAACATGTCACACATATGGAAAGAACAAATGAGGCCTAATCACAGGAAGTCCTAGGGGGCTTATTGGTAATAAACAAGATGATCACCAGTCACTTGTTTGTGCGTCCTGGTTTCCATAATACGTTTTCAGTGGTTTGGTGCGGCCTGCTTCCTAAAATGTCCTTTAATCTTGAAGTCTGAGGTCTATGGTTCAGGGTGAGCCAGGAATACTTTCATCACGTTTTTATTACTTTTGTTGAATGCCTACACGTTCCCTCCTGCTACCTCTTCAACACTTAGCTTCTAAATCAAGGCAAGGCAATAAATACATAAAGTGAAATAACATGGAATAGACCAATAGTCCAATATCGATTTCACATGTTTACTAAAACCAGCTACAATGAGAAATTTTAGTTTTTTTCTTGGTTGGTTATTAACCAATGGTCATAACTATAGGGTCTACATATTTCATTCAAATGACCCTGCATGGGCATGAAGTGCATCAATCATAGAAATTATCTAACACACGTAGTTTCTATTATAACATCATAAACATAAGAGGCACAGTATTAGCTTTTAATTCAGTTATATTTTGCAAAAATATGTATTGAAAGTTTCCAAACAAATATGCATTGATCACGTGAAGACCTGTTCGGTAAATTGTCATTGAATTGTACAATAATGTGCTCGTTTTACTGCTTTAGGTATATTACAATGACGTCTGTCCGTTTGTAGGTCGTTGAATCATTTGATCTTAAAGAACTTTCACACTACAATATCTGACTAAAGTCAATGCGTTTCTCAACCACTAGAGGGAGCAATACCAATCATAATAATAATGTTCTTTCATAATGTTCCTGTTGGTAGTTATTACTAATCCTGCATCGAATAAATTAAATTCTGTAAAGATAAGTAGTAACGGATTCCATATATTCAATATGTAGTGTAGTAAATCCATGTATGGACGTTTATAAATTGTTGGCAGCTTCTACTTAGCTGTTAATTCCTCTAAATATGAGTGGTCTCCAGCAGCTGTGATTACTAATTAAGAAATGTTGTGTTTTATTTACACATTTCAAAAGGCCCTTATATTCAGTCAACTATAAATGTAACCCTTTATACATTCATAGTTATACCTGTCAGAGAGGGTTCATGCAATTGTTAGACAAGCTTATACAGGTTATAGGTGAGACAAGCAATGCTTACAGCAATGCACAGGTTAACAGCACTTTTTTTCGCCAGGTTAACATACTGTAGTTTACAATGGCCGAGAACACAATGAAAACATCATATCACACACAGACATAACCAGATAGCAACTCACCAGTCGAGCACTCTGTCTCTGCCGACATACACTCCACACACACAACATCAGAGCAAATCAATTTACCATATTTCAATTTAAAACTGAATCAGTATTTCAAATTAAACTTACATATTTGTGTGTTTGACATTTCTTTTATAGTTTAGATTGGAGCAGGCGTAAATATACACTACAGTAAACCACCTTACTGAATCGAAAGCTAATGCAGATACAGCTCTTTGACTGTATATTGAGTAGGCTCCATAGTTGGTATCTCCATTACTTTTTGGTATCTCTACTTCATCATAAAATCACAGTAGGCTATAAACAGGACAAATCGGTTGAACGTTGTAGTGCATTTTAGTTCCCCACAGTGTGTTGTTCTGCCCCTGTTACCTCCTCTTACATCTTGGGCACAGTCTGCCCCACACTGTCCTCACCATGGCTTCCCTCAGAGCCGGACTCCCCCAGATATACACAGACGGAGTGCACACAGCGTTAAAACGAGCCATGATGGCGAAAAGATTGGTGGCCTCGTTCCTAAACGTCAGCCCTCCTCCTACCACAAATCTGATGATAATATTAATAAAAGAGGGACACCACAACACCAAGAAGCTTATGACAACAAAAATAATGATTCTCAATGACTCCTTCTTGCTGTCTTTGTCGGCGCTGGGAGGGTCTCTGCTAAGCTGGTACCTTGCAATAACATACAGTTTAATAGTCATGACCACTTTAGTGAACACAATGACTTGTAAGCTGACAATACCGAAAACATACACCTGTATTGCTTTGGAAAGTGGCACGAAATTTGTAATGATCGACTGAGTATAGACTTGAAGCCAACAATAGATATTTGCAGATATAACCACCCGCCGGGTTATATAGCGACTGTAGCTGAATGGATGACAAACGGCAAAATACCGGTCAAACTGGGCAAATAAAAAGGTCATAATGTTTACCCCAAGAAGAGAAGGTAGCATATTATATGTTCCATTTCTCGAAGGATATCCCTCCTGAACATCAAACAGACCGAGATAATACACTGAAAACCCAACCAACGTATCACAAATGCTAGTGTTCAGCATGAAAATAAACCTGTTTTGTAGGCGGAGAGCTCTGGTAGCCAATATGGTAATGACTACAGGTCCGGCTATGAGAACAGCAGTTGTAGCGAATAAAAGTTGAAAAATAAAAATGAGATAATCTACAGGACTGTGGAAGTTCACCGAGAGTTGTACTCCTCCAGATGCTGTGGTGTTAGACAGGATCATTGTTCTAAACATGCGCTTTGAATTTAGTAGCTTTATAGCTGGTGGTTCAGCCACTGCCCCAGTAAACGTAAGATGTTTTCCCCATGAGGCAAGCCCTAATCTCACGATTCATTAGTGTTTAGGCTTCAAAACGTTTGAAATATTGCTAAACATTTAAGTTAATTTTGAGTTATAAATATAAATCTTGGACAATATTGAATTAATCATGAAAAAAAATCTAAGTAGCCTACTATCCACTTTCTCCAAAAATATTAATTTCACGTAATCAGTTTTGTAATGTAACGAAGTACAAATATTTCGTTGCTGTACTTAACCTTGTTCGTTGCTACCTCCCTTAATGTACTGTTCGCGGTCAAATTCGACCGGACAGTTTTAACTGCTCTTATTTTAACATAAATAGCCTACCAAAAAAATGACATTTATTGTAAAAAGAACCTTATTAGAACATTAACATCTACAACATGTGTGTGTGTTTCTGTGTTTTTGTGTTTCTGTGTGTGTGTGTGTGTGTGCGTGCATGCATGTGTCTGCGAACATTGGTGGTTCACATGCACAAGTGGCAACATGACAACATGAACTGACAACATGAACTGTGTGTGTGCGCGTGCGTGCGTGTGTGTGTGTGTGTGTGAGTGAGAGTGAGTGGGTGTACATGTGTGTATAAAGTACGATTCATGTGTAGAATGGGCACACAAGCACAGGAAAGTAGTAGGAGTGTGTGTATGGAGATGTCTTCTCCTGGATGAAAATTATACTCTTTCCCATTCATTTCCTATGTCGGTCATTTTTTACCGTAAACAAACAAAAGTGTGACCAAGTTGAATAAATCACTCAAAATTCAATAGAAAGTAGTCACAATGAATTGTATGTGTTCAAATGCCTTTTGTGAAGGGTATTATAAGGTCTTGAGGCAATCAGATGAAAAATGCCATATTTACTGATCCCAGGATCAGCACCCTGGCCAGCGGTCACACTTGTAGAGCATTACAAATAATCCACTTGAGCTAGGCTAGCACAGCTGAAAGCAGAATTGTCTGTAGTTCCTGAGCCTTTATCACAGCTGAACATGTTATTTCACAACATTTATATTTACATTGTATGTTGCGATCCAGATGCCCCTCAAAGATAGTCCCATTAACCTGACAGAAGGGAAGAAGTGGTCCGGTATCTATTCTTTCATAGGTCCATTATTGTATGCTGAATTACACAACTTTTACTGCAGACGTGGTTGGGTATCATTGAACAGCATAACAACAGTAATGGCATCAACCTGTGGGTGTGTTTAGATGCAGACGAGTTTTCACAAAAATAACAACACACAATCCATATTCTAATAACAATAGCGACAGTTGTTACAAAACAGTTATCCAAATGTTATTTTTATTCTGTTTAAAGCGTTTATGACAAATATGACAGTGGCACCTACTGCCCTCACCTAATCCCAAACACAGTCCATATTTTACCCTTGAACTGATCCTCACGCAAAAAAAGGTTCAACTGCCCAATCCGTCAAGTGCGTTTTGTTTCAGTCATTCTAAAAACATGATGATCGAGAACTTACATTCGTCCGAAGGTGATTGAAACATGTGCCATTTTCACGTCAGTCGCGTGATCTGACCATTTATTTAATCCATTATCTGTATGATACCTTACGATGATGTTGATTCTGGCTTTATCACTCCATCAGCGTTAAAGGAAATTCTGAATAAGAGAGAGGGTGGGGGGGATAGAGAGAGAGAGAGCGAGAGAGAGAGAGATACCGTAATTGTCATATTGTAATTGTAAAAATGGACAAACACAACACATGCTAATTTGCTCTAAAACACGTAGCGCGGGCATTATATCTAAATATTGACATTTTCAATCACATTAAAGTGTTCTGACCGACTCTCACCTTGCCGTCCGGCAGGGACAGACCCTCCGCCACACTGTTCTCCACACGGCCCTCCGTAGCGACGGGCTGCCCCAGATGTACACAGCCGGGGTCACCAGTGCGTTCAGGCGTGCCATGGTGGCGAACAGGTTAGTGGCTTCATTCCTAAACCTGAGACCATTACTCGTCAACTGTCTTACAATTATATTGACAAAGGATGGACACCACAGAGCCAAGAAGCAAATAACCACAAACACAATGATGCGCAGCGACTCCTTTTTGTTGTCTCTCTCGGCACTGGGCGCCTCTCTCGCCAGTTGGTTCCTGGCTATGTTGTATAATTTAATTGTCATCAACACTTTAATGACTACAATAATCTGTAGAGTCATTACACCAAACGCGTTTATTTGAGCCGCTTTTGAAATAGGCACCATGTTCTGCACCGTGAGGATAGAGTATGTGTAAATCCAACAAAACGCACAAACGACAATAATAAAAGACCTCGTTATACAGCGGTTGTAAAAGAATGGATGGCACACGGCGAAGTACCGGTCAAACTGAGCGAAGAGGAAGGTTAACACATTGACACCTAGAAATGAGGGTAAAATGTAGTATGTCCCATTCCTCGAGGGATAACCCTCTTGGACGTCGAAGAGGCCGAGGTAGTAGACCGAGACGCCGGTCAGAGTGTCACTGATGCTCGTGTTCAGCATGAATATAAAACGGTTCTGGCCTCGCAGGTTCCGGTTGGAGGAAATCGCGATGACCACCGAGCCGGCGACGAGCACGGCGCTTGTGGCGAACAGAATATGGAAAACGAAGATGAGGAAGTCCTCCGGAGTTTTGAAATCCACCGACAACGGGACGGTGGCGTTAGAGGGCATCCTGGCGCTCCGCCAGAAGGCCGAGCATTCATTGTATTTATATATGAACGGTGCTCAGAATTTAAGCAAACGCCCTAATCTCTAAAGGGCAGGGGCATTAGCATAAACAGTTGGTGTGTTAGCATGTAGAACATGTCACACATATGGAAAGAACAAATGAGGCCTAATCACAGGAAGTCCTAGGGGGCTTATTGGGAATAAACAAGATGATCACCAGTCACTTGTTTGTGCGTCCTGGTTTCCATAATACGTTTTCAGTGGTTTGGTGCGGCCTGCTTCCTAAAATGTCCTTTAATCTTGAAGTCTGAGGTCTATGGTTCAGGGTGACCCAGGAATACTTTCATCACGTTTTTATTACTTTTGTTGAATGCCTACACGTTCCCTCCTGCTACCTCTTCAACACTTAGCTTCTAAATCAAGGCAAGGCAATAAATACATAAAGTGAAATAACATGGAATAGACCAATAGTCCAATATCGATTTCACATGTTTACTAAAACCAGCTACAATGAGAAATTTTAGTTTTTTTCTTGGTTGGTTATTAACCAATGGTCATAACTATAGGGTCTACATATTTCATTCAAATGACCCTGCATGGGCATGAAGTGCATCAATCATAGAAATTATCTAACACACGTAGTTTCTATTATAACATCATAAACATAAGAGGCACAGTATTAGCTTTTAATTCAGTTATATTTTGCAAAAATATGTATTGAAAGTTTCCAAACAAATATGCATTGATCACGTGAAGACCTGTTCGGTAAATTGTCATTGAATTGTACAATAATGTGCTCGTTTTACTGCTTTAGGTATATTACAATGACGTCTGTCCGTTTGTAAGTCGTTGAATCATTTGATCTTAAAGAACTTTCACACTACAATATCTGACTAAAGTCAATGCGTTTCTCAACCACTAGAGGGAGCAATAACAATCATAATAATAATGTTCTTTCATAATGTTCCTGTTGGTAGTTATTACTAATCCTGCATCGAATAAATTAAATTCTGTAAAGATAAGTAGTAACGGATTCCATATATTCAATATGTAGTGTAGTAAATCCATGTATGGAAGTTTATAAATTGTTGGCAGCTTCTACTTAGCTGTTAATTCCTCTAAATATGAGTGGTCTCCAGCAGCTGTGATTACTAATTAAGAAATGTTGTGTTTTATTTACACATTTCAAAAGGCCCTTATATTCAGTCAACTATAAATGTAACCCTTTATACATTCATAGTTAGACCCGTCAGAGAGGGTTCATGCAACTGTTAGACAAGCTTATAGGTTAGGTGAGACAAGAGTATGGGAAATTCCTATTCCTATTAAAACTAATAGTTCGGTATTGTTCTTTTATGGCCAAAAAGCCACAAATTAAACCTTACTTTGGGAGCCCCAACGTTGGCCTAAAATAGTTTAAAGATTTTACCAAGCACAAAGTTGCAGAGGCTGATGTCTACTAATAAATGTTTCTGATAGCTTCTGATTATGTCATTTTCTATTGTTTGCCTTTACCCACTTAGTCATTATAGCCGCATTACTGATGATTATTTATCTAAAATCTCATTGTGTAAATATTTTGTGAAAGCACCAATAGTCAACACTACAATATCGTTGCGGTATTGATATTGAGGTATTTGGTTAAAAATATTGTGATATTTGTTTTTCTCCATATCACCCAGCCCTAGCTTTCATACAGCTGAGGTGCTTTTATAAAGTCAAAGTGATTTACATTAAGAGAGGTCAGACAACTTAAATATAAGTAGTAAAGATTTTTTTTTTTATTTGCCAAAGGTTTTGGCACTGCACATGCTCAAAGGCCTCTCTTGATGCAGCTGTCCTCAGACCCAGTGGGTGCTGCTCTGTTTTATATATATATATATATATATATATATATATATATATATATATATATATATATATATATATATATATATAAACTGAAGTCAGGACTATAACTGTTGATAAGGGAAACTTAAAACTGATAAACATTTTGAGGGGAAAGCAGCTAAAATATTAATTTAGTCCAAAAAGGTCAATAGGCTGTTGACCTCATATGTTTTTATCAGGAGCTTGTTGACTTGTTCATGGGCATTGCAGTCCCCCAGGTCTCCGTCTTCCTTCCTCTTATAAATAAGAGTGGAGGTAAACCCCTCCGCTGTGCAGTGCACTGCTGCCAGTCTTCGCAGTGCAATGAAGCCCTGAACACTCTGTCGCACACCGATGAGTAACAGCAGCCAGGGGTGGTCTCTTGTGCTGCCCCTCACAAGCTTTGGCAATGTGTTGATGTTTCTATTTAGCATTTTCCTGCCTGCAACTATCATTTTCCTCAACATGTCTGTGTCACTCTCCATACTGCTGAACAAGGCGCTTCGCAGCGAGAACCGCTTCATGTACATGCTGAGCACCTGCCTCAGTGACATCTGCACCGGCGTGTCATATTATTATGTTGGTGTTCTCGATGTGAGGGATAGTTTCGAGTCCCCTACGAGAACACTCTACATCGTACCAACATTTCTAGGGCTGTCTTACATGGCCATCCTAGCCGCGCAGGCTGACAGGTACCACGCGGTGGTGTCACCTTTTAAATACTCCCACCGCATGACCCGAAACAGGACCCTGCTCGTCATCTTTGCCTACTGGGTCTATGCTTTCCTCATCGTGGCTGTGCACAACCTGGTCCCAGTCGGGGTAGCCAAAACGATCACGACCATGGGCACGTTTGTGGGGAACATATTCACAGTGATCATAATGATAGGGCTGAATGTTAGACTGTTCATGATAGCCAGGTTCCAGCTGGAGAGGGAGCCACAATCTGAGGAGAGAGACAACAAGCGCTCATCGGTGTATCTCATACTGGTGGTGGCTGGGTTTTTCTTAGCGACGTGGCTTCCTATATTCTGTCATGTTGTGGCCTGTAATTTCTTTGGTTTAACCTGTTATATCTTTAAGAATGAAGGCACTGACCCTATTCGCATTTTGCCCCGAGTTAATGCTGCCTTGACGCCCATTCTGTACATCAGAGGGTGCTCTGCACTCAGAGTGACGCTGCTCACCAGAGTGTGGAGACCTTGCTGTAGGAGGAAGAGGGTGATGACGTTGGACCAATTTACACGTTAACAACTGCTTAGTGTTATCCAAAAATGCCTTACATGATAGTTTAATGCGATTTTCAAAGGTTTTGCGCAGTTTACCCGAGCCCAGAATGTACTTTATAGATGTTGCAGGATTTATATTTAGTCAAAAATCATGTTATCATATCTAGGCAACTACTTTTCACGTGTTGGCACGAATATATTGGAGCTCAATACACTGCAGGGGTACAGTTAAACAAATGTGTTGTACTACTTTTTTAAATGATTTTACATGTTATTTTTTTTGTTGGATCTTGCTTGAAACTCTTTATCTCGCTGTCCTCATAATTTATCCTGGATGACTTGGCCCTATTAGACACCCAGTCCCTGCGTGCAGCTATTAAAAGTTGGATGGATGTCAAAGTAAACGTTGTTTTAAATCAATGCCAACGTCACCAAACTAATCAAAGGAGATGTCATCGTGAATGCACGTCAGCTGTCAAACGCGGAGGACCAGTTCGGACTTTGGGTTTCTTGGGGGATGTTTGGAAATGTTTCATCATCATTGTTGTTCTCAAATCGCAATGAACGAATTTGCAGGTCTTTGTTAAATGTTTACAGTCTGAATGTGTTGCCATGAGAAATGTTGTTTCACAAAAGAAACTGATGGAAGTTACAAATGAGCACACATCCTATGGCATGTTTAATGTTTTTTATACATATTTCAATAAATAAAAATGAAAGGTAATTAACTCAAACTTAACTGTCCCAGCTTTTTTGTAATTACTTTCAGACGTGTAAGTGCTATTTTTTTTTATCAATTGTTCTGATGGTATTCCTGACACCTTAACCAGCCTAAATATAATTTTAGCTGTAATAAATGTTAACCTCTTGGAATTGAAAGTAAGCATAAGGAGAAATAAATGTGTGTGTATTCGCCGATTTGGTTTTGGCAGAAATTCCTTTTGCACATATGCTATTTGACATTTGATATATCCTTATGAGGGTTATGACATGTTTGCCTTATAGCCAGTCTTGTTTTTCGTGAAGGATCCTCAGCTATAGGGCGAGCTGATAATAGAGAAACACATTTGGCTCAGTCTAAGCACCTTGATAAATGCAAGTCAGTGTGCCGAGCTCCCCCGCAGAGGATGCACTTTCCGCGGCAACCACGGCGTGTCAGAAGAGCACTTTGGCACAGCGCCATAACTTCGATACATGCAATATGCAGAAGCTGCATAAGCATAAGCATGAAAGATTAAACTGATACACTATCTGGATCAATATGTCACTCAACAACTTGCAGGCGATGGGCAAAAATATTCATGAATAGCTGCAGCCAGGCATCAAAGTAATCTTACTGATAGAGGTCCAATAAATGCCATGTAGGTGAAACCCAGCATGTATCCTGTTTTTTATTGGCTCTTGGCTGACCTGGGTCCTCTGGCAAAGAGGAGGAGCCAACAGATCGTCACACTTCCGCACATCTGGTGCCCAATTTTTCAACCAGAACCATTCTCTCTCTCTCTCTCTCTCTCTCTCTCTCTCTCTCTCTCTCTCGGCTGTAAATCATCTGACTATCAATCATCTTGAGATATGTTATATGACTTTGAACTCAAATTTGTTGTCTCAAGTTATTATTATCTTACGTCCATCTAACTGATTTCAGAATTAGCAGGATGATGCAGTTGTCTATGGTGATTGCAACATGCGCATTAAATAATTGCATATTGAAACCGCATGGTTTATAAGTGAAGATCCTTGAGTTTGCATAGAAACATAGTGTACACTGCAAAAAATATCAAATAACTTAATCTGCATCCGTGGAACGAGCTTTTTTAAACCATACAAGATAATTTAATTGCTTGCCATACAAACTTAATTATAACAATTTCTAACATAAAATTGAAAACTCCTGGTGATCCGCGTTGCCACTTTATTTCCATTCATGGCCTATAGTCACACTTTTATAACTCCATTCGAAACATGCGGGTTTCGCTCACACCCTTTCATTATAAAATTTGATTTCTTTCAATATTTTTTAATCAGAGAAACGGATATACGTTACACAAAGTAACATTTTTTGCAGCGTAGACCTGCATTCACCATGGCTGAGTCGTGCTGCTGGGAGAAGAAGGCCTAAAACCACAGTGTGTACATATCCCTCCCTCTGTCTTCCTCTCTCTCTGCCATCTTGCAGGTAAAGTTGCCAGGGGTCCTGGGCTGAGAAAGTGGCCAGACCCTCCCACAGTGGGATGTTTTCTCTGCTGCACTCTGGGCTGGTTTCTATTCAAATGTGGGTCAGGGGTGAGGAAGCCTAACGTCATAAGCTTGCAACATGGCGTCCCGAAGGCTGTGAGATGAGCAAGAGGATGGTAAAGAACGCTTGAGAACGATCCTACCGATGTAATAAGGTATTTAAACGATTTGTTTTCTCTTTAAGGTGGATTGTAAATTCGCAACGGGGCTGCTTTCGTGTCTGTTTTGATCGGATCGTTTTTCCCTGAGCTGCTGCAAGGATCGCAAGGGTTTGTGGCGTACGGTGGTGTTTTTTTTTTTTCACGGCGTGCCAACAAAAAGGGGGCTCCTCTGGTGCCTATTCTGACTCTACCAGCCTGCTTGGCAAGCCGAGAAATCCCACATTATTGGTTTTAGTTGATCGCGGCTCCTACTCGAAACCGCAGATAAATGGTTTGCAAATGTTTATTTTGGCGTCGTGTGCTTTAAGAGATGCCCCACGGGACGAGTGTGTACCAATTCACCAGGCTGGCAGAGCACAGGCAAACGGCTCGTCGCAGCGCTTCACACAAATGTTTCCCCCACTTTACCTCGTTTTCTCTGTTTTTATAATCCAATATGTTCAATGAATTGTTTACTAAAATTACGGATAATGAGCTGAATGTTTCTTAAATCGATCCCTCTCGTGTAATCATAACACTGAGGGCTTTTTTCTTCTTCAAATAGCTGTAAGTTGCACCTAATGTGTAAAAAAAACAGGATTGATTCTGCGGATTTTACGCACGGTATTTTGCGCAATAATCCTTATAATCATAGAGATGTTACAGCCGATAAAGTGTCACCTGTATTGTTTATATGTAGGTTAAGCCACCTCGTTTTTAAGTACGGCTAATTAAACAATGATCTAACAGGACTTTTGCACATATAAGTTACCCAGTACAATGTAGAGCCTATATATATACTTTCGCGTTTAAACGTTGTATTAACAATAAACGTGAATTGTATCTATGCAGGGGATTGTATAGATGTGTAGCCTATAGGTGGGCTACTGTTAATACACCGACCATCTTTGTGGTCGGCTACCGTGTGTGTGTAACATTAGGCTACATTGTGACCCAAAACTGCTTTATAGAAACAGTGTTGCATTATATTGATTTCCGGGTGTTAATTATTATTCTGATAAAGGAAAAAAAAAAAGAAAAGAAAAAAAAGAAGCCACATCGGTGTGTTGCATATTTGATTATTAAACACTAATTCAGGACAACAACAAATCACTTGGTAGCTAATAATAAAACAATGTATGTGCTCAGTGTTAAGGTGCAAATGCAGCTTGGCTTCTCAGGTGATTAGTGTTGTTAAAGTACCAAGGGGCATAGAGATAATTAAGGCACAGGAATGGCAGTAATGTGGGTTCCCTTGACTGGCTGCTGCTGCTTTGTATAACTAAATGTTTAGTTCTGCAAACATATTTCCACTCAATGTCTCTTACTTTGTTTAGTATCAACTAAGAACAATTGATGAATGTCTGATAAGACTGACTGACTGATAACTATCTTAAAGCCATTTTTGTAATACATTTGTCATTCTTGATGCTTGAGTAATGATTGTCCTAGCAATAGCCAGAGGCCCTCACTTGTCCAACATCAGTTATGTCTGTCTACTTTCCTGTATTTGTTCTCATCATGCATGGCAAAAAAGGTTTAGCATAGTCTTGTTTGTAGCTTAATCACACAAAGTGAACTGTTTATTCTTTAGATTGGCTGTTCCGAGGGCAGTGTTTAAGTAGGCATTTTGTTAAGATATTTTAAAGTGTCACTGTTCTACAGATACTGAGGTATTTCTAGACTCTTGTCTTGGTAAAGTTTGTCACAACTTTAGGGCAATATGAAGATAAATCCATCTTTTTTCACAACTTGTTATCCTGTTCACAATTGCAGGGTGCTGTATAATATGAAGACTATAGGACTATATTTTGGCAGGTTACACCCACCTAGAAGTGCAGTTGGAGTGAGCAGTTGCTCTTCCTGTTAGCCTAACATTTGGCCTACCAATTAGCTGAATTGTGCTTTTCATCAATACATTTGAAAATATTTTGAAGGCACAAGGTTGACGAGGTACATCAAAATACATTTTAAACTTTATACACATAATCTAATTTAGTGAGACTCGTAAAGCTGGAATATGGCTCCTGGCTGTAACTGCCTTAAGTGTTTGATGATGACAATGCTGCATCTGTAACAGCATTAGCTTTGAAGACTCCATGTTTAGCTCATGTGATCCCATTATTTTAAAGACAGTGAATTCCCCAGGAATTCAGAAATTAGGAACCTCTGTGAGTGACAATACCGTGTTGCATAAAGAGCTGGGGTCAATTATATTATGCTGCAAATGTTTTATTTAGGCTTTGCGGCAGATAAGTAGCAAAGCTACAGAAATGAGATAAAATATTGACCCAAAAGTTTAATAAATGCAACCATTGTACTCTGTTTCTTGTTATTTTATCACCAGCCTATCTTCATACTGTTGTCAAATATACATTACAATTAGGTCCATCTAGTAATAGGCATGGAACAAGTTCATTTAGGCCATTAAAATGACCACGTCAAGTCAACTGATCAATGTGACTTGTTTCATTGATTACTATGGACTACAAAGGGTGGCCTGGAGGGTAATTTGAGGCCCTTGTGTGTGTGCCTCATGATCGGCCGGTTGGTCTTGCCTCACCCTACTTGTCCCCTCCCTTCTCTACACACACAGTATCCTGTGTACACTGTGAACATGGCTTACAGTGGCATGTGTGGGCAGCACAATGCAGTAAGGCTACTTAGACCGTATGTTCTGCTGACAATGTTAGGCGAGGACTTATAGATTGTGCTAGGCTGTCGTATCTATACGGATCTGTCTGTTCTGTGCTGCCTGTTCGAGGGCAGTGTGGTTTGTGCAGTGGCTAAAGCACCTCAGGGCAGGGTTGTTGTTCTTTAAGAAAGAAGAAACAGTCTGTGGAATGTAGTGCTGATAGCCAGAAGGTTATGCAGTGTTTAAAGGCTGGAAGAGGAGGAGGAGGGGGTGGCAGCTCTGTAAGACCTTGGACCATACAGGATCTCTCCTTACCCAACATGCCCTCTGCCCTTAGCCAACACGTTAGGCTCCAGGTCATGTGGGTCTGCTGCTTTTTAGAGGGGGGGGGGGGGGGTTATCTCATCAACAAAGTTAATTCTCTCAAGACAGAGGTCACTTTGTCATACCAATCATATGTTCACTTGTTAGTAAAGTGGTTGATTACTTCACAGTTGGCAAAGGTACACAGTTGGATACAGAATGTGTGGGTGCCAGTTGCTGGTAGCCTCAGTGAAAGTCTGTGTTCATTTCTGTATTTTATACAAGTACTACAGGGTAGGGCTGGGCGATAGGGAGAAAATCAGATATCACGATATTCTTGACCAAATACCTCAATATTGATATTGCGGCAATATTCTAGGGTTGACAATTGGTGCTTCAACTAAATATCTTCACACTTAGATTTTAGATAAATAATCATCAGTAATGTGGACATAATGTGGGGAAAAGGCAAATAATAGAACAGCTAGAACAGTCTGCTAAGTTCAGAAAAGTACATCACTTTACTGTAATGCAGCCTTTGAAACCAGGAAAAGACAACACTTATGTCATATCACAATATTACGATATCCAAAATCTAATAAGATATCTAGTCTCATATCACGATATCGATATAATATCGATATATTGCCCAGCTCTACTACAGGGTGCACTTTGGATGCAGCATCAGAGGCACACATGCAATGCAGCATGGGGGGGACACATAATTAACAAAGATGCACACATACATAAACCAGTAGAGAGAGAGAAAGTAGTAACTCTTTGCTGTTCTACTTAGGTCCTACTTAGGTTGAGTTAAACATTTTTATTGGTTAACTACCTTAATTTGTTAATCGCAGAGTCTAATAAAGAATACACATTTTAGGTAGTTGTTTAACTAAATAGCAAATATGAAATCTGTAGGTCAAAACATAGTTTTTAGTTCTTTGAATGTCTATTGTTTTGTTTTGCTGTTTAAATATTTTTTAAATATTAAGTTATTTAGTCATTTTGTTACCTAAATTTGCCGGAAGCTTATGCAAAATATATTCAATAAGGCATTTGAAGGGATTTGGCTATGCATCTATTATGCTGTTGCTTCCTTGTTCTTGTCAGATACAATTGCTAAGGAAAGTATTTAGACCAATCTCTGCACCCTTAATTTCAATAAAGATGTAATTAAAATGTAGTAATTTTGATCCCCATTTTTGCAAATGTATTAACAGTCATAAGGGAAATCTCCTAAACCACTATTAATCCAACAAAACAGTTAGAGAACATTTGTCTTCTACATTGTATTTTCAGCTGTATATAGTCATGACTGACATCTGCCTGCAGATACTCCCATACCTGTAGCCATCCTTAAATCTGGCATTCTGCCCTGTCTGGCCTGTCTTTGTAATTTATTGTACCTATTTAATTATGTCATTAAATTGTCCTGTGTAAATCTGGGTTGATTTTAAAAAGGAAGTTTGCCACAGTCTTTAATATAAAAGGGAGGGGATTGTGCCCAGGTTAGGCAACTGCATCCAGCACATCACAACAATGAATGTGATGATTTTTGCACACATGAGAGAGAGAGAGAGAGTATACTTGTATACCTGTTACTCCCTTTTGACTTGACTAGCGTTTAGTATTACCTGTGGATGACATGCACACCACAGAGGACATAAATTCATGACCTTAAGACAGAAATCTCCAGGATTATGTCGGTTAGCCTAATAGCTGGTTACTTCTTTTTCATTGGTGTTAATAATCATGTGCAGACAATCCTGAAATGCAAAAGGTATTATTTAGACAGGCATTTTAGAAAAATGCATGAATTCACACAGATACGGATCCATGGGTTTGATTACAGGTTGAGTTGTGGACATGTAAGGGGATTCATGTGTGTGTGAGAGAGAGTCTCTGTTTTTCTTCCCTTGCTGCACTGCACTGGTACATATGGGGTACGCAGAAACCTTTGGCCCCCTCCTGTGATGAAATGGACGGGGCTCCTTTCATTCCACTGCACCCTGGGCAGGACTTGTTTGTCTGTAACACGGCTGAACTGCCTGACAGAAAATGGGTCTTAATTGGAAGGGTTCTACCCAGACTGCGATAGGGATACTGTAATTCAAGTTATTCCTCTTTCAGCCATGCAGTACTAGGGTCATTCACCTTTTCACAAGCATTTATATCCAACAAATTCTGCAGAAATTCAGATCAGCCGTTCCTTCTTGTCTTAATGTTTGTGAGCTTTTGTACAGCAGGACGTCTCCCCTGCAGCTTTTCTGAAGAGATTATAACAAGAATTGGATCAGTGTCCAGAATTCCAGCAGATGCTGTGCATCAGAGCTATTCAACCATTTGCCATGGAGAAACAAGTATAGGCAGGTTATTATACCAAGCAAAGACCACAGCTAGTGATTTCACTTTTTATTTCACACACTGTAGTCTGGTTGGAACACAAACCCTGAATATTCTGCTCTCCTTGGCACCACAGTACTGCTATCTAGTTTAGAAAATGAAATCCAAGACTCTATGGCTTGTTTAGAATTTTATTTCATTTGTTTAGTTAGTTTTGGATTAAGCTTTTTTTGCCATGTATACACCTAACAGGGTTTCTGCAGGGGTTTTAACTTTTGTGCATGTGAATGACAAAGACTACAGACAGGGAAAGTATTGCTGTCACAGCAGTGTGGTGGGATGAAAGGAAATATCATTAAAATTACAAGTGCATGTAACCAATCCAATCTCAGATTAAAACTGAAATAAGCAGGTTCAGTTTCCACGGTTGAATAGTAGTTTTGTAAATTATGCACACAGCATGCCCAAACAAAATTCTCTAAAAAAACGTGTAACTGCAGGTTTTACAGGTTACTGCGGTGCATATAAACACATTCTCCATTTCCTGCCTTGACCTGGTGTGTGTGTGTGTGTGTGTGTGTGTGTGTGTGTGTGTGTGTGTGTTTATAAACACATTAGCTGTGGACCAAAGTTTCTCGATTGTTTCTTAAAACTGAAATCATGATTAAATCATGACAGATGGTTTATTTTCCACTGATGCAGCAGATATCACACAGGTGGTAGCCGAAAAGCACAGCTGCTCTGTTTAATCTTCTCATTGTGTTGTGAGCCGTCCTTTCACTCACGAGAGAACTGAAACTCAGAAAATTGCAGTACCCACGAGTTCTGCATGGATCAACCTTACCCATGCAGCAGTGTCAGCCATGTTGAAATGGCTCAGAGGTGGTTGCTCTGTGTTTGTATTTCAAACTGGCTTTGTACCATCCCCCTAACCCCTCCCCCACTCCCTCTGCCCAAGTGTGTGTGTGTGTGTGTGTGTACTCACGGAAGCCTTTTGCTCATGTACATGATGACTCTCTTTCCCTGTCAGCTTCAAACAGTCTTACCTGAACATCTGTATGTTCTGCCCATCTTCTGCATTATGAGACCATCTACACAGTTCTACAATGTCATTACTGTATATTGTTCAAAAGGATCACTTTGAAAGATATCCCTGCTGTGTATGATTTTTTTTAATTTTTATTTTTATTTTTTATTAAATCCTACTCAGCCTTGTTTTCTATTGGTTGTTTAGCAGATGACCTTTCACTGTAGTAGGGTGTGATTTTTGTTATTGCACCACAGGACTTTGCCTCACCTCTGCCCTCTCTCCTGGCTCTCTACCCCTCTGTTCAGGAGATTAGTGCCACAGCCCACTGCTCTCTCAGTCACCATCGCTCCATGAACACTGACTCTGAAAGGTTTACTAGCTCACTGTTTAATCCATAAACTCCTTGCAAAAAGGATGCAATGACAGGCACCAGTAAATTAAGTAAAACCAGATCATCCAGTTCGCTGGTGTAACCTGTTAATTTAGAGGAGACTCTCATTAATTCACTGCTGGGGGCACTTTGACGCTCACTAGTTTTCAGTTCCTCACAGACCAACACACGGATGTGTTATCCTGATCATGTCTGTCAAGTATGTGTAAACATCCCTGCCTGCTCATCTCCTCTTCAGCAGGCTCCTGAAACAAATCAAGGTTGAAGCTAAGCAGTAGGGTGCTGTGTTTTTAAAGTGAGGTTTTCCCCCACTATCATTAAGCCACAGTCATATATATATATATATATATATATATATATATATATATATATATATATATATATATATATATATATATATATATATATATATATATACACACACACACACTATCTCACAAAAGTAAGTACATCCCTCACATTTTAGTAAATATTTCATTATATCTTTTAATGGGACAACACTGAAGAAATTACACTTTGCTACAATGTAAAGTATTAACTGTACAGCTTGTACAACAGTGTAAATGTGCTGTCCCCTCAAAATAACTCAACACACAGCCATTAATGTCTAGACCGATGGCAACAAAAGTGAGTACACCGCTATGTTAAATTCCCATAGAGGCAGGCAGATTTTTATTTTTAATGGCCAGTTATTTCATGTTTCCAGGATACTATGCATCCTGATAAAGTTCCCTTGGCCTTTGGAATTAAAATAGCCCCACATCATCACACACCCTTCACCATACCTAGAGATTGGCATGGTTTTATGTCGGTTAGCCTAATAGCTGGTTTGATTTCCATTGAGAGATGATTTTATGGAAAGTACCCCATGCACATACACATTCTGTACGTACACACCCACATACATAAAATAGAAGGAAAGAACACAGATTAATCACGATTAAAAATGAAAAGCCAGAGAATAACAGTGTGTCTTAAGCTGCATCTTAAAAATATCAACAGAGTCAGCCTGTCTAATGGCCTCTGGCAGACTATTCCAGAGCCGAGGAGACGCTACAGAAAAGGCCCCATCACCAGTCTTTTTTTTTTTTTTTTTTTTTTTTTTTTTTTTTTTTCATGATCGGGGCACAGTCAACAAAAAGGTTAATACTGCAGGCAAGGTAAGCTGATCCGTGCCTGTGCTTGAAGGGAAAACTCTACCCTGGTCTGCAGTCCAAGGCCAGAGCTGTCTTTGGTTGGTATGTGGTGTCATATTTGGTCAGACCAAGTATTGTTTCTCACAGCCCTCCTGACCAGCTTTCTTGCCACCTCTCAGTCTCTCATCCAGCCTTTGCAGAGGGCCAAAAAAAACAGGGATCCAACCCTGCAGGAAATGCTGCTCACCTGCTACGTAACATTATACATATGAACTGGTCATTCTGCATACTGGAAACATCGTGCTAGCTGTTCTAGTAGGGTCATCTTTCTAATGGTTCATCCATCCCTGACACACCATAACTGTGAGGCTGCGATGGTGTAACAGAACAACAGTCTAGAAATGGTGTTGAACATGTTTCTACAAACTGCAAGGAGTACCAGGCAGTCACAGATTGAGCTGCCATGATGGTGTAGGCCTATCTGTCTTCTGTGGTATTAAGCTTGCTTTCCTGGGCAGCACCATTGGAAGGGGAGCTGTGCCTACATGTGTCCCACCCTTGCTGCATATAGATCAGCCGTAATCCATTAGCAGCTCCCTGGAATCCAGCCGGCACAGCACCGTACTGGAGGGGCCAGGGGGAGAGGGTAGCTGTGTGGGTGATGGGGGGAGGAGAGAGAGAACGAGGGATGAGAAGAGGAGGGGGTGGGGAAGGGCTCTTTTTTTTTTTTTCCTCCTGAGCTGGCTTCTCTACTCTGAGCCCAGCCCCCTTTTTATGTCGGCCTGCTGGAAAAACCTCTTGAATCCCCCCCATAAAGCCTGCAGAGGTGTGTGTGTGTGTGTGTGTGTTAAGAGAGACTTGACTGATATATGGCTTCCTGGCTGGCATCATAGCAGAGACCTTTCTTTCTCTAGCAACCCTCTTCTCCATTACCGCCTGCAGGGCTGAGTGTTGCACACCCCTGTAGCACATTCTGCGATTAACTACAGATCTGGGTTATGCATTCCAGAATAGCTGATTATAATTCACGTTGGGGACAGCGAGCTGTTCCTGTGGTGTGTCTTCATGCCCGGTGAGGATAGAGGGAAAGGAGGAGAGGAAGAGGAAAGACGGGGGAGGGGTAGAAGAAGACCATGAGTAGATGTGTCAAAGCAGAGGAGGCAAGCCCAGACCTGTACCTGAGACTAATGATTAGTGATGGGAAAACTCTGTCTTTTCAGTGTACTGAATCACTATGATCAGTTCACGAAAGTTTCTCTTCAAAAGATGCGTTCATTGAATTTTTCAGTGCTTGACCAGAGCTCAGACTGTAGTTGTACCACTCACTGAATCGAACCGAACTACATCTGAACGTTGAGTTCAACTCGCTAGTGAACTGAGAACAGAGAGTTTAGTCATGTACTGTTTATAAACTGAAAGCTGAGGTCCTATATGTACAGTATATTTTTTTGACATCTAATTATTGAATAAATATTTGGGAATTAGTACTACTTCCTACTTTGAGAGACATGAGAGAGGTAAAAAACTGTAAGCAGTTGTTTGTATAGCTGGCATAGGTGTCTCAAACCGGGGTTTACGTAAGAATTTTTTTGACGGCCAATATTTTTAATAAATAATATACAGAACAAGTGTATAGAATGCACGCATACAAGGAATTTGTCTTGGTGTTGTTGGTGCATGTCATACATTCTCTAAATATAAGAAGAATATAAACAATATAAGTGTACATATATACACACAGTATGTAATAACTAAAAAATAACAATAAGATTAATAAAATAAAAAGTTACACAATGATAAGGGCATGAAGAGAAAAGATGAACTATAAAGTATATAAATGGAAGACTGGCCTATTGTTACATTTGTAGAGAGGATTTCTGTAGTGCATATGCAATAACAGGCCAGTTTTCATGCTCTGTTTTTTTATGCTGCTGTACCATGTCAAACTTTAATAAATTAAACTGAATGTTGCCGTTACCGGTTGCAACAGGCTCAAATTAGATACTTAAAGTTCCGGTTGATCGGCCTTAGTGTTCCTTTTAATCTGTTAAATTTTCCAGCTAACGTAAGCTCTGCATCAAACACAGAATTATCACTTTTATTATTTTTCAAAAGTATCCAAAAATAACTTTCCTTGATGGATTACCATACTAACCTCTGGATGGATTATAATTACAATGACGGCTCGTTGTAACGGCTGAATGGTGCGCTGCAGGATAGTTTTTAAAAGTAAGTTGCAATACATAGTACATCTGTTACAGAGTCATTGCAGCTACATTAAATGTAAGCAACCTGTCCCTAATCAGCTGTGTATTTGCTGTCTTGAACACATTCGTCCTGTGAACCTATGACTTAAATCAGTCACTCAGTGAGTCCTTGCTTCTGTAACTCTAGCTGAGTTGAGGAACCACTCCCTTCTTTCCTGCTGCGTATTATGAAACATGATTTTCAGTAAATCTCTAAGTTTGCACTAGGTGGAAATGGCACATTTCCACATGTATTTAGAGCTTGAGTTAAGCATTTCTCTGCACTACTGTGTAATCTCCTGTAATACGGTATACACCCTGCTCTGATCAGTGGCATTAAAGATGTATGTCTATTTTCCCAGCATGCCTAGGGCTTTAAGAACATGCTAAACATGAGTCAATGACACACCCTGGTGCTTTAACTAAACACACTACTACTGCTACATCACACCTGTGCTGTCGATAGACTCTGCTATTGCAGTACATTTCTTTCAAAAAATGTGTTTGTTCAGTGTCAGACTAGAAGTAGAGCACTGTGGTACGTATGTAAACGGTCATAACTATGTAGTTTAACAGTAAATGTGATTCTGTCCTAATTCTATAAATGAGGGCCTCTCTGGAGGATCAGGTGTTGCTGTCCTTGTGTTTAACACCCCCCCCCCCCCCCTCCTGCAAGAAAAGCCCCCTCCTCTGCCCTAGCTCCTGTGTAGTTTAGTTTACCTGCTCAGGTGTCACCTAATCCCTCCCTCCCGGCCCTGCTGTGGCACCGACCCCCACCCCCAGACAATGGGGCAAGGCTGACATTACCATGACCTAATGGAGGCTAGAGCGAGCCTAGTTTCCCAAGACGGCACCCCACCAAAACTAGTTACTCCACGGAGATAGGGAAGAGAAGCTGATGGGAGGCACCTTAGGAAAGTAGTTACTTTACCCTTTCTTCTTCTCCGCCCCTTTGGCTTTTGTGCCAGAACAGTGGATCAATGTGCATCAGAACTTGATCCATGTAGGGTTGCTACTTTCCTTGTGAGAGCTAAAAGCTTAGATTGATGTACTCACTGTACAGTCATAACACATGCAATTTAATTGTTAGATGTGTCAAGACATGCAATCATGTTTTTCAGTCTGTATTGCATTTTAATCCTGTAATAAACTAGAAATTAAACCAAGCTTGCACAAAAACACTGTTTTCGAACAATGCAAGCTCTGTCGGTACAACTAGCTAGTACAACACATTGCCAGGTCAACATTTTTGGGCTTTTTCTCATTGCCAACTCAAGTATGGAAACATTTTGTGCGCTCTGTTAAAGACTTCGACTCTTCTTTCATTTCTTTACTCTAGCTTACACACTGAATGGAACAGCCTGTCATTGATCATGGTACCAGTCTGTCTGAAATGTGAAACTAACCACGTTTTCTTTTTTCAGCTTCAGGTGGTGCTCGTGTAGGAAGAGAGAGAGAGAGAAGGAAAGAAGGAAGGTGGAAATGGAACTGCCAAATCATGCCAAACAACTGCTGCTGCAACTAAACCAGCAGAGAGCCAAGGGCTTCCTGTGTGATGTTATCATCGTGGTGGAGAATGCACTCTTCCGTGCCCACAAGAACATCCTGGCTGCAAGCAGCATCTACTTCAAATCTTTGGTCCTCCACGATAACCTCATTAACCTTGACACAGAGATGGTTAACCCCTCTGTATTCAGACAAGTTCTGGACTTCATCTACACTGGGAAGCTCCTGTCCTCGTCAGACCAGAGCAGTGAGCGGAACTTCAGTGCCCTCTTAACCGCAGCCAGCTACCTCCAGCTCCATGACCTCGCTGCTCTGTGCAGAAAGAAGCTCAAGCGCAGTGGTGGGAAAGCCCTGCCAGGTAAACCCTCCACTCCAGGTCCCCTTAGCCGCTTACGCCTCAACAACCAGCGCCTTTCCACTTCTACCCCTGCTGGCTCCAAAAACCACTATCCTCCGACCCCCTCCGATGCCGACCAGCCACAGCCAGATGAAGGCCTTCGGGACAAGCTCTCAGATGATGAAATGTTTGTTGGCAGCTCTGGGAGGAATGGGAATGGAGGGAATGGCAGCAGTAACGGTAACCTCAGCAGTGGAGGAAGTGCTGGGGAACCAGACCTTGGACTAGACCTGTCCAAGAAGAGCCCTCCCTCTGTGGGCACAGCCACGGATGCCCTCAGCCCACACAGCAACTCCCAAGAGTCCCCTCAATCTGCCTCAGTATCCACAACCAACAGTGCCTCACTGGATGACTCCTCTACCACCCTACCAGGTGTGGACACCTGTGGCTCTGAGACCATGGAGCTCAACTCCTCTTCTAAAGCCTCAGAGGAAACCCAAAACCAGCCTGATGGCCCCCCACCCCAGAAGAAATCCCGGCAGGGTGCTCGCAAGAACGAATGGCCCAAGAAAGAGGCGTCAGGGTTGAAGTCTGAAGATCATGACAGGCCCCTGGTTAATGGGGTGATTGTGGGTCCTAAAGATGGCCGCTCCTCTGACCAGTCCTTCCAGTGCAAAGATGAGGAAGAAGGAGGAGAGAATGGCCAGGACCACACTGATGAGAGTGGACAAAGTGACGGAGAGAGTGCAGGAGGTGGAGGAGGAACAGGAGGGGGACACCACAGCGCCAACTACGTGTACCGGCAGGAAGGTTTTGAGCCAGCATTTGGAGACAACCTTTATGTGTGCATTCCCTGTGGTAAGGGTTTCCCCAGTTCTGAGCAGCTCAATGCTCATGTGGAGACACACAATGAGGATGAGCTCTACATCAAAGAGGAGGGAGGGACCTTTGTGAAAGAGGAAGATGAGGAGGAGGCAGAGGACCTCTCTGCCCCCGTGGGTCCCTCCAGCTTTGGCTCTGAAACGCGTCCGTTCAAGTGTACAGTCTGCAGTAAGAGCTACAAAGACCCGGCAACTCTGAGACAACATGAAAAGAGCCATTGGCTGACCAGGCCTTTCCCCTGCAACATCTGTGGCAAAATGTTCACCCAGAGGGGCACCATGACACGCCACATGCGCAGCCACCTTGGCCTCAAGCCGTTTGCATGTGAAGAGTGTGGCATGCGCTTCACACGCCAGTACCGTCTGACAGAGCACATGCGTGTCCACTCTGGAGAGAAGCCGTATGAATGCCAGCTATGCGGGGGGAAGTTTACCCAGCAGCGCAACCTCATCAGTCACCTGAGAATGCACACCTCACCCACTTAGAAATGCATCAAGCCAAAGAACTCTGGGAATAGAAAAAAACCATTTCTCTACCTTTCCATCTCAACAGCAAAGAAACACACATGTACACGTTCACATGCAGACACTCACAGTTCCTCATACTAATTCCAGTTTACGACGCCCTGGCTAAGCGAATGATGTAGCTGTTGGCCACAGTGGGCTCTTGGTGACAGTGGGAAATTGTTGATGCAAGGATCATGTCATCATTTATATCAAGCGACATCTGCTCACCTCTCAGGAGTTCTAGAGGGACAATTACTCCTGTCTCTCTCCAAAGTCACAAAGCCATGGTAGAGTGGCATGACTTCTGGTCTGCATTGCAAGTCTGTAAAATGTGAATATGGGTACTAATATATAAAGTCAAGGCCCCTCACCGCATACCCCTCAGCAGCCTTTCTCTCTTCTACCTTTGAGCATTGAGTCTTTGAGTTTTTCAGATTGATCATCAAACTGATTAACTTAAGAGTCCCCTCTGTACTCCAGTGCTATTTTGACCAAAAACCCATGCAAACAATACTGGCAATAATTCAGCAAAAAGATTATTTTTACCCTGACAGCTTTATATCCTTTGCTATATTGGTGATGGGGATCTGTATGTAAGATGAGGGGTAACAGGGTTTGGGACCATCTCCATGCTTTAACTAAAAGTCCTGAAAGAAATGGTGGGATGACATTGGATTAAGTTTTAGTTTTACAGACCACAAATACGCAACGTCCTCTCTACAGCTGTTCACAGTAATATAGAGAGGATTTTCATTGTTTTTGGTTTTGCCTGCTAGTACTCCCAGGAGTGAATCCTGGTTGGAAAGATTAACCCCTTTGAGGTACTTGATTTACTTAAAGAACTTGTAATGTTTCAGTGAATGTTTAAACTGGAAAGTCTTGGGATTTTTCTTGTGGAGGGGAGGGGTTGGGGTTGGTGGGGTGGGGGGATGGGGCGGGTGTAGTTTAGTGGGGGTAAGGAGAGGGTATTTCAGACTGAACATTATGTTCAGTGGGTACGTTTATTTTTTTTTTTGTCTGTATAGCTTCCTCCCCTCAGAAAAAAGAAGTCTATTTATATAGACTTGTGACCTCGCTACCTCTGATTACTCTTACGAACTCTATGTTGATTAGTTGAAAGTTCCTATGTAATTAATTGTAAAAAGTGTGTAGATTATGGTAACGTTTCACCTAATGCTTTAACCTGCCCATCTCTCAACACAGGTTTTTAATGCTCATAGATTTTACACAATATTGTTTTTAGCTGTTGTTTTTACTTGTCAAATATAGCTTTTTGGGCACCCTGCTCAGTGTAGCTCCACCTCAAAGTGTACTGTAGCTTCCTGCCTTGAGCAAAAAGTGTTTAGTTAGTGTAGATGTATAGTGTTCCAAAGATCTTATGAATGTTGAGAACAGAGCTAACTAACATTGCTAGACAAGTTCATAACCAAAGTTTTTAAAAAGATGTACTTAAGATATATAGCATACTAAATTATTTCACTTTTTGATTTCTTTTTGCTGTATAAAACAATTTATGAATTTATATTCTAAGTCCAGACAAAGAAATCCACTCTTGATTGAGTTTTGGCCAATGACTCTGAGACTAAGGAAGGTTCTCGTGTTTGCAAGGAAAGCTTGTGCTGATTGGTGGGCCGGTATAATATAAACTTTACCACCTAACGAAAATGGTAACGTTTAAAAACGTGTTCACTGAACATGTTTTTGGTTTCTTTCTGTTTGTGTCCAGAGTTCCTATCACTTTATATTCCCTGACTTTAAAAACAGGACTTGATGACATTGTATGTGTTCTGTTCAGACCAAAAAAAAGAAAAAGAAAAAAAAGATAGGAATTATAATCAGAATTTTAATGTGAAGTTCAAGTTGCTTGTTAGTTTTTTTTTTGAGCCAGACTTGTGAAAACTTGTAATAAGAAGGGAGAAGCAGAGATGCACTGGACAGTTGGACAACTCATTGGTCGTGTGCGGCATCCTCTTGTTTCTGATTGTATTCCATTGTATCACAGAATGATTTTAAATTATTATAAATCTCTAAAGCTTTACCTCCACAAGCAACCATAAGTTGAGAATGGCCCCTCTGTTGCCTGTGGGTTTAACTGAAACCTGTCCAGTGTATCTACTCTTAACAGTTACACTCTGGAGCATGAACCTTCACTACAAGTTTTTGGTATAGGCATTCCTCTATTATGTTGGTTAACTGTCTTCTTTATTTTCTTTTTATTCCTCTTTCGTCCTCATTTTATGATCTGTGAAATTTTTATCATAGGGATGCAGCTACAGTTACACAAACATCACTACCGTTTTAAGGTACCTGCGTCCTGGACTCCCAGAGTTGTTACTTGGTTATGTTGGATGTTGGTGTCTTGCTGTTAAGCAGTTTCTGTTAAGTGATTGCATGGTACATCTATGACTTTTTCACACTCCCCACTCCCCAACCACAAACATGTTATTTATCGCCTGATCCACTGTTGCCTGTGACCTCTTCTAGCCTAAGAGGGAGTCCACAATGCATTGCCTTCAAACGTTATTGTACTTGTCAGCACTTAACTGCAGTACAGCATAATGTCTGTCACGCAAAAGGTGTTTTTGTACATCAAGATCTCTAGCCATCTCTGCAAAAGACTTTGCAGCTGCATTTGAATGCTTGCTTGTTTGACATAACGAAGAATAGAAACTACGAACTCCAACTGTGACCACACTACTATTATTATTATTATTATTATTATTATTATTATTATTATTATTACTACTACTACTAGTACTACTACTATTCAAATACTTCAGGGATTGTTTTGCATCTGTGAATGCAGACTCTCAGCTACATTTGTAAGACATAGTATTGTATCGATTTCTCTGTATTTTAATCATGGGAAAAGCAAAACACTAGTTTCATATTTAAGACAAACGGGGGTACTTTTTCAACTAACACAAAGAGCCTTGACAAAGGCGAGGCAGCTCGAAACAAGTCTACATTTAGTTAGTAACACAGTATGTTCAGAAATAGTTGCAAAGTTGTACAAAGAACTAAGAAAAAGAAAAAAAGCTCATACCCAAATCCACAAACTATTTTTTAAACCAAAGCACATTTGAATGATTATGGAACCATGTGTGGCTCTAGAAAGAAACATGTATTTATCTCATTGTTTACATAAACTTTTACAGTTTTACAGACCTCAGTCGAGGCTCGGCCAGTCAGAGAGGTGATTTTGTGTGTATTTTTTTTAAAAGATGCTTTTCCACAGAGGTTGCTGCCAAAACGTAAGCATAGCGTCAAACATGGGGTGAACTGCTGCATATTCAATTCAGGGGAGGGGTGTGTGGTTTAGGGGCACCCCCCTCTCTGCCAGCTGGCTTTGGGGTGACCCTGCGCCCCCTGCCCTCTGGCCCTTCTTCAGATGGGACCGCAGCGATGGGGGTGGGCAGTGCGTCCTTGATGTATTAATCAAAAGGCATTGTTAGTCATGGTCTTTAGCTCAATTTTGTGTCTCTGTGTTTACCCAAATGTATTTGAGGACTACCTCTGCTGCTTGGGTCTCATACTACATAGGAGTGGGTGGGTGATTGAATGGTTTGGGTTGTTTTAGTAACATGGTACTTCTCTAATGCTGGCGGTTCTTGAAACTTATCTGAACAATGTAGCTTTGATTTGTTCAATACATGCAAACGGGCTTATCTGGTAGTCTTAACTGTGAATGTTATTGTTGTTTTTCTGCTTTTTATGATGTCTTGAAAGTATTTTTTTTATTTTTTTTAGCTACCTGTGTTCTGTGGGTAAAAGCAGCACAAACCTCTGGCTGGCCGGGCCTCATACAAAGTTGGTGCAAACACTTATTGACAGTGTTCTTTTTATCAAATGTCTATTGTCAGTGATGAATGTATTTATTTCTGGTCCTGCCCTCACCTTTGCAAAAGAATTTGCTCAGTGTGTGAGACGGAGGTGGAGGCAGGACCCCCTTTTTATTTTTATTTTTATTTTTTCGTTTTGAGGATTTCAAGCTGAGAATCAAAAATGAGACACAAAACATAGCCATTAACCACAATCTGTGAAGTTGACCTTTTTGTGGGAGAACTGGTTTTATTTTTTCCAACTCAAAGAAAATGGTCTATGGCATTTAATATCTTCTTTCAGTTATGCCTGACAGTCTGTAGGGTTTTTATTTCATGTGATTCACTGTGGGTGTTTTTGTTTGCCCATGTGATGTCTTGAGTTCTCACTGAATGACTGCACTCCAGGGGTGTTGAACTTTAACCCTTGTGTGTGTCTTTGGACGGAACGGAGGCTACTGTATCTTTTTAAGCTTGCTCTCCCTGGGTGTTGCCATTCTGCTGCCATTTAAAAAACAAAAAAACAAAAAAAATGACCTTCACACAGCAGAAACATGCACGTAATCGACACTTCTCTCCGCTGAACGGTAGTTCTTATGACGATGTTATATTTCTTGTCTTAAACCACTTAAGCCACTTCTTCCTTCTCTTTTACATGACATATGTGTTTTTAGTGTCCATTAGTTCTACATCGGAGGATTTTAGAAACGTTGGGTGAGATAGCTTTACTAAGTGCACTTTGTATGTTTTTCAAAGCCTCTGGGAAGACCTGGGCACTCTCATATCAGTTCCCATTTAACTGACAGTTTACTCTTTGTCTTTCTCTTCTTACCTCATCATTGTTCATGTGTGCTTGTTGAAATATCATATCATTATGCAGTGTTACAAAAGCTTTAAAAAGTAATATACTAAGCAGGAAATGCAACTGAGAGACTGTACTTGGCTCTAAGCATTCATGTTTTCATCTCATTTCTTGGTTTTATTGTTGCTACGCATTGTACAGTTGTTACTATTACCATCCTCTCCAGGCATTTTGTATAGTAGAGGGGCTGGTCTGTCCAGTTATTATGGAGATGCTCCTTCTTATCTCGGCAGACTAAACCAAAGCCAGTTTTAAAATGGCCTCCAGTGCTATGGAAGTATTTCTAAGCTTTATTGTCCCTTGCTGTATCTTAGATACACCTGACCCCCTGCTTTAGCCCTTTGACCCTCTATAATCTCTGTTACTGCGCATAGTGACTGAAAAACAGAAAACACCAAATTACCTCAAAACTTGCCGTGTTTACAAAAATGTGCTCTCTTGCCATTACATCTCAGCATTTCTTTTTTTTTCTTTTTTTTTTTTGCTGTCCATCTGTAACCGAAATATCCTTCTGACATGGAGTTTGTAGCAGCATATTTTCATAAGTAACCTTTAATGTACATCTGTTTTTTAAAGGCACAGTGTCACTTTGATGTGCTCTAAATTAATAAAAAGACATGATTAGCTGCTAAAAAAAGAAATAGTACTTGAAGAGTTGATTCGTGAATCTGCCCATGAAGTGGGTGTATCAAGCTTCCTCTCTGGTCTGTTTTCTTCAGGAACATCCTCTCAATAAATCATCTGGGTCCGTAGGCTGAGAGGCTCTGGAATGGACATGTAGGGTCTTTGCTGATGAATAATTAAAGGCAGAGAAGCCCACCCACTTGGCAAACACACTTCACATGCAAAGGTGTACACACAGGTGGACTTTTGCTGGCATGTATGCGCATACACCTCCACTCATGCAAACACAGATGCCACCGTCTAGACTTCAAACACAACTTAACATGCACACAATATTTAAGGTGAGATTCTGTGACCCTTTTTCGTGGCTTTTGGCAGCACCCAGGCTGGGCTCTCTCTTTCTCCACTCCTCAGAGAGCTCGTATTCAGGTCAGAGCCACCGCCGTGTATAGCGATGGGGCTCGCAAACTTCAAGTGTCATAAAAGTGTAATACAGCTGACCTCAGCTCTCACAACCTTGCAGTCTTAATGTACAGCAGTGAGAAAAAATAAACTGTTATTTTATGATCTTTTCATTAAAAGCTTGATTGAAAACCAAGACTGCTTTTGACTTTTCTTTGTTTTGTGTTCCTAACTCTTGAGAACAAGTCTCATTCTGTCATTGTGTAAGTGATCCTGGTCGTAGATGATATCTAATGGGTATTGTCTTCCCACTCACAGGTAACGTGTCCTGTCTCATTTCAGGTATTGCTACCCTGTGCAGTTTGCCTTGAGGTTAATTTATTTACATTCTATAAATACGTATGTCTAAGTGAAACATGTTATGTAGTGCTGTACATGTGTTTTTTATTCCTGTGAAGTAAAAACCTGTTGGCAATTTTCTTCATAGACTATAGATACAAGGATTCTTGAGTCGTTTCCTTTTGCCACATTGCAAAATTGTAATGTTTGCCACTGATTCTACAGTTATTCAGTGACTGACTTTCTGGCCTTTTTGTACCTCTATAAGTTACCTTATGATGCCTTGAAAACTCCTGTACAAATGATTTTTCAGAGCTTTTGTATGACTGACATATTGCTAATTAGTCTTCAAGTTCATACGAATCACAGCTGCATTTGTCCTTGGGATTAACAATATATACTCTCTCAATTGCAAATGTTTGACCAGTCACAAACATTGCAAAAGTGTAAAACGGCAAATGGAAAAGTCTTCTTGAAGTAAGCCAAACACAGGGAAACTGCACCAGTGACATTTAGTAAGGTGCACTTAAAACGGTATGTTGCAGGGGCTGCTGGGTAGCTCACCTAGTAAACTAGCGGCTCAGTCCACATTGCAGCGGCTGCAGGTTCAATTCCAACCTGTAGCCCTTTGCCTCATGTCATTCCCACTCTCTCTTTCTCCCCTTTCATGTCTAAGCTGTCCTAACAAATAAAGGCCTAAAATGCCCACAAATAATAATCTTAAAACAGTATGTTTCAGCACACAAAAAAAGATGATTAAAATAATGACGCATCAGGCACAGCACTGAAGTTCTGGTCACGTCATTAGCTTATTGATGGATCATATGTTTGCTTGCAGGTGACCAATGTTATCCAATCAAGTGTTTTAGGGCCTTTGTAAACGGTCTCTACTGATTCTCTAATCCCAGCGCAGATTGCTGCACAACTCCCTCTATCATGTCATTGAAGCTTTAGTATTATCTTGTAAAGCTCGTGTTCATATACAGTTCTGTATCTGATGCTGTATCTTAAGTGTTTGAGGATTAGCTCTCTGCAGGATCCTCATTGCTGTTGGGATTCTGACGGAGAGCTCCCTCAAACAGCTCTCCATCAGGCCAAATCTAACTTTAAAATAACTTGCAGTGAATGCTCAATTCTTTGACACAAGTGTCTCTGACTGAAACACATTTCCATGCCACATTCAAATATGTACCTATGAGGAGAGGTACAGGGGCAGAAAAAACACCACTTGACTAAACCATTAGTGTCCTTGAGTGACTTCCAGGAGGTCATTGCGCCTTCTACACTGCGGTCACCCCAGCAGTCATCCTGCTTCTAGTCTTCATACGTCTCCTGGCTATGGCTTCATAATTAACGGACAAATTGTATCAATCTTCTCATCTTAAGCTCCGCATTAGGCAAAAAAATATATTTCCCAAAATTTCAAACTATTCCTTTAAGATTAAACAAATTGTCATGAAAACTGATCATGATGAGCTTTACCTGACTGTATTGTTTTTACTATCGTCTCTAGCTACTGTAGTTAGGACAGACCCAGCTGTGGTAAACACTGCACCTTTTTCAGCCCATCTACAGCCCCCTCCCCCCCAGTGTCTCTTTCTCATAGTCCTTTTGATGTCCAGGCAGGAACTTGTATAGATCACACATGCACACGCCCTCTTCAGGTATGTAGATGAGCTCCTTCAACCTTTAGGTCTGCTTAACGTTGGGTTTTCTCACTGCCATACATACATTATGTGTTTCTTCTGTTGCTTTATTGTCCCTAATATTGAGACAATAGTTTTGCCCTCCCTGTGCCATCCACCTTTCTTCCCTCTTATCTCTCCTGCCTTATTTCTCACCATCCTGGCTCAGGTCAGAGTGTAGGGAGCTGGCACATCTATTGCTTTTCTCTGCCATTAGTAATGCACTGTGCCCCTAGAGGTGTCACATGCTAAATGACCCTGAATGGGGGTCGCTGAGAAACAATGTGTCGGTAGCCCTACCCTGCCCTCCCCCACTCGAGCCCCTCTCTCCCCTAACATCAGCGCCAAGTAAACACAATAGTAAGAGTGGAGGGGGGGTGGGTGGGTAGGTGGGATGGTCGGTACAGGGTGGATATTACCCACAGCAAAGACATGTAGTGCCTCTTTGCCTGCTGGGGGTCATTCATGTTGAGTGCTGTTTTGGCTTCTCAAGAACAAGCACAAAATGCTGCTTCCGATTGTATCTGGTGAAGAGAGAAATTGCTAAAAATGCCCCCACTTCTCCCCGGCTTTTCCTATCCCAGTGGGTCTGCGAGCATGAGAGGAATTTACCAGGGTCTGCCCAGGTGGGTCCAGGCTTGTCTCTGCTCGTCTGTGATGGCCCTCTATTATCTGAGGAATGTGGATGAGAGATGCCTGGCCTGCCCATGGTGGGCGAAGGAAATGGACAGCGTCTGTTATAAGTGGAACACACACACACACACACACACACACACACACACACACACACACACACACACACACACACACACACACACACACACACACACACACACACACAGACGACCCACACCCACCTTTATCTCCAATGCCAGATGACCCTCTTGTCTACAAGCTGATGTTAAGCAGAAGGACTCTGATCTTGTCTTGGACACTGGCTCTGTTTTAACCTCTGTGTGACGAATTGTGTGACATTTTTGGTAAAATGCTTATTTGCTTTCTTGCTGACAGTTATATGCAAAGATTGATGCCTCTCACATTGAGAGTGCTATCAATCTCCTCAAATCACACTCTGCAAGAAAGAATAAGTGTATGCCCTGAACCATCAATCTGTTCCTTTAAAGTTCTGATTTTTCTCCTCTATTTCCTTAAATTTATTCACATGTATCAAAAATACATGTTTCTCTACTCATTATTGCATACTCAGCTTATTCTAGTGCTTAATTTAAACTATGTGATGCTTGCTTCGAGTGAAATATTCATGTCCTGTTGGTTTGAGCAATGCTGCTTGGAAAAACAACATGATTTTATAAAGATGGAGACACACTAGAGGTTTAAAAGATGCACAGTTTTATCACTAAATGGATTCTGTAGTTGTTATGTAAAAGCTCCACCTGTTATGTGATTAGGTTTATTTTAAAGTAAAAGTAAAAAAGATTATTGGCAGTGAGGGCTATGCATGCAGAAACTGAATGCAAACAGTTTTCTATTGGTCCAAAGTTGCTGTAAAGAGTATGGAAAGATATACCAGCTGCATATGAACCAGATTGACAAAACCCTCTGTGGATCACCCACAAGTTGAATTTATGCATTTCGATCATGTGTGCATATAGCTCCTATGTTTTCATTCACATCAATTATTAACAGTGTGTTGAATTTATGCCTCGGAGCCCCAGGTTGTCTGTACAGCCGTTATGAGATGCTGCTCCTGGTAGAACAGAGGAGAGAGACGTTGATTCACTTCTGCTTTCCCCTCTGACGCAAAGCTCTGTCGTGTTCATCCCAGGTTCCAACACTTTGTCTCTTCTTCATAGTTGCATCTTTTCATCTCCCTGCCTCTGCCTGTGGGGCCGTTCCCTCTGTCCATGTAGTTAACCGTGCCCTCCTCCTCCTCTTTTTCCTCAGGGAGGAGTGTAGTGAATCCTATCCCACTGGGAAGACACGTGTCTTGGCACAAAAGTGCAACGCTGCAGGCAATGTATATATCTCTATTTGTGTGGGATTTCATTGATTTTTGCTGTGTGAGTGTGCACACGTATATATGACAACACCTTGCTTTAACCCTATCTCATTATTTCTTTACACACACACACACACACACACACACACACACACACACACACACACACACGTTTCCCTGACAGTACCAGTCTCATGATGGTGCGGTGCAAGGATTCACTCACTCCATCAATAACCCATCAGTATTGATGGGGGCCGAAGCTCAGCATCAATACCTGATCTTAAATTCAGTGGGTCTGTTTATGGAGCATTGGGAGGATGTCCAAGTCCTGGGTTTCAGGTATGGCAACAACACAAGGCCAAAGTAGGCACAGATCGAGTGACTTGCATGAGATATACAAACTAGAAGTTCTAGGTTAGATTAAGAGAGTTAGGTAAACCTTGTCCTTCTCAACACCCATGAAAATCACTTTAAAATCCAGAGCCAGGTGCAGCTTAGGCCTCTCTTTCAATGCAAAACAAAATACAGTACCTATGTATCTGCCTGCTTCTTTTACCCCTTTTCACTCTCCCACTCAAGAAATTAATCTTTTCTCTCTCTTTTTGTACCCTTCTTTTTTTCTTTATTTCATGAGGCCTCAGTTTGAATTGAACCTGGACTGCTGAGTCACCGAGCGCTTGACGGTGAAAGGCAGAGAAAGAGAGCAGAGAGAGAAGGGAGAGATGAAGGAGAAAGAACTCAGCAGGTGGTGGGCACCGCCGCAGCTTCAGCCCGTGGAGTCTTTTCAGCTGGCACACAACCGATAGGCTGCCACAGAGGCCCTGCTTTCCATCAGAATATTCCCCCTCTCTTCCCCCTCTTTAAACGATAAACGAGGAGAACAGGCTTGGGCCGGAATAATAGGATCCTTTCTTTCTGCCTTTGCCCTGTGTGAGGACAGGAACAATGGCAGGGACCGGGAGGGGAAATGATTCAAAGTGAGATTTTCACCTGCTCCCTTCAACCCCGCTCCTTTCAGAGCATGCTAATGTCAGTTCATTTACAGAGTAGTACTGTAAGCTGTAACACACAGGCACACACAAAAAATGCACAGATCCTTTTTTCTCTTTGTGATGGACAGTTTAGATTATTGTGCTCCAAGACATCCATTTCAGTAATCATACTCATTATTACCATTATCCCATTTTCAGAGCTAAATAAGAATTAGAGACTGGCTGACCTGCTTCGTGGTACGTCTGCTTTTGGTTTTTGTTCGGTCAGAATAGCAGTTCTGGATTTTTTTCTCCTTTATTTGGTAAGGTGATGCTGTTGTTTTCTTATACAGGAATCAAATTGGCTTTCAGTAAACTTTTTCTGTCAGGTGTAAAATGTTTTGCATTCCTTATGGCCTGATCCAAGGACACGTAAGGAGACTAGATACTCTTAACACCAAAGAGTTTGAAACATGTGATCTATTCTCGAATACTAATTTATGTCTATGAAGTTTTGGTGCCATTTTGATAACTAGAACAATACATGCTCAGTTTATTTTTATTCTATAGTAAGATGTAAATTGAGATTTTGAGCAGTTGCATAGTGGAATTGTTAGCAGAACAAAGTGAACAACATGCCATGGAAACCACTTTTTGTTTCTTTTTGAGGACACTACATATTCGGAGTTTAGGCACTTAAATAAAATGTCAGACATTAAATATAGTGCACTATATACAGTAAATAGGGAGTGATTATGGACACAGTCACAATCTTCCTCAGCAGCGGAACTTGCCCAGTTGTCACGGACATGTAGATGTTTAAATTCTTTTTTCTTTTTTCCTATTTAACCCTGAGCACTTTAGAACTTCTCGTCCACAATAACTTGAAAGTTGAGTAGCACCATTTAAAGCGCTAAATACTCATCTTCTGATGATAATCATGTGTTCATGATCAAAAGCTCCAGCAGAGCATAAATTGACCTTGAGATGGGATTGTTTCTTCAACAGTTTTTCCCAAGGTCAATAATGAACTTTGAAACTCAATTGGATAATGAATCAACTGGAAAATTAATCAACAATTTTGACGATGGAATAATCATGTATGTCATTTATCAAGTAGAAATGTCCAAACTTATCTGGTTACAGCTTGTCAAATGTGAGGATTTGTGGCTTTTCTTTGTTGGAAATATGACTATGTTTGGGTTTTGGACTGTTGGTCAGACAAAACGAGCATATTAAAGATGTCACCTTGGGCTCTGGGGTATTGTGAATGTCATTTTTATGGCATTTAATCAACTAGACAACTAATTAAAATGAAAATCAACAGATTAATTGATAATAGAAACTTTTGTTAATTGCAGCTATACTTCATTCAGTTCAACAGGAATCTAATATTAAAGCCACATTTAGAGAAAACGTCCAACCCCTCCACAGTAATGTCCTCTAAATATGAGGTCATCCACTGTTTTTTTGCCCTCTATAATGATAAATAGAGCACAATCAAGTCTTAAGGATCTCATGATGAGAAAGGTATTTGTTTCAGAGTAATCAGCGTCATGGCGTGTGGGTAAACTCATTTGGTTTCTAAACTCCTCCCCTTTGTACTAATTTGTTTATCTCATTCCCTGTGTGTGTGTGTGTTTTGATTGTACTGTAATTCCCTTTAGTGGTAAGTGAATTAAAATTTGCCTAATTTATCATTCACTGGCTGACTTTGAGTTAATCAGAGTGTGCATACACTGAAACACTCATCTCTCTCTCTCTCTCTCTCTCTCTCTCTCTCTCTCTCTCTCTCTCACACACACACACACACACACACACACACACACACACACACACACACACACACACACACTCACAAACACACTCACACACAGATAATCTTGTGTGGAAAACATAAATATCTGATCACTGGTGGCTGCTTACATGCAGTGTGACACATGTATTATGTGCCTCTATGTTTTACAATGTCAAAAGAAAATCATGAAACAAAACAACTGAAAAACAGACATGCATTCAGGATAGATTTTACATAAAAGTAGGGTGTAATACTAATATTGATTGAACATTTCCTTTTCATGTCTGGTCATTTACAGGACCCATCACTCTATGGAACTATTCAGACACATTAACTGACAATAAACCAAACATTTCGGCATGCTAACCCACCATCATTTGTCAGCACAATACCCACCAAACATAAACATAAACCTCCCACAGATAACGCCCCGGGAGATGTCCCACAATAGAAAAGAACACATATGCAAATACGCAAACACAGCCACCGAAGCAAAGTAGTGCCGCATTAGTGGTCCTCCACGTCATTTAGCTCACAATATTCACAAATTCTTTCATCTTCAATCACACCTCTGTAAATTCTGTGCAGAGTGAGTTCTGACTTTTAGGCAAACAATTCTTTTATATTTGTCACATTTGTAATCTTACTTAAATAAACAATAAGTGCTCAATTTTGGCTTTTGCCATATTTTTTCCCTGCCCACGATTGTGAGGATTTAGCTCACGTTGGTTTAAATGCTTCTTTTATGCTCCAATTACCAGTCCTTTCTGACCCTACATAAATATCAAAGCAGTACATGTGAAAGAATACAAAAACCCTATCTCATTCCAGGGTTGAATACTTTAAAAGGAGTAACGATGATGGCATGAAGGCGCCTTTGAAGATCTGGCGCTGTTAGAAAATCAACCAGTTAGTCTGTGAAGAGACACGTGTTTAAATTTTGTAAAAATTCTTCTTCTTTCCTTTCTGCCTCTCCTCATTAAAGGCCCAGAGGATGTGGAGTACAAAGCTGTTATATGGGCTCTACATGTTAAAATAATAAGCACATTGTGGAATGAAAGTGGAAATTGCACCCCTTTACGCTTGCACACTTTTGTTAATTTGAAGTTATAACATGATGTATTTTTGTTCTTCAAAATCAGCTTCTAGTTTTTGTTAGTTACAAATTAGGTGGCACGTGTTGCAGAGTTCATGTTATATATAGGGCCGTTCAAACAGTTATATGTTCATTTAGCCAACATTTTTTAGAAGTGCATCACAATCACAGCAACATATTATTTTCTTTATTTTTGATGTTATTATTTTTTATTTTTTTCCACACAACTTTCAACAGAGCAGAAAAGCAAATAAACTTTTTTTTAGTGTGATTTACTCGCCTTTCTTTTGGCATCTAAGCCATTATGTTATCTTTTATTTTTTATATCTCTGTGGGTTATAATTGGTCTGCTTTTACAAACTGGCAACCATATCAAATGTTTGTCTTGGCATTGGTGCTAAAAATTATTACATTGTTTCACTGTTAACCATCTCAAGTGTGTCTGTATGCATCTATAAGGAAATTTTAAGTGCTTATTAATGTATAGTGTTTGTCAGCTATTATAACTTCTCCTATAAAGACATATGTTATACCATTATCCTGTGGGCCTCCGCTTGTGGGTGTCCACATTATGAGTTATAGTATAGGGGACTTAAAGTAAAGTGTCACACTCCCCCGCTCCAAGCACCGAACCTGGGGGGACAGGGCCTTCTCCGTTGCTGCCCCCTCCCTCTGGAACTGTCTCCCCCAAGACCTCAGATTTTCCACATCACTTGCTCACTTCAAAACCGCACTCAAAACCCATCTCTTTAAAGCGGCTTTTAACTTGTAACCAAATTAGCTGTTTTCCACTTGTTTTTTATCCTGTTTTTATGCTGTTTTGCTGCACCTTTTAATATTTATCTGCAGTTGTTGTTGTTGTTGTTGTTGTTGTTAAACTGATCCTGTTATTGTTTTTGTTTTCTTCGTTGACCTTGTAAAGTGCCTTTGAGTACCTTTTAAAGCCCTATATAAAATAAAAGTATTATTATTATTATTATTATTACTATTATTTGTTTTGTATTTCCTTTTTTATGTCCTTTATGGATTCAATTCCCGTTTTTGTTGTTTTTAGTGTTTTCAATTTTGTAGGTCACAATTGACCCTCTTCTATAGACTGGCCACCAAATGACATATCTGTTGCTTATTTTTCTACTTTGCAAAATTATAACTCAGTTGTTAAAATAAAGCTTTTAGGAAGCAATCATCAACAGAAGGTTGTCAATGACCCATTCCTATTCCCCTTTTGGCTGCTGGTGGAAATACTCATCATTATTTAAAATCTAGTTTCTTGTCTCTTGCTCCTTTGTCACCTTTTATCTCCATCACTTTTTACAATCTCATCCTTTTCTCAGCTTTCAGACTCTACATCCCCTGGCTTCAATCTCTCCTCTCCTCTCCTCTCCTCTCCTCTCCTCTCCTCTCCTCTCCTCTCCTCTCCTCTCCTCTCCTCTCCTCTCCTCTCCTCTCCTCTCCTCTCCTCTCCTGAAAACCTTCCCCTAAGCGTTTCACTTTACGCCTCAGCTCCTGCTGTAATTGGACAGAATTTGATCTGCTTGCCTTTTTTTTTTTGTCTTTTTCCTTCTCTTCCCTTTTTGGTTACTTCTCTGTCTTTCTCTCTTTCCCCATAACAAACTACATTCATTTACATGTAACACTGTAAAAAAAATCTTTGATCATTGTTTTAGTTGCTCTATCTTGCCCCTCAGTCTTCCACTCCATTCAGTGTGTTCAAAGACAAGAGAAGACCAGGGACAGAGGAGAAGACAGGAATAGAATAAAGGTAATGGCTCTCTGTTACAGGGCAGGAGGAAAGGTCCCTTGTGACACTGAGCTACACCCTTTGCCCTGAAGCCACCACAGTGCATTGTGGGAAGGAGGTCAGTGGCAGACATGCCCTAGGGAAAATGCTCAGTTCCTCACAACAATATGCAAAATAACAAAAGGTTTATTTTCATAATTAATAACTAAATGCACTAATGAAACACTATATAGCTGATTACACCTATTATTATATAACCTTTAATCTTGGATAGATTAAGTTAATTGATTTGCAGTAATATGGTAATGTGAGCTGATGTTACAAGATGGCTTACGACTCATGGTTCATAGGGTTTTCTATTGTATACATGAAGTTTATTTTGTTTGTCCTGAGGAGTACGGTGGAAACAGTTGTAGAATGTCTTTCCTGGCTCCGAGCTTACAAAGGTTTGAAAAAAAACTAAACCAGATGATGTCATTGTGGCGTCATCAGGGTTCTCTCGCCTTGAGTTTGAAACGTGACATTTTTAACAGAAAGCTTGTGTTAACTGGAGGTGTGGGGTCTGAAAGACAAAGTGGTTCTATTACTGTAAAAGACTCTATCAAGTTGCATTGTGGGACATGTAGGATCCATTGCTTTTGGAGCTTGATCAAAATCTGGATATCTTAGTGTCTGCTGCATAGATTGTTCATCTGTCTGTGAGTTCCCCCAACTTCACCTCACAAAATAGAGATCATAATAAAAAATATATAACATTTTGGATGAAAAAGTGTCTTGAAGTTTTTGTCTGTGGGTGCTCCTCAACGAAGACTACATTCTTAAATTTTCTATTCTTTTTTTAATTTACATTTGATCACTACAGATCCTTAACTGCTTCCTCCTACATAGAAATTGAATTTGGTTCGCTTAACACTACAATAGACACAGACTTTTTTTTCCTTTCCAACATGTATTAGTAAGCCATTTGGCAAGCTGAGCGGTGCTTTATTCCTCTGGGTCCTTCTCTCACTTTATTTTTTTTATTTTTTTTCATTCAGGCAAGAATCCTAATCTGTTCCTGCTCAGAAACCTTGGCACTTACATGCATGTTATGCCACAATTAGCCTGCTTTACGTACAGTTGCATCTATTCCATGAATATCAGTGAGCCCTTAGAAAAATGTTGCATTGACACATAAAATGACCCTGCAGCCACGGTTGAATAGGACCAGTTTTTAGATTTAAGGCCCCTGGAGTGAGTCTAATAACCTAAGAGCTGTGCCTGACCCTGTATTCAAGACACCATTACTATGCTAATGCTTACACAGCAATTGTGGCAGCATTGTTCAGTGAAGGCTTTCTTGAGCGTGCTTGTATGTGTGCATTAAAGAGGGAAGGGGGGGGGGGGAGCTGCTGCTGTATGTAATGAGTGTACATGTGTGTGTGTGTGGGTGTATGTGTATACCATCTACAGTTTTGTGCAATCAGATACTTCCGTGTCTGATACCTTTCAGGAGATAATGGGGCCCACAGTGAATGAGTGAGTGGCAGCTTCTGGTGGAGCCCACGGATTCATGGGCTCTTTCTCCACTCCCAAGTTTCTCTATGCCCTCCCCCAAGCCTCCTCTCCTCATTCTCGGCTTTGGTGATTGGCTGTGTGCAGGAGAGGATGTTATAGTGTATGAATAATTGAGGAGTGGGAGAGAAGGAGAGATGGAGAGATGTGTAAACTGACCCTTAGCTGTCCTCACACGTAGACAGTTTTTCATTCTACAGGAATCCACTTTCAACTGTACACAACCCAGGAATCAAAATATAGCTACTTATTGGAAAGGGTTAAAGATAGATAGAGTTGAATGGTGATGCTGGACTCCCCTTTACAGTCTGATACTTGAGTCTTTCTTTAGTTTAACATGTGTGTATACTAATGTTGGTATACACGAATACATGCACCTTCATTCAACCAAGGGTCAGTTTGAGGTTGCATTGCACTTATCCTTCCATTCCCAAGAGACCACCTTATTCTGCAGCTGCACAAGTCTATGTACAAGTCTAGTGTGTGTGTGTGTGTGTGTGTGTGTGTGTGTGTGTGTGTCTCTGTGTGAATGAGTTTTATGCCCTCCTGGTTTCTTTTAAGGGTCCCAGAGAGCCACAAAGGAAGAAGAGATTGTTGCAATGCCGGCTTGATCCTATTCAGCTCCTGAAAGATGTGGAGTGGCTCCAGTGACGGTCGGTGCAGTCAGTCAGACTGTGTGTGAGGCTGATGGGCACTGTAGATCCTTAAAGGCAAGTGAACACACCACACACACTCGCTATACCTAGGTTGACATGGTTTCTGGGGAATGTCGTTGGGCAAGTTGAAGCACATCTCTGGTAATTCCACCCTGCCTGGCAGACATACTGTGCGTGTGTGTGTGTGTGTGTGTGTGTGTGTGTGTGTGTGTGTGTGTGTGGCTTGCAACATGGGAGTGGATTCCAGACTTCACATGAGGGAAAGACAATCAGCTTATCAATTTAGTGTTAATATGTGCTTCCGCAGCAATTAAAATTTTCTCCAGATGAGCACAAACGAAGTGTGGATGATCTATAGCTAGAAAAGCATTTGTACTATGAATCATAAGAAGGGCTCCGTGCAATTGATTAGAGCAAACATTTCAGCTTCTCCTTTCTGTGACTCAGTGTCATGCTTTGAAAATGTTATGTATGTAGTTAACATTACACAGCTACAGTGTTAATGATTATTGATTTAGCGTGGCAATGAGGCTGTTGGTCATAAGACCCTCCACTGTGGCATTTCTTCATGTCGTGTCATTGGTCAGTTCTCTTTGAATGGCCCCTAATGGCTCTTATTGAGAAAAATGGCCACATCTGCTTTTGTGACCTTTTCTCTGCAGCACATTACTTTGCAGTGATCTGATAATGCAGTTTTGCTTTTTTAAGGGACCACACAGTGTCTTGAGCAGATTTTATTAAAATTCACATATACTATACTGTACATCACATCTAACAACTTTGTAAACCATGCTGTTGTGACTTATACTTTTGAATGTATCTCTGACATGCCAAGCAGCTTCTGTCTTTCATCAACATCAAGTCTGCATAACCATTGTCAATGTTACAAATCAAATCTGCACACAAATAATTAATGGCCAATGTTGTATCTACAGATCATTTCTTAGTGTGTTAAGATATCTGTCTGTGGGAATTTGTTTGCCTCCAAAGCAATGCAATAGAGGTGAATATAACTTATTTTGTGGTGCTTACAGCATTGAAATATTTTCAAAAAACTTTAAAAACATCTAATTCAACAGCAGCGCCAAGACCTCACTGTCAACAGTTTTCCCTGCTACTACTAAAGAAAAAATTCCTGTGAAAACTGTTTTCATTTTTTGTGGATACTATTTACCTTCATTGTGTAGAAGTGGAGGCAAAAAATTCTGTAACAAATAGAACCAAAACTATCTGCATGGCTAAATATCAATATAGGTAAGTGAGAACATTTTGTATTTTGTAATTTGGGTGCAACTGATGGTGACTTTTAACAGATGAACAGATTTGATATTCAGTGTGATAATTACAGCATTCAAGCAACAAGTTTCAATGGTTTGCAAATTGAATTTCATACAAACAAAAATGAATGAAAACGAATGGCTGATCAAAAAAAATCTGTTCAAAAATCTCTGTTAAAACTTATTGCTAAAACTAGCAAAACCAGTGCAGTCCTTTAAGATAAATGCATGCTGCAAGTCTATAGTCACAAATATGAAACTGCTACTACCCACTGCCACACACACACACACACACACACACACACACACACACACACACACACACACACACACACACACACACACACACACACACACACACACACACACACACACACACACACACACACACTTATATGCATAAAAAGCTGTGTCCTGCAGCTGGGAAGTGGCCTCCTGACTTTGACTGTTAAAACAATAAAAAGGCAACTTCATTATGGTCTCACCCCCAGCGATTGGACAGTTACATCTTGGCAATAAGTTGATGGGCAATAAAATCATGAACTACCTCAAGGGGACACATGAACACACACACATGCACACAAATGGATTTAATAATCTTCACTCTGGGTCTTTATACACACACGCACACGCACACACACACACACACACACACACACACACACACACACACACTGGATTAAAGGAAAACTCAGCATTTTAAGAGCAGTTCCTCTACTAAAGCACATTTTCTTTTTGTATTTCTTCATGAGTCTGTTGAACCTCTTTCCCTTAAGACTAGACTCCACGACTCTAAACATACTGACAGTGATTAGCTTCTGGTTTCCTCTTCAAAGGGGTCAAGCTCTGTATCTGTTACTGACACTTTTAACAGCGACTGTGTACACACCTAAACTCCCAAGCACTGCTCCAAACGTTTTTTTCTGTAAAAAGTGGACAGTTTCCTAATGTATTTTTCTGTATTCAGGCTAGCAGGATGCACAGAGCAGAGGAAGGAGATGATTTTGCCTGCCATGGCTTTGCTCGGGCCACCTCAGCAGTTCTCCTCTTGGTGAGGTCTCAGTGGCCCTGTCCGCTTATTCACTCTCCAATCCACAACACCCACCCTCCCCTTGCCTTAATCATAGTGACCCAGCCCACCTTGAGCCTATATGCTTTAGCATACTCAGCAGTACTGTGGTAATCAGTAATCAGCCTAGGCTACTCAGTCATCGCATCCCAGTCAGAGGGATGTAGGCTAAGCATTACTGTGCCTGCCTATGGCTCACACAGAAAAAGGCTAATGTTTTTTTTAATATATCATATGGGAAATAGCTGCTATGTTGGCTTTGAAGCATTTCAGAATTTCAAAGAACAAGACACAAGTCAAATGATGATGAAAAACCTAATTTGAATGATAGCAAGCCAAGTCATAGCATTGTACCCTGCAGATAAACTATAACAGCCTAGTGTTTGCAAAGTGACAGACATACAGTGAGACACGTTTATGCAAATGTAAACACACATTCAGCAAAATTAGTACAAAACGAACATACATACTCAACATACAACTTAGTGCAAATATACCTGTGGTTTTCACATTTTCACTTAAATTTGAAATGTCTTTGTTCATGAGAAAATGGCATTTTGAAATGTGTTTACCTGACAGTGACAACATAGCTGTGTTTCATGAAGATGCACTCTGTAAGACTTTTAAATGCCACACCTCAACTGATTATCTACTTGTGTTTGTTATTCCAATAAGTAATTACAACAAAAGAAACTTTAGCATCTGCACAATGATTTACGGACTCTGTAAAATGCTTTTGTTATAGCTTTTGCACTCTAATGAATTTCTTTCATAATTATACACACTCTTCGATCAGATAAAGAGAACATGTTCCATGAAAATGCCTTTGGTGCTTCTGTTGATACAATAGTTTTGTTTAATTTTGATTAAATCAAATATATCACAGTCTTGGCAATTTTTTTTTCAAGTGTTTGGCAGTGACTTGCTCAAGATCACAAATCTTAACTGTTGGAGTAAAAAAAAATTCTCAAACACATACACACCAGGTTAAATCAATTATTTTTTTTATTAGGGTTTATACTACCAACTTCTGCAGTAGCTGCAATTACATAGTATCTTGAGGAAAGGATCAGCACACATAGACATTGACAGAGGAGGTGGGTGTCATTAGCGTTGCCACAGCTACCTCAGTCACCCCCCCCCCCCCCCTCCCTCCTCATTTTATGAATTTCTCCCACTAATCTAGCCCAGATACAGGAAAGTGGCAGTAAATGATTTATTAACGAGCTGATGGAATTATTTCGGATCATTATTCATGGACATTAATTCTCAAAGTGCTCAAATGTGACATTGTACATGCATTAATTTGCTGTATAAATAGGCATTTACTGGTTGGGCATTCGCCGGGGTCATCATTATCATCTTACCTTGGTTCTCTTTCATTTAACACAAACTACAGGAGCACAACATCTGCAGCGCTATCAGATTTAATAATCTTGTCATCATTGTTTCACTCAAGGCTAACTGCAGCAGTACTGAAAGCTGAACTGTACAGTTGGTGTGGTTCAAGGCTGTTTGAAAGATGGAATGGTGCAACTGCAATCCTACATTTACCAGAAATATATTTATATAATATAAGTATGAATAGTTGTATTATGCACACAAAGGAGTGAACAATCCATGTGTTAAAGGAAAATAGATCTCAGGAGCATTTGGTCAATTACAGGTCTAAACAGCAAGTGTTCGCAGGAAGTGACAAAGCTTGATTTGATATTTTAAAGGTACACCATAACTCTCCCCTCTGCAATAGGTAAATTCACTGGGGATATAGAAACACAATAAATGAATGCATGCACTTGACGTGCATGTGTTGCTGTGAGTCCATCTGCAGATGATTAAAGGGATATTTCACTGCTGGAAAGCTGAATATATATTTAAATTGGGTCACTTATGTAGCAGAAATGTGAATTGTTTTTTTTAAATTGGTGCCTTCTAGGCCGAGAAAAGCCAGAAAATGTGTTTTTGGCTCATATGGATGAAAGACACCAAATCCCAGAATGCACTTCGCTTCGCTGTTTTGAGTCCACTCCCAAGCCACGCCTACCGCTTGACAGACAGACACAGAGGCATTCGACTCAACTCAATGTGTTTTATTGTTATTTCAACCATATACTCAAAACAACGTTTCATCGTGGCTCAAGTGGTGTTACACATTTAAAATATATAAAAACGACATTATATAAAAACGACATACAAAACAGGCTACATTTAGTGCACACACACATAACTCCGTAACGTTCAGCTAACCATACTAGCATTAGGCTTGGTGGGCTGTAAACACCGAGTATAAACACAGCTGTGAATTAGCGTGGAATGTCGAATGGTCGCCATGTAACAGTCACAAACTCCAGCGGTTAGCAGTTAGTTGGATACAAATCACCACATTTCTGCACCAGTCCGTGTTAACACAGCCCACCTTCATACAGAGCATCTCTAGCTCGGATCGTCGGAGGGCTAGCAGTCCTGGTAGCTGGACAGTCTGGTACGCTGTTCTTCAGCCATGTTTCCACAAGAACAAAAAACAGTCTCTGAACTCGCGTTGGGAGCATCGTTGAAGTTGGATGTAGTCCAGTTTGTTTTTTAATGAACGGACACTTGCAAGCAGGATTGATGGGACAGGTGGCCGGTTAGCGTTAGCTTCCCACCTAGCCAACGAGGATGTCCCCTACCCGGCTCGGGGCATCGAGCGAGACCGCTGGTCTCCATGCTGGTCTCCGTGCTGGTCTCCGTGCTGGTCTCCGTGCTGGTCTCCGTGCTGGTCTCCGTGCAGGCGAAGATCTCGTAGTGGGCCGATTATTCCGTCTGTAATAACGTTTCCTGCATATTCTCCGATCTGTACCGATGTATCCCGGTGGTACACGTGCGGTAGTTTGAATGCACATAATTGTTGTAAAAGTGTGCTGCTGAGAAGAGAGAGCCCTGTTTAGCGAAGATTCAAGATGGCTGACATTTAGTTTTTTTCCGGCTGAGATCGGCTCGCTTCGGGTGATGGGCGGGTTTAAAACATGTGGAAGTAGCTCCTAATACTGGCTGTAGTCTTTTGCCTCTGGCCAAAAATCTTCCGATGACGCAAAAATCGTCATTTTTACGTCATCGGAAGATTTTTTTCCAGACCCCCCAATGCAGAGATCTCCTGTCTCAGGGGGATATGAGGGAGGGACGCACGGTCATTCAGAAATACTACCGGGTTTCTACTGATACAAAGCTGAATGCTAAATCGGTGAAGTATCCCTTTAATTAAACCTATAGAAAGACAAGTGTTGCCTAAAATGTTTTTTTCTATCATAGCCTCGTGCATTATTTCCACTGTGGTCCTCCAATAACAAACAGTAACAATAAAATCAGATATAGGCAGAATGACTCATCTTACAGTCTCTAAGCTCTCATTATAATACACAGCAAGACAGATTACTGACAAACCATCTCATAATGCTTGGAAGTTGCTCTTTCATATCATCAACTTTAATTTTGTAGATTTAACTTAAGACAAGAAGAACAACGAAATTAAATTTTAATTTGTTTAATTTGTCACAAGACTGTTACCACTCCCATAATCCAGACCTACCGTGTTAGTGGGCCACTATTTGTTTACATTATTTGCTTTTTTGCGCTTCTGATATACAGGTCAGACCATCTCCATCCAGTGTGAGGCTTTGTTCTCCCTGCTGTCATAATAAAACCTGACCTAACTATGTGAAATTACATCCTCTCTGATCACCCCTTTTTCCTGTAGCCTCCTCTATTTTTTCACAGTCCCCTCTCACTTCCTTTCTCTGCTTAATATCCTTCCTCATATCTTGCAATCTCTCTCTCATTCTGCCTCGTTCATAACCTCCCCCTCTCTCATTTTCCTCCCGCTCTTCTCTTTCTCTGCTTTCTGGCATGTTCATTAGTCTGACAGGAGACTGCTGTTAATTGGGGCAAGCGGAGGATGGAGGTGAAGGAGCCCCGGGTCCATAATGGGAACCAGCATGGTGCATATGGTACATAAACACATCAATGCTGCCACCTCAGATACCCTGCAGAAAAGGAACAGAGGACTGTATGTGTGCACATCCTCTGCTAAACAGTCATTTTCATGACTGCAACAGGTATGTGGCACTGAGAGCTGGTCTACCAGATATCTGAAATAAAAACAATAATAAACAATGCCTCACACACACTCAGACACACATTCACTATACTGTACAGTAGGTCTTTTCTTAAAGATGCTGGGTTTTATGCAGTAACTGTTCCTCACATCATTGTTAGCTATATGCATTGTATCCTGCTTGGTAATCAAACAGATGCTGTAGCTAACCATGGTGGTCATAAGGTCCCATCACTCTAAAAGCTAAATATTTCACAGATCCTAGAAGCCTGAAACTCCATCATCCTACACTATGTAAGTCTATTTAGGATTTCACAATGACAAAAAAGAATCCACTAAAGAGCATTTTAAAGTTTTAGAACAATTCAAACCAGTTAGTGTCTTTTCAAATGACTAGTAGGACAGAATCAGAAAGAGTTCTGTTTATGCACAGGCTTAACAAGCTTTTTAATTGGATTGGTTTCCCAGATCCCGTCTACACTTGTTGTTTTATACTTGTGTCATGACGTGTGTGGCGACAAACAAGCAAGCTGATTTCAGCTGTAATTTAGAAACAGGCCTCATGCAATCAGCAGCCCAGCAAGCACTATATACATATTTGGTCATGCTTTATCTTTTAAATGGTTGTATTCATTTTAAAATACCATCCTTTCTGTGGGACAAATTACAGTAATTGAGAAAAAATGAATCTCATTAAGTAATGGATAAACCCAAAGATGAACACTTTGGCTCTTGTCAGTCCAGCTCTGGTGTGGAAATGTGACACTGAGAGCACGAGGAGAAATCATGAATACCACTTCTTATGAAACCTTCATTAGCACCTGTCAATGCTGTTTGATTAACATTAATGGGACCAGCCCCCATTTCTGAAACCGCTCTTACTGCTCTCCTTCTCCCCTGTTTTTCCTCCTTCTTCTTCATTTTCCTGCTCGTCACTAACTCTCCTCCCTCTATGGTCCAGGTGCATCTTGTCTCCCCCTTTTCTCACCTCACTTTATTTTGTCTTCTTTCAGTATGTCTTTACATCCTCTTACCTTAATGATCTCCTCCATCCTCACCTTCCAATGCTGATGGGGTGCCACGTGTGGCTCGTACCTCCCTCGCCTCTTCTCTTTTTGCCTAGTCCAACACCTGCATTCTCCCCCCTTTAGTCCCTCATGTTCCTTCACTGAGTCTTTCTCCTCACCCATCCAGTCTCTGCTTTCTCCCTCTCTTTTTTCTCTCCTCACCTACACATTCTCCGTCTCTTCTCTCGTTGCCTTTTTATGCAGATAACTCCCTCAGCTCTCTGGACCCCTCGTTGCTGGAAACCGTGTGGTCCAGCTCCATTCATCTCTGTCAGGCCTCATTAGTGCCACTCTCTCTCACACACACACACACACACACACACACACACACACACACACACACACACACACACACACACACACACACACACACACACACACAGGTCCCTGGTCTGATCTGCTATGGAGGGGGTGGGGAGGCCTGACAGCAGGCCTCTCCAAAGCTGGCCAATGAATATAGATCACCTACCTATTCTCAACTTCAGGGGCCCTGACTGGCCTTCTGGGACTCTGAGCCTTTAGACTGGGTCAGACTCTGTGTGAACATGCAGATAGAGACTTCAACAGTCCAGCACCAACACCCTATTTGCAGTCAGTAAATGGGAAACTGTGCAATATATATATGTAGTGTTATTCAACCGCAGGCTCCAATCTGATTTTTTTTATAGGAAACTGTAGTGCTGTAGCTCTGGGAGGAAACAACAGTCTTAGGGATACGTAATAGAGGGAAACACAGCCAACAGCTCTGTGTTTACCTTTCCCTCAGCAGAGCAGATGGGGATGGGGACCCTTTTTGTCAGTATTCCTCGTAGTTATTTATGTAATACTTGTGCTTATAATATAGACAAGGCTGTTGCTAACACTGAGGACCCTGAGGTTGTATATTTCTTGTGGGAATTTAGGTCAATCTAGTGGGAGTTTATATTTTACAGTTAAACCAGTATGGTGTGTGTGATAATTTCAGTATTTGTTGTGGCTTAATATATTTAACGTTTACTACTTTACAGCCAATAATAACTAAATAAATAAATGACTGAGTATTTCCTCAATGCCAAATCTTGCAATGTGAAGAAGGCCGTCAACATAGACCTTTATGTTTTAGAAAATCTGACTTTTTCAGTTTTTAGTCATAGTTTTCTGAGAAAGGTAGATGGTGAATTTGGGGCGAACTTTCTATGACTACCGACAAAAAAGTCATCAAATACAAATCCGCTATTGATTTTGTTTGTGCACATTCATTACAGGTGTTACAGTAATTGTTACAGTTTTTCTTGTTATGATGTTTCTTTTTGTCTGTTTATACATTTTACTTATAAATCAGTAATTAGATGCATTCTTTACTATTAGAGGAGCACACATGTATACACTGAAAATTTAAAATATTCTAATATTGAAAAGACAATTGCTGATTAATTTTCTGTTTCTGAGTCTGTGGTCATTTTGTAGACTTTGCACATATATTCAACAGTCATAAAGGGAGAAATCATACATGCCAATTTCTCCAGTGAGTGCAGACAAAGCAGTGTAGCCACATGATCTCCCAACAGTGTATTACTCTATCTCTTGCTACTGCTTTTACCTGCTCTCTACATATATAACCCACAGCCGAATAAACATACTGTGAGGGTTGCTTATTGGCATTTTTGGAAACAAACAGGCACAAGAGTAAGTGAAGTAGAATTTTGAAAAAAATGTTTACACAAAAATAACATAACTTGTTGAATGCAAGGTAGAAAACCAAGGTTGGCATTTCCCTTTAAATCAACATTACACATCAGAGCAGATTATCTCTGAGGTGAAAACAAGCAATGCGAACGCTCACAGAATTGTTTTTGTAGATAATACTATGTATTGTTAAGAATGTAAAATGACCTCTGTACAAACAGAAGAGATCAGCAACAGATGATCTGGCTCAAGTGCTTGGGTACTGGTGTGTGCATGGTATGTATACATGTGTGTTCATGTTGGTATGTGTGCTAGCATGTGTGCTTTTGTGTGTGTACAGCATACATGTGCTGCATTATCTGGAAAGAGTTGCATCATGTGTGTTTTTGAATGCCTGCGTGGTTTTAAATGTAAAAGGAATAAATCAGCTGTAATAAATCTTACCTGTAGCTGTGGTCTGCCGTGTGCCACTGTGGATAGGTAATCTGTCTTGCTGTATTGTTGGACTCTGTGCTTGTGTGCCAAATCCCCTGCAAGCATGCAGTAGGCATCCTAATCTGCTTGGAGAATTACTAAACCAGCTCTAAGATCAATGTTGCTGTTTCATGGAAAACAGCAAAGGAAAAGGGGGCATGGGTGTTTTCGACCTTATCTAAAACCTTCTGGTTAAGGGCCACACTTTCTCGTCACAGTTATTTATAAAGAAAACAAAAAAAATGTCAAGCTAATTTGGCACTTTGATCCCATTGTATCACATCCGAAACAAATCTATGATTAAATAATACTAGGTACTAGAAGGCCAGGGATTTTGTGCTCTATGTATACAGTATATTCATAGAAAATGTGCTGGTGGTGTGATCTAATGCTCAAAGCATGGGATCATCCTTCCTTGATCTCATTAAGTGCAAGTGACCCAGTTGGTATGAGCAGATTGCTGATGAGTTGGCCACTCTGAGAGCTAAATGCCACCTGTGTAAAAGAAAGACAAGGTAAAAGTCAGAATCATTTGGAGGCAGAGGGTAGGTCATAAAGGCCAGCACTCACAATATTGCTCCTCTGTTTAGCAATTTGTTGCTCTGTATGGTTTTTGGTCCAACCAAATGTTTGTGCTTTATGCTACAAACATATAAACAGCTAACTTTGCTTGAGCTTGAGGACAAATCAACTTCTCGTGTTGGCTCTGTGTTTAGCACTGCTGTGCTGTCTCATCAGAGGCCGTTCATAGTCCATCACTCAGGGTGGCTTTGCTCATGGTTGACAGAGATGCTCCTTGTAATGCTGTTTTGAAGTTGGACACAACTTCATGCTTCAACAAGACTATCAGGCTCTCACAGGTGTGAGGTGTGAGGTGTTTGGCTTTTCCCTTTCCCATTGACTGCTACTGTATTTTAGGGTACAAACTTTTCCACCCATCCACTTTGTTTTTAACTTCTTAACGTCTTACCAGTTTTAAACATTGTGTAGCCTACTGTATGAACATCACTGTTTATACCTGTTCTTAATGTATTTACTTTTTGGTTTTACAGACATGTACAGCTGACTGAAATTAATCTGCAACTATTTAATAATTGATTCATTGCTTAATCATTTTAGCAAAAATGTCAAACATTGACTAGTTCCAACTTGTCCAATGTGGCTCTATTAGCTTTTTCTCTGTTTTGCATAATTGTAAACTGAATATCTTTGGGTTTTGGACTGTTGGTCTGACAAAACATTAAATCTGAGATGTCATCTTGGGCTCTTAGAAATTATGATAACAAATTTTTTTCTCCAAATTTTGTAAATTGATTTTCAGATTAATTGACAATGACAACAGTGTTTTGCTTCCCTACAAACATCGATCTCTGTGTCAGACATTAGCTTCCTTGGTGCAGCCTGCTCCTCGTTCATTAAACATTGTGAGTTTAAAACCTGGCTGTGCAAGAAAATGTAGAAGGCTGAGTTGTTATGTGATGCATTATTAAAACCTTTTTTAATCTTCAGCCCATCGATGGATATTTCTCTGTAAAAATAGATATATTATGAATTACTAATTACTAAGTAAAGCAAATGTTCTCTATACTGAACATTAATTTATCTTAACATAGGCAACCATTAAAAAAGCAATACATATTTGAATAAACCTAATTTGTGCTTATGTATGGATTAGGGTTAGCCTCAATGCTAATGTTTTTTATGCTTCTCACAAAAGTCCTAATAAAGCATTTAGTTTGAGAAAACACTTAGGTTCACTTTATGGGTCACATGTACTCAGCCTGTAAGCCCCTCGTGTCACAGCAGGAACAGTCCCCTTGCATGTTCGTCACCTAGTCAAACTAAATGTGATTATGAATAAATCATGTTAAATTACATTACAACTAATTTTAAAAAAACACCAGTCTATTGTATATAATGTTCTCATTTGACAACAATCGGGTGACTTGTTTTAATAGAATAGGTTGATTGTCAAGACTAGAGATGGTCCGATACCATTGTTTGCTTCCCAATATCGATTCCGATACCTGAACTTCCGTATTGTCCGATACTATGTGTGTCATATAGGCTATTGTATTATGTTTTAACAGCTGTCCCTGTATAGATGTGATATGATTGCTATCATTGTTGTCGGCCTGGCTCGGGATAAACCTTCTGTGAAACATGAACAAACACAAACAAAGAATGCCATAGAACTTTATTTTATTATCAAGTTTGACAGTCAGTCATAACGGAAAAAGAACATGAATAAACTAAGTAGATTTTCTTTGGGTCTAAATTAGCCAGTATTGGATTGGTGCATAAGAGTACTTGTCGATACCAGCATTTTAGGCAGTATCGAAAGCTTTTCCGATACTGATATCGCGGAACATCTTTAATCAAGACACCTAAAACAACATATTATCACGCACACCAGGAAATAGACCCACGAATGCTCAACTCAGGTAGAAGATCAATGGTTTTATTAGAGCACTAATAAAACTTACAGGCAACAGTGTCCAAGTAACGACAGGCAAAGGGAAATCCAAAAAACAAGCAGTAGTCAAAAGATCCAAGGGAATCAGCAGATCTGAAATGAGACGAGAAGGTAAGTTTCAAAATAAAACAGGAAATGGAAAACTAAACAGAAAGCACGAAACAAACTAAAACAACAACTTGACACAGAGACGAGACACAACACATGACCGTTTTGTTAGCAGCTCATACAACCAAAAAATATGTTTCTTGTAAGGCGGCGATTTCTCATGGCTGTAGTAATTATCACGAGAGCTGCAGAGGCTGCACGGTGGCCATTTTAAACATGTGTCCTTAACACATAGTTACCGTTGTGAAACAGAACTGGTTGAGTTTACGCAACAAAAGTCTTTAGTTAAGGTTAGTAAAACATTAGGGATTGCTCCATCCTATGTATCTGTCTGTCTGCCCATGCGTTTCACTCACATGCCTGATGTAAATATACTTCTCACTTTGTCATGTTTGCTCAGATGTTGACACACACTAATACCCATAACATGCTTTACACACATACTAGCAGGAACTGCTAGAAGAGGTGCCACTGGCCCTGCAGCAGTTAATAAAAACACACACCAAAGTCAGTTACCAGGATCATGAATATAAACTCTCTAACACTGTAAAATGGTAATTGTGTTTGGACAGCCCCAAAGGTAGTCAGTGTCACAGTTGAAGGTGTTCATCATTTCTCTCAAGAATGAGAATTGCCATGCAGTGATGAGTAGTGTATCCCTGGGCTATTTGAGATTACACACCCACTCATAGCATGCAAATATAAAGGGAATGGCCCACAGGCTCTCAGGGGAAGACGTAGAGGGACAACAGACCGAACGAGAGAGAGAATGAGCCACATTCCTCCATGCCAGGGGAATCTTTGTTTCAATGCCAATTACTTTCTTACAACATCTGTCAATGTGTGCAAAGTGAGGCTGTACATTTAAACCTGTGGTACAGGTTGCCTTGCTGAGAGCTGCCACTAACATGCTTCTACTGACAAAAACTAAGGTCTTCCACAGCAATTTGAGAGTGCAGCCAAAGATTATGTGCATGCACATATCTCTTGTACAGTTTGTTGAGCTAAAAGCTGTAAAGTAATGTGATTATGTGCACAAAGTTTTGTAGCTGTTAGTCCATCACAGCACTGAACTCACACAGACAGCAAAAATAATAAACAAATGAGATCAACTTCATCGTTGTATAAACTATCGTAATGTCACAGCTATCAAGATTATTTATATATGTTACACTGTGCAGGGCGGTGCTGACAAATTATGGCTTCAACATGTGTCAACTCCATTTGAGATGTCAGCATACTTCTAGACATAAATACCAACCTGCTAAAAGTAGTCATGAATGACATGCAAGCAAGTGATGTTACACAACAAGGTTGTATTACATCCAACAACAATAAGTGAATAGTCGTAATTTACAGGGGGTATGGGGGGTTCTTTTTGTGCTTTTTTCAATCTTTTTGTTTGCTTTTTCTGAGGTTTTTGTTGCTTTCTTTTAGTTTTTTGGGGCAATTATTTCGATGTTTTTGTCGCTTTTCTCAATACACGCAGACATGTCCTGGGACCTCCCTAGATAGTTGGAGATCTCAACCCCCCCAATGTTGAACCCAAAGTTATGTCCTTGTATTCACATGTACTGTATATAATGGCCATTGACCAGTCAAGGACAGATTATGTGTTACAATTGTTAATTAGAACAAACTATCTTTTCTGAAGTGTGGTTGCATGAGGTTTGTATCTGTAGTCAGTGTATTACCTACAATAGATGGCGGTTGGCACCCCACCTGTTTGGAGAAGCAGGCAGGAGTCCTGGCACAGAGGAGGGCAGCAGCAAAACATATTTTAGCCAACTGAAAAAAAGGCTCACTTAAAAAAAAACAATAACAATGTAAGTGTTCGCTATATTTAGAATATTTTCACCCCTTTACCTTGCCATTAGACAGCTCTTCCATTTGGGGAACTGACGTTTTTAGGGTATTGTTTCTCTTTGAAATAAGTTTGTCTGACCTGGTGCTTTGTGTAAAACCTGTATGATGTGACAGCTTGTGTTTCTTGACAGACTTCCTTTTAAATGTATTGCCACCTTCCCATGAAGAAAGATAGATTTTGACTATGGCTTATATCAAAGTAATCATCAGACTTCAGATAGACATCTAAATTCATCTGTAGCACAAAGTGTCTAGTACTTGACTATCTTAAATCTGACAAATGTTCCATGAATTCTGGGTAATATAATACTAAAAACATTAAAGCTGCCCCCATGAGGAATTATCTCCCCTGTGTGTTGAGCTCTCTGTTTTAGCTACGGAGTGAGGCATATCACTTCTGTTCCATCTTTGTTGGGAGTTGCAGATGCGCAGTAGCTAGGTAAGGACTACTATCTAGTCAGAAGCAGAGAATGAGGGCGTGCCACGCTAGCAGCTAGGCCAGCATTATATTGTGTGTTACAAAGTGATGCACGTTTGTCACAGAAGTAAAGGCTGGACTACAACAGAGCTGTTTGGAGCAGTTGGTTTTCTGTTGGAGATGGTAAGTCTCTTTGGGGGGGACTTTGGGCTTTTTCACTTTGTAAAGCTATAACGTGCACAAAAAAGATATATAACACTATAAAGGAAAGGGAAAAAAACAAAAAGCATAATATGAACACTTTAAAGTCGTTTGATGTACCTTGCTGATTTAGGTGTAGTTATGATTGAAGTGCCCCATTATATGATTTAAAAATAATCAGAAAACTGTTTTCCAGGAGCAATATATACAATATATTTTTCACTGTTACAATCCCTTTGACAGATGAATTATATTAATATATTAATCTTTGGTAATAAAAACAGAACTTTTCAACCTCCTTCTGTTGCCCAGCAAGATGAGAGTAGAGCATACCGGTAATGTTTGTGCTAATAATAATAATAATATGTGCTTTTTTTTCTTTTGTGACGTCTGTTTGTGCACGGCCTTGTGTGGGAATTTGTTTTTGTCAGTGTGTGTGTGTGTGTGTGTGTGCATGTGTGTGATTGAAGTAAAAGAGAGAGAGAGAGAGAGAGAGAGAGAGAGAGAGAGTTGTTGCCTGCTCCCTGACCCCTCTCGTGTAAACACGGACACACTCCGGTGAGGTGCTGAATGGCAGTGATTATGAGCGAGCCCTGCACCACACACACACACACACACACACACACACACTGGGAGCTCTGCCAAGGAGGGAAGACCTACAGAGCAAGGCTTCCCCTGGCTCGCTGCCAACCCTCCATTAACAAGCGGAGGAGGAGAAGGAGAGCAGGAGGGAGGGCGGGAATGGGAAAAAGAGGAGGTGAAGAGAAAGGGAAAAAGGAGGGAAAAGCAGTAGTAGAGGGGAGGGAAGGAAAGTGGAAAATGTTGATTGTATGGGGAAATGAAGGATAGAATAAACTACTCTTTGCCTGTGTATTCATAACCTGAGAATTCTAGCTGGATTGATAGGTAAGAAGGTTGATGGAGTAAATTACTATTATTAGATTAAAGGAAGGAAGTTTAAAAACTTGTAAGTGTTCTCCATCACAGTTATTTGAAAATACAGTTTTTGGATTATCAATAAATCTGGGATACATTTATTGAAAATCATGCCAGATACAGAGAGAAAATATTTAGATGCTGATTTAGTATAATTGTTGACTGAAACTGTAACACTGTAAAGGAGGAAATTGTTCATTTAATAGCACGTTAATGGATTTTAAAAGCCATGTAAACTAAAACTGAACCAACAATTCCAATATATTCACTGTTTCTTGATGCTTCAGAAATTGCTAGCATTAGTGTTGATTTATTTACTGGATTTTTATTTGTCCACTGTTATGGATCTGAGGTAGCTGACTTAAAGTGTTTTCCTGATTCATTCATTGAATTAAGAAGTAACAATGGTAGCATTTAAAATGGGAATAATCCAAAAACAAAAAGGACCAAAAACACTCTCAAGGAAGCAATGCTACAGATCTCAACAACAAATCAATAATTCAAATAAAAAATCTATGAAGCCCTCAGCTTAGTATAGTGAGAGAGAAAGAGAAGTGCTTGGTTGATAAGAGCTGATCATAACACACTTCAAATGAGAGTGCAGGAGAGGGACAAAATTGACAAAGATATTTGTCATGTGTTGTTTGTCAAGTCATGCTTTGTTCTTTGCCCGTCTGGCCTGTTATCAGAGAGCGGCCTGGCCTGTCAGCTAACCCCAGATGTGTTGACCTCTGCAACCTCCAATCAAATCATGTGATGGCTGCATTTGCTCCCAAACCACAATCAGCTGAACACACTCATCTTCCAACAAAAGATAACTTTATATAAAACAGTTGTGCTCACATCAGAGCAAACCTCTGAGAGGAGACACTCCAGGTCACAGTCTTATCAAGAGACAGTAACTAATTAAAAGAAAATATGAGCGATATTGGGTTTTACACTCAGCTCTATAATTTTTTGGCTATTTCAGAGCCACATAGATTTTTGTGAAGGCAAACACTGCCATGAGATATGCACTACAAAGTATTGCCATATGCTGTGATCCATATTAAGTTTCACACCCCCAATTTCCAATTGACATGTCACGTTTGGTCTTAAGTCAACTTCCATCAATGTGACCTGAACAATGTCGATATTTATAGAAAGTTCCTTTAAGGCAACATTTACTGGCTCTGATATTCTGGACAGGAAGTATTTGCTGTCCATCAAAAGGGTAATACAGTTCAGATACAGTAAGATCTAAACATCTACATCAGCTTCACTTCCTGTTAGTTTTTACTAGGGATGCACCTTATGTAAGAGGCAACATCAGGCTTGACTTAAACATTGCTTTCCTAACTTTGTAAAACAAAATGTAACAACTATATACATAGACAAAACATTACTGAATTGTTATTTATTATTTAAAAGATAAATCGTGCACCAGCAACTAAATAATCTTACAATTCAAGTGTAAACCTTTCAAATGCAGAAACAAATTGAAACAGGAATTAAAATTTCATTAATATATGAATATAGAATTGAATTGAATAGATTGGCCCCATTGTCACAGATACCCAAACCAGCTATTTGAGTCAGTTTACAATAGGCTTGTATTTTCAACCTGAATCCCAGAACAGGAGGAATGCCTATCTTCCCCAATGGAAATAATGCAGTGTAGATTTGCCTAATTTTGATAAATAAAAGGCTAGTGTTGTTCAACGCTGGTGGGAACAGGACTGCAGCCAGGATCTTAGAAAGGCAGATGTTTCATATCTACGCCCCCCCAAAATGAACATTGAAATATAATAATAGTAGAAATATATTGAGCCTGTTGTCCTAGGTCATTTTTGTTGACCTAAAAGTAGCTAAGTTTAAGTATGCAGTCTAAAAATATTTTAATCAACAATGTCATCTACAGAACACTAAATCCCTCAAATTCCCAGTAAAAAATAGAGGACATGACCTCAGTGTTCTTAATGGTAGCTACGACCATTTCTAAGAAAGGATACTTCTAAAGATTATCTCTTCCCACAAATGAAAGGTGACAAGTTACATTTTGAACATCAGGAACAACAAATCAATGTGGTATATTGTAGTATAAAGCCACTGCAGACCAGCATTTGTTTATTTACATGTATTGTCTTCAGTTTCTTTAGATGCCTGTAAATTAATTTCCTAGCTGCCCTGCAGAACTGTGGGAGTTGCTTTATTTTTGTTATGATTCATATAGCATCAGACTTTTACTAAATACAATTCGGAATTACAAATTAGTATAGAAATGTAGCTTTTGTCTTACAGCTGCACTGATCTACCATGACTTCATGGGGTGGCTTGTTGGAGCAACAAACAATATTGAAATAATGTATTCCTTTCTTCCAACATCACATTTGATCTAATCCCACATGAGGTTATGTGTGTCTGAGTGATTACAAGCCAACTGCTACTGATACAGCAAACACTGTACATGATGAAGTCTGCAGGTAGAATGGAGCGAATTACTTGCTGAAGAGAAATATATTTGATTTGTAGTAGATAGGACCAACACAGGAAATCGCCAATAACAACATGTAATGACCAGAAAACACAAGATACAACAGTACACTTCTGTGTCTGGATCCAGAGTCAACATTTCTTGACTGACTTATCTAACATTTCAAAGGCCCGTGTGAATACAGCAGAGAAAATGTAGCTTTCTTCTAAATAGATTTGGAGGACACAACCAGTAAATCATTTGCAGCCCTCAGTATCCCATTATCCACAGTGTACCACTCAGTCGCTTCCCCTGGATGAAGAGTGGAATAAAACTGGGAAATATCTATCAACATGGACTACCAAATGTGCTTGAAAATAAGAGATGCAAACGGCTGATAGATATTTCCTACATACCAGAATGAGCCACCTTTCTCTACAGCCAAGTAATGTGACTGCTTGTCCATTTAGTTGTTTTTCTTCACTTGGCATTACAAGCTATCTTGTTTTAGAGCATGCTACATCCCCTACCTGGAATGCCACAATAAAATCATTGTTATTCTGGAATAGCATCCTGATGGAGCAGCTAAAATTGTCAGACTACCAGTCAGCGTCCAGGCGATCCCCATCAACTCATTAAGTTGGTAAATATTAAATGAGCAAGTCAAACAGCTCCGGGCATTGATCACTGGTATTAGTATCACATGAAATAATGAAAAAGCAACCTTTGGGTTTTGTTGGCAGCCTAAATATATTGTTTATCACAGGGCTTAGCAGGAAAATATAAGTTATTTGCATATATTTAACCTACACACCATTTGCCCCTCATCCCTCTTGTGTTCTGGTAAATCTGGTATTGCTGAACTTGCTCTATAGGTTTCCAAAGGTGCTTGCTTTGATTTGATCAGATATTTAACGTCCTGGTCATAAACTTTAAGATCTCTACCATTTCCCTCCAGAACTCAGGTGCTTTATGCGCTGTTTGAGGTAAAAAAAAGAAAAGAAAAATCAGTTCTTGAAATTAGAAAAAAATAAATAACTAGTGTTTTCCCTGGACAGCACGTCTACAATATGAGTGCAATATGAGTGCAATATGTGTGTGTGTGTGTGTGTGAGAGAGAAAGAGAGAGAGAGAGAGAGAGAGAGATGCCGCACTGGCAGACTGCAACACAGAATTTGACCTGTGTAACGCCCTTTTTAATCAGAGGTAGTTGACACAGATAGACCTTCACCATAACTGCATATCCCCTTGCCAACCATGCCAGAGCCCTGCTCTGCCTCTCGGATATGACTTCCTCGACTTACAGTAGTATGATTTTGGCAGAAGAAATATCACGCTCTTAGGAATAAACTGGCCAGTTTATGTTCTTTTAAACATGATAGTAATCCAACAGAACTGCTCAGTACACTTCTGTAACTCATCTGTGGTTTTCCTGCATGTAAAAATGTACTTTGTTAGCCTTGCACATTTATGTGAGAACTTTGTGCCACTGGATGGTTCAATTAATATACAGTAACCAGTTTCTCCTTTTACCCTCCATTCTCCTCCCGCCCCTGCTGAGGGGAAAAATGTGTCTCATTCCAATTTAATGCATGGCCAATTCCCACCTCGACAGAGCAGTAATTAAAATCCACACGCAAAGCCCCATTCATCAGCGGAGATGACAGAGAGAGAGAGAGAGAGAGGGGTGGGGTACAAGGGGCTCTGTTGCTGTACCCTTGGATTTAGGAATCCAAACTAGCTTGTGAAGAGTGAAAAACAGAGGAAGGAGAGTTGAGGCTGAATCCTCCAGACATGTGGTGCATGTTGTTTTCAGTCAATCAGCTCTGTACTCAATCCTTAAACAATCACATGCCTAACGTGTTAACGTGTGCATACATTAAAACATATTATATTCCTCTGAGTAATTACTGCTCTGCGTATGCTTCCCTCTCCACTACCTGAAGTTTTGTCTTCTCATTAGGAAAGCACCCACCAGTCTAAGCCCCTCCCTTATTACAGATCCCCCACCTTTTGCACCCCATGGCAGATTTTCTGTTTTGACAGCAGTCCTCCTGTGCTCTCTTGGCTTCACTCTCTCTCACACACACACACACACACACACGCACACACACACACACACACACACACACACACACACACACACACACACACACACACACACACACACACACACACACACACACATTGCATGACCATGACCCTCACAGAGCCCTGTGCATATCCAAAAAGTCCTTCGGGGGCGTAGGGACACCAGAGGGGCTCTGGGAGGTTGACGGGTGTGTGTCATTGTTTGCAGTCTGTGATTACGCGTGTTGCCACCCGGCAGCTGTTTGCATGTTTTATCCTGCTGTCCAGCTACACATGGATGGGGCCGTGTCTGGCGCCTTGGTGACATCACATCACTCTTGAGCTAACTTACATCTTTTAAAGTAATGCACCCCACAAATATCCAGCTCATGATGCATGCTGTGCCTCTTTAAATAAAGAGGGCAATGAAATCATACAGTAGGCATGCAGTGTTTTAAGAGGTTAAAGGGGATTTTTATCTGTGCACATTGCCTTTCTAATCTTCACCATTTTTGTTTTATTCTTAACTTCATACAAGTTTTTAAAAGAAAGAAAAATAAATCATTTGAATATGTAACAGCAGAGGGATGTCTTCCTCCATGCAGCCTCTCCAGTCCCAGTGGTGGTGGCATATGTCCAAGGCCTCCCCCCCTCTCTCTCTCAGTGGACTGCACTTGAGCTTGAATGGCCGGACAGGCAGCTGCCTGGGCCCTGTGCTCCAGAGCAGGAGAGGAGGGTGCACAGATTTTAATGAGATGCACAGTGTCAATGGCCACTCTCTCTGAAGAGGACAAGAAGAAAAGGGTGCTCTCTCTTCATCTCTCCTCCCCTCTCCTCTGTGCCCCTTCCTCCAGCTCCCTCTCTCTCTTTCCCCTGCCCTCCTCCCCAGCTGGCGAGGGGCTTTGTTAGGCGCCAGATGATACCCCAGATGCCCCGGCCCAGCCGCTCCTTTCAGTTACATTCACCAGCCTCCCCTCAGGTCAGAGGTCACCACCGGGCATCTGAATGGGTCTCCGTGGCAACAGTGGCCATGGCGGTTGAGAGAGTGGCAGAGGCTTTTTGTTGTTGCCTTGTTGCCATGGACAGTGCCCACTTAATCTGTTTCAGCACCACGGGGAAAAGTAGTAGGGAAGTATGATTTAGGAAGAAAAACATACTTGTTTTCAGTTTAATGTGGCCATAATGCAAAAAACAAATCTTTAGTTGTAATTTTCTGGGGAATTAGTTTAGATCATAGCTTTTAAAAGGACTGAGAGAGAAGGTAGGACTCGTAGCATGCAAGAAGTATTGCATATTTTATATAGAGCTCTTCTATCCTGTTTGGGAGTTGTTTCTGTGCTGATGTTCCTGCAGCTTCAGCCCTCTGCTGGGCAAACACACAACTGCATGGTTTTCACATCATCAGTCTGGCACCAGCCAATAAACTGTGGGAAAACTTCAAAGCCTTGTTTTCATGTTTGGAGAAATGTTGTTTGATGCTGATTAATTCTTCTGGTCTCAGTTCATATTTTGTTGTTGACAGATCTGATTAAAATATTACACGTGCATTTCACACTTGAAAGGTTCCAGCAAAATGGAGAAAAAGAGGGATAATGTATTATCAAGAAAACATAAATGTGTACATAACTATAATAAAGTGAATAATAAAATGCTTGTCAAAGCACCAAATAAATGAATAAGAAAACAGATGACAAAAATTAACATATGACATATAGCTGGGAAGTGGTTTCCATTTCAAATGCAGAAATCAACTGTCCGTACAATTCTGTTTTTAGGATTTAGCATGGCTGGTATGAATCTGGACGTTCAACTGTAAAGTAAATGCAGTGACAGAAAGTATGGGCTGTTATAGTAACTCAGAGAGAAGTGGAACCAGGCCAGGGTGACGTGCAGAGGAGGCAGCAGTTGTACAAGGGTGGCGAGAGGACAGCAGGGAGGGAGGAACAACAAAGAGTTTAGAGGACAAAGGCTGGATATGCGATTTTTAATCTGTACTGCATACCCAAGTGTACTGACTTTCTCTAAATGCAAACAAGCAGTGCCATGATGTTCCACAGAAAGGGAGCATTGGGAGTCAGGAGTAAGTTTGCATTCTGAGATCTCGCTGTGTGGGATGGTTAGTGCAGGTGTGGCATATATCTTATATATGAAAGTACAAAACCATCCATCATGGACTAATATTGTGAGGTCAGTACAGAGTTTAACAGTGACACAGTGAAGTCCTGAAAGAGTATTACACATATGGTATATATATGGTAATTTTATCCACATACATGTACACTTGATGCTTATAACATGCCATAGATGCTTTTTTTCATCTTTGCATTATATTTAGTGCCATTACGATTGAATTGTGCCAGGTTTCTTCTGCTCTGACTCGGGTGTCTCTTCTCCTTCTGCCTTCAGCCTCTGTTGGTCACGCTGTCCAAACAGATCAAAGGTCACACGATAAGGAGAGGGCAAACACTGGGGCCCATTCAGCAGCCCGGACCGAAAGCGCGTAACACGTGGGCACAGAAAAACAGAGGAAAAAAAGACAGAAAGAAAGGAAAAAAGAAAGAGTTTTGGCCCCAGTGTGTGTCTTGACAAGTTCTTTGAGAGTTCTGGGAAAGTCTTTTCATAGAGGAGCGTTATAAAACATAGATTTGTTATGCTAATACGTCAAATTGTATTGAATACAATGAAATATATCATTGTGTGAATTAGTCTTACTGTTGGGACGAACAGTACTTTGCATGTGGATACCCTTTGCATGTTTAAATATACAGTTGCCAAGTGGCCTTTAGCTCACAGGTAAACAGTATATGTTGGTTAAGCATACGACTCCGACCCCTCCCTTAAGTCCTCACACCATCAGATAACAGTGGAAACAGGGCAGACTAGAGGTTGACCCTGTTATTGCCCTCCAGCCTTATGCAAATTGCAGTAAACAACCACCAAACAGAAATGGCCCAAGTGAAAGGGTTCGGTTTGGGGGGTATTTAATGGTTTCTCTTTCTTACTAGTTTATAGTCAAACTAATTTACAGTCAGTTGCCAGTTTATTATGTACACCTACTTAATACTAATGCAGTCTAACGCAACAGCCAATGCAATAAATCCTACTTTCATGAAGGTTATAATTTTCAGTTTTAGAGAGGTGTTGATTCAGTAGTTTAGGTGCTGTTAAACTATATTGTGTTATACTGAAAAGTGTTTCTAATATTTTGTCCACCCCATTTATATCAATGAGGAGAGTCCATAAAAATGCCTTAGTCACATCAGAGACGGAGTTATTTTCCAAAATATGCATATTTATCCATCTTGTGTGCTGTGACTGTACGTATGTGATCAGAAAATTAATTAGAGGTTTGATATGAGCTTGTTCTTCATCAACAGTGAAATTAGTGACTTAATAAATATGCAAATTACAATATGTGCTTTCATTAGACCAGCCATCCATCTTTGGATAAGCCTTAAAGTGACTTTTAAAACAAGCTGCAACCAAATATGTTTTATTTTATTTTATGTCCCTATTTTAAACAATAAAGAAAGTAAGACATAATTTTCTTATAGATGGTTTAGTACTATTCTTTCTAGAAGAATTTATCATTATGATCAACTGAATTCTTTCCTGGATTTTGTATCACCATAGTCACTATAAATGTATGTTGAAATGTAGGAGATGGGACTCAAATTGAAAAGAAATGTTTTGGTGGAGGATCCCCTGTTTTGTTGTCATGGCTACATCATAAATGCCAGCACTTATGTGATGCAGGTCATCTCTTGAAGCTGAAAAAAAACCCGTCAGGTCCCAGTTTTATTTGATGCCCCAATGATGTGAAAATAAAAAACGATGGCAGCGTTGACGAGGGGGACAGTCTGACTTTTGTGTGGCACTGGTTTCCCTTCTCCCTTAACAAAAACACATCAACGCTGCTATTCAGGGAACAGCAGCCACTATTCCTGATTAGCTCCAGCATCTCATCAATAGGTCTGACTGTCTGCACAGGCTGTTGGACAAATAGCCCTTTCTACTCAACCTCACTCTTTACAGCTTTAATGGCTGGAGCAGCTCAGAGAAGAGTTAATTATTGCATAGCACATGGCTGGCATACAGCACCATGGCTGCACCAGTTCAAGAAGCATGAATGTGTCACAAGACGCCGGGGTTACAAATCGCTTGCGGTTTAATGCATGTGATGAACAAGGATGTAAGGAGCTACAGCATATGTGTGTATAGAGAGAAAAACAAAACCAAAGAGGAGAACATTTTTAGTTAATATGTTAGGTGGTTTTACTCAAAGGATTCATGCATGAGTTAATACGAATAAAAACACTTCAGTATTCACATGATGGATAATCACTCACATGTGCTGAGTATTCAAATATCAATCCCTCCAACACCACCACACATATACTAGCGTATACCACGCAAAGACAGACACACACACACCTCCCACATTAACACACACTGCACCTCACACTGTCAGCATCAATATGTTGCTTAACAAGTTGTCATTTATTACTGTTGTGTTTTTTTTGCCATTTGTCGACATGAAATAAACCTAAAACACGGAAAAGATTCCTTAAATTAATGGCACAATACGAGGAACATATTAAAGATTTTAGGATATATTTCATGACAAAAGTCCTATAGATACCTAACCCTGACAATATTACCCAAGAATTTCAATGACACAACAGTTAAAGATGGATGCCAACAACACTGTGCCGAAGCGGTCACTCATGATTTGTGAGTGCAAATGTCCATTCTGCTGTACACACACACACACACACACACACACACACACACACACACACACACACACACACACACACACACACACACACACACACTTCAAAAATAACAAAATCAAGGTGTTTCCCCTCTGGACATCTGTATGCAATTAAATATTAACTAAATAGAGTATTGAGAATCCACCCACCCAGCACATTTTTTTTAATTTATTAAATCTGTACTCTTTTCATTAAAACCGCAGGTATATCAGCTGTGAAAACTAAAAGCAAGAGCAGCACAGTGTGCTGTCATGGGATCTCCACCCTTTTCTTCCGTCTTTCTTTCATTCTCCCGATCTCATACTCGTTTGGCCTCCAGCTTGTTGACCTGAGCAGCCCAGCCATACACCCCCCTAACCCCCAGAACCCCAGACTAACCTATTTGAATGCCATACGTCTCTTTAGGTAGCTGAATAAATAACGTTCATATAATGGTAAGAGAGCAAAATAAGCCACAGCCGTCTCTTTTACGTTTTGATTCCCTAAACTGTTTTTCAAACTTTCACTTTCACAAATGTTCTAGTAGGTAAGATGAATGTCTCCAATAATTCACTAATCTCACTTCTTCACATACTCCTGTAAGTGTATTTGCAGAATGTAACACATGTCACTCCCAGGTGTGTCTGCACATAACCTGGAGGTGAAGTCTTCTAATTTGTTAATACCTTTTTTAGGTTGGGCTGTTTTATTCCAGTCTTTTTTCAGCATCAATGTGTTTAATATAAGCTGTTTTGCAAGAATATACTAGTATTTCATATGTAAGCACGTTTGCCTCCAGGGAAATCCACGCTGCTGTCAAAGGGCAATATCTTCTTCAAAAGTAGTTGCTCATTGCATCTGCAAATGCTCCAAGGCCCACTTAAGGCCACCCTCATTATCTGAGAGGTAATCAGTTTGACAGCTGTAATGCCTGAAGTTTTTTGGTATGACTTAAGTATTGTCTTATCAACAGTGAGCGACATCCTCAAAACAATACTGAATACTGTGGTAGCTGATTTGGTTTCCCACTAGTTATGACTGAGAGCCATTGATCAGAAGAGGCACCTGCAGGAACTTGGAAACACATTAAATATGTCATTATGCGCTGCCCTCTGGTGGGTGTAAGTTTAAAACACAGCCTGTAGTTTCTGAAGGGAAACATGATCACACATTGTCTGAAGTTGTTGCTGACACATTATCTAACATTAACGAGGAGAATCATTTGGGCTGTGAATTAGGTGTCTCGGATCAGAGAGATCTCGAGGCATCCCTAAATATAGGTCCCAGGAAAACCACTCAGTTCTTTTTAGTAATGATTATGCTCCGCTCCTACCTTTGTTTCAAGGAAGGACACTTTTTTTTTGTTAGCAATCAATAATTGATAATCTTTTTTCTAATTTGGTTTACTTCCCCTTTCTCGTATTTTTTCTGTCCTTCTGTTTTGTTCTATAAAATGAAAGCCCAATTAATTGATATTTAAAAACTCACCACCACAGATCTTTTAACTGATGATGATGCCTTCAACGTCAAAGTGTCATGATCCAGGCACCTGTTACAGCAAAAAAAATATATAGAAAAATGAATGTGCTGCCACCCAACTGAGTTTAAAAGCAGTTCTACAAAAAAAAAAACGTCTGTTATTAAATGTTTTTCAAAAAAAGCTTCTGAACAGGCTTTTTGAACACAACTACAAATGCATAATACCAAAATCCTTTATTAACTACATTTTTGGATAGGTTTCACAGTAAACTTCAATATAATCTGGCCCTCTAGGTTCAATTGCTATGTCAGTATATAAATTACTTTCTACTTTCTTTCCCATTACACAAACTCCATGTTAATAGCCTACTGAGTGTTTGGACCAAATCAGGCTTCAAACCAGCGCAGACTTATGCTTTGTTTTTATCCTGGTCCACAAACAAAACCAACTTGATTTGTCTCTAACTGGCCATTGCCAATGTATGACAAAACTAAAAAAAAAAAAAAAAAAAAACCTAGACCTATACAACTAACTTTCTGTCATATGTTCCAGTAGAACTACATGAAGCAGGTAATTTAAAAAAAAATCCGGCTCCTCTGGCACCGCCTACTATCCTTGTGAGACCATCCTGATCTTGCGAGCTCCAGTTTTCCACTCGCAGATCAGTCTGGCATCTTGAGGTCGAGAAAATTTGGAGCCGTTCGCCAAACGATCGACCAATCAGCGTTGGTTTTGAGGCGGGTTTAGGTGTGACACAACGAGAAGCGACTGTTCAGTCTAAACAACATGGTGGCTTCCACGGATGAGATGAGCATAGCTATCGCGCAAGTTTTATCCGAATTAGAAAGTATTCCTTCATTGAAAGAAGAGCAAAAAATGGCACTGGAGGCTTTCTCGGAGGAAAAGATTTTTTTGCTCTTCTCCCGACTGGTTTCGGCAAGAGTTTGATATATCAACTGTCTCCGTCATAGGCTTCGTTGATCCGATTGGTTGATTTGGTAACTGCGTGTCAATCACAGCTCATACACACACATTCATTCTTTCTTGTGGGGGGAGGGGCTTAGGAGACCGTTTTGGGCTTTAGCGGAAAGGGTGAGGGACTGAGAAGTTGTCGATGTTAAACTTTTTTGGCTAAGTCCTGGATCTTCGGAATCCTACCTATGGCACCTTTAAAAAGGTACAATATGTAACATTTCCAAATTAAAATGTCTAAAAACGACTAGACTTATGTTATATATTTTGGTGAATTGTGTACTTACATTATGCCATGTTTCCACCAATGTTCAAACTCAGAGAAATCTATCAAGGTAACGGCCATGATCCCACGCTACTTCACATCGTCACTCAACTCTGTCTTTTTCATAATTAATAAAACACCATCAGCAGGACAGTTTCTTTAAGTTAATAGATCTTTATTTGATTTCTTATCTTATGCATTCTCATTCAAAAGGCATGAAGATAGAAAAGGAGACAGAAAATGGACCATGGATATAAATATACAAAGAGACAAAATCTTTACAATAAGTAACATTACATAAAGGCTTAAGCTATCCATATGGACACGGGGCACAGCACTTTGGATTACTAAAGTTACTTACACCAGAAGCCACAGTGGACACGGCTACATGGTGGTTAACCATGAAACTTCATGCAACTGCCCAAAATTCAAGCTGTGTCTTTCCTTCATTCACAAACAATAGAAAAGTTAGATGTATGTGCATTATCTTCCCTCCCCCTTTGGCAATACTAAATTTACAAAACTCAGCCCCAGTGTTTCTCTGAACATGTGTTCACTGTTTCTCCCCTTGGTAACTGCAAATACGGAAACCCAAAAATACAGACGGTGTAACTCATGTATATACAGCCAGTCGTCACTGTTAAATACAAGATAAGTACCATGCTACAGATCAAAGAACTCAGACTGGTCCATTAAAAAGAGAAGCACAGTAGTACAGTCAAGTACGAGAAGACAGAATAGGCCACATCGGTCAGAACTGAAACCGGTCTACTTCAGTTACTTCAAGTATCCAATTACATTTAAAACCCCATCTAAAATCAACAGCTCTAAGAATCCACATTCACAAACATTTTAAAATTGGCACAAACTCTGGTTAAGTATTTACTGAAATGTGCAGATTACCAAGAGTTTTTGTTCTCTAAGTGCACAGAAGTCAAGAAGCTAGTGCAATAATATAATAATAATTAATAACAACAACATTGATTTTAACATAATAAATAAGGGAATACACAACTGATATAAAGAAAATATGGTTTAAGAGGAAACAAGAAGCTAAATCAAACACAAAGGACAACATCCAACAATCAGCAGAAACAATGAGCCACAATCTTCAATGTTGAAGATTAACAAAAGGCACATGCGCAAACGCACACACGCACACTATGTACCAGCCAATATATGCACATGCTTAGGCACAGATGTTTAGTATGGGATCTGGTTTTGGTAATACTGGATCATGTCGTAGGTTCTACTCCTGTGAAGACAAAAAAAAAGCAGTTGGGCAAATGTGAATAATGCTTTCTGGAAACCAATATTAACAGGAATAGAAGAAGAGTATGTGAACCGTTTCGGTTATGTACTGACCTGTTGCTGAGGAAGCAGTTCTGGATGACTTTGATGATGAAGGAAGCTGCATCTTTCTCACTCAAACCAGGGTTGAACCGCTGCCTGGATGTGGGGAAAGAGAGTATGAGCAACAACAGCAAATGACATTCAAACTGCTTATTATCATTCACACTGACACACACATGCAGACACATCGACATGCCTGACTCACTTGAGCAATTTGATGGTCTGTCCTCTGAAGCAGGGAAGTCCAGTGTCCAGCATGAGTGTAACCAAGGAGACCACTCCATCCATGTAGGGCCTGGTTTACCAGAGGAACTTGTCTTAATGTTACATGTCAGCCATCTTTATAGCACAATGAACACTCGCTTTAGTACTGCTGCATACTCACCTGACAGCCAAGTATCCCCTCACACACATCTCCATGAACCATTTGAAGGGTGTCGCCTCCATCTTCCCACCCATGATCATCACCATCTCATCTGTCAGCTTGATATCTGGCTCCCAGCCGAGGTTCCCACCAGGAGAGCTTTCAAAAATGAACCCAAAGTCTAGAAATACACAAACAAACCTTTTTTTTAATGCTCATGGATCATGTAACATGGAGATAATGTAGGGCACTATCAATACAAATACAATCACTCAAAACATTTGGTAAAGACTGCAGACAGAATGATGCAAAATAAAAGCTTAGGTTACAGAGGGTTATAATTCCATTATTGTCTCAACAATGGACTGACATTTTCAATAAAAATTGTCAAAAGTTTGGATGCACTTTGAGAATCTTAAGACAACCTGTGCTACCAACCATTTTCACATTTTTTAATGCATCTTTCTCCCTTCCATGTAACTATTTGTTTCTATCAGTATATAAAGATAGTTAGGTCTAAAAGTCAGTTTAAAACCTTTTTAAGATTGGTAATCCATGACACAATACGTACCGATGTGGATAAGGTGGCCCTGGCTATCCAGCATGATGTTGCCGTTGTGTCTGTCTTTTATCTGCAGCAGGAAGAGCAGCAAGCTGTAAGCTGCCATACTGCGGATGAAGTTGTACCGTGCCTGAAAAGAGAAGTGTTGGAAAGAATATCAGTTAAACTGTTAGTAAATACAATATGTGAGCACCGAGACATATGGTAGAGTGTTACAGGTGTAAATGACTGACTGATGACTGGAAGAGCCTGCATTTACCTTCTGGAACGCTAATGTGGATTCATCTCCATACTGGTTCCTGAAATAGTCGTACATGCCAAAGTCAGTCTGTCGGCCCAGCTGGTCACGAGACTTGCAGTCTGGGATGCACTCGATCACTCCACACTGTGGTGGAACATCAGAAAATAGGAAGAATGAGAAGTACATAGATTTCAGGGGAGAGTTAGGAATTAAAAAAAATAAAACATTTGTTTTTGACATTCAGTTGCTCCTGTCAGGAAGTAATATAGAGTAACATAGGAAAAGTTTTATATGAACTTACTCCAGGGGCTGTGGCCACCACCCTGTAAGGAAACACATAGAGATCCAGGCCGACCAGCTGGAAGATGTTCTTAAACAGGCTGATGATCTGAAGAGCCAGCATGTCCTGTGAACGCAAAGGATGTAATTGGTAAGGGAAGGAAAGAAAAAAATCAAGTCACTTCAAAACAAGATATCATGAAATAGAGGGAAGATAGCAGTGCAGTAAGTGAAGGGAGAGGAGTGTGAAACTGAGACCTGTCTGCAGTCGTCTCCCACTTTAAAGATGGCCGCCTGCCAGCAGATTCTCTTGGCCTCCTCTTCACTCTTCGCCTCATCTCCAGAATCTGAGCTACACTTTAGACCTGAGGGGAAGATGTCATGACACACTGTTTGTCTGTGCACAACATTTGAGAAATAAAATATCTACGTTAAGTTCATTTAACATTAAGCAGTACCTTCTTTTTCCAGCTCACTGACTCCACACCTCCTAACTTTAAACTTGGCCAGGTAGGGAGCTTTGGCAGCACTGAATAGAGGGGGACAAAAAAGTGCTTTTGTAAGTTCAGTGAAGCTGTCATATTTCTTTGTGAATTCTGGTAATATTGGTTATGAGCACTATAGAAGATGGTTTTGAGGCCTACCTCTGCATGGGGGTCCCAGACTTGTAGTCTATATCCAAAACTATGGCCTCTGGGTTACTAGGAAGATAACATCCGGGTTGGACTTTGATCTGTGACATGGCTTCCAGGCAGGCCCTCTTCCTCTCCTCCCCTTTGGGAAAAGGTCTGATGAAGACAAACAAAAACAACTTGAACACACAGTTTCCACACTTCTATGACTCACTTTACTGAGAATAGCATGCATGGGTATCTCACTGAATGACTTCAGACCATAAGTGACAGTCGGGCTCTGCTGTTATTCACAGAGGGGAATCACTGGGGAAGAGAGTGATAGAGATTGGAAGCCAGGGGACAGTCTAAGTTTGTTCTCCAGATAGTTGCAATTAGTGCTGTAACGAGGGCTGAGGGGGATTTTGTCTGTCGCTAGTGGGCTAACAAAACACCCTCTGTTAGAGCCAGCAATAATGGGGCCTGTCACAAAACTTCCAGACCGGTGCATAATCAGAGAGACAGTACAGCAACCAATAGCTAAATAAATGAACAACAAAGGGATTTAGAGAATAGACCACAGGTGGAACAAGGCAGGGAAATGAACAAAACATCTTGGCTCAGTGGAACGCTTGTTATCACTTCATTAACACCTTGAAGTTGCCTAGAGGGTTTCGTTTAACAGTAAAGTTAAACTGTAGTGTTACTTTGAGGCCTTCCTAAATCTTCCTAGTTTCTTTCAATGTCCCAGTCAGATTATGAGAGTATTATATGGCATCATTACTTAAGATGGCATTTAATTGAGGAAGATAGTAGTGATATAAAAGTGATTAAAACGAGATGATGATGACAATAGGACAATGGGATATAAAATGAAGCGAAGCAGAGAGGAGAAGACAAATACCTCAAGGTTATGTCTTATAGTAAAGGGATTGCAGGCCTATTCAGGCCTTGTTGCAGCTCAATAACAAAATTAGCATTTCCGTTAGGGCAGTAGACACAGCCCTTAATTTGTAAAATGGTTTTAAAAGCAGTCCCAGTGCCCCCAAACAATCCCAACTCTCACCTGCACAACTAAAACTGTCAAAAACACACATTTGAGTAAATGTTCACTGTCATGGAACCTCAATCAAATTGCAGGTGTCTGATACTTATATTGAAGTGAAACCAATGGATATCTGTGGGAAATCAATCCAAAATGTTAAAATGTTTGGAAAAAAGTGCAGCAGTAATGCAAAGAATATGCTACTGTAACTAATGGCATTAAACATGCTAAATGCACAGTATAGTCCCTAGAGTCCCTAGAGTAGCCAGTTCACCTCCTGGGCACTGCCAAGGTGCTCTTGAGCAAGGCACCGGACCGCCTGTTCAGCAGTCGCAGCCCACTCACTCTGACATCTCTCCATTAGTGCATGTATAGGACCTGAGCATGTGTGTGTATTTCAGGCCTGTGTGTAGTGTAACAACAGAGTGTAAAATGTAATTTCCCCACTGGGGATCAATACAGAGTATAAATTGTATAAATTATTAATTATTAAATAAGAAGAAAAAGTGAAGTGTGTTTATACTTGATAATGGCTGACACATTGGTGATCTTGTTGAAGAAGTCAAACTCTCTCTGGTAGAAGTCTTTGGCCGGGCCAGACAGAGAGCCGGTGATCTCCTCCACCATCTGCTCCAGCAGCTCACCTATTTCAGCTGCAGGGAGAGAGAAGGTTGTAGCTTCTTGTATGTTCACGTGTTGTGGTGTAGATGTGTTGAGTCAGTAAAGAGATAGTAAGGGTGAACATCTCACGGTCTTTCTGGTTTCCTTCCTCGTCCAGGTATATGTTGGTCTTCATGTTCCAGATGAACTGGTGAGCCAGCAGCTGAGACTTCTGAGCGGCCCACAGGATGTACTCTCTCACATAACCCATCTACACCGGGTTGTAAAAGGAAAACAAGACAAGGAGAGTTCTGAAAATGTCATAATCTGAAGATTTGTGGGCTTTAAATGCATTTGCGGACTCAAAAAAACCCTGATATTTACCTTGTCGTAACGAAGTGCTTGGACAATTTGAGGAATGTAAAACAAAATGGCATCCTAGAAACAGTGGGGGAAAAAAAATATTTTACAAGAAAAAAAAAGAAAAAGAATTGCCATAAATGTGTCACTGCATACATATGAAACACAGTGTCCCCTAAAATAATGGGCGCATTCCTTTGGCTTATTAGTCACAGTTTTATCAAATTGTATCAGTGCTGTCTGAACACCATTAGGCAGTGATGGAAGAAGTACTCAGATCGGTTACTTAAGTAAGAGCAGTTACACCACAGTGTAGAAATACTCTTACAAGTAAAAGTCCTGCATTCACAACTTTACTTAAATAAAAGTCCAAAAGTATTAGCATCAAATGGCCCATTATATATATATATATATATATATATATATATATATATATATATATATATATATATATATATATATATATATATATATATATAGCCTGAAAGGTTCCATCCTATAATAATACATCATAATGTATTATCTGATTTTTTTATTATTATTAATCTGAATCGACAAAATAACTAAGAACTAAGGTTATAGTAGAAGAATAAAGAAGCTAAAAAGTACCTAAAAATAGTACTTAAGTACAGTACTTGAGTAAATGCACTTAGTTACTTTCCACCACTTGCCATTGGACATTTTAGCATGAATTCTAGACCCCTGAACATACTACTACCATCAACTCTTTCTCACACTTTTAGCAAAATCAGTTCTAATGGTGTTTAATACTGTATGCTACTTGAGGAAATAGCAACAGCTGATTGTGTATGTGTTATGTATTTATGAACGTACAGGAGGAAAGGAGCGGAGTACTTTGACCCCGTACTGGGCTGTGAGGGGGTGAGGAGGGTACATAGAGGAGAAGTAGGACAGTCCAGTTGGGGGATCTGCCGGGGCCCAGCACAGGACATGACTTAGCTCTGGAGAGTCGGCATCAATTGTGTGCCACGTCACAAGGAACTGAAGACAAACGAAAAAAAGAGTGAAAATAAATTAAGAAATATATAAAAAAAATGTTTCAAGTTCAATAATTTTTTCTGCTCCTCTTGCTTGGTGTGTGTCATCTACAGAGTCTTACTAATACCATTACCTTTATTTATTCTCCTTGCCATATTATGTTCTTTACAGTAACATTATAGTTTACTTTTCCATCAAATAACTACAATTGCCATAGACAATATTATTGTTGTTCTGTTACGTAGTTTTGTACATGTTGTTTACCAACAAAAATTTAAATGAAGTTGCATAAAAAAATACATAAAAAAAAGATTCAGGTTCAAGCCAACATTTAAATCAATACTTTCATAGGTTCTACTATTATGCGCAGCATGCATCACAGGATCCATATTTCCGCATCAATCTGACGCAAGGTTGTGACCCCCAGCCTGACAGTGGGCTAACTAGCCTCCAGAGGAAACTGTGTTTATTAGTTACTAAAGTGACTGGAATAAACAACTATGAGATGTCAAGGAGGATCAGCCCATAAATTATGGTGGCCTTTGGGGAAGGCCGTGCTCTGCCTCCCTTGCTTCTTCTTCAGACAGGTAGGAGGCTCATTAAGTGTTCAGTCAGGGAGACATAAATAAAGAGGACTAGAGGAAGCTAGGGAAAGAGACTTAAACAACACCAACATGTCTTAAGGGGCATGATTATGGCTACTTGAAAGTAAAACACTGAGTAACAAAAACAACTTTTTTCCATTTAAGTTTTGTTGTAACTCAACAGAAATGCAGTGGTGGCAAAACTTAAAAAGTCAGGTCAGAACAAATTTCAATCCTTAAAGTCAATGGTTGCCAAAATTCCAGCCTAAGATGAAAGTGGATTACCTACGGCTATAGATGACTACAATGGCTCAATATAGTGTGTCCACAGAAAACATTAGGATAGGAATTTGTCATGGTACAGCTACAGCAAATAAATCTCACACCATGTGGCTATGTTAGTAAGCATGTAGGAAGCTATGCTGTCTATTTTCATAAAGCCTGCTGTATTACACATGCACAAGCAGAGTTTGGCCACACAATATGTAGGGTTCATTGTGCTAGTTCCTATATAGTGTTTCACTTTCTTTTCTTTTTTCAATCTTGTCCAGCTCCTTAAACCTCGAAACTCATCGACAGTTACAGAACTTAAACCTACTTTGTGTAAGCTTGTCCCCAAGCTTTTATGATTATCTGCTCAAAATACTTCAGAATAAAAGCACCATGAATGAAACTAAAAAGATGGCAGACCCAACTGCCATCCTGTTGTCTGTAGTGGCAGGCGGAGGACCTCACCTTGACTGCTTCTGGAACATCACACACAGCAGCTGGATCCATTCGCACTAGGCGAGTCACCTCTGAGACAATCGCCTCTGTGTTTTTAAATCTGAAAAACAAAACAAAATTGAATAGGTGCATGCCCAATAAAAAGGACTTTGGGCCCTATCTTGCACCCGGCAGAGCGCGGCGCAAAGCCCAACACAAGTGTCTTTGCTATTTTAAGACCGCCCAGCGCCCACGTCGTTTAAATAGCAAATGCACCTGCGGCCATCTTTGTGCCCATTGGCGTGCTGGTCTTACAGGGAGGTGTGTTCAGGTGAATTATTGGTGTATTGCTATCTTGAGGCAGCGGAAAGTGATCGCGCTATTGACCAACAAAAACCTGGTTTAAAGTCAACATTAAAGTCATTGTTATTTTAACAGCAAATTAGTAAAATGCTCCTAGGCTTAAGCACAATGCGCGTGCACACAATGCTCCAAACATGCAAAAGATTACAAATAAAAAGATTACAAATAAAAATATTATGGTGCAAACCTGCCATTATAATAGCAATGCGCCAAGTTACAAACGCGCCTGGCTTTTAAAGGGAATGGGAGATGACACTCTGATTGGTTTCTTGCATGTTATGCCAGAAACACACCTATGAATTAATGAAGACACTAAGTACAACCCTTGTGAACCATGCGCCCGGTGCACAGACCCTTCTTTCCGCAGTCAAACTACCAAAAGTGGATTTGGACACGCCCTGCGCTTCACGCCGTGCGGATCGTTAAAAAAGGGCCCTTTATCTGTTCAGATATTTTGCACTTGTTATGTCATAAACGTGCATGTATGTGTATAAAGTACATTGTGTATGAATAAAGTTGTTTTGTTTATTTTTTTCAACAAAAGAATCACTTAAGTTACAGTCCTGTAACTAAGCCATAGTGTGTGTAACAGCTATTTGTTGGTGAATATATTATGCACAATAAATTAAAGGGTAATATTTGCATTATCTGTTGAGGATATCTTCATTCAGCTAGAAATTGTAGCACACATGAGTGGTGTAAGATGATTTCATACTGAATTGTCTGCCACCTTTGTGTTGTAGTTAATCATTCAAATACTTCTTGCTGCAGTAGAGGGCAATACAGTGTAGATGGTTATGGGATTTCAACTTAAAAAACAGTTCACTTTGGATGCTATTGTTAAAGGGTTTTTTGTGAGACAAAATCTATTACACTCTCGGTTTGACACTGATTGAAACTTGGGGATGTAATGCATTGTGTTTCTCTGTGTACCTGGCAGGCAGCTGTAGGGCAAGGTAAGGTGCTATGCTCCAGGCCAGGTTGATGTTGTCCTTCCACTGTTTCTCTGTCAGACTGATGTATTTGGACCTCCAGTTAGCAATGCTGGTTTCCACCGACTGTTCAGTAGCAATAGCAAGCTCCTGAGTGGATAATGGGTTGTACCATATTGTCAGCCGCTCAATCTCGCTGGCCTAAAGAGAGACATAGAGGGGATGGGATTCATAATAATTCACCAATAGGATGTCAAGTATAGAACTACATGTAGAAATGTTTGATGTAATTCTCTCTGTTACCACATATTTGTGAATATAGATAGTGGATGAGAAAATGTAGTGTAGTACCAGTAAAGCCAGTAAAAGAGTCCGGCGTTTCATGTAGTACTTGTGCAGCTGTGTGCCTCTGTTGCTTTTTTTAGACAGTCCTAAAACAGGACAGGAGCAATACATCAGTAATATATTGTGACAGCGGAAATATTATATTATTCTTATTTCATCTATAAATAAGAAGCAGATGTAAGTTAAGTTTCACTGTGACCATCTTTGCAGCATATGGTGTGTTCCAGCACAGCTGTTGTAAGTTTCTCCTGTGTGTGTTTTACCTGATTTCTTGGATATGGTGGACATCCCGGAGGACAGAGGATAGGTGTTGATCCATCCCTGAGTCACCTGCTGCCTCTGGCCCATAGCGGCATCAAGACTGTTCCTGCTATCTGCCCCTGCCACGACAGACAGGCTGTTCACAGACATGTCTTGGGGATCTACACAAAGGAAAATCAAATCCATGTATAAGGTGTGAATTCTCCTGCTATGTGTCAGTTTCTAATTCAGTTAATATTACTGATAAGATAAGACCACTGTTGTACTGTGTTGTACCTGGGGGAACCAGTTGGTTGGCAGCCAGATACTTTTTATCAGACTGCAGGCTGGCATAGAACTTGATCATTATACTGATGTCTTCTCTCAGCCTCTTATCGGTCTGAGTGGGAAATTTGGGAGTGGCACTACACAAAGACAGAGATGGCAAAGAAGTTAGTGGACAGAGAACTTTTACAGTTTTCTTTTTTTGCCTACAAAACAGATTTGAATGATATTTTTTCCTACCTGAAGTAGTCAAAAGCCGATGAATAGATCTTCTCTCGCAGAACATTTCTGATGGTGGCATTTGTCACAACATCAGAATGCAGAAGAGTCAGACCAAGAGTCAGCAGTCTGAAATAAAGCAAAGTGATGACACAATAGTCTTATCAAGTTTAGGATTTTTTTTATTACAGCATTTGAGATTAAACCAATTTGCTGTTGTGATAATGAGACACAGTACCTAAATCTTGGTCCAATGGCAGCAACATGTCGGTTCAGGCTGCTTTTGGGCCCTCCGACACTCAGAGAAAGAGATCTCTGCAAAATGGAGGTGAAAATCTCCACCTGGTCAGCACTGCTGTACTTGGCTATCTCAAACCTCTGCACCAGAAACTGGAGGGAGAAAAGAGAGAATGAATAAAGATGTGACAGTGTCCAACCCTTTTACCCTTAAAATAATAAGCTTAACTACATTTTGTGAAAAATGCATCAACATTTCAGAGCCTTTATTGTAGCATCACACCAGTGGATTAGTGAACATAAGCATGTTGTGTGTATTACAGACATTTAGTTCTGTTATCTCTCGATACTGAAGTTTGAAATGACGGTAACATTAAGTTGGCAATAGAGACGACAAAGAAATTAAATACAAAGCAGTAGTTTATGTCTGCCTGTCACTGACCTCTATCCAGAGGAAGTGAGGGATGACGTCAGGTTCACAGGGTGCAGGTTGACTCTCCTCTGATACAGCCAGAGGGCCGGCCTCTACCTTAGCCTCCGAAAACAAGCCCATCTTCAGCTCTACCGTCATCTGCCAAGCTCCTGCCATCTCCCGCATAAACTAGGCAGGTAAGAATTAATCTATCTTACAACATATCTCAAATCAAGAATCACATTCATGTAACAAATTATTCCTATCATTTTATGAAAAGTGATAAATATACTCACTGGCACTTCCACCCCGTTGTGTGCAGCCAGGAGCCATTCCCAGCAGGCGATAGCAGTTTCCATGCCATGTTCTGTAAACATCTTCAGAGGAGACCAACACAGATGGTGCAGGAGCTGAGGATTGCAGTCTGAAAGACAAAATATAGAAAATGTCCATAATTGAATTATAACAAGAAACAACCAGGACTATTGCTGAAAGATATTTAATACAAAACTAAATGATGCAGAGCTGCTCACTTTTGGTAGTTATAAGCAAAGCGGCCATCTTGAACATGGCCTGGGTGAAGGCCTCTGGGTCTTTTCTGTCCAGAGCACTGGTCATCTGATAGATCATCAGCTTGGTGAGGTCTGACTGGCTGTGAGTCGCCTGTGAGAACTGGATCATACCAGCCACCTACACAGCACATAAACAGACAGGTATGAATCATACTGTATGCAGAAAGCATAGGAAAGTCACATATTCTTAATATTTATAATATTGAGACTTCACCTCTCCTGTGTAGCGGTTGCGCAGGTTGAGGGATGCCATGAAGTTGGAGTAGTCCTTCTTCACACATGCAGGTCTCTCTGTTAACTGGGTGGTCTAATGAAAAGCACAGTTCAGGGTCCACTTAGGGCAACACGGTCACAAGCTAGGAAAGTAGATTTGTAGCTGTACTGTAACACTTCTGGCTATACTGAAGCTATCATGCCTGAGCCCTGCCTCTCTGTATTTAGAGATCTGACCAACCTGAGGGAAAGCAGCCTATGGTTGGCCACATGGTGGAGGACAGCACCAGCATAACCAGTTAGCCAAATGGGCAACCAGCCAACCAACCCACCCGTCCATTGCAGGTAAGTAACCAGGTAACCAGCAAATCCGCAAACCAGCCAAGCAACCAGGTAGGTAGTTCGATGCAGTTTAACAAAGACAAAATACAAATAATGAAGCAAATGAAAAGACAGATATAGCAAAATGCAAGCCCATGAACATAAACGCACTGCATAGCAAGCAAAAAGATGTCACACAGACTAGTAAGCATGCACACACGGACATACAATGCTATACTAGACTTCCAGTGTTTCCAGAACCATAGAATATAATAAAAGACATATGTGCAAAAAGGATACAAGACACTCCTGGTCAGTGTTACCAAAACTGCAAAGACTTTGACAAAGCAACTTAATAGCACATTTGTTAACCGAAAAAGCCAATTATGTTGGACAAATGTTAATAAGCATCCAATCAACAAGCCTGTAAGGCCAAAGCAGTCTGTTCCAATAATGTTACCAAAGTACTGCGTCCTTCTTGATGCCTCAGGAAGTGACAAGGCATTTCTTACCAACTCACAAGGCATCCTCAATCCTCTAAAGAATTGTAACCGACCTTACAAAAATCTTTGGTAGGACTGTAAAAACAGATACTGTGCTTTTGTTGTTGTAATGTTCAATAATGTGTGTCTAAACAATGTTTTCAGTATTTTTTTACGAGACACACTGACATTTGTTCTGCATTTTTTAAATATAATAAAATGTGACAGGTAGCTCGTATTTACCTCACCAACCTCACCATTAATTTGGGCTGTGTAACGTTTTCTAAATTCAAGACCGCCCTTAATCTGGGGAAAGGGCCCGTGTTCCATGCATGTGTGTGTGAGACTCACGCCTAGTGTAGTACTCTGTCTGTTGTAGCCTGCAAAGTGCAGTATGCTCTCTGTGGCCATGGCCAGGCCAGTGTGCTGGGACAGTCCCGACACCCAGTTCTGATGCTTGTTCAAGTACTCCTGCACAACACACAAAATACAGGTAAGATATAGGAATGGACAAAAAGAGAGAAAAGGCGGAAAAAGAGAAGCAGTAATAGAACAACAATGACAAATATCCTCTATAGTCAAAATATACAATGACTTCCCTTAATAAACTAAACTGATTTAAGTAATTTGGAGTATTAGGTTACTATTTTTATAGTTACTGTAGCCGAAGCAGTGTTGCTTAAACTTTATTAACTTTCAAAACCATCAATGCCTTTTCTTAGACTTACTTCCAGTATAGCTTTTGTTTTGCTTCTTTTATTAGTTTTGTATAATCAAAAGAAATCAGTAGCTACAATTAATATAACCCCTCTGAGTGTGTGCTGACCCTGTCTTAAACTCCCCAGCTCTGTTGATTTTTCTGATGCCAAAGAAGAGATCTCCACTCTGAGGAAGTAAGGAAACTCACCTGTAAGTGGGACTTTGTGACTGAAGGGGCCCATTTCATTGCCTCTTTCAGGATCTCACCACAGCGAGCAGCAAAGTCCTTCACTATGCTCTATAAGGAGACAATGAAACCAGAATGTGACCATTTAAGAAATACAAAAGGGCTGTTAGACAATCAGTTTCAATAAAATGTATCCCAACACGTCGAGATGAGGCAGACTCTTCCTTAAAGATTTCTATTGGTACATGAATTTAAGATGCTTACATCATGAAAACATCACATTAAAATCCATCACAAAGGATAATTTAGCTGATGAACAGATTAAACAATCCAAAAAGAGCAAAGACTGAGCAAGAAAGAGGCCACAACTGTCTTTAAAACCAATACTGTGCTGTCCTCTAGTGGTCATAAGTGTAATAAGTCCAAACTCACCTCTCTGGCCTCATATGTGTCAGGAACAGTGATCCTGTACGGGGTGTCTGGGATGTCATAGTACGGCTGATCCTTGTGGATGTCCTAAATAAACCGAGAAGAAATTTGTTGCAACTGAAGCTTATAGGTGCACCTAGCTAAACACTTCCCATGCTCTTTAAGCAAAAATAATTCAAACTCTGCTTTTGTTCCACCAAATAACACTTTTATTCTTTGACTAATAATGTTGACAAAAAGCTGCACCAGAGGAGAATATTCCACATTGGCTCTGTGTTGTTCACACCAGCCCTCCACTCATACTTACAGCACTTAGTGATAGAGAGAGTGTTTGCAAGATGTCCAACATGGTCTTCAACACACGACCGCTCCAAAGCAGATGGGGGAATCTAGTAAAGGTAAGACACATGAGAAATAGGATTCATACTGTACATAACATGATGAAAAAAAAGTGTAGGCAAACAAGGATCTCGACCACTCACGTCTCAGCCAATCCAGAAAGGTATTTGTCCGCCACTCTGCGAATCCTCTTGTGGGTGTGGTTAAAGTTGATCAATAAGAATTGGGCATGTCGCTCCAATTCCTCCTCGTGCTCTTTGGTCTTGGGCTAAAAACATGACAAATATGATTATTATTTAATGATACTGATAAAAATAAACATACAGTCAACAAGACGTCCAAGCCTTTCGAAATTGTTTGCTATCACCCCAAATTTGAAGAGAAACCATACTACCTACCTTCTCAGCCATCATCTGGAGAAAAACATCAAACACCTTATCGCTAACACAAATAATGCACTGCATCATGCCTGCAAAGAAAGAAAAAAAAAACAGGGAATTTGAGAAAATGAATTACACAGCATGAGGATAAGAAAGACCAGAGATGAACGGGTGTAAAGCCCTCACCAGATTTGTCTTTCTGGATGGCTTTGTCTTCAAAGTACCGAAACATGACCTGAAACCTGTCAGGATCATTGGATCGTAGCATCCTGGAAGAGTGCAAGAGAAAAGAGAGGTAATACAAAGTTTCATAATCTGACCACACAATGAACAAAAAATGAACAATGTGAACTGGATACAGAAGTGTAAAAGGAGCTGACCGCATGTATTCCAGTCTGTAGACTGAGAGCAGGTACGTGGACATGGCAAAGTCAAGCTTATTAATGAGGGCAGATCCTTCAGGAGGTGGGTCGAGGAGATTGCTGATGGTTGCTCGCAAATCGCTCAACTCGGCCTGGTGGACAGAAATGGACAATTAAAAGATAAGTGCTGGTGTTTCTGTTTTCAAAGGTACTAAGGGGGGGTCTATTTATATGCTGTACCGGCGTGACTGTATCATTTTTCAGGGCAGAGTTATATTGCAGTTCGGAGCGAAGAGGTTCTCCACTGGGAAAGGTGAGAAGAGGAGACGTGGTAGCAATCTCACACACACCTTCATACCACTCCTCTGGCCAAAGCCCTGAAAAGACAAAATATATTCATCCAAAAAAATACAGGAAGCCCCTGGACTTCAATGACACTGATGTTGTATGCTAATATTTCAGATTTGATTAAGGTATTTAGAGCTGTGAAAAAACACTCTTCAGTATGGTTATGGTTATATTTGGGTTGATACTGATGACAGAAAAAGCCAAACATCTGTCTTTATCTTATTTAATTAACCCTTTTATCAAAATCCTAACATATTTCTAAATCTCCATAATTACGTAAAGTTACATTCACTACATTATCACAACAGCTTCTTGTAACTCTTCTTGCGATAGCCTGGGCAAACACGTATAAGAAAATAAGATCTATAACCAACAAATGAAGGCAATGGAAACCTTGATGTTTTGACACTCCACACAGTTCATAGCTGAGTTTCAAAATGTCATCACTGAACAGGGAAACAAGTTTGTGATTTGAAGAAGCTATTTTACCACTTAACCAAAATCAGACCTCTCCTACTCATTTCGAGCAATATGGTGCAAAAGTGCAGAACTTTTGACTAAACATGTAGCATTCTGACATCAGCTGCTCACCCGAGCCTTCCACAGCAAAACCCATGACCACAGAGTACAACCAGAAGTCCCTGAACAGCTTCTGGAGACGGGGCTTGGCCTCTTTTATTGGCGGAAGCCGCCTGGTCAACTGTGAGTTAGAAAAATGAACACAGGAAAATGGTGAAAAATGTAGAGCAATTAATGTTGCATTACTCAATTTATCACATTCTTTAGGAGTGGTAAAATAGGAATTCCTACAAATACAAATAGCTTAAATCTTTTAAGATATGCTGCACACTGAATAAATAAAGATACACAAATCAAATGAATAAACAACTGCAAAATATCTCTAACCAGACTACAAATCCTTCAGTAGGTAATTAGTATTACATCCTCTTAACAGATTATTGTGAAGAGTTAAAGATTTAAGTCAGTCACAGCACTTTTTGGTCTGTTTGATCTGGTCTATTTGTTCAGGAGGAGCCCACATCAAAGTTCAGTTTAGTATTCAATTCTTTGCTCTTAGTCCTACAAACAGGAGCAACACAGCACTTCCCGCCAGCACAGTAAAGGTAAGACCTTTTACAGAGTGAGACTGCTATTAAGAGAGTTTTATATCAAATCTTTTTGTATTTTTAGCAACTAAAGACATCATTGTATTCCTACAGATTTATTCAAACATCATTTTATCGAAATCTTCTAAATGTTGATCAGATGATTATTAGGCCATACTAAATGTCTATTCTCTCTGCCTCAGCCTTCAGCATGTGGGTCATCACCGTCATGTCTGTGGCCTGTCTGCTGGTCAGTCCATCCCTGGCTGGGATTAAAGACCTCAGCTCTCACTTCGCTGACCCTGAACCAGAACCCAGAGGCTTTGAACCAGGGGGGGCAGTGGATATAGAGGCCATCCCCTTGGAGTTCCACAAAGAAAACACTGTTACTAATGACCTAGTTTTGGATGGCTTTGAGGATGAAGATTATATTGATTTTGATAAAATCCTGGCTTTGGGCAGTGACGACTACACGTGAGTATTAACTGTTGTTACTTCTGGTGCATTACATCAAAAATAAAACGTTAAGAAAAAAAGTTGAGATGTGAAATAATTTAAAAGAGAAAAATTATATATGGTAGGCCGAGACAATTCGTTTACTTGGTGCCAACTTAGTTTTCAAGTTTTATACTTAGATTCTTAGAAGAAGAATTATATGTATGAAAGTTTACATAAACATAATAAACGTAATAAAAAATGTTTACGCATCCAAAAATATGTATAGCAATTCTAAGAGTAATTCTACTTCTGAATGTCTGGATTCTGAGTTTACGATATGTTTCAGTGAAGGGGATGAGATAGATGAGATCGCCACACCAGCCCCGGACATTGACATCTTTGCCGAACCATCTGACCCAAAGATCCGCCGTGCCAGACTCCTACGGCTGTTCCATAGTCGGTCTCGCCTCCAACGCCTCAACATTGTTAATGCCCATTTCGGTTTCAACCTCTATCGAAGTCTTCGTAACGACGTCAACCAGAGTGACAACATCCTGCTAGCACCTGCTGGAATCTCTGTCGCTATGGGGATGATGGCTCTAGGGGCAGGACCTGGAACCCATGATCAGATCTATAAAGCTCTGGGATTCGCAGAGTTTGTTAATGCTAGCCACCACTACAACAACACAACAGTGCATAAGCTCTTCAGGAAGCTGACGCACAGGCTCTTCAGGAGGAACTTTGGTTACACACTACGCTCTGTAAACGATGTCTACATAAAAAAGGATGTCGCAGTGAAAGATGCTTTCCGTGCAGAGACAAAGGATTATTACTTTGCAGAGCCGCAGTCAGTGGACTTCAGGGACCCTGCCTTTCTGGACAAGGCCAACCGTCGCATCCTAAAGCAGACCAAAGGGCTGATTAAGGAACCGCTCAAGAGTGTGGACCCAAATATGGTGCTGATGCTGCTTAACTACCTGTACTTCAAAGGTGAGGGAAAATTGGGACACACTCTGTCCTCCACCTACTTTCAAATTATGCGTATGTTGCAGAACTGTGAGGAAAGTAAAATTAGAGCACATCTGTCTGCTGAAGTAAACATATGACTCTCATTTGTTTGTATAAACAGGTACATGGGAACAAAAATTCCCCAAAGAATTGACTCACTATCGCAACTTTCGAGTTAACGAAAAGACAAATGTACGCGTGCCGATGATGACCAACAAGGGGAACTATCTGGCTGCTGCCGACCACGAACTAGAGTGTGACATTCTACAGGTCGGTGGCCTCACAACAGTTTAACATTTTAACTTGGCATCTGAAGGGTGGCAATTTCCTGACAAACATGCATACTGGTCTATAAACAAGTCAACTGGGATACATAATAATGATGTACATTTTCTTATTTTCAGCTCCCTTACACAGGAAAAATCAGCATGCTTATTGCCTTGCCTAGGAAGATCACTGGCATGAGGACCCTGGAGCAGGAGATCTCTCCCACTGTTGTCAACAAGTGGCTCAAAAACATGACAAACAGGTCAGCAGCCTTTTCCCAACAAACTAATGAATAGCTGAGAAAGCACACTGTAAATAATAATATGCAATAAACGTTTGGAAGCGCCTTAATAATTAAAGGCTTGGGTGAACATGCTGAAAATGTTTAGACCTAGTGGCGATTTAAAAGCTATACCATGAGAAAACCTTTCTATGGCTCCTTTCAGGACTCGAGAGGTGGTGTTACCTCGGTTTAAATTGGAGCAGAACTATGACTTGATTGCAAATTTGAAAGAGATGGGCCTCACTGACTTGTTCCAGGAGAGTGGAGATTTCTCTGGAATGACCTCTGAAAGGGTTTCCATGAACTGGGTGAGTAAGACTAAAATCAGTCATGAGGCAAGCATCAAAACAAAATAAAAGTGTGTTGGTCATTCAGTCACCTGGACACCTTATCAACTGCAATCAATAACAAACTATTTCAAAATAATGGAAGTCTTCTAATCTCCTTCCCCAGCTGAAGCACCAGGGGACCATCACGGTGAACGAAGAGGGCACCGAGGCTGCTGCTCTGACCCAGGTCGGCTTCATGCCCCTCTCCTCTCAGATCCGCTTCACTGTGGACCATCCCTTCCTCTTCCTGATCTATGAGCACCGCACAGACTGCCTCGTGTTCATGGGCCGGGTGGTCAATCCTTCACAGAACTAAACTAAACAGCTAAAATATACCCTTACAAATTCCGTGTTTGGTTAGAATATCCAACTAAGACATTACTGACTTTAATAGCTGGGTTACTGTTTTTAATAATAAATTACTGCTATTAGTACAATATGTATACGTACCATCAAGTAATGAGTGTGAGTGTAATGAATGTGTATGCAGTCTCTTACCTCACATTTAAACTTCACAATTCTCGTAATGTGAGTCTGTCGGAGTGACTCAATGATTATCTGTCTGTTAATGTTTTATCTCATGCAATGAGCCCAGTGAAGAAATGTGCTCAAAACGCATTATATACCTGTCATTAACCTAATGTTGTACTGTAATAACACCAGAAAGATTATGAGAATACATGAATAACACAAGGGGATAATAAAATAATATATAAAACTACTAGCCAAGACTTTCTGTGAAAATTATAAAGAGAGAGCTTTAATGAAAACATGTTATCAATATGTAATTTATTTTCTTATTTCATTATTAAATACATCTAATATATTTTAAAGAAAAACAAGGTTGTGCAGTGTAACAAAATTCAGCAGTGAACTGGTGACAGATGTTTGTACTGCAGCTAACTAAATATTTGTCGATTGTTCCCAAAAAAGGGCAGCAGCTTGTACAGACATCACATACTCACCACAGCAATCACCGGAATGAGGACTCCAAGATTTCCAGCACTACTTGATGCCTACGCCAGATAAAGAGCCATTACCAATTTACCAACATTGCAACAATTTCCTGTTGTGTTCAGATGTTAATGTATTTAAGCACGTACCTTCAGCGCTGGTCCCTTGTCTGAGGCCCTCTCACTGGCTCTCTTTCCTTCCAGGCCCAGTTGGACAAACAGCTCTAAAAGGTTCACCATCAGCTCATCCACGAGTTGCTCCCCCTGCAGGTTGGCTGCAATGTTGGCCAGAGCATTTATCACTGCCAGAGAGCAGTGCCTAGTGTAGGAAAGACGGCGAGAACATTTAAACACAGTTCCAAAAAAACGTCAATGTAAAATAAGATCAACAACAAATATTAATGTTTTCCCAACTGCATTTCCTGCTTCTACATGAAAACAGTCCCCTGTTGCAGCTAGTAATTTTGTGATCAGGGTAAGAGCAGATGCTGACCTGTAGCCATGATCTCTGTAGTCTTTGGTAGCTGAGTAGACCACTGAGCTGGCCTTCACACTGATCTGCTGGAACAGGTTCCACCCCTCCTGGTACATGTATTGCTACAAGACAGAGAGGCAGCGTAGGTTAAACTCAAGCTAAAATTAAAAATGCTTTTGTTTGCTAGCTAATCTTCTCTTACTACTTATAACATTTACACTTTTCTCAAAAATCCCATTATTACAGAGGACAGCATTTTGTAAGTGATCTGTACCTGCTGTATAATTTCAGATTCTTTTTCAGTCCTTTGTTTAATTGTAGTCTATCGCACTCTGGGTACACTGGCTGTCAAAAACCAGTTACACTCCAAGGGGTTGTCGACTAGAATACTGGAACCTATTCTTAATGCACATTGTACTGAGCAAGTAAACCGCAGCCAGCAGGTTTCCAGTAATTACAGCGTGTCAGCCATTCTGGGTTAAGAACAAAAGGGTTACATTGCTTCTATTTAAGCAACAGTGATAAGTTCAGTCTAATATAAAACATAATTATTATAAAATAAATCTGCATTCCCTCACCAATGGTTTACACATTTGAATGATCCCCTGGTGCTAATGTAATGGCCCATCTCAACCATAAATGTATCAAAATAATGGAGGCAAGATGCCCTAAGTGTTATCATTGTATCTTTGAACTCACATTGCCTGTAATGACCATGCAGCCAAGCTGGTCGATGATGAGGACATCCAGCTGTGATGGAGGCTGGCAGAACTTTTGTTGAAGGATTTGTAGGATGTGCTCCATGACTTTAGGAGTGTCTCTCAGAGCCACTGCAATGTGGCCCAGTGCTCGAATGGTGTGATCTGGGATCAGATGGGCATCCCTGGCAGAAAGACACATTGTATTTTTGGAGTAGCTGTTCATCAAGGACTTGAAAATGAATACAAGGCACAGCTAGGGCTGGGCAATATATCAATATTATATCAATATCATGATATGAGACTAGATATCGTCTTAGATTTTGGATATCGTAATATGACATGAGTGTTGACTTTTCCTGGTTTTGTTAAAGCACCTATTGTCAACCCGAGAATATCGCCGCAATATCGCTATCGAGATATTTGGTCAAGAATATCGTGATATCTGATTTTCTCCCTGTTGCCCAGCCCTAGGCACAGTGTTGCTTTTCTTCAACTGCAAATGTTACTTACTTGTCATTCTCCTGTGAAATGTATAAACGGTTGGACAGACTAGCCAGAAAGGCCTCCACTATCACATTGTCCATGGTCAGACCAGCTTTCAGACACCTGAGAGATAAGAAATACACACAAAGATGAACAATGAAAGTTAAAAAAAAAAAAAGAATATGTTAAAATCTTATCTTCAAGTCTGTGGCTGTGCCAGGTGTTTGTGTCAGACCTGCATATGTTGTCAATGGAAATGTCTCTGAGCTGCTCGTACATGGATGGCTGGTCTTTCCTGTTGGACAGGAGGTTGAAGGTGGACTGAGAGTGCTCATTGGTCACATTTATCCTAATTTCTCCTGTGCCTTAAATAAAGAGTGACAACAGCACAAAGACAAAAAACATCAACAGAAAGAGCATTAAAAACAAGTGGTTTTAAATATATTACAATTTAAAACATTGTACCCTGCACAGAAAAGAAAAGAAAAAAAGGCTGATTGTGGTCTCAAATCTGAAGAGAATGTTATCTTTTAGAATCTAACAAATTGGCAGCTAATCTATGACAACACAGTACACTGTGAAGAACCAGTAACCTGAATTGCTTTTCCAATTGTCTGTACTGTATTTACAGCAGCTAATCAATTAACACTTCAGATGTTCAGATCAATAATGGATTAGAGCTGAATGTCACTGTATCATCAGCTACAGCACTTTTGTCCTATTTACTTTTGACTCTGATCATTTGTGCTGTATTTGGGATAAGAATGTTCCTTAAATAAATGAATGAATAAAGAATGTACCTATGTTGCACTGGCTGTGATACTTATAGAGTTTTATAAGAACAGGGGAAGGAACCACGAGGAAATCCCTAAGAGAGGTAGTGGCAGAGTGAGCAACTACTGGAAACCTCTCACACAGACGACCAAGGCCCTAAAACAGAGGGGGAGACAATAAGAGAAATTGCCCAATAAATAATAGAAATGTATGACCTGCAACACAGTTCTAGGTCAGCTTCAAAACCAGGATCACCAGGATGCTCACTTATTTTTAGTTAAGTCATTTTCTGTAACATTTCTCGTCTATTTGAGCAAATATCTTAGCGTTCTGGCTACCTTGCAGTATAATACCTGTAGGCAACAGATGAGCAGGGGCATATGAGCAATGATGACTTTACTGGATGTTTTCGACTGCAGCTTCTCTGACAGTTTGGTGCACAAATTCTCAGCTCCTAAAAAAAAAGGCACCAAGAAAGAAATGTAATGCAACCATAAAAAAATAAACACATCCAGTATATGACTACTGAACACAATGCTCTGCTCTTCTACAAATTACTACCTTGCTCATCTTTGACAGCCCACACCATGAGGTCCACGCAGGCAGCGTTGGCTTGGCAACGAAGCTTGAGGGGGCTCTGTTCCACCGGCAACCCTCCCGTGTCATGAAGTACCCGCTGCAACTCTGATTGACTGCTGCTAAACTGTTCTAGTACAAAGTCATGCACTTGCCGTACAAATGATGGCTGCAAGGCTGAGAAACATGGAGAAAGTAAATATTCTACTTGATAGATCACAATATATAACAATAATTGCAGGACTGTGGGGATTTAATGCATAGTAAATAAGCTATCTATGATGCTTTACCTTTCATGTAGTATAGTGTGTCCCGCAGCATTTTGAACACACACACATAGAGAGTGTCACTGAAGGTTTTGTAATAGAAGTTGATTCCAGGATTAGACTTAACAACAAACAGAAGAGACAATGACAGAGAAGATTATTTAACTGATAATGGCATGAATTTAACTTTGAATTTACCATTTACAATTTTTTTTGTACAGACAGTAGTTACATAGTTACCTCTGTAACCTCCATCATAGTGGCGTCCAGAGCTTTCAAAAACGAGTCGGAAACAAACTTCTTCACCTGTAAATTGCCGATATGCACAACCACTGGTAAAGATGCAATATACGTAAACGGGATGGGAGACAACAGATGCAGTACCGAGGACCACAATGGAAATAAGTTTTGCAACTTTCTTGTGTTATCCTCGACAGTTTTGATAAATGTACAATGTCACTGTGTTGGCATCTTGTTATGCATTTATTTTATTTTTTACTGTCTAATAAATCAATCAATCAAAAATATTATGGTAAACTGAAAGTGGGCTACTGTACCATGCCCAGGAGCTGTCGGAGCAGTTCAACGGGCACCTCCACCTCATTTTCAGTCCCCATGAAGAGAGGAGACATTGAGAAACTCGAGCTGACTGTAGAGAAATAATAGTCAGGATCTACTGTGCTGTTGTCTGGGAGGTAGGCACCTAAAATGAAAGAGCCCAAAGGACATTAAAAAAACACCCTGGATCCATAGTATGTGATATCAAGCAACAAAAGATACACCCAAATTAAATAACTTTTACTGTATGCATGACTGTATTATTACAGCATGTGAGATATGTCTGCAGTGTACCCTAATAAATATCATTCATTTAAGATACATACAAGTGCAGATAAGCAATATGCAAGGAACTAGTTGTTACATAATGCTGATCACTCACAATGATAAGCTAGGATGAGTTGACAGAATCCAGGTTTACATTGGCAAACACAAATCTAATCAAAGCTGCTTGAGTTTCTTGAGTTTTACCTTCAAAGCAATGCGGGCCAGGGGTTGTAGGAGAGCAGGGAGAGTGGCCTCCTGGATCTGTACAGACCTATGAGACACCACATTACAGAACATTTATTTAACAACTCACTTAACGTAAAGTCATCAAAAATGACTCTCTAAAGTACGTGAGAATATTATGACTCTGCAGTCACCTCTAATTGTCTTGAACACACAAAACATCTGAATTCAATCAGCTTCATCACAACATATACACACCTGCGTAGAGGCATCCAGGTTGGTCCCGGTGGACCTGCGCAGAGTTTCACTCTGGCACACTGTAAGCAGCGAGGATGGCATGATAGAACGAAATTCATTGAAGGATCTGCGCCGCACTCCCTCTGTTTCCTCTGTGACGCAGCGGGCCGGGGGCGAATCTTTGGGGAACAGCTTGGACAACAGGGCTTCGTCTGTGTAGCTGTAGCGGCCAAATGCCCGAGTCATGCCAAGCAGGCTGGGGACAGTATACCTGCACAAGTAGACTGGAGGCAAGAGAGCATCTGTGAAGCTTTTTTTGTGTACTCAAGTACTGATGTTATGCACCTTGTTGCCATTGTGTGTGTGTGTGTGTGTGTGTGTGTGTGTGTGTGTGTGTGTGTGTGTGTGTGTGTGTGTGTGTGTGTGTGTGTGTGTGTGTGTGTGTGTGTGTGTGTGTGTGCGTGCGTGCATACCTTTGTCCTGATTATCAGGTGTTTGGCACATGTCCTGCAATGACTGCATGACCTCCATTATATTGTTCAAGACCTGGAGGGGAAACAATAACTTAGCACATCACTGCAATGCAGCCTAACCTAGAAATGATATATTATGACTACTTTCTAAACTGACCTCTTGTCGGGAGTCTAGGTCCCTCTGAGCCACATCTGCTAAAAGAGTCACTAGACAGTAGCTGAAATTTTCTGCGACTGGGAGATATTCTGAGGAGCAGAAAATGACAAGACAAAAATACCGACAGTTGAATGTCACATACGTGTGCAGCAAGAAGTGGCATTTTATGGACGGATATTAACACTATCTCAGTAAGTCTTGAGATAGTATTGAGAATGAGTAAGAATCTACTAAGTGCACAGTTACAGCAAGTAAATAGAGGCCATTGTAAAACAAAGGGCCCCACTATAAGAGGATTGTTCTCACCCTTTCCTTTCTTTCCCGAGCTTTCTTCGATCCATTGGACCCGTGGTAGCCCTCTCAATAGGCTCAGCAAGTAGGAAACAAGTATGTCTTTGTGCTGCCAGAGTGAAGAAAATCATTACATACCACAAACAACTGCACTTGTTGGCACAGAGCAGAACGTTTGCTTGCCTAACAAGCACAAAAATATGAAGTATTAATTATTTATCCCGACAATCAATCAAATCTGGGTCAAAGAAAATATATCAAACATTACTTAAAAAGTGAAGCTACCATCTCTACATAATCAGATGGCAGGTAAGATTTCCACCCTGTGTGTCAGTGTGATGAGGTTAGAGGCTTACATGGCCAGCTGCATGTCTAATCGCCAGTTTAATCAGATTATGGGAGTAAGCTTATCATGGTGATATATGGGATATACTTTATATGAGTCCTGCTGAGAGGCTGGTAGCAAAAGCAGACTAATAGTATTGATATAATAAAACTAATAATTTCTTAATATGTCATGCTACTGCATCCCTTTGTAATAAACTATCCATTAACTGCCGGGACAACCTAAATATCTAATGTTTAAAGTGATGATGAAATACACCCACTGTGTTAAAAATGCTCACCAGCTGGATTTCTTACTGACGACCACCCACCTGTAAGCCAGATTCCACCAAAAACACAGCCAACGCAATAACAGCATCTCTGCGACGCACATCTAGAGTGAACACACCACGGACTTCCACTGGACACATACATTGTAGCTTCTGGACCTGAAAGAGCAGAAAGAGATCATGAATTTATGATCTTGAAATAAACTTATGAAAGACATATGCATTGAAAGACCTGTTTGAGAGTGATTGCATGTCCAGTATTGCGTTTTGATCTTTCTAGAGTTATACCAGGAATATCAGGAAACTGCACTATTAGTTTTTACATTTATGCACACTGGTCTTGGGTTACACATACTTTATATATCTCTTTCTAACTCTGTATTATTTTGTACCCCTTAATCCCTTCTGTGGATCAATAAAGTTTACTGTTGCTATCAAGAAGGAAACCATAATCTACTATGTTGCTGCCCACTGTAACTATGTTATCATGATACAGGTATTTATGATATTCAAGATAGTCACCTCACTATGCCTTAAAACTGGTAATTCCCACACACCCAAAAACTGGACATTAGATAACCCATATGCTCCATAAATCAGCAAAACTCGGTGTATTGATGATTGCCTATATGTTTTGTTTGATAACACCCAATTTAAATATTACTTTACCCAACACAGCTTTTTTTCACTATACTCTGTATTGGCCAAAGATTTGATTTGATTTGATTTTGACCTGATCATCTCTGCAACAGGTATATGTGGTCTATCATGCTAAACAGATCGCACTGTGTGAGCATTTCTCTATCAACCTGTTTGACTGCAGTGCTGATCAAGCCTGATGCTCTGCCTGTCTGATGCAGTATTAGGCAACACACAAGCAGCGACGCCACTTTCTTCTGCATTGCTCTTTTCTTCTATTACAGGGAAAAGACCCAGCTACAATGATATACAGACGGACGCACCAAATGTTAGCTTGGCTGTCACGTCAGTGATCAAAATAAGCCACCGTCTGTGCGGAAGCGGAGCTACATCCTGAACAATTCGGTTGTTCAACGGTGCTAACGTTGGCTTATTAATACAAATGTGTTTTGAGCTCACTCGGTTTTCTCCTTTCTCACCTTTTCGACCGGTGCGGGACTGTGGGCAGCTAAAGAGCGGGCCAGCGACAGGACTGTGTTGAAGTAAAACCCTCTCGTACCGCCTCCCATTACAGACATGTTTACCACTAACTACGCTACATCAAACGAGCGAAACTGAACGAGGAGGAAAGGAAACAGACGAGCAGCGGCAACTGGCTCTGGCAGAGCCGCAGTACGGCAACTCAACGCGGACAATCTTAACGAGGGGCTTGCTTGCAGCAGGCACATAAGGGGCATTGCATTTGATTTGACCATACAAACAACATTAAAATGAGAGTGACAGGTAAACAATACACACTTTTGCTTAGTTTCATGTTTAATGATTTTATTGTAAGTATTGTAAGTGCTTACGTTTTTCTTCTTCTTTTAATTAAACATTGTAAACAGACAGACATTCAGCAGGTCATGGACATTCTTATCCTTCAATAAAATATTCAGTGTGTAATAAAATATCAATAAAATGATATATGAAAAGTAAATTAAATATATAACAAGGTATCTTAACAAATTACAAAATATTCTTTAAAATAAAACAGTGTGCGTTTAAATTTTAGTTTGTCATCAGGGTTAACGTATCGATGTACAAATTGAATTCAACAAGTTGCGTTTATATTGCGCAGCCGTTGGGAGAGCACGCAGCAACGTCACCAAACGCGTCAGGAAGGAAGGGTTCTGTTGTAGCCTGCAGCAGTCAGCTGATAAAGCATCAACAACGGTCAAAGGTTTGTCTGTTAAGTCGACCATACCTATGGTATTTACAGTTTTATTTTAGCTATCATCTAGTCTACTACAAGAAAACGTCAACATGTTGACACCGCGCCGTCCTGTATGTTTAGTTAGCTTGCAATCCTCGTTAATTAACTTTAGCTAACGTTACCAGTTGACTAACGTTAGCCAACCAACACCCCTTAGCTAAGGTTAGCTTTAACACTTTAAACATTGTTAATGTAGCAATAGTGTGAATTACTTTTCGTTAATATGACCCATTAGCTAGGTGTTTTAGCTAATTATTAATGTAAAACAGTTTGACTGATTCTCTCTCCATTGCTCAAAACTCGTTTTACTGTGTTGAAGTTGTGGCTAGTTGAAATGAATCTAAAGATAGCGTTAACTTATTTCTCTCAACGTTTGGATAGCATTTATCAAATCAACATGTCTCTGAATCTCACATTATTCTTAAAATGAGGGCTACAACTAAGCTAAGCATTATTTCCTGTATTGATACATGTATTCTTAATCTATCAATTGAGTAGCTAACCAGAGTTTGTGAAATGTCAAAAGATGATAAATGCAAGCTACCAGCCCCAAAAACACAGTAAATGGGATAATTTCTTACCTGACGAATCTGACCAGCGACCCAAATGTCATTCTTTTTTCTAAATTTGTAATTATATGAAATAAACATAAGCAACTCTTGACATTTGCAAGGCTGTATTCTGAATTATTTTTATCAATGTATTAGTAAAGTTAATTGATTTAATGAGCTGAAATCTATTATTTAATATTCTGTTAGCTAATTAAAAGTTTAATTTTGTTCCAGCTCTTCACAGTAACAAAACTCTCTGAGTGTGAAAGTTTATTCTTGACCTCAGAAAAAGTTGCTTCGATGAAGATGATCATATCTGGTCAAAAGCTCTGAAAAAGGCTAGTAGACCTTGAGTTAAGATTATTTTGTCAAAAAAAACTCTGTGTCTTCTCCACAGATGGCCTATCCTAAATCCCACAACCCGTTTGCAGATGATGACGATGAGACAGATTTTAGGCCTAAAAGTCGGGGGTTCGATGATGACCCCAGTGACAGTGGGATGAGTGAAGCAGAGAGGAGACAGAGGTACCTCCAGCAGGAAGTGATGCGTACAGCTAAGTCTGCTGTGGACAGCAGTCAACGTTCCGTCGGCCTCATCTATGAATCAGAGAAGATGGGTGTGGAAACTGCAGAGGTATGTCAAACTAATCAGCTTTACCCTGGCAGAGGCAAAGAATTGTGTTATCTCTGAGAGGGTGACAATCAACAAAAAGATTATTGTAGTGTCTGTATCTATCTACTGTATCTATCTATCTATCTCATTTAATCAATCTATGTCTCTATAGGAGCTGATGCGACAGGGTGAGGTTTTGAAGAGGGCTGACAAGATGATGGACAACATGGATCAGGACCTGAAGACCAGTCAGAAGCACATTAACAGTATCAAGAGTGTGTGGGGCGGCCTTGTCAATTACTTCAAGGCCAAGCCAGAGACAAAACCACCACCTGAGGAGCCAAAGGCCCGCCAGGCCAACGAAAGGTAATATTCAGTCCTATATTGTCAGACATCTTTTTTTTGTGTGCATAATATGGTACAAATTCAAGCTGGACAAATTGTAAAGGTATACTAAGCAGCAATCTAAGTTCATTGGCCTCCATGTTTACTTCTTTACAGCGTGCTGCTACGTCTTTATTATTGTTCTTTTGCGCATGCAGGTCAGTTTAAAACTGTGACCGGTTGACACTGGAATCTGATATGTCCACATTTAAAATAATGTGAACAGCCAAACAAGAAAAATCAGATCTGAGCAATAAATCTGAATTAAGCACTAAGCCTTGCAGTGTGAAACTAGCCAGTACATTGAATCAACAGAAAGTCCTGAAGCTCAGATGTAGTAGTTCTTCACCCATCTGGGTTTAGATGAAGAAGCAGGGTGTCACAACCTAAACCTTGTTTACCAGTCAGTTATGTATTAGGTAGATACTTTTATAGTCTTTATTGCTTTAGTATACCCATGATATTGGTATATTTTGTGGCAATGATATGTTTAATGTATCTGTGTAATGCAGACATGGGCGACTCGAGTCACATGACTTGACTCAAGTTAGTCTCGAGTTGCAAATTTTAGGACTTGAGACTTGCTTGATAAACATTCATAAAAGACTCGACTTGACCCCTCTGATATTGAGGAGGAGTTAACTTTACGATGTTAGTGCTGTTGCATGCACGGGAACCCGTTGATATGGTGACGCGCCACGCGGCGGCAGACCTGCAGTAAACGAGACTGGCTACGGCAGTTACTTAACGTCATGGATCCCTCTGCACCGAAAATAATAAAGTTTGCCTATAAGGATTACACATCTGACTAAACTAGGCACACGCATACATACACAAACTTCTCTCTCTCTCTCTCTCTCTCTCTCTCTCTCTCACACGCGCAGACATAAGTATGTGAATAAAGGCACACACAACACACTCTGCACTCTCACGCACATACACACATTTAAAAATAGACACTTTTGTATGACTTGTGACTTGCTTGACCAAAGCTATGACTTGACTTGACTTGATTGATTGTCACACAAAATGACTTGGACTTGCTTGAGATTTGAAGGTTAAGACTTGAGACTTGCTTGTGACTTGCCCATGTGTGACTTACTCCCATCTCTGGTGTAATGTATGATCCATTGCCTCATCAGTAGGTAAATGTCTACCCACCACATACAGATCACTATGTATTTGAGTTTTCTGCAGCCAAGTTGGAGATCACATTTTCCAATATAGCCATCATAACAGTGACTCAGAATGTTTGACTAATGCTACCGTAAAATCTGTGCTTTTTGCCATTTCCAGCTTCTCGTCATTGACTGTCCTTCACTAAATGGCTCAACAATGCTTATCTGACTTTCTCAGATTACAGAATGCCATGTCCAGCAGCAGAGAATATGAAGATAAGTACCAAGCCAGCCACCCCAATTTAAGAAAGTTGGATACAGAAGGTAAGAGTTTGCACAAGAACCTTAGCATGGCATAACCATACCACAAAGTGTCTGCCACCATTCCAGATTTCTATGTTCCAGGATTTGGAGCTTCTGCATCAATAGGTGACAGCTCATCTGGACAGAATGGATACAGTGCAAACAGACACCTTAGGGAGGCACACCAGACCCTCGACAACAATTTAGGTAAATAAAAAACTATTTTAATTCTCTTGTATTTCTACTTGATAAGAAGATACAATGTTATACATTGCAGTCACAAGAAAGGCACAAGGAGCTTTTTGTTTGAATTATAATTCTTTTAATTTTGCTAGGTATTATAATTCCATTTTTTTTGTAATTCTGAAATTGGAAATGCATTTAATTTACCACAATTTGCCTTACAACATCATCAAATCCTTTTTAAGTATTTTCTGCCAATCCGCAGTTTAACTAATGTTAGGTGTCCCTTGTGAATTACCCAGATGAGATGTGCAGTGGGTTGAGTAGACTGAAGAACCTAGGCCTTGGTCTCCAGTCTGAAATTGAAGACCAGGACGACTCCATTGATGCTCTGATGAATAAAGTGGACAAGATGGATCTCAAGATCCACAACACGAACCAACAGATTAAAAACCTCAAGTAAAACAAACAACTGGACTCACAGAGACAAAAGACTGCAACAGGTCATCCTCTCACTTTGCTCTCCATCCTGTCTTCTGTTGTATAAACTGTTCTTTTACTGCTGGTTTTAGACATTTTTATCTATATTATTTTCTTCTTGTATGGCTGAAAGGAAATTTCCCATTCATTTCTATTTCGTATTTGTTCATAAATACCTATTGCTACTCAGTTACATGTTGATATGATTTCTTCCACCTAAAAATAACTGATTTGTTAACTTGTGTGCTTTTCAGGAAATATTCTATTGAAGGTGTGAATTAGATGTGTGTGACTATCCAGGCAAAAACATTTTTTTTTTTTATCAAGCTCCACTGGGTAGGTGGGTGATTAGAGTTTGATCAGTTTATTCAGCCAAAGACGTACAATGAACTACTTTAAACGTATTAATAACTTAGTGAATAGACAAGAACACGACATCTGTCTAAAACTGGAATGTTTGGTGTGTATGGTTCATATGTCAGTGCTAACTTCCTGGACCTGCCTCCACATATGTACTAAAACACTTTGGGAGTTCAAGTCATTTTTGCCTTACACATTATTTGGATGTACAGTAGGCTAGCTTTTGGTTCTGTGCCATGGTTTTGTCTCCACTGACTGGTACATCTCACCACAAATTTTTTAAGTACTTTCATATTCTTCAGTGCTTTCCCTAGCTTTATATACGTTGTTTATATAGATAGAAATTGTATTGAATTTTGCAGAATGTGATTGATTGAGTGAATTATTGTACAGCGTAAATAATGTGAACAAACTCTGAATATAAACTCAAAACTGAAGTAATGTAAATACAATGTTACTCCTAATTAAAAGATCAAAATTTCTGCCATGTATATCGTGTAATCTAATCAAAGCCACATACTCAATAAAAACATTTATAAGGGGAGTCTCAGGTGTTTTTATAAATAGTTTCTGTTAAAGTGGAGCAGGAAGTCAAAAGCACCACAAGGTGACGCCACATTTCCAGGGCTGAATTTTCATGATCTTCTGCAGAAAAATACCGCTGTTGTTCATTCATTTGATGGTGTATGTTGGCACAGTATCTGACTGTTAAAATTTTTGATGCATTGTGATATAGCAACAGGGTTAACTTTTATGATGGAAGTTGAATACAGTAGGTGCCATTTTATAATCCAAGTACACTTACTACAGTTGAAAATAACTTATAGCTTATTTTGTGTGTGTGTGTGTGTGTGAGAGAGTGAGCCAGCTGTGTATAGCTCAGGTCTCCATGTGGAGCCGTCTATTCATTATCATTCCTCTGTGTTGGACCAGCTGCTCCTACAGTGGCAACAAGCCCTCATTTGGATGACTTGCTAATTACAGTACACACGTCCCAAAAAACATATGTACATAATACTGGGGCGACACAGAGGGAAATATGGGGGTACCAACTGCCCAGGGCCACAAGCTGAGGGAGGCCCCTGCGTGTCTGAACTAGAAGGTTTTTTTTTTTTTTTGAGTTCTCAAACACCTTGAGCATGTATTTGTAGATGTTTATTTCATATTATTTAATTTCTTTATTTGTATTTGAAGCAAGGCTTGGTTGAATGTTGAAGAACAGCCAACCAAACCCTCTAGGAAATAGGCTACTGCAGGGCATGATCCAATTAGCACTATGAACAATGTCCAAAACATAGTTCATGTGAGTCCATTAATTGATCAGTTAATGATTTAGTTAAGTTTAAGTTGTGGATGGGTGAGTTGATAGTAATGGTGGTGAAGGGGTGTATAGAGCAGATAATTCCTAGCTACAACCCTGCACTGTAACACACACAATGTGACTTCTCCTATTGCAAGTGTAGTGTACACACACACACAAACAAACGAGTAAACAAGGAAGATACAGTACCAGGTAATTGCAGCATCATTTACACATTGGGATAGGAAGAAAGAAGTCCAGGATGTTCCAGTAGACAATACAATGCAGTTATGCAGTCTTGAGCAGTTATCATTTTAGTTTGGCTCAAGGAAAAATGCACCTGGTTGGAGGGAATATTTTTGTAGCTGCAGGATAGACAAGTCTTAAGTTTGATCAGTGACACCCATTGCTTTTGTCACTCAAATGTAAGCACGTAAAAACAATAGGATTACATGAGATGCACAAACTTCTACAAATAGATTGGTGCTGAAGCGACCTCAGGTGGAGGTGATACAGCACATTCAACGACACACCAATAAACGGAAGTCAGCCCTGGGTTCTTTCCTTTAATGCCATCCGTGGGGGCCGGGAGGGCTTTGAACAGCTGTCTTGTCAAAAGCAAACAGTGGCTGTGCTGTGACAAAGGCCGCCGTTGCTGGAATGCTCCCCTTTTCAGCGGGCGTAATCCCAGAACACACTGCTGTCGGAGCCCATCAGGCACTGGGCCAGAGATGGGCCTTCCTGCCCTTTGGAAAGCGGGTTAGCAGCAGAGACAGGGCAGCCAGGGGGTTAAAGCCTGCTTCAGAGGGGATGGACTGTCAAGCTGACAGCACTCTATTGCCACTGTTGTAGTAAGAGAAAATAAAGAGTTGTGCTGACGGAGGGGAGTTTGGTAGGGATCTGGGGAGAGGAAGGAGGGAGGAGTGCTGAGAAATGTAAATATAAATATGAATCTTTCTTAAAGGACTAATGTGGGAAGTGTTGATTTGTTAGATCTTGGGTTGACTCGTTTTCCACAAAGGTCAAGTCTTTCTATACTCATTTTCCAGACAAAAATTATATTTATCCATAAAGAGAATGAGCCTTTAAAATGATTCAACTTAAAGTCTAAATACGTGGCATATGTAATGTTGACATCCTCAAATCCATCTATTGTGCTTTACCTCACATTTACTCTAAGTCTCATTGCCTTCTTGCTTACATGCTTGCTTATGATGAAGGGCTGTATTATACAGTGAATAACCTAACTAATAAGCAATACAATTTATGCATTAGTGGGTTTTGCACAAGGCAAGACAATATGGAAGAAATATCAGGCTCGTATATTGTGGTTGAATTTCATTTTTGCGTGACGTGGTTGGCAAATGTTTAAACTGTCAGCAAGGACAAGGAGCAATGGCTTGATCAACAACTTCCAGGGTCATAGTCAAGGTTTAGACACCCCCTCCTCCATGTTCAGTTTACTAGTCCATATACCGCATGAAGGAGGAGGCAAACTGGCTTTCAAATTGGGCATCTTGGTATTCTCTGTCCAGAGCTGCTGTGAAAACATGAAAATGCGAGTAACAGATGTATTTTCAGATGATGTAAGTTGTCCAGTGTCTAAGGCCTCGTGTGTAGCCTGTCCACACATCATCTCTGCCAGTTACATTACATAAACAAACCCCAAATTGGGGGAGCATGTGGAGCAAAAACATGATTATACACATTAGCCTTCATCTTGCTTGTCGTCATCCCGTTTTCACCACAGTAAAAAAAATGCCAAGAATGCAACAAAAATATGTTGATGGATACATGTTAAGTTACACAGGTTCAACTGCAGTCTTCTTTTAACTGCGAAGTGCTGTGTGTCAACACTGTTCAAACTGAGGGAGACACTTAGCATTGCTGGGTTCATAGTAGTAATTGCAGAGAAGAGAGGAAAGAAATGCTATTGGTGGTCTGTAACATCTGAATGCAATATATAGATATATGACAAGAGGGGGAGAAATGTCAGTATAGTTGTTTATTTTCACTAATGGACAGTGTACAGAGTATGCTGTGCTGCATTAATAACATCATCATTTGTTTTATAATAAATAAACACACAGACACAGACATGGGAGAGAGAAAGTCACAGCTTTCCAGAGAAAGAAAAGCCCTTTACTGGGAGTACACTTCTCTTCTTAAAGCAGAAGTACAAGGGATGCAGGAAGGCGTACTGAGCCAGTTGACTGACTCCTGGTTTTTAAGATTACACCAAGTCAGTAGAGGGCAGAGAAAAAAAGAAGTGCAGATCAAAGATATGTGGGGAGTGCTGGGAGGAGATTCTGTTAATGAATAAAATGGGAGTAACATGGCTGTATGCGATAGATATAGTAGATGACACTTTGCTAATAAAACTCCCTTGTGATGGTAATAGGATTTCTGAGCAGGGCAGGGAGTAAGAGAAAACATTGTTATGAAGCAATTGTTTTCAGTCTTGGACACAGAGGACAGAGAGAGACACAGTACAATACTTTTTAATGGCTCTTTTTCCTCTCCAACAATATAAGGTCTAAACAGATGGGACTGATTTCAGCTATGAGTCACTCTAAACTCCTAAAAACATCAGTCACTGACCATCAGAGGTGGTAGACATGAAAGAGGAAGCTTGATGGGAGACAGACGCAAATCTCAGCACCTGAGAATAAATACCTGATATTCAACTTGACTTGCTGGTATAAATGTTTTTGTTGAAAAGAAATAATAGCAGGGACAAAACTGTAAAACACAGATATATTGACTCAAGGATTCTAGCAATGAATACAATTTGGATGAACCAGTTTTCAGCTTCTCCAACCTGCAGGTGATTTAGGGACCCCGGCTAGGGCTTACACTGGGTGCAGCAACTGCTGTTTGGCATTTGTTGAATACACATAAGTGTAGCTATATAAGACACATATACATAACATATAAACAATCAAAAGTAGAAAATGTATAAAGCAAAATAATATATTTATATATTTATACATTATGCATTAACAAATGCACTTGCATTGATGGAGGTAGATAGCAAAGATTCAGAGGTAAAAAGGCATATAGATGTTGCTGTGCTTTGGGGGAGAATAAGTACATAACGTGGCTGTAAGATCTGAAGTTAAATGCAAGAATTTCTGTGTGCTTAGTAATAGTGTATACAGTACAGAGTATGAGGTGATAGGAAAAAGTGGCAGGATGCTGCTTATCTCCTTGAGTTACCCATCCAGTAATCTGGATCAGAGGGGTCTGGCTTGGCTGGCAGGGCTCTCTGCAGTTAGCAGGAGGTGCTGAGGGAAATCTTGTCCCTACATACAGATGTCCTGGGTTTGCGTGTCAGCTCACACGAAGAGCACAGAGTAGGGAGGACAGCGGCAGCCCACAGAGGACGACTCTTTCACCCAGGAACCATGACAGCCCGGGACTGAAGCTGCTGCCCAGAACGTTCTAGAAAGAAAAAGATTGTATCCCGCATGAAACAGTTGGTTACAATATAGGGAAAGTATTAAGAGATTATGAGTATTAACATTTACATTTTTCATTCTACTTTTTTTTAAAGATTATTCTTTTTGGGCTTTTCCACCTTTATTTTTTCACAGGACAGCTAGGTGAGAAAGGGGGGAGACATACAGTAAATTTGTTACAGGTCGGATTCGAGCCATAGACCTCTGCGTTGAAGAATAAGCCTCTCAGTATATGTGCGCCTGTTGCTGTAATTTGTTGTTGATTTCACAACTAACAAAGAAATTAGATTATAAAAAAATAGATTCCACTGTGTTTTACACAGCAAATTAATATGCATATGCTTGGCTAACGAGTACAAATTACTACATCATCTGTGTTGGGGAAAGTGTTTGCCTTCTTTCAGAAGCAGCTGCTAATTGATCCCATAGACCATCCAGATCCATTAATTGAGCTAAACTAGCTCATCATTCAACATACTGTACATTTAATTGCATACAAAGACATGAAACACTGTATTTATTAATTTCGTTGAGTGTCTTGCTCCTGGGCTTTTCACCTAGTAGTTGCTGAAGAGGAAAACAAATTGTTCCCTTTCTAGTTTTCTTCAGCCAGTCTGAAGATGGCTAAGCCAGTGGTTTTCAAAGTGGGGTCCAGAGACCCTCAGGGGTCCTTGAGGGGGTTCCAAGGGGTCCCCAGCAAAAAGCGTAATCATTTATTTCCGCTATTATTCCATCCATAAGTAGCACAATGACAGAATGTATGACTATTTTGGTCATGGGTTTCATACACGTTTCTTTAATAAAACATCTAAAAGCAAAAATCATATCAGAGGGGGGATAAAATCTTATCAAATTGGGGTCCGTGGTCTAATTTGTGTCAGTTTTAGGGGTTCTTGATGTGAAAATGTTTTGAATTGCAGTGTAATGGATGAACATGTCTTTAGTTTACTTTTGGTTGTTTGCTTTACCTGATGCTTTCTAGGCCGTCTCCTCCACAGCGGTCTGACTTTGACATGGCATCACTCTGACACTCTGCACAGACCAGCCTCTCTTTCACCAGCTGAGCACTCCACAGTTTAAGTTTACATGCTGCACTGGCCTGTTTCACCCGCAAATAGACACAGTAACTGCAAGGAGAGAGTAAAGAGAGGGAGAGAAAGGAAAAGCGTCAAACATATTTGACCCAATTTTACTTATATTTGATTCTTATATTTGGCAAAAACACTGGGGGTCAAAAAGTGAAATCACACATTTCTGGGCTGAGAAACACATCATCCTGTGAGAACTAAGCAGGGTGCTGCTCATATAGCTCTGCAGCCAAGAGCGCAACATCTAATATTTTGTTCTTTGGACTGAGCATTGAACTGTTATCATTCACTCCCATGCCAATTGCAAATTCAACATGAAAAACGAAACATGAAAATGTTCAGATGAAGACACAGAGACACAAGCTAGGTTTAAACACTCCAAAAAAATGGAATCTCTCCTCTTTGCTATCCTTCACGCAGTTCAAAATGAAAAATCAATCCAACGTGGTTTGATTGCTGGAAGCCAGGTGGTGATCCAACCCAGCAAACTGAGCTTGATCACAGCCATAGCCAGACAAAAGACAAATCCAACTTCCCGATAAGAGATTTGTTCCATTTGAAGGTGATCCAGCATTGTCACGGTCACCTGCAGTATCCTAATATCAAGACAGCTCAGTCTGTGCACTGAAAAAAAGAATACAGGCTTGTTTTTCTGCACACTGTGTTCTCTGGCAGGCACTTTAAATGTCTGCACTATTTGTTTTGTCTCTGATTTAGTCAGCTGCGACAAAACATCATCCCCAGTGGGGTGGTTTATCAAAGAAAACATGAAGCCGCAGCTTTTTTCTCAGTGTGAAGACTTTGTCCAACAGTAACATTAGAGTTCATGCAATATTATTATTCATCTCTGATTTGTAGTGTTCATGCTTGCATTTTGAGGAATGTTTACAAGTTAAACAAGCAAATGTAAATAAAAAGGAGCAAATAATTAAGGTAGTGAGAGAAAATGAAAATAATCACTTATGCTTGATGGATTCCATCAGCAATTTTTATTAGCATGTACCTTTGGGATAATAAAAAATAATGCTGAAATAACAAGTGTAATGGCATTCTGACACATTCAGTACATGTGCCAACTGCTGAAGGGTGATTTCCTCACTTTTTTCCCTCCCCTAATTAGGCTTGAACTTGTTCACACTGCAGAATAACTTCAAATCCTCATACCACTACAAATACTACCTTTATGTCTTTATTCAGGAAAGATATTACTACACATCTGTGTTACCCCCCCCCCCCCCCCCCACACAAGTAAAGTAAGAACTACATAACAGCCTACTGGCAATTCTTAACCTCAACATCATGAAATATTACTCATTCAGCTAATTTTACAGCTATAACTAGAGATCCAATGACAGCTACCGATCATCATTTCATGTTGTTTTATCCCATGTTTCCTGTCAATTACCATGACAACAGGGCCCTTTTAGGGCACCAGATGCTTGTGAAATCACCCTAGCTCACATTTATGATTAATTCTGCTTTCAATCCCCTGATGCTTTGTCAAAACAAAGGTATCCAATGTCCATTTTAATCAGCGTGAAAAGCTGTGGGCTGTCAGCAAACCAGCAGTGATTGTATGCCCTAGTTTCTGATTTTTCCAGCTCTGAGAACATCTGCAATTAGGTCAGATCAAGGATGACATCTATGCAGAGAGGCGTTTTCCTATTACATGGATTACGGTCGCCTTATCAGTAAAGGTCATCTCATGATGCAAATATTCAATAACGGCGTTTATGTTACACAGTCAAAGCAATTTCAAGGCTCTGCGTGCTATGGCAACCTTGGACTTGGTCTGTATTCTCTAATCTTTTGGAGCACAAAGTTGATCTTAAAGTGACCTTTGAAACTAAGTCAAAACTAAGGAAAAACTGATATGAACCTGAAGTAAAACTCCAGCTGAATCAGAGAAATTGAAAGGCAGCCTTGAAGCTTGGAGCTGGAACAAAAGCGGTTTATGCCAAAAATTGTTGTCTTATATAAAATGATTGCTGGCACAAAAGCAAAGCATATTGTTGGTTATAATTATAGTCATGAGTAAGAGTGCTTTTAAAGATGCTTTTATTTTTGAAATATTGAGCTGGTAAATGTCATGCAAAATGCATTGATAGCATTTTTTAAATGGATTTCTTCAGTTGCTAAATCTCAATCTCTGTGCGGGATGTATGAACGGTCCACACATTTCAGCTATAATTAACCCTCTCTGTATCAATTGCACATGAAAGCCAGTACTGGTAAACAAAGTGGGCTGGTTGGGTCAGTAGGGAGCAGTCTCTGTGCTTGTTTGCAGTCTGATAATAGAGGCCTTACCTGGCCTTCTCCTCCTTCATCAGCATGTGTGGTCGCCTCCAAGGGTCCTTGAAGTTCCTCTTGAAAGAATCAGGCAGGATCTTTGCCACCTCTGCAGGTCAGGTGGGGATGAAAAGGTGAAAATGAAAAAGGCAACACTCACGATAATAACACTCAGATAAGCTCTTGTTTCCACTGAAGAACATCTTTTTTTATTATCATAGAAAAGTCAAAGGATAAACACATCCCACATTTCATCTGTAGCATCTCATCCCATGACTCAAAATGACTCAGTGTATCAAATGACTCAAAGTGGTGTTCTGTGTTCCATATTTTATTACTGGGAAAGTGATTCAACAGTGAAGAGCATAACTGAGGTGTTTGAAATAGTGCAGCTGGAGAAAAGGCCTGCTACTTACAGTAAAAGCATAACAAGTGGTACCCCAGAGAATACTAAAGCACCAAATTAATATGTAATATAGTTCAGAGCAGTGCATAAACACACACATGTGGGGGCATGTAGAAAAGGTCACATTCTCACCTTTCGCAGTGCTGCATATGGGGTTGTTTCCGAAGCATCCCCGGCGCTGTTTGAGGTCAGGACAGGGCGTGCCGCCGTTTCTAGGGGGAATAGACACTTGGCGACTCCTCTCTGTGCTGCCAACTCCACAGGGAGATGTGCATGATGACCAGGGACCCCATGATCCCACCACACAGTCAATGGCTGCTAGGGAAGCAGGGAGACAGAGAGATCAGCTGAGGGCTTTAAATAAACGTCAGGAGAAAAACCCAAAGATGGGAAAAAAACAAAAGGAAGAGAATCTGAAGCCTCTAGGTGTTTTATGTTGCTTTAGGTTTTTTCAGAGCTACATACAGAGAAGGTCAAGTACATTTTAGAAAGGTGAGATGAGTTTCAGTTCAGGAAGATTTACAGTAAAGGCATGCAGGGCAGAAGAGAAAGAAAAATATATTTTTGAGAGACTCAGACAAGCTTTCTTCAGCTTTCAACAAATGTTCTAATTAAAAAAAAATTTAAAAAATTGATCTTTACCCCGAAGGGTAGTTGTAAACGTCCCCCTAGTCTTTGCTGTCATGCCTCACTGCATGGCTACAAGTGTGAGCTGCAGCACACACACCCAGGTACAGAGTTGCATAATATTTCTCTAGGCATTTACTCAGGTAGGTGGGCGGGAAACGAGTGACTGGGTCATTACCATCTACTAATGTCATATCAGCCAAACCACAGACTCAGGAAGTCTGGGACCCAGGTCATATGTGTGGGACCATTTAAATAAGGGGCTAATTTTGCATCCTGTTCTCTCTGGTTTCCCTCTAGCACACACTTAAACAAACACAAATACAGCACACCACATAAACACAGCAGCAGCAGCAATCAGGCTTCCCATTCGGTAGGCTGATTTAGCCAATTACATCAGGCTAAGAGGAAGCTGTATTAGTTAGATGGCTGCTCTGATCAAAGCCAAGAGTCTCCAGCCGTAATCAAGCTTTGTCCAACATAGATTTAATAGCGGCAGACATTTAACAGCCTTGTTTTAGGAAGGAAGTGCCCACTCCATAAACCCATAGACAAATAAGTAGAGAGGCACACAAACACAACAAATAATAAATGCAAACATACACCAGAACACTGTATTCAAAAAGACAGATGCAGGTGTGTGTGTTTCTTTTTACAGTTTTTTCTGAATGCTTAAGCGCTAATCGTGATTCTTGTAGCACAATTTCTAAAACTATTAATACATATAGCAAAACCACTCACTGAGTTTGCAAAATTAAAAGCACAAACACTGCTTTGCACTCAGTTTGCAATTTTGTAACACACACTTTGCAAAACTGTAGGCACAATTCACTGCACAACACTCTTTTTGCAGAACTTTAAACACAACTCACTGCTTACACTCAATTACCAAATTTCCAACACACTCCAAGCAAAATTATACACATGTATGGCTATCATTAACACTATTTTGCCAACTGTATGGCACACTTTCATACGTGAAAACTGTTTTAGATAATTAGTTCACTTTGCAATCAGCCTAAGCACTATAAATAAGCCACAGGTAAGCTATCTGTGTGGAGTACAATGGAAGGAGCAGTAAGAGTGAGAAGAGTGAGAATCAGAGGAGGCCGAAGAGGCCGAGGGAGAGGACGTAGAGGTGAAGAAGTTGGAGGAAGAGGACGTGGAGGTGAAGAAGTTGGAGGAAGAGGACGTGGAGTTGAAGAAGCGAGAGGGTTAGAGGAAGAGGACAAGGAGGAGCAAGAAGAGGACGAGGAGGGGAAAGAGGAAGGGTAAGAAGAGTAAGAAATAGAATAACTGATGACATCAGAGCTACAATAGTGGTCCATGTCATCAACCATGGGATGACCCTGAGGGAAGCTGGCCAACGGGTTCAGCCTAATTTGAGCCGCTACACTGTGGCAAGCATCATTAGGACATTTCAAAATGAGAATCGGTAAGTACTTTGTAGCACTGCCATACTCTAATGAGAAACACTACAGTACCATACATGCAAAAATACTGAAATTGTTACTTTACAGAATTGCTAGACGTCCAGATGTTGGGGGCAGAGAAAGAATGTTCACGAAATTTTGCGGCGGGACCCAGAAAGACGACATGATGTAGGCTGATTGTCTTTTACTTTTTTTTTTCTGTGAAATTACTATTTTGTGTTCTGAATTTGTCTTGGTTTTGATGAGTGTGAATAAACACCAATACTTGAAGTTTGGATCCTTGTATGTTTACATGACACTATGACAAAAGTATGACCTCAAATTGACATCTGTACACAGAGAAAGCAAAAGCCAGATGTGTTTTATATTCATAGCATCAGTGTGTAGTTGGGACATTGTGTGCTTAGTAGATGATGGCTTGTGTTTACTGTTTGATACGAAAACACCATTTTTACGAAGGTGTGAAGAGTTAATCTAGCTGTGTTCGCTTTTGCAAGAGAACTACAATGTTTTGATAATTGGGTGAAAGGTTTTCTTATTTGTGTGTAGCGTTTTGCAAAAATAGCCAATAGTTACAAAAAATGTGCTTAAGCAATCAGAAAAAACTGTAAATTGAAGATACTAAAGGTTTAATACAATGAGAGCAGGTGCACACAGCTTGAAGCTGTTAGATGTTATTAGGGAAATTATAGGGAGGAAGAGGATAAATATACCATAACTGAATCTAATCCTCTCTCGTCATCTAATCTACCTCACCTCGTCTTTATAATACACACTCACCCCACAGTACAATGCTGAAGTGAATAAGTGTGTGTGTGTGTGTGTGTGTGTGTGTGTGTGTGTGTGTGTGTGTGTGTGTGTGTGTGTGTGTGTGTGTGTGTGTGTGTGTGTGTGTGTGTGTGTGTGTGTGTGTGTGTGTGTGTGTGTCTGTGTATGTGAACAGGAGAAAGAGAGAGAGCTTTCAAGGTGCCGCCTGTCCAGTTTATTCCCATGGTCCTGTTGGGGTTTTGGAGGGGGGGTGCGGCTGTCTCAGTGTCACAGCCGATCCACAAAGCCACTGTGGAATCTCTGCATTCCTCTGCACATTAGTGCTGCCCACCTGACACTCGCCTTTCCCAGATCATCACACACACATACACACATACATCGAAAACAATTTCTGTCAGATTAACCCACCCACTTGGGCTTGTTCCACCCTCAGTCATCACCCTAAAACACACAGACATACACATTACACTGTGTAGACTTGTATAGTCACATGAACTTGAAAGAATACTGAGGGGCGTGATTGAATCAGACACCACAACCATATCAACTTCCTACTCTTGCCTCCTCCACCTCTTCTTATCCTTACTCCTTGCCTTTCCTTCCCTCTTCTACATCCTCTGACGTTCACAGGGGCAGTGTTGGGGCTGATGTTGTTGCTGTTGTTCTTTCTCATAGTGGGAAAAATACGAGCAAGCAGGGCAGTTAAGGTCTTTACTGCAGAGGGTGTGCAGTGAAACCTATAGGGTCAGTGAGTTCCCGCACCCAAGGGGAAACAGGGCTATTACCCTTATGATGATTGACACCCACACACACACTAACAGGACTAAGGCCCTGTCTGAAAGTCTCAGCCTGTTGGCCCCAAGCCACCAGAGGTCAGAAGGCAATTACCAAACTGTGGTGGTCCCCCGCTCTGTTTCTGGTACCACCAGTGCGACAGTCCCACCACCCACATGATAAACCTGCTTACCCACAGAGCTTACAGCCACTGTTGTCTCCTGTCCCCATTGTTGACGAGAAAGTCCCCAGTTGGAAAGCACGCCACCACCTCTGACCTCTGACCCCAATACAGGAAACAAATGGTACTCGTTGTCAGCATGTTCAGCTTTTGTCTTTTTGATCAGCTGTTTTCAAGTACTCTAAAGTTTACCTCAAAGAAAATTTCTGTAATTAATCAAAGACAGTGACACTGACTTTAGATCTGTATTCTCTTATATTCTGGAGCACAAGGTTAATTTTATAGTGACCTTTGAAACACTAACAAACTCATAGCCTACTAGCTACAGAATCTGCTAAATTTAACGGCCAAAATTTAAATATTTTTTATAGGAGTTTCTTGGTGCTGTTTTCACTGCTTGGGCTCAGTTTGAATAGGGCATTGTTGAATACTGTACACTAATCAGGATTTAGCAACATTTGAATTAGATCACTGTCAATTAAATCCGATTGTTTGTTTGAAAGGAGTTTAAGGCATATAGTCATTTTACTGGCAGTTGGCAGAAGTTCAGATAAATGCCATTAAATGACTCAAACCACTGAATGTGTATCCAACATCAGCACTTGTATCTCCTCAATTGTCAGCCAATCTCCAGTCACACTTGTTACAGTGAGATAATGGCGTATTGGCATTCCTTTGCTTTCTCTTTCCCTCTCCCTGACTTCTGCTTCCATTTTAGTGGTTCATAACAAAAGACTTATCAGACCTGCCCGCCCAATTTGCTTTATCTTCTTCTCCCTTTATCACTTTGTCCCACACTGTCCCTTGTTCTTTCTCCCCATCTGTCTCCTTGTTTTTTGTCCTCTTTTTCCCTCCCACCCCTTCTCTTTTCCCTCCATATCCTCTCTGATGGGACCCAGATGTCCAGCTCCTCTAAAGGACAACTGAACCTCGAAACCTCCACAGCCAACCTTCCTCCCATGTAGAGAGCTGGGCCTTGGTCCCATCAGACAAGCCTTATAATGTTTGGCAACACAAGAAAGAAGCCTGTTAAAAGGGGTGAAGGACACGGGACTGAGCCCTAATAACATGTTAGCACATAAATGTTTCCTGTAGACACCTTGAAAAGTGGAGCCAAGCAAACCAACTAATTAAAAGGATTCATTACAAACACAGCTGACACAGATTTCTGTTATAATTGCACAACCTAAAAAGTACATTATTGCATGGCCTCCCAACACTTTATTATCGCATAATGATAATAATTAAATTCATGATACATAAACACATAAGAAAAGGTCATTCTGAATACTGACTCCTAACAACAATAAAACAACAAAAACAAGGAAGCTCTTGTCGGTGGAAGGTTCCTCTGCTTTTCTTCAAAAACATTATTTAAAGACAAAGTGAACTTTACACCGGAGTAATACACAGAGCTGTTGACAGCAACAAAAAATGTGGGTAAGTGGAAGCTTGCACTTCTATGCTGCCTCAGTTTTCAGATAATAACAACTTGATTTATTTTTAATATACAACCGTTCTGGGTTTAAAGTGTCCAATCAACTTGTCCAATCAACTTGTTTGTTGCAAAAATGTATTTGAAAATTGTGGACAGAGATATCCATCTCTGATGTTTCTGCCACAGCATGAAGACATTGAAAAAACACATTTAAATGTCCCTGTACTATGGAATACAACATTTGAGTTTTTTGGTCATGAAAAGAAGCCAGATGAAGGGCATCAAATTAGCAACCGGGAGCATCTATGGCAGTGCGTGCAGTACGTGAGTACCAGGAGAAACTGGGCGGCACACTGTTGGTCCCAACAACTACAACAGCTGGCCCGTTTCAGCCAAGATGAGGAAAAACATGTACTACTCACAGAGGTTAAAGAAAGAACGTGGGGGTAGTCAGGAAGAAAAAGAGGGAGTGAACGTACAGTAGGTGGAAAGAAGCAAACATCATGGCATGATGGAATAGTGTTCCCTAAAGGAAAGGAAGAGAAGCAGAAGTGCCTGCAGGAGAGACAGATGACAGATGAGCAAACCTCTGGTGTATCTGTGTTAGAGGCAACAATATGTCTTCCTGCTGAAGTGAGAACTACCAGACGCCACAGTAGGAGAGGAGAGGACAAGACCTGCCTCTTCCATCCTCATGTGGGCCAGTTTCATCTGTCTATGAAGAGGAATGAGCAATTACTGTAGGGCTGACATATAACTGAAATAACCAAAAGATACTCCTGCAACAGGAGACAACTCCCCCCATGGATTTCCAATCCGATTTGGGGTTGTGTTGAACTATGATGTACTGAATCCTCCGTCAGTGCAGAAATACGCATCTGATGCATTTCTCTCTCAATGTTTTTTTAACACCGATGGATGCTGATTATTGCTTATGTGAAGTTTCAATTGCTACTTTTGTCAATTTATTTGCAAAAAGAGAGAAAAGTGCACAAACAGCTAGCATTGCCAAGTCAGCCAAAAATACTTGTGAGCTTAGTGCTGAAACAACCTGCAGCTAAAAGCCTAACTAATGACTAAATGATGCTGAGTGATTTAGATGACAATCTGTGTCAACTTGCTGTGTATCAACTCCCCAATCTCAAGAACTTCTTAAACTAACTTGTGGATCTAAAACTAAGCATGACTCTATAACTTCACATCCAAGTAACTGCTCCTTTTGCCAGTCTGGTGCAGAAAGACTTTAAACTTGCCAGACACGAGTGAATCAAAATGGGCCCAGAAATGCATGGCACATCACTTTAAGTTGTTTTACTGTATGTGTTGTGGGGAGGATTTTGTTTTTCCTTAAAACATTCCACCACTGACTTGTTTTAAAATAATACCTTACAGTGCCTAAGTTCACAGCAACATTCTCCACACTGTTTACAACCAACACAAATTCCTGCCAAATACTTCATTTGAACGGCATCTCTGGAGAGAACCAACTCAAAAGAGCTTTAAGTGTTTGTGTCCAAGTGGTGCAAACCATCTGCCAGTTTTTTTCTGTCTCTCCTCAGATGTCACCCACTCCAAGCTCTTTGCTCGTCACAGCGGACACGACTAAATTACAGACTGTGACAGACAGTACACAGACAGACTCCTTGATGCGTTGCAGAGCTGCAGGATCAGATAAAGTCTGAGTGTATTGTGGGTGAGGGCGCTTTGATGGAACTGAGCCAAGCCACATGATGCATGTTGTGTTTATACAGGTACGATGCTCAGGTTGCAGAGGGAGGAAGTCCAGGTGCTTTTCACAGCATCACTCAGTGCTCACTGATCCATACAGCATTTACAGGCCATGGCCAAGTTGACATCATTTTCATATTCAGATTCAAACAAATCAAAGACTGTAAAACCATTAACAACACAATCCCAATTTTTTTTTAAATTATTTACAAAATGAATCTTTCCAGTTTGTAGATGATTGTTAGGCTTGTCACATGTCTTGATTTACAGATATACTGTTCAGTGACTACATTATTTTGGGAAACGTCCTCCAACTTGTAACACCTGCATCACACCACTGTGTGAATTTTTTTTCTGTACAGTGTCACATCTGGATTGACCTGTCAGCCACAGACAAGCTCCACAGTGATAAAATAAAAAATAAAAAAATTCCTTGTCTGACACATGAGTGAACTGATGCACATGGCGGCCGTTAGCTGACCTGTGAGGGACCAGCTGCTGTTACACAGTACAGTGATGACTCAACACTGACCTGAGGTGCTTTCCTCTGCTTAATCTGTTAAGTTTCAGCTTGGCAGACACATGGGATGGATCAAGTGATGCCTGGACTCCACTCAGCTGGCTGCAGGATGATAAAGGTTGTCTCTACATGCCTCTGACTAATTGGTGGATCAAAAACACAAATTGAGATTGGAGTCTGCAATATTTCCTCCTATGTGTAGTAATTTGTAGTTGCTAGTAACTACGCCTCTGCTGTTAGCAACAATGAAGAGTGTTATCATGCATTCATGCTGTACTGGTGTTTCTGAATGTTTTACATGAGAGCCAAACATGTCCACCATTTAATACAATTCAGTTGAAATTGTAGATTGATTATATGTAAGTTTTGAAGTAAAACTTGAAGAAAATTGTTGTTGTCTAAACAGAACACTAAACATGTTTGTAAAAACATACACTATTTGGTGTAATCGATGACCCAATAGAAATGTAAATATGACATTGTTACTGGGTCAAAATAACGACATATTGGTGTGGCTGAATAACTCAATAAAAATAATATAATTAAGTAAAAGTGGATCAAAATAACATTTGTCATTGGTGACTCAGTGGTTTTTATGCTCATGGGTACTGGGTCGATGCAAGATTGACCCAAAATAATAAGTGTGTACTGTTGTACACACTTTTAAGTAATTTACCCAAGTCGGGACAAGACAGCTTGTTTACAGCACAGATACAGCACTCAAAGGCTCACTACGTATACAATAAATGTTGCTAAACAGAGGGATTTGTAGGCCGGACCCTGCAGGCGCTTCTTAGTGTGCACATAGTGTACACACTCCTCGTAATACACTCCACGTAAACTTGAGCTGTTTCAACATAGTGTAAGAGCTGCCTCAGTTACAGGTCAGAGTGTTTCCTCTCTGTCATATCTCAGACACAACTCTACTGTAATCCTGACCATCTTTGGCAGTCTGTTCCCATGGTGTTCATTCCCTCATTTGTCCATATATAGCAACAGTAGCCAGGATGATGAGGGAAACGGTAACACACTCACATTTTACGGGTTCTGTGAACAATTAACCTTGTACTCGTGAATCAAAGTGCAGTTTTTTTCTCTTTGTTGAAGAGAAAACCGCCATGCTGATTTGTGACTTCGTTATGATCACTCACTCCAGTTTCCAACCACTTCATGGTCAGGTTTTAGGGTCAAGGGTCAACCCTACAAACTTAAAAACACATACTCACAACCTGCTGTTGGAATATACACCATGAAGACAGGAGATACCCCCCTACAATATACACCTCTGGCTGGTAACTTAAAAGAAACAGCCATAATGGGCGCACTACAGACAGCTATGTGTAGTATCTCTCACTGTCTCCATGTCACCTCAATGCCAGTCATCTCTGGCTAAAACTGGACAACAATAAACAACAGGCTTACTATACAAGACACAGTTTGAATCCACACACGATCTGTACAGTGCTGGTGTTTAGCTTTCAAACCTTAAAGGCTTCAACAGTTTTTAAAGTTATTTGTTATTAAATGTCAGTGAGCAGGATAGAGCGAGCAACTCACCAGATATTTGACACACACGCTGGTAGTCCTCGCAGCAGTCTCCGGTTTTCTGACAGTAGGTGTCACAATAGCACACTGTTTTTCTCTTGCTGTACTCAAAACATTCGTTGTTCCGGCCGGTGCAGCAGTTTGGGCTCTCTCTCTCCCTGCAGCCCGCTTCAGCCCGTGGAACAATTTCCCCGCAGAAAAACGCGAAATATCCACAAACGACAAACCCAAGACGCGCTGAGCTCCATCTATGCGCTCCCATGACAGAGACTTGTCTGGGTCCACTGGCCCACACTTACACACACACACTGCGCTGGTGTATGCTTCACTCTGGGTGATGCTTAAAACTGAGTTTTGTTATAAAGACAATGGTGGTGTTTTTTCATATAAAATGCAAATCCAAGGTAAGTTCGGCATTGACACCTTAACACGAACAACTGATGCATAAAAGTGGAGCCTGTGTGCACAGCAGCTCTCTATTCGTGTGTTGGACACCGCCCCTTACAAAAAGGCGTACAGTACCAGCCTCTCTCTCTCTCTCTCTCTCTCTCTCTCTCTCTCTCTCTCTCTCTCTCTCTCTCTCTCTCTCTCTCTCTCTCTCTCTCTCTCTCTCTCAGTTGATTGCGCAATGTGTTAGGCCTACTCAACAAACAAGTGGTATTACAAAATGTCTTATTATTTTTCCAAAGTGTGTTGGACCACCTACCACAAGTGAGATGCAAATCAAGAAAACGTTCATTTTGGAGAAAAGCACTCAAATTAAGCCTCAATGGAGGCATTTATGGTGACGCACCGTTGCACCAAAATTGGAACCAAAACCATTTCAAGGAAGAAAAAAAAACATTAGCTTCACACGAGTGAAAAGATAAATCCGTCGAAATCAGCTAAACTTTCAATCAGAAAATCGCATTCAGCACCACGGACAGCGGTGCAGCCACTTTATATCATATTCCTATCATTTATAATTTATAATCAGTAAATAAAAATTAAGTTTACATTAAAATAATATTCAGTCAACTGCTGCGGAAAGTGACGATGTCCTTTTTGAGCTGCAGCAACACAATGATCACCCACTCATCCCGTAGAACTAAGAGCATCCACCCTTTGGAGAGAAAGACTGGAGAACAATAACATTACTTACCCTTCACTGGTTTAGAGTGAATGGAAGCTCTCGGGCAGAAACTGAGCGATGGGAGAAACTGTAAAAGCGATTCAGGACGAGGAAGACACAAGACATTCGTCATTATTGTCAGAGTTAGGGAAATTATTCAAATCCCCTACTTTAGTTTAAGAAGCAATACCACATGTCAGTAGGAACATATAATAAAAGTTCTGTAAATCTTCTGATTCACATTGTATTGAATTAACAAGTATTCCTATTAAACTTCCATGTTGGGTTTGATGGCTTCTAATTGCTGTTCTGAGGCTTGCAGGTTATTTAAAGTTTAACATATGAGCTTGCTGTAGGAGGTTGAACCTTATACAGCCACGAGATAATGGGACACAATATAAAGCTGTGGTTCCCAAAGTGGGGGTCCAGACCCCACATGGGGTCCCAAACTAAATCTAAGGGGACATACAAAAATTACAGGTATGAAAAAAGAAAAACAATATTGTTGGAGATTTCAACCTCTTCTTAACTTCTTTCAACTCATGTTCTCATTGAGGCCATAATGTGTGATGTGAGGTCACAAGGGGATAAAACTGCTGGGAACCACTGATAACCATTTTCCATGAGCTGAACTCAAAGATCTAAGACTTTTTCTATGTACACAAAAGGCTTATTTCTCTCAAATATTGTTTAATTAATTAATTATTGTTTAAATTAATATTTATTGTGGCCAGCCTAAGGCACACCTGTGCAATAATCATGCTGTCTAATCAGCATCTTGATATGCCACACCTGTGACGTGGATGGATTATCTCGGCAAAGGAGAAGTGCTCACAAACACAGATTTAGACAGATTTATGAACAATATATGTGAGAAATAAGCCTTTTGTGTACATAGAAAAAGTCTTAGATCTTTGAGTTCAGCTCATGAAAAATGGGGGCAAAAACAAAAGTGTTGCGTTTATAATTTTGTTCAGTGTAGATTAGTGTTAATGAAGTGTTTTCATCTATGAAATGCAATGGAGAAAAAGTATGAACTGAAGTAACTTTTCATCTCTGGAGTTCAAAGATGATCTTGAGGCCTGATCTGTGATCTACTAATGTCTGTGAAGATGATGAGAGATGTTTAGGCAATTTTGGCCCAATCCTCTCTCCAGCAGCAGAGAGGAGAATGAACAGGAGAAGGGGGAGGGAGTGATGATGTTAGGATGAAGGGAGGTTGGTAAATTCTTTGACCCTTCTCATAAAGCCCTATTGTACAGATATGACGAGAGAGCAGGCCTCTCTCATCACTGGTGTGTGTGTGTGTGTGTGTGTGTGTGTGTGTGTGTGTGTGTGTGTGTGTGTGTGTGTGTGTGTGTGTGTGTGTGTGTGTGTGTGTGTGTGTGTGTGTGTGTGTGTCTCAGAGCATTATAGGGAGAGAGAGCTTTACAGATGGGTTTGAGGCCCTGGTAACAGCTCCACCTACTGTTTAAGAAGAACCTTTGGGCATGTACAGGTCCTCTCCTGTTACATAACTGATATGTATTAACTTGTTACAGACCCCTATATTCTGTGCTGCATGGTACACTGCGACTGACTGTCCACTGTCCTAAACATTTACGCACACCAGTGGTGGAAAGTAACTCTGTACTTAACTTTTTATGAAACTTCTGTTATTTTATATTTCTACTCCATTACATTGAACTTTTTACACTACATTTACTTTAAGTCTTTAGTCAGCAGTTATTCCGCAGGTTCAGATTTTTTATACAAAAAAGAATCAACAAATAAATTATGTATTATATAATTAGCATAGTTACCACCTGCAACATTAAACATTAAAGTGACACCTCACATCAGTAATTATAATATAATATACATATGATCCCCTGAAATGGGCCATTTTGCATTATGAGTATTTTCACTTTCAGTACTGTAGATTCTGATGCTAAAACTTTAAAAGAAAGTTTTGAATATTTAACCTTTACTTAAGAGAGATTTTCTATGCTGTAGCATAACTACTTTTACTTAAGTACAGTAAGTTTTACATGAGTACTTTTCAGTATACTTTCCTCACTTCCTCATTCAGGCCACAATGTCCACTACATGCTGTCCTCACTCCCATCTTCTGCAGAGCTGTGTATTCCTTCTCAAAACAAACACCAGGGATTTTGTGTGTGTGTGTGTGTGTGTGTGTGTGTGTGTGTGTGTGTGTGTGTGTGTGTGTGTGTGTGTGTGTGTGTGTGTGTGTGTGTGTGTGTGTGTGTGTGTGTGTGTGTGTGTATATATATGTTTGTGTAAGACACTAAAGAGGGAAAGATGAATAGTTGAACCACTCTACATGGAATACAAAACTGGAACAATGAGTTCCCTGTTCGATTCCTCCTCTACCTGCCCCCCATGGTTTGTCCCAACATGATCTGTTGTAACCAAAAGGGCAAAACAGACGAACGAGAGAGGATGGATTAAAAAAAACAAAAAACAGTCTGTGTGCTTTCAAGTTTTCAGATGCTTGTTTTAATGAACCCCCTACAACAAAATACTTGACATTAAGCACAGACAAATGGAGGGAACAGTGTTTGCACAAGCTTCATCATAAAGAACCACATACAGTAGCCTACACACACAGCCTTGGAATATATTGATTTGCTATGACAATAAAAAAATATCTTGGCTATTTGGCAGTAAGGAACACAAGCATTTGTCTGGTCAAACAGAAAAATGCAACAAAAAAAGATGAACATTATTTCAGACATAGGCAAATATAATCCATCAGTATTTTAATACAATTAATACAGTAAAAGATTATGACTGTTTTCATAATCATGCAGTTCTTGTAATATTTGTTGTGAAAACATGACTGGACTACAAAACTCTCAAATTGCCAGTAAGATGACTAGAGTTTAATCGATTGATAATAGATGAGGATATTTCATAAGTAGCATCCACCAACAAACACCAAAAGGCACAGGAGTGACAAAAAAACAAACCCTGAATGAAACACAGAAACAGAACCGCACTGGAAATGGATTTGAACAGACTGTGATTCCCAATCTTTTTAGCAGGTGACCCCCTTACAGAACATAAAGCAGTGCCTACTTGCACATCACAGGTTACATATGTCTACAAATTGTGAGAAGTTTTCACACCAGAGTGATTTTCTGAAATAAAATAATATTTGTATAGTAGAAAAATATTTCTTTTCTTTCCTTTCCAATTAATTACCCCCTTGACCAAAGACAAATAAGCATCCAGTGATATGACCTGCTTCCGTTGAAGGGAAAGAGGTCTGAGGTTACTTGGTCTGTATGACTCAGTGTCATTGGGTCAGACTCACAGTGAAATACAGCAATACAGAATTTTTTCTAAAGATCTTAAAAACACCCAACACCCTGACCTGATCACAGAAAAAACAAGTGGCACAAGTTAACAGTGAATATTTTCCCAACCATCTAGATATTCAACATTCAACTTTCAATAAATACATGTATTAAGTATGTCACAATAAGTCATAATATTTGCTCTTCTCTTGTTAAGATCATTATGCTACTTTTGCATGTTCTTACTTTGAAAACATTTTCATGGTATAACCAGGTTTGGCATTTGGCACAGGAAAAAAATATATCGTACTTTACAATAAAACTATAATGCTGGTAATAAACTAAATTATAATCTACCCTGTATAAAAATAACTGCAAATTAATTTTCATTAAAGGCTTAGTTATGCAAGTTACTGCAGTTTATGTGAGTGTAAAAGAAGTCTGAGAAAACAAACTCAAGAAAATCCAGTACGTTCATACTCACGGTAAACATCTGTAAAACAGCTGTGAATGACTAGAAGTAATGTTTTTTCACTGAAGGAGGGTATTTTACAAAGCAGGTTTACAATAATGTGAACCAGATAACTTGAGAAAAGGCTGACTTTTCTGCAAAAATGTTGTTTTTAAGAATCGTGTTGTTGACTCTAATACTCAGGTTTTGTTTCACATTTAGAAATGATGTATCTCTACGACTAAAGGCTGATTTATGGTTCTGCGGAGGCTCCACGCAGAGCTTTCGCCGTAGCCTATGTAGTGGCCTGAAGTTTATACTTGTGCGTTGGTGTGTGCGTCGATCTCTTTAAGAGAGTAGGGCCGGCATATGTGTGTGTGTGTGTGTGTGTGTGTGTGCGTGCGTGCGTGCGTGCGTGCGTGCGTGCGTGCGTGTGTGCGTGTGTGTGTGGTAGAGCGAGTGAGAGAGGGACGGTGATTAGCTTTGGAGCGAGTACTGACTCTAGAGTCATAGTGAGAGAAACAAAGTGTCTCCCCTCTGTTTTCTGACCACGGTGGGAAATCTGTAGCAGGAAAAGTTAACCCTCTCCTTGATTTCATGTTGTTTATGGAGAAGGAGAACCAGGAAATGAGTCGGGGGAAATGCAACGCTACCAAGCCACAGCCGAGCGTCGTGCGTCGCCACGATGTGTAGTTAAATTTTTCGAGAGGTGCCCGTCAGGCTACGGCATAGGGTCCGGCGTAGGTTTGTGTCTCCACGTACCTACGTATGTAGCCACGGCGTAGATTTTACGCAGAAGCATAAATCAAGCTTAAGCATCTTTTTTTTACCTAGTTATTTGGCTAACCTTACTGTATAATCCCACTTCTGAAATTGACCCTTGATCTGGTCACTGCATACACTGCAGCTGTCCAGATATGGGCGACACTGAGCCTTTTTTTCAGGCTTTATTCTTGTCTGCAGGCCCTGTCTATGGGCTCTTTAACTTCCTGGTTAGCATATGACACAGATCTAAGTTCAGATTCTGTCTCACACCCTTGGCGGCTGCTTTTATGATGCGTAAGAGGTCTGCGATACTCAGATCTGTGTCTGATGCCTGGAAAGCAGGAAGCCACCGCCATATACGTACAGTAGCTCAGTCCGTCTTCCAGACTGTATTCAGGACCTTCACCACCTCCTCATAGATGATGAAAACTATGGCCACATCCAGACACACACGGCCCAGCCGAGGAACTGTTCCTTTATAGAAACTACAGATGGACACAAAAAAAGAGGGGGTTAATATAAAACACCAGTGTTTAGGAAAAGGCACATTTATTGATGGCTGATACATCAATATATAGCCATCAAGTTCTAAACAAATTTTGGCTCATAGGATTTTATTGTTTAATTGTATGTTAAATGTTTCATGTCTTCACTTGGATCGGTGTGCTTTGTAGATAAACTAGGTTTCTGAGGGTAAATATTTGCAGATTTAGTTTCTGTAGACTTATTGTATTGTATATAATGAATATTAGGGTTTAAGTAAAGCTAATAGGTGTTTCCCATGTACTGTTAACAACATAACTTGTAAGATGAAAAAGCAGAAGAGGCTGGGTATGATAAAAAGGGAAGAAAGCCTGCTGTAAAACTGAGCTAAATTCACACTAACTAAACAAAGTAGAGGCATACTCACGCTGCCAAGCCCTCATATTTCATGATCTTTAAACCACAGTCCAGTGTGCTTTTATATTTATGTGCTTCCAGACCCTTTGTAAAGAAAAGGTATTTATATATTATTCATAAGCATTGACAAGTTTATATTAAAACACCAGCAAGGAATACAAAAACCTGTTACGACCACCATATTACAATATACCTGCATCCTTGTCTTGATGACATCTAGTGGTGTGTTTCCGAAGACACTGGCTGCTCCTGCTATGGCTCCAAATACTCCAGTCACCAAGGGATTAATAGCTTTATTGTTGTCATCACCTGGTAAAAGGACATAACAGAGGAGTCAGAAACAGTGAATGCTTGAATGCAAATTCAGTCCTGGTGCTGAACAGCTGAACAGGGTGTGTAGCTGATGAATCCCTGCAAGCAGTTTGCCAACTCTTTAGACCTCAGACAATCAGTCCATATGAATGCTATACAGTATTAATATTCATAAGTATACTGTGTCCCTGTTCCACACTACAGTATATATCCATATCAGTCTGCACACTTTCGTTTTTGCAGCAAGACTTCTTCTTCCAGAAGAAAAGAAGGCCATTAGACATGAGCCACTTCTAACAATCATCTCAACTGATTTTTTCTCTTGTTCAAATATCTCTTATACGGATAGACAGACAAACACATACAGTCTTATGTACACTGACCTTTGTACCAGTTCTTGAGAGAGGTCATCACATAGAATCGAATAGCTTGGTTGGAGCCTTGTTTAAGGACCGTGGCGGTGAGACCCTGGTATGTCCCTTTTATTCCTGGTAAGGCATGATAAGTACAGTAGATACATTTGTTATGCTCTTCATACATTTCGTAAACAACATCATGCCTGGATGCTACACGTTTTAATGATGCTATGTTTTCAGTTGCATTACCCTGTCTGAACAGTAGATGTCAGGTGAATTACATGCATTGAAGCTGGTCTTTACCTTGTGCCCTGATGATTTCTCTAACTCCGTGGAAGAAGCCCTTGTATTTGGGGTTGGATGAAGTCTGGTCATGAATGAATTTAACCTTAGGAAATAAAAAAAAGGAAAACAGGAAATGTGGCTTTGCTATTACAGAGAAGGGACACACACACACACACACACACACACACACACACACACACACACACACACACACACACACAGGTAGTGAAAACTGCACAAATGTTTAGTCTGACCCTCTTCGGTGAATATGCAGAGACACAATATTAAGCAAACTGAAAATATAATTAGCTGAGAAGAGTGCTTTACACAAATATGCTTATTATACAAAAATTACAAATTCGCAAAGTACATGGGACAGAATAATTTTATGTGTATTTGGTTGGCTGGGCATTGAGACCACAGATCACAGATCAGTTGGTAACATACCTTGACAGTTTCCATGGGACAGACCACCAAAACAGCCTCCATGACCCCGGCTCCAAGCCCACACAGCAGGCCTTTGGTGCTGTCCAGTCGACCGGACTCGTCCCTTGCACGGTTGCTGAGGAACTCAAACACCCCAAACCTGAGAAACAGAACAGAGCCAGCAGGGAATAATGGAAGAAGTTAACACAAAACTGCTGCAAGACAAGTAAATAATCATTATTTTTGTGAGAGAAAAAAAAACATAATGTAGGGTCTTGTATTGCTAAAAGTGGATGACATTTACAGTACATCTGACATGTTAAGTACTGTTTATTCAACTGCCTACTTTTGTTTAAAACCCTGCAAGTTATAAAAAACAACTCCTACACACAACTTAGAATATACACTTTTAACATGGCAGACTGAACGTTATAAGTTTCTTTTGTGGTTGAGCCTTTGCTCTTGTTTGTTGGATCTCCACTTTTTACGTCTTTGAGGCCAACATATTAAACCATTCTGCAATCTGATTAATGCAGCTTTAACCACCTAAGATCGTCTTCCAGTTAATGTAAAATTATTAAGTAAATGAATAAAATAAAAAAACAAATAGATGATAAGATTGCAGTCAAACATAATGGTATTCATTGCATTACGTCATTACAACTACACCTATAGCATATGAAAAAGGCCAGATAATTGGCTAATAATTAATCAATTAAAGATAATTATGCTGTCCCTCATCAGCAGAAATCAGTAGTAGTAGTAGTAGTACAGGAGGACATTTCCACTCAATGACTCATGAGTACAAATAAAATCAGAACCACAGATGCAACTTCCCTCCACCTCAAATGTTTAGTGGAAACAAACTGCTTAAGATGCAGAATGTGCTTATGGCTTGTATTTTACTGTCCTTCCTGCATCCTCATTAAGGATGCAACAATAAACTGTAGTGGCTCAGAAACCAACGAGTGACCAGCAACAGCTGCCATGGAAGCCAGCCCAGAGAGAGAGAGAGAGAGAAAGAGAGAGAGAGAGAGAGAGAGAGAGAGAGAGAGAGAGAGAGAGAGAGAGAGAGAGAGAGAGAGAGAGATGTGGTGTATGTATATCTGCAATCAGAAATTGTTGTGCCAGTGAGTCCTTTACAAGAAAGGCTATTTATAGATGGAATTGAATTGTGGTGAATGGAGGACGCTGCACGGTACATTTAGCAAAAGGGGGGAGGAGGACAGACACTAGGTATTGATGAATGCTTTGTTTTCCTCTCTGTCTTTGCTTAGTCAGCTTGAACCATCTACCTGCTGTCGTCACAGGTCTAACAGCATTTATCTCTTATACTTGGCTCATGTGATTTTAGTTTTCTTCCCCATCTGCTTTTCTATCGCAATATTTTACTCTGCTCATTAACCTTCCACATCTGTTTCTCTTGTCTGACTCCTCCCCCAGATTTAGTTTTGAAAGACAGGCTCCACACAATTAACCGACTCAGACTGTCGAGCAGGAACAAACAGCACACACAAATAAATCCACTCCTCTCTCTCTTTATGCACACCCCTTGCTTACTACAAACAGGGTTTTAGCTTTGGAGAGAATATAAAATGAAAAAGTGTACTTCCCTGCAGCTTTCTTAGACTGCACTGAGATGCACTTACGTAATAACTTTTCATTAAAAGCTGCTTGAGAGAAATATGCCACTGTCAGGCCTGATCCTGTGCCAATTAACTCTCCAAATCTCTCCCACCCATTTAACAAGTGGACAAAACTTCACTGTTAGAATATGACACATCGTGTTTTGGCCGACATCCACAGTTGGAGATGAGTCATTCTGGACAGCAGCAGAGTGCTGCCCAATCTTCATTAGCAGGTCTTTCTACAAGGTCAGTTGTGCAGATGAGAAGAGGAGGTGAAAGAGAATGAAAAGAGTTGGCTAGAGACTAAAAAGGAAAGAAAGAAGGGAGGATGGGCAGACAAGAGAGAGGGATGTAGATATAGATGGAAAGGTTAAAGGCACTATTGTCTGTCCCTCTCATACCTCCCCGACAACCCTCCAGCAGCCTGTATGGTGCTTGATGGTGCATAGGCAATCAGTTAATGGGATGGGGGAGAAAGAGGGTTGGGGAGGCAAATGAGTGATAGGAAGAGGGGAAGGGAGAGAAGATAGAGGAAGTAAGAAGGGAGCAGATCGAACAAACAACTCAGGGGAAGTAGTGGTCAATGGAAACGTGCCAAGGTACTCTCCATTAATTAAATCTGTTTCCATCTCTCCGTCATGTTTCTTTTTTGTATTCACCTTTACATGTTACCTAAATCAGAAGCTCGCCACACCCCCCAGATGATCGCAAGATAAATCTCAGGATTCATGAGGTGATTACCAAGATAGGAAAACAGAAACAAAACACAAAATGATGTGTATATTTCTTTTCAAACTTGCCTCTGAACATGGATTTATCTGTAAATTACTGAATTAATAACTTCACATCTTCATGCCTCTAGAAAGCATTCAAATAAGACAAGGGGCAATAATGGCTCATAACCCATAGATAGATCTGAAGACTGTACTGATGGGTCGCAAGTAGAAATAATTGAATAATGTATATTTTATATAATGTATATAAAAATGTATATAACTTGCACACAGCTGGTATGTATTTAGCCACCAATATGCATTTTTATATACAATGTAGTCTGATAACAAGAGCAGAAAGAGGACATGGACTAAACCCCTTTACTCCTCCATGCCACATTTACTCAGAGAAAACGCTTCTTAGAGCAGAAACAAAATCAGTCAGTCTCTCAGGAAAGGGTGCTAAAGGCTGACACGATGACACACACACACACACACACACACACACACACACACACACACACACACACACACACACACACACACACGTCTCAGTCTCTGTGCCCCTATTGAGACCCTGCCTTTTGAGTTTGAGTGGCATCTTTGCTCCGCCTGGCTGGGCCTGTCTCTCCATCAGACAGACAGGCTACCCTCCCGCATTACACACACACACACACACACACACACACACACACACACAAAGAAAGAGAGATAGAAAGAGAGGGGGGAAGATGTTAAAGAATGAAACTGGGAACAAAATATTGTTCTATGCAAGTGTCTGACTTAGGTTTGTGCAACATGTGTGTGTACACATGCACTGCAATGTGCACACTTTCATAAATGTCATTGCTGTGAAAGAATAATGAAGGCTAGTGTGACATTTATGCCTTGCATTGTGGGTAATGGACTAGAATAATTGAAATGTGTGTTAGTGGTTCCAGGTAGAAGATCACAATGGCTTAGCTAAAAGTGCTCAATTTATTTACTGCACACATATACCCATACACTCTACATTTTATATTTATTAGAATAAAAATATAAGATATAAAATGTAAAGTGACACAAGATTCAAAGTAGTAAAAGTAGTTTATTTTTAGAAATGGTTTTATATGATGATGATGATGATGATGATAATTGTGTGTCAGCTCTGCTGCTGGCATTTCCTTTAAAGGTTCAACATCATTGATAGATATAAGACTTCAGTTCACAACGCCTAAAATCATCCGTTACTGCGAAATACTGAAAAGCTAACCAGAAGCATCAAAAACTGGACCGCTGTAAAGAGGAGTTATGTGGTTTCACTGTTTGTGCATTTTATTTGGTCTTTTCTGATTTTACTGATTGGAGGAATCAACTGTGAACTGATCTCATCCTTTAAGAACTGCTTGGAAATCACATGTAACAGTTAAAGTGTGATTGTTCAATCATTTATTCAGTCTAAGTACTTTGAGATTAGCTACTTTTTTTGAATTTTACATCCCAATTTTTTACCTGTACTTGAGTCTTATTTCAGAACCCTTATCGTTATTTTAGTTACCTGACTGCAGATTTGGGTATGGATCCATACACCAGTGAGCTGAGTCCTCTGTACAGTCCTTTAACACCATGACCCTGTACCGTCTGTTTCACACAGTCACCTGTAAGGACACACACAATTTCAAAACATCAGATTCCACTGTGGACAATTTCCTTCAGCAGAAATATGTTGTTTTTAAAAAGCAAATAGCATAAACAATGTACTGCAACAGTATTTATTCATTTATTTGCCCTGTGTATGGAATTACCCTTATAAAGAATACACATACTGTAAGAGCACACCAAAAACATCTGTCCTTGTCCATCTGTCATCAACAGGCTACTTTCCCCAAAAAAACTTGGGGTTTTTCTTTGAACTTACTTCTTACTTCTTACTCTTGGAGATATCAGTCCAGTAATCCATGTTCTGATATCAAGCCAAATGCACAACGGAGCAGAAAAAGCAACAGCTGTCTTGAGCGCTCATTAGCATGGTCTCATGATCCTCAGAGCTCCAGCCAATATTAACACATCCTGGGCGTGTGTGTGTGTGTGTGTGTGTGTGTGTGTGTGTGTGTGTGTGTGTGTGTGTGTGTGTGTGTGTGTGTGTGTGTGTGTGTGTGTGTGTGTGTGTGTGTGTGTGTGTGTGTGTGTGTGTACCCTGGTATGCATGGATGGTGAGTGTGCATTGGTCTGTTCTAAGTCATATAAACAAGCACAGCGACAGCCTGCCAGAATCCCTAATGTACCTGGGGATGATGGGTAATAGGATAATGAGCTCCTGAGAGGCACAGCAACAGAATCAAATACAGAATATACAATAGATATATACGATAAACAGAAAATAGATAGTTACTGCCCAAAAATTAGTCTAGCACGTAACCCCCATAACATTTTGAGATATAACGTCTTTTTAAGTGAAATTTAGAGGTGCTTATAGGTGGATTTTGTTACCTTTTAACAGAACCAGGCCAGCTGTTTCCCAGTCTTTGTGCTAAGCTAAGCTAACTGGCAATAGCTTCGTATTTACACGTTACTCTCTTTTTTGATACCACTCTCGTGTATGGACATGAGAGTGACATCAATTTTCAAATAAGTGCATTTAATAAACCAAAAATGCTATGGCTTTATATCAGTCGCAGGTGTCTGAACTGGGAAATATTTGATACTAAATTGAATCCCACATTCAGCTCTATATATTGGCAAAATAATAGAACAAAACATTTTCTTAAAACAAAACACATCACACTCACCTATTCCTCTGTATTTGGGTGGATTGGCCTTCTCATCCAGTTGTAACTGGGTCTTGACATACTCTGTTGGGAAGGTGATGCAGATCTCTATGCCACCTGCAATTCCACCTGAAAAAACACAGACAAACATAGTAGATGTTTATTAATATAGAGAATATAAAGAATAGGTGTAAATGAACCTGACACTGGTCAAAAAGTGAGTGCTGAGGAAGGAAAAGGAAGCTTTGTTGACATATTGCCTGAACTTAGTGTACCATGTCTGCCTGGCTGCAGCCAAACCAAGCCTGATTCAGTGCCCCGTCACCCTTATGAATTGCATGGAGGTGCCATCACATCATGGATCATTACAGTGACTCCACAAATGGCTTTCCCTCCATAAACATTAAAAGTGCTGCAGCCGAGAGAGGAAGAGTAACGAGCTAGGCGAGGATGAATCAACTGTTTCTGCTGCGGCTAAACTACACAGCGACTGTGCTGTTTGAAAGAAGAAGAGAAGGTTGTGCGAAAATGTTACTGCATCTTAAATATTCTGTACTGTGTGATTGCAGAGATGAAGACATACAGAAAGAAAGAAATAAAGTGAATGTGAACGTGTGAGTGACTGCTAGAGAGTTCAGCCTGAAACCGGCTGCGGTTGATGAGTTGAGTTGAGTAGATGAGATGAGAACAAGTGTTCAAAAGCGAGGCCTATGCACAACACAGATGAGTCACGAGGGAAGGGGGGAGGATAGAAAAAGGGCTGACATTAATTAAATGATCTACTCAGCCTGCAGGGAGGGGCTCCATTACCCAGGCGAAGACCCTCTATTAACGCAGTGACACAGACACACATGCAAACAAGCACACTGTGCAAGTGACACAAACAGAAACATACAGACAAATGCCCCCCCAACAAACAAAAGATATCCCTGATCTGAAATACATTTTCTGGTTAATTAGTAAGGCAAGGCAAGGCAAGGAAAGGCAGCTTTATTTGTATAGCACTTCTCAGCAACAGGGCAATTCAAAGTGCTTTACATGAAGACAATCAAAATACAAGAATAAAAGTTAAAGTGCAGTATAAGAAATTAAACATTAAAGAAAAAAACAGTTAAAAATATAAAAGCAGATAAAATAAGCAACGTAAGTATAAGCAATGGACAATTATTTAAGGAAAGGCAACATCAAAAAGATAGGTCTTCAATCTTGATTTAAAAGAACTGAGAGTTGCGGCAGACCTGCTGTTTTCAGGAAGTTGGTTCCAAATATGTGGAGCATAGAAACTGAACGCTGCTTCCCCCTGTTTAGTTCTGACTCTGGGGACAGAAAGCAGACCTGTCCCAGACGACCTGAGAGGTCTGGGAGGTTTGTAGTTTACTAGCAGGTCAGAAATGTATTTTGGACCTAAACCGTTTAGGAACATTTCCTGTATATGATTTGTGTTTGGGCCAAGTCAAGAAGAAAAATGACCACAACAAACCAATAAATGGGAAGTGAAAAACTGAAATGCCTTTCATGAAAAGTCCAAATCTTGCTCAAAGAGAAGTGGTTCCAACAGGAAGTGGTTGAGATTCTCTCTGTTTCTGCGAATTATCAGTTGTACCTCAGATGTTTACAAGCTTTTATAAAACATGACATCCCATGCACTCCCAAGATATAAAAAACGTCCATCGTAAAACCTGAATACGTACAGTATGTGATTATAACATCCTTGAAATTATTCACATGGCATCATTTTTGGTTTGTAGAAAAATTAGACTATCCAGTTGAAAATTGGTGCAGTCTATGTTCCGCTTTGTTCCCATTTTTTTTGTTTTTACTCTCAGTGTTAAATCTGTCTCCTTGCTAGTCAGACATTTTTAAAATCCTAACACTTACCTACAGCTTTAAGCAGAAATTTAGTCAATAATTCAGTCCTAAAAGCTTATTTCTTAAAACAAGAGAGATTATTTCACGTTTGTATTTCAAAACACCTAGTTGCAAAGTCTTTTGAAAATGTTCATTTTCTAGTGTATCTTGTTTCTTATTTCAAGATAATGAAAAGACTCAGTACAGCTTTTAAGAATTTTCTAGAAATGAGACTACTAGCAAAAATTTCCTTCATGATTTAAGATGGTTTAATATGACACTGGCTGTTAGGACTGGTGTATTCTGTGTATTTTATTGTTCTCAATGTATTCTGGCGTTTCCACATACTGCCGCAGTGAAGCAACGTTTCACTTATAAACATGCATGTGTCTTTTAGCTCTGCAGTTTTGCACTCCTCACATGTCACAGCTGCCAACATGACCTTTATCACTGTGGCACCAAGAAGCAGAGCAAAAAAACATATATTTAATCCAGGACATACATTTTAGGACTACAAGTAGATGGCACTGCAATGCAATACCAAAAGTTCAAAGGAATATCTTCCTGATATTTAGCTGTACTTGCATAAATCTCATTTGTCTCAAAGACTAAAAAGCCTCTGACTCATCTGCTTCTCTTTATCTCCTTTTCTGTGAGTGGGGCTGATTTATTAAGGGAAATCAATAACATTACATGGCTTTTACTTAAGGCTGCATAATTATCTAATAAATTCAGTTATCGTCATTAATCTCCATATGATTGTAAATTCAAATTTTGAAATTGTGTAATACACATCTTTGTCAAAATTATAGTATTTTATTTTGGTCTACCTAAACATTATACAACCATTAATTTTATTCAATGTGATGAAGATGATTTTGTAACATGTGATTGGGAATATTTCAGTTAACATCAGCGCATTAGTATTTAGATAACGCTGGGATGATAACTGACAATAATAAACTGCTTATCATCCATCATTGGTTAGAGCTGGAGACACCTAATTGGGCAAATTTCGTAATAAACTGTGAGCACCACGAAGCTGAATAATGACATTTATGTTATCTCACACTTTAATCACCAGGCCGGTAAGCTGTCATTCTCCTTATCCTGGTGGAGTACTAGTTAGTAAATGCTAGCTCGTGGAGACATAACAGATATCACATAAGCTTTACGACACTCCATTACAGCCATGCTGATCCAGGATCGGTGTATCTTTGAGAAGAAGAAACAATAAAGTTCATTCATCTGTTTTCGGTCTAAACCATGCAGTCTGTGAACAGACACACGGACACACACAGACAGACAGACACACACACACACACACACACACACACACACACACACACACACACACACACACACACACACAATCAATCCTCATTGGATACACAGCGCCTGTGGAAGAGAAGCAGTTTGCTCGTCTTCTAGTCCATTTGCAGCCTACATTCAAAACACAGACTCAAATTTTACAGATGACAGCCTAAATTACTCCCATGTAGCTGCCACGTGATGTGGGTTACATCAGCAAAATGGCCATTAATCTTTATCTTTTATCTTCACAGGCTCGCTCTCCTCTCCCATTCTTAATCTTTCTCTCAGAAGCACCTTCCTTCCTCTCTCCTCATCCCACAGCAACACTTCTTCACACTGTGTCATGAAATCAATGCATCCACATAGATCTTTGACAGATACTATTACATGAGAAGAAATGGCATTGGAGTGCTATTCAGATCCCAAGGGCGATGAAAAACAGGTTGTGTCTAATACAAATCTGCCTCTACATTCTCTTAGAGACTTGAAACTTCCACAAGCTAAGCAGCAGTTTAATAAATCAGATCCATCTAGCGGTTGATATTTTAGTCTGGACCAAAAGTGGTTAACAACAATCGGGCATTGCAAGACCCTTAGCGTGGCTAAAAATGACCATCTCAATATATAAGACCTTTTTTTTTATTCACAGATATTCAGTTTACTATCACGTAAGACATGCAGATGCAGGTGATGCAGATCTCTATGCCACCTGCAATTCCACCTGAAAAAACACAGACAAACATAGTAGATGTTTATTAATATAGAGAATATAAAGAATAGGTGTAAATGAACCTGACACTGGTCAAAAAGTGAGTGCTGAGGAAGGAAAAGGAAGCTTTGTTGACATATTGCCTGAACTTAGTGTACCATGTCTGCCTGGCTGCAGCCAAACCAAGCCTGATTCAGTGCCCCGTCACCCTTATGATGAAAAACGATGAAAAACAGGTTGTGTCTAATACAAAAACAGGTTGTGTCTAATACAAATCTGCCTCTACATTCTCTTAGAGACTTGAAACTTCCACAAGCTAAGCAGCAGTTTAATAAATCAGATCCATCTAGCGGTTGATATTTTAGTCTGGACCAAAAGTGGTTAACAACAATCGGGCATTGCAAGACCCTTAGCGTGGCTAAAAATGACCATCTCAATATATAAGACCTTTTTTTTTATTCACAGATATTCAGTTTACTATCACGTAAGACAAAGAAAAGCAGCAAATCATTACAAATGAGACGCTGGAAAAAGGAAGTTGATCAACTTATTAATTAATCAACTAAACATTTTAGCTCCACATACTTATGAACACAGTGTGTATGTGTGCAGATTCACACACATATTCATGAATGCAAGATACTCAACACAAATTCATAGCCACGTTTTTGCAGTACAGAGAGGCACAGAGGAGCCAGCTGACAGGGAGGAACCGTCTCTGAAATCCTGTCCTGCCTGCTTCGGTGACTCTAATGAGCATCCAACACATCTGGTCCACCAAGGAACTTCACTTTTCTTTTCTTTGGAGGAGCTGACAATCTAGCAAGTTGTCTAAATGTGGCAGGTTCTAATCATCTTTTTTCAGTGACTCCATATGTGACCAACTCACCCAGAACAGTCAACAATGTGTATCTACGTGTGTGTGTGTGTGTGTGTGTGTGTGTGTGTGTGTGTGTGTGTGTGTGTGTGTGTGTGTGTGTGTGTGTGTGTGTGTGTGTGTGTGTGTGTGTGTGTGTCAGAAAATTAATAAGCGTTTTTCTAGCAGAATCTATCTATTATTCATCCAGATGTTCCTTATTTGGATTATCTCTCAATTTTAATTGTCTGGAGACTGGGGGAAAGATGTTATTATGTCAATATCTCCAGTCCAAATGGGGAACATAGCCAGAGGACTGATGTACTTCAAACATGAGGTGTCCTATTAACAGAGCCGTAATAACATTGCAAAACATGAAAAGAATTATTCATCTGACGTCTGGCCTTTAAGGCTTCCTCTGTCCTGAACAACACTCCCTAATGCTACACTGATGCCTAATTACAGGATGATTAATTTTACATGGAACTTTAACTTTTTAACTGCAGCAAGCAGATTGTACACGGATTTCCACGAACAGGACAACTGCCACAGGTTGTTTTGACAGTGTGTACAGTTATAGACAAGGCAGTCAGGCTCTCTACAGTTAAAGGATAAAACCAGTGGGTTTACATGTTTTACATTTACATTACTTACATAGACATTTGAGCTTCTTTTTTTAAGGGTTTATTCAGTCAGTCAGAGGGGTGGGCAAAATAACAAGCTTTGGCTTCCTCACGCTCCTTTTCATATTGAACATTGTTTTTAACACTTTATAGATAGCAACACGTTTTATATTTTTATTTTTGTTCAAAATAAAAGAAAGAAAGAAAATCTGCTTACTAATTTTGCCCAAGTCAAGTTATTATATCTTCATGCAATTATGAGCATTTGAAAACCCTTCTTTGTTTGGCACATTCAAGGAAACTCTAAAATCCAAGCACTGTCTACAGCTGTGTTTGAAATTGTATTCAATGGCTGACAGGTGCAGCCTGAGTTTAGCTGATGTGTGGTGAGCGTCTGCCGTCGTAAGGCTGCCGTGCATCACTCAGATGGGTGCTACACATTGGTCGTGTTAGAGAGTAGTTGTTTCAAACAAAGACTAAACAAACACTGAATGCTATAACCCATATTTTTATATTAACATCACATTCCCCTTACAGTGTTTCCTTTAGGATTTCTATTAGCAGGACAACACCCCCCCCCCTCCCCCCCCCCCCCGCCAAATTTTTACATATGACACGGAACTGAAACTTTGCTGCAACACAAACACATATATTTATTCACCTCTATTCACACACAATGAGGCATATTTACAGTTGTGATTGAACTGTATTTTTTGAGGAACTATAGGGTTCTTAACATCTATAACAGGTCTACACTTAGAACGGACCCACTACAACGACATTTTTTGTACAGCCCTATTTCTGATACCATGGTGGCAGAACTTTTGCCATGGTGGGCTGCCACTACAAAATCAACATAGAGGAAACACTGCCTTAGCTCTTTGGAGGGTTTTAGCATCTTTCAACTTACTGTTTGATTCAGTCTCTCCTCTCAGCGTGGTTTCCAGATGCAGAAGGCAGCTATTGTTTGTGAAAAATCTCCCCTACAAACCCTCTATACACTATCTTCCCAGTACCAAACGTCAGGCAGACAAAAGTTAGCCACGAGCTGGTAAAACATAGTGGTAAAGATATTTCCCTGAGGACTACTGTACAACCCTATCACTCATAGTAAGAAGCAGAAGGTTTCCAAGGCCTTAAAAGATTGTTGTCGGCAACCATCTTTCAAGTCTAAGACGTCAGAGTGTTTTGGAGCCCAACAAGGTAATTACTTGAAAATGAATTACCCTGCTGTGATTATATAACTTTGACAATAAATGTATAACATGTTCACTTTGATTGATTCTCTCATCTCTCAACAAGTTTCAAGTCTCTGCAAGTTACACAATAACGAAATTAATTAAAACCAGTGGCTGACTGAAAGATAGAAAATCTAAAAACTTCTGATATGTTTCTAAAATAGTGATTTGTAATTAGGGAGATACAACAAGCAACACTTCCTGTGTGGTGCTGTAAGCTCCAAGACGTTCACAAACGCAATGAAGAGAGACTAAAAAATGTAATATTAGGCTGACCCAGTGTATTTTAAATGCTCTAATTTCTACACTGCTATTTGTTTGTGTGGCTGCATTATACCAACATGTAGCTGACAGGCTGTTACAGCAGGGGGGGTTGGGAGATTAACAGAAGGGGTGCACTGTAATTTATCATCTCGCCTCCCGGTACCACGGGTCTGCCAGCAGCAGCACAGCGGAGGGGAGGTGACTGTGTGCGTCACCTGTGACGTGAGGAAACAGGAAGTAAGTGCACAGTTTGACGAGCCCTCTGAGCCTATGAGGAGACAGCCACTCAGAAAACCTAACTGGCTGCCCTGAGGCCAGAGAGAGAGATGGAGGAGAGGGAAAAAAATAAAAGGGAGCAAAAATGACATAAAACCAAGCCTGTCTCAGTGAAAGTCCAATCTATTATGAAATCAAAATAAAAAAAGGAACTTTCTCTCTCTGTCTAATCCTCTGCTTCCCAGGCTCTGCTCATAAGGGTTATAAATGAAAGCCACAACAGAGTATGAATGCACAGCAGCCAGCAAATCAGGACCAGAGACCCATTTAGACCACTCTCTTCCCCTCAGGCCTCACGCAGATAAAACTCTTCCGTGTCTCAACTTCAGTCATCACCAGTGGCTGTTGAGCGAAGACTTGAACTAGCCAATGGGAGCAGAAAGAGCTCACAGATCTCTAAAAGCATTGGAGATGTGCAATGTGCACCCCCCCCTCCCTAACCACGGTCTATGTGGGCTATGTAATCCATTAAGCTTTGACCTTCTACTTCTTGCTTTGTCTACTTAGAGCCTTTGGGCATGTGGCTCGTTCTCTCCACACAGACGTACTGCTAACCATAGCAGATACATCTAAAGTAGCATTAGCATGTCAGAACACTGTGAGAGGTGTCAACTGGATTTATAAACTGTCACAGCTGAGTGAAAAAAATGTGCATCCTGACAATGTAAACTATCAGCTGTGGTTTTTGATGGACGACATCTCAGGTCAGACTCAAAAAGACAGTTATCTTCCGCTGAGTCATCCAAGTGATGCTTTGCACATGTACTTTTATTAAACTACACGTAGACACACTTCCATTTCCAAAACCCTTGAAAGGCGGTGATAAATCAACGGTTTCTTGACAGTGAGGCCAGGAGGAGTCAGAGGGTGCACAGAGTTGACACAGAGGGAGAATGCAATCATGCTGCTGGGCCATATCCAGTCAATCAGGCTGCACGGGACTGAAGGGGGAGGGGGGGGGGAGGTTTCACCACGGTCACATTTTGGCCAGGTAATACAAGCAATTTAAAGACATCACCCTGACCTCTGGAACTCATATTTTCACACATTTAACAGTTTGTTTTTAACCTTAAATGAAAAGGAATTCATTCAAAATGATAAAAAAAAATTGGATGTAACTGGTTCTGCCAAATAGCAGCATGTAGCCTTAGGAGCATCTCTCAGAGGCTCATCATCAACTGGAGCTGCTGCACCGTGATCATCAACACAGGAGGGGGTCGAGGGGTTTAGGGGGGGGGGGGGGGTAGAGCAGGAGAGCTTCTGAACCTTGGGAGGATAAACTGATGAATCACAGGAATGGCTAAAACAAGCAGTAGTGCTATAACCAAATAGGTCGATCAATTAATTTGTTAAAATGGTGGTTGCACCTTCAGTTCAAAGATTTTTTTTTTCTTATTCCTCCGTTTCATATCAATATATAATACACAATTTTGGGCTGATGGCTACATGGTTAACCCATTATTCCAAATCTAATCAACAGGTTGGTCAACATTTGAAATTATCATTAGTTACAGCCATAAAGCATTGAGATGACAGAACATTATGGGTGTTTCTGGTGTCGCAATCCTCTCACTCACCTCCATACCTGAGACACTGTGTGAATGGCTCCGCTGTATTGTCTCAGGAGAGGGTCCCCTGGACTGCGGCATGCATCAATCCACTCTTAACAGCATTATGTAAAATGCACCAGAGGTGATCTTAGATTAGAGGGATATAATCACATCAGTGCAGCAGGTAAGATCTGACCATGGCAGGACAGGGACTGTTTGTCAGGACAGCTTTCTTCTTCTCTTTAAGGCAATGAGGCTCAAGGCCATTTTCCAACAGGGTCACGGGGTCAGCATGGTTTGAGTGCAAGTGTTAGAAGTTGGTGGAAAATGTAGCAACTCTGGTAAAGTATCTTGTTTTACCAGCTCATCATTTATCTTTAGAAACATCAAACATGTATTGCAGCTCTCACATACTGTATTTCTCTGTGCAGACCCACTAACTAAAAGGAAACGCCTTGTTTCGCTTTCACTGTGTCTGCGAACAACAACAGTCCTGAGAAAACATCAGTGGCAATATTTTACAGATTCTAACGTGTCTGTGCAGAATACTTGGTAAGTTGTTGACCTTAGGCCTACTTGACTCAGACTGTCCTCCCTCCTGGGTGTGACTTCATTAGCTTTTCATTTCCTCTACGCTGTTTTCATTGTTTTGCATATTCGCTCTGCTGTTCGCCAGAAAGCTTACACACAAGTATCTGGAAAACAATAATACTGCTTTGAACTTCATTGTAACTACTGACATTTTGTCAAACTCTGACTTTTCCGCGTGACAAACTATGATAAGCTTACCTGCCAGAATCGCCTTTCCCGGGTGAGTCAATTTCGCTTTCCCGGCCGGCGCCGCTGCCGCCAGACACCGCGGTCTGAGGAAAGGACTGATAAATGTTCCTTTATCCTGCATAACTACGGGAAAATACACAGTAAAATCTACAAAAAATTCTTTCACTATAATGAGGTTTATCTCCGAGTAGAGCTTGCAATTTCTTTTTAAGTCGACTGGAGCGCGCAACACATGGACGCCTGCTGTGTGGTGCGCTTGGATGCAGGTGAGCTTCAGATGCGTCCGGAGACTCCAGCGGGTTTCTGTTGACAGTGGGCGTATGCTGGGACTATCCAAGGAAGTTGGGATGTTCTAGCTCCAATAGCTGTTATTTGTAACCATGGTAACGCTGTATCACGACACTAGTGCGTAGAAAGCAAACAAAACCGGAAATAATGTGCGTATCGAAGAGTTGTCTCCGTTTCCTGCTGCTGCGTGGAGTTTGGCTATTTCTCCGCGAAGCGAGTGGATTTCAACAACCACCGAGCCTGATGAGTGGCGGGGGTCAGTGGGTGACACCCTGGGTGCTTACATGAGCGCAGTGTGAGAGGAGACCGGCCACTTTTGTTCCACATCAGAAGAAGGGCGGGGCGCAGCCTGTCTGTGTCTGTATCAGCGAGGCAACATCAAATCTGATTCCACGTGTTATTAAATATTGTACTAACAAAACATTTCGCATTACCCCAACAGCAGGCAGTAATAGGTCCAAACAGCCCAGCCACACCCTCTCATAACAAAGAGGCTGCAGGTCTCACAGAGACAGAAACCATCAATCAGGTATTGGCAGCTTGGTTACTAAAATGACCAAAGAGCTGGAAATAAGGGAGCAGCAGAAAGCCCCTGGCATAAACAATGTTCACAACTGTAAAACTCCACACCGACCTCCAGAAACCCACACAGACAATAGAGGCTTGTAAAGATGTCTCCTGATGGGAATGAACTAGAAAAATGCACCAACAGCACTGTGTGTAAACTTTATTCCTCTTTCTGTATGCATGACTTTTGCGCAGATAAAGGTAGTGCTTCGTGTGCAGCTCAGGCTTTTGCTTTCTGTTTTGACAAATCCAAAGTTGACAGGACAGAACTCAGTGTATCCTACACTGTCGGACAACACAGGAAGTAAACAATCAACTGAACTGTCACCACTTTGAGCAGCCTTGCCTCAAGACTTTGCCATTTATTAACCTGCTGTTTTTGCATTTTGTCATTTTCTTACAAAAATCATTATGCTTTTTAAGACTACAACAACACACTATAGACAGTACATACGGGTTTCCATAATATTTGACTTATTGGATTAGTTAGGTATTTCAATACATCTTAAATTATACACTGTTTTCAGAAGAATAATGATTTTTTTTTTTTATATCAACTGGCACCAGGATGTGAGCTAATGTCATCTCCTCAAGTCTGTCAGAGCTTCATCACTGCTTTCTGTTAGTCGGGTGACAAAGTTTCATCGAACATCACTTTGTTTTTGACACAACATTAGTAATACTTGATATACTTGAGAGTAACATGAAAATTGTGCTCCTGGTTGCAGCATTATAATTTGGCAGCACATGCACAGACTACAGCATATAGCATTATTTTTTTTATTTCACCTCCTTTCTTTCTTTTGTCTTTTTGTCACAGGCATCCTGAAACTCCAGATATCCGGAGTCCGAGATCGACCACTCTGACCCAGCGAAAGGTTTGCAGCTGCAAGGGGGTGGACATTTTATTGAGTGTCTCTTGTTTTGGTGACATATCCCTCAAAGGTTTTAGAGGCTAAACACACACACACACACACACACACACACACACACACACACACACAGACAGACAGACAGACAGACAGACAGACAGACAGACAGACAGACAGACAGACAGACAGACAGACAGACAGTGCCATAACCTCATAGACAAGTGTTCTTAGTCCGTATACAGCAAACACTTTTTACCTGTTGTGAGAGGACAAACAACACTATTGCACAGTAGCCATCTTTCTAATCAGAGCATGAGACAGTTGTGAAATTAAACTTGAACAAATTAGCCCATGTTTTGCCACCTCATCAAACTACATAAGGCCGTAGCAGTGCTTCAGGAGGGAGGGGGGAGGCACACGCATGCCCCCTCCACTCCTCAATAACAAAGTCTCTTCCTCATCAGTGCTGAATCTCTAGGAAAAAATAAAAAAGCTGCTCTATGGTTAATAAAGTCTACATGGAACAGCAACAGGACAGAGTGGTTTGGTGTCACTAATGTTATCTTCGGTATGTTAATTCCTCTAGGAGCTGAGAGGTGACTGCATGCTGTGTAGATCAGTGATGCAGATATAATGTCCAAGTGGAAAAGAGAGAGTAGGTAAGGAGGGATGATCCAACAACCTTGCAACAGCCAGTCCTTCTGAAGTGTGTTTGGAGGAAGTAGAGGTGAAGGGTTTCTATTGCAGTTTCAGTGGAGTTTCGTTGGGAATGAAGGCCCGGTTTCAGGGTTTCAGGGGTCTCTGTGCTGCCAGTTGAGACCCACAGCAGCACGGTTCAGTCTGGTTCAGGTCCAAGGTGTGCGAGTGTGTGCAGGGGGAGAGGGGTGGAAGAGGCGGGGTCAGGCCTCTACATGTTGAAGCCATAAGCGGGCTGAGCGGGGAAGCCCACAGGGGCGGCGGGGTAGCCGTAGCCTGGGTACGCTGGCTGGGGAGCCACTGGAGCAGGAGAGGCAGGCAACATCAGCTGCTGGCCTGCTCACACAAACACACACAGGGTTACATGCTAGTAGACAAAAAGTTAAACTTTTTTTTTTTTAAATAAGTGCACATTCCTACACTGTTTTTGTTTACTGCCCTTCACAAAGATCTTATTTTTTTTATTTTTTTATTTTACAAAAACGGATGACTTAGTTATTAGGTTTTCAGTTAATGAAAGTTTCATCATGTGGTGCTCAAACAGCAGTTAATGTTGTTAATGGTGATGTAAAACAATTTGTTTTCAATATGGGTAAAATTATCTGGAAGGCAACATTCATTCTTTTTTAATACTGTAAAATGTAAAAATAGGTAGACATGCAAAATGTGCAATTGCAAAAACAATTCAATTATGTTGTTTCTTCATGGCCATAAACAAAAAAAAAACACATTGTAAATGTAAGTGACAAATCTTCTCTGTCTCATTTTCATCTGGAAAAGACAATACCAGCCATTTTCCCGCCCAGGTTTTACAGACAGTTTGTTACATACAGATAAATACAGCAGCTCACATCCTGCTGTTATCACAGCAGGAGGCAGTGTTCTCCTATTTAGGAACCACAATTGTCTGCCTGTAAACCTAACATACCAAACACTATCGGCTGAGGCTCTGTCACCTCCTCTTCAGTTTTCCTTTGGCTGTCTGCCTCCTCCAGTTTGTCCACCTGAGGGCAACAAAGACAAGAGAATAGATCAGACAAGGCTCACTCACACACCGTAGATTATAAAAAAAAAAGCGTGATTTCCTACATTGTAGGTATCCTGCGGAAACCTTGTAACTCCATGTACTCAGCTTTGCAGGCTGTTTAAACTTAAATCCAAGCAAAGATTTCAAATGCAAATTTCAAAATGTGTCCCATGGCCCATTAGTAACATCATAAAACAGCTGTCAATGAAAAAAGAAAATATTCTAAATAAAAGATTTTTGCTAGACACCTACAATGTAGTGATCACAGTATGCCAGTTTTATTTAAATTGCAGTTTATTTGACGTTATACAATAGACCAGAAACTCTAAATGCTTCAGTTGTAAGACTACACTAAATTTATATTTCATATTACAGACTGGTTAACACGGTACACATATCATACCCACTTCTTTAAGACAAAACTACACACAATACTTCACAGTGCAGCTAAGGTTACCTGAGAGAAGATGCCATGCAGCTTTGGTGAGAATTTCTAATGCAGCTCCCAGTACAAATGTTAAGTCAAGAAAAAAGGGCCCATTTTTCCAAATCACACAAAAAACAAAACAACCCCTAGTGTTATCTAACCATGCAGGTAATGACTGCTGATAATGACTTTTATTCCTATCACCCCAATTCAATTAACATTTCATTTATGCTTCTCAAAGCACTACAATTACATTTTAAAAACCCTCCAAAGCAATATCTCTCTCCAGATTCAATGTCCTTGTTCCTCATCAAATAATTCTCAGACCTCACTGTTGACAGTTGTCACCATTTTTTACATTCTGCAGAAAATAGTTTCCAATGAACACTGTTGACAACAAGGTCTGTGGGTTATTATGAATAATACGATAACAAGGACATCGTATTTGGAAAGGTGCTGCTTTTTGATTTTCTTTTGATTTAATTTTCTTATGTTTTGAGCACCAGAAATAAAAGCAGATTCACGCCAATGGGACAGGGCAATGTCAGGTATTGCAAAAACTCAGCAAATAATACCAAAACTACACCATGGCTAGAAACCACTGGGGGAAATGTTTTATTTTGTTTTGGTATTTGGGTGAACTGACCCTTTAAAAGTAAAATTATAGTGGGATTCAAGGTTAAAGAAATATTACATTGTGTATTAAGTAAAGGAGAAGCTATACATGCCTATCTGCTGATGCTACATTTCCAGCCATTCACGGTTACCATATCAATAAATGACAAAGCTTCCACATGCATCCTGTGAGCAGGCCCTCCTGACAGAGTTTCACTAAGTGTTTTTCATTCTGCTGGACTAAAACCAAGCTATATATTAGAAGCTCACAGGTTAAGATCATCCTTTGCCAGGCATACAGTGTTTGTGCAGCGAGTTGGTTGTAGTGCCAATTTTCCTTGTCATTAAGTGCAAAGCAATAATCCGGCATTGTGCTTCAACTTCGGAGACAGCTGAATACAAAAAGGTTTCTGATGTAAGTGGAGATAAATGTAAACAATGGTTCTATTAAATAATTTAGAGTAAAAAAGGTTGAATTTCTGTTGAGTCATATTTTTTTAAGAAATGAAGAAAAAAATTGGACAAAAGGGTGAAATGGTTAAAGAGCACCTGTAATGCACTTTTCTGTATATGACAAAACATTATATAGCGTGTGAATTAAAAATAATTTCTGAAATGCAGATTTAAAAAATAGAAATGGATGTATTTTTTGTATATATAACAAGACATCATTTGGCTATGCTGCCTATCGATTGCCAACACAAAATGTTGGTACAACTTTACTGCTGTCTCTTGGTATTTGGTGTTCAACTACTCCAAAGTAAAAAGAAAATAAGTTGGTATTTCACTTCCTGAATGGCTGCACTGATTCCATCACAACCAGTTTGACCAGTCATTTATGCAACAAAGCATTTGGTCTTTTGAAAATAAACTGTCTGATTAGGTGAAATAGACTGAGAGGATTTCCCCAGAGACAGAGGAACTTTTAGTTAGTGTTTGTAGCCCTGCACTGGTCTAACAATTAAATATTTGAAACTAAAACTTGTTAACCTGGAGTTAGAAACATGGGGATGCATCTAACAAGTCTAGAGTGGCTCGCTCTCTTTATCCGCATTCATGTCTGGTCTTTGGAGAGCATTAGCCAGCTGGAAAAATCTCTCATGATTTTGCATCAGCACAACTGAAATTGTTAGTTTTTTTTTTAATGCCACTTAACACTACAGATGTAGATGCAGCCCCAAAAGAGAGGAGTTAGAGGGTGAGAGGTATGTGTCAGGCCAGGACAGGCTAGTCCTGGTCCTGAAGAACAAGATGGTGCACAGGCTTTGACTCCATCAACACAGCGTTTAAAGTTAGTGGGCTCTCAACTGGTCCGAGACTCTTTAGATCATATTACACCTCCTGGATACAGTGTAAATCTTGAAGACAGTTCAACCTTCAATCTTAAAATGCCGGCAAGTTAGGGGTCTATAGAAAATACATTATTACCTACCAAACTATTGCACATGTTGAATTTTTTTAAATCCCACATAAGCAGCACCCATCTTCCTTTACTGTAGCAGCTAATTATATTGGCATTGTTAACATATATTCCTTCATATCATGGTTCTTAAACTGTTCTAGTCATGAACTTTCGCTCTAATCAGCTCCACAGTAAAAACTGCAAAAGAAGAGATGCTACTTCAGATTGCAATAAGCTTTCTTATTTTTGCACTGAGAATCAATAGACAGCAGTGCTCATCTCACTTTCGCCTATTTCATAAATCTGTTTCTGCTTCACTGCTGAAAGCCTTTATTTGAAAATAAGAATGCAATGCCAATGTATTAAAACATGGTGTGTTGGTGCTGAAGTGGAACAAAAGCCTGCACAAACCACTAAAGCTCTCCAAGACCAGAGCTAGTTAGGCCGTACTCAGTCTACAGTCCATGCTAGGTTCCTACATCAGAAACCTAAGAGATAGGTTACAACAAAAAAGAGACAGAACACATAAGAGAAATAAAAAAGAGGGCCAGAGACCGTCACCTTCGCTGCAAACTCATCAACCTGGAAAAGAACCCAAAGAGATGACCTCAAGTGACCTCACATGTCTACAGGTCAACATTTTAGGAATCATCATGGACACCAGAGGGAGTTCACTGGCAAACATACACTTAACTACCATTACAGTACATAAGAAAGCCTTATCTCTGTAAACAATTCCCAGTATGACCTGTTTGTCAATACCTGCAGGAGATATTACAGACTATTGTCCACCTCTCACCTGTCAGTACAGGTTTCTTCAGGAAATTAAACAATTTAAGAAACCAATTTTAGTACACAGTAAAAATGCAGAATTTCAAACTTGTTTCCTCTAAAAGAAATACTATAATTAAATAATTCTTTTATGTTAAAACCGAAACTTCAAATGAACAATAAAGAACAATAACTCTTTGTATTGTTCTTCAGTGGAGTACTAACCTTTGTCAGGTACTCTCTCATGACCTGGATGAAGTATGGCATGGCAAAGTCCATGATATTGTGCCTCCAGGCCAGCTCCAGCACCACATCAGGGTGCAGCAGGTCATAGGAGGCGAACAGGCAGGCAGCAAAGCACTCCTTCCTGCCCTCCTCCAGGAACCACTGGAGCAGAGTCTCTGCCAGCTCTGCATCCTTAGACTCTGCGACGTACAGCATTGCATCCTGGGAAAGATGGGAATACCGTGTGTTTAATTATCATTAAAGCATTCATGCAAGTTTTAGAAGTTGTCTAAACAATCGCTTCTGGAGAGATAAACACTGACATGATTTGCTTTTCCTGTCTTTACTTGATGTTAGTGGGTCCATGTATCTACTGTATCTCCAGATATGGTATATCTTCTATCTATCTAACGAATAAACAAACAAACAGTGCCATCTATAGGAACATGGAGGTACGTGTAACAGCTTTTCTCAAATATTGTCGTTCTTTTTTTTTTTCTTACCTTGTAGAGTTTGTCCTTCTTGCAGAGCTCTACACTCTGTCTCCAGCGGTTGTTGCCCTTGTACAGGTAAGCAGCAATACGTCTGAACTCAATCAGTTCATGTTTCTCTAACCTCTGCGCCAGGCCAATGGTATCAAAGTTGTCATAGGCATCGATGGATGCTCTCAGGCCCTGTGGATAACACACATAATGAAAGAATATTACATCACAGACCAAAAAGTGAGACAAGGGATACCTGAACCAGTTAGTTTCTTGTAACCAGAGCTCAGCAGTGCGACCTAGTGACCACAGAAGCTAGGTAAATTTACCACTATTTAAATTTACTATTTCAATACTCATCTACAACATGCAGGGGATATGCAAAATAATTGACTAGCTACTGGGAAAGTTTAAGTCTCTTTTCATCATGTGTTTGCATTATTTTGTCTACCTTCTATTTTCAACATTGTATTGTATTGAGCCATTTTGTGAACACAGCACCAACTGGTTACAGATCCACACGGAGGAAAAGTGTATTTAAACAGCTTTTTCAGTTAAGGCTAAGCCACATTAGAAATTTTAAAACGTATGCCTCTTTTAAACATAACTTAAAGAAGTGGCTAACAAGTAGTCAGCATTGTCAATATTAATTTAGGCACTTAAACTTGCTGCCATCTCTCCTGCTCTGCCTGTCGGTGTTTTTTTTTGTGCTCTGCCTGTGAGATTGTCTGTTTCACTATTCACAAATCTTCTGTTGCTTGTTACTGTCCCAGCAATATTGTTTATGTGCATGTCCACCGAAATGTATGTCAATGCTATTGTGCTGTGTTTGTTATCTGGTTTGACAGTTCAGCTCAGTGTGTGTGTGTGTGTCCTGGTGTTGATCTTAACCAACTGTTCTTGTTTTTATTTTGTTGTCTTTTAGCATTAGTAGAATCAACTTTTATTGTATAGAGCCAAATCTGTATGTATTATAGATAGCTTAATCATTTTATCTCTTTTTAGGGTGACCTCTTACCACCAGTCCAGGGACAGTGGATGTAAAATAGCCTCCAGGCTAATTCTGGCTCATTTTACTTGTATGTATTATTAGTGTGCATTGTCCCTGATAAATTAATCTGAATAAATAAAATGAAAATAAACATCAGTAACAAAATGGCTGAGAGACCTGGTAGTCTTCCTCCTCTGTCAGCAGGTTGTTGAGGGCTTCATTGACGGACTTGTTGTTGTGATTCTGGACAGACCTCAGGTAAGGCTTGATCAACTTCAGCTGGTTCACCTGGTCGAGCAAAAACAACCCGTAATCATGTTTTTCACTGCATACTGAATGTAAAGAAAAATACAGAAGATTTGGTTCACAGTGGTTGACCTCGCCGCTGGTTACCTTGCTGAAAAATGTGACAGCTCGGCTGTGGTCCAACCGCGGAGACAGAATGGTCAACAGGTCATTCAGAAAGAGGGGTTTGTATTCCAGGTAGAAGGAAAGACATTTATAGTACAACTCCACATTGGCAACCTGAGGAGAAATAATGATACATATAAAGATCACAAAACGTAAAGATGTTTGAGAAGGAAATGAACAGTTCAGTCACACTTTTACCTTGGCAATAATGTCCTTGAACAGCCCTTCTTTCCAGGCATCTGTCGGATGAGACATCATTGTGATGGCAGCGTTGTCAAACTCCTCATATTTATCATAGAGGAAAACCAGCTCTGCCCACAGATGAGACTGCTCGGCTGCACGAAGAACCTGGTAGACACAGAAAAACGTAGAACAATATCAAAGTCAGTCAGGTTTCAAATTGAAGCAGTCTTTCTGTCACAGTTTTGTTTGGTTAAATTCATGGACTCAAATTTGGTATGTTGGGCTAAAACATGACATTATATATATTATATAGATCCTTTTCTCAAAATCTAAAGTGCTTTAGAGAAGCAGAAAAAGATCGAACAAATGAAAAGACAAAACACTAAACCTGTTTTTAACACAAGACATTGTTAGATCCAAAAGTCGGATAAGTATGATTTTTTAATTCCCCTACCTTGGTAGCTGACATGTATCTTTAGGTTTTTAATCGTGAGTGTTGATCAATCAACAGGATAAAAAGTACTTTTTTTATTTTTTAAATCTAGTACTTTCAAGGCAACCATTTTGAAAGGATCTTCTGTGCTCAGTATTACATTCCTTTCAGGGTGCTGAGAAGAAGCAGAAATCTTTGCAGAGTAATAAATCATGGCACACGAGCAGCCTCCTTGTGTGTGATGAACTCTTTGACTTTTTACAAAAGACAGAATTGTTTAGAAACCGAACAGACACAGAGGCATGCTCTACCTTTGGGATGTTGACTCGGGACCAGAAGAGCTCCAGGTGCTCCCTCATCTTCTGAGGCTTGAACTTTGAGTAGAGGATGGCGAGCTCGGTGAACATACCCATGTGGGCCCTCTCCAGACCCAGCGCAGCCTCCAGCAGAGCAATGAGTTCCTCAAAGTACCCGCGGTCCTGATAGTAGCTGATCAGGTCCTCAAGCTCGTCAGCGTGGATCACTATGTGAAGGCCGCAGATTTGTGCCAGCCGAAACTCCTCGCCATCCACACACGCAAAACACACCTGATGATCGGAGAGAGGATATTCCTGAAATCTTCTGTCCATATTCTAATAAATGAGAATCTACAACTATACTAAATAGTAAAAAATGAATATATCTTCATGTTGACAAAAATAAAAAATAAAGCTAATCAGGTTGCTAGCATTCAAAAACTACATCTCCCATGAGGCTCTAACAGTGCTTCTCTGGCTTGTTCACATGCTATGGGATAATAAAAGACTGATGTTTATGACCTGAGAGCGTTCCCGCCATCGGAAATCTCAGTTGTTATGATTTGCAGAGTTGGTCATTTGAGGGTTAAAAAATACTATGTGTGGCCAATATGGTATTATACCAATTAAATTTGCATTTTATTACCTTAAATGTCAGACCTGGCATGAGGTCATCAATGTTTGTTTACTTTTCCAGGCATTGTTGTAATACTGAAGAAGTCGAATATATCAGTTTTCCCAGTAGTAATTACTTAAGGAGTATGGGGAGGTGCTCAAATGTGACAAGCCAATACAGTATCAGATACTATTTTATCTTAGAATATGCAGAATCACGTTTCAGCGTTTTAGACAGTCTGATAAAAAATTATAAAACCTTCTATGATGAAAAAGAAAGATTCCCAATAATCCATCGTCAGAAAGGCCAGTTGAAAAGAGGCTAAACTTTTTTGTTAAGAAAGATTCCCAATAATCCATCGTCAGAAAGGCCAGTTGAAAAGAGGCTAAACTTTTTTGTGGGCCAGTTACCTCCTTCCATGTTCGTGTGCTGTTGGCTTTCCTGGCGCTGTCCACAGCTGCCTGGTACTCTCCGAGGTGGACTAGTGTGGATGCGAGGCGAGCAAAGTTGGACACATTGTTGTACAAGAGCTTGGCTGCTTCATACATTCCCTCATCATAACATCTATCACCCACCTGGAGAAAGAGAGAGAAATTAGCAGATAGATGTGCAGTTACTACCCGGTGTAAGGCAAAGAACAGCATGCACATTCTGCTACATAATCCTCTTTCCGCTACGAGCTGTGGTGTTTTTCTTACCTGCTGTATGTGAGCATTGTTGGGCCCACTCACAAACTCTTCCAGCTCAGCCAGACGGTTCGTTTTAGCTAAAGCAAAGATCAGCTCTGTCTCCACGTAAGACTCTCTCGCTTTCTTTCGAGCCATCTGAAGGAATTTAACCAAGTCTTCCCAGTTATCTGTAAAACACACCACCTTACAGATCAACTCAGATCAATCACACAAGAAAGACAATTATTGTGAGCTGCTGGTGTGTAACAGTTATACTGCAAAGCAAAGGCTTACTGTTCTTGCTGGCTGCGTTGACCACCTCCATGTACGCTGAAGGGTCAACGGCTTTGATATACGAGTCAATGGCCTCCTTGACCAGGTCTCTTTGTAGCTGAGCTCTGGCTAACTGGCTCCACACTGCAGGCTCATTACAGCGCTCGGCAAACTCATAGGCACGATCTAAGTTCCCTATGTGCTCTATCAATACCTAGAGACATGAGGAAAGGAGAGAGTTGCATTATATGATCTGACATACAGGTATGCAATTTAAAAAAAGTTTTAAGAAAGATGCAATAATACAACCTGCAGCAATAAAAATTAAAATTAAATACTCATACTCAGCATTGGCAAATTAATCAATACTTTCAATGGTCTGAGCCTTGGGGAGAGTTATACAAATCCTCTGCTAAAAATGTGTAAGTGAAGAGATTCCTAACAATAAGAAAAAGATGATAACAATTTTACAACGTGTGCTAGACTGGGGTGACCATAAAGATAACTGATGCATATATTAATGTAACTTTTTACATTCATGTTATACTGTGTAATGTCAAATAAAAGAAGTACTCTGATCAGTACTCAACTTTAGCCAATACACTTACTGAAGAACTTGGAATTTAAAATAATAGTATCAGTGCAGCTGGAGCAGTATTACTTTTATTTTACCTGTATGGCTGAGGTGTTGACATCAAACTTCTTGAAAATGGCAAATGCTTCTTCAAAGAGCTCATTGCTGATGGCAATATTAGCAATGTCTGGAGCGTCGTAGTTGTCTAGCTTGTTAATGTACTCCATCACACGAGTGCGGTCGGCCTTGATGGCCGTCAAAATCAGCAGGTTCTGGAGGTTTCTGGGAAAATACCCAGAACAGGGGGATTATTAAAAAGATGATAAGTAATGTGGTTAAATTATTATTCAATTTTCAATTCAATTCAATTGTATTTATAGTGTCAAATCACAACAGGAGTTATCTCAGGACATTTTACAGATAGAGTAGGTCTAGGCCACACTATAATTTACAAAGACCCAACAATTTCAATTTCCCATGAGCAAGCATTTGGTGCGACAGTGGTGAGGAAAAACTTCCTTTTTAACTTGAACAGACCCAGGCAGATATACAGACACACAGAAATATTGATTTGATTTGATTATGATGCCTAACAAGCTGTAAGCCTGCTGTACCTGTGTTCACTGAAGACAGAGTTATCAAGTACAATTTTCTCCAGCAGTTCGATCAGCTCGTTGGGCAGGTCCGCAGTCATGAAGGCCTTGACTGTGACTGACACCTCCTCTGGGTCCTGGGTCTCTGACAGTGCTGTCTGCACCACCTGAGATAAGACAGAATACATCAAATAAACACTGGAAAAACACCACTCATTCACATCCTGCTTTACTTCAGGAGTGGAGCTGGAGTACACCTTACCTGGTCGATGAGTTGTCTTCTGAAGGGGTTGTTTTCTTCTAACACATTCGCCCAAAGCTCTGGATCTTTCCGTCGCACAAGATATCGAGCCTCACTCTTGAATAAAGAGTTCTCATTGCACACCTGAGAAGAAAACAAATAAAGTGATTCAAGATGTATCTACGTTAGAATGATGTAAATGATCCTCTAAATGCTGCATAATGTGATGTACACACTTTGATGAGCTCCAGGTCACACTGTCCTCTCTCATAAGCCACACAGGCCAGGTGGGGGTCTCTCTTCTCGCAGTATTTTCCGACCACGGCGCTGTCGTAGAACGTGTTCTCCTTCAGGAAGCGTTCGGGTGTGTTGTTGCTGTCAATGTAGATCTTGGCCAGGGCATTGTGGGTAGCTGGCTCCTCACATCCATCATGGATACGGGACTCCAGCCATGGCAATAGAAGTTTTAACCTGAGAAGATAATGGAAATACACACTGTTTTGAAAAATCATCTTCACTAAATCACATAATATGCAGCATTTAGAAGAAGCTTTAAACATACATGCATCTGATGAAGAATGCTCTCTAACCATTGATACTGGTTGTATGAATGATGGCAAATTATATCTCTGGGTTGATGTCTCACTGTTACTGTTGTGTAATGCACTGACACACAACTAGATGGCAGTGTTGTGCATTCAACATTATCATGCTATACTTGAAGTATTTATGCTCACATTCTCTCACAATTACTTTCTAATACAGAATTGTAACAATGGGTTTGCAGTGAAACTAGCTTCACTGGATAAGGAAAAGCTCATTTGTTGAGCGTTATTGAGCTATCTGCGTAAAACACGGGCCTCCAAAAGCCCAGGGAGAATCAGTATTGGAGGCACCTTGTGTGCTAAAATTAAAATATGTATTCCAGCTTCTGTAGAGCAGAAACTGCTGAGCGTACATAGAGCAAAAGACAAACACAAGAGCCTTCGTATTTCTTCATATTTACTTTTCTGCATGTTTCAGTCACCTCTGTTTGTCTTTCGCTCTAAGTGTGAGTGTGTTTGGTGATTTAAGGACACTATAATAAATATTTCAATTCCTGCAGGCAAGGTGCTTCTGACTGTTTTGTTGATCATCTCAAGCATTATTTAGAAAGAGAGGATTATTTTTGAAAATGTGAAATCACTTTTTTTTCTTTTAGGTGGTGCATTCTGGAAAAACGTAAAAACAAAATAAAGCAGTTCAAACAGACCACAAACATGTCTTGCCAACAAACATCTAGTTGCATTTTTAAAGAGGTTCAATTAAACACCTATTAGGTACCTACAGAGATGCAAATTATGCTTTTGCCATAGGTACCAAGTCACTTTAATGGACAAGTATTAATTAGATGTTGAATCTAATGAGACACAGATACAGAAGTAACTATGCCAGCCATTTACCATTTTCACCATTAATCATTTAGTCTTACCTGTTCCTCTTCTCTACCTCCTCCACCAGCTCATCAGTGGAAAACTGCCCTCTGACCACCATGATCAGGTTCTTAATGACATCCTCAGCACAGTCGACATCCAACAGACCGCCTATCACCACCGGTAAACGACTGGGGTTCACCTGAAAAAAAATTGCAACAAATTAAAAATAATGATGTCAACATTCAGCCCAAATGAGGCTTGAATTAAGTGGTAACCAGTGATGTATAAAGACTTGATCTTACTTTCTGTACGTAGATTTCAATGTATTTCTGTAGACTGTTGCGGTAGAGGTAGAGCACCAGGTCGTGGACAAAGTCAAAGCGATCACACACAATGATGAGAGGAAGCTGGTCTGTTAGCTTGGCCTCCTACGAAGAGAAGAAACATGAGATTAAACTGTATCAAATGGGTAATTTATCACAAATTTGCTGCTGAATGATAAAAATCAATCAAGAACACTCTGACATGAGGGATCTATTTTACCTTGAGGAAGTTTTTAACCCTCTCTGGGTCGTAGCAGTTGCTCTCTCTACAGATTCTCTCCACTTCTTTGATCTGGCCTGTTTTGCAGGCAGCCTGGATGTACTTAAAGTGAACGTCAGGCTCCTGGCTGAAATTCACAATCGACCCAAGGAAGTAAAACAAGCCTTGAATAGAGATGGCAGGGGAGAAACAGCACAAAAGTCAGCTCAATCAATGATAACTTAAATCCTACAATTAACACATTCTCTTGCTTTAATTCAACATGACCCAGAACTGCACCCCAACCCCCACCCATGTGTGACACCTACCCTCATAACTCTTGAAGGATTCAAAGAGCTCCACTAATGCCTCAGTCCCCAGCTGCTCATGATACTTAGATGCTATCTGAACACACAGCTGCAGGTTCTGCCTGATGTTAGCCGACAACATGGCCCTTAAACACTCCAACGAGTCTTCTACTGATAAAGAGCCAAAGAAGTTCACCAGCCACTAAAAAGAGAATCAGAATAAGGGAAAAGCAAGATAGAGAGAAAGTGAGACAGCAGGGTAAGAAGGGAGGAGGACGAGGAGAGGAGGGGTTCAAAAGGCATTTTCACACATCATCTAAAAAAAAAGAGTAAAAAGTGGCTTCTCCCAAGAGAACGATATTCACAGGCGCGACCAAACATCCACAGGCATACCTCAGGGTTGAGCAGATGTGTGTGCACCACGGCTCGTTTGATATCATACAGGTCGGTGTAGTGTTCAAGAGCTCTCTGCAGCAGACCTGCCTTCTCACACAGCTGAGCAACGTGGGCGCGGTCATAGTGCGTAAACATCTGGTTCCCCAGGATTGCATCTGCTACCTAAAACAATTCATACAGACATGAACACACAAACTGTGTTTAATATTACCAAAGGTGGAGTTGCTTTTTGTAAATCAGGAGAGTAAGACAAATCTGAGTGTTCACCTGGGGGGCATGTATGAGGTTCATCTCAAGCAGACGTGTATGTAAGTGTCCTTCGGCTGGGCGGTTGTTCTTTAGCGCATCCAACAGGAAGGAGGTGCACTGCTGGATCAGGTTGCCCTCCATGAATACATCTACAATCTACCAAAGAACAAGGGGAAAGAAAGAGAAATAAAAAGAAAGAACAAAGAAATGTTAGATTTTTTAATTCCTACCATCTGTGAACCATGATTTGAGTTAGCATGCATGGTAAGATTATAGTCACACACAGTCACAAGAACCACAGGCCCGGTAGCCAGATGTTTCAGCTTTTCTTATTTAACAACATCTGTAGAAGCAACAACTGAAAATGGCTGTGCGTGTTAACTTAGAGAAGCATCCGATCATCGTGCTCTCTGGTTGAGATTTGGACTGAGCAGAGCGATGATGTGGCTTTGAAAAAGAGGAGGGGGTCACTGACTCAGGGAATTCCTTGCATTGCTGGCACATCTGGAATAACACAGACAGAGGCTCCCACATTGGGGACTTTGTGTGTTTGCATGCATGTGTGAGGGTAAAGGTGCAAAGGTATATTAAAAAGAGGGAGTAACGTTGTATGTCTTGAGTGAGTGAGGCGGTCATGTTGGTGTGTCCGTTACCTGGTTGATGTTGGCCAGCGGCTCCTCATCCTGGACCAGCATCTGGGCAAACTGCAGTCCCTGGTCTGGACTGACACGCATTACATTTCTCAGCAAAAACACCCAGTCTGGGGTGTAGCCAACCTACGAAAATACCGTTGATAAACCACATAAAGATGCATTTCTCAATTCAGTGATAATTAATTCATAAAAAGACACCTAGTATTATATGCTGTACTCAATATATACAAACTCTCTCAAATTTACAATAAACATTCTAACACAATAGTATTGCGTGGTGTTTTCACACACTAAGTTATACATGCAATGAATAAATGTTTAGATTTAAGGTGCTGCACTCGATATTCAGAACATTAATATAGCAGAAAACAACAATTTTCTATGTAAAGATATACTGGAGTAACGGCACTTCCTCTGTGTGTGTTGTAATCCGAGCTTCTCTGTTCTTTGTTTTGGTAGCCGGTCCTGCCACGCGTGCCTTTCGGTATCTGATGGCGAGGGTCGTAACAAAGCATCGGTATTGGACGAGTTGGGAAACGTACTTTGAGAGCCATGTGGAGGCAATCCCCAACCACTTCTTTTCTGAATACGGAGTACAGCCCCTTTTAAATAAGGAAATGGAAAAGTGGAGTCATTCAAGCTCCTTGATTACCTTTTTAGCATACAGCACTATCTTCTGGAACTGGCCGGTCTCAGCGAAGCACTGGATGACCTTGTTGGGCACGTTAGCTCTGAGGTACACACTAAGAGCGAGGGTAGGGTCAGAGGCCTTCACCAGGTCTCCCAGCTCCTCTGAGCACTCCAGCTACAACACATCATACAATCAAAGCTACCAATAGTTAGTGATCATTGTGAAGATGATACTGCATGGTAAGCAAGCGTCATTTAATGGTTATGTTGTTCTAATCCTCCAGTCCTACCTTGTCCTCCTTCAGCCATTTCTCCAGTAGTTGCTTGCGGCCCTGCTGCAGGACTGGCCTGCACAGCTCCAGAGACTCAAACTTGTTAAGCTGGCCCTGGTCCAGCAGAATACCAAAGTACTGCAACAGTGGAGAAGCCTGACCTGGCTGGGCCGGGACACTCTGAAACTTACGGATGGTTTCTGCCGTCCGTAGGATACCCTGAGCAGAGGAAGGATGGCAAAGAATGTTTACTACATCTTTTGGACTTTTTTGTGTTTTATTTTTTACACTAAATTACAGTGGGTGTAATTGGTTCAGTTTACATCATCACCAGATAAATATTCTACAAATTGATCTACATTAACACGTATTATTATATTATTATATTAGCACGTATTAGAATGTGTAAACACTACAATGTAGCAGTAAACACAGGCGTACCTTGGGTGCTGATGCAGCAATCTTTGCAGATTCTGAATAACTTCCCTGGGCAAACAGAGTGTTGAACTTCCTGGCAAAAATCTCCTCAGCCCCAGCCAGGTTGGACCTCACAGCCATCCTCAAGGCTAGATCAGGGTTCTGCAGGACGTTGGTGGCATAGTTGACAATGTTTTCCTCCTCAACACACACTGACAACACCTGTAAAAAAAAAAAAAAGATTAAACATATAAATACTGCTCAGTAGATCAGTTTTCATAAAATGTTTGTTCTGTGGGTCCAGAATAACATTGAAATGTTATAAATAAAATAATTACTTATTGCCTGTTAGTTTCTCACCTGTCCCTTCTTGTTGACCCCAATAATTCCAGAGGTGGCTTCATGAGGGGCGGTTACAAAGATGGTCTCTGCACTGATTCGGTTCATGTAGATGCACACTCCAGACTCCAGGTCATACAAGTGAATGTACCCGTACTTTGTGATCAAATATATTACACCGTGCTTGTTACCAATCTGAGGAAAATGATCAGAGACAGAGATTTGAAGCGTTCAGCTGCCACCTTTAGTTTACCCCAAACTAATAAGCAGCAGGGGTCTTTCCTTACCTGCATAGCTACAGGAAAGTCTGTCTGAGCCTCTGGAGGGAAGAACACATCCACTGCTTTCTTAGCAAATGGCTGGTTTCCTGTAGCTGGCTGACCAACTTCAATAATGTGCAACTGGAGGAAGAAAGCGCACATAAAGAAACAACCACAGTAGGCAGACAACCACAGTAAAGCAATAATATCAACACAAAGGAGCTGTTGACCAAGAAGCATGAAGCATGAAGGTTGTTTTCCAATGATCTTAACTAAAACTCTACCTTTTTGTTTGCAAATCAGAGCTCTTTGTTCTGAGACTAAATCCACTGTGATAGCATCATGAGTGAAATCACTGTGTACAGTCTAGGGGCCCTCACCTTTCCCCCAGCCTGTGAGCGTACAGCAAAGCAGAAGAGGGTGGAGGGTTTGGCATTTCCCTCCACTTTGAACTCCCCGAAGGCAGCGGCGTGGCCCTCAATGGGCTGGGACACTTTCCTGTCAACAGAATACAGCTGCATCGCCCCAACCACACGGTTTTGCTGCAGGACAGAGAGATGAAACAAAGGCAACATTATTGATGCATTTAAGTCATTAACACTTAAAGGAATAGTTCTCTATTTTTGAGAAATTAGTATTCGCTTTCTTGAGTTAGACAAGAAGATCAATATTCTAGCCTGAAGTCTCTGCTGGTTGCTGGCAAACTCACAGTGGCGAGAAAAAATAGTCCAGCACATAAACTTGTCACTTTTGCACTTTTGTTGTGATCCCCACTGTGTTAAGTTCAAGGAATGTCTACAACCTGGGCAGCCTAGAAAGGGGTATCTTTGCAAGACATCTGTGCTTCTGCGACCTGGGGGTCTTCATGTACCTTCACTTGCCATTACCGTGTCAATGTGGCGGCTCCCCACGCTGTGGCAACAGCCATCCTGTCAACGGCTTCCATCCCTTAGTATGGTAAGCATTTCTCGTGACCTTGCTGGTATAAGTCATGCAGTGCTAAAGCACTGCCGACTGGGAGTTTGATTGAAATATAATGAGAGTTACTAATGTAACTATGGTTCTATGAATTCTGGATGATCTCCAGAGTTATCTGTCACTCAGAATCTGTAGGAACAGATTCCGTGATGACGTTATGGTTTTATCCTAAAGCTTGCACCCTAACGTCATCGAATGGTCATGGGTGACTTCTTTGGCATAACGACTCAACCTGCACATATGCGAGATGGAGATACATCAGTGCTAAAGCACTGCCGGTTAGCAGTCATCCAGAATTCATAGAACTGTGGTTACATTCGTGACTCTCATTATCCAGCTCTGTTTTTTTAATGCAGGCTTCGTGCTAAACTTTTTGTCCTATGAGCTGTAGATAAGGTATCAGAGAGAGATAGTGATTAATCATGCTAGTTCTTTAAAATATATTTTTCTGTCATGTGCACTTCTACTGTATAAGGCAGGAGTAAACATGTTCATGTGTGTTTTCATACCTGTGCAGAAATCCCTATCAGCAGTAGCCACTTCTGTTGTTCGTCAGTTCTGTAGTTGATGATCTGACATCCCGCCAGACTAGCGTGCCGATCAAACACTTTGGTGGGTTGGGAATCCCCCTCCATGCTCCAGTGAAAGACAGCCGTATCCGTCACCAAGGCAACAGTGTTTACCGATATCCACTTCCAGAACATGACCTCCTCTGTCATAGTGTGAGCCTTCACCTTACTCTTCATCTCAATGTTGAAGATCTGCAGCGTCTTGGCAGCTGAGGGGAGGTAAAGAAACGGAGCGAAGCAGTGAGACGAATGCCACTTTACTACTACCTACATGGCATTCTATAACAAACAATGACTACTTAAAGTATGTATCATATTTTCTGCTGAAATAAGTTTTCTTTTGTATTTCATTAACTATTGATATAGGGCTATTTTTTCCTAACAAAGGAAAACCACATTTAACCTATTTTTATTTTCTTCAAGTATTAAAAACAATTTGGGCATAAATAATACACTAATACCTTTTTTAATCAACATACATGAATTTGTGAATGTTTGAGATATGAGGCTGTTTTGTTTTGTCTTTTTGTTTTTATGATCGTAACATATATATCATCCTAGTGGATGCCCCCTATCCCAAACTACACTCCCACTGGCCACCCATACATTTTAATTTGAAATATTTTGAAGAGAATAAATATTTCGCCAAACATAAAGAGTGGAGCAAAACTTTTTCCATTACTGATTTTCTGAAATGTTGTCTGGTATGTGGGAATTATCACTGTTAAAGCCAACCCATTTAGTTCACACCCTTATCATAATAAACATTTACTCTCCTATATCTTGTGGTATCTAACCACACAGAGGTTTAGTATTATTTGAGCAGGTTTCAAGATATCCGTCTCTAAAATTTCTGTCGCCACCTCAATATATATGGGGCAATATAATACAGTTAAAATAATTTTCTTTGTGGCGCTTACAGCATTGAAAAAGGTCATTAAAACAATTAAAGAAACAATGTAGCTGCTACTCTGAATAATACACAGACCTCCATATGAACAAGCTTGAATGTAAATACTTTGGAACACTGAAAATGAATAGAAGAAAATGGTTGACAGCATGTTCTGTGGATTATTTAAAGTGACAGAGACAGTTTCTGCGAAGAAGTGACGGCTTGATTTTTTATTTTAATGTAACAACTGTTCAATGTTGTGACCACCACATAAAAAGGCCATTTACCTCCACTGTAATGGGGAAATCTCATATACAAATATGTCAGCAATGTGAGCAAACAAAAAAACTAGTACCCTGGCTGACACTTCCTGGGTGCAACTGACCTCAGCAGACGCCAGCTTTACGAAGGTCATAATGACTAACTGACTAAACTTAGAGAGTTTGGCAAAGCCATAATAATGTTTCTGTGTATCTGTGAATATTGTTGCAAGTCCTTCATATGACCAGTAACAACCTCCATTTAGCAATAAAGTTACAGAGAAACAAACAGGTGAGGTAATGCATGATTCAGGTGAATACTGGAGCTGATGTACAAACTGCCATCAGCACACACAGCTATGATGATCCATGAATGGCATCCCTTATATGCAGCAAGGAAAGATCTGATATGGCTGCTGGCACATGCTCACACAGGCGTGCAAAGACACACATGGTGCCCCAACACTTTTCAGTCAGTAGTATCTGATGATGTATACCACATATAATAATAATAATAATAATAATAATAATAATAATAATAATAATAATAATAATAATAATAATAATAATAATAATAATAATAATAATAATAATAATAATAATTCATACTTTATTAATCCTGCAAGGGAAATTACAATATTTTCACTCTGTTGTTAGAATACACATTACACACAGGCCTGAAATACACACACACATTCTCAGTACCTATACATGCACTAATGGAGAGATGTCAGAGTGAGGGGGCTGCAGCTGTCGATGGACAGCTGCAGCCCGAGCAGTTGGGGGTTCGGTGCCTTGCTCAAGAGCACCTTGGCAGTGCCCAGGAGGTGAACTGGCACCTCTCCAGCTACCAGTCCACCACCATACTTTTGGTCCATATGGGGACTTGAACTAGCGACCCTCCAAAAAGTCATTTTTAAACAGTTGTATGTATTTTGATTGATTCGTGGTCAAAATAGCTCTTTGTACTTGAGAGGGGTATATGTGAAGCTTTTATGAGAGAGACATGGCTACGGTATCATCACAACAGAGTGCCAGATGGATAGACAGACAGAAAGCAACTCACCGTCTGAGAAAGAACAGAAAGCAAGGGAGAAAAAGCAAAAGTTTCAATCAGGTAAGAATGAGAAGACAAAGATAGACCAGAGGAAAAGGGCAAATGGGGGCATATAATCCTCAGAGGAGGGGGGAGGGGGGGAGAAGCATTATAGGCAAATCATCCTGATCAGCGCTTGTGTTTGTGCTTTAAGGGCTAGATTCAGTGGCAGAAAATCAATTTGCACAACCGATTTAATACATTCAGGCAATAGAACTGAGTGCACTCTACATATTAACAGCCTTGACAGAGCATTAGTCATTGCATGACTGGCATTCCCACTACAATAGAAGTAGATGTCTAAATCCGTTGGAACTGGAGACAAATAAACAGTGCAAATGCCATGCAGACTTCGTTCTGGAAACAATTATGACTAATAATTCTAGCAAATGTCTCACCACACATACTCTTACTGTACCTTTCAGGGCAATGACCTTGCTGGCGGGATTCATGATGGCACTGTCGGCAGAGATTGGTCTCCTGATTGGGTTGGTGGGGTCGGACATATCCACGATTACCACCTGGTTCTGATCGCCCACCTTCTCTCTGATGCAGATGAACTTGTCCGACTCCAGGGTCAGATAGCTGAACCCAATGTTTGCTGGGTTCACGCCCATGTTCTGCAACTGCAAATATTCAAAACAGTAATAATGAGAACCTTTACCCTAATTGAGTAAACTTAACTACTATACTATTTAGCATTTATCTTTTTAATTTATTCATGTTCTTGTTGACAATTATACCTTAATAACTGACATATACATTTATAAACACAAACTATCCATATATCCGCTTACAAATACATTATACATTCAATTATTCCTGGATTGCTCCATTGCCGCTGGAAATTCTGCCATATGTCCTTCTTTTTGGCCGAATGTCCGTTACCTTATGCTTTCTTTGTGTTGGAATATTAAACTCTGGTCGATTTAGGAGGACTATGGTTAACTGCTCCTCAGATCTCTGCAGGGTAAATCCAGACAGCTAACTAGACTATCTGTCCAATCTGAGTTTTCTGTTGCACAACTAAAACAACACCAAGACAAGTTCCTCCCCGCCTAGCGCCGCTCATGACAATTTTCATTGGTTTAAAGCCATTAAACCAGAGCGCGTTCCTCTAATATAATAATAATCATTGGAAAGGATGAGTTGTTCGACGTTTTAATGGTGGTCAAACCAAAACATGTTAAATTAATAAAAACATAAAAGACTTCTCCTTTTTAGTGTGCCAACCATATTTCTATGGTGCAAACAGTTTTCTATATTTGGACTAAAAGTAAAACTCAGCTGGAAATGGAATATTCCAACTTAACAGAGTTAAAGGACTCTGAAAGAGTCTCACCTCCATCACAACGACAACAAACAAAATATTGGGAAAACATATATGACAGCAGCTGACATTTGCCTTGCTGGGGGAAAAAGCAGCAAGAAGCGGACCAAAACAGTGTTTCGATTAAAATAGCAGCAGGTCTGTTTCAATTTTCCAGGGATATTCTTAAAGGTTGTTTGCCAGACAGGAGGTATGGGGGTACGTGGAGCCAGGGAACAAGCGTGGGCACCCAGCGGACAACAGGATGTTAACTCAACAGAGCTTTATTTTACACTCTTATTATAGCTGCTAATAATCTCCTGAATTTACTGAAGTATTTTAAGAACTAGGTTTGATGATGGTTGCCATTGTTTAACTTGCACAGCCATTATTAATTTTTATAATTTTCTAATGAGAAGAAGTCCCGAGACGCAACACGCACAAGGCCGAGCTGATGTCAGTTTCCGCTGTGCCAAATCTTAGCAGAACTTAAAAACATGAAACACTCCACCTCGGTTAACAGCTGCTGAACAGAGGAATTATTGTGCACATTCTCAAACTAACTGTGAACTTAGAGGACGGACCAAAACATGCTCTCTCCCTCTGATGACTGAACTGACTGCATTATGCCGTCTGATGCAAGCAGAAAGGAATCCTTGCGCTCATCACAAGGACTGCACTATCTCACAATTGGCTGGGGGAGCTGGACAACAAATCATGACTGCTGAGCCATTTTACCTCTACATAACAGGAAGGATGTAACATCATCATCACTCGGGGGTGGACAGAGGGGTCACAGTGAAAGAAGCTGTTCTCTAGCATTTTTCATTATTTATATCCAAGAAATGGCATTTTCAGATTTCCAATTACTCTAGGTAGATATTTTAAAGCTGCACAAATCAAATGCCATTATATCAGCATTATCAAATCACTATTTGTTATGTGAAAGGGGTTTTCAGTGACAAACCCACAGAGAATTATCACCCGACTCAGCTTTTTAACCTCTTTTAGCTCATCGTTTTGGTTTTATGACTTACAAACTCTGCTCTCATAAACCATATGTTCAGCAGCAATTAATGCAAACTTTTAACAGAAGCCCAAATGATCTTATCATTTTTTTGTCCTATAAGCTTCTGCTGTCCAACTTAACAGCATTAATAGCAAGCTGAAAATAAAAAAAATAACTAGGGCTGTCAGTTTAACGCGTTATTAAGGGCGTTAACGCAAACCCATTTTAATGCTGATAATTTTTTTAACGCACGAGTAACGCATAGAGAGAGCAACGGGATCTGTTGGTCCACTTCTTTAACTGTCTATGGCCCGCCATGTCCCGCCCTACGAAGCAGCTGATTGGTTTGGTTTAGGCATTTCACCGCGAGTGGTGAGGATAGTGGATTGGTCAGGGGATAGGACCTGAACAAATGGAGTTACGTTACCTTCGACGCCTGGCCAATAGTAGTGATTGAAGGGCGGGTCTTGTAATTTCGCAGACCGCAAACAAAACAGACACAAGCCTCGGCCGGTATTAGCTTGCTAGCCGCGTAGCTTGTAGGCTCGTGACGGCGATTATCTTCAGAGCGAGCGAGTAGTGACTCGACAGTCAGTGAGAGAAACAAATGAGGCAGTACTACCTGTAGTACTATCTGCAGGACTATCTGCAGTACTACCTGCAATGGAACATCGAGGTAACAGCGTTACATTATGTGACAGATTATTAGATCCAAGTGTGAATGTTAGTGTGAAATTGAACATAACGTATATGACAATGTTGTTTTCAATAAAAAAAACAGTCACAAAGCAAGCCGATCTACTTTTCCATGCTGATAAGAGAATTAAAATGAGAAAATATAATGGGACAAAAAGAAATCAAGGGACATTTAAAATAGATAAAAATGTGCGATTAATTGCGATTAATAGCGAGTTAACTATGACATTAATGCGATTAAATATTTTAATTGCTTGACAGCACTAGTATCTTTTGGTATGCATCTCAGAAAAAAATGGTTAGGATTCAGGTGTAATTGCAAATAGTGATTAATCATGATTAATCCACTGATTAATTTGATTAAAAATTTTAATCATTTGACAGCCCTAAAAATAACACATCGCATGCACTGCATAACAGTGGAACACAATTCATTTCTTTGAAGATCAGTTTACAGCTGAAACGATAAATCAACTGACAAAAACTAAAGCAAACAAAAACACCAAACACGCTCTGCTTCCAGCTTCTCAAATGGTAAGAATTACGCTTTTCTCTCAGTTTTATTATAATTTTAATTAAATATGTTTGGGTTTTGGACTATTGGTCTCACAAAATAAACAATTTGAAGACTTTGCCTTGTGCTCTGGGAAACTGTGGTGCCCGTGTTTCACTTCTATCCAACTTTTTATATAAATAAATGGCAGAGTAATCAATAATGAGAATAATAGTATGTTGCAGCCCTGCAGCATTTTGGTTGTTTTATGTATAATTTAGCATACAAAATCCATATTGAGATACATATAAATAACAGAAAATATCCCTATTAATATTGCAATGATGAGTTCAACCACTAAGCTGCAACTCAATGTTTAGTTGGTTTCTGTGGAGTTATAAGGACGTACAAGATAAAGGCTTTTTGAAAAGGCCACAGAGAAGACCTGAGAGAGGATTGGAGCCATACGCTCCATCTCCTCATGACTGCCAAAACTATCTCTGGAAGGAGAGTGGAGGGAAAGGAAACCACAATAAAGATAGTGGGGGAGAAGATAAGAATGGAAGTGAAAAGAGGAACTCAAGACACAGTCCAGCATTGTGCTAAAAGCGAAGGGAGGGTGGGTGTTAGGAGAGAAGCCAGAGTGATAAATGTACCTTTTATGAGATAAGAAGGAGGGATGAGAACTATGTCTGTCCAATGCAGTTCCAGTAACAGGACTTTGGCAATCTTCGGCTCAGGGTGGGGCAACTGACTCAATGGAAGAACCCCCACCCCAATTCCTGAGTAGAACATTCCAGACTAAAATCACACCTTGACTGTAACCTACTGTCTCTAGTGACCTATAAACTACCTCTAGTAATACATGTTCACACACAGACTCCTATGTGTCTTCTTTCTTCAACAGCTGAGATTAACAATCACAAAAATGGCAGCAGAACTTCAGTGATGATACAGGTTGACGGTATTTGGTGAGTCACTGGGTGGACACATTGCTGAGGCACTGACACGTTGCATAAGCAGCAGAGGGTTTTGGGTTCATGAGAAGATTACACAAGCACTTTTTTCAATCATTAAAAACTGAAGCATGCAGCAAAAGACGTGGAAGTGTTGCCACTTCACACTTTCTTACACAAGCGATAGGTACATGTATAATGAAAACCTTAAAGCTGATCCAATCAATATTCTCTGCTTACAATATTCTCTGCTAACACTGGATCAAATGATTATGTGTATGTAAAAGGGGTTGCTCGTTGTGATAAACCCACAGGAAATTACCACGCAACTCTCTAGTTCCCCTCATCTCTCCAGTTTTATAGCGTCTTTCAGCTCATTGTTTGGTTTTCTGGCATGCAACTTTATTGTTTTGGTTCACTCTCTCAAAAAAAAAAAAGTTCTAGCCCACCAGAATAAACAGTAGATAGACAAAGTTAGTGACTAGCTGGTAAACGTAGAGGAGCATTTAGCTGCTAAAGAGCCAAATATTTCCCTCAGGAGTTGGTGGAGACCAAAACAGAGTTAAAGGAATGGTGGAGGATTTTCTTTTTCCGGGTGGATCATCAAGACTATTGGTCCTCCTAGTTGTCAATCATTCTAGGATATGTTTACGTAAGGCCGTCGTACCTGCCGTGACAGGTCAGCGAGCAGACGGCCACGGCCTCCGACCATAGACAGTATATAAAAGCCTCCGACCGCTGCCTGTCTCCCCGCTCTCGGATAGCTTGTTTGTTGGCCTGTAGCATGCTGAAGTTAGCTATAGATATGCTTGTCGTAAATAGATTTCCACTTACCGGTGGTGAGTCTGACATAGTGGAAAAAGTGCAAATCTTCTTTTGGAAAGTAGGCTTGTAGAGCCATGCCGACAACAACTTGTAAACAGAGCGTGCACGAGGAGAACTAGGCTCGTGCATGCTCTCTCTTGCATACGTTTAATAGGCGTTCCCTGTCGGGAGCAGGTAGGGTGATGCGCATGTGTATTTTTTCAAAAAGTGGAGAGGGCGGTTCTTTTCTAAAATCCAGGAAAATCCTCCATTATACCTTTAAAAGGAAAGTGAATATTGGACTAACATTCAATGAATCATTTCTACCAGCTGTTTGTACAATTAAAATAAAATGGATTATGGGTCATTTCATTTCTATAATTTATAGATGACTTTACCAGCTGACTTCTCAATTAGCTGAAAGAAACAGGTGACGTCTCTTACATTCTAAAACTAACCTCTGCAACTCGACAGGCTGAGTCGCAGCGAAACCATCAGCTGGTTTGAGTCCAGCTGAGACGGGCCGGTTCAGACCACTGCAGCTTTTCCCTGCGACGTTCTAAGACGGTTTCGTCTCATCGCAAATCTTTGGTCTGAACTGGGCTTAATTGATCTTATCAGTCAAACCCAATTTATGTAATTCAAAGACTATTTACCGGTGGTGAGTCTGACATAGTGGAAAAAGTGCAAATCTTCTTTTGGAAAGTAGGCTTGTAGAGCCATGCCGACAGCAACTTGTAAACAGAGCGTGCACGAGGAGAACTAGGCTCGTGCATGCTCTCTCTTGCATACGTTTAATAGGCGTTCCCTGTCGGGAGCAGGTAGGGTGATGCGCATGTGTATTTTTTCAAAAAGTGGAGAGGGCGGTTCTTTTCTAAAATCCAGGAAAATTTAGGGACCCCAGTATGCAAAATATATAAATATTTTAGATAGGAAAATAACACATTTATATTGCATGTTTTTTACCCCAAACTGCATTGGATTAGCATAATGTGGGCAGGCCTGTAAAAAGGAGACTTGTGGGTACCCAATGAATCCATTTACATTCAGATATATTTTGAAGTGATGACCTCTTTGAAAATGGCCCAACTTTGGAGCCTTATTTAGCCCCCTTCCCGACAAGCTGACATGTACCAATCAATGTCTTAGGTTATCTAATTTCATATGATACCCATAGGGTTAATTAAAAATCAATAGTCTTTTTGAGAATTGATACAGTATCACAAAACATAATATCGCAATACTCACATGTATCGATATTTTTTTACACCCCTTGAAATTATAGTGGACATTTTTCAGTATTTTCTGACATTCTACAGACAAAACAATTAATTGGAGTAGGCCTATCTAGATAGGAATCTGCAAAGTAATCGTCAATGAAACTAACCATTAGTTACAGTCCAGTTATTGCAGGTTTAACAGTGTCTGACTCATTTAACATTACAGAAAGACACAATGTGCATATTGTATGTGTGAATGACTTCTCTTTCCAATGCATTCATGATTTAGTTTTGGTGAATGAACACAGAGGCTTATCCTCATCCCTACCAGCCACTGCTGCGGTCACAGATGTGTTCTGTTAGACTGTTCTGTCGTTCTGCTTCCTATCCTTGTGTGATTTGCCAGACTGAAATAGGGCCTGCTTACCTAATCTGTCTATCACATCCGTGACGTGCTGGCATCATTTCATCAGCACAGATACAGCAGCACACCAGGATGTTGTAAACAGCTGCAGAGTAGCAGGTTGGACTCTCCTAACTCAACTAGACAGGACAATGTTCAGGTGCTTCGGAGCTGCAGGATATTTTTGCTCTTACACAAGCTGCTACAGGACGTAGGCCGCTGCACTGACAGCCGGCAGTACAGGCACATAAACTGCAAATGACTCTCACTTTAGCACTTTCATAGTTCGACAGACCATTCTCTGTCCTCATCTTTTTCATCTTGCCACCAACATAATCCACACAACACACAGTTTGCAGGCCACGATGTTGTAGCCTACATTTGGCTCCAACTAGGGCACTGGTCCATTTGGTCAATTAATGACACACTATGACACGTTCATTCACAGCCTGGACCTTGGATTATCAATCATAGTGAAATAAACAAGCAAAGAAGACAAAGAGTAATGATGGAGAGAGACTTTACCACACAGTTTAGCGTTAATGACATGGCTACTGATGTGGAGTGAGAAGAATGAGTGAGAATGAATACTCTAAATGAATCTCTCACAGCTAAAACAATAGCTCTAAGATCCAGGCTTTATCCTCCGCGTCTGTATTTGACACCAGAGTAGTGGTAATTGTTTTGAGTGGAATAACCAAGATATTTGGAGCATATGGTTTGCTCTTTATCTCATGCAACCTCTAGTTCAACAAGCTGGTACTTTATCATGAAGCTGGACCCATGTTACACCCCTGAACCCCAGCCCAGACTACAGACACTGAGCTGTAAATACCAGGCGAAGAAAAAAATAGCTAAACAACTTGAGGCCCAAAGTCCTGGGTTTGCAAATTCCAAGCATTTTTCACTCTGCTGGAGCCACCTAGATTCACAGAGGGATACGACTGGGGCAGAGCTGGGATTTCACGGTAGAAGTGGAACGTAAAGCAGTCTGCTGCTTATCACTCAATGGGAGGGTTTCTCAGGAGATGTATAAGGGAAAGGTATGTGCTGTTGAGAGCAATTTGAAGTAATAACCTAAACATTGCCAGGATCTGCACTGCCCTCCATCAGTGGGCAACAGCCTGTCAGCGATGAGAGGAGCCTGGTAGCCTGCAAGCTCTCTCTTGGCCAGCACAGTTTTTGGAGGATAAAGGATCTTTGGCTGACATAAGTGGGGCTACTAGCCAGAGGAAGGGAGCAGAGAGAGAGGGGGGTGGGGGCTCTGTGCTTTTTTCTAGTGAAAGGCCATTTCACTGCCTGCTGTTACCATAACAACAGCCTACAGACGAGGGGAGGTGGAGGGGTGCGTCACAAACTTTCTCTTTTGGCTGCAAGGCACCAAGCACTGCTATGGGACAACGATTACCAAAGATCAAACCAGAGATAACAAAGGGAGGCATAGTGGACATAGTTTTTCCACAGATGACCAAATAACTGGCTGTTTGTTTTCATTTTCTGTCACAGATTGTAAAAAGGGGTATTTTTGTGTGTGTGTGTGTGTGTGGAGGGGGGGGGGGGGGGTCCACCAAGAGACTGCCAACCAAAGACTACAAGGCCTCTGTCATGTTGATGCTGATCATTTTGAAGCTGCACAGATGCTCCTCTGGCATGAAAATACCAACAAGCAGAACAGGGGAGACGTGTCAATATTATTGATGCTGTAATATGAAACTAGATTCATATGGGGTTATTGCAATATCAAGATATTACTCAAATAATGTGTTTTACTGGCTGCATTGCAGCCGAGTGATGCAGTTTTCTGAACTGTGTTCAGAAGTGTTGTAACTGAGTGAGTGCAAAATGCATGCTTATACTTCTTCACAAACATTCTGAGAGGACATTGTCTAAAAACAGCTCATATAATCATTAGGCTATCTTAACAATGTATTATGGTGATTTTGTCAGTTACGCCCAGCATTTGCAGAGACACACTGATCGGTGTTCTTGTTGAAGGTTATAAAGTAGGCTAGGAATATGTTGCTGCAGGACATGACAACAACATGGTAGCCACAAAGCTGGAGTGCAAGTGCCATTCAGGTCTCAGTTACAATGTTACTACCAACAGCTGAGCTCAGTTGTCTGCAGCATAAAGTGTCAAGACACCGCAGTTTAATCGACGCGGATTGAAAATGACAGCGGCGTTTTTCCACTTGATGGGTAAAACTGCGGCGTATACACACACACGCACACAACACAAACACACACACACACACCCACACACACACACACACAGGTCCGCATTGAGCTGTATACGATCTGACTGGTCAATTTTTACAAGTCATCATCTGCACGGCAGGAAAAAACTAGGCCTGTAGCTATATTGAGCACCACCCTGCAGCCCTATTTCAGAATCCATTTAAATGCGACATGTGCCATGTGTGCGCGGACCTACATGGGCGAGGAGCTGCGCAAAAAGAAATGAGCTGAAATTAATTTTAGGGCTTTTCTGCGTCCGCTTACCTGCAGATGTTCCTGAAATCGTATCGGTAGTATCTGAGCCATGTCTGGAGGATTTATCTTTCTGAAGAATCCGTGAGAAAGGAAAGGGGAAGGGGACAGAAGGAGGAATAGCGGTGATCTTGTTCTGTTTGTGCCCTAAACGTCCCCAAAAGTCAGATATGATGGGCAGTAGGTGGTCTGGTTGGCTTGCGTTGGTATCACACGAATCCAGTGACTGCTCCCATTCAGTACCCCCCCCTACACCAATCCTGAATCCTGAATCATAAACTCCGCACCTCCGCCAAGAAAACTAGTCCACTTCAACTAGCCTACTGGTGCGTAAATCAGTTCCTTTACGAGCCTTGTAAGGATTCGGGGCTGTCCTAAAAACCCTCGCTGAGTTATTGTAAGTGATGGCTTCTCATAAGCTCCCCGTGTTGTGAATTATTTTTTTTCCTCCGAGCTGTCAGTGCAAACGGTCTGATGTGCAGTTTGTACCCCTCCGCCGCAGCCCCTTCCCCCTTCCTTCCCACAAACTTCGAAATCAGGGCTCGTGACAAGCGCCCCACCTTTGCATGATTTCTTCAAAATCACACACACACATACACACACATACACACACACACACACACACACGCACGCACGCACGCACGCACACACACACCTACGCACGCACACACACTCATCTTTCCATCAAAAAAGTGTGTTGTATGGTTAAATGCATATCTTTGTACCAGACAGGACTGCTGACGTTTCAATGTGTTTCCAAGGAGCTGAAACTATGCATCATTTTTACTTATACACAATTGATTTAAAAAAAAAGATATAGTAATAGTAAATACTCTTAGCCTACAGTAAGTCAAGTTTTTAGCAAACCTCTCTGTCATGCATTGCCCTTAATTTGCTATTAAGACAAACTTTCTGGTCTTGTGAACTGCATATGATGAGACTGTGGACTCATTTTTGCATATGGAAACAATTTTTTTTTTAAACTGCAGTGTTTAAAAGACCTGATCATTTAGACCTGTCAGCTGTTTGCGGTTGGTCTGAAATACTTCCTTTTAATCAACAAGGCCTTTACACTACTGATGTGAGTCAGTATTACACACGGGATGTGTAAAGCACGTAGGTACATTCATAATTTGAAATCAAAAAGCTACTGTTGCAAAAGGATCTGACTCACACAATACTTATACAAAACTTCCTCAATTGCTAAATGTGGTTAGGTTTTGTATCAAAGGGCAGAATTAGGTGCTGCATAGACATTTATAGTATGATCACCCTATAAAGTACTGGATCCTAATACACAGAAAACTGTATCAAGAATAAAAACTCCTAATTAAGCATAAGATAGAATAATGTTCTTACTATTTGCAGATAAATATAATAAGAAGGTAAAAGGTTTCCATAAGAGACCAAGTGTGTTTTGGTGTATGCTTATTTAGCTTAAGCCATAACTATAAGATAGTTAGGGTCACAGTGGCCTCGAGCAAAGTACATTGAGTGATAATAACAAGTGAAACAGGAGCAGAATGTACCGCTTCGCGTGAGAGCAAATGAAGACGAGACACAGCACAGTGGCCTCGACCCTGGCGTGTGTTGTGTGCGACGAAGGCGGCGACGGGAGAGAAAGCAGAAGCGAGGATGCCACTACCACACAGACCTCCACTGCCAAGCCTCCTACTGACCAACGCCAGATCCATCACACACAAAATGGATGAGCTGGAACTCAGCATAGCAACGAACAACTACACACGGAACTGCTGCGTGATGATAATCACCGAAACCTGGCTGAACCCCTTCATCCCGGACACCGATGTGCAGCTAGCAGTCCAAGCTAGCTACCGGCAAGGTAGGCAACAGTACAAACTTTGAATTTAAACGGTTTCTTCACAATGTCTGAGTTGAAAACGCATCTTGTTGTCATGTAAGGGCCCTGTTCATGTTACACAGAAATTTTAATTGCATTTTGTGTCTGTTAAGAGGCACAAAGGCACTCTAAAACATACACATCTCCAACTGGCATTTTAGCTAACTGGGAGCTCTGGCCAATAGCTGCAGCAACTCTAGTTTGCTAGCACCGATTTTGGTCGTTTGTTTTTTTTTTCTTATCGACAGTACTCAGAGATATCTAGCGATCAAGATTCAGGTAAAAATTGGCCGGAGTTCTCCTCTAAGACAGGGATCTTCAACAGGGGGTCCGGGACCCCCAGGTGGTCCTCAGAGTCAATGCAGGGGCGCCTCCAAATTATTGTTAATTGTTGTGTTGTGTTGTTAAGTTTTTTCAAAAATGAAAAAGTCTTAACATGAATCTAACATATTATTAGCAAATATTACTCCCTTCTGATGATAGACTTGCTGGCCTATAGGTATAGTCACTAAGGCCATCCACAGATACAGTTCATCCTAAGGATTCAGTGTGCCACATGTATATTTAACATTAAAACATGATTTCAAAAATCACACCACACTTATTAGGCTATTTTAATAGCTTAGTATTTATATGCAAAAAAGGTATGTATAAAGGCTTTGGGCCGTCCTACACGTTACTGTAGGCCCAGTTTATTATGCAACTTAATATTATACATTATATGCAGTAGGGGGTCCCTGCTCTTTCTTCATCTCAGTTAAGGGGTCCTTTGCTTAAAAAACGTTGAAAACCCTTGTATTAAGAGAACAAAGTCCTGCTATATACTCCGTTGCAGTAGCTCCAGCTTCAACTAGTGAAACACCATAGACAGTTAAAGTTTCCAGGAAGCGCTCCTACAAAGCGTCTCATACAGAGGGTGAATACAGGTGCAGCAGCCATGGGCAGTAAGAGAAAAATAAAGTGTTTTTTAACATTAAAGCATGTAAACATGTTCTAGTACAAACACAAAATGCAAGTATAATCCTGAAAATGCTATATAATAGTTGCCCTTTCTTGCTATACCCCCCCCCCCATCTCTTTCTCCCTTCATTTCCTGTCATCACTCTACTTGCACTACATAATGAAGGCAAACATGCCAAAAAAGCTAATAAATGTAACATATAACTTACAGTGGAATTGAGTCTCAGGAAACAAATCAAAAAGACTTCATAGTTACTATGAAGTAATTCTGCAAGATGTGAATGGTCAACTTGCTGCACTCCCTGTATGTTGCAAATCACACAATGTTGTTGTGGTTCAGGATGCTGAGAATATATTAGCTTTTCATCCAAGCAGTAATCCTGTAACAGAGCTACAAGATGCCTTACAACCACCTGCCAAATTACACTTGCTCCAGGAAGTTATTTAGTACTCATCTACACCAGCAGCCTATGCAAATACAGCAGCTACAGTTGAAGAAGCCTCTGCACTTTTAGCCTATACTGAAATCTACCAGGTAATGTGATAAGACAACCTGAAACTATGTTAATACTGTAAAAACAAAAGGGAATTCTAAAAACTAAAAGACATAATATCTTGATGTTCACTCTGTAGGTAATTTTGACTTCCAGGCACATTATAGCCATAATTTGGGTTACGTATTATTTCCCAAGGTTGGAGAGTTGTTATCTGTATAAAGTTGATTTTTACAATCTTGAAGGATTCTGCTATGTTGTATGGAGCTGGCAGGATTTATGGTTTGGCCGCAGAGAAGGTAGTTTCACTTGACAGGAAGCAGGTGTAACCAGCAGCATCTGGTCAGTCGCCACTGGGAAGCAGTTCACACACACACACACACACACACACACACACACACACACACACACAGCACACACACACAGCTTCTTAGTTGAAGCCACAAACCCTCCGCTCACCACACTGTCCTTCACTGGACGAGGATCTATTACAAGTTGAGGTTTGACATCAGCGGAGGTTGGAAGTTAATCAATATATAGGGAAACTGTAGTAAAAGAAATAAAATAAAAACATGCAAAGATGCATTTTGACTTGACTGTATTGCACAATATCTACAATATAACACAGAAAAGAAACCTGTCACATACAGTATATTCAGAATCAAAGCTATCAAACTTAACTAAACTTGGAAAAAGATAAACACCCAAATCTGTACTTGTGACTAAAATAAAATGATTCACTTGTGACTAAAATAAAATGATTCATGGAAACATTTATCTCAACGGTTCATCACACATGACCATACAGTATCAAATGGAAATGAGCAGGAGGCACAAAGTTAAGGTGGAGGTTTTAGCTGCAAACCGGGAGGCTCTTGTGATGTGGTTTGATATCACACAACAGCAGAGACCTACTGTTTACACGTTTAAAAGTGAGTGAAATACAGCGAACCGAAGGTAACATCATCCCTTCTTCATCCGAAGGTGGAAACATACATTGAGTGATACATTTCCCTTTTCACGAGAGAACAGTTAACCTTGTGCAATCGTTGCTAAAATGATGACAAAACAGGAAAAGCACTTTGTCAAACGACATATCATTAGGATCTTTGAGCTTTACAGTAAGTTAAAGCTGTCATTTACCCGAGTGTAACAACTTTTGGAGCAACTGTTTTGACGTTTACATAATCTCTGCTAATGGTTCAGTGCAGTAAAAGTTTGCATTGTTTATTTCAATCTATATGAAAACAGTACTTTGGGTGTATCACTGATAGTTCTAATTACACTTCTGGGACACACAGTACACCTACAGTAAACGTTTTGAACTACAATTATCCTTGTGTGACTCATATGGATATGCAATGAGAGAAGCTCCCAGTTGTGTGGTTTTAAGGGCGTACAGGGTGGGTTAAATATGTTGTGTGCTTGGCCTGGCTCTTGCTGTCTATCAGAAGCAGCTGGCTATTCTTGTGGTGAGAGATCATCTCGTTGAGGGTGCCAAAAATCTGAGAGAGAGAGAGAGAGAGAGAGAGAGGTAAAGGAGGATAAAGTGATTAAATGAAAAGCCTGAAGTTCCAGAATCCTTAAATTTAATTTGCTTTCACCTCTTCGTTCTTCTTGCCCTCTTTTCCGAGGGCGTAACCTTGTGTCTCTCCCAGGAAGCGGATGGGAATGTTGTACACCTTCTGCTGGTAGAGCACAGCGAGGGTGTAGGGCTGCCGGGCACTCTGGGCTGAGCTGTGACGGATGAGAAAGGCACCGTCCTACAAAGAAGAAAAACAGAGGAAAAACTGAGCAAGATTGACACAAAGAATAGGGCATAAAAGGGGATAGAGAAGAAACGTTTGGGAAGCTGTGTTAGGACAATGAGTGCTAAAAGAGAACAGGGAAGTAAAAATAAAAATGAGGGATGGATTAAGAATTAGGGGGATGGTGAATGTAAAAAGACATGAAGGTGTCTTACTCAGGTTTGGCTGTCAGCAAAAATATGCACATAAACACTCAGCAAATGTCCCCATTGTCTGTCCAACACCCTTGCCTTAAGCCCTTGAGTTTGCTCGATTAACAATACAAATAATTGGTTGTGGTTAAAAAGGCTCTCCAGACTGACTAGCAGATTATTAATGAAACATAACACTGTTTAGTTTACCTTGTTGACCCTCAATAAGAGATCCTCGGCTGTCTTTCTGTTGCAATCTCCAGCAAACCATTCTTTGTCCTGTAATGTGACATAAATATATTAACAAGAGTAAATCTGTCCTCAAACTTGTTTTAGATTTTCTGTTGGCAGATCAATAACATACCTCATTCCCAGATTGTTTGGTTGCCCTCATACCACCAGAGGTGGCTTAAAAGAGATAGAAAACATGTCATGTGTTTTCCCATGATTGGGAAATCCGTACTTGGCAACAGTCAGAGGGTTAATAGATATGGTTAAAAAGAAGCAAAATATAATCCATGCAATGTTTGGATTAATTTAAATGAAGACTCTAAGCAGACCACAAATGATCACAGTCATCTCTTAGGATAAAAAAGTTTGAAAAATGTGAGCTTACCCACAGGCTTTGTGTCTGCCATAGGAGGATTCAGAAGGCTTGAATAAAGACAAGAAGGCTAATGTTATACACAGAATTTAATTCTGATGTACGATTGCACTTGCAGATGGGATCAACTGCAAAAACATGCTGAAAATCAATACAAATCATTGCAGTTTTAACACTTTTAACTGATGTTTCATCTGTCTAACAAACGTCTCTGTACCCTTCACCTCGTACCTGGGTTTGGCTTCCTTCAGGTTTGCTGGCAGACGGGGCTTAACGCCGGGAGTTGGTGGAGGGAGTTTGGTAGGAAATGTGCCACGTCTTGCCTCAACTGAAGAAGCTAAAAAGACAAGATATGTACTCTCCATTATTATGATCAAAATGATTTATTTTGGATGTAGTTTGTGCTGATGTATGATCAGTGTTTAAAGAGTAGAGAATATGGGGTCTTTACCCGTTGTCAACTCATTCAAGGAAGGCAAAAATGAATTCTGAAAGGAGGCAAATAAAAAGTTACTGCTGTGTCATACTGATGAGTTTAATTTCCTACGTAGGAAATGGAAACAGAGTGAGAGAATGAAAACTTCCATTTCTAAATCAGCCTCTATCTTGACAGTCTTACTTTAAATTAGGACGGAGCTTAGCATAAGAAAATGATAAGATTAAACACTGAGATGAATGGACACACTCACAGACTGAGCTCTGGGAACCGGAGGCTTCATCCTGCACATAGAGAGAATGTTAATTTTCATTACGTGTTTAGTACCAGATATTTACTGTGTAATGCCAAATGTATATCTGCCACATTTGCATTTTTGCTGCAAAAACACAGTAGCATCACTGTCTGATGTGGCATTGTGTAAGAAGCTATGCACACAGATTATATCACTGGTTAGTGCGTATCAACTTGCTCTGGTTAGGCAGTAGGTAGAAAGCTGCTTTGGGTTGAAGTGCACTTACATAGGTATGGAAGAAGGTACAAATGCTGTCTTGGGAGATGGAGGCATCCTCATCAGCTCACGAGTGGCAGGAGGGCAAGCTGAGGAGCAGAAGGAAAGGAAATTAGAATTTGTATTTAACTTTTCATCATCTGGAAAAGAAATTTGATGTCTGATCATCACTCACAGACCGAACTGTTCATGCAAACTTAAAGTACAGAGCTAATTTTGGTGACATGTGATGAAACCTACCAGCTGTAGGTTCTAAATACAGCTCATCATTATCTTCCTGAAACACAAAATGACAAATATTGTTATATCATGATATTACATATGTATCTACACACATGGAGAAATGTGCCAACAGTTGGGGGTGAGCATCGAAGTCCAGTAATGAAGCATAACATTTCACTGTTCAGGCAGAGCACTGACGCTTGTATTAGTTTCATTCATGCTTTGTAATGACTGGCTCATTCACAGCTACTGTATGTGGCTGGTAACATCCAATCATATAAATGTGTACAGCATGGGCATTATTACCTGTTATACCCATTATTCTCTCATACCAAGGCTTTTTGCTCCTTATATATTATGCTTTTAGTATTGTTGATTCATCTTATCTTACCTGTTCTTCATTTGGATCCAGATACACATCTGAAATGCAGAAAGAAAATACTGGCATTGATCTGTGTTGCTGTGTTGTCATACAAGCCTTTAGTGATGGTGAAAGGCCCCAAAAAGATTGAATGCAGTATTAAAAAAGAGTCAACAACGCATACAGTCAAACACAGGGGACCAGAGAATGTGTCATCCATTCTGTGCTGTAGTATATTGGTGGGGCAGAAGGTAAAGCGTGTGACCAGGATTTGAAAATTGTCTTTCAATGATGTTGTAAGTTTTTCCAGATTTGAATGATCTGTCTGATTTAACTGTCATGTATACATCATTTTTTTTAATTTTCAGTTTTGGAATATTGCCTTCTTGGCTTTGGTTAGTGAGATTAATAAGACAAGTTTCAGGTATTTAGAAATGTGTAATAGAGATACAGTGCAGTGCAACAGTGGGACACAGAGGAATATTCAAGCGGAGAATCTTACATAGTTTTCTCATGAAACTTTGACCTGAAGTTTCAGACAATCGGTCAGTGCCAAAGGGTGTGGAAATAATCTTCTATTGACATGAGACAATGTGACAATTTTGGCAACATTATCGGTGCAAAGTGATGATTGTTTTGGTGTTCTTGCAGATTAAATTGAGTCTCTGAGGCTTAAGCTGCAGCTCAGTGGCACACCAATAGGTGGCACTCTCTTCTATGTTTCAGTAACAGCTGCAGTCTCTGCTCATTCTGTTCAGTTCAGTTCTGCTTGTATTTATTTATTCCAAACAAACCGCTGTTGCTGCTGGAAACATTACACACAATTCTTAGGATTTTTTTGGGGAATGATCTATGAGACAACAGGTGTGCAGCAGCTACAGCAAATGCAAAAGCTTTCATTGGGTGGGATTATGTTTATCAACGGACTGTATTTCTGTGGAAGCACACAACTAATAAAACAAATATTTATTTAAGTATATGGGGTTGTCATATCACCTCATTAATATATTAACTTTCCTCTCAGTGAACAGTCATTTTCAGGCTGATGAATTGATTCTATGAAAGGCTTATTTGTGTTGGTAGAAGTGATCACTGCACCTTCTTCAGTGTTGGATGCAGGGCCTGGAGTAGGAGCAGAGCGGACCGGTGGAGGAGGCATCATCTTCTTTCTCCCAGGCTTCTCATTTCTGTCTATCTCAGGTGCTGAATAAATGGGTTAAAGAGACAACGAATGAACATAGTCCCCAAATGCACTGTTGTGTGTACATGCAAATGAATACAGATGAATGACTCACGTTTCTTGGTTTTGGGATCATAGAAGAAATCCTCTGCACGCTGTTGAGGTTTCTAGATGACAGATTGTTTAATTAAAAAAAAATGCAACCAGTTTCAACACATTTGACGGATGCAGAGACACACAGAAACAGACTTTGTGAGAAGTGAGCGGTTGTTACCGAGGGTTTGCCTGATCTGGGTGGAGGTGCAGCCTGCCTCTGCGGAATAGCAGGATTGGACATCCTCTCTGCAAAAAGTAGCATCAAGTAAAAGAATTGTTGAAAGTATGCTGAACAGGAACTGGTTATACCCTAACCTTATCTGCAGTAATGACTCAGTGCAGTGTTGTTACCCAGATAAACATTCTCCTGCTCTTCTCTCGGAGGGACTTTCAGAGCCGGACGCTCACATGGAGGCGCTTCATACATGTCACCTTCATCGTCATCCTGAGAAAATTAGAAAATATATTACAATTTAAAGGTGTGTTTTCACAAATAGTCATCACCACATTGATACTACGACATTAGTATAAGAGTATCAGTTAATGAAACCATAGCTAAAAAGACTTGAAGCCTCATGTCTGCATTTTACAGTACATTTTGTGCAACAGCGTGAAACTATGCAGGAATTCTGCTGCAGTTCTATAAGCTGTATGCAACATAGCTCTGATTGAGCAAAAGGCCAATAGAAAAACTATTTTATAATTCATTTAGATAAAGAAGTCATCATTAAACACTTCTTGTCATAGAGAGGGGGATGGACAAGCAGCAATATGGTATGCCTACAAAAAGAAGCAACAGGGCTTATGGAAAATGTGGTGATGTCATAAGAATAAGATAAAGATAAAGATGATTAAAATTCCACATGTAGCACATTTAATAATAGCACAAATGCAGGAAAGTGTTGTCTTTCTACTTACAAACTCATCCTGTGGCCACCCAAACCCTGCATTGTCATCTGTTTGGAAAAGACATAGATAATAAAAGTCTGTAATCTGGTGAGGAAACAAAGAAAGGAGGAATCAAAACATTTTCCTTTTCATTTGTCATTGAGGTTAAATCTCACCTGTCCTTCTGGGTGGAGCTGGAGGTCCACTGTGTCTGACAGGAAGAGGAGAGGTAAGATGCTGCAGTACCATTTTATTCCATGCATAATAAATTAACAGCAACAGTAATGAGGTTTTGCTAAAGGCCACAATACTTACAGATTCTTCAGTTTTCCAAAGAAGCTCTGAAAAAAGTTAAAATTTTAAAAAAGGTATTTAGAGCATGCCTGTAATCATTTACTAGTAGTTATTTATCAGCTTCATTGTCAGGCTTGAGTCAGTGGCTGCTTTTTGTGGAAGGTCACCAAGTATCGATTACTTGTACTTTATTTCACTTTACTGCAATGTTATGCTACTTTATGCTTCTCCACCACAATTCAGAGGAAAATATGATACTTTTTACTCCACTACATTTAAAAAAATGTACTGGTTACTTTATACACTCACCTAAAGGATTATTAGGAACACCATACTAATACCGTGTTTGACCCTATCCTATCAATATGGGCCAACATTTCTAAAGAATGCTTCCAGCACCTTGTTGAATCAATGACACAAAGAATGAATGAAGGGGATTCCCCACACCATTACACCACCACCACCAGCAGCCTGTATATTGGTAACAAGACATGACGGATCCATGTTCTCATTCTGCTTACGCCAAATTCTGACTCTACCATCTGAATGTCTCAACAGAAATTGAGACTCATCAGACCAGGCAACATTTTTCCTGTCTTCAACTGTCCAATTTTGGTGAGGTTGTGCAAATTATAGCCTCATTTTCCTATTTTTAGTGGAGATAAGTGGTACCCGGTGGGGTCTTCTGCTGGTGTAGCCCATCTGCCTCAAGGTTGTGCATGTTGTGGCTTCACAAATGCTTTAATGCATACCTGTCCAAGTCAAAGCAGTCAAAGTTATCAGCTAGAATCAGTCGGCCTATTCTCCTCTGACCTCTAGCATCAACAAGGCATTTTCGCCCCCCAGGACTGCAGCATACTGGATGTTTTTCCTTTTTCAGACCATTCTTTGTAAACCCTAGAAAAGGTAGTGCGTGAAAATCCCAGTAACTGAGCAGATTGTGAAATATTCAGATCAGCCCGTCTGGCACCAACAACCATGCCGCGCTCAAAGTTGCTTAGATCACCTTTCTTTCCCATTCTGACATTCAGTTTGGAGTTCAGGAGATTGTCTAGACCTGGACGACACCCCTAAATGCAGTGAAGCAGCTGCCATGTGATTGGTTGATTAGATAATTGCATTAACGAGAAATTTAACAGGTGTTCCTAATAATCCTTTAGGTGAGTGTAGATTCAGAGTAATACATGTAATTTAACATATAATAAAAAATAAATGATGATGTATTATTGGTGGTTAAGATAAGATGAGACTTTATTGACCCAAGGGGGGCATTCACAAACTACCCAGCAGTATATAAAGTGATTTATATTAGCTCCACTTTTACCAGCTGCAATGTTAAAGAAATGTACACATTAATGCATCAATAATTATTATCCAATAATAAAACATACATTATTCTGAAATGGGCCATTCTGCACAATGAGTACTTTTATTTTTTTTGGTACTTACCTATATTGTGATGCTAATATATCTAACATAAAGCATGTACATGATAATGAATGCATGATTTTTACTTGTAACAGAGTATTTCTACACGTTGCTACTTTTACATAATTGAAAGATCTAAGTACTACCTATTTGTTATATGTAGATTTTCAGTATTCTCACTGTAACTTATTCAGTTCTTGTGAATCTTATCCTCATGAGTTGAGGAGGAGGTTTTGCCTCTTGCCTCTTGCCATTGTAAAAAAATGTTTTTTTCTTATTGACTTGCCTGGTTACATTTGCAATCAGTGTTGTTTTGAAGCAGAGATCTATTCCCAGTATTGGTTCAAACACAGAAACGTGCATCTGCAGGGATTTAACTGAGGTTGGCAGGGGGAGGTGGAGATAAACGCACACGGCATGTCAAGTGAAAACAGGAAGTGGAGCGACAGTATCTGTTTTCCCACAGTGCCAGGCAGCCGTAGGGGAAGTATTGACATAAAGTAAATTATCATAGGTGGACAGAGCAGGAGGGAGGGACTGCAGAGTTTCTATCTGTCATGCATTGGCACACAAAATATCAGAGTGTCACAGTTGCTTTACTGCTGATAAATGAGGAGCAGGTGAGAGGTGATAAAAACTGGACGAAGGGATACATTACTGTTATGCTACAGTATTTACAGTATGACCTCTCACAGTAATTCCAAAAATATCTGCATTTTAAGGCTGGGTCAGGTTACAGTGACAATGTTCTGCTTTGTTTTCAGCCTGTTGTAACTTCCCTCTGATGAGCCACCTGTAAAGTCTCAGTGAAATGTGTTATCACCGCCCAGGAGGCCAACAGGAGGAAAAAGGAAAAAGTCATGTAACCATGAAGTGAAAGCTGATGCAAACAAGGACAAGACACACTGACATTCATTCAAATGTGTCACTATTCAGACAATAGTAATAGTGTAGATGTGTTATCAATAGCAATTATATTAGAACAAATAACCAGCTACGGTAGCTACTATGATTTAGAATTTTTTATACTTAGACATATTAACATATGACATATGTGCTGAGTATTTTTACAAACATTGTGTATTCTTAAACACAACATTCCATTGATAGATATTTAACACTGTCTGCTCTTCTCTTTTCCACACTAGTTTAAGTGTATTCACACATCACAGACTCATGTTTCACGTTTGTTTTCAACATGTGAACATACCACAAAACATTTTATCGGCATGAAATGTTGACAACGGATAACAGAACTCATATTAAACCAGGAAGAAGGCTCACACGAGACCGTAGAGCTTTACCCCTCCACGAATACTTAGATATTACCTATACACAATGATATCCGTGTTACCAAATTGGCTAGAGAGTGAAAACTATATGAGCAAACACATTACGATCAGACGTATTCTCACTGTGAAAGAAAATAGGTCTGTTTTTCTGTGACTCTCTACAAGGACATCAAGAAATTTGGGAACATTTGCACCAGACAAAATAATAAAACTATTCAAAAAGATCACCACCAAAACGTTGAAATAAACAACTCCTCTCAGAATTAGGCACAGAGTCTCAGACAGTCTTTTTTGTTATCAGATAAATACATTTTTCCCTGCTTGAAACTTTGCAGACTGAACTCCAACACCATCTCTTAGTGAACAGCAGCGCCTTCCAAACTTCATGTTTACTGAAAAAGAGTCTGATATACATTATGGGAAAGTGATAGAAATATCACTAGCAAGAAAAGTATCTCTATTTCAAATAGTTCAAATCAAAAATCTAAAGTTTTGTCCCCACCCCCATTACAGTGCTGTAATACCGCCGCCGCCACCACCACCTCAGTTGCTTTGTAGTTTTCACATTTGATGTGTCTATGTGGGTGTCCTAATGTGATGTTTTTATTTTCTTTTTTTATATGTGTTACATGTTTTATGTGTTGTTGTGCTATGGAACATAAAAAGAAGATGTGTGGACATGATTATCCCAAGACTATCTATCTAATAACTACAAACAAAATATGAAGCTTGAGATGTTTTATGTAAGTATGTACAAGTGACACTATTTGGTCTACCTGAAACAAATAATGTATGTATGTGCAATGCATGTGCTTGCTAGCTTTCCAATATATTTTAATTTGATACATTTCAGATAAAAAAAAACAAATAGTACTCAATTAAAAGTATCTCTTGTATCAACTGTGATTCAATAATGTTTTGAAATCCTAGTAAATTAAACTAAAACTTAAAACACTGAAAAATGTTTGATTGAAATCTAATGAATTCAACTTAGTCAACTAAGAAACATATTTTATGGAGGACCGCTCAGTAAAGAACGAACATTAAAGAAAGTTTAACAAACTTGTTGATCTTTATTCTATAGTAAATAACAATGCTGATACCTGTAGGGGTTTTTACTTTCAGATTATTTTCAAACACCATGAGTCGTCTGGGTTATTTTTACTATTTGCCTTCACACTCCCACACAATCACAACTTTTAACAGTGTAGCTGCCATCACATCTTTCCCCCATTCAGAACTCCCTAAGAAAACATGCTGAAATAAAAGTAATTACATGGGAGGTTTACAGTTGACTCAGCTCTGTCATTAACAACACCTGCTCACTTCCTTCTCACTCCACTCAAAGTTATCAGAATGTCAACCAAAATATGACGAAAATAAAAAGTTACTTTACCATTGTCATGATTTGGGGTCGAGTCTCGCAGCTCAAGTCATGGGGAAATGTATTTGTTTCGGTCTTTGGATGCAAATGGTTTTGAAGATTGAAAGAGAGCGATAGAGAGAGAAGGTGAAGAGCAGCTCTAACTGATCTCATTTGCATTTCCTACCTGTGTGAGACAGACAGCCTCACCTGCTGCCGGACTGTCTGCAAACACTGCACAGCTCAAACATGGCTTCATATTTCCCTACTGCAAACTGTTTATGGCCATGTAACTGAATTTTATATAATTTGCTGCAACTGGTAAATAACATTTCCTTTGTATTATATCTGCAATCAAAAGGGGAAATTAATTATTAACTTTTGATACACACACATGCTATCAGTGAATTCCACATGGGACAGAAGTACAGTCTGGTACAGTGGGCTAAAACCAGAACATTTTTAGGAGGACATGAACTGTAATTGAATCCTATATGCTGTTGTTTGTTTTTCATTGTATTTACAGTTTTATCATGAAAGGTAGTTTTCTGTTGTTTTTATCTATGGTTTTATTTTATGGCCATTTAATTCCCAGGTTTTTGTAATTAGCATTATTGAATAGGACAGGGGCACTGTAATTTCCATATTTTATGGATGAAAAAATGTAACCTTGTTCTTTCAAATGAGTGAAATGTCCATTTCTTACATTTTCTGAATGAGTAATGGGTACAGGCAAAGGTCCACGAGGTCATCTACAAAACATGGTTGGACAGGCAGATAGCGTCAGACACACAAGTTCTAATCTGTAAACTGGGACTGAACGAGATCTCACGCATAGAGTGAGAAAGCTGAAACCTGGGGAGGCCAGTACTACTTGACTGTCTTTTACAAGTTAATTAAACTGTTCAGTTCATCTGAAACAACACATGAATATTAAAAAAAACATGCACACAAGTCTAAGAAATATCTTCTCTGATTTGGATATTGCAGTAATGGTTCAGACAAGATAGAACAAACATGTTATAATGATTAAAACAACATTAACTCAACTGATACAAAAAACTTTGTCATTTAATTTCCAACATGCTGACAGAATTTCATTAGTCATGACCCAGAAATGGGCTCGAGGAAAGGTAATTTTATTCAGAGGCTGATAAACTGAGTCCTTTTCATTGTTACCTCGGTGGCCTTTGTGAAGTTGTCATGGTGTAACTAATTTATCAGTGATTTATTGAAGATGATAGAATTCCATGGTCAAAAAGCATGAAGCATAAAAAGATTTATTCCAAATATTATTTATTGACAAAGGAGTATGTCGCAAGATGTGGTTATATTGACAGAGACAATAAATTATCAAACTACAGTACAAAAGTAGTTTCTCCAATACAATATAAAATACACATAAATATTAACTTAGTAAAAAAAACGTCTAAACCCCAGTCACAAAACAAAGGGAGTTTGTTAAGGCTTTGCAGCAATTTAGCAGTTTAATGTAAAATCAATATTCAGACAATATACATGCTATATACATACTGGGCTCAACCCAGGTGTCTGGTGGAGAAGTGCTCGGAATATCTGATTTAAAAACAGACTTCCAGAGCGGGAGAACACAGAACAGGGTTTGTTGAATGGAGTGAATATCTCAGAGCTTCCACTTCCAAATCTAATCCCATCTACAAGGCAGCAGAGAGCTAAATGAGTTAAAACTGCAGACAACAAGCAGAATCTGAACCAGCAGATACATTTTGTGTTTGGGGTCTGGAACCCCTAAAGCCCCAAAGTAGGCAAATGCAGAATATTTTGCAATATAACAAATTAAGCCAACATAACCTCACATCTAAAGGACAAGTGTGTAACACAATCTTTGCACTTAACTTTAAAAAAAGGCCTACATTCCTATGTGACATTTTAACCATAGGTGTACCACTGTGACTTCTTTGTATAAACCAGCATAAAGCCAACCAGAAAGAGCAGTGGAAAATACTGATATTTCCTATACTTCCTGTGAAGTTCACTGCCTGAACCTCCAGTTTGGTGGTTGCAATATTTAGAAAATGTTGTATGCGTGAAGAGACAAAAAGGATTATCCAGATTAAAATGGCCCAGAAGGAGGAAAAAGGGTTTGTCCTGTGCTACATTGAGCGTGAAAACTCACCACTGAGGTCCTTCTTATGCACCTCTGTAGGAGTGGTCCTGCTGGTTTAAAACTTCCATCATTTTGGATTTACATCAACAGATTAACAGCAGAATATGAGTCCTCTGGATCCCTCTGTCTATCTTCTCAATGATAAACATATCTGCGTTTGCTGTTTTACCCGCTGTGTTTATAGGTATGGTCATCCATTAACATCTTCTTTGCAGTCTCTCTTACTTTAGACCAGGTTTGCCTTAATTTTGCCGTTGATCCAGTTGATGTAATGGGTGACACGGGTGTAGACCCCAGGCTTATCCTTCTGCCCGCACCCATCACCCCAGCTGATCACACCCATCAGAGTCATCTTGTTATTGTTCCGACAGACGAGCGGGCCACCAGAGTCTCCCTGTTGGTGAAGGTCAAGAAGCAAAATGAAGAAAGAAAAAGGAAAAATTAGAAAGAGTAAAAAACATTGACTTAATGAGGAGTTTACATGTACAAATTCTCACCTTGCAGGCATCGTCCAGGCCTCGGGTGTCACCTGCACACAGCATGTTGGAGGTAACTGTGCGCCCAGACAGCACATCTGGAACGCAGCGCTCTTTGGGCCACAGGCGAACGTAACCTCTCTTAACACGCTCGGAGTACTCTGCAGAAACTGTGGAGTGAGGTTTTACATTAGTACTTTCAGCATCTCCCATCCAAAAACAAATCAGTTAAAGATTTGTGAAAAGGCTTACACTGCCCTCTGCTGGTTAGTCAAAACAGAAATACACAATAGTAGCAACATAAAAGAGGGATGTTTGCTTACATTCCGAGTCTTTTCCATAGCCTGAGATCTCACACTCAGTCCAGTCGGGCAGAACCAGCCCACGTTCAGGCAGACACGCAGGAAGAACCTCCGGAGAGTTTACAGCACAGATGCCAATGTCCGTCTTCAGCTTCAAGAGAGCTGCATGTGGAAAGTGACCAGAGGAAAAGTCAGGGTAATGCACTGGGAAAATGTGAGATGAACACAGAGGGATGATTTAAAGTTTTAACAAACATTTGCTGCCAACCTAAGGTTCCATATCATCACTGCTGGGGAAAAACATGGTAACTAAAGTGTCTGAGGCAATTGTCTTCATTAATTTTATAGCATATAGTTTGAAAATTCTATTTTTCTTAAGATTATTTTTTGGGGTCTTTTTTCCCTTTATTTCAGAGTGACAGTGGATAGACAGGAAATGGGGGAGAGAGATGGGAGATGGCACGCAGCAAAGGGCCGCAGGTCGAATTCAAACCCGGGCCACTGCAAAGGCTTCAGCCTACATGGGGCGCACACTCTTACTGGGTGAGCTAGAGGTCGCCCCCTATTTTTCTTAGTTTATGAATATTTTTATAATAGAAAGTTTCCAGTAACAACAGTGATATATAGAATTTGATATGCAAAAAAAATAAAAAACAAATAAAAAATGTATGATTATTGTCGCTTGAAATATTCACTCACCGATGTCATTGTCAAATGTTTCGTTGTCAAATTTCTCGTGGATCCAGTACTTCTCAACCTTGAAAATCTGCTCGCTGGTGGAATTCTGCTTCCGAAACGTTCTTCCCAAAATCACTTCCAATTTTTCTGCTTTATCACTGAAAAAAGATTGAAGAAGAAAGAATATGTTTGTATGTTGCGTCGCATGGAATAATATAAATTATTTTATATGTGTGTGAAGGATGTGAGTCATCCCTACTTGTCCTCGAAGCAGTGTGCAGCAGACAGGACCCAACAGGAGTCAATGAGGACTCCACCACATCGGTGAAAGTGTTTTCTGTGACGGGCCTGGTAAACATTAATGACTGCCTGCCACGGCTGCTCCGTGATGTCGCTCTCTCTGCCCCCAAACATGCGGAACGCCGGGCGATTCAGAGTGTTGTCTAAGCGCTGGCCACATGTTGCTACACAGAGGACAGGTTGCAGGATGGTGGTTAAATAACCGTAAAAAAATATGGACCACACAGTGAACACATCAGAGGAAATGGACTCTGGTAATTTTCATTGGATGGGAAGATGTCCTACCTTTATTATTGTTGTTAGTGGTGGGGGCACGTGGGCCGAGAGTGCTGATTATAGATGGACGTCTCGCTAGAAAAGAAAGTATGGTTATGTAAGTCTGATTGCAAGAACTTCTAGCAGTGTTGATAATTTCCCTTCTGTGTTTTAACATTGCTGCAAAATGAAACAATGGAAAAATAGGAACTCACAGCATTTAGGTATGTCACACAGCTCCCAGGTCAGCTGCATGTTCTTGTAGGTGTGACACCATGGACCTTCATCACCGTCTGGATTCCTATTAGATAAAGGAAAAAGAAATGCAATGAGTTATTCTCAACTTTTTGCATGCAAGGAGAACATCTAACAATGAATAATGGTGCTGGCATGTCTACCTGCAGAAGCTGTGGCTGCCCAGTCCCTGCTCCAATGCATTAGATCTCCAAGCATTGTTGTGCTTGCGCTTGACAACAGGAGAGTCCCACGGGAGACAACGAGAGCCACTCTTAGTGACAGATGCTGTGCCTCTGTATGACTGACCGGAGCCAAGCACACACTTTTGGTACTTATCTGCTCCAAAACACACAGAGAAATGGAGTGTCAAAGAAATTAATAATTTGATTATTAGTATTTCAGCATAGCTTTTGGTAATGCTGTACCTTCTGGACATTTTGGCATAGAACAGAACTCCCAGACAATCTGAGTGCCCTTATAGATGTAACACCAAGGAGTGCTGTCCTGGTCGGGGTTCCTGAGGGGGGAAATTAAAGGCAAGAACAATGAGTAAACATGTTGGCTCACATAAAGGCTTAATAAAAACGTTTTTGACCAGTATGTTTTGGACGATGAGACCCCCACCTTGATTTGCATGGACACAAAGAATATTTGCAGATCAGTTCTACAGATTCTCCGGGACTAAACAGATTACACTTGTCACATATACCTGCAGAAGTTGTGATTGCCCAGTCCAAGACTGCTGGCGTCCCCTTTTGTAGCTGTGAACCTCCTTCCTCTCAGAGACGTAGAGTTCCAGTTGATGCACTCTGCTCCTGAATGGCTGATGCTCCATGTGCCGCGGTACCCTTCACCCTGCCCCACAACGCACTTCTCATTGGTGTCTATTGGAGAAAGAGACAAAGTTAAAATGGATATTATGTCACAAATTTATAAATGAGACACTCTAATAACTGACCTAATTCATTTATCCTGACACAATAAAGCAAGTTTATTACATCTTTCAAAATATTTGGAAACATTATGAAAACATTGTTATTTCTTATATGAGACATTAAACTCACAACAAACATGGCTTTTATATAGTATTTTTCCAATTAGTGGTTTAAAACAATAACCATCAACTATGATGATCGTAAAAGCATTCAGATTTATGGAGTCTGGCCATTGTAACTCATTACTCGTTCACTGAAATCACTTGGCTGTGACCACTGGGGTTTTCAAAACTATCCAAACGAGAGGGTGGGGTGTCCCTAAAGCTTCAAACAGTCACCCACAGAAACTAAAACATTCATATCCCAGAATGTCTTTCCATGGTTTATGATTCTTTTCTCTAAACCACAGGCCCATTACACCTACTGTATGAGTCACACGGTCAGACTGTGACCTTATCTAGAGTCATTAACAAGTACGTAGAATGTTTTAATCAGTGTGTCACCGGCCATCCTGTGATGGTCATGGCTGGGTTTATTGTTGTTTTGAAGTAAAAGCAATATGAAAATTAAATACTAGACATAGTGAAAGATCTGGGGTGTACCCTGTTGCAGCACAGAAGACTACATGAGATATTAAAGTACTTTAACCCATTGTGATGATTTGCTCCTTTATATTTTGGGTTTTAGACTTGACAAGATAAGACATCACATTGGAGACTGCCTTAGACATTTCACAGAACATTTTTTTTATCGATTAACCGAATAAAAGCAGATTAATTGTGCAGTACAGTTTGTTGAGTACTTACTGATCTCACACTGAGTCCCACTGAAGCCTGGAGGACACTGGCAAATGTAGTCTGAAGTGTACACGGCCTCCTTACAGGTTCCTCCGTTGTAGCACTGAGACACGTAGCAGTCTGGAAGGGGCACACAGAGAACCGGTTAGTCAGTCAAACGTCATCCAGTTCTTTAGAACAAAAATGATTTAATAAATCAGTATATGATTAAGTGGCCATGACCACTTGCGTATACAGAGAATTTAATGTGGATTTGGCCACATTTTACGTAGACACATTGAAAAGTATGCAAAGGTCTGTGTGCATGGTTCATCCTGACTCTCAAATATCTTTATAGCTTCACTTTGAAAGTATAGTGACACACCAAGGGTTTCTTTCTAGAGCATAACTAGTTTTATGCCATCACCAGTCCGGTTTTTTCATTTATTATTGCAACATTTCCTAAAGGCTAGCGTTCAGAATAACAGCATCCCACTCATTCCCAGTGGTATGAGCTCACAGAAGGTGCAGTTTGGCGGGCTGAAAATGTGGTTGTAATTTGTCTGATGGAGGGGCAATCATGCTTCACAGAATTTCTCAATGAGGTTGAAAGTGAGCACGAGGGCTTGCCTGGCAAGAGTATTTCAAACAATCTTAGACTAAACTACACCCACTCAAAAACACAGAAACCCATCAGCTCTTCGTTTGGATGCACTGAAATAACAGGGATTTGGAAACATAAGCCAGGCAAACCAACAAAAAATAATCATCTGAGGTTGTAACAACAAGTTAGCGGTAAAGTAAAGCTATTATGAAAGACAGAGAGGTCAGTAAGGGCAGGCAAGCAGACTGACAGACATATGAGCAAAACAGAAGATTATATTCTGCTCATTGCAAACAAAAAAGTCTGATTAGAAAGAGACAAGAAAGTCAGCCAGTCCACGTTTGTGTGTGTCTGCGTCCATGTCCCACTCACTGATGACGGGGACAATATGACAAAGCTCTCGTCCTCCTAATGCACAACGGCAGTACTCCACACGCTGTCCCCTCCAACGCAGCCAAGTGTCCCCAAAACTACGCACTGCTGACGTCTCACTATCCACACAATGTACTAAGGAAACACACACAAACACAAACAATAAAAATACAGCCAATCAAACAGGAAGATACACAGAAAACATAATCATTGTCACATGCGGTTACAAATATAAAAAGGAACAAAAACGGAGAGGAACAGAAACACGTGACAGTGAATTAGAAGAATCTGATAATGGTGATGGTGTTAATAGGAAAGACAAACAGAAGTGTGATGGGGCTCACAGGAGGTGTCAAAGGAAGGTGAAGACTTCTCGATATGAATAATCAAAAGCGTCCGTCTGGCTGGCTGCCTGTCAGGCTCACCTCTGTAAAAACGAGTCCCTCGCTTAGTGCGGAGCAGCTCCACCTGCAATAGAAAGGAGACAATAAATACAGAGCAGCAGTGAATGGGAACTGGTTGCATGGCATTGGTGTCCAACCCAAGCAGCAAGTGCTTTCATTTTTTCAGTGTTCTGTGAAAATTAGTTAAATTAGTTTCAAACTCAACAAATATCAAACAGATTAAATGTTTGCTCGGATGGATTTTAGACAACAAACATTCAAATGTATTAGGATAAGCTCTTTAGTATGCAGGATTTGTAGTTAATGACCTGAAACTTGCAAATAACACTTGTATGGTCTTCTCATGATAAGGATGTATGACTTACGTTGTCCGCTAGGCTACAGCAGAGAGCAGACAGGAGCATTAACAGTCCAAGTGTTCTGGTCATGGCTTGTCAAGTGGTCTTCAATTTGCTGGAAGGAGAAAATATGTTACATATTTTAAACCATTTTTTTTACAAGCTAATACAGTCAAGATGGACATCATGTAAGCTTCTGTATACCTGAAGAAGCTGTGTGTGGAGAGCATGGATTTTATTGCTGTCTATAATAATAATAATAATAATAATAATAGAATAGACGATATAGAATACAATGTCTATCCATCTAAATCCTTTTGTCATGAATCTGTCGTTAGTACTGAGCCAACAATTGCAGGAAAACGATCGACACTGGTCACCTTCCCCCGACTATACTTGTTCTCTGTTCAGCTTCCTTCCTCTATCCCTACGCCTGCTACTGAGGGAGATCACTGGGGAGGAAAAGGGTGGGAAAGGTGGGGTGCTTGTGGGAAACTGGAGGTCATTTCTAGTTTCTTAAAATTGTGTTGACTTCTTGACTTAGGACATTTTAACAAATTTGTGCTATACTATATTTCTTTGCTGTCCTGCTTAATTTCCCTTTTATCATAATGTATCTATAACTTCCTCACTGGGAATAAGCAGGAAGCAGATTATCTTCGCTTTATGCTAGAAATGAGATGCTGACCCCCACATCAAACAACACAATCTGGACACAGCACGCACAGCAGAAAGTTTCTGCACCATACTGACAGCATTCCTTCTCTAACAGAGCAGAGCAGCAGCTGTAGGAGGATAAAGTGACTCAGGACTTTAAAGCGAACGAGGGGGAAACTGAAGGGAAAGCCTGGAGCGAGAAAAAGTTACTAATATTATAATCATATTTCCCTTTAATACTTTTAGAAAAGAGGATAAAAAAGATGCCTGATAGCAGACGTCCTAACAGAGTTCCTCCTTTCTGTTTTAAAGGAGTATTATTATGCGGAAAAGAGGTACGGTATGGAGAAGAGCGCCTGTTGCTCCTACGTCAAGTGTGAGTAAACATGAGTCACTAAAGAATGAGGGGGTGGGTGGAAGACAGAGTAGAAAGGAAAATGGGAAAGAGAAGAAAAAGAAAGTGGCACACAATGAGGGCTGAAAAGTATAAATGGCCTTCATATAAAAAGTTGCTTTAAAAGTAACTGGAAGATACTTCTTTGACAGACACTTGCATGCAAAGATCCAGACATACAGCAGCAACCCTGTGCATATATGCCTGCATGTTTTATATTCTCTTCTCCTTTGGCTGGTTCTCCACTGACTCACCTTCTGTGGTTGACTTGGCTCAAAGAAAATATATCAGTGAGGTAAAACAGCTACGTTGGCAACCACACACACACACACACACACACACAGACACACACTCACTATCTCACACAAAGCGCTCAGGAACGTGGAGCTAATCAACACCCCTACACACAAAGATTTACTGTTTATTCTGCTCAATGTTCTTTGGAACAAAGACTCCCTCTCAGGATTTGAATTTTAAAACACAGACATGCATTCACACACTCACCGTTAAGAGGATAGGTCCCTTGAAAGCTATCCTTGCCTCACACAAATAAAACCCCTGTTGCCCTGCACTTTTACCCCCCAACTGAGCCTCACTGGCAGGGCGACAACAACACACTAGTTCCCTTTTTGTTTCCTTTGTGCAGCTGTTCAGTTATGTTCAGTCGCCCCCTCTCTTCAGCCATGTCAGCTATAAACATATGTTTCCTGCTAAAAAAGCTGCCAGCGCGGGCCCCATGCATTTAGGAAACGTGCGTACATATCAACACATGCACGCACAAAAACAGATATGAAAATATGTGTACCCCACCCTTTTTAAAAGTCTGTGGTGTCTGACATGCAGAGGCCCTGTTTGGGCGCCATCAACACTGCTTCTTTGACAATCCCACAATGCAATTGGCCTGAGTTTTAAGTGTTTTTGTGGTCTGTCTTACAACATTTGATGCATATGAACAGACATAGACACACAATGGAACATGTACACGAATAAGTCTCATTTACAGGATACAAATGTTATGTAATTTACAGTGAGTGGAACTACTCTTAAAAGCACTGGCCTAAAACTGTGTATTTTGTTAGTTGGGGTTACATGACTCAAAATCTCTTAGTAGTTTCAGCAATAGATGTATTGCACATGTTCTTTTGCAGGATAATTAGGGCTATTTGAGAAATAAAAAAAACATTGGATGTGAATTTGAGATTGTGTGGAGTTACAAAATGCATTTTGTTATAAATAATACTAAAGCTTTTACTTGCATCAATAGCCAATGAATATCATCAGTAACTATTCAGTAAACACTTTACAGCCTCTTCTCACATTAACGAAAATGGAGGAAAATTGACTTCAACAAGTAAGTAAGTAAGTAAGTAAAGTTTATTTATTTATATTATTATTTATATACAACACGTCAGGAGGAGCTACAACCAATAATGATAGCTCATTTTGCTAAAAACTAGCGCTATTTATATGTTGATTGATAGTGAGATACAGCAATCGGTTAGTGAGCAAGCCTCTTTTAGAAAATAAGTGGGACACAAGCCAAGTCCCACTGGCACTGACGGGGTTCGGGCATTTGTCTGCTATTTGTCTGGCAATCAGTTAATAGTTGAAACATGTACAACCAAGTATGCAGCCTGAGGAGAGTGTGGTTCCCCTAGTAGGTCAAATATAAATGAAAGAAATGAAAACATCTTTGGAGTAGCAGCAGCCAGACTGTGAGTCAGCAGCAGCTTTATAGCAGCAGCTTTAGGATGCACCACTTCAGTAGAGCAAACACACACAACAGATAAGACAGACACACACAAACAGAGCTAAACACAATCTTTTAGTTCTTAGCGGTGAGTTCACCGGACTATTAGCGAGAATGTGCAATGAGTGTGTACTGAGGTTGTAAAGGTCGGAAGTGAGACATTGTGGTCTTCCAGGAACCAGGCTGAAAAGTCTAAACCCGGTGGGAATGGTTATACGGTGAGCAGGGAGCATAGTTGCATCTGCCTGTAAAGTTCAAATTATGGTTCACTGTGCACTTTTAAGCATTTCTAAGGTTACTTTTCCTGTCTCTCTTCAATGCAAGAGTGGGTGGACTGCCCATGCTGGCACCCAGTGGAGGAACTGGCAGAGGAAACACATTTACAGTGAACATTGTGGCACTTTTATAATCGTATTTTCTTTGGCACTGAAGATAGTTTCTTCATAATATTTCTTAGAAAGCTCAACATTGTGGGATTGTAAAACTATTCCATTCTCTTGTCATAGCATGCAGTGGCAGCAAATCTGAACCTCAAAACACGTTTTTGAACTGGTTTGACCTGCTGGGATCCCTATAACCTGCATTCAACTGCTACAATAGCTTCAGGTTAAGCGTTGTTCCCTCATTTAAGAGGTTTGCACATGTGTAGCTTGTTTGCTGATAATGTATTATGGCATGTGATATCATGTTGGTAAGCTACTTAGCAGGAGTTCTGCATTCTTTACTCTGGGATTTTCGGGCAAAGCAGCTGTGATCCGTCTCTGTGAAGTGCCCAAGAACAGAGGGCTGTATTGTTGCCTTTCAGCTTGCCTCTGTGCACAATATGAAGCCTTGAACTTCCTATCAGAGAGAAAACACAGACTCATAAAGCCAAAAAAGGCAGGTAGAAAGAGCAGGTGTTGACATTAGAAGTGAGTATACGCTGAGATTATAGAGCATGAGACAGCTACGTGGAAGGAGATGAAATAATGGAGAAAGGGGAGAGAAAGGGGAGAAGGGTAAAAAGGAGAAAGAGGAGGGAAATGAAATTGAATCCCAGAGTTCAGCAGAAAAAAGGTGAGTAGTCCTGAGTCATCCCAGCTTCTAGGACTGCACAACGACACAATGGAGAAAGAAACAGAGATGCATTGATGGGATTTATAACTAGTATTGAGGCCATTAGAGGAAGATAAAACTTGAGATATGTAGGAGGTTTTTTGTCCAGATTCAAGTGAAACTCTGGCTTAGTTTAAGCTCAGAATAGGTTTTAGCCTCATCTTCTGGCCCATTGTTCCCACAGTCTGATCCAGCATTATCCTCTGCCTAACCGACTCTTAACTTACAGCTTTAAGAACAGCCTGACCCTGTGAGTCACAAACATCAGTGTGACAAACACAGCTGACCACACTGCCGGGAAGGCAGGTAATGGATACAAACTCTACTTTATCTCAACATGCAACAGTACAGAGTATCAGTGTGATGGAGAGTATCAGTGCTGACAGATGCCAGGGAGGAGAATTTCGAAAGAGCCAGCTCCAGACGCAAATCCAACTCATTAGCCTGATAAGAGCCTGCATGTCAGTGATCCTGTGCAGCTTTTGTCTCAGAGTGGTACAGATACACACACACACACACACACACACACACACACACACACACACACCCCTGTGTGTAGTCTGCGGTAACAGAATAATTACACACACACATACACACATACTGAGATGAATCACAGTATGATAGCAGAGATGTTCATCAATAATAAAACACACACCAAGTACAGCAGTGGTGCACAAATCACCACGTTCTTGTAACATTTTGAAAAATAAATGTAAGCAACCTTGACGACACAAATTACTGATTTACTTTCTGAGAAGTGTTTGGGGGTGAAGAGTGAGTGTGTGACACGGTGAGATAAATCATACGGAATTCTCACCAGAACAAACAGGTGGATGTGGATGGACAGAGGTAAAAAAAAGAGCTGCTGAAGTCAGAGTGAGAAAGTTTTGGGATGCCAAATGAGCGAGCACAAGGTAATCAAAAGACAGTTTCACCTCCCCACACAGACTATGGACCAAATGAATGTCACTATAACCACAGTAATCACTACATCATTATAACCTACTTTATTTCTGAAATTAATTAATTGACTTTTGCTAATTAGCATTAAATAAGATGGGATAACTGTTTATCAAGATAACTGTCTAGTATAGGATTATCTAATCATATAAGATTGTAATTGTAGGCTTTATACAGTATATACTTAATATTGAATATTACTTAGCCATAATTGGTCTAATCAATTAAAGAGTACCGGTTAAAATATCTTAACTGATTTTCATCAAATGCAAAAGATGTCACCTATTTATTTTTGATACATCAAATGAAATAAAATGTTGCAGACAGTATCATCATCTAATGAAGTTAGAAACAAAAACAACTTTTAGCAGAAAACACCCTGATGCATAGGCTACTCTGTATAGATCTGTAGCATCTGAGTAAAATAAATACGAAAAACAAGCTCTTACCAAATTAAAAGTCTTGTGGATCGGTAACTTCTCAGTGTCTCTGCAGTAATGTGACTGTCTTTGGGATTTGTCGCTCGAAATGAGCTTGTTGCCCCTCTGTTCTCAGTTTTTATTGGAGCTCTCCGGTACTGCCGGTGCGCGAAGGGGCGGGGCTTAGCGGGGAAGTGTTGCTGGCGGCCCGGATGATGATGCAGCCTGCTGGGCGGTGCCGATGCGGACGGGACGCCAAGTGCCACAGGAAGTTCACAGGGCATATAATACACTAACCTTGAAAAGATCTTTTCTGAAGTATTTTATCAGGAAGTCAGAAAATACAGAAAATTAAAACCTTCACAAAAATAGACCTATGTAATTCAGTCGACAGTCAGTGTTTATATAATGTAACTCTGACCTTTTATCTAGATATTTTGTTCTGCAAAATATAAAAATAGTGCTATCATATTTAGATTAATTTATTGAAATATAAATATTTGTGCATTTATGAGAACCTTAATGTTGACAGGGCTACATATTGTGATGAAAAATGGATAGAGGCAGTAAAACTCATAAAACTAGAATACTACATTATGATCATCTACTATATAGGCTACAACATTATGCACAAAAAATAAAAACAATGGTATTCTATAAACAGAAGCTTATAATACACTAGATGTAGGCCTATAGCTTATACACCATACAGTAAAGTATCTTCAAAAGCATTGTATTTTATCATGTATTGTGTTGTCCTGTTTTCAAACTACCGGAGCTTTAAACTGACTTTGGTAAGTATGCAGGTAGCCTACATTAAAACTAACACACTTGTGTTGATTTTTCACACTGGCAGTCTGCGATGGGCTGTGGGTGACGCTCAATCTGTGTGGTTCACCACCTGGCACCAGGAGTCATTTGTTACAACATAATCCTCTTTATTCAACCCATCCCTTCCTCAGGAAATCAGTCACGTAGCCTCAAGAATAGCTCCATCTTTTCTTAGTACCAACAGGGATTTTTATATGTATTGGATAATTCATGTTCATAGTTTTTACTGTCTTTTAAGTCCTCATTAAACAGCTGAGAACATGGTACTCTAGGATGTAATGGGTGGTGGTAGGCTAGTTATTTTGGCATCTGTCCTGTTAGTTTCATCTGTGTTAGATTAGAGCGCACTCCCACTTCTTGAAGAGGAAAATCACACACAAACACAAACATACACATACACACACACACACACACACACACACACACACACACACACACACACACACACACACACACACACACACACACACACACACACAAATTTAAAAATTAAAAGTCCGCCAGGAGTCTTTTCTGTTTTAGTTTTCTATTCCTTTACCACAGAATATAAAATTCATCAAACACAATTAAGCATTTACTGCACACTTGCACTGTGTTAAATGATTTATGATTTAAAAAGTACTTTAATTATTCTTGATTTGACTGCCCATTACTTACATTATACAATGATTGGCAATTTAAGGCATTTCAGAAAATCGACAAACCACTGTTTTAAACATGTTTGTTTACTGTCTTAATGTGTGGGTTAATGTTTTCACAATTCCATGGACTCAAGGTATCAAGTGCAACGTTATGAATATACAAGAATCTGTCTGTCGAAGTTTGAGCAGAAACAAGTCAGAGCGTTTTCTATCTGACAGGACAGTAGGATATATACAAACTATAGGCCTACCAGTGATACACACTGACTGTATCACAGTATTTTTGCTTAGCTAAATAGCTCCTGGCTATAGACCAGGAAAATAGTAGGCTATTGATCTTCTGATATACTGTATCTTTAGCTCTCGGCAGGAGAGCAAATAAGCTATAAAGAGTATAAGTCCCTCCCCTTCTGGTGGACCTTCAATGGCGAGAGACAAATCATTTTTTGATCCCATTAGAATTGTACCATGAATTAAACATATGTTTGTCAATTTAAAAGATAATTTTGCAAGTCAAGAAATTTGCAGTTTGTCGTAAAGCTGTTGTGTAGGACTGTGAAAATTGCAATTAGAAAGACTGACATCATAACTTGATCTTTCCCTGAAGCTATGATGCTTGTGTGTTTTGTATAGCGGGGTCTTGCTCCTTGTTTCGCTTCCAGACTTGTAGTGATTTTCATCTTTTTTAATACTTTTTCCTTGTTCTTGAAAAATAAAGTCAAAGGTGCTTGTTGGTGTTGGTGTGTTGGTGACGTATATTGTGCGAGACGAGAGATGTAGGCCTATAGTTCACTGAGCAGTTTCACACAAAACTAAATGATAAAACAACAAACCAATACAAACTGTGACTTATTGACTTGCAAGATGATATTTTAAATTCATAAACATCATATGTGTAATTCAAGGCACAATTCAAATGAGACCAAAAAATATGTGTCTCTCACTGTTGACTACCTATTTTTTTCCATAATAAGGTCCAATGGGGGACACTGGAAGGGGAGGGACTTAGTTATTTAGAATTTTGTATTAGCTAACACTAGACCTCAGACAGCTAGTGTAATGGCTAGCTTGGTTAGCAGTTTGCCGGAAAACTTCATTAACAAGTCACACATCAACAATCACAAAAATGTATCAACAGATGATGCTCCAACAAGGGGATTTGGAGAGTAAATAATAAATATTTGGTCACAAGCTGCCAAAATGATGGCTGTAACAATATCAGTTAAACTGCTGTGAAACTGTGCAGTGGCTATAGCAACAGAATGTTCAACTGGAACATGAAAAGGTTATATTGAAACAGAAGAATGTAGTGGAAAATAAACTCTTGTGTCATACTATTATGTAATTAAGGACAGAATTTAAGGCCTTTCCTCAGGCTAGGTTTACATGACAAAACAAATTAAGATAACAAAGGTTTTTATTTCTTTTATTATGAGTTCAATTTGACTTTCATAAAGACGTCTTCGTTGTGTACTGTCCTTACTGAGAGAAAAAAAACAGACCTTATTTTGTTAGTATAAACAGGAAAGCCTTTTTTTCTAACATTTACAATCTGATAAAGTGGGTCTTACAGTACACACCCACAGATCACGTCAAAGAAACGTCACATATGTTTTAGCAACTACATTCAGATGAAGTTTGTTGGTTGTATCAGAGTGAGTTATCCGTTTCCACCTGAACTATTCAATCTAAGAATAACAAGTGATGAAATGAAAAGCATCACTAGAAATTCTATAGTGCATCCCCTCCAAATTCAACATCCGTTGGATCAACAATGACACTGCAAATATTAAAAAAAGCTACTGAAAAGAATATTTGATTTAAAGCTGTAATCTGGAAGATTTTCATTTAAATAAATGTGTGTTAAGTCACTAGCTAACTGGATGTCTGGCGTGACATCTTCTGAGTATACACAAAAAGGAACTATTCACACAATTCTGAAAAATCGAAGCTCATGTCAACAACAAGACCCCAGATCATTGAAAGGGAACGAGATTCATTGTATTTATTTGCTCCAGAATGCTAAACTCTCAGCACAATTTCATGTTTTCACTCATGGAAATTCTAAATCAACCGAAATCATCAAAATAAAATGGATTTTATTTATTGCTTTCATTTCTATGACTGAAATCTTAAGGATTGCCACTTTACGTTAAGACACATCAAGAAGTTCAATGTATTTTGAGTGTTTTGAAGACTGACTTTAATGCTATGGGTTATTGCTGTTCAGTTAGGTTTAATGTATTTTAACCTCAATGAAATTTAGATGATGGATGGTCTGAAAATCTTTATGGAAATGTATCTGAGAAGTCAGATAACTAAGAAAATGATAGCAGTTGAGTTGCAAAAGAGTGTTAGCAAACCATTTGAGACACAGTATCTGGACCTGTAATATATTTTGATAAGATTATGATTAAGTACTACAAAAACAAGATCCACCTAGAAAACAAAAAGGAAGCTGGAAAAAAAAGCTTTCGCAACTCAGAGGAGAGGTGTAATTCAAGAGGGAGTCATGAAGTATTGGTTACCATTGTTGTTTGAGTTGTCATGAAAGCAGATACTGGGTGACTCTGTTGTCCCTGAATGGCTTGGGAAGGTGATCCAACCATTAGCGAGAAGTTGTGTATTATGTCCATTCCCAAAGTACTGCCAGCCATAGGCTCCATAATAACATCTGCAAATACATATTTTTGGGGGATTTACAGACTATTCCCCAAAAGACCTAGGTGGGGAGATGAATTTGCTAATTTTCCCATTTTGTAAACAAAGAGATTTAAGATTATCATTATAATACCTACAGGATCCATTGGCACATGGTGAAGGACCCTTACAGGTCACCCCTAGGCTACAACATACAAATATTGCAACATATGGATACAATTTAAAGATAATCCTGTTATCTTTTTTATAAGAAGCCATGAACATATTGAATTAACAGTGATGCCTTCTTCACTTTTGTAAGTCATATATTGACTGTAGTATTAGAGGCTGTTGCCCTTACCTTAAGTTTATTATTGGGACATTGATTATGTGTTAGTTACAGTATATTGTGTGGTTACGAGATAGTAATGGACACGTCCCGGGCAATCAGAATCGAGAATTTTTATGTAAATCAAAAATGACATTTTGAGTAGAATTTATTAAACGTTAAATAATTGTATATTTCAAATGGTTCCATGTGGGACAATTCAAGTTGAGTTATGTAAATTAAACTGCGACTTGACATTTAAAAAATCGCTCTCATTAAGCACAAAATATATATTTGACATGTCCAGGTCGAATTTACGCATAAAATCGTGACATATTCACAATTCATGGTCAAAGTCATGTGTGATGTCTGGTTAAAAAAAAAACATGAAGGCATGAGCGAGATCTCTGCTTTGCTGTGGGCGGGTCCCATCAGGTTTACAGGAAATAAGAGTATCAGGAAGTAGAAAGTTTTTTAGATGTGTTGTGTCGCCGAAATGGCCATAGTGTCAGAAGTTTAACTCGGTTAAAGACTGGACATAGATAGTGTTGAAAGAAAACCAGGTGTGAAAGCTGCCTACGAAGTTTAAGGTAGGATTTAGTTGACACAATACTTTAGTTGAAGCGCTTGTCTGCATGAAAACAAAAACCGAAAACATGTACGCCTTTGTGTATAACTTCAGACAGGAAACACAAACAGAGGGAACGTGATTTTCTTGTGTTTTGAGTGCACAATGTTATGAGCAGAGAGGTAGAGCATAAAGTCAGAAAGGGAAGCATCCTGATGGATGCCTGTTCAGTCACTGCATTAAACAGGCCTGGTAATCCTGGACTACCTACTGTAACTATATAACTACATAACTATATGAATACAGGAAGTGCTTTATAAAACCAGACCTGTCTACCCCTTCCTCCATAGATTCTGTGATGTAAATCTGGTCAGTGTCACCGGTATAGAAAGCAACATTAAGCCAGCGTTAAATACACAATCAGAGTTAAGTTTGGAGAGTTAACTAATGGGTGTTTTGGGTGCTGCTGATTATTTTCCTTATGTCCTTGAGCAAGACACTTAACCACCCACCAACCCTTTGATTTATGGATGACCTGTCTGACCTCCTGAGTCGCCGAATTAGCTATTAGCAGTTCCTGTTTGCAATGTACCCATATATGTTCAGACATCTATCCCTGGATTACTTTGTAATAAAGAAAACCTCCTCCGGCCACATGTCAATCAAAGTGTCCTTGAGCAAGACACTTAACCCCAAGTCGCTCCCTGGATGTTCCTAATGCTTAGGATGGGTTAAATGCAGAGATTGAATTGTAGATACTACATTGTACCTACTGTACGATTGTGACGTCGATGTGACGAAGAATAAAGTTTCTTCTTCAAATGTGAGGAAATCATGAAAAATAGCAATCGCAATCTCCTAGAGGTCCCAGGTGATGGCTGGTTGTGTCTACTCAACAGTCCAAAACCCCAAAATATTCAATTTATAACTATGTGAAACAGAAGAAAAATCTAAAACTTCAGAAGTTTAAAGCAAATAATGTTTGCTTACTATTTGATTATCAAAATTGTTGGTGATTCATTTTCTGTTCGATTAATCATGTTGGCACTAGAGTAAGTTTAGAAAGACCAAGGCCTCAGCTCATAGGCGTCGATTTAGGGGGGGACGGTGGAGACGTGTCCACACCAGATTTTGTCATGAGTCATTTTGTACCCACCACTTTTTTTTTAAACCTCGAGCTCAATTTAGTTAAAAAAATAAAGTTCATAACACATAAGATCACTTACTGTACATGAGGAGCAATATGAGAGAGAAATGTGATCATTGATCTCTGTTTAGGTACATTAAACCACGTTAAGCTTTTTCACATTATATTAAGCCCATGAGAACCGTGGGGAGTCAACCCACAGCCTCTTCGCTGCTGAAAATGTGAAGCAGAAACAACGCTTAATGTCAGATAACGTCCATAATAATTGGAGAGTTTTCAGAATTCAGAGTTTTCGGTGGTTATAAGGAGCAATATGAGAGAGAAATGATTATTGTTTAGGTAGGCTACATTAAACCACGTCATGTCATATTGTCAACATGGTACGAAGCAAATATGTCGTGTCTAATGCTTTTTGAAAACTTAAGGCTTTCTTCTTCATAAAACGAGTCGGACATCATCACATTTTTGAATACATTTTTATTTATTTACATTAGTAAGCTACAGGGGCCTGTACTGAACCCAGGGTTTTCTGTACCACCACGGTGGATTAGTTGTTACCGGGTTCAATCGCCGTCAAACACCTAACCTGGTCGGGAGCAGGTTATGTTGGAGATTAGAGATCAACCGGTGTAAAAGCACCGCCTACTGACCAATCAATAGGCCTACTCCATTGATAACGGCATCACCATTCTTAGAAGATCCATTGACTGAATGGGTGGAATTCAGTGAGAAAAAAAGAAGAAAAAGAAAAAGCTCGGTGCGCAGAGAGAGAGAGAGGGAGAGAGAGAATGAGAGAGAGAGAGAGAATGAGAGCGAGAGAGAGAAAGAGAGAGAGAGAGAGAGAGAGAGAGAGAGGTGCGCTCTTAAAGTTAAAACATTTAGAGACTGACAACCCCGTTAACATTCCCTGATGGGTATTTTTATGAATGGTAGCCTAGGGCCTATAGATTTTCAGTGGAGGGAATAACGTAGGCCTATCTTTGTAAACTTCTGGAGCCGTGTGTTGCCAATGCGCGCATCGGTTTGAATTATGTTTTTACATGTTTTATTTGCTCCCACGATCGCTTCCCACTGCCAGGGTTGCAACTGAAATAATAGACTAAAGCAACGACAGTTTATGGAAAGAACAAGAGTAATTATGGTCACATCTTGTGCCTGACTGATTGATAAGCCTGTCCCTCCAGAAAAACGTGATTATGCGATTGCAGAATTCAATGCATAATCAGCCAAAGTCCGCATATTTATGTGGGGGACGCATTTTTTCAAATAGGCTACGCCACACTTTAGCCGCATAAATTGTCAATTTCCTCGCAAAATATGCGGGGCTTGCATGATTTCATAATCCCCGCATTTTCGTTGCAAAAAAGTCACATCCCCACTAACACAAAACGTTTCGGGAACGTTAGATAACGTTAGTTTTTGGTTATCTAAAGGTTAGTTCGAACCAAACCAAAAACTAACGTTGAGGTAACGTTTCCTCATGGTTATAACGTTCCCGAAACGTTAGGGAAACCAACCAACTCAAACGTTATCCTGTGGTTGCGCTGTAACCTCCACACAACGTTACCGTTTAGTTGTTTTTGGTTGTTTTTGGTTGTTCTGAGTGCGATTTGAAAATGTTTATTCAAACCAGCTCAAAATGATTGGTCTTATAAAATGTAGCTAAGTAAGATAAACAGCATAGCAAGAAAATATATGTATGTTTAGGCTGATATCAATTTTGCTAAAAAACAATAGTTTTGTTGTTTGTTTTATGCACTGTTATCTCGTGATACTTCACACAAGAGCAGCCATTTTCCCATGTTGCCATGCCATCTGCATTTTTCTGGAGTGACTGATAAGCGTTGTGACTTACGCATTTACAGCGTCAGCTTTTTTTGCCAGCTGTCCTTCCTGTTTTAGGAAGCAGCGACTGGACTGCCTTTTCCTTGTAAACCGTGTCTGTGTTCTTCATATTTATGTAGAATTGCTCTTATGTAAAATATGTGGCTCTGGTAGATTGATTGCAAACACCGCCTCTTTTATGTGAACGCGCGTCTCTAGATTGGGAAACCCTGGGTTAATTCAACTAGTTGATAAACGTTGTGACACAGTTTAACCGTGGTTGTTAGGGTTAGTGTAGCTGGGGAACTGAAAGGAATCCAGGGCATGTTAAACTTGATTCGTAGTAGCCTACAGGCCTCTGGACAACGTCTTTCAAAACATGACCTGCGCGAAAGAGAAAAAAATATTAATGCGTCATTGTACCCACCACTTCTGGAAATACACTTCCGAATGCGTCTCTGTCCCCACCACATTTCAAACCAAACTGACGCCCATGCCTCAGCTGTACTTTGAGAGTAATGCTAACATAGCATGCATTAATTAATATTATAAACATATGCAAAACTTTTTTTTTAACTCACAGTTATCATGTTACATTATCATACAAATTGTTATGTTTTTAACACAGTACAGTCTAGAGATGAAATCTGGATAAAGGGTTGATAAGGTAAAGCTGACCAACTGAGTCTGAGTCCTAAAATATTCACTGCACAAACGATTAACTCTTTTTATGTAGCCTAGATAACAACGAGGCATTTTCTTTAATGCCTCAGGCCAAAACTTCAAATTGTTTGCGTGGTAATGATCTAAGAGTAGCAAAGTTGTTTTTCCATTTTCTGTTTATCCAATATTTTTGTTTATTGGTCTGAGCTCTGGTGGGCCACGAGTAAGACTTGAGTTTATTCTTGTCCTTTGTTGTATTGACTGTAGGACCAGCTGAGGAGGCCATGAATCGTGTCCCCCTGCAGCAGCAGCAGAGCTGTGGGTCCTGGGAGCTGAAGGAGCGGCTGGGCACCGGAGGCTTTGGGAATGTCACACGATGGCAAAACAAGGTAGGCTACACGCTCCACACACTTTTAACTATCACACTATTACATTTGAGCATTTTAAGTAGTCAGATAGAAGACAGCTAAAGTTGGTGGCTGGCATTACCCATCAGACATCAACATCATCACCATCAGTGCAATTAACATATCAAAATTAGAGCTGTAAAATTGAATGATATACATAGTGCTGATCAAATACTTATACATTTATACAATAAATCCATATTACAAATTAAATATTTTCTTGTCCTTTTTACAAATGAATCCTTAAAATTGCAGCAAAAACTATTCTCATTTCACATGAGAAATACTTAAGCGTTTCCCTCATTGAGTTCAATCCGCTAAACTGCGCCTCCCCACCAACCCTTTGGTTTATGGATGACCTGCCTGACCTCCTGAGTCGCCGAATTAGCTATTAGCAGTTCCTGTTTGCAATGTACACATATATGTTCAGACATCTATCCCTGGATTACTTTGTAATAAAGAAAACTTAAAAACAGACAATTTCTGAAAGTTATAAGGAGTGTCTTTTTTTCTGTGATTTCAAAGTGGATTCATGGAAGTTTATTCACAATGGAGGAGATAATGATATCCTAGGAAAGTGTAAGTCATGGTGAATCTTAAAATATTTGTGTCATGTCTGTTATTTACTGAGTTATGATTCAGAAAAGGAACACGCATTTTTATGCAAATTGCGTCTCACGTCTCACATTTCTCCATCTTTTCAACTCACAGTTATAAAGCCCGTGCCTTAAAAGATTGGAATTGATGCAAAGAAGGGCGCTGTGCAAATCCTTGTGTTAATACATATTTAATAATATAATGATTTTTGTTTATACATAATCAGAATGTCGTAACAATTCACAAATGAAAACCAATGTGTTTAAATGGGTTTTCATCTGCGCCGTTTTTGTAAATAGTATGACATCAGTCCAGGAAGCTGTCGTCTTTGTTCTTAGTCCAACAAAAATGGTGTCTATTGTAATGATATCACTCTTAGTCACAGGATGAGAGCATTGTAGAGTTTCAGCAGGACACCATGGGAATATGAACTTAGTGGAAATATGAAATATTTTCTCTCATGGTGTCACATATAAAGGTTTTTACATAAACGGGTAACGTTTGTTGACTGCTCTCTTGGTGGCTGCATTCCCGACCTTTATAATCATTTTGCTAAATGAGACAATGTGTGTCACACTTGTTATAGTTTGTTTATATTCATTATAACTGTATAATTTGTCGTAAATCACACGTGTTGTGGGTGAAATTTTGTGTCTTCAAGAATGCATCTAAAAATTAACAAAATTAAGATTGTCATATAATTTAATTCTACTGCTATTTACAGCAATCAAGGAAGGCATGTTCAAGAGTATGTAGAGTAGATGTATTGTTTAACAGTTATCACATTGAAGCTCATCATCAGTGTCATGGCAGACCAGAGTTTCAGAGGAAATCGGAATGGCAAGTGGAAATGACTTAACTGAAGAGCGCACCGCTGTGATGACTAAACTTCCTCTACAGGAAATTCTCTATATTATTGACAATACTGTGGGCTATTATTAGTTCATAGACTGAGTTATGGGAAGCAGGGTGTGTCTCTCTTTCTCTCCAGGATGCCATGGAAAACGGGTAGTGAAATGTACTTGTGTTGATCCCAAAAAAAAAAGATTGTCTCCTTGAGCTTGTGGAAGTTATGTGGACATTTTTCACTGTTTTCTGATGTTTTATAGACCAAACGATTAATAGTTATTTAAATCGAGAAAATAATCTGCAGATTAATCAATTATGAAAGTAATCATCAGTTGCAGCCTTAAATGTAAACACCAAACTGTAACATAAATTCCCAAATATGGGCCACAGTTTTTTTTAAGATTTTTGGTAGTTATTAGCTACTAGCTAATGGATATTAAAATTAATTTGCCTAATATATGTGTGTGTGTGTGTGTGTGTGTGTGTGTGTGTGTGTGTGTGTGTGTGTGTGTGTGTGTGTGTGTGTGTGTGTGTGTGTGTGTGTGTGTGTGTGTGTGTGTGTGTGTGTGTGTGTGTGTGTGTTTTTTTTTTCAGGACACAGAGGAACAGATCGCTATAAAGCAGTGCCGTCAGGAGCTGAGCGAGAGAAACAAAGAGAGATGGTGTCTGGAGATCCAGATCATGAAAAGGTCAGTTTTACGCTCGCATACATCTACATATCTAAAGGGCCCACAAAAAAAGAGTGCCTTTTGGGTCCCACCAGAGTGATAGAAAAAGACACTATCTATCTTTCTATCTATCTATTACTATCTCTATGGCTCTGGGTCCCCCCACCTAGTCATGTACAGGACATATGACAGACACATGGCAGCTTGCCAACCAGTTTCTTGGCAGTTTGCCTTTATAATATACATCACAGTGAAAATAAAGACAAGACACATGGAAGAGAGACTGGGATGATTTGCAACAAAGGTTCCCATTGTGTTTTGTATGGTTTGTGTCTTAAAGGAACACGCCAACTTATTGGGATTTGCAACAAAGGTTCCCATTGTGTTTTGTATGGTTTGTGTCTTAAAGGAACACGCCAACTTATTGGGACTTTAGCTTATTCACTGTAACCCCCAGAGTTAGACAAGTCCATACATATCCTTCTCATCTCCGTGCGTGTCGTAACTCTGTCTGACGCCCCCACCGCTAGCTTAGCCTAGCACATATCCTGGAGGTAACCGGCTCCATCTAGCCTACTGCTCCCAATAAGTGACAAAATAACGCCAACATGTTCCTATTTACATGTTGTGATTTGTATAGTCACAGCCAGGGTCCAAAATTAGCACCATTTAACAGCCAAATGCTGGTAACATTTGCACGTGGCTAGTAGATTTGCTTCACTCACCAGCCAAAAAACAATGGTGATCTGTTAAGTGGCTGGCAGTAAAGTTTTTTGATTCTTGAATCTAGGACACCAGGACACACTCCAACCAGTGTCCCTGTGCTATAAACAGAAATATATGTGGGACTATATAAGCACAACATTCACTACAATAATAAAGCTATAAGATAGATTATGACACAGGCCGGGCCCTCAAGATTAAGTAATAAAGCAAGACCTGCCTTAAGATCATAGTCACATATTTATTTATAATTCAGTAAAAAGTACAAAAGCTACAATATGTTTATCTTGTCAGTCACAGTTTTGTCTTTCAAATCAGTAAGCATCTGTAACATGCAGGGAGTGAAAAATGCCAGATTTCCTAACTTTAGTTTGACCACAGCACCTTGCGTACATTTGTCTCTGTGTTTACAAAAGATCTAGGGGTGTCTTTTGCTATAGTGATGCATCTTAGCGTCTGACACATTTAACTCAGCTGGAGAAATTGGTGATTTCCCCCGATTCTTTTTCCCATCCAAACTCTTTCATGTTTTGCCTTAAAGCTCTTGTTGGTATGGGGGACAAGTTTTGGTTTGAGTCTTGTGACTCACCGTGGTACATTCCATGACAAGCAGGGTGCTTATGAGTTTGTCATTTGACTTTTATGTACCCATCTGTTTCATAAAATTTCTCAAAATACAAAAACTAAATTTGTACCCTGAAATAATAAAAATCACACAAGACATTAAATAATTAGAACAGCACATGGACGTTTGGGTTATTTTGGTCTGTTGGTGGTTATTTCTGACAGGATAATGTGCCGCCTCCTCATTTTGCTCTGCTTTGGTGTGTGTTTCATTTCCATACACGTCTGCGTTGTCTATTAACAGTTTCAGTTTGGGTGTCGGGTCACTGGAGTCGGATGGTTGCTTGTTTGTGAGATGCGAGATGTGTGTGTGTTTCATCATTCGCTGGTGCAAACTTAGAGTATAAAAACATTTCTTTTCTAGTCCCAGTTTAACAAGTGTGTTGTTTTCAGACAGACATGGTCACGACCACAACCCTCCCGTGCACCCACGCTCAACTCGTGGAACAACCACAGGGCAGGGGACTCATACATGGCAACCTACTATTATATTACAGCTACTTAACACAGATGTACACAGATGTGTTAATAGAGATTTTATTGGGTTACTTTTCATTGGAAGAATATATTCAAAACCAAGAAAAAATATTTTCTTCTGCAGGTTTACTATTTCATCCTAACTCTTTTTCTATCCCCAAAAAGTGTTTTATGTAAGCTGAAGAGAGGCAGAAAGAAGAAGATAATTTGTTTCACATCAGATCATATTTGTAGCGCTTGTCTCCTCTGAAAGAGAAATTGTCCTATAGTAACACAATATCACTATACTTCTAATTTGACTGAACGCTATAGTGTTGCAGGGAGAGAAAGAAAACATGTAAATGACTGATTATAACTTAACAGCTTATTATTCTAGTGATGACTATCGTATATCTCCTGCTGTCGTAGCTGCCCAACACACTGATTGGATGTTGCACAATGTTTTGGTTACAGTCATTTTGCAGGTGCATCTGGTATCAGTTTGAGTTTGATATCTTTATATTTCTCCTTTGTGGGGCCTGACCCTGTGACAATCAGAAACACATTGTTTCAATCAGAGTTATGAAACAGGGAAGAATGAGAAACAGAGAACGTACCAGAGCAAGTCAAAGAGCAGAGGGAGTAGGAGGAAAACCGATAAAGGTCTGCACGTAATTGTGAAAGTGTGGATTTTAGATAAATCTGGTGGACACAGCGATGGAGATAGGATGCAAGAAAAAAAAGATGAACTCAGATTGATGAGATGCAGGTATATACTGAGAAAAAAAAGTTTAGTGTGGCTTCTTAAAAATTGGCCTAGAACAGTTGTTCCCAAACCTGGGGGCTGGGGCCCCCCAAGAGGTCGCAAGACAAATCTGAGAACGTAGATCAACAGAATAGGCAGGCAGAAAAACATGTTTTTGCTGCAAATCCTTCTTATTTTTTCAGACTTTTCTCTAATCTTTTCTTTTTTACTGGATCATTTTATATCTCCAGGCCGCTAAAACCTACTTAACAACAAAGAAAAAAACACTTATTGACATGTGCAACCAGGGTCTCTATTACATCTCTGACAAACTGCATTGTGACTACTAAATTTATAAATCTCGAATGTCTAATACTTTTGGAAGTGAATTATTATGGATCCGTACGTATATAGCTCAGCGGGTAGGGCTGGGTTTGAGTCCAGCCTAGGGCCCCTTGCTGCCTGTCTTCCCCTCACTCTCCCCTGCCTTTCCTGTCTGTCTCTCACATCAAAACAAACAAACAGAAATGCCAAAAGAAATCATCTTTACAATTAATTAAATAAAAAAGGAAATGTGTGTAATGAAACAAATATGATACGATACATTGTGCTGCCTGTTCTGCTCATTTTTACTCACATAGGTTGGATCATGTTAACGTTGTCGCAGCCAGAGAGGTTCCCGAGGGAATGCAGAAAACAATGACCACCAATGACCTGCCACTGCTGGCAATGGAGTACTGTCAGGGAGGAGATCTGAGAAAGGTAAAAATCTGTTTGTAAGAGTGTCTGCATATATGTAGTTTAGGACCGTGGATTAGAGCCCATTAGGTCAAAGTGCTGAATCATAATAAAGTAACAAGGAGCTGTAAACATGTGTGATTAAACTTTTTAACCACTTATCATGACACCTTTTTCATTTTTTACATTTTACTGAGTTTAATATACTCACACATGAATGTGACTGTCTGATTTGGTTTTTGATCAACAATCAGGTGATTGTTTGCACTTCTTCTGTGGGTGAAATCTGGAGCGGGTCTTAATCCGAAACCAACTGAGTGTGCAGCCTAAAGCGATAGACAATGTTGGCACCAGGCAGCCAGAACAGGAGGAAAATGCCAACCGCCGCAGACCGCAGTGTCATAAAAATTTCAAAGCATCCCAGATGGCCAAAAACTAAGCAGTCGACTCTTTTATCGGGCTTGCCACGGGTTTCCAGCAGTAGAACGCTTTAAAATGTATTGTTTAAAGTAAAACAAACCAAAGGATTTACAATAAAAGTGCTGATTTGCCAATTTACAAACGTATTTTAGTTGCCAGAAATGTTCTTAAAAATATGATAAACACTGCAAAAAGGCCATGCAAAAAAACGTTCTATTAATGTATTAGAGAAAGTTGATACTTTGATTTGTTTTCTGCTTGAATCTGAATTTGTTTATGACCTCAAATGTATGTCTGCTATATTCTAAACAGTGTATTTAATGGATGGAAAATAGCTGTTTTATAGAAGAGCAGGAAGTTCTAAGACATTATTAATGAAGACAGATTAACGTTATTAATTTTATCATGTGTCTGTGTTTGTGCTCTCCACAGTATCTAAACCTCTTGGATAACTGCTGTGGAATAAGGGAGGGCTCCGTTTTGATTCTGTTAAGTGACATTTGTGAGTATCCTCCTCAATCATTGTGACTATAATACCACGTCAAAGCATGTGTAAGTGAGAGTGATAGATCTATTGTGTGATTGAGTCAAATGCCAGTGTGATTAAGTTTCCTGGAGTATAGAGGAAATGGTCCTGGTCACCAGTATCGTGATGTCATCAATGACCCTAAACCACTGACCTCTTAGTCACCATGGCGTCAGTTCACACTCACACGGAGGTCATCAATTGGACACTCACGCTCTGACGCAAACATAACATACAAATGCTCATATCAACAAGACATTGTATATTACACGCTGTATAAATAAGGTCGAGAGAGGAGACATATGGTATGGATCACACATCACACAACACACAGTGGAGAGTAGAGGAGAGTAACACACACACACACAGAAACTCCTTTTCCTGTTACCCACTGGTGGACATTTCCTGATAATTAGTGATCTCCTTTTAACTGGTTCATGAGCTAGGGTAAAGACATAGGCATGCATATCCACACCCAAACACACACACACACACATCCACACAAGGTTATGAGTACCGCTTCGTTGAACACTCTTTGCCAGCACACAGACTAGTGACGCTTTGACGCACACGTACAGTAAAGTGACATTATAGTTTCCGCTGTAAATTGAGACAAAACCTGTGACATCACCGTTGTGGTGAAACAGAGCACACTTATGATGACATCATGGCAGTGATGTCACTTGACGGTCAGGGCTGAAGAACATTTTTGAAAATCTTAGGGTGTGAAGTTAGAAAGAAGTGAGCTTACCAAACCTCAGTTGCCCACTCCTCATCTCTGCTTGAGGCTAGCGGCTCGAGGCTACATTAGCTAGCATAACACACCTGATTCTCCCACCAAACTGGCAGTGAACAAGTTGCATTGTGGGTAATGTATGCACCAGGTTTTGATAAGGAAGCGGAATGCATGAAATAAAGAAGACGATATCTCTGGGCCTGCTGCATCCATTTTGATTATTTTATTTTTAAACTGCCCATCATGAGTCCGACAATGTTAAGTCTTAACTTTTCTTTGAATAAATCAGTTAAGGAAAATACTCCTGTATAACTATCATGTCCCTCTTGAAAAGCTTGCAGAATAAAACATGTTTTCACCAGCTGCTCTCTCTGTATTTAACTGTATTTCATTTCTCGTTACTTATCGCTCTACATATTCGCCAATGCAGATATATCTGCCATAAGCGCTAATATTAGCCGATACATTTTTTAGTTAAGCTATAGTTTACATGCAGCATTAACATGTTTCATATGAGAGAAATCCATTAAATTAATCTTCAGCAATATTATTTATATACAATATAGTTTACAACGTATGCTATTCTAACTCTGCATTCTTCTTTTCTTCTGACTGTTATCCCTTCTTTTTCTTTTTTCTCCCTTCAGCCTCAGCTCTAACCTACCTCCATAAGAAGAGGATCATCCACAGAGATCTGAAACCAGAAAACATTGTGCTGCAGCAGGGAGAGAAGAGAGTGAGTTAAAGACCCTGTGAACCATCTTGTTATGACAAATTCACCCAAACCACAACAAAGAGGTCATTTAAAGGCATTTTGTCCCTCTGTGGGTTATGTGGAATAAGTGCAGGAGACTCGTCTCTCTCACGTCCACATGTTTACCCTCACAAGCTGAGCACAACTTTGCTGCACTGAATATTTAATGTGGAAAACAATCCTTTAGCTGAACGTTGCACTTGCAAGGATTTTTTGTGATTGACTCGCTATAACCTTCGTCTCTGGGCCTCCCTTTATTTAGTGTGTTGTATCCTCCAGCCTGCAGTGGGACACAGGAAAATGAACAGCAGTTATATAAATGAGGCCAGACATATTAAAAAAAGTTATATTTTCATGTTTATGCACATTGCTGTGTTTATAGAAATGGAGCCAAATAGACTTTATCTGCACTGAGTTTATAGTTTTTCATGAACACTTGTTTTTTCTCTGGCATACTAGAGAAACAGTAAATCCAACATTCAGCATTCATTCATTCAATTCAACATTGATTTCTGTTAATGTATTCTTGAATCACTCAGGATTTGAAAGAACAGTTTGACATTTTGGGAGACAAGCTTGCTCGCTTTTTGCTGAAGAGTTTGATGAGAAGACACCACTGTCATATCTGTCTGTTAATACAGTATAGGGTCAGCAGGCCATTAGCTTAGCTTTGCAGGAAAGGACTAGAAATGGGAAACAGCTGGTCTGCCTCTGTGGGACATTATTAACTGTACACAAATGAAGGGAAGTGAACACCCGTTACACGACCAGTAACAAGATCTGCCTACCGCCGCCTATAAAGCTCACTAATTAACACGTTATAGCTTGTTTGTTTAATCCCTACAACAACCAAAATATAAAAACAACAATTTGCTGTTTTAAGGGGGTTAGATACCGATACAAGAGTGGTTTTGAACTCTGCCAGAAACAATATTTCCCAAAATGTCAGACTAATCCTAAATTATATTGTAGGATAACATTTTTGCTGATAACACTTTTTTTAATCAGTTATTTATAAGATTTTTTTCTCCCCTAATCTTAGTTGATCCACAAGATTATAGATCTCGGCTATGCTAAAGAGCTGGACCAGAGCAGCCTTTGCACCTCATTTGTGGGAACACTACAGTACTTGGTAAGTGATGAAAACACGAGTGGACACATTTCCCACACGATATCCTTGCCGTATTTTGGACAGTAACAGCTGAACTTTCTCTTGAATTTCATCCTCCAGGCTCCAGAGCTCATTGAGAGACAGAAGTACACGGTCACTGTGGACTACTGGAGCTTCGGGACTTTGGTGTTTGAGTGTATCACAGGATTTCGCCCTTTCTTACCAACCTGGCAACCTGTTCCTTGGTAGTACCAACCTTCAGAAATTCTAATATCTGATCCAAGTTGGAGATTTGTTCAAAATGTCACAAAAGTCATCATGAAGGAAGTGAAGTCATGTTTTCCAAAAGTAGTTAAACGATGATGCATGTCGAAATTTCCAACATTTCTTCCTTCTCAAATCAAATTTTTTTCTTTTTTTTGCACCTCTGTGGCGATAGTCTAGCTTTTGCAAAACATGCTTAACAATGATGTTTTTGAATGTTAAGCAATGAAAAGAAACATCATTGTTACTTGACTTGATTGTAAATGGGAGTTGCTTAAGCAAAGAATTACAGGATATGTGGGTTCCAATGTCAATGCCCCTTATGCCTCAATAATATAACAAATCAAAGTTATGAGACTCCAGTGGATCTGATTACACAGAAGAAAAATACTCTCCTATTATTGCAGGTTCAGTTCCTGGCTCTGTTGTGTTTGGAAACGGGTCCGATGCCTAGGGCCAGGTTGATGGCTCAGATCTTCCATGCAACTTTTCCTCTATCATACACTTTTTTCTGTATCTTATTGAAGTTTTGAAGTCCCAAAAAGTGTTCCAAAAAAGTCAGGCAGAGTCTGATGTGAAAAGAGTTTAATGTGCTCAAAAAGGTTTGACACACAGCTTAAACCTGAGCAAGCTCCGGAGACCTACTGAAGAAATGAGCCCCTTCTCTCCCTGTTTATATCTCCTATGTTCCCTCCTCAGGGGAAACTACACTTATTTTTAATATTCTTCCAATTACCGATTTTTTTTATGACCTGTTGCTAAGGTGTCCATTTATCAGTCCTCTCATGGCCTCCTGCAGGCCTCCTCACACATTCACATAGACACACGTGCAAAACGACTTCAGTCTCTTCAGCTGGCCTCTCGTGCTCCACATGTACACACACACACACACACACACACACACACACACACACACACACACACCTGCGGCCACGGCTTCAGTACTCCTTTGCTACTCGGCTTTTCACCTCTGTATGAGGGACCTTGATATTCTGATATCGGTGCTGAGCGCTTCAGAAGGAGATATAAACAGAGAGACATCTTCCACACAAAAAACACTTTCTCATAAACTTTAGGAATTATGTAGCTTGTTATGTAAAGTTACACAGATTATATTTCAAAACCACACAGTTTATATTATAATATAGTACCATAATGTTTTTTTTTTGCCAGATTTTCTGCACGTAACGGCACGTAAATTCATGTGTTCACAGGTCGGAATTCCCGTAATTAAATTGAGCATAAAATGGGAAATAAAAAACGTGTTCACAAAAAGTATGCAAGATATGCAACTCCAAACTTAGCTTTTTCTCTCATGTATTCCCTCTGTATCCTTTTTAGGCACAACAAACTGAGGCTGAAGCAGGACGATGATATTGTCGTCTATGAGGACCTCTCGGGGGAAATCCACTTCTCTAAACATCTCCCTCAGCCTAACAACCTCAACAGGTGATTTTATCTTATAAAAATGCTAATTTAAGAATCTTATTATCTCAGTCTAACGTGTTGGCTGGCGTTTAACAGTCTGTTATTAGAGAGACTGGAGAAGTGGCTGCAGCTGATGTTAAAGTGGTCTCCTCAGGAGAGAGGCAAAGACCGCACCGCTACACCCATGGACTGCTTCTCCCAGCTGGAGCTCATACTGCAGCTCAAGGTTAATGCATTCATGCATTATTTCACTTTGTCTCATTTCCCCCTTATGTGGACATCTTTTTGTTGTTTTGTTGAACATTACTTAGATATCACTGGTCTGATGTTGGCAGAACTTATAGAAAGGTTACAGCTTTGTTTTTGTCGTCAAGCTGTCATTGTTTCAGTGTTGATGGAATTTGAAGGGATTGTGCACATTTTTTGATTTAGACCAACACATTTACTTGTTCTTTCTGCAATGTGCTCGGCCTTTATTTTTCCCCTCAGCTGGTTCATGTCCTGAACATGATTTCTGCTAAAATCCTGACGTACTCTGTCTCCGACGAAGAGACTGTGGCCGACCTGCAGCTGAGGATAGAGAAAGACACCAACATCCCTGCAGCCAATCAGGAGCTGCTGCTGGAGGCGGGGCTAGCCTTGGAGTCTCATGGACTGGCCACGCAGTGCGCCATAGATTACAAAGTAATATCTAAAATAAACACTGTACACACCTTCACAGAAACGTCAATAGCACAATGTTAAAATGGACTGAGTCAAAGTGTCATTATTATCTGCATCTGTAGGAGATAGATGGGCGACGGACAGACTTGCCTCTGGTCTTCCTGTTTGATCGTTCCTCTTGCAGTTATGAACCTCAGTTTTCTCCTCGCACCCTTCCAGAAAACATCCGCTTCGTCCGTGAGTACACAACAATAATTGTTGTCTATAATTCAGCTTTTCTGCAAAGGTTTTCCATTGCTGCCTTCTTCTTCTCTTTTGTTGATTGCAGTTGAATCTGCCTTAGTGGGTCAAACATCATGAACACCTTTGCTAAATATTTGGGTTAATTGAGTACTCAAGCAATTATTTCTTTGTGTGACTCAACTAGGATGTATGCTTCACTTAGGGTTCCCACAGCATAGTTTTGTAAAGTAAAGAAAATAAAGTCTGTAGCAAACAGATTTATAACATTTTGTTTACAAAGATAATCTTCACATGCTTATATGAACCACAAATCTTATTTTCTGCCTGAATTGAAAACCCTGTCTTTTTATAATGATATACAAACTGTAATAAATAAAATTACAATAAGCACTCTTTGCCTTTGTGTGACTGTGTCGGTCTTTCTCTCTCGTTCTTTGTCTTTGTCATAGAAACCGACCCTAAACGCCTTCTGACTTACAGCCCTCTGAGGAGGACCTGCGGCCAGGCGTGGCACACCATCCGCTCCCTGAAGGAAGACTGGCAAAGACTGCAGCAGGGGCAGAAAGCTGCCATGTAGGACATACACAAATACACACACAAACTCCCACGCACAACATACACGTGCATTAACTGTTTGAAAAAACAAACTTTATTTTCCTCTTTCTTTCAGCATGAGCCTGCTGAGACACAACTCTTCACTGTCCAAACAGAAGAATGAGATGGTGTCCATGCACCAGAGACTCATGGCCAAGCTGGACTTCTTTACTACAAGCCTCCACATAGATATGGACAAATACCAGGAGCAGACCGCCACCGGGATCGGTATGAAGTTACAAAAACACGTTGGTAGATAGAATGAAGTTCATAGTACAGCTGCCAAAACTGCCTTTAATCTGTCCTTTAATCATAATTGTTTATAGCTAGATTTTGTGGAAAGTGCACTTGAATGTGAAGAACATTTGAGTTTGCCACCAACTAATGATAGTCTTTTTACATTGTCTAGCGTCAGAGAAACTCCTGGGCGTGTGGAGGGAGATGGAGCAGACTGCTGTCAGCTGTGGTCAGGTAGAGTTGCGTGTGTTTCTGTGTATGTGTGTAGAGTATTCAGTGTGCTTTTAAAAATACAAAAACCCACATGTGGGTGTCTAGGCAAAGGTGAGTGAACTGGAGGAGGAGATGATGCAGCTGCAGCCAGACATAGTGGATGTGCAGAGACAGCCGTGGAGGAGTGGAGAAGCCCTGGACACACTGTAAGTGTGAACCAAACTTTATTGTAAAAGCAACTGCTTTGGGAGCTTTAACCCTGCTCTCTTACCCTCTTTGTTCCTCAGTGAAGGAAAGGCCATGGAGCTGTTCCGCAAACTCAGAGAGAAACCCAGAGGTTTGGATAGCATGCGTGTGTTCACTTCTTGCATAACACTCGTTACAGTGTTTCCATGTGAAAATAAACCTGGGTTTTCTTTTCCTTCCCTTGCTCAGACCAGAGGTGCCCAGGGGACAGCCAGGAGGTGGTGCGCCTGGTGGTTCAGGCTGTGCAGTTCTACGAGAAGAAGCTTAGAGACTTCTACACACACCTCAGGTACTCAAACTCTGAAAACAATTCCCAGATCATATCACAGAGCTCGTTTTGCAGTCTTCAAAAAGACACCTTTTGAAGAATAACCAGTATAATATCATTTGTGTGTGTGTGTGTGTGTGTGTGTGTGTGGGGGGGCGGACGGGTACCTGGGACTTTTTTTCGTAATGGAAAACCAAAAAAGGCGAGTCGAGCAGGTACCATGTAATGGAAAAACGCCATAAGTGAGAACTGAGCAGCTCTGCCATTGTGTAACTGTATTTGTATAAAAATGAAGTAAGGCATACAGAAATACTTCCGTAATGTGATGGCTAAGTGTAAGGTGACACATTGCAACACTTAATTAAGGGTGTGCAGATATTTATAAGGAAGTGTAAAAATTTACAATATTTTATTAATGAAAGATTATTTTTAAATCAAGTCATCCGGCCTGTGGTTACTAATGTGTAAGTCATTAATAAATTTCAATAAAATAAAATGATGCTGGATGCTCTGAATACTTCTAGAGCATAGAGGGGATCAAATAATCCATGGGAGGGGACAATCCTGTTCACAACTTCTTTACTTTTTGTGCCTCTGTATTGGACCACTATTTTTTGTGTGTATGTGTTATGCAGTAAAACAGCAGTGTGTCGTCAGCGTGTGATGGAGCTGCTGCCAAAGGTGGAGGGTGTGGTCCAGAAGATGGCTGAGAGCGAACAGGTCCTGATGAGTCTGCAGGAGAAACGACAGAGGGAGCTGTGGAACTTGCTCAAAGTCGCCTGTGTGAGGATACACACACACACACTCACACACACACACACACACACACTCACACACACACACACACACACACACACACACACACACACACACACACACACACACACACACACACACACACACACACACACACACACTCGCCCAGCTCTGCTCTCCCTTTAGGGGGATGTCTGTTGCATATAATTGTATATTATGATATGAGTAGCCAAACATAATAACCATAGAATAGCAGCAGGTATGTAAATGTTTCACTAAATTCTCAAGCACTACTTCACTTTCAGTATGTTTATATCTGCTGCTACACTCATCAAGCATCATCTTGTCTTGTGCAGAGTAAAGTTCGCAGCCCGGTGAGTGGGAGTCCTGATGGATTACGAACTCCCTCTTCAGTGCCGCCTCTACTGACCCCCAGACACAGCTTACAGCAGTTGTGAGTGCATTTACACACACACATAATGTACATACTCACTCACTCCATTCAGGGTCACTTTCGGTGTTGTTAAAGAATACAGCAAGTAAACTTGACACTCATCCACACAAGTATTGGTAGAGTTGTAGACAAAGACACACGTCTTCTTTGTATAACGACAATCTCCTACAAACTTTTATTTTGCTTTCACACACTGCCCACCGCTCTCCATCATTACCAGAATCTTTCAGGGAGGCACAGTTACATTTCCTGTACATACTCATAATGTTGATGATAGTTTATCCGTGTAACATCTGCATGAATCACTTTGGGTGTGTCTGCAGTGACGAGTCTCTTGTGGAGGAGAGCAGGACATTTGAGAGTCGACTCCAGAGTTTGCTGCATGACACCATCCAGGAATCAGAGAGCAGTATGGAGGTACATACATGCTCACACTCCCTTCATCAGCGCTCACACTCATTTTGTTGTGATACCAAGCGGCTGTCTGGTGTAGTTTTATGATCATTTGAATTGTGTTATGTGTGTTGACTAATAAGAAACACAACTCTTTGTTTTGTTCTAGGTGTTGAGGGAGTGGACGTGGCTGCAGGGAGGCCAGAATTTCTCCAGTGACCTCTCCTAAATTGTATTTGCTTACATGTGGTACTCTACTGCCTCTGTGTGGATGGGATGTCAAACTACACGAGGATGTGGTAATAGCTGGTCTTTTTAACAATATGAATGGAGTAATAGCTGCTGGCACATGTTTGCTTAATGAGATTAAGGAGTAGGTAAACTTACTCACAACTCCTATCTGATGTTGTAAAAAATGAGGCACTAAAGCAAATGTATCTCGGATTAGAATGAGATACATTTATTAAAGCAGGATCTTATTTATTCACCCATTTGTCATTTTAGCAAAACATTAAATATATTTTGGGCTAAAATTTCACTTCATAATGGAAAAACCAACCATTTCATTGGTACCATTGATTGAATCTGACGATCGTAACATACAAACCATTTAGAAAGTCCCAGTCTGACCGTACCTACATACATTCCTGCAGTGTTACAGTATGAGAAGAGGTGTGCATGCTGTACAAAGCCTCACACTGAATCTGTCATAAAACAGCTGGCAGACATAAAGAGTAAATTTTATCCTCATAAGTGAAAGAGAATTCATGAATGTAAATAATGTTTTACCAAAACTGACAGACAGAAATAATTCTCTAATGTATTGAAACTATACATTTTAGTTACATATATTTCACCATGTTTGGTGGACTTTTATCAGAAAAGTACAGATTATATTTTAAGATTTATGCACATTCATTAAACGTTAAAAAAAAAATTATATTCTAAAGATATTCCTTGAAATGTGTGTTACGTACCTAAAATGTAAATGTGTATCCATTTATGTATTTCTCACTGGACCAATATTTTCATTTCAAATTTGATTTTAGTCAGTCATTGAACAACATGGGTGAAGTTTATAATGGTAAAAAGACTATTATAAGTGTATGCTGAATGACATCCACTGCTAATAATATGGAGGTTGGACACAAAAAAAGGAACCACATGGTGCAGTCCAGTATCCCTGCAATAATTACAAGTGTTGTGAAGCTTGGAATGTTAAATTCATGCTGAGAGAGATTGGGTTCGTGGCCATAGTCACAAACAAAACAAACATATCCTATTTCTCTCTTGGCTTGGTCAAATATGGTGATAAAAACAGATGGTTTATAGTCTAAACAACGAATTTGAAACATTTTCTTGTTTTGCTTAAACAATGCAAGTGCAAAAATAGAGTCAAACTGATGGATTGTGGCAAAACTGTGAAAACGGCTACAAAAACATTTGAATTCACTTTACCTCTATTATATTTAAACAGGTGTTTTCTGGATATAATCCCAACTATTGGACGTGGTCTTTACTGTGTATAGATCATACAAAGTGATGAGAGATGTGACATATTGTCGAGTATCTGTGATATCTTGTCTATGTGTGTATGCCTTTAACAATGTCAGAATAACAAAATATTTGACATTTCTATTCAAACTTTCAAAACAAGTTAATTTTGTATCTTGAATACAGTATTTTACTGTACTGTATAAATGATGTTTACGTTGCTTGATTTCCATTTTAATAATTCCAACCAAAAAATAAAACGTCAAGATCATAGTGTTTAACATTCTTTATTCCATTAATTCAATAAAATCAGTTTGAGGTCCTAACTGTTGACTAGATCTTCTATACAAAGCACAGCACAGATAAAGTGAAATGTAGTGGTAAAGGTTGAACAGGTACAGGACACAAAACGAGACAAGACAAAGAGGTGACACGGATTCTCAAATTACCGTCAGCCCTTTTACCAAACAGGACCTGAAAAATAGACATTTAGGCAACTGAAGGTTCACAGTATAACTGCGTTACTGAGGTGTAATGGTGGAATCAAAGTCCACTCACTCTGAGAAGGATCAGCCACTCTGTCTTTTTTCTGCTTAATTCTCTCCAGCTTTTATTGCATCTGTTTACAGTCACTGTACTTGTCAATGTGACAATGAAAAGTCAAAAAAAAACTCCTAGCCTTGAAAACACAAAATACCAAAACAAGCAGCATCTATTAATCTTATTAATGTCTAAAACCCAGAGTATATCTGAACAAAAACAAGCTGACCAGACAGTCAAAATAAGAAGGTGCTTCAAATCTTTTTTCAGGAAGAAAACCGATTGTTTAAGACACAAATGCTCTGTTGGAAGTGCACTTTGTCTGGTCAAACTGGTCATAAGCAGCAAATGTTTTGGAGAACAGGGCTTTTGCATGAATTGCCTGTTGACAAGTCTGTTGCATTCTGATAATATCTGCTCAAAGGTTGGTTGTGGGAGTTGTAAATAATGTAAAATTAAAATTAACCAACACAAGAAAATTCTTGACTCTTTTAAAACTACAGTGCTGGAGGTCTTGGAGGCTGCTCTGGGTTTAAGGGATAAGGCCAACGAATGTGTGTATCTGTGTGCATATGTGTGTAGGACTCAGAGGGAAGATGTGTTTACGTGTCGCTGGGTCGACCTTAACTGTGTTCTCACATTTGGGCTCTTTATTCTTCTCTTGTGTTGCTCTTCTCTCTTCTTGTCTGTCCTGCTGAATCTTTAAGCTTCCAGCTCGAAACCCAGACCGACTTTGTGTCCACCGCCGTTCACGTTCTTCCCGTCAATCAGCCCTGAGAGGGTGAGCTTCACTCCTGCAGGGAAGAGGGTAAGATTATGTAGCCATGCCTATGGACCTTGGATTGTTGTTATAGAAAAGAGTAGAAACAAAAAGAGAAAAATAATAAACAATCAGCTAACCTGGCCTGAGGGTTTGTGTGTATCCAACTCCAACGAGGCAGGCGTTGTTAACTTTGGTCTGTGAGAAGAAACAAAACATCATGGACTGGTGAGATAATCGTGAACACAGCATTAAGAGAGTGAAAAGATGGGATCTGGGATGCAGTTACATAATGTATATCATACATGTGGATACATCAGCCTAAGGTCAACAACTGAGAAAATGATGGCTTAAAAACGTATCTCAGTTACGCAGATGAGTAAGTTTAGGGAGTTTCTTTTATTGGCCACGGCTCTAGGGATAGTAATGTTGGCCTGTTGCTCCATCAGCCCATCACTTTGGTCCAGATTGAAATATCTCAACAACTATTGGATGTATGGACAGACATTAACTGTCTCCAGAGAATGAAATTTTCTTTAGAGCCAACCCATGTTTGGGTTTTAGTGAGATATCTTGACAACTGCTGGATGTATTTTCATGATACTTGGTACAAACATTCATGTCCCCCTCAGAATGAATTGTAACGACTTTGGTGAGAACATATGTTTCCATTCACGGGAATTATCAGGTAAAAATGTCACTATCTCAAATACTTTAGTTAATCACCAAATACCTGCAAAGCTAATAACATACTCACCAACCTCAGCTGTTCTTTGTGTTTATTGCCAATTAGAAAATGTTAACATGCTAACACGCTAAACTAAGATGGTAAACAGTAAACAAATATACCTGCTTAACATCAGCATGATAACATTGTCATTGTGTGCATTAAGCTCAAAGCATAAGTCTCACAGAGATGCTAGCGTGGCTGTCGACTCTTAGTCTTGTGAAATCTATTTCTAGGATTTTTCCCTGTTTTCTCCCAAACTGTAATATATAATTATTTATGCACTGCAGCCATTGTCACTGCTAACCCTAGTGATGAGAGTTTTATCATTTTAAATGTGTCAGTGATGTTTTGAAGTCAGTTCTTACAGACAGGGAGGCATCCTTATCCAGCTGGTATTTGGCTCCAATTCCAAAGCTTGTGTTGTTGCTGCCAGCTGTCCAGGCCAGGTGGACCGCCGTCTCTAAGTTGCTGTTCACCTTTTGGTAAATGGAGCCACCGAACTCTGTGCCGTCATTACTGAAATGCAAAACACGGATAATAATGGTGGAGATTAGCAGGAGTGCATATTAGTCTGAACTTGATGATCTGATCTCTCGTTGCTGCCCATATCTAATGTATCCCTTCCACTTCCTGCTTCTCTTTACTGTAATGTAGTGACTCACACGTTGGTGTGAAGCTGGAAGTCACCGGCCTTGTATCCAAGGGCGAAGTTGTTCTGGGTCAGTTTAGATTTGGCTGTGTCAAAAGCCAACTGGTAGCCCGCTAGCCAGCCCTCGTAGCCCACCACAGCAGCTCCGTGGACAGTGGGACCGGACATGTCGAAGTCCAGGTCACAGCCAACATTTACAAAGTCACATTTGTAGCCGGACTTCAGTTTGGCGCTCTTCTTGCTACAGAAGGAATAACAATGAAAGAAAAGGTTGGCAGTCATTAAGATAGTGGTAATATATTTATGCTATACATCTGTATTGATTGACTAATGTATTCACGCTATATATATATATATATATATATATATATAAAAACTACTTAGCATGAACAGGATTGTTCTTACCCAGTGTTGGGCACAAATGATGCATCCAAACCGAGCTTCAGGCCTTTAGCCAGCTACAGACAGATAAACAGACAACAGACCATGAGCTAATATTCTATCTGAAAGTGATGTTCGAACATTTTTAATATAGGCTAGTAAAGTAAAATCCTGTCATATATTCTTTAAGTACTTAAAAAGACTAATATCTTTGTTTGTTTGACTCCACCTGGTCCTCCATGGTGATTTCTGTGGTGAGAGTGTTGTCCGTGTTCCATTTCTGGTTGAAGTTGAGGCCCAGCTCATTCAATTTGTACTTGGTCTCCAGGTGGCCTCCTGACTTTCCTGTGTCAGTGTTGTTGGAGCCAGAGGTGGCAAACTCCTGAAGGACAAAGAGGGATGAAATGATGAAGGGGGGGGAGAGAATGAGAAATGAGGTGGGAAGGGAAGCAGAACGGCACATTGCCATGTTAGATCTTAAAGCTATAGTGCGTAGCTTCTGTCGCCCCCATGAGGAATTATAAGTAATGACAACAAAAGTGTTGGCGCGTCCATATGATGCAAGCCTTCCGGGACTGCGCTGGTAGTCTTACTTAGCTTTTTAGCAACTCATTTGGCAATGGCTCGAATGTATGTTCATTAATATCAAAAAGTTACGCACTAAAGCTTTAACTACAGAAACTAAGGGCAGAAGGGGAGAGAAAGCATACAAGAAAAAAAAGAAACAAAGTCGAAGGGAAACAAGTATTGCTTCTCTGCTTTTCTGTATGGCCAGCTATTTAAAAGAAAAACACCTTTTAAGATGGAGAAATGAGTTGGAAAATATAGGCAGGACTGTGAGGAAGAGGTTGGTTGTGAGTGTACTTGAGGATTAGTGCTGTTACGGCTGCGGCATTTGGGGTAAGGTTGTCGCTTAGATGAGCTACGGCTGCAAAGAAACACTTAGCAGAAAGCCTGCACGCGTGGTCTGTACACAAACATAACTGGTATCACTGGCTTACCCTGCTGCAGTGCACCTGTTTAATCATTACTTATGCACACACACTCTCTTACCATCTGACAAGGGCATCCAAGGAAGAAGCAGAAAAAGGAGAAAACAGAAAGTTAGAGAGAACCACAGAGAGTTTACATGCTTATTGGAAAAATGAAAACCAGCGGGACAGAAAGCAGAAAACTGTGAGTTTAGACACGGAGGGAATGCATTTACAATGTTGTTGGTTCGAGTTTTGTGGCATGTGGGAAACTGTAACCAAGTGATCATTATGATTTTACCATGGCAACAGGTGTATAGCAACACAGACACACAACATGTCTGGAGTTAACTGAAAACTCTGAAATGGATCACCTTTTTCTCATTAGATAAAACGTGCTTGAGTGAAAAGAGTAAGGTGTTAACTTGTCAGGCAGACAGAGTTAATCTGCTGACTGTGTAGGTTAAACTAAGTACATGTCAGGCAGCAAACACACTCTGACATGAAGTGCTGCAAGGCAATCAGTCCGCCATTTGTTCTGCGCCGCAAAGCACTGAGAGAGAGGCCTAAGCACGTCAGAATTACAAAGACATCAGTAGTACTTACAACACCACTCTGGGACTTGGTCTTAACATCCAGCTTTAGAACTCCATATCCTGGGGACAAAAAGGAAATTGGGGAAATAAAAAGTAAAAAAGATGAAAGGTTGGAAAAATAACCGTGTACTGCACAGCATGGCTCTGAAACAGCTGCAGCAAAATAAACAGTGTGCATTCAAAGTGACAAAACGTTCTCTAATTTCTGTCCTGTTTCAGCAAAACTTCATCCAAAACTGTTTAACTAAACAACATCATATCAACAGTATATGTATACGTTAAGAAAATTTGTTGAGTTACCAAAGCCCTTGCTGAAGATGTCTTTGGCAGATTTCCCCAAGTCTGAGTATGAAGGAGGGACGGCCATTGTGCCTGAGGAAACAGACATGCACATTATAATAAAACGCACACACACACTTTATTGGATAAATCCATCTAAATGCATAATTAAAGGGATACTCCAGCAATAATGTGCTTCAATAAAGTTGGTGGCCCTAGCATGTAGCATTATAATTTCCCTTGCGGGATTAATAAAGTATAAATTATTATTATTATTATCATCATCATCATTAGCATAGGCCACGCTCCAAAAATTCTGGAATCTGCATTTCCCATAATGCAACTCGATAATGTCTTTCATTCTCAACCTAGTACACACCCACATCATACATACTTACATACTCCTCCAGTTTGTTAGGAGTTACTCCCCAACTTAACTTTATCTGTAAAATCAGTGGAATGCCCTTTAAATCAAAATGCTAGAACAAATGCTACAAACAACTACGAGCTGAATACCTCTTGCAAACGCATGGAGCTCTGCGCCGTTGAGGAAGATACAGTAAGCAATGCAACTCAGAGAGCACTTCTGAAGGCATAAACACATCTAAAGTGCTGTATTTGCTCACGCACAAAGCAACACAGATAGCGTTTTCTAGCAAATATTTACTGGCAAACAGTCATCAGTATACAGGGAGACCCTCACCATCTAGGTGAAATCCAGCTTCTCTCCCCCCTCTCCATCTTCCATGTAAACCCTATTGATTGCATGGCAGCAGTCCATTAGCAAGCAGCAGATGTTGTAAAACTAATGTGACTGATTCTCTGGGAGGAAGAGACCCACAATGTACAGTAGCAAATATTTTAAAAGACCACACAGCCATCCAACAGACATTCGTCTGCAAGACTTACTACTGTCTTTCAACACATCCCCATTATATGGGCATATGCTATGCTTGTGAAGGAAAAGAGCTTTAATATATATGATGTGTAAAGAAACACTATGCAAGCCAATGCAGTAGAGCTAACCTAAGCAGTAGCAGGTTTGGTAAGTCAGCAACTACGAGTCCTGCACACCACTGCACCGGGCTTCAGACAGTCATCAGGGTCCCCTGGCTCGGTGTGCAGTGCACATGCGTGTGTGCGTGCACAAGACATTTTTGACAAGTAGACTTTGCAGAAGCATTTAGAGTATCCTGCACTCACTTATTACCTACAGCTGGTTTAATGTTTTACTAGTTATTCACATTCCTTTCTGTGCTTTTGTCCTGCTGCTCCCTTCACTATTTATCTCTCCACATCTTTTATGCAGAAGATGGAGACTTTGCTTTGGATAATGCGCCCTCTATAAGCTAATGAATCAATGATTGAGCCTGTGCAGGAAATCTAAATGCTGTCACTGCAATCAAACACCGTAGAACTGACAAAGGATAAAAGATGAAAATTTAACAGATATGCAAGTCTGGCCTCACAAGCTGAATGTCACTGCAGCCAATGCTCAATCCAGGGATCTTTCTACACAAACACCCCCAACTCACCATGTCCCTTAGGTGTGTGGTGCTGACATGTCACACAGTGGCCTTTGTTGTCTGCCTGCTCGCCTTTTCCTGTCTTGTCCTGCTGCACCTCACACCCCACTCCTTTCTCTGCCATGTCTCTTCAGAGGAGGGAAGTTCAAGGAGGGACAATAGAAAAAGTAGTCTGGCACTGTTTTGACAGCAACCGTGCACAATATGTGGATTTGTCTGCAGCTGCTGTGAATATTAGCATGCTTCTTTAGCATTCAGTCAGAGGTCTCCTTTTTATGCAGCTAACTGGCCAACTGCACAGGCTAGCAGATGATGAACACTTTGTGCATAGGATGTGAACACGATAAGGCCTATGTACAGCCCCTGTATGGCACTAATTGTTATCAGACAAATAATACTGATTAGCTGCATGAAGGGTACAAAATGATGATCTGGTGAAATATGCCGCTTACAAGGGCACAGAAAACACAGCACATCATACAAGTAAGCGTCTGTCCACAAGTATTACATCAACAGTATGTTAAAGCAGCTGTGATGCAACTTGGTTTCGCAGTGTCCTTCACCTCTCACATGTCTCCTATAGGCAAGATGAGCAGAGTCCTAAATGTACAGTAATCTCAGTAATCTCTCCAAATGTGTCTTTTCCACATTCAGAGTAGTCCTCTAAGCCCTGGCAAACTTGTTTCAAATCATAAATATTTCTTCATATAGGGGTTGCCCGTTATGATTAAAATATGCAATATGTGATAACAACGTTGAATATCGCAATAATACACATATTAAAGTGTACTCATAGCATGCCTTTCTGCTGCTGTCAGTATTCTGCTAAAATACAACAAATTGCTCATTCAGTAAAAAGAACTGAAAGGAAATTATTTCCAACATTATTTTTTTGAACAAACTGAACATTATACTGAACACAAAAGTAAAGTAAGTTATTTAAAGAGCAGTGTTCTACTGATACTCTCTTTCAATTAACTCAACAAATCCCTTATCCCTTGGGCGCAGTAGAAATAAACACGTCTACAAATCGTCACATTTTAAGTTAAGCTTATTAGCAAAAAGTTGCTTATTTACACATGCAGCAGTTACCATTAGTCACCTTTTTTTCCAACTACATAAGCCCCATCCACTTCAAACCAGACCAACAAACAGAGATCAGAAATACAGAGAGCTACAACGTGAAATAACTGAATCTGATCAATCTTTGTGGTCTTGTAGGACTACTTCACTAGTAGTAAGAAACTGATTGAGAAAATATTTTTCAGGGCCTTTGAGATCTCCATCTTTCTCACACACAAACACTGGACCATAAATCACAGTATGTGTCATGAATCCTGTCCGTCTCTGCTGTCTCAGCGTTGCTCTTCATTTCTCAAACGGTAAGCAAATGTGTGGCAGCTGACCTGCATTTTACTGACCATGTGTAGAACTAAGTCCTAGACTGTCTTTGTCATTTTACCCAACAGACTCTGCAAACCCTCACCTCCTCCCCTACACAGTCCATTTTTTACCCTTTCCCTTCTGGCCATCATCCATCAGTCTCAACACGCAGCTCTAAATTTAGCCCAGGTGAACCTAACACTATAACACATGTGACTAGGGTTTCAGCATGTGTCCTCCTCCAGGTTCAGCCTATTAAAATCTCTACGGAAACAGATTCATTTGTCTACATACTCCACACTGTATTTATATATAAACACACTCCAGCTACCTTTTCTTACACTTTCATATACTGCAACAAAATGACAACCTTGACTGAGCTCAAAGGTCAAAATGACACCCATAAACAACAGTGGTACTCTATGTGAAGGGAAAACTGCTTCCACACAAACAGCAAGATGGGGGTTGTGTGATAATGTCAACAATCAAACACAGACAGTATCTTTAAAACAGTACAAAGTCTGTATTTTGCCAATTAGCTATTTTTCCATGTTGGTCTAACATGGATAACACTGTTTTAATGCGTTATATATGCACAGCAAAATTAGTTTGAATTGCCAATTTGTTGGTTAGAATTATTACCAGTTGATTGATTGGAGCCCCCCCCCCTCCCTCTTTGCTAATGAGCAGATACTGAACAAGAAAAACTATAAACAGGCAGTTACCCAACACTGGCCAACTTTTCAGATAAGGTTGAACCACGGCAAGTGTGTGTGGCATTAATGGTAGGAATGTGTGGGTGTGAGATAAGGTCAAGTGCAGTCATGTTACACTAAGACAATTTATAGCTTGAATGTAAAGAGCATGACATAGTGAAGAATGTGTTCTATAGAGTGATGTGTTCAGCATCCAGGGGGTTTCAATGTGTTTAATGACAACAGTTAAGACTGATGTGTGTAAGCACCTGTCTACCAGTGTGATTGGGTCTCGTAATTAGGGCTGGGCAATATATCAATATCGATAAATGAGGCTAGATATGTCTTACATTTTGGATATCGTAATATTGCAATATGACACAATTGTTGTCTTTTCTTGGTTTTAAGGCTGCATTACAGTAAAGTGATGTAATTTTCTGAACTTACCAGACTATTGTTGTACTAGCTGTTCTATTATTTGCCTTTACCCACTTAGTCATTATGTCCACATTACTGATGAATGTTTATCAAAAATATCATTGTGTAAATATTTTGTGAAAGCACCAATTGTCAACCCTACAATATTGCCAATAGGTCGTAATGCTCACTGCAGCATCCTGTATTAATAATTTGTGTTGTTCAGCTCTAAGTCTGGCACAGCTCTCATTTCAGAACTTTGGAGAGTGACGCTCCAAAAAAGCTAATGAAATTCCACGAATAGTGTTAAACTCTCAATGATTCCTCCAAGCCCACCATGATGCTTATTTTGCGTAATAAATAACGTGTCGTTCACTACTCTGTGTCGAATAAGTACATAGACAGGAGCGTGCGTGGCTGTTGCCAAAAGATAACGTTCCTTGTCATGTTATTGATCATGGACCTTGTGCTTCTAGACAAGCAGTCAGATAAGACGTTTTAGCAAGATTTATGGCATCACGTCGCCCTGTCCATAAGTGGACGAGTAGGCTATTTTAATTTGCCAGATGTGTCCACTTCTGGTTTCCATTGTTCGTGCGTCCATAAAATGTCTGTTATCTGGCGGTGGCGTTCCATCACTGCAACAGCCAACTTTTCCAAACGATTTTATCCAGCTGCCCCTTTTTTGATGTTGCACCGCAATGGTAAAATATGCTATTTTTTTTTTGCTTTTTATTGAGAATACATTGTAGTAAGTAAAACTCCCTTTGTGGGGATTAGTTTCAGGTGGTTTACAGATTACACTAATGGCAAATACAGGCCTGGCATTAAAACCCTGGCATACCCGCTGCTGCTGCTGCTGCTGCTACTACACACCCCTCATGTGCGACTCATATCTGACTGACATTCAAGCGACAATTGTCAACAGCTTATTCGTCATGTAGATAAACCGACATGAGACAGTACGTTTTGTAAAATAATAATTCGCTAATGTGAGTTATTTCTTACCTTTGTTTATGGGGCGGAGAGTGCAGAGTTTATCGACGCTGTTCGGTGCAGCGGGGCACAGTGAAGGAGAAAGCAGAGACAAACACACTGGGCAGGCGCGAGTCAGACCTCCGGCCGAGGACGGGACATGGGGCGGGGCCGTTGTGCAATTGACATTGAGCAAAAAACTTATCAAAGAGTAGGCCTATACTGTTCGTAAATGTTAACATATAGGCTACATAGGGTTCACATTGTGAACATTGAAGATCGTTGGTGCCCATGAGGTGTTTAATTTGGGCTCGACCGATCTGTCCGATATACCACTCAAAAGTTCTATGTCAATGGCAAAAGGGTTTATAATATAGAACATTCATAGGTCTATATATAAAGCCTATTATTGATGATGCATTTTGTTACATCAACAACGTATCTACTTTTTCCCACAGATTGTCACTAAAAATTAACATCGTTTAGAAAGTAAAACTCTTTCAAATTTTGGTCATTCAAGTTGCAATATGAGGAATATGCGTGTACAATTACACAATTTTATAGGCCTATATAAATTATAATAGCCACTGCCAGTGTAAACAACAACAGTGGGAGAAACAAATGTGTAAACACCATAGACTGTAAAGTTAGCCCAGGTGAAAAATAAATGTGCTAAGTGTACTAAAATTTAGCATACTTTTGTGTACTTGTAGCCACACTAATCATCATTATACTTCAAGTATGTTTATGATAAGTTAACTTAAAGCATGCTATTTTGGAACAACTAATTTTGTACTAAATATATTTTAATTGTAATTAAATTGTAGAAAAGCTCAACTTGAAGTGTATTTAGTGTACTTTTATGTGCTAAAGTGGAACTACTTAAAGTATATTTTGTATACTTTAAGTATATGGCTTTATATGCACTAATATATGCTTAATAAGTACAATTATAGTGTACTTTGTCTTATTTAAAATTAATTGTTAGTGTCTTATAAATATATAAGCTTTATACTTTTAGTATATTTTTACTGTGCTTATTTAGAATTTTGGCTTATTCCAATTACCAAAAAAGCATACTTTGCAGTTTATTATCGATATACTTTATCATTACTTTGCTATATTACTTTCTACCTTGCACATAATTGAAAATATATTACCAGTATACTAAAGGTTGAAATACTTGTGGGACTACTTTCAGGTGAAAAAAATATACTTTAATGTATTTGTATCATTGTAAATACAAAAAACTGGTACAATCTCAACATATACAACAAATGTATGGACCCTTACATTATGGCTTTTAAACTTTGGTACTTTAGTACACCTCGTAGAAATCTGTCCATTTCAGGCAACTAAACATCACATAATGCTCAACTTTAAAGAACACTAAATAGAGAAATAGAGAACAATGAAAAAAAAAATATTGCACTTATTATTGCATGCCTAAACTCCCACTATTACAGAAACACACACATTATGTTGCTTTTTTTTGGCTGAACTGCTCGTTGTTACATTTTCGTCTGATGGCCGCGCGCACATCAGAGACACTTGACTGTGGAAACTCCAGAAGAACAGCATCTGTTGACCGAAAAGACAAGAGATAAAGTCACGCAGCATATTCATAGTATTTTGAACAGTACATCAAAGGCGTATTCCAGAAAGGAGGTTCAACAAACTCGAAACCTAACACAACTCTGAGTTGACATACTCTATGAAGAGAAACTCTGAATATAGGCTATAAAAGTCTTGTGATTGCTCCTCACTCTTATATATATATATATATATATATATATATATATATATATATATATATATATATATATATATATATATATATATATATATATATATATATACACACTCTGCATATTAAACAAGGTCAAAGTTTATTCAGTGGATTTCAGCTCCTAGCAGCTTTTACCAACAACCTACTGATTAACACACATCTCTGTCTCCCTGCTGAGTAAATGAACATGAACATGTGGAAGAAGTTGGAGGGGAGTTGACCTGAGTCAGGTCGCTGGGTGACCAGAGGCTGAGGGCATCACTCACCCCCGGGACCCAAGAGGCAGACAAACACTTTTATCTACAGAAATTACTACTGCATTATGCTTAGACGATGAGGATCGGTCAGCTCTGATTGGTTTTAGGTCTATCCAATTGAGCGCTGTCCATTGGTGACGCCCCTTTGGAAATGATTTGTCTACTAAGCTTTGCCAGACCCTAACTCAAGTTACAACTGAGAAGGGTCTGGTTTTAACCAGGCTACACATTACCTGCTTTCTGGAATACCCCTCTGTGAAACTCTGAGAAATGTTATCAGTATGGTATACCAATATTACTATTTACTGCTACCAGTAAATAGTCCAACATGTATTTAGTAATAGTGGTCAGTTTCCGTGTGATGTAGCTGCTATAGAAATCACTGAAGCTTTTAAATAGACTTCATGTAATTCAAAACAATTACATACCTGTAATAGCCTGTACTTTGGCAACATCAAGCTGTGTTTTTGGCGGGGCCCCCCTCAGAGACTTTCCAGTTAGGGTGGACTGTGCAAGGCCCTCCTTTGTGAATACCAGGACAGCCAGCTCCTGGGCAAAAATGGTCATGCGAGATCTATTCAGCCGCAGGAAGGCCCTCTTTGAAACGGCCACTGTGCTGCCTGCCAAGGGGTGCTGCATGGGAGAGAAAGAAAGGATAAATTGTACAGATTATCTCTCTCTACTTATGAGGAATGAACAGACACTATTCCAACATTAAAACATGTTAATTCAATCTTTACTTGGAAACACCCCTACTATATATAGATCACTAGGGATTGCTATGACCAGTGGTGTTTAAGTTCCCATTGACTGCAATATAATTCATATGCGTGATTTATAAAACATAACCTATTAAATCCCATAAGTTTATTGCTGAGCCAATTACCAACAAGATCATGCTGCCAAAGCCAAAAGGTCCATAATGCAAACATAGGATTCTTTATGAATGAACTGTCAAGTAATGAATACATACGTTCATCTTTCAGTTATATCATACCATTTCAATTTCACTGTCCACAGAAGTTGATGACGATGCAGATAAGGGTGTTACCCTAAACGAGGACACCAATGCCCGGACACACTCCACACACTCCCTCATTAATTTAATCATTTCTGGCAGGTCTAGGTGGGAAAACATTTGGTTTGTTAGTTAGTAAAAATAATGGAACTTAAGCTCAATACAGAACAATAAATAATGTGGAAACACCCTGAATCATTGTGTAATACTGTAAACATACTGTGTTCTGACATGTCAAACCCTCTAATTCCAATCAGAACCCACCGTGAAGGGCTGACAGTATTTCATTCATTCCAGGTGCCATGTCATGACCAGTATTATGATCCGTTGGCTTCTTAAAGAGAGAATAAGAGAGATTAGAATTAGCAACATCTTTGCGCTAATTCCTACAGAAGGTTGGCCTGGATCCAAAACTTCTGAATAAATCCACCAGGGAGATAGCCCTGGCAGCCGAGACTAGCTCAAGGTGGTTGTGGCTGAAGAGAGCCCACAGTTAGAACCCCTCTGCAGGCAAAGGCTAGATGCTCTTTGCTGCCCCACTCAGGTGAAGCGTACAGGTTAAGGGGCGAAACGCTAGTGAACCTGAAACACCTGCTGACGATGCAGAGGGGTTTTCAACAATGTGGATGCTCCGCCCACCGTCTCACCGTGGAATACCATCACAAAGATACCATATCCAAGTAGCTTTTGCAATTCCTGCTTGTAGCAAAGCATCCTTGATGTTTATCTCACCTTGTGTTCTTTTTGTATGTTAGATATTGTGATTATGTTTGTTTTTCTGGATCCCAATAAACAGAACAGATCAACACTACAGTTTGTTCAGCTGTCATGCTGACTGACTGATAAGTGAATGACAATCAAATCCTGTGATATAATACCTGCACACTTTGTAGGTCAATGAAGATGTATGATTGTAATTATAATAAAAGCTGTTCAAAAGGTAGTACTATGTTTTTTTTAAATTATCATTATCAGCCCTTATTTGTTATTAGTGACAATATCTTTAGACACACACATGTGTGTATGCGCATGCTTTTGACTTCTATACTTTATTTCTTATAGAAAACAAAATATGTTTAAAGGCCACTCTTCTAATACACAATACCGTGTGGTACAAAACATTGGTGAAAGGTGTTTGAAAATTATTATATTGTTGAATATGTTAAATAAAAGTTAATGAAACACATTATGCTTAAATGGCATGCACATGATAGCCAAAAGGAGTTTATATGTGAAAAGAAGATATGTAACAATTGTGAGATTAAGATTTGCATGCAGTTGGTTGTAAGATCTCTGACCTTTGTCTGACCTATTATTTTAATATAATATAATTTCACCATTATAATATAGTATTCAATATAAATGTACTTGCCATTTTCTGGGCTGAGGAGAAATCCAACTCTTCATCTGAAGCGTGGTCTTGAAACTTTAAATAGTTAAATAAGAAAAAAGCTGTGAAAAGCAATCGAATAAAGAAATATTTTTTGTCTGAGAGTAAACAACAGCTAGGAAAGAAGTATGACTTACAATGTCATGCCGTTCTGGACTCTCTATGTATGTGGCGTCATCAGAACTTGGACTGGATGCCAGGGGTAAAAGCAAACGTCTTGGTCCTTTGTTTATCTTTGGTCGCTTTCCCTGAAGAAAAACATTTATGGTAAAACTAGGAAAATAATTAGTTATATCCATACATTTTTGTTGTACTAACAAACTACAATACCGGTATTTAATAATAAAAAAAACTAAAAAAACTCAGCAGTTGATGTTGGCATTAACTAACATTGTAGTTGAGTTTTTAAAAACTAATATGGACAAACTACCTTAATAATTAACACAGAGAAACATGCAAAATAGGTGATTAACAGGACTAAAAGATTTTATCCAATATTCCTCATATCAAGATTTTTTAATGACTTGTCTTGGGGACAGCACAGTTATTGCTGTTGTAAACTTCGTAGCCCCCTGCTCAAGAAAGAAGAATGCCTTAGGCCTACCCCATGAACACGTTGTGGAGATTCATTCTCCAGGGCCCTCTTCTGAGACAGGGAAGTCTTCAGGTTTTGTAACTGCTGGGCCCTGGCTGCCTCTTTAATCTTGAATTGCTTTGCCTGTCAGAAATGTTTATGAATTAAGTTTTTTCAATTTTAGATGTCTTATTTAAAGTTCCCTTCATTATTTCACCACCCCTCAGATATAGCATATTTGGTATGTCTTCTGTACATAAAAATGAATGTAGTAGTTGAATATATATGTAGATCTATGGCAGCTAAAACAACAAAATACTGCTACATCAAAATGTTTCAGTATTATTCATCTGTTGTCACATATAACAATAAAAAAGTCAGATGGAGCAAAACAGTAAATTTACTTTGATAGTTTAGCTATGTTTTACTGCACATAATTATGCACTTTAACTTGAGTGGGAATTTTTCATGCATGATAATGTAGAATTTTATCATTGCTTGTAAAAATATATTTATTTTTTCTTGATCTTGATGTGTAATTTAAGCTAGCCAAAAGTATTGGAGAGAGCGTTTTTTGTTTTGTTTTATTTTGCATGCCGTGAGTGCATGTTACACCTTTATGGCCGTTTTAGGCTTCTCTACGTTGGTCTCACACATTTTCTTCTTCATGCGCACACTTCTGCTTTCCTCTTCGGCCCAGATATCCTTACCCAGAAGGAATAAATTCTTCTTCGACACTAGTTCTTTGTAGGAATCTGATATAACGAGAAGAGTACAAAAAAAATAATTTTAAACTAGACATTTTTCCAAACAACGACCAAATTAAACAGGTATTCAGAATATCAATTACCCCGTACTCTCTATAACTGTTAACTTAAGTTACTTGCCTCCAAATAATAGCACCTTAGCAGGCACCGTCCTCTTAGGTTCCTTTCTCGTGGGCCATTGTATTTCAATCCAGTTTGCATCGTCATCAAGGTCCGGCTGGGATGCCACTTGGGTGAACTGATCGCTACCAAGAATGAGCGACGTACTTTCTACTTTAAGAGTTTTATCAAATAAGTAGTACACGGCGAATTTGAACATTGTGTGATTGTATCCTCTAACATGCAAACCTGCTTTGAGTGCTTACACGCGACGACTGACCCTGACCTGACCTCGCTCAGTTCAACGGATGTCGGATGAGAACGCGTCCGCATCTCTGATTGGCTGAAAGTGAAAAACAAATGATGCACTTGATTCTTCTTCTACATTCTGTTTAATGGCAGATCACAACGATACGATGCATGTGGTTGATATCCATGGGTTGATCAGACACTGTCATAATACAGTATAAAAAAAATCATCATGCCAGCAAAACGAAACTTGAAGAGACATTTGAATTCTGACAAGACTCAACCAGAGACGCCAAAAACCACAAAATACAGAAAACTTCAACAGAACCAGGTAACGTTAAAGAAAAAACTATTGGTGTAATGCTGTTGTCTACAACCAAAATGTACATCTTTCTCTCCCGCCTGATTAATTCTGTATAACATTATGAAGTAAAACGTTTCAAGATAAACAATAGCATATGCCTACCCTATCAAAACATTGTTATTAAAGTGTTATGAGGTAAAAATACGTAAAAATCATCTTGATATTGACTTCATGTGAAAAACCTAAGCACTGCAGTAAAAAAAAAAAAAAAAAAAAAAAATATATATATATATATATATATATATATATATATATAATATTGAGACTTTAACTGTGACATTTGAAGGAAAAAAGCATATAAACTTGTCATCATCTTTTCTAAAACCAAAATATTTATCTATGATAGCCTATATAATGTCATAGCTATAAGATTAGTCGATCTGATGGTTTACAGTTCTGATAGTTAACGTTATATAGTTCTAAAATACATTACTTCAGGTATCTCCTAAAATGTTTTCCCAAATCCACTGTGTCATTAAGGGTAATCTCATTTACTTCTATGGATAAAGCACTAGCCGTGATCAGGTTTCCTATTATCTTTGTTTTTACTATATCCACAGAAAAAGAAAAAAAGGGCCTACAAGAGATTTCTCAGTACATCTTCAGTTCCAAGAACATCAATTTACAGAAGAAAAGTTACTGAAAAGGTAAGTTCAGGAGAAATAAATACAATAATAAATTGTTTTTTATATTCCAATATTCAACCACACTGAAGCTGAACTCAATTACTCTATATTTGTTTCAGATTTGTCTTACAGATCATAGTAATGTAGATACTTACCAAGAAGTGGATAGAGAGAGACAGGAGGACAGTGAGGAAGATGATGGAAGTGGACAAGAACACAGAGATGAAGATGATGAGGGTGGGAATGACGAAAGAGAGGAAGATGATGGAAGTGGACATGACGACAGAGAGGAAGATGATGAAAGTGGAAATGACGAAAAAGAGGAAGATGATGGAAGTGGACATGACGACAGAGAGGAATATGATGGAAGTGGACATGAAGACAGAGAGGAAGATGGCAGAAGTGAACATGACGACAGAGAGGAAGATGACGGAAGTGTACATGAAGACAGAGAGGAAGATGGCAGAAGTGAACATGACGACAGAGAGGAAGATGATGGAAGTGTACATGAAGACAGAGAGGAAGATGGCAGAAGTGAACATGACGACAGAGAGGAAGATGATGGAAGTGTACATGAAGACAGAGAGGAAGATGGCAGAAGTGAACATGACGACAGAGAGGAAGATGATGGAAGTGTACATGAAGACAGAGAGGAAGATGGCAGAAGTGAACATGACGACAGAGAGGAAGATGATGGAAGTGTAAATGACGACAGAGAGGAAGATGATGGAAGTGTACATGACGACAGAGAGGAAGATGATGGAAGTGTACATGACGACAGAGAGGAAGATGATGGAAGTGGACAAGAATACAGAGCAGAAGAGAGGCACCAAGCCGGAAATCAAGATTCAAACCAATGGAAGGTACTACCATTTAATTAAAGATTATATGTATATTGGTTATTTTACATTACATGTAAGCGACATCTCTCTTAATAGGACAACACTGTAATTATAAGTTTGGCTTATGTTTCCTATTATGTTTTAGATATGAATGTGAGCAATCTTGTCTTGTATTACAGAAACACCAGGATGATGATCCTGTATACCCAGGTGCTCCCCTCACAAAAGGACAGAGTCTGCTCTTACTTATGTCATATGTACTGAGGCACAATTTGACAGGAGTAGCTCTTCAGGATCTGCTTACAATTTTTAATGAACATTTCCCTGGCTTGGTGCCAGCAACCTCTTATCTATTCCATAAAGCGTATGGACAGTTTGGCCACTATGTGCCTCATTTTTATTGTATCAACTGTGAAAGCTACATGGGACCCAGTGAAACAGCTCCAAAAGATTGTTCTTCTTGTAATGCTGAATTTGACATTGAGAGAAACTTAAGAATTGGGTCTTACTTTCTTGTACTTAGGCTATCAACCCAAATAGCGGACATTTTGGAAAAATCTGGGTTGCATTTAAAGGAAAGACAATCAATTCCTGGCATTATTTCAGATATTCAGTGTGGGGCTGAATATGAAAAACTCAAGCAGAGTGGACAAATAGGGGCTGATGACATATCAATCATTTGGAATTGTGATGGAATTCCAGTTTTCAACAGCAATAATTTTCAGATATGGCCGATTCAGTGTCAAATCATAGAGCTGTCACCAAAAGATCGCCAAGCCAACATATGTATGCCATGCTTATGGTTTGGTAAAAGCAAGCCAAATATGATCACATATTTAACTGCTTTTGTGGCAGAGCTGAAGGAACTCGAACAGAATGGAATTAAATGGATAGACTCTGAAAATGTAGAGCATACAAGCAAAATTCATTTACTCCTGTGCTCCTCAGATTCAGTTGCCCGACCCCTCCTGAGAAACACAAAACAGTTCAATGGCAAGTATGGGTGTGACTTCTGCCTTCACACTGGTGGTGGTCCATATGTCTGGGAAACGCCAGAACCACCCTTACGAACAGAGATGGATCATTTCCGGCATTCTATGCTTGCAACACCTGCTAATCCAGTAATGGGTGTTAAAGGCCCATCCCCTTTAATGGAACTTGAGAGCTTCAAGATGATCACTGGATTCATTCCTGAGTACCAACACAGTGTCTGCCTGGGTGTCACCAAACAGATTACATCGATGTGGCTAGACAGTAAGCACCATAATGAAGATTGGTACTTGGGCGGCAAGGTCAGTGATATAGACCAGGAATTGCTGGCCATTTACCCACCTGTGGAGGTCACAAGGGCACCAAGATCAGTGAAAGACAGAAAATTTTGGAAAGCATCTGAGTGGAGGTCATTTTTGTTGTTTTATGCACTGCCTGTTTTGAATGGAATTCTGAAAAAGAAATATTGGAATCATCTTTTTTTATTAGTTTTTGCGATTCACACTCTTCTTCAGGATGCCATCAAAGTGAGACATGTGGATGTGGCAGAACAAGCTCTGCGAAAATTTGTGATCAACTTTGAGAAACTGTATGGTGCTGCTAATGCTTCTTTTAATCTGCATTTATTAATGCACTTGGCAGCAGGCGTGCGTAACTGGGGACCACTTTGGGCAACATCCACATTTCCATTTGAATCATTTAATGGGATTTTGCTTAGGTTTTTTAGTGGAACAACACATGTGCCAACACAAATAGTGAAAAGATTCCTTCGGTGGAGGGGTCTCTCAAAAAAAGCTGGGATAACAATGGCAAATGCTAATGACGGCATAAAGACATTATTTGACAAACTTCAAAGTTCCTCTAGCTTAAGAAAGAAAGCAAAGAATTTTCAACATAATGTCAGAGGTTTTGGCTGCCCAAAGAAAGCTAGCACATCTGTGTTACAGAGGATGGCTATTGAAAGTTTAATAGGAGTGACAGTTTATTCAGGTTTATTTTATGACCGTTTCATTTGTAGCAGTGTAGTTTATCATTCATATAATAACACCACTCTTAAAAAGAGAAATAATTCAGTTGTACAGTTAAATGATGGAACATTCTGTGAAGTTATGACCCTGGTAGCTTTTACATCTGATGATGGGGCCTCATCCAGATCCACCAACTTTTGTATTTTAGTAAAAGAGCTTGCCAAGAGTGGAGGAAAGGTGTGTAGAGATTCTCAGTTAAATATATTTTCCACATTTGTAAATGAGGTGTCTCACACCCATAATGTATTTGCCGTGCATCCTCAATCACTCGAGCGTAAATGTGTAATGGTTAAGTCTAAGGACAAAATGTATGTCATTCCACTTCCCAACAATGTTGAAAGAGACTAAAATTCTTGGGGAGCTAGTACTTTATAGACATCAACGCCATACTGACCTCTATATTAGTCCTATACCGTTTGATCTACACTCTCCAATTGGTCTTGTTTGCAGTAGCCCTACTTTTTCACCATTAAACAATACCAATTAAATGCTATTTTTTTAAACACTTGTGACAATGTTAACACAGTGTGAGCGAACATCTTTTTTTTTTTTGCTTGTAAATTTAGGCAGTATCTGTTAAATCATAATGTAGCACATGCACCAACTTTAAACTACTTACTTTTCAGCACACTGTACATTTTAAGTGTGCATTTAATGTTTTGTTTAATGTAATTGTGTGTAAGATGTATCATATTTCTTTTGCAAAACTGATTAAAAATGACAAAACAGCTGCAATAATTGCTATCTGTGTACTTTACACACATCACATTTTCATAAATTGGGTTAATTGCATTTTCATAGTAATATTGAACACTTTCTAAAAGAATGTCCTGAAGTACTATCGTGAATAACTTCACTTCATAATTAGACTAAAATATAACTTAAAATACTTAAAATGTGTTATTTTAAAATATGCTTTCAGATTGTTACAATGACAATTTTACAATTTAAAATATATAAAAAATTATGTTATTTTTTTTCAAATAAGTACACTTTAGAAAGTAAACATATGTTTCACTTAAAGTATATTTTAGTATAATATATTTCTATAAAGTGTAATTTAGTTTAATTATTTTAAAGTGTGTTAAAAGTGTTAGCGTGAAAGCGTGATGCCAGTATACTTTTTATATATTTACAAAAAGTATACTTTGTGTAAGTACATTTTCAACATACTATCGGAAATATAAATATACTTGAAATACAATGAAGTACATTTTTTTTTCACTTGGGAGGGTTAGGGAGTTAGGTTATACCAAAGAATGTCTAATCCGTAGACGGGCTTTGGTTATACCAGTCACTGGTAAACACTTGTTTTGTTTTGGTGTAATAAGACTTTTACACCACTCGGGGGCAATAACCTCTAGCTAGCTAATATCCCTCGTGAACACTGGGTGAATTTGCCCTAATGAGAACCTGTCAGGCAGAACTCAATCTGAGAATGAGTACTTCTCCAGCATGGTCCAGCAATCACATTTATTTATAGATAATTATATTTTAATTAAGGGTAGGAATAGTTAAGATTAGAGCTATAGTTTGGGTTTGTGTATGGCAGTCGAATTTAATTAGAAAGGTGGTATTTAGTAAACCTGAAAGGTAGTACTCAGGGATTAATTGGTTCTGGCACACAGCACCAGCAGGATCAGAATAGAAATACACCTGCTATAACCTAGAACTCAAACCTGCAGGTGAGCATTTAAACACCGGCTTATCGAGGCTAACGTATTTTTATTCGCATTATAATCAGCAATCCCTTTTTTGATGTGCCACAATTTGAACTGACACAAAATAGTTGGAAGTAACACACTAATTGTAGGCTGTTGTTATAAATTCGCCGCTGTGTCCGTGTCTTATTTTTGATAAATTAATAATTGCTTATTCGTTAAATTGATTTGGTAAAATTCAATTGTTTTGATAGAAGTCAGAGACTGTTGTTTTGGACTTTGGGGGAACTTCTCTCTTCTGTCAAATCTAGTTCTGTGTGCGGCTGCCCCGTTGCCATGGTGAAGAATACTGGAACAAGTGTTGATACCTTAGCGTCATCAGTCTGCGTGAACTAAATCCTCAACTGATAAACAAGACGATAAATAATAAAGGTAAACACATTTTCTTGATTACTTTATGCAACGGTTCGTAGTAATGCAACGTAACCGCTTAAAGTTGTTTGGTCGACGTAAACAATTGCAAATAGATTAGGGTCGAAGGAGGCCTTGTTGATTAACGCTAACTAGCTAGCTAGCTAACTTTACAAAATACTAGCTTTAGCTAGCTAATTTATTAAATATGTAGCTATAGCTAGACGGCGTTAGGTAACAACGTTAGCAAGCCAAAATATATTTTCATAGCATCTCTGATAGACTGATTGATTTATCCATTAATTCATTATAGCTGCACTGCAGCCACCACACAACGTTACTGACTGATCAAAACATAAACTACACTTCTGCATAGTCTTATTCATTCATTCGGTGTGATTTAACCCCTCAAGGATATATTTTGTTAGAAAGTCCAGTTATTTTCTATCTTGCTTGTCATTAAATACTAACACTTACCAATCATCATCTTAAGTTATTGTGAAACATGTATGTTTATGTTTGACTTTGATTATATTTCTCAGCTGATGCTTGTACCTTTTTTTTTTTTTACTGTTTTCTTCTTCTTCTTTTGCACAATTGACAGCTTCAGATGTGTGAGGGACCTTCATCAATATCTGGGCCAATCCCCCCAGATCCTTCTCTGTTTCCTCAATACTACACACGACCTGCTTCAGGTTAGATGCAGCCATGGGGCTCTGCTATATTAAAAAAAAAACTTTTGTTGGTTTAGTTTGTGTTATTTTCCAGTAATTTTGGGCAAACTCAATATAATAATAATAATAATAATAATAATAAGATCGATGTCTCCTTTTGACAACATCAACACAACTTGATTTGTTAGAACTGTTGTGGATTCTTTGGAGTTAATCTCTTGACATCCATGAGTGCCTCAAATCTATCACATGTGGGAAACTGCTATTTTAGACATCTTGTCTTCATGTGTTTGAACTCATTAGTTTATTAACAAAACATTAGCCTTAAGTGACCTTGTTTAGTTTTTCTTTTTTGCTCCAGCACGTGGCCGTTTAGAGGGAAACCATGATGGGACTATGGCCCTGCTCTCAGGGCCGCTCGCTCCAGATCCTGCGCTGTACCCTGGCTGCTACAGTGCTCGTACTCCACCACATCGTCCCCGTATCAGTCCTAATGCCACCCATATTCTGGAACGAGGACAGAGAGGGGTAGTGGGAGAACTACTCAAACTAGAAGGTGTCTCTATCACCCCTGTTCCCAAACAGAGTAAGTGCAATACATGTTTCAGGTTTGTAAATTTGTGCTATACAAAAAAGAGCAGGTCTGTTTTCTTTTGAAGGATAGTATCAGTGTATCTTCTTATTTCTTTTTTTTCTTCTTTTTTTAATTGTCATAGCAACTAAGAGAAAAATATAAAAAATGTAATTGAGACAACTTTTGCGATTCTTGACCCTCAGAACAGCGGGTACATGACTTTGGTAAAGAGAATGTGCGTCGGCTCAGGGAGATCCAGAGACGCTGCAAAGAGCATGAGGCTGAGAGAGCACAGTCTCGTCCGGTTCCAGTCAAAGCTCTTTGGACCTCCTCCAAATATCAGAACGTCCCATCCAGGGTGATGGTCCAGCTACAGGTAAGGAGCATGTGTGCAAAAGATGGAAGTCCTTGAGTTATAATGATTTCCTCTGGTTCACTTTTAATCCAGTCTCTTTAATGCAGGTTTCTAGTCCAACTACTAAACCACAGTGTCAAACATTTCTGAAGGCCCACTCTACTGCCCCACCAAGACCACGCTCCAAAACCTCTCCTGTAGCTTTGCAACGCCCAGCCTCCTGCAACTCCATACAGGACCAGAACTTGCAAGTGAGAATTGCCAATAAATGTGTATTTATTTATACACACATGATTAGACAATAATAGGTATAGTATATTGATTATATATATTGGCAACTTTTGTAATTTGCTCCAAAGGTAATCAAACAAAATAACACGAAAGTGCATTTTGCTCACTTTGATGTGTATCTGCATTATTTTTTATTTTAATTCCATACATTGTTGCATGTGGATACAGTTACAGGTGCAAGGCCAGACAATAGACTTCATAAAACATAATGCCCGGTCTGCAGGAAAAACTGTGCTGCGTCGGTCCCAGTCACTGACAAACCTTAGAGATAAGCCTGTCCCCAGTGCAGTCAAGGGACAGGTGCCTCAGTAGTGAGTATTCTTATGCCATATCTTACATCCTTACCTTACCATCAAATTTTATTATCTACTCAAAAGTTATATAAATATTCTTTATGGAAAATTCATGGTTTGTTCAATAGCTTTCATGTACAGTAATATGACCCAGTCACTCAATACCAGATATTATTACTACACTGGACACACAGGACACACATCTTCATATGGGATTTTAGTGCTTCTCTGAAATCAGAAAATCAGGAAGAGGTTTATTGCTAAGAAGTTTCACACATACAAGGAATTTGCCTTGGTGTTTGGTGCATAACAATAAACATAGTAGAGCAAATAAAAGATAAAAACAAGTACTGTAAACGCACATCCAAAAATTAAAATAAAAATGTTATTTACAAGAATGTTATAAAAAAATATGTACGCTATGTCTCGTAATATGTGTCTTAAAAACGAAGAGCTGAATTCGTTAGAAGCTCTATTTTCTATTTTATATATATATGTATATGTATATATATATATATATATATATATATATATATATATATATATATATATATATATATATATATATATGGAAATTTCATGATTTCTTTTCAATAGCTTCCATGTAATATGACCCAGTGACTCAAAATCACTAATTGATAATATTACTACACAGAACAAACACAGGACACACCTCTTCATATCAGATTTTAGTGATTCTTCTATTTTATATTAAAGTCACATGACTCTTGACACAATTATAATGCTGTTGCTGTCATTTATATTCTCCCTCCTATTGACACAAACACACACTCAGTCTTGAGGAAAGGAAGGAGCAGTGGCATAAAGAGGAAGAGGAGAGGAGGAGGAACGCACCTGATCCTACAGCCCCAGCTGGTCACACCCTGATGCCTGAGAGTGAGAGAGAGGAGACACTGAAGTCCCTCAAAGAGAGTATGTCTCTGTTGCTCTTTATCTCTGCCCTTATATTAATGATGGCAACATTACATTAAGGTACTACATGTATAGTGAGTATTTGCTTCTCTAATTTTGTTTTTTGTTTCCTCAGCCCATCGCTCACTGGTGACTGAGCTGCTGTCTCTCCCTCTCAAAGCTGACAACCTGAGTGTTCGTTCACGTCGGGCTCATCTTGATTGTAGGCTTTCTGAAATCGAGGAGGCCATTAAAATATTCTCCAGGGACAAAGTTTATGTAAAAATAGATTCCTAACACATGAGGAGGATGAGGAGGAGAGAGAAGGAAGAGTAGGAGCTGTTCTTGTAAATTCACTGCTTTATCGAGATTCATTTTGTAGTTGCATAATGTAACAAAAGACAGAACCTTGTACAATAGATGATCATTTTATTGTGAGGAAAGTATTTTCCTTTTATTAAATTTAAAATTAAATATTATAAACTGAGTGATTATTACATAAGATCAACGATTGAGGTTACTTATTAGCAGTTCAAGAAAGAACAATATGCTGTACATGTTACTAAATAATATGCGGTTTTCTCTTGGAAGAAAAAATAAACGATGTGTTTTGTCTGTATAAAATTGTCTGTTTTGTAATAATGAATACATTTGTTAAGTCATTGTATGTCTAAAATTTAAAAATTGGTTTAAATTCTTGGGTATCAAACCGTACAGTAAGAGTGTATACAAAGTCGGTATGTTCCAGAGTCATTTTATTTGAGCGTTGCTACTAGCTACTACTTGACGAAAGCTGCTTCTTTATTTTTTCCTTGACGAAAGCTGTCGTCACAACTCTGGGTACATATGACGTGGACGCACGCCCCACCCCCTCTACGTCTTTCGGTCATTGTTCAGCTTGAGCTAGCTGATGTGCTAGTTAGAGGCTAGCCTAGCCTAACCTACACTTTTTTCACTGTTTTGACTTTTCATGCATACATACAAGGCCGTTTAGGTTTAAAACGGACATTTGAGAACTTGCCAAAGCAACAATGAGCAAGAGGAAAGCGCCACAGGAATCCCTAAATGAGGGAATAACAGACTTTCTTGTCGGTACGCGAAGAAGCTTAGCTAACAATAGCTAGCGTGACACTTGGGTTCTGTGTTTAAGTAAAAACAACCAAATAACTTTGCATGACGTTAAGTAGTATATATTTGTAAAACAGATATGCTAAATTATGTTATATCTGTCTTGCATTTGTTGTCTGGTTTGCTTGGAGCTAAAATCTGAGTTTATCTGCGCTGATAGTCACTGTGTAGTCATTTAAATGCCTTCAGCCGAGCTGGCAGTTCTTAAAATAGTGGCTATAAACTGCAGGAGTATGAGGTAAATATAAAGCCATTACTTCTGTTTCCAGAGCTGGCGAATTACGAGAAAAACGTCAACAGGGCAATACACAAGTACAATGCTTACAGGTAAGCTCTCAAGCCTCAGCAGTGAGGTGTGCTTTTATTATTGTCTGAGGTACTGTTTCAAAACTGTTTATACCTCTGTATAGTATGTATTACTTATCGTAATGCATATACAATTACTACATTCCGATTGCATTCTGTTTACATTGTTTTATTTATTTGCAATACGGTCTACACAAATTATATTACTTAATTAATAGACGATTTTGCTTTTACTTAGATGATTTTCTTTTTGTAGTTATTTATTGAACATTGTTGGAAGGTGCCTGAGCTAGGCCTAAGATTTTCATTGGCAACGAATATTTTGTAATTGTTATACACACGACAAATAAAGAACCTTGGTTATACGTGCAGTTTAGTGTCCCAAATTATTTTCCAAAAACTGAGTGTCCCAAATGATGAGGGTCTTATTTGAGACAGGTTAGGGTAGCACAGGTGGTTTAGCAGGTTCATAATTAATTAAGGACATTGTATGGGGAATTTGGGGACACTAAACTGCATGTGTACCAGAACCTTGAACCTTGCTTTGTTGAAGATGAAGAGGGTTTCATTATTGGTCATATAATAATGTAACAAATGTAATACTGTTGAAACAATACATAAATCTCTGATGCTTAGAAAGCATAAACTCAATTGCCATTTTAAAACTATGAAGACCAGCAATCACTTTATATTGAAACTGTTTTAGAGAGGTGTTAATCAACTTTACAGTGATTTTGGCTGTAAATCACTATACAGTTAGGCTGTCTCAAATGATATATACTACAGCCTCTGAAATTACCATACAATTGAAATGAAACCTCTTCACAATAGTTTCAACAAATACTGAAAATTGTAACCTTCATGGAGGTAGGATTTCTGCATTATTTAGACGTTTTTAGCGATGGAGTACTAAATAAACTGGCCACTGAGTGTATAATACATTTGATGCCGTATTGGGAGGAGAGTTAAGTGGTAAATGTGGTAAAACTTAGTGTAAAATGTAATTTTAACAAAACGGTTCTGTTGAGGCATTCAACAGGAGCTTTCTATCACCACATTATGTTTGCTACTTTATATGTCTTTAAGATATAATTTATGCTTTATGTATCTTTTACAAATAATTGTGCTTATCCCCTGTCTAGGAAAGCAGCATCTACCATCTCCAAGTACCCTAACAAAATCAAAAGTGGCGAAGAGGCCAAGAAACTGGTATGTGCACTGGTTTTGGTTTTAAGGTATTCAGTTGTTGTCCTTATACAAAATAAAATGCATTAGTGAATTATTTGACACATAATAAATATGTAAAAACTTGACCTGGTGACACTGATCTAAATGCATAATGGAATTTTGTGTAGCAACTACCAACAGAGACACAGCAATGCAGTGTCCAGTCCTGCAATAAACCCTACCTTTTTGAAGGGTATAAGGGTCAGTAGTTGGTAGATAGGTAGTGCTGATATACTGGTCAGTATTGTTCAGTATGTCTTTAAGTATAAAGGTTTGATTTTGAATGCATATCATGTCATTCTTGTGCTTTTGGCTCACATGTCTGTGTACGCATGGATAAATCCATTAAACTACTCATCAAACATTGCTTTATTAAGAAATTCTCTTGTGTTTTTAATACATGTCTAAAAGTAGGTTGGTGTAACCAATGATCAGGATCATCATAGAAGAAGAATTGGAATCTTAATCCATATTCACCCTTTGAATTTACAGCCATGCCAGAGTTTTGTGTTGGCATGTCCACACTTTTTGTGGATGTTTTTTCTTGATCATTTTTAATTTTATCAATTTCAATTGATCAGATTCACTACGTCTTAGTCATCCCTTCATATCTGCCTCTGTATTAAACTTAACCAGGACAGCTGACTTGATTTGCTTAACTGGCAGTTTATTTCAGTGTAATGGTGCCTGGAAACTGGAAAAAACTCCATTATTTGTCTTCCCTACCACTAATATGCTCATGTTGCTGTGGTTGTGTGTTATGCGAGGCCCTCTGCTGTAGCCTTTGTTTGTTAACAGTACTACTCTGCCCATCTTACGTAACTGCTGCAGATCGCACTATTCAGCGCCCTCATGTTTGTTCTCACATTTTAACAGGATGGTGTTGGAGCTAAAATAGCTGAAAAGATTGATGAGTTCCTGCAAACTGGCAAACTACGGAAACTGGAAAAGGTGGGTGTTGGGGCGTGGTAATACATGATCTATGTCACACTGTAACAGTATGTGTTTAAAAATAGCTCAATTTCAATGTTTTACACAGACTGACGTCCTACTTTTATATTTTCCTCTAGATCCGTAACGATGACACCAGCTCATCCATCAATTTCCTTACCAGAGTCACTGGAATTGGGTATGTTGTTAAACAAACCAATGTAAAAACCTGTTTTAAAGCTCATGTTGTATATGGACATTTCACAGTGACATGCATGATGATGAATCAAAATGCACCGGGTAAACATTTCAGTTAATTTTTAGTGGCCACTCCAGAGGGATGCAGGAATGGGTTAAGCTTTATCTATTCATGTAATTTTACTGTATATGCTTCATGTAACAAACTGCATCTCTTGGGTCTTGACTTCAGCCCTGCTGCTGCCAGAAAGTTTTTTGAAGAAGGGGTCAAGACGTTAGAAGGTTTGTTTATTAGAATTGATTTTCACATACTGTACAGTGTATTGTATGATTAATACATGTGCACAATATAGATTTAGCTTTGGTATGATATAAAATGAGTAAAGTTTTTTTTGTTGAATTTTTAGATTTGAAAAAGATTGAGCACAAGCTAAACCATCATCAACAGATTGGACTCAAGTAAGTTTAGCTGAATGAAATGTGTAATTCAGTAGTACCAAAATAAACCTGTTTAAATATTTTAAAGTCTTTTTCTATTGATACGTGTTGCGTTTCATGGATTATTCTGCTGCCTTCAGGTACTTTGAGGAATTTGAGAAAAGGATTCCACGTGCTGAAATGGAACAGATGGAGGTGATGAAGGATTTACGTTTTTGTTGTCTTCAAATTAGTTTTGTTGAGTGTTCTTACACTGTGTTTTGTTTAGACTCTTATTCTTGGAGAGTTGAAGGAGATCGATACAGAATATATTGGGACAATCTGTGGAAGCTACAGGAGAGGTAAAACGTTCCCTTAAAGTTGATGTTCAGATAATGATAGGAATTTAAACTCTATCAATCACGATATTGATTCACATGTTCATAATTTCCAGGTGCAGCATCGAGTGGTGATATTGATATTTTGCTGACCCACCCAGACTACACCTCTCAGACTCAGAAGCAGGTAAGAATCTTCTCTACTGCGGCTCACGTATCATGTTGTAAATGGATACTACATTAATAATGCAATTAATCGCAGTTTGGCTTGGTTTTTCTTTTTCCAATTTATTTTGTTCTATTTATCTTCTTTTCCAGCCCAAGCTCCTCCATGCCGTCGTCGAGCATTTGGAGTCTATTGGGTTTGTGACCGACACCCTGTCTAAAGGAGACACCAAGTTCATGGTGAGGCTTGTGCTTATTTTCTCTCTTGTGCTCAGCTGTATGTGTTTGATGTTGTGATTGATAACGCAGTTAGTTCAGTAACTACACCCAACCCATGAAGCGCATGACTCTGGTCATGATGTGCTGGATCTTGTTTTCTAGGGAGTCTGCCAGCTGCAACCGAGTGATGAAGATGAGGAAGAATACCTTCACAGGCGTATTGATATTAGGTGCCCTACTTTATATTGCTCAAATCTATGATCTTCCACTTAAAATGTTGTCTCCACAGTACAATTGGATATACCACACAAACTGTAAAGAGGCAACCTTCTGTTTTTATTTGTTTATTCTTCTAATCAACCGTCTGTTCCTGCTCTCTAACTGCCCTTTCTCCATTTACCCAAGGTTAATTCCCACGGACCAGTACTACTGTGGAGTTCTGTATTTCACTGGAAGTGATATCTTCAATAAAAACATGAGAACTCATGCTCTGGAGAAGGGCTTCACTCTCAATGAGTACACCATTCGGCCAGTTGGAGTCACTGGTGAGTCTCAGTTGAATGTGACATATGACCTTGCTCAGCCCTGTGTGTCTTCTGGCATCAGTCAGTAACCAGTGATTCATGCTTTAACCTTGTAATATCAGCTATTTTTCTTTGTGGATCTGTTGTAGGTGTGGCAGGCGAGCCTCTGTTGGTGGATAGTGAGAGAGACATCTTTGAATACATTCACTACAAATACAGAGAGCCAAAGGACCGCAGCGAGTGAAGTAAAGAACAGCTTACAGTTACATCTGTATTTGAAGCTAGTGCTTTCCTGCAAACAAGAAGCATGTGTACCAATTTCTATGTTAGTATTCTATTCAACAATGTTATTGAAAAGAACTGAAACTCATTTAAATGTTTGTACTTGTCTTAAATTGAAACCATCCCCTTTAATGACATTTAACCTAAAATGTCATCCTTTGCACAACAAAATTATTTTGTTTGTATCTTCAGTTTTATTCTCCATGGTGTATCTTTGTGAAGGCTTTTGGTCTCCACATTTAAGCAAGTTTTAAAAAACTTCTGTTACATTCTGCCTTGACAGTAGTACCCTTTAACTCTTTGGCCGAGTTGTGCAAAGTATTTTAATGTAAAATTGTTACACATTCAGACAGCACAGCTGTATTGCTTAATGTTAGTAGTTTAAAAAAAAAAAAAAAACTCATTCACCATGGACATTTAAGAGTGTGCGTTTTTAAAAAAGTTGTGCAAACTAATTATTTGGAAAGAAGAAATGCAATGAGGCAAATGCTATTTCTGGTTAATGGGCTCACTTTCTGCTTATGGATGCTAATTTGGCACAAAAAGATCATTGATTTGCTGCGATAAATGAGAAACATTTTCTCAGTTGTTAATTGATGTGTGAATATATGACTGTTACACTGGTAGACTTGAATAATCTTTTGTATGTGGTTGTGTGAAAATGATAACTTGTGTTAAGTCGGGACATAATTGTATCTTCAGTGCTTTTTAGGGGGGCATTTTGAAAGCAGTAGATTAAAGAAATTGGTAACTGAAATATTGCTTTAGTGTTGCCGGGAGACAGATTTTAATCTGTAACACACAATTTGAAGATTAAAGGTCCCATGGTGCTCTTTGGATGCTTTTATATAGACCTTAGTGGTCCCCTAATACTATATCTGATGTCTCTTTCCCAAAGCTCAGCCTTGGTGCAGAATTCCAGCCACTAGAGCCAGTCCCACAATGAGCTTTAATCAGAATGTGCCATTTCTGTGTCTGTAGCTATTGATGAGGAGGAGGGGGGGGGGGGCAAGGTGAGGGTGAGGGTGGGGGTGTGGCCTTGATCAGCTGCTACTTTGCTCATTTGAAAGCCATGATGTCTCTCTCATGGGTTGGCCAAATTCTCTGGGCGGGAAAAGCAGAGAAAGGGGAGGTAACCTTGCTTGTTATGACCTCATAACAAGCAAGATTCCAGAACGGCTCATCTGAGCTTTAATTTTCTCAAAGGCAGAGCAGGATACCCAGGGCTCGGTTTACACCTATCACCATTTCAAGCCAATTGGGGGCTGGGAGAACTCATAATAATGTTAAAAAACCTCAAAGTGAAATTTTCATGTAATGGGACCTTTTAAGATTCTGATTCAGTTTTGTATGTGGATGATTGCAAACATTTCTGAAAATATTTAAACAGTGGAAAACAGTGTGTTTTTGAATATCCACCTGTTTGAGTATATATATGAGTGAAATAAATGGATAAAGAAATGATACAATGTCCAATTTCATATATTTTGCTATGACTTGATCATCAGACAGACTATACTATGAAATATTTAATGGCATTTATATGACATACTACTATGGCTTTTTTACTTTTTTCCAGCATACTATAACTTTTTTATAACATACTTTTTTATGACCTCCATGGCACAGTATACTATAACTTATTGATAACTTTGATGACATACTATACTATGACTATTTTATGGAATACTATGCTATGACTTTATGGCATTTTTTATGACATTCTATGACTTACCACATTCACATAACATTTAATGGCTTTAATTAGACATACTATGACTTTTTATGACATACTATCGTCGGCCATATACTATTATACGGTCGTCGGCCGTCGTCATTTTTTATGACTATACTATGACTTTTTTTATAGCTTTTTTAGACATAGTATACTATGACTTTTTATGACAGTTTCTATAACATACTATACTATGGCTTTTTTATCACTTTTTGTGACATACTATACTATGGCTTTTGCGACATACTATACTATGGCTTTTTTATCATTTTGTTCGACATACTATACTATGATTTGTTATCCCTTTTTTGACATACTATACTATGGCTTTTTATTTACTTTTTTTGACGTACTATACTATGGCTTTTTATTACTTTTTTTGACGTAGGCCTCCTATACCATGGCTTCATTATCACTTCTTTCGACATACAGTACTATTGCTTTTTATAAAAAATGTAATACTATAATATATTATGACTTTTTCGACATACTATACTATGGCTTTTTTATCAATTTCTCTATACCATCAGCTTTTCCAAGACACTATACTATGGCTTTTTTTTATCACTTTTTGCAACATACTATACTATGGCTTTATCATCACTTTTTATCAACATACTCTACTATGGCTTTTTATCACTTTTTATCGACATACTATACTATGGCTTTTTATCACTTTTTATCGACATACTATACTATGGCTTTTTATCACTTTTTATCGACATACTATACTATGGCTTTTTATCACTTTTTATCGACATACTATACTATGGCTTTTTATCACTTTTTGTGACATACTATTCTATGACATACTATTCTATTACTTTTTATTACATACTATACTATGACTTTTTTGACACATGACACACTATACTGACTTTTTTAATCACATTTTTTATGACTATACTATGACTTTTTTTTATAGCTTTTTTAGACATAGTATACTATGACTTTTTATGACAGTTTCTATAACATACTATACTCTGGCTTCATTATCACTTCTTTCGACATACTGTACTATGGCTTTTTATAAAAAATCTAATACTATACTAGTATATTATGACTTTTTCGACATACTATACTATGGCTTTTTTATCAATTTCTCTATACCATCAGCTTTTCCAAGACACTATACTATGGCTTTTTTTTTATCACTTTTTGTGATGTACTATACTGTGGTTTTTGCGACATACTATACTATGGCTTTATCATCACTTTTTATCGACATACTCTACTATGGCTTTTTATAATTTTTTTTGACATACTATACTATGGCTTTTTAATCACTTTTTTTGACATAGTATACTATGGCTTTTTTATCACTTTTTTTGACATACTATGCTATGGCTTTTTGATAAATTTTTTGACATACTATACTATCAGTTTTTCCGAGACACTATAATATGGCTTTTTTATCATTTTTTTCGACATACTATACTATGGCTTTTTTTTATCACTTTTTGTGACGTACTATAGTATGGCTTTTGCGACATACTATGGCTTTTTTATCATTTTGTCCCGCCTAGCCTTACCAACAAGGCCCGGAACCCACCCTGACTCTCTCCACACTGCACCTCTGGCTCCTCATGCCACTGTACTTACCGTGCTGTACCGGTCCTTTTTCCTATACTGTTTAACTTATTTTATTATATTTTACATTTTAGTTTTTATCTTTATCTTTGTTAATACATACTGTGTGTATATGTTATTATATATGTATATTGTTTATATTATTTTTATCCTTCCTATATTTAGAGAATGTATGACATGCACCAACAACACCATGACAAATTCCTTGTATGCGTAAAAAACGTACTTGACAATAAAGCCCTTTCTGATTCTGATTTGCAGTAGGCTATTACGAACTGGATGTCTTGCGTGGCATCTCCCCAAAAAGTCCTGACTTACAGTTTTTCTACATTGCATATACACAAAAAATTTTAACTATGCACACAATTCTGAAAACTTGAAGCTCATGTATCAGACCCTGAGCAGACCAGGCATTTTTTTCTCCAAACTGCTTAACCATTGATTTCACTCAAATAGAAATTATAAATCAACTACTGACTAAAATATTTCCACTTTAACATCTTATACATGAAACAACAATATCAGGCATAACAAAAGAAAACATGAAACAAAAAGCAATACAGACAACATCGAACTGTACGAGAAAGATGTAAACTTAGACATATATTATACACGTTATTTATTTTTGCACTGATTAGCTATTAGGATTCGTGATTTCGCGCCCGGCAACGATCGCGTCGCAAGGCATGATGGTTTGAAATAAAATGCAGACAGAAATACCAGAAAGATAGTCCTGAATCAGCCAATGACAGCGCCCTGTGCATTAATACTAGCCAATGGGAACACGTCAAGGCAGCAGTCTTTTACGCTACACACCCACATTACTTTTGTGTCAACCACTTCGCGGGAGTTGTCACAACAGGAGCGGTCGTCGCTTTAAAAACTACCCAAACACTATACGGGAGACTAGTAGGTACATTTAAACATTTTGCATGTTGAAAATGATCGGTTGGTTAATTTAATCAGTTTTTAAGTATAATTGAACGGTAACATCTGTGTTGACTGTTTAACGTTAACTGTTATTCCTTTTGCGGGATGAATGAGCAGCTAACGTCAGATAACGGGCTTTAACGTTAGCAAATCAACGGCTCGCTGAATATGCCTGTGGGAAAACCCTTCTCCCTTTAACATCTGATAATGTTAAGTCCTATTTATACCAAACGTTAGCTAGCTATATTATTGTAATAATTTGATGTTTATTTTGGTATCCTGGTGTTGAAGCAAAGCGTGCTTTTTCGAGGCTTTCTAATGTCTTACGTTCATGTTTTTAATGCGTTAGTTGGAGAATGTACTTTCATTTTGCAGCCTAAAATGACTGTTATTTTTGTTGAAACCTCGGGTAAAATTGAGACCATTATCTTAAATGTCTTGCGTATCCATAGAAACTACGCAGAGCGCGCATCCACCGAGCTGATGGAAGTTGTTATGCAACACTTGTAGAAATGGCTAGTTTAAATGTTAACGTTATGTGCCAGTTATTATGTAATAACTTCGTCACTAACTAACCGTTTTTTCCCCCCTTGGATGATGAGACCCTGTATCTTCTCCATACAGTATCGTTTTAGTCAATTGATGATGAGGACTGTTGGGATGCTCATGCGCTAGAGTGTATTGCATTGTTTGTGTGCCAATGCGCCTGTGAAGATGATAAATCCTCCGCTGTGTTTTGGTTTCCCAGGGCAACCATGTCTGAAAGAAAGGCAGTGATAAAAAATGCCGACATGTCGGAGGACATGCAGCAGGACGCCGTTGAGTGTGCCACACAGGCCCTGGAGAAGTACAACATCGAGAAAGATATCGCTGCATACATCAAAAAGGTAAAACTACAGCTGAGGCATCTTTCATTTAGTTCAATTCCTTATTAAGTACGTTGACATAGTGTTACTTTAACCTACCGATTTGTAAGCAAAATGTAGCTAGTACTTCTATTAAATTCAAAGCAACTAGTGATGTAAAGCTATTTTACACTCACTCACCAACAACCCTGTGCATAATTAATGTTAACCCAGCCTGGTATTTGTAATTGTTTCCCGTCTTCCTGAGTAAACCAGTTGCCCTAGGACTGACTGTCCTGCAGAAGCCAAATACCGACCTTGTATGCATTCCTGATCAGTTTAGTGAGGGACACTGTTAAAAACTTGGGTATAGTTGTATATTATCTTTCATAGTCTTGGCGAGTGTAGCTACACATTCCAGTTTTACTGGAGGAGTTTTTACACCTAGGGCATGTTGACAAAATTATCATGTTTCTATTTTTGCAAAATTGGCAATATAAGATACAGTATTTTACACAAGAAAGTTATCAAACAAATTTGTTGTTAATTTAAAATCTTACAAAATGAATACGCCAGCAAACAGTACCATGTCATTTTAATTTAGCTGTTAAAACCTAAAAGGACATTTTAGAATTATCACAATGGTCAAATTCCCAGACTAGTCAAGACAAATCACCCAGCCTAAGTTGGGGGGTACATACTTTTAACATTTTAGTGACTAGCTTATATAATATATACAATATACAAATGATTTCCAGTCAGTAACAATAAGTTTGATTCAATTGTATTTAGTGTCAAATCATTTCCAGATAGAGAAGATCTAGACCATACTCTATATTTTAGCAAGACCCAAAAATTGTGTTATTGGGAATATAAGTTTAAAAAGAAATTGTGTGTGATCATTAGTGATATCATGTAGTAGTATTTAGTCTAAGCTTTGAGGTTGTGAGGTGAAACAAGTATACTTTCTTCATTTCTCCCAGCAACAACATCTGTGATTTGTCACTTGTTTTTGGCATTAAGCAATGTATTGTTGTCTATTTTCTTCACACCTCCCAACATGTTGGTTCACAAACATTTGAACACAATGTGTCTTTGTACCACAGGAGTTTGACAAGAAATATAACCCAACCTGGCACTGCATCGTTGGGAGGAACTTTGGCAGCTACGTGACTCATGAGACCAAGCATTTCATATACTTCTACTTGGGTCAGGTGGCCATTCTGCTGTTCAAGTCTGGCTGAGGGAACGCATTTTCTCGACACCAGATGACCACACATACAGTACTGACTGATTTGACAAAGGCACTTATCATTCCTTGGCAAGGGGCCGCTGCCTTTTTCTGTGCTGCTTTCTACGTTGTTCTGTTTTTGAGGATAAAAAATGTGGCCATGTTAAAGAGATGAAACACTTGTATTTATTTTTGTCTTGTTAAATTAGACATGTCTTTTTTAATTAAAGCGTAGCTGTTAAGCTGTCTGGGTCCAATGTCTGGTGAGGTCATTTCATTGCACTACTAATTGAACCGGGATATTTATAATCCAATATGACCAGCTACATCATGTTTTGATATGTATAGATTACCTTGTATTGACAAATTTGCAGTGCATTTAACAAGAGGGATGGAATTATCAATTTGCATATGACATTTCTCAGCAATCTGGAAAGGCAAATAACACCAACATATGAAGGAAGTGTCTTTGACACAAAGTTATGGTCTAGTTCAATAGGATTAGAGTCACTTGCATTATGCAGGTAGCTGTGAGCTTTTCCAGAACAGCATTAGCCTTTGAATTTCTGATGCTCATTTATAGTTATAGAAGCACCAACTGAGCAAACATCCAGCCAAAAGTATTGAACGTACATGGTACTTACAAATATAGTTTCTTTTTCAGTTCAATCTACAAGATATTCTTAGGCATTTATATTTAGTTGGTTGGGATAGTTTTACCTGCAGAAAACAAAACCTGATAATGGTAAATTCATAGATCATAACTAGAAATTGAATAGGGTTTCCCCCCAGTTTATTGCAAGCCTGGTGGCCCCACCAGGCCTAAGCCACTGGGAATTAGTTTGTATTAAGGTGTTTTATTGAGTTACATAGGGGCGGCTCAGTTGTAAAGTTAGTAAAAAGTAATCTCCAGTCATCTTTTAGCACTGCCTTAATATAGGGCCCTAAGATGTCTTTGCTTTTTTAATTTGCAGTTCTGTCCATGACTCAGTTATCACAGAAACTGATGGTCTCTACATGAATGTTGACTTCAGTATGGGACTGGCCCCAGCCGGGCCACCAGGCTAAGCAGATTTTCTTGGGGAAACCCTGTTGAATGTACAGTTTTAGCGGTTAATACTAAACTGTATTCAGTTAGGAAGGATGGCTGCAAGTTAAAGGCTAGGACACACACCTCAATTTCAGAAAAAACGAGGCAAGGGTATTAGACGATGGTACTCTTTATTACAACACATTTAGAAAACCAGCTTGTGTGGGAAGACACCATTAGACAAGCTGAAGGAAGAGCGCAAGTATCCTTTGAGCTGAGGTACTTTCTTGATGAGGGGCAGGAGCTGGGCATCAACAGCCTTCTGGTCCTCCTTCCTCTGCTCTGTCAGCTGGTACTTCTGCAGATGGAGATAAAAGAAAACCAGTGACTCAGGCACCATAAATCCAGAAGTCAATGTCCCATAGAAATGTCCAAAATGTGCACATTAGTGTAATACATTAGTTAGTTCACCTCTTTCTCTGTATCAAAGATCTCTCCCTCCTGGTGACGGGGCCTCCTCAGCTTCTTCTTCTTGAAGTAGGCATCGTTGAGAGTTTTGGGGATCTTCATGCCAGAGATGTCGATTTTGGTGTTGGTGGCAATGGAAAACTTCTGGTGAGCCCTGCGCAGGGGTACTCTGTTCAAGGCAAGAGGGCCTACAAGTATGCAAACAAGAAAACACTGTTAGAAAAGGAGTATAAAGATATCAAGCATCTTGCTGTACGACCTGTACAATCTTTACCACCAAAAACAGTCATCCTTACCAGTGACAAGCAGGAGACCACTTGAGAGCTGCTTCAGGAACACCACGCGCTGAAAAAAATAAAGAATATATATACACACACACTCTTAAGTATTAGGCTATTGTATTGGGTTTTGCACACTATTCAACTCCAGTAGTGAGCTCATAAACAGTCATATTTGTGCCATTTGGATAAGACAGTTTAATAGCTGCAATCCACTTTCATGCCAAGCTATTTAGATGAGGAAAAATAAAGCAACTTGACACTCCTAATTTTTTCCAGGAGGGCACTCTGTCAGATTCACAGCTGAAACATTTAGGTCAGCTACTGCTCAAAATGTGTGTGGGCACTAGCATGCCTCCATAACTTGCCAATGTAGCGTTTGAGTGTGGGAGGGAGGGACAATGTACCGAGGCTGTGTGATTATAGTGATGTGTCAAGCATGCTTGTTGTAGAAAATACATTTTTCATGCACAATAAGGACGCACCACTGATTTGTTTTGGGGTCAATATCTTTAGGCACTCTGTCCTATGAGTCTATCAAAGCTGGACTGCACTGCCATCATGTTGTCAAAGACATTTCTGTGTCAGTTCGAGAAAAGTCTGTCTCTAGTCCACCTCTATTACAATTGGTAAAAATGCTGCTTTCTACCGTCAGTGTTAGAGATGGTGTACAGTGAAGTGTCACAACCAGACAATATAAATAGGCATTTCCTTTAGTCCCTCATTTTCTGCATTAGTCTTCTACAGAGGTTATAAGTTGTTGATTGTAAAAATCGAAATTGTCCAAAAATCGTTGTGCTATTTTGGGTTTAATTTAACTGTCTAGGGACAAGCTTCCATAATAAAAAAAATCCTGTCGGTCAACGGGAATAAATGCAGGATCATAGTCTAAGCGTCAACATTTTGATGGAGATATCCTTTTGTTTACATCTGGATCATAGATTCTGTCTTTTGATTATAATTACCAATACATGTAATTATGACCTCAGTCAAACAAGTTCTGTAAAATATAGAGATGATCCTGTTTAACGAATAAATAAACCTTAACATTGGACTCTATAATCTTTATCACTGCTGTGTCATGTATAACATTTAGACATTTAATGGCTGCTCTGTCACACTAGGAGTATTGCATATTCACCTGTTAAGCTTTTTCCAACGCACTAGAAGCATTGTGTGTGTCAATCATTTCTGCCAATCTGTGAGATCAGAAGAAATCCTGGTCAAGACATGCCAGAAATGGTTCTCACCTTTCCACGGTGGCGACCAGTGAGCAGAATTAGGACAGTTCCTGGGGTGATGGAGCTGCGCAGCTTTCGCTTGTGCTGGCTGAAGGGTTTCTTCCCATGGCTCTTCAGCTTACGGGGAACATCCTCTGTGGGGTAGTAGCGAGGCTACAACAGCAGCACATGAAAATATATATTACTTTTGAATCTAGGTTCGCTGCAAAAACCCAGTGGAGACAAGCACAAACAAAAAACAGGTTCATTAATTTGCACTTAAGGCCCTACCACACCAAGCTGACGGTCATAACTAGCGGTGACGAGGGCCGACTGTGGCAGTGCCTAATTTGCTCTAATCAGCAGCGGTAGAACCACACAAAGCCTACGGTCCCTCCACTTCACTGCCCACTGGGAAAACAGAACACCGGGAGATGGTCAACAGACTGTCATCTGTTCTCTAAGCAAATAATTCTCCCTACGGTGGAAGCGGAGGGACCAAACCAGAAGAACCCGCTGCTGACTCGTTAGTTAACGTTAGTTTACCAATTCCACCCACACAATGCCTTCATCCTACACTGGTTACAGAAAATTAACCGAACAAACTTGTCACCCTTCTGGCGATAGCAATGTACCGTCCTACGATGTGACATCAATATGTGGAAAGCGACCGCGTCGGTGATTGTTCTCCACCCTGCCCCTTTCTTGTCATATGCGGTGCCTTGTGCAAAGGATTTGGCTACAGTTAGCTGTTTTTTAGCTAAGGTTTGTTGGTCACTGCGGTTTGTGGTGCTGCTGCCTTTGACTGCGATGGGCTTTAGGCAAATGTTGCAGCGCGGGGTTTGCTGCTCCACGTCTGTCGCAGCAAACCCATACCAGTTCCAAACAGATGATTTTATTCCTTTCTTGGGAACAAACTTCCCACTCACCGGTAGCCATGTTGTCACTTGCTGTTGCTGTTTCGTGTGTGCTATGATGTTGTCGCCTGCCACTTTGCTATGCGAAACTAACGCTACGGAAGCTCCGGAGAGCCATTACATAAAAACTCGATTTACTTATTTTCTTTTTAAAATCGCCCGCAACAAAAAAAATTCTAATTAATTATTTTAATCGATTTTTCGCCCAGGCCTAATTGAGTGGTTACAATTTACTGATTTAGAGGTCGGCCGGCTAGTAAGCTTGCTTGGTAAGGGGGCTAATTGTTTAGCGGTGCAGAGAGGGAGGTCTTTATATTAAATTGTATTGATTTTTTATTTAAAAGCATTTATTTCAAATATGTAAACAGAAAAATTAAAATTGAACACAATCTGTTTACATATCCGAAAAGGAGTGACAGAAGTATTTAATCCCACCTGTGTCCACAAATCAATGGTTGTAAAATGGTGGGGGGATAGTAAGGTAGAATCGTCTTAATATTGGCATGAGAAAAAAAGTTGATCATCCCTTAAACCAACCGTTGATATACGATCCTATCGTAACTCGGCACAATCCTAGTATATGATGAAGTTATTTCTCAGTCAGGCACAATCCTAGACTGTTCTCCATGTGTGATATGTATTAATAAATTCCATTTCTGTCAGCACAATTACATTTACAGTTCAACTTTCAAAATCTCAGGGGAATAAAATTCACACATTACTCACCATCTTGCGCAGCTTGACGACACGAGTGCCTCCATTCTTGTCTCCACCAACTGTCTTGACAACAGTTGCCTGGGGTTTCACCTTAAGCTTTTTCTCCATCTGAAACCAAAGCAAATTATCATCAATACAAGAAGTTTGTTGTGTATTTATCATTTTGTTGGGTGTCACAGATCTGTCCGCACCTTGGTCTCAGTGGTCTTGGTCTTCCTCTTGTACATGGCCCTGCGGGCGTACATAGCGGACCGGGAGTAACGGCCGATGCCCCGGACCAGAACCGGGTTACGGCTCCCGTGCTTCTTCTTGGCAGCCTTTTTGTCTCCCTCTGCCATCTGACACAAAGCAAAGTAAGACATGTTAGTATACCAACTGCAACAATATTGTGTGTAGTGTCAATAATCTCAAATGACTTTATTTGATGTGGCTCATTTCTAATAATCCTCAGACCACAAACCACATTCCATTTTTGATTGGATAGTGCATTGTATACTGTTTACTAGTACTACGGTTCTGATATCAACTACAGACGACTAGCACTGCATCAATACTAGCTACGTTACAGTCTTCAAGTAACGACAAATCATGTTCTCAAATCGAAATTACATACTGCATTTGTAAACAGAAGAATATCACAACCATATTACACAATTAATTGGTAAACAGCAGAAAACATCACAACCATACCACAAAACAAAATACAAAATAATGTGTTGAGTGCTAACGCCACAACCATTACCAATGCAGAACAGGCATGACAAGAAACGTAAGCTACAAATTAGCAACATAGCACAGAAGAGTTGCTCTACTGGCTAGCCAGCCACTTGTCTTCTCAAACTTACAATTTAATGTTTTTAAGGAAAATGTACGTATGTGACAGTTGCATGGTAACACAGTACAGAAGACTGACGAAGGGTAACACGTTTCTATTAGCCAACTAGCTAACGTTATGGACAGCACGAAGGCTAACCGGCGGCCTAGGACTGCAGTTACAACAATCTGTTCATTATTATACACATGACGGATGAATCATAGTAATAACGATGTCTAACGCATCGTCTAAATACAAGGATTCGTCTCCTGATATCTGGAGACTCTTGTTTTTATTCTGTAACACAGATGCAAGTAGATTTTATTCCAACAGAAACACGAAGGCAATGGTGTCTTACCTTTGCTATGAAAAAAAGACCGACATCCGGGGATGTGACGTATATAAGGACGCTGCACGATGACGTTTACGTAATTGCGTCGAGTTTTAAGGATTTAGTGGTCCTTGTCCTAAATATATTTCCCCTTTATCCTCACTGTAAATTTAATTGTTTTTAACGAAGAACAAAATGTTCACACTTTTCTGTCTTGGTTAATTTTCAGTTTCTTTACTAAACAAATTTATTTATATATATTTTTGTTTTATCTGCTCATACAAATAAAAACACAAATAATGCTTGTATAGAGCTTATTTGTCTTTAAGGAAAATATCATTTTCATAAAGAACAACAAACAATGTTCCTAACTTTGGACTTTTCTTAATGTAAAAAACTAAAGGAAAAAAATTAAACAATCCTTAACTCTGTTACAGCAGAGCATTAAATATATTTTCTGCATATTCTTTTATTTTTTCAAACTGTAGATATCAATTCCAGACTTTTGTTTACTTTTTAAAAAGTTTTAAGGGGGTTGTTACGAGTACATTAATCTCTGATATCCATTCTAGTAATCCATTCTCTATGATTATGGTCTGTTATGGTTTTGGGCATATGTAACAAAACAATAAAATGGAACTTTCCTAAAGAGATAAAAACAAAAAAGAAGACACCCAATTAAAAATATATTTGTAAACAACCATTAAAACTGAAATAAGAAGTAGTAGTGGTTATCTGGTAATTCTTAATTCCCTGCTTATCTAGGGAAAACAGCATTGGCTGCTGTCAAGGGCTGGTCACGGAAGAAAAAAAACTTCACTTATTTTTTGGAAAATGTATTTATTGAGATTCTTTGACACAGAAGTACAGTACAAGATCACCTCTTGCTCGAGCCATCACAGGTCAGACAAATACTGATTCCTGATAATGGACTGATAGAGAACATTTTAATGGCAAAAAATTGAGTTCAGAGTTCCTTTAAACCTTACTATAACCCAACACAAACTGTACTTGTGAGTTAATGCTATGCTACACAAGTTAACGTGACCAAGGACCTAGCTATGCGTCTCAGGCACATCCACAAACAGGTTGGTGCAACGACCACAGAAACATGAGTTAGCTCTTTATCTTCACATGGCTTCCAAGGCAACACTGGACTGAAACATTTGTTGTCCTTTTTTTTTTTTAAAGAAGTAACAGCAAAAAATGAATGTTGAGTTTTCTTTGTGTGCCAGGGAAAAACAGACCAGCAGTACCTCATGTTAAGATAACATTTGCCATTGATCTGTACTTGAAGGAAATCTCTTTTTAGCATATATGACATGAGTTTTATTTTAAGCGAGTAGATGGTGGGACAATACATTCTTCTACAGGAATTCCTCTGATATTGGCACCTATTTTGGTCAGTACTTTTCAAGGATGATGGCGATGCCCTGACCACCACCGATGCAGGCAGAGCCAACAGCATACTTGCCTCCTCGTCGCCTACCGAAAACAAAGTTCATTATTCAGAGTTACTTAAAAATGTGCAGACATCTTGCCTGATATACTGTACATGTAATAACTGAAGGACAAAATTACCTGAGCTCATGAACCAGGTGGGCAGTGATACGTGCTCCAGAAGCACCGAGAGGATGTCCAATGGCAATAGCTCCACCGTTAACGTTGCTTTTAGCTGGATCCAGTCCAAGAGACTTAGCAACAGCCAGGTACTGAGCACCAAAAGCCTCGTTCACCTGTGCAAATCAAATTACATCAATGACACAACTGAGTAATAGCTACCTAAATAAATCAAAACATATATCAAATGCGGTTTATTTTTATTTTTTTTAATAACAATAATAATTTGTAAGTAAAGTACGTCAAAATTGGACTTGAGTGGGCGCCCGGAAAGCTCAGTTGGTAGAGTGGGCGCCCCTATATAGAGGTTTACTCCTCGACGCAGCGGCCCGGGTTCGACCCTTAGCTGCATGTCATTCCCCTTCTCTCTCCCCTTTTCATGTCTTCAGTCCTGTTGAATAAAGGCCTAAAAATGCCCAAAAAATAATCTAAATCTATACATCTACTCCACTACATTTCAGAGGATTGAAATGTAGATTTATCTTACGGCTACAGTTACAAGTTACATGTCAGATCAAGACTAAACTACAAAACTGTATATAAAGTATTTAAAACCACCTCAACCAGTTACAACAGTATAAAGTGCAGAAGTATTTAAAAAACATTTAAAAGTTTACTTTTGTATAAGTAAACTTTTAAATGCAGGACATTAACTTGTAATGCGGTATTTTTTTGATTGCTGTATTGGTGCTTTTAAGTAAAGGACCTGAGGACTTCTTCCACCACTAATAAAATGTATGACACAATCTGAGGCCAAAGAGATCAACCGATAGCGCTATCTCCCTCGCCCTCTACACTGCTCTCTCTCACCTGGAACCAGACAAACACGTATGTGAGAATGCTGTTCATAGAAAATAGTTCTGCGTTCAACTTGTGCCCTCCAAGCTCATCGCCAAGCTCAGAGACATGGGACTCAACACCACCCTCTGTGATTGGATCCTGAGCTTCCTGAAGGCAGTGTCGCATGTCAGCTTACCTGCAAACCGTCACATTATCTTTATGCACTTCAATTATAACCTGTTTACACCTCTGTAAAGTGTGTGTGTGTACACACACACACACACTTTACAGAGGTGTGTGCATAAAGATAATGTGACGGTATATATGTATATATATATATATATATATATATATATATATATATATATATATATATATATATATATATATATACACTTCTCATTATGCATACATACATTGCATTCCTTTTTACATTCAGTCTTATTCATTTGCAACACTGTCTACACAAATGATATTACTTCATTCACATTTTGTTTTTATTTTAACCCTATATCTTAAGAGGCACTATATTTTCTACTGTCTTGGATTCAAATTTTGCTTTTACTTGTGTTTTTTTCGTCTTCTTTTAGTTATTTAATGAGCATTGTTGGAGGTGCCTGAGGCCAAAGATTGTCATTGCCATCGAAAACAAACCTCCACAAGATCCATGTCGTTGAGAGTCAGTCCGGCTTTTTTAAGAGCTCCTGTGATTGCTGGAACGGGACCTAAAATGATTTAGGGAAACCAGAAAAATCTTTACTATAAAAAAAACAATGTCAAATACCACAACTGTTTATTTAGGCATTCATTCATTTTTATTTCAAAGGGATTAAATTCATCCCAACAACAGTGGTGTCACTTACCAATTCCCATAATACTCGGGTCACAGCCTGACACATGATAGGCCACAATTCTGGCCAGTGGAGTGAGCTTGTGTTCATTCAGCGCATCTTCACTCGCAATCACCACACAGGCAGCACCATCAGATACACCCTGGAGATCAAGAAGAGTGTTAGTTTTAATAAGCGTAAGCTACTTCTCATGGTAGAAGTAACATTAGTTGGATGATATTTATATTAAATATATTTTACTATAAATCAAATTGTGAAACTCTAAATGACACAAGTCATAAATCCTTAATCAACTAAATGTTTCTAGTTTTTCATGTTACATCAGCTGGACACTGTTAAGATAAAATAATAAACTTTTTTTTGTTTAAAGTAGAACAGACCACAAAAAAATAAACTGACCACCTCAGAACCTGAAGTTAAGTGAACATCATAGGCGTAAACTCACTGAAGCATTGGCAGCAGTAACAGTCCCTCCCTTCTTGAAGACAGGAGGCAGTTTGGCTAACTGTTCTAGTGTTGTCTGTGGACGAGGGTGTTCATCCTGAGTCATGGACACCTTGCCTTTTCTAGCTTTCACATCAATGGGAGCAATTTCTGCTGTGTAGTAACCAGCCTCATGAGCTGTAAATAGAAAAAAAGTTACAATTTTACTTTTGAGAATGAGTATAGTTAACTTCTTCACTCCAGCCTTTCTTTTCAAAGGCAATATATTTCAGTGTTACTATGTGGAAGGTGAGCAGACCGTGAAAATATTGAAAGGAATGAAACCCGTCTTACTGGCCTTCCACTTTTGTTGCGTCTGGTATGCATAGTTGTCAACTTCTTCTCGTGTGATCTGGTATTTCTCTGCCAGGTTTTCTGCTGTGATGCCCATTGGGATTTTGACATGCAGGTCAGTCAGACCCGCCCACAAGGTGTCCTCTAGCTGTCAGGTAGATCAGCAGAGGATTTATCTTTCCATCAAAAGCTTTTGGAGTTTAATAATATGAATAATATGTACATGTATGTCAAATATTAAAAAATAAATTTAAATAAATAATAATAACCTTGAGATCGACTCCAAACTTTGTACCAAATCGTATGTTGCGAACAGCATACGGAGCCTGGCTCATGCTCTCTGAGCCTCCGCATAGGACCACCTCTGACTCCCTAAGGCAAATCTCCTACAAACACACCAAGGAAACAGGGTTTTGTAAGACACATTATGTTGAATTGATATATGTGAAATTTTATACTTTCATTATTGTATGGTCCATGCTCTTGTCTGACATATATCCAGTCTTTTACACACATATACAGTACAGTACAATAGTATGGATAATTCTACATTTGTATTTCCACCAGAATGTTTTTGGTTCTTGGTGGAGTGCTTACTTGAGCGCCATTGATGATGGACTGGAAGCCAGATCCACACAGTCTGTTCACAGTAAGAGCAGGCACTGGGATGGGAACACCACACCTCAAACCCACATGACGAGCAATGTAGGGTGCATCAGCTGAGCTCTGAAATTAGGGGCGTAGATCAAGACAAATGAAAAGGTAGGGACCAAACTTAGGGCATTAGTCAGAACACAAATTATCATGTCAAAATAGGCACTTTCATGTGATGGTAGTTGTGATCTGTTAAATATGGCTGTTGGATTTTAAGTACCTGCATGACATTTCCCATGATGACACTGTTTACAAGTTCTGGTGCCACGCTCCCTGCAGCAAGGGCGGCTTTGGCTGCATGCTCAGCCAAGTCTGTTGCACTGTGATCCTTCAGCACGCCACCATAGGTACCAAACGGAGTGCGCTTGGCAGCTACAACAAATACACCTGCAGAGGAACAGAGTATTTTAGTACAGCGACAAGGACTTCAAACCACCCACCACTGAGCCACAGCCAGATCACAGCATCTGTACTGGGTGGTACATACTGCAGATATGGTCGGCATAGCCAGTGCATTGAGATGCAGGAGATAAAGATGCAGTATAGGGAAACTAACATCAGATGGATGAAACTGAACTGGAGGGACAGGAGGAGTAACTACTTCTGGATTTTCAATCTCCAAGGTAAACTGGGAATATACAACCAATTCATGTTCAGGGATTATGTAGTTTATATATAGTATATATAAACAAATTAGAAACGATGCCTATTGATTAAGAGCTGTATACAAATCTAATTACAACAGTGACACAGGATGTTTTTAATCAGCAAGTTACACAAAATTGTGGTGCCTTCTTTGAAAGAACATACTGTTTAATATACAACAACGAAAAAACTTTTTATTTATACATAATTTCCATTACCCTGGCCAGTTAACTTGATCTAAACCAGAATGGCTTTGAAAAACATGGTAACCTCATGCAAAATGTTGTCAACACTTGCACAGTGTTTTTAAAATAAACAAGTCAATAGTGGTACGTAGCTAGCAGGTATGATAGTTATCTTAATATTCTGTGTTGACACGCCTTTTAGTTTCTAATCAGACATTGAACTATTGGCTATCCTACGATATGGGCCAAAAGTCACTGGATGCCATAACTGCCATGACATTTGTCGATAACCTATAGCATTTGACTTGTGCAGGAGGGGTGTTTAGTGTTGTGCAATTTTTCCTGTGTAAACATTGAGTAAAACATTTCAATTTTGAAGTATTTGGATTTTACTCTAGTTTTTCTCTTTTATGTTACTTTATAGTTCCACTCCACTAAATGTCTGAGGGTAATATTGTACTTTTTACTTCACTGCACTTTCTGAGATCTGTTGTTACAACTATTTAGTTTTTTAAAAATGTTTGTACATTCAAATTGTATAATCCGGTTTGATAGATAGATAGATAGATAGATAGATAGATAGATAGATCATTTAACACTTTTAATGCCTCACATAACTTAATGCCAATTAATTTAAAGAATAACATGACAAAAGATTAAACTCTGCCTTTTTTCTACTGAAATAGGTCACTTCGGAGCCTAATTAATATTTTTTTAACTTTTGATACATTTTTCTGATAATATTTTTACTTGAATAAACATTACATGAAATGTTTTAAATGCTGTAAAGTTTTTTTTAAAGTAAGGAGTCCTTCCCTCCACCACTAACAGTATTATTATTTGCACTTAAATGGATCGAAACAACGGACAAACAGCTGTTATGACTTGACACCATCTTGTCACCTTTCACCTACTTTGCAGTAACATTGTGATCAGAAAACCTTTTGAAACTCTTTTGACATTGATATGAAGTCAGCTTTAAATCGATGCCATTCATACACTGCGACAAAAAAAGAATGAACAATGTAACGTTACCCCTAACATTAAACCCACCACTTAAAGCCACTTCTTTTTGTTGCTTCCTCCTGAACTGAAACGTGTTTGTTTACCTCTGAGAAGTGCCATGATGCAGAATCAACAAACCAGCAGGATCAAACTGTTGGGCTGATGTCTTCTTGTGTCACTCTGAATCAGTCCGCGATGATTATAAACCTGATTGCTGCGACCTTTCCCCTAAATAATAATGGTTGAGAGAGAACCAATGGAGAGGAGAGAACACAGTACAGTGCAGCCGCTAACTTTCCACTCGTCCAGCAAGATTCGACAGAAAAGTTACATGTACATTCAAACTAAGACATTATTAAAATCTTTAAAAAACATTAATGCCACGCATTGTTTTATCATTGATTATATTTACGAAGTATTCTATATTTAACGACTTTAATTTCATTATGTGCACAAAATAACAAAATACTCGAAAGTGCGCCCTTGAAATTGTGAGCGAATCTGTTCGACAACGTCATCCTCCCGCGTCACGTCTGCTCTGTCACTCAGAAAGCGACGGGCGATATAGGACGATTTTGACCCCGAGTGTGAAACAACACCCAGTGGCAACATGTCTGTGACTTTATCGCGCTGTCTCTGGAGGGTTTTATCCTGGCAGACCGCTCCGTCAAGGTGAGTGTTTGTAGCACGATGTGAACAGTTAACAAGGCGCATTTTACCTGGAGCTAACATAGCTAAAGTTATTCAGTAGAGAAATGCTGCTGAATCAGGTCTGTGGGTGCCAAACACTCGGGGTCCAGCAGCATGTGGCACGTTCTGACCTCTTCATATGCAGTCTATGGTTTTGACCTGTATTCTGTTTGTTGTTTTGCAGCTTCCTGATGGGAGAACATCACCATACTGTACAGAGTCCTTGGTTTGCACCAGTAATGACTCTGAAGACATCTGCTCCACTGAGGTATGTCCAGGACCCACAGTGAACCCTCAAAAGTTCCACGTTCACTGCATGACAATATTTTTTAGTTATTTTGATGAATTAATCATTTGTTGGGGAACATGCACTACGAGAACGCAGCATTAACTAAAACAGATCCTGCATTAAACTGCTAATCTAGTGGCCCTGTCTTATATAGACATGTGTCATAATCTACTTTTTAACACCTTTATTATTTTTGCACTCACTTTATTATTTTTTTTATCTCATTTGATGATTATTTGTTTATCAATTATTGCTTAAAAACTGTAAAAACATCACGTTTCAAGAATCCAAAGTCTACATATTGCCTAAAGGTAATTTACAATGATATACAATGGAGATAAAGCAAAGCAGTCTTCATATTTGAGATGCTGAAACCAGAGAATGACAATGTCATTGTTGCTTACTGATGATCCAAACAGCTGACTATCAAAACGGTTGCCACTTGATTTTCTGTTAAACAAATTATCGATGAATCGCCTAATAATTTTAACACCAGTTCAACAAACTAAGTGTGGCACAGCAAATCAGGGACCAATGTTATTTCAGCAATAGGCAGGGTACTGTTCACAATGCAGTGTGCTGGAGGTGGGGGTGGATGGTCAGTGGGACTCTTTACAAGTTAATCCACCAATGGTTTAATGCTTTTTAGTCCAGATTGTACAGCTAATGTGTATTCTTATTTCTTAAAAAAAAGCTCTAAATCAGAGTTGATGATACTTATAAAATCACAGAGGTGTGTCCAACCTTGCTTAACACACAGTTTAGTTTCAGGTAAACTTAGTAATGTTACTCATGTCTAACTAAATTATATCAATATGGTATTTTTAGATTATGAAAAACAGTTTAATTGTAATAGTTTTTTAATATCATATAAATTATATTTTTATTTCCCAGAACTGTTTTCAAAATATATCTTGCGTATGCTCACAAAGAGCTGTGCTTTGTGTTTAAGAGCGGAGCCGAAAAAGAAGAAGAAAGTGGACCCAAGAAGGGAGCAGATGTTGAGAGAGAGGATGAGAAAAAAGCTGAAGAAGCTGGAGAAGGTTCCACCTGAGCTTATCCCCATAGAGGACCTCATCACGCCAGCCAAATGCTTGGATGAAACAAGGTACAGCTCATTTCACTGTTGTCCATACGGCCATTTGTGTAAAAAAATCTATTTTGGGGGGGTTCCCAGACTCATGATAGCCAAAATACTAGCCATCTGAATTGTCCTTCTGTGAAGTTTTACATTTTTATTGATTATCTCTAGGATAGGGGTTTTCGGATGGATTTGACATTAATTGTACCGTAACTCTGTTGAACAAGATCGCAAGATTGGCTGTTCCATTCAACATTAATTTAGCATTAAGACCTGCAGACATAAAAAAAAAATTATGGATATGCTTTTATACATCCTTTAACTTACTGTACGTTGGTTCTTTCCCTGCTAGTGTGGTGCTTGCTGACTTTGAAGTGCTATAAATTGGTGTTTCTTACTCTTACAAAGGGAACGCTCTGCGCCAAGGCTGTCATTTGAAGAAAGCGAGGGTCGAGCCCTGCTACTTAAGGAGTGGTGTCGATACAAACAGGTCACCACTTACCTATAACACCCCCATCACTTAAGCTTTTATTGAAAATCTTGCCTCTGACCTCCGCCCTTCATCATGTACACTTAATGGGCTATATTTGATGTGCTCTTCGGTCTTTGTTCTTGCAGGAGCAGCACATTGCTGAAGTGGAGGCTGTTGAACTTGCTCTAGAAGCACAGAGGGAGGCCCTGGAGGAGCTCAAGTTAGAGTCCGAGGAGCTGTACCAGGCAGCACTGAAGCCAGACCCCCTTCTGTTTCCCTTCACTCGTGAAGGTCCTACCTACACACCGCCAAAGACCAAGTATGAAGCTCCTGATGGGAAATACAACAACATCACTAAAGTCTACACACAGTGATCGACAGGGAAGGGCTGTGGGGGCAGCCTGTGTTTGTCATGATCTAATAAGGCATACAGCCTTTTAAAAGCCTGCATGTGGAGGTGTGAAAGACACTTTACTGCAAATGTTTTTTTTTTCTTGAATTGTATAGTCCCCTCAGTTGTTTCTTTGTATCAAATGCAAAAACATTCATGGAAATCATGAATTGAATTTTTTTTTTGCCCAACATTCACATCTCTGTATAAAACATAACTGAAGAAAGCTGAAAATAAAAATGTACTTTTTTTTTAATTGATCCAAGTTGTTCAGAATAATTTAAACCTTTTTGTGTTATGGTTAAAGCCATAATAATAATAATAATAATAATGCACAACTCTGTATGGGTTGAAACTGTAAAGCCATTTTTTTTCATTATTGCACCAATAATATATTTAATATATTCAGAGGAGTAACAACAGCACAGGTTAAAGAGAATAAGGGTTTTACAGTCCTAGGGCCAACTCTCCTGTTTGATGCCATCAAAGGTGTTAGTACATTCTTGTGCAGCAACAATTTTTGCATAACCGGTCCTTCATTACTTACATGGAATACATTAAATGTTTCCATTGCATATTTTAACCCAATATTCCTTTACAAAACAAAAAAACAAGGCATTTAATCTTAAAACAAATTTACAGTGAGTCTGTATGTGCAGTCAGCCTTTGTGACCAATCATTAATGACGGGGAAAAACAACACTGCCTTTGCACAGATCCAATTGTAATTCTCTGGTTGAATAGATGCTGTCATACTCATCATTGACCACTAGAGGCTGCCACTAACATCTGTTTTCAAACAGAAGCTCACTAAATACAATATGAGCAGGCAATGAGTGATGCCCTGACTCTCCAGCAAGTGGCTCTCAACGATTTAGTTAAATTCTCAAATCTTCATTTTGCTTTGGCCACCATGGAACAGACAGCAGATTAATAGTGACAGTTCAGGAGTCCTGAGGCTTTTCCTGGTTCAAGGGCATGTTCCAGTCTCTGGGAGGGTCTCGCCTCAGTTCCCATACTGGGGTAAAGTTTCTCTGCTCTGCCACTCTGTTCCTCTCACTCTTCTGCAAGGCGTCCTGCAATACACATACATTACATATAAAAAAAATGGCTGATTTCACTTTCAAGTGTATTTTTTTTAGACACCATGAATATTGTCAGAAAGGTCTTTAAACAATGTGACTTCCTGCTGCTGTACCTTGGCCTCAGCACCTCTGTGTTTCTCCCACTCTTTGCAGTTATGGTAGTCTTCTTTCCACTGCTTGCAAGATGGGGAGGTACCATAAGTGTAATAGTGGTGAAAACAATTCCTCAAGCTTTTGCAATGTCTGAATTCACTCCAATAGTCATCACAGGCCCGGGGCGGCTGTACAAACAGACAAAAGCAGAAATCACCACCAAACCAAGTTGTGTACATTATATATATTTAGGGTCCACTTGGGGTGTGCTAAACTTGTGCAGCTGGCTATGTTTTTTGCTTCAGAAAGGTTGAAATTCCAACCTCATTCAAGGTTGTCTTGAATGTAGGGATCGACCGATTTTTTTGTGCCAATACTGATGCAGATTTTTTTTCATTTGACTTAGCCGATGACCGATATGGCTGCCGATTTTCGTGAGCCGATATTTAGAGCTGATACTGCTTTTGCTCCCTCAATTTACATCATAAAAATGTTAACCCTGCCACACTGGATTTGTTTTCAGAATCTGCTCTTCCATTTCTTTAAAAATAATAAACAAAAACACAGATCAGTGTCACTTCTGCAATCATCTTACATTCATATCACCCAAATTATGTTCGCAATGTGCATCATATGGATGGTTGCACTGATATGGTTAACTGTGCAAGGGTAAAAGGCTTTCATCAACATCTACAACAACACAGCCTTGATGATGCATTGCTTGCTGACATAAGACAGATATAATCAGGTCATCACAAAATGTCCTTTGTCAACACATTTAAATAATTTAAGAAAACAATAAACCTGAAAAGTAGCCACTGAAATAAAGTGCTTGATTTGTGATTAAAGTGCTTGATTTGTGATTTAAGACTGCCATGGTGTTAGTGGTGGAGGGGCAATGCACGGTCTACACGTGAACTGCAGCGTCTCCAGCAACACAGAGCTGCCTGTGGACGCCTGTCTGTAAATAATGCCGGGAAACTATCGGCGAATGCAGCATCCGCAAATATCGGCGATAAAATCGGTCTATCACTACTTGAATGACTTCATTGGTAATAAAAAAAGAGGCCGAATTATTTTACAATTTCTAGCATTTATTATAGTGTATGATTCATATGAGTATTTATTTCTTATGTCTTATTTATTTAAAACTTTGGGTTTCCAGATACATTATAATGAATGAATCATCCACTAACAAGCGATAGTGTTGACTTAAAGGAGAAAAAGAAAATGTGTCTGACAGCACCTCCCTCAGGTAGCTGATCTAGCGTTACATCATTTATATATTTACATTTAGAAGCAAAGCTAGTTTTCAAAGCAAGTTTAGATAAATAACAGAGCTTCTGACAGAATGGTTTCTGATAAAACCTCTTCGTCTGACCATAATGTTACTGCTTGCTAGGTAACGTTAAGGTTACTTGGGCAATTTAGCGACGGTAGCTAATCACCTTGCCAACTATTTGGGTCAGATTTGGCACTTTTTACTCATTGTCCGGACTATCAAAAACCAGGTAGATGAAATGAAATCAGGACTTTTAGTCAAGAACGTTATTTACAGTATAATATTACGATAAATTACCCTCCACGCTGCTACTCCAGACCGGTCCATTGCTAGCTGCGCTAGCTAATACAGTATACTTCCGGTTAATTTAATTTCACAATTAAAGCGCTACCACAGTTTTACAACCATTACTTTGAAAATACCTACTTAGGCTATAAAGCACTTTCAGCAAACGTAAAAAATAAACAACAATATGAGTAACTAATACTACTAGTCTAAAAGTAATGACTAACAAAATATCCAATAATTAGGACCAATTTCTAATAATCTGCATTTGATATATCCAAAACCTGCTTTGGACAAATATGGACATTTATTCTTTGCGGTTTTTCTATCATCTATTGGTGTTAGAAAACACGTATTACTTGTAATTGTATCCTGCTACTGTCTAACTAAAACTGGACAATCAAACATAAAGCATCTGCTTATTCCTAAATAAATGTGTCTAATTTGAGTCAGGAAAAATGCCATGAATATAGAAACATCCTATCACATACCAGTTTAATTTGGTAGTTCATATACATGCTTCATATTTGAAGTTCATAGTTCATATAATGCTTATACATTACAAATATAACTATTAGCCACAATGAACTTCAAACGGTCCTTTATTGGTCTATAAATAAACCAAGAAAAAAAAAAATCGGAAAAACCTTCCAAAAACCTCAAACATAAAATGATTTTCATTATTATTCAAACCAAATGTATTGAGATATATTTTCTCCCATTTTATTATAAGTATGGGACTCTGGATTATAATATACTTAAAGTCAATTGTAAAAATGCAACAATTATGGAAAAGGGGGGGGGGGGGGGGGGGGGGGGGGCTTTAATATCACAACCATACTCCACCAGTTTGTGTTGGTGGTGTGGTGATATTATTTATTTGTATTTATTCCACAAACTACAGACAGCATTTTATGGAGCTCAGCTTCTGCTGATCAAGATATTACTGTCAGAGTTTCAATTACATATAATCCCAACTCAACAGCAAAAATCCTATTTCAAAGAGACAGCGAGAAAAAAGCCCAATGCATCTGAAGGCCAGTTTTTTTTTTACTTTGCTGTTGAATGTGACAATAGATACGGTGAGTCTGTGTACACCAGCCAGTCTCTGCACTTGAAATCCTTCAAGGCTTTCTGCCCTTCTTGCGTAGTGATTGTCCTTCTCCAGAGAAAGCGATGAATCTGTTCATTGCATCATCCTGGGAGGATTAAGAGATTTAAAAATAGTTATAATTGGAAAATATTAGCACACATAGCACAGTGCTACATGAGAAAATGTACTTAGAAATTCAATAAAAACAAATAGAACGAATCACATAATGAAATCATTTAGTTTAAGTGCTATTAAAAAAAGGTTGTATGGTAAAAGAATATGAAAAACTGTACTGTAATACTGTAAATACAGTTTAGTTAAATATGTACAAACGTATGATAAAATCCGTTACACTTCTTACGTCATCTAAAGTTTTCCTGGGCAGAGGCTTGGAGTTTCTGATGAAGGTGATCCTGCCAACTTTGAATTCGTAGTTGGGAATACCTCTGTGAAAAAGAAAAGATTTGTGAGAAAGATTTGAGTTGAAGGTTAGGAATTTATACTCAAGGCTAAAACACTGGTAGAATACTTCAATGTTCACTGATGAGTAGTTAGATAAAGATTTAACAGGCGCAAAACTGACTATCTCACAAAATTCTGCAAGCCAAGGTGTGCCTATTGTTACATCTTGCAATTTGTTGAATGACCAAACTATGAATTACGTCTGCAAGCTGACCATGAAATGTGACACCAAAACAAGATGACATGGGGACAGCAAAGAGTTTAATGCCCGGAGAAACCCAAGATGGAAAATTAGAAGGGTGTGGACAAAGTATTGGTTTAGCAGTGACAGACAACAGGTGTCACACTTTAGTATTTACAGCTGTGTGTCACAAACATCATAGCCATTTCCTGCCATGCTCTACTGTACCATAGTGGTAACTCAAAAAAAAATTGTCCTATCTGGCATAAAATGCCAATAATCTTAGAGGAGGGAATTTATAATGTTGCAAAGTGATCATGATGAATGAGTTAAACCATTGTGTTACAATATTTAATTGAATTAATGAACTAAGGCCGCTTCATGTGTACTTGTATAAAATACTGAGCATCACCTTTTGATGTCACTTGGACCAAGAGGGGCAGGGCTGGGCTCAATCCCTTTTGTTTTACCATCCAAACGATTGCCAGAGCCAGTGAACGCCTGAGGATAATAAACAGATTAGAAGTGACATTAGCTCCAATTATTATGGTTATCAGTAGTGGTAAGGGGATTTATTTGTCTCCAACCCACAGAAACATTTACTCACTCTGAATCCCAGGTCCATGTCTTCGTAACTGGGGGGATCTGCTTCTTCCTCCTGTGAAGAAATTAGTTTTTATCAAACTGTTCAGAGCACAAATTGTACGGCTAACTTTATGGTTTGGTCCTTACTGTTGGTTCTTCCTGGTGTTGAGGTCGTCGTTCAGGCTCTTTGTAACCCAAAGGAGCATCAAAATCCACCTGAGAAACAAAGTCACAACACATTTAAAATGGAGAACAACAGAATAACTCACCGTTGTCTGTGATAATGTAGAGGATCTTACGTTCATATCACACTCGATGATGGACACTGCTTTATCTGGCTTGGTCTCCATTACTCGCAGCTCATATATCTGAAACAATAACACAGATTCTATTAGCAGTGGTAATCAGTAGAAAATAATGAAGACAAAAACATTTTTACATATTAATCCAACACCAATTTGAATAAGTTAGTTTACCTTTTCATTGTAGTTGATAGCTACGACATCACCAGTTGTCAAGCAGGCAAAGTTTCTCAATGCATTCTCCAGTCTGTAATAAAGTGACAACTTTGTTAATCACTATAGTTAAACACAATGGGAAAAGGTCAATTTAATGTTCCCAACTGATATTTCTTACACTGCCTTGGGGTTTGTAATGTCTAGGAAGTCGGGGCTCTGTGGCTGGAACTTTGAGTAGGTGGCCACCATAAGGTTAACGCTTTCCACTTGGACCAGGCCACCTTCCTCCAGCAGGAGATTCTGCATCATCTGCAGCAAACAAAATAAAGCAAATACCAGTGCTGCCTTGATGGATTCTTACAAAGTGGCTTTAAAATCATTTAATTAGCAGAGAACATTTCGATTCCGCCATTAAACTTGTTTTTGTTTCTCACCCAGTGTGGCAGGTAACAGATTCCCTCGTCTGCCACAAACTCCAGAACACCACAGTGTGTCATTCTGTCTGAGTTCTTGTTGGTCAACTTGAACAGCATTGGATAGGTGATGTTAAGCCTGCCTGTACAAGGAAAAGGAGCAGAAAGGTAAGATTCATGGACGGTTCACACAGGACTTTTATGATAAAGAGCTGTTTGATTTAACTTTGACTTACTGAGCTGATCGAGAGCTGAAGGTGGCATTATTACTGAAAAAGAAACCTTTCATTAGGTGAGACCAACAACAACAAAAAAAGATCACGTAGCTAAATACCTTTGCTTCCAATTACAAAACATTTAAGATACAGGTATAAGTCTGGTCCTTAAAATAATTATTCTGGGGAATTACAGAGAAACTGCTGAAAACGTAGCTAATGTATCTTTCAACACTGTGGCTTATTATATCAAAAGGCATCTAGAAATGGGAAAAAGCATGAACTGACAAAACTTTAACAAACCTAGATCCACAGCCATGTTCAGGACCCAAAAACATTTCTGTATTCACTAGCTACACGTTTATAGTATAATTCCCGAGATTTGCATGGCAGTGTCGAAAGAACACGGACATCTTATATGACAATAAGCTTACTTTTGCCTCCTTTCTCCACGTCGGAGCGGTCGTTGGGACCTGCCAGCATGGACACAGAGTAGCAGCGGTACTGAGTGGAGAAGCGGTTCTGAAACCCCCGGGACATCGGGTGGTCAAATACGTGGAAGGAAAACTGTGGAATAAACCAAGTTCTATTAGTAAAACACACGTTTTCGATATTTTAACATGAGTTTGTTACATCCACGTATGACTTTAATTCCATCATGACAGGGCAGCTTTCTGCTGCTGTCGTGTTGTTGTTAGCCGCTCGCTCGATAGCGTTAGCTAAACTGCTCTAACTACGATCTGTTTTGATATAAATGTATCGTCAATGTTGGACAAATCGGAGTGTTACTCACCATGGCTACAGTTTAGGTATTTTGTTGTCAAAAGACTCAAATCAAAATGTCTGTTTCTGTTTTGTTGTTTGAGAACGTTGCATATAAGCTGTGACTTTTCACTGTTGTCTTCCGCTTCTTCCGGAAGTGTACGAGGTGACTGTAGGAAATGACGGCACGACATACGTTAGCCAATCACAGCAGCCTAATTGAAATCGTTTTTTGATTCTTAATACAAAAAAATCCTGTAAAATCATGGACGACTCTGCATTTTCAGTTGAAAACAACTTTCCCTTAAGCTTCCTATAAGAACATAAAAAAATTACATCATGCTAAAGTTATAAATTGACCACAATTTAGTAGCAGTTAAGGAACTTTAAGCTGTTTTGTGAAATGGCTGTCTAAACTTTCAATCTCAACTTATAATAAAACATGGATGTGAAGTCTGTGAAGTGTTAAAGAAAATGAAATGTTAACATCTATATATATTCTGACAACAGGGTAAAATCTATCTGCTGAGGAAGATCATGTTAAACAATCGAAAGCTCCAGAACAGCTACTTAATGGACTAAGTGGTGAGATTCAATCTCAACCAATACCAATCTCATTAGTTTATTTCTCCACCAGTTTCTAACACAGGCTTTCTATTACATTATTTATATCTCCATGCCCAAGCCAAGATTATGTCTCAAACTTCTGTGTTCACAGGATGATGAATACTCCTCATGGCCAGTAAACTGAAATTGATGTGTAAAATCAGGGGAGCTGCCCTTTAATATTTACCAACCACAGTTTACATACATAAATAATGAATAAATGACACAGCAGCCTTAATCAGAGCTAGTTTTAATGAGTCTTATGAAGACCAAATCAGACATAACTGACAGCAGCAAACTGAAAAGTTAAGTCATTTTAGAGCTCTAGTTGAAAACTGTACAAGTCACAGATACAGTATTTAAAATACAAAACTGAGAAAAGGCAGTGTTGTGATTTTGTAGTTGCACTTTGAGAGAACATTATAAAAAAAAGGCTGAAGAAGCCATTTGACGTTAAACAGTAGGGTGATGATGATGATGGAAGGGAGTTTGATGAGTCTCTGATCAAGTGTGTAATAAAATGGATCTGTCTTTTTTGTTGTTGATGTAAGCCTTCATATCGGAGGCCAACTTTTGGCTACTTCTTGATGCATGGCTTCAGGTAACCACTGGCAGTATGCAGACAACAGAACTGTAAGAGGAGAAAAATGCACAATCATACAACAAAATAAAATGACAAGAACTCATGCAAGTCATGCAAAGCACATTAAATCCTCACATTTATCTTCAGTTTTCCAGACAGAGAGGAGGGCATCTCTGCAGTCAACCCTCTTTGACAACAGCACTCCCAGCAAAGCCTCTGTCCTGGGCTGCAGCCTAAAGCAGCAAAGACACAACAGCAAGAGAAAAATCCTTCGTTAAAACAGTAAATTTGCTGATTGACAAAAACAGAAATTCCTCAAAGAAGGCATATCGGTGTGTGTGAGAGTACCAACTTACTTTGCCCAGGTTTTCTGCATGATGGAGGGGTTTGACAGAAGGTAACCGGTGTGTTTCTTTAGTTTAGGACAAACCTGCAAACCATACAAAGCCAACATTACTACGCAGACTTACTAGTTCCTGGTGGGTGCAGGCATACTTTTTCAAGCTTGTGGGTTTGCGCCAGGATTGATTTCAGATTTGAGGTTTTTAATATTCTTTTTCCTACTTATAATTTACCTTAAATGCACATTTATTTGGACTGGCACACAGAGAACAATGCAGATGGAACAACACATCAGTATATCAAGTTTATTCAGACTAAAATGTGTCCAAAGGTGTGGTGAGTTAATATGTTTAAAAATGTAAACTTCAATTTTGACATTTGTGGATTGATTTGATTAATACTGATGGTTATTTATGGTTTTTGATGTAATTTTATTGGGTTGGGTGTAGCGGTGTAAACTGTTGTATTTACAGTATGGAGTGTAAGTGTAAATATTTGCTTATTATATTGTATAGTGCAATAAGAACCCCAGAAATAATAGTTTTTGTCAATGCAAGGCTACCTATAATCAGGAATATCAGAATTATTTTGGCCTCTAACATTGATCAGGACTGTCAAGTATTGCAGAATTGTCAGGTTCAAGCTTTCATGCGTAACTGAAACTTGAATGAAGACTGAACAGAGACGGATAACTTTCAGGTTTTGCTGCAGTACCTGTCCTTCAAGCAGAAACCTGGCAAACAGTTTATAACGCTCAATGTCGTCTGGATATTCCATCTCCACTGCTGGCAGCTGCCAACCTACACGGACTGCAGGACAAACACAACACTTACACAAATGTAGGCAGATATACCTTTTTAGCACAAACAGAGCCAGCTGTAGAAAACTTACAGAAGGTGCTTGAGCGGTGACATCTGATGGTGCCGGTGGACGAACAGAGCCACGGTGAGGGCGACTCCAGAGGGGAGCCGAAATGACAATACTGAGGCAGAAGTTCAGGGATCCAATCTGCTTCTATTGCTGACACACCTGACGGAGACAGAAATGAAGGCATTTCACCAGGTGAGACAACCAGCCTGCAAATTTAGACTTTTCAATTCATACAATACAAGAGGTACTTTGTTGTCCCGAAATATGACAGTTTAGAAATTTGGCTTGTCGACAAAATTTACAGGGGATACACAATAAGAAAAAAAGATAAATACATAACATCCGCACACGCAGTCACTTGAAAAAAATGTGTGCATTATAAAAGCCACACCTGCAAAAAGAGATAACTGAGTTATGATTGGCTGATGGAAATCGATTCCCGGTTTTCACAAAGCTCATTTACCTCTCATGTACATCTTGGTGGTCTCCATGATCTCCTGGTAGACAATGAAGTCCGGCAGCGTTTTGAACAGCGCGGAGGTGGGATGAATGTACACCGGGTCGTCCAGAAGAGGCGTCTATGAACAAAAACAGATAAAGGTCAAGGAGAGCGATAGTAGAGCCTCTTTAATCACAATTACAGTGTTCAGACCAACTTGCCTTGTATCCATTCTTCCATTTTGGGTCCAGTATATCTTCTGCCTGTACACGCCTTGCAAGATGGTCTCCCAGTCCGGCCAGAACAATCTGCCGCAAGCAAACCACCTGGTGCTCTGTCGGTGGAGTCATCTTGGGATTCACAAATACTCCCACCTCTGGACACACTGCATTTACTGGGATGAGAGAAGGCGAATTATTTCCTGTTTTGTTTCTGCAGCACATTATGTGTTGGGTTTTCTGTGTGTGTTTGTGTACCTGCGTTGGTAAGTTGTCCTCTGAGCCTCCTGATCTCCACCATGGCTTTATACCTCAGGCCGTTCTCCTCACAAAACTTAGGAGTACAACCAGCAAATTCACAAGCACCAACAGCACCTGTTGTCAAATGTGTACAGAAATATAATATAAGCCCATTAATGTGTAAATTAATGTGTATTCTGTACAATAAAAACTGCTTTTGTCTATGTTATGCATTTTTTCTATATCTTTCAAAAATTCCACCTTTTACTCATTACATTTTTCACTGACACATCTTGTCACAAAACGTGGTTGTAGAATTTTATGGCACCATAACCGGTCGTGGCGATGGCTGCTCACCAAGAGCCAGAGTCAGAGGTTTCTGCCTGTTAAAAAGGAAGTTTTGCCTTGCTGCTGTCGCACCAAATGCATGGTGCTTGGGGGGAAATGTTGGGTCTTTGTAAATTATAGTGTGTTTTAGACCTACTTTATCTGTTAAGTTTCCTAAGTAACGTCTGTTATGATTTGACACATTAAATAAAATGAATTAACCCCTCCTCAACCAAGTCTCAATTAGATCCCTCAAATCAAATGTCTTCTGATGTTAAAGGTCCAATATGTAATATATTTACTGTAATAAATCCCAAAATGACCCCAATGCGTCATCAGATATTAAGGAAACATGTTAAGCTGAAATACTATCTTTTCTGACAACAATGCTAATATCAGTATTTTCTCCTTTTGAAATTTCCGTTCCGTGACAGAATTTCTGTTTGTGTTTTGGTCTGTGTGTTGTTATCAACTGCCCAGTTTGACAGCCAGGCCGGGTTGCCAGATATACCTGTAAAAATGTAAACCCAGCACGCTACAGCTGTAACATTAGTACAGCCATGAAAGCAGCAAACAAACGAACGGGATCAACAGAGATAGATTATACCCGACATTAAAAAACAGCACGTTTCTAACAGTTGCTTGACCAGAGATGTTACAAACCACGGGTAAATATTGGAGAGGTATTTGAAAGATGGAAACAAGCTTAGAGCCCAAAAGGACGCCGAGTTGGCTAATTTCCTCCTGAACAGGTAAGCATTAGCTTCAGGCTAATTTATCACAGCTACTAGGGACGGGCACTTTGTGTCATTTCAACATTTGTGTAGCTACTTCCATTGAATTATATAGCTAGAGTAGCCACGTTGGTTACTCGCAAAAACAATTGAGACACAGCCAGTAAAATGATCCCGACTGGTCCTGGCTAACGCCACCATGCTAACCCTGCTAACGTTACCGGAGGACCAGGCAGGCGGACCACGGCTGTTTACACCGTATAGCCTGTTCAGCGGCCGTAGCCGACAACGGTGAGTTATTTGAAGCCTGTAAGGCTGTAAGTCGGAAAGAGATGAACTTGAGTTTGCAGTGTGTTTAGCGATTGTTGCCGTAATTCTAAGGCCAATAAAATGTGTATTTCAGTCGGGTGGAAAAGGAGTGCAAGGCAGTGGTATTTTTAGCGTACCGTATTATACATACACAAATTTTTCCTATCATAATTCTAAGCCGAGGAAGTGTGTCTGTCTGGCGTGTGGAGAGGGCGGCGAGTTTCGTTGTATTTTTAGCGGTTCCTACTGTAATTCTAAGCCGAAAAAGTGTGTATGTCAGTTGGGTACAGAGCTCTGCGTGAGCACGGGCTTTTATGACTGTCAATATAGCCAGCATCTAACGTTAGCTACTCTGCTGTGCTGTGGAGTAATGTCTGGCTGTGTGAGACAAGCGTCTAGCAACATTGTTGGATGCTGCGGTCTCAGCCTGGCAACCTCCGTGAGCTTCGAGTCTGGGGAGGAGGGGCGGGGGAGACGATTCTCTCCAGTATTTTGAATTTGTACTGCAGTAACTATTTTAAATACTAGCTGTTAGTATTACATATTGCACCTTTAAATCTCACCCTGAAAGAAAATGCTGTTCTTTTTAAGACATGTTTTGGGGATTTTATAAATGTCAACAGTCAAACTGTCCAGTATAGAACCTTAACAAAACGTGAGTTTACCCAGCATGACCATGAGGTCCCCCAGCAGGAGTGATGCTCCTTGCCCAGCCCACAACCTCCTCATTTGGGTCAGCCGAGCTCGTCGCTGGGTGAGTTTGGAGCTCTCATCTTCACTACGCGCAGGTCTAAGGAAACACAAAAAGGAAGTATGCAGCATGAGAAGCCAACATCTGTGTCAGTTAGTCTACAAGCAAGACCCTGGAAGCCCCTATTCCAGTTAACATGTTCTATAAAAAACTGATTTATAAACAGATATTAGGGTAAATGGAAAATGGACCACTGAAAGCACTCTACACTACAGGCACCTTCTCCCCATTCAGATTCATACACTGGTGGCCAAGGCTACCATACGAGGTGCCACCTGCTCATCAGATAAACATTCACGCACATTCACACACTGACGGCACAGCCAACGGGAGCAATTTGGGGTTCAGTATCTTGCCCAAAGACACCACCATCCTTCCGATTGGTAGACGACCGCTACCAATCGGTGTGCCACAGACGCTCCATAACAGTAAACGTGTGCCCTTACCTGTCAAGGTCTTCGAAGATCTCCCGAACTGTCATGGCTGCTACCACAGCAATGACGTAAGGCAGGCAGTCCTGCTGCCTACCAAGAGCTAACATTTTAGCATAACGCGGAGCCACAGGGAAAGAAGCCATTGCTCTGCCCAGGGGAGTGATGGGACAGCTCAGCCTCGCTTGCTCCATCTCTTTTACCCTTATTAAAAATGAAATAAATAAACCGTTCACGACAAATGATATGACTAATAATTAGCTCAATGTCCACGTAAAAGGGAAGAAAATCTTAGTGAGTGCTATTGACTAACTGAATATGCTCTCAAATAACTTTATATTAAAATAACCCCTTTTTTCATTGATGTCACTTTAATTTTTAAGACTTCCTTGTAAAAATCTGAGTGTAAGCAGAAACAAATATCCCTCAACATCACCAAAAACTGTTCTAATAAATAGTTTTATTGGTCAAGGCAGGTAAAGACAGGGACACCCATCGATAGGCAGTTACCTTCCGGTGCGAGGCGGCTCTTTCAGAGCTCCCAACGAGACTAATAACTGCTCTGCTGCAACAAGAGCCTCGGCAGAGGGAGACGTGGGAAAGGGGAAATTGACCACCTGCACAAATAGAAAATATGAAGAGTTTATTTTTTTGGAGGGACGCAGGATTTCACTCGGAAGCCTGCTGGTAAGTTTGAGTTGTTGACTTTTTACTGACCTTATCTATGTTGAGGTCCTTCATCTGTAAAACCAGGTCTTCCACAGGCCGGCGAGTGATCTCTGCCTCTGAGAACAAACTGAAGTCTCCAAATACTGCAGACGAGTACAACCTGCAGAAACATCATACACACATTTGTGAAGCCTCAAGTACAGAAAACATCCATATTATGACACATCACAGTTTAAAAGTCCTGACCTATAGCAGTGTCCCGGCTCTGTTCGTCCCGCTCTACCTGCCCTCTGATTGGCTGAGGCCTGTGAAGTCCATGTGACCCTGAAGGACGACACTCCGGTTACTCTGTCGTAGAAACGTTTCTTTACTCGACCGCAGTCGACGACGTACTTGATGCCGGGGATGGTCAGAGACGTCTCGGCCACGTTGGTGGCAACCACACACGCACGGGTTCCAGGTGGAGATGGCCTGAACACCTGCAGCCATGAGACACCAACACATACAGGATATCATAGTAAAAGTTATATTACTGTATTGTGCTGCATTATATGGACTCAAACTCAGCTATCGTCTAAATAAATCGTCTGATAAATCTTAAATATATTATGTAATAAAATGAACCCACATCCACACCATGGCCACCTTTTCAAGACATTCCCTTTTTCTAGCCCAGCTGCTAAATATTTAGCTAGCTAGCTTATTTTTTAGCAGTTTTGTACTGACATAAGATATATATATATATATCTCACCTTAGCCTGCTGCTCTGGTGCCAACAGAGAGTACAGAGGGAGAACATAGAGAGGAATAGAGGGGTCAGCCTTCTCCTCTGCAGAAACAAAACAGGGCAGAATTAGTAAAAGCACTTATCTGAAATACATTCAACTTGATTTAAAAGAATTATTTTATTTATTTATTTCATTTATTATTCATTTGGAGTAGCTTGCCTATACTGGCGGGATCGTCTCCAATATCCAGGTCGGAACCTTCATCCTCCTCGTCTCCGATTCCCGCCTCTCTGTCCTCGTCCCCTTCATCCACCGGGAGGGCGGAGTAGTTATCCAGGTCGATTCGGGGCAGAGACTGGAGACAGAGATAACGCTTTTAAAATATGAACACAAGAAATATCTGCTGAGGTTGGAGTTGGCTTTCATCGTATCTCAAAAACACACACAGAAAAAGGCTTTTTTAAGTTACAGAAGCTTTTAAGGGCATTTTACTAAAAGTGGACTTACGACAGTCTTCTTCTGTTTGGCCTTCTTAAACTTCCTCATCGTCTCTGAGGTCTCTTCGTCCTTGTCTTCACCTGAACACAAAACATGTAAATATATAAACACAGAGATGTGCCAAAATGTGAGGGGGGAAAACATGTGTGTGTGAGACTCACCAGTGGTTGTGTTACCCTTTCTGTAGGGGAAAGCTTTTCTCAGTTTTCGACACAGATTGTGAACCTCTGCCTGACCGGTCAGAAACACCAGGATACCACCTGAAGGACAGAGGCGAGGCATCAGGTCGGTGGTGGGTGGGTGTGGGTGTGTGTGTGTGAGAAAGTTAAACTCCATCAACTGCGGTTTGTCCTGCTTGCTTACTTACTACAAATTACTCTGTATGAATATTCAGTTCACATTTGAAAAAACTACACCGTTAAATATTAATGAACAATGTGCAATTCTTCATGCATTCCACCACAATAGCTCAACAAATGCAAAAAAGGTCTCCTTGAATCTATTTCCCCCACATTTTCCTAAATTAATAAAAGTCCATCTTTTAGGTCATGTAATAGCCTAAACTGACCATAAAAAGTTGTGTGGAGTTGTTATCATCTATGATTTCAACCCTATAGGTTAGTTTTGTAGTAAACAAATCTTAATACTTAAAAGTACAAAATTTGAGAAATGGGTTGTGTGAATGTGCACCTGGAGGCAGCATCCGGTGGATCTTGCAGATTTTGTGGAAAACTTCTCCAATGTAATCCTCCATCGGGGTGCGTTTGTTGAAATGTATAGTGACTGGGAACTGGCGAGCGTCCACTTTGATGACGGGCGGTGGCGTCCGAAAAAGCTTTGTGTTGTCTGTGAAGTCCTCCACTCGCAGAGTAGCCGACATGACCAGCAGCTTCATTGGCATACCTTTCTGCAGAGACGTGAAGAGTGGGAGCATGGTAATGAAAAAAGAGATTAGATAATATCATGCTTGTGCTCTGTAATTCAGGATTTAAAAAAACAAAGTTTTCACACCAAAAACAATAAGAGCAGTCTCTTACCTTGTTTCTGAGCGGGACGATACGAGATAACAGTCCAATGAGGATGTCTGTGTACACACTCCTTTCATGCGCCTCATCTATGATTATCACACTGTATCTCTGGAGCAGGAAGTCCTACGAGACAAGACAGAGGCACTGAATAAATTGCAGAAACATTAAGGTTAATTAAATTAAAAAAAAAATTTTCCATTACTCATATATACTGAAAACACTTCTACGAAAACAACCTCATGGTGATTTTTTCAGAAGACTTTTCAGATTTTAAATCCTTTTCTCACCATCTTCATATGAGGGTGTTTAATCTCTCACATCATCCTTCAAAAGATTAAAGATGACTATCAATATGGTAGTACTACTATATGAGCAGGATTTGTTTTTGTCAAACATTATTTATTAGTGAGCAACAATACGAGCACTCATAGCAACCTTAAAAAAATGTTTCAGGTTAAACCCACTGAGCTGAAATTGAGAAAGTCGATGCAAATCATTTACTTTTTTGAAAGATCTGGTTCCTCTTCCATAGACACACTAAACATAAAACGTTATCACACATTCAACTCTCTCCCTGTTGATATCTGTCTGTCTCTCAGTAGTCACGAAGGAAAGCAGTAGTGAACTGGATGTTTCTCCACTGCCTAGCTCCATGGTAAAAATGAAATCAGAAATACCAGTAGGCCAAAGTCTGTCATGTTTATTATGAGTTATTAAATGACTCAATTGAGAGTACGAATTATACCTTCTGAATCTCCTTCAGTAGAACACCATCTGTCATGAACTTGATCTTAGTATCGCTGGTCATGTTCCCTTCGTATCGAATCTGGTATGACACCACCCTAAACGCAGACACACAAACATGTACAATATAGTTTACAAAATGTTATCAGCAAAATGTTATCAGCATAATTTCCCTTCCCAAGCTTGTCACAAGGAGGTTTCAAAAACAAAGTAGTCTTTATACTCTGTTTTTAATGTGAAATTCTTTGAATGTTACCGTGTGGACAGGTTCATCTCTTTGGCCACTCTGTGGGACATGCTGACAGCTGCCACTCTTCTTGGCTCTGTGATTCCTATTATTTCACTGCCACTGAAGGAAATCAGAATGAAGAAGACAACAGTAGCCACATGATATCATTTATGAATGCACATCCACATGTAAGCCACTTTTCTAGGTAAATATCAGCACTATAAGGAGGATGACCTACCTGGCATAGCCGGCTTCATACAGGAACTGAGGCACTTGAGTGGTCTTTCCACTTCCTGTCTCACCACAGATTACGACACAGGGATTTTCTCTCACAGCCTCCATGATGACCTGCTCCTCTGCTAGCACGGGCAGCTTCAGACGAGCCTCCTGCAGCAACAGATTGAAATACGCTTAAAGCAAGCTCACAAAAAACACATCTGTCTGAATGGAACACCTGTAGTTTTCACACACCTGTATTTCTGGTGATCTGTCAACAGGAATGAAGACAGCCGGCTGTGACGGTGTCTTGTTTTCGACTTTCTCCTGATCTGAAATCTTCTCATTCTGTCCGTTTTGTTCCTTTTTGTGTTGTTCTGTTTTCACCTCCTGTTTGTCCTCCTTCTCTGTGGTCTCATCAACTTCTTCTTGATCCTCCTCCTCCTCATCAGAAGAGGTGTCCAGATCACTGCTTTCTTCTGCCTTTTGTTCCTCTTCTTCATCCTCCTCCTCCTCTTTCCATTTTCTTTTTCTGTTCGCTCCACTGACACTGCTGATCTTTGCTCCTGAGTCTCCATCTGTTAATTCCTCTGGTAAACTAAAAATAACCCAAACATATTAAGACCACTGACTCCACCTTCTCTTCCAATGAGAAATATATACCTGTATATGAGCACTTACTGTTTGGTCTGATAAAGTTTTTCTCCTGTTCCCAGTTTGGACGTGGTGTACAGCAGCTTCAGCTCAGAGTCTGGAAGCTGCACCTCAGCTAGTTTGGTCAGGATGTCTGCTCTCTGGACGGGACAGACAGCAGGACAGGTGAGTGGGTTACTAAATGTTTAACAATTTATATCCAGTATACCTGATGATCCTACGCGGGAAGAGTTACTGTGAATAACTAAGTAGGAATAATTTGGTTCAATCTTGTGTCTAGGGCTAGGTGTCATATAATAAAACTTCAGTTTTAGCGCCAATAATAACATTTCAATTTCAGTACTGATACCAAATCAACTACTTTTTTTTGTCGATGTCTTCTTTTTTCTCTCTCCCTCATTTACTGTCATCGCTCTACTGTCTGTAATAAAATCATAAAAATGCCCCAAAAGATCTTATGTCAACATGTCATAAAAAACATGTTTCTTAATAAACCTTTTTTTTCATTTAACAAAAGAAACCAACGTTAAATGATGTATTATCACAAGCAGCTGCACAAAACATTCTAAATAAAGTGTTTAAAAGTGTTTTTACATTTTCATGTAAATCAGGAACTATCTGATTAAAGTCTGTGTAGCATTTAGCAGATTTCAAAATACGTGGCATTTTAGGCATCACTATTTTACCATTAAATCCAATTATATGTATATTTAATAATGCTCAAGACTACGGCTTTAACTAACCATTTTTGATTTTCAATTAATCTTTCAGCTGTTTTTGATAAAAGAACTTGGCCTTTGTAATCATAAAGTCTATAACATCTTAGAAAAGGTTAAAATTGCACTGTATCTGTGTCCCATTCTCATTAGGGGCTGAGCCCCCCTAAAGGTCTGATCCTAGAATCGCCCCAGCTGGATAAACAGATTGTTTTCTCCTGTGTGAACCTGCATCACACTGTGTCTCACCTGAGCTTTCTTTTCTTTGCGCTCTAGGACCTTCTGCAGCTCCTTCCTCTGCTTCTTGGTGAGGGGCTTTTTGGTGGAGACAGGTGTCACCGAGGCTTTCTTCTTCTTGGCTTTGTTTGCTGGGAGGACCAAAGCGTTGCTCTGGTCTACACCTTTCAGCCTGGCCCCATCTGATGAAAACAAGTGTTACAACCCCAACAGACAAGACATTTAAGAGGCAATACAGACCAAATCATTTCACCAGTTTATGGAACCCATTTCTTACCTTCAAGTTCCACAACAATGTTTGTCTTCTCTTCCTCTGCTGGTTGTTGGGTGTCACTTTGCTGTCTTCCCTTCCAGTTGTGTTTCTTCCTTTGTTTTCCCATTTTGAACTGAGGTCTGGAAATTAATAAATAACAAACAATATATTCAGAACCACCATCTGATAACTTGTAACGACATCACGAAACAGTAAACGTAACAAGAGCTATCTAGCTAACTGTAGATTAACCACTACGGTAAAAAACCCCAAAAAAACGTAATTTACACAACCAACTTCATCTTTATGAATATTATAAAATACAAACCTTGTATTTTAATTGGTTTAAGAACGACACGTGAGATTTAAACACTTAAAGTTGCAAAATACAGCCCTGCACAAACCTCACGTGTAAACATACAAGGGCCCATCAGTTAAAACTGTCCGGCGCTGAACGTTGTCTCCGCAGAAAGGTTCCGCTACAAAGACGCATGCGAAAACACATTCCCCTACCAACTAGTATTTGGTGTTTTATACACGTTGTGTTTTTTGTTGATAATGATTTATAAACAAATGTGTTTTGTAAGCCGTTGAAAAGAACAATATACCCGATAAAGTGTGTCTGTTTAAATAAATCATTAAAGTTGGACTGAAATATAAACTCATAAAAAAGTGCATAGTATCATTTTTCATTACATTTATTTTTTAATTTCATCCATAGGCCTAATGCAAGAATTTAAATAATGTTTTAAAAAAAAGCACAACCTTGCCATCCAATGTGAGTACATTTTAATTTCATCTGTAACATTTAGTTTGTGTTTATATAAGATCAGAATACAGTTCCAATTTTTTTCTTCTGATTAACAAATTTTACTTTTTATAAATAGAAAAGGCAAATGACTACATCTGAAATAAACTCCTCGGTGCATCGGCCGCGGGTTCGACTCCGAGCTGCGGCCCTTCGCTGCATGTCATTCCCCCTCTCTCTCCCATTTCATGTCCTCAGCTGTCCTATAGATAAAGGCCTAAAATGCCCAAAAATAATCTTTAAAAAATAATAATAATATGATGCTATTAGAAAACATACAATTGACAGATATCACACACACACACACACACACACACACACACACACACACGCATAAAAACACCCTATTAAATCAATCAATAAAAATGTATTTATATAGCACTTTACAGCAACCAGCAGGTATCCAAAGTGCTTAACATCAGAAACCAAGAAAAAAACAACATATCAATTACAATTACAAATTACAATTACAAATAAAGCATGTCAAGGTGCTAAAACATTTTTTTATTTATTAGTTTTCAACCACATGAGCCTTTAAAAATAGAAAATGTAATTTGATACTTCAACCACATGGCAGAAAGGATCTGTGTTGTCAAACCTTACATAGACATTTGATGTTTCTTCATGTGATCATTATCATCATGTCCATAAAAAGAAGTTATTATGAGCAAGTGTAATGAGTACAAATGTGCAGTGCAGGCCAACCAATTTGCAATATTATCAACTGATGTGAAAAATAGATAAATCTGTATGAACGTATGGCTGATAAGTAACAAAGTGATGTGTTCATAGAAGTTTACAGAGTTTTACACAACACAGCACTGGCAAGTTCATTTTTAATAGCTCAGTACATATTTTAGGTCACAATTGTTTAATAACCACATTGAAAGGATTCTTATTAAAACTGTCAATGTTATTCAAATTAATATCATCCAGTATATTGTTACTGGAAATTTTACTCTCAAATAACTACAATGGCATCAGCCTCAAAAATATCGGACAGGCTCTAGTGCATGTTACGTTTAATCTATCTTTTCATTTAGTTTAATCTACGGTGTTAAACAGATGGCTGACAAATTAAAGGAACAACCAACATAAACTGTCTTAGTGAGGTGTTGGCCATCACAAATCTCCCATAGGTGCTCAGTTTGTACCATTTCATACATTGTTATTTACATACTTCTCAAACCTTTCCACTGGTTCCCTGTTTGTAAGCATCTGCATTTATCCTCTCTACTCATTTATTCAGGGGTTTCCTTTCATTTGTCACCTGATTGTGCATAAAAATGAACTTTTATGGTATAGTCTGAAACATAAAAGCATGTGAGAGACATTTTCTCTCCAATGTGCAAATAACAGCTCTTCTTTTTCTTCTTTCGTATCTAAAAATGACAAATCATTACAGCTCCATCTCAGATGCTGCTGTCCTTCAAAGGAGCATACTCATTCTCCCTCAGACTCTCCCCTGCTGTGAGGCTCTCCTCCGTGGTTCTCCTTGCCTCTTTAGACAGCCTCTCGAACCTCCTCAGGAATACGATGAGAGCCACCAACAGAGCCGCCTGCACCACAACAAACACAAACAGACACACCTGCGAGGCCAGAGCCAAGTCACAGTACCAGTAATGGCAGGTATCCAGGACCTCCTTCTCTGTTAAATACACTACCAGCCGCCCACTCAGGCCAGGAGGGAAGCTGCAGTTGACGCCCAGGTGTGATGTGAGGGTGGCAGGCTGACGCAGTAGCCAGGCTCGCAGGTAGAGGATGCCACAGTCACAATCCCAGGGGTTACCATGAAGGGAGACAGAGCGGAGGGAAGTCAAGTCATCCAGGAGCCCATTGGGGAGGCTCGTCAGCCGGTTGTTGTGGAGAAGGAGGGAGGTGGTTCCTGCAGGGAAACTGGTGGGCAGCAAGGAGGAGGTGAGAGACTTGCTGCTGCAGTCCACCTGACTGCCATGACAGGAGCAAAGGTGGGGGCACGCTGATGACCTCTGAGCTCCAAACAAGGGGAGCAGACACAGGAACAGAAGCACCTTCATGGTTACCAATCACTGACTTGAGAGAAGAGGAGAGGAGAGGAGAGGAGAGGAGAGGAGAGGAGAGGAGAGGAGAGGAGAGGAGAGGAGAACCATGAATTATATATTTTCAAGAGCTGTTTGGATTTAAAATTATCAGAAAATAAAAATGAATGCAATCCATGCTGCAGTAATTAGCATCTTTATGCAACTTAAGTTTTTAATTTTATGCACTTTGAAGTGTTGTTGGAGTGTGCACTTTGTGTACTTTGTATATGATACCGAACACATAGCCAACATGTTACAATTTACTAATGTACCACATACAAAACATAGTATTAACATGATATTATGTGTTCATATAACTAAGAAGAAAATACATTTAGTACATTTTACAATGTTTTGTTATCCAGTGCACTGACATCAAAAAACTCTTCTCCTTTCCATCATGTCTGCTAGTTTGATACTATTTTAAAATAATAAAACAAGTTTGAAATGTATCCTTTACAAGTTTCTTTTGTGCTTTTAAAAACTAAGTACTTCTGCCAAACTGAACACACCAACTTGATAGCTTTGTAATTGCTTTGATATTTTGAGAGCAAGAAACTTAACAATGAGTCAGGAATCAATGTCTAAATGTCAATAATGTAAAAGAGAGCTACAGAACAAAAAAGTCTATTAAGGTCTGAGGAGAGTCATTTACCTTCAGTGCTGCGTGTCTTTAGGAGAAGACGTGCGTTTCTCTTCTCTGAGAGGCCGAGTGTGTGTGTTACTACCAGCTGGCCCTCACTGATAAAGACGACTTACAAATATGACACACACACGCACACACACAAGCACAGATATCTAACAGGACATGAAGTATCTCAGTAACTCATTATCTTAGGGATTCTTCACTTCTAATAAATCTACTGTAGGAAGTTATCAGGAAAGAATTGTTTATTAACTAAAAGTAAAATAAAGACAGTGTTCAATTATTACACTTACAAAATATATATAATTTTTAATTAATTGCTAGTTTACTCTACCACAATTCAGAGGCAAACATTTTACTTTTTACTCCACTACATTTATTTGATAACTTTAGTTTAGTTTAACATATTCAGATTAATAATATACAATTAATAAATAAATGATGAGGTAATACAATAGAATAATATAAGTTTATTGATCCCAGAGGGGGAATTCACAAGCTACCCAGCAGTATATAAAGTACTTAAAGTTAGCCCCACATTTACTTGCTGTAACATTAGGGATGTAGTGATGCATCAGTTAGTATAATCCAGTGATACAATGTATATTAGATACATTTGGAAATAGCCCATCTTGCATAATGAGTACTTTGCCTTTTAGTTTTTTAAGTATATTTTGACGGTTTTGATGCTTTTGTACTTTTACTTAAGTAAGATTTTGAATGCAGGACTTTTACTTGTACAGTAACAGAGTATTTCTACACTGTGGTATTACTAATTTTACTAAGTAAAAGATGTGAGTGCTCATTCCACCACTGAATGTTACATATAAAACAAACATGGACGTGTCAAAGTCCTCATAAAGAAAATACAGACATTTCTATCATTCATACTAATGTTATGACGGCTTGTGTCTGCTCTGACTGGCAGTGAGAAGACACTGTGTGCAGTGCAGAGGAAGAATGGCTGCAGGAGATAAACATGAATCAGCAGATAATGTTTTCCTGCAGCAGCTCCAGCTCTAAACGCTGCCGTTGAGAGTGACAGTCGGAAGTGACGGAGGAAGTCAAAGCTGCGCTCACTGGACCTTAATGTAGGCCATAGATATATATACTGACAGTATATCTATGAATGCAGGCTACAACTCTGTAATATTCAGAGAAATGATGCAGAGCGACGAGAAACAAGAGTTTATTTGTCACACTTTTATAAATGGGGCACAGGCTGAGCTCAGCTTTCAGGCAAAATATGTATGTTCCTCAGCGCACACACACACACACACACACACACACACACACACACACACACACACACACACACACACACACACACACACACACACACACACACACACACACACACACACACACACACACACACACACACACACACACACACACACACACACACACTCACTTCCATAGAGACATTTAAAACAGAAGCATAGACACAGTATCCGCTCCTCATTATTGATCTATTTTTACCGCAGCAGCAACAAAACATGCTGTAGGTCATGATGCATTTAATACAAGCAGAGGGCATCGGCTATAAAGCAGTAAAAATAGGCCCACAGCATTTAGCGTATATGAGTAATGGCAGCATGCCTGCACATGCACCCTGCACTGCACCGACCCTTGCATTATGTCAAAGGATCGCCATTCACAGTTAGCCACTGGCAATAAGTGCATTTTCAGCTCAGCCAGCACATATAAAATTGCTGGGAGAGAATATTTTGACTTGCCATGTGAAAAAAATTTCACATGAAGGTATTTATGAGGATCAGAGAGCAAATTAATAAGAGCAAAAGTTGGATTAAAAAAGTAATCTCACTGTGGATAAAATTGAGTTTTATGGACGGATACATGGAGGAAATGTCATAAAATACAAACACTCACGCACTCAAACTCACAAACACATAATAAAAAACAATATCCATCAAATCTTAACATTTCCAACAAACTAAATTTCTTTACAAAACATCTTGTACACATCATACCCTGACAAAATATCCAAAAAGTTTAGCATTGCATTTATAAATTAGACACACTGAGTAGTAGTTTAAATTACGCATTTATATTATATATGTTAAGACTGATAAACCACAGCGAGGGGCTCAAATTGGGCAAACGGATAGTTTCAGAGACAAAAAAAATGCTCTGACAAACAACCGTTCAGGCAGACAAACTATACAAAGCACCAAACTGAGAATAAATGTACAGCCAGAGTTGCCACAAACACGTGATATCCATGTTCAATGTCTGAAGGTCTCACGGTCGGTCAGAGAAGAAACAGCAGGTGGCGCTGCAGCCCAGCTCTGCTCCGGGAGACTAGTCTTTGTCGTGCATCTGCTGCTGCATCTTATTCAGCATCTCCTGCATCCTCTTCAGCTGCAGACAGAGAGGATGTTTGGTTAAACTCATAAATAAATCCTGAATCTAATGCCAGTGTGTGTTTAATTCTACAATAGATTACAGATCATACAGACTGGCTTAAAAATAATAATCACTGCTGTGGATTTAAATATATGGCAGGGACACATATTGTGGGGCTGACCAATAATTCAGAAATACTGGCACTAAATACATAATTTCAGTCAGGATTTTATTGATGAAAGGTTGGATTTTAGTCCCAAATTATACATATTAAGTAACTCCAAAGACGTAGCAGAATCTGTTGTTTCAGACTGGATTCACAATGGTATACTAATAGGTAGAGAAAAGAACAATATACTTTGAAATGGAGAAACAATTTGATATATATCAATATATAGTAGTATTGTGTGTATGTGAACTGTAAAAACACACGTATTAAGTTACTCCAAAGACGTAGATGTTGATGTTGTTGACATTGTGTAATTGTTTTGAGTTGTTCAGGTTAATGACTGACGGGGCGTATTTCTGTCATTGTTTTTTTTTTTTTTTTAACATTGAACACTACTTTGATAATAGTTGTATGTGAATTGACAAGTATTTGCCATGCCAGGCTGTTCATTGTTATGTTCTTACTGGTATTGCAACATATTTGTAGTTTTAGCCACACTAATCAGTTCTGTACGCCCTGCTACGTCCTGCTACGCCCTGCTACGCCCTGCTACGCCCTGCTGTGCCCTGCTACGCCCTGAACTGCTTCCACTATTATTTCTCATAGTTCCATTATCTTTATTGTTACTATAATTGCCACTGTTCATCACACCCCCAACTGGCACCGGCAGATGTCTCCCCACCTGGGTCTGTCCGAGGTTTGTGCCTATAAGGAAGTTTTTCCTCACCACTGTTGCACCAAATGCTTGCTCTTGGGGGAATTACTGGAATTGTTGGGTCTTTGTAAATGATAGAGTTTGGTCTAGACCTACTCTATCTGTAAAGTGTCTTGAGATAACTCTTATGATTTACTTATGCTGTGATTTAATACTATAAATAAAATTGAATTGAATTGTATATGTACATATCTGTAGCAGTGACAACAATATGTGAATATACAGTATAAAAGGATTTTTTTAGATATAATTATTTACGCATATTCATTTTAAATTTTTAGAAATGAATAATAATAGTAAAACACTATAAAATGAGTACCCACTCTCTTTTGAATAATTGAAGTAGCACTGAATAAATTACTTATTAGCGGTTCTAATGATAATGATAATGATGAGGTGATATGGCTTTAGAGAAAATAAGTTTAATGAACTTAAGTCATTAATTTCAAGTAACAGCCTTTTAGTCACATAACATGTTACTAGTTGGATCTTTAAATAGCTTTCAAGTTACATGAAATATTCCCTCAGACGGGAATGAGTTTCATGCAATCATTTCACAGTTAAGTTAGCGGCCATCTTGTACTGAGACAGGGAGATCATATTACCCCTCCAGTGAGACCTGTTACTCATCTGGGATACATTCATGAAAAATAGAACATCTTCAAACAGAAATCAAAACATACCTCTTCATCTTTCATTTTGATAAGTTTCTCAGTCTCCGCATCCGGGGTGGACAGCGGCAGGATGGGGATGGGACTCTCCATACGGTTGTCCTGAGCCAGTTTACTGGGGTGAAGAAGAAGAAGAAGAAGAAGAAGAAGAAGAAGAAGAAGAAGAAGAAGAAGAAGAAGAAGAAGAAGAAGAAGAAGAAGAAGAAGAAGAAGAAGAAGAAGTAGTAGTGAAGCAGACAAAACTGTACTGAAATCTGTAAACATCAGCAGTTATGAGATGTTTACAAAACATCCTCTCTCTCACGTCTCCACATACCTGGTCATCTCCTGTATGCACTGCGCTCTGTAGTTTTCGTAGTGGACGTCGCAGGTCACGTCTTTGAGGTCGTGCATGTGTGAACGAATCAGCATGTTCCTCAATTTCACGAAGTCACAGTGCGACTGGTTCTCCACTGAGAAAAGAAATACGTAAAATCAATTAATAATCTCTAAAACATTATGCAGGCTGATGACAGCTGCACAGAGAGTGAACATACAAACATACCTTCAACAATTCCCCAGGGGTACAGTCTCCCTCTCACTCTCTGCCCTCGAGCCTCCACCACTGTGTTACTGCCGATCACAGCGAACGGGGTGCACTCCTGCACACAGAGACATGAGGGTGGGTTTGCTTTTCTTACCCTGGTCTATACAGGGAGTACTGACTGAGCAAACTGCGCCCTGGTTCATATTCACAGTTATACACATTCACAAAAGCCTACTGAGCAGCTTCAGAGAGGCGTGACTGTAATTGTTGAGACACGTAAAAAAAACAGTTTGTTGTTTATTTTTCTTGCACATATTTTCCCAGCTGATCAGTGGATTCATGTCACAACATTAACAATGGCTCCGTTGCTGCAGTTACAATGCAAAGCAGCAGGCAATAATGTCACTTGTTACACCTGTTTGACAAGTCAAAATGTGTGATCTAGTCATGCAGATAGTTTTTGTTTTATTTGCCCACTGCCCAGGTTATGATGTATGTGTCTTGAGATTTCTCTTTGTTTGTAGTGTTTGTAGCACTAAAAAAAAACTAAAAAGCAGTCTTTTTTCCAAAACTTAGTCCACAGACCTCTCCTGAGAAAACTGTTTCTGGACAGATATGTTGCTGTTAGGTCTCTCAAATGGGACGTTTCAGTGCTTTAAGGACTGAAAACTAAACTTTATTCACTTCCACTGTAAGTGAAGATTAAGGCAGACCTCTCAAAACCTTGGCACATAAAACTTATCTGGACTGCTGGACGGCTGGAAATCCCACGAGGAGGTAAGTGAGGACTGGGCTGTAGCTTCCATTGAGAACAGTGAGGTTTTAGCCACCAGCAGAAGTGTGTTTAATCAACTGATTCCAGTATTTTTAGACTCAATATATTTATTTATAACTACTCTTTAGCCAACAAAATAAAGAAATGTACTATTTCCACAACAGAATTGTATTCCTGGTATTGAAATGATGACTTGATAACAGCATTTCATAATAAATGAAACTTATGACCACACAGCTGAACAAAGAACATCTAAAAAAAACATTTATTTTGGTGTCTTGTCAGTATTTTCAGAGAGAGGGTGTGTTCTCTTAATCCTGGTAAGGACCCTGAGTGAGAAAATATGTTTTCCTGCACCCCAGAGAAGTGAAAAGAGATACATCTGTGGCCAAAGTTACAGTGACTTCCACTTAACAGTGAACCAGCTAATTAACTGGACTCTGTCACAGATCTCTGACTGACTCACCTTCAGCTCTTTGTCAAGTTGTTTAAACTCTTCATCCTCATCTGAGTCACATTCGGGGAACTGGTACACTTTGATCCCAAACTTGTCTATTTCCTCTCGTATCTAAAGATACATCCGATTAATGGTTACAGTGAACAATATGTATACAGTAAAACATGCTGAATTCACTGTGGAGCTGCAGTCATGGGACTCACTCTGTCTTTGAGCTTTTTTATCTCGTTGGGCGTGAGGCAGTCGGCTTTCGCAATCAGAGGAATTATGTTCACTTTTTCATGCAGAGCCTTCATGAACTCAACATCCACCGGACGCAGCCTGTGGAGAGAAATCCAGAGTGAGAATGAGAGTGAAGTAAGAGTAAAGTCTTTCAATTTAAAACAGGTAGAAAATGTTTTTGAATTGTCATGATACATTATTCCACCTGGTCACTGACTTTAGACATTGTTGTGTGTGTGTGTGTGTGTGTGTGTGTGTGTGTGTGTGTGTGTGTGTGTGTGTGTGTGTGTGTGTGTGTGTGTGTGTGTGTGTGTGTGTGTGTGTGTGTGTGTGTGTGTGTGTGTGTGTGTGTGTGTGTGTGTGTGTGTGTGTGTGTGTGCATGTTTTTACCCGTGCCCAAATGGAGGGATGAAGTAAAGGCAGCAGTGGACTCGGTTGTCCTGAATGTTTTTCCTGTTTAGCCCGCTCTCATCCCTGAAGTATTGCTCAAACTGCTGATCTATGTAGTCTGTGATCGGCTTCCAGCTAGGACACATACACACACACACACACACACACACACACACACACACACACACACACACACACACACACACACACACACACACACACACACACACACACACACACACACACACACGCACACACCACAGACTATATTAACAGCTCCTCTAGGCATTGTGAATTCAAGCACGTCAGAGCAGCAGGTCTTTCAGCTCACCACTCGTTGTTGTTGACTGCGTCCCCGAACCCCGGCGTGTCGACGATGGTCAGCTTGAGCTTGACTCCTTTCTCCTCAATGTCTACAGTGTGTTTGATGATCTCCACAGTTTGGTTGATACGCTCTGCAAAGCACCGACACAGAGAAGGAGACGGGGAGAAAATGAGGTGAACCAGCTGAAACAGCCTGTCAGGGATAAAGTAGAACAAGATAGTGAATGGTGCAACATAAGTCCTGATGAAGTAATTGAGGGGTGTGCCCTCAGTGATAGTGACACAATTGATAGACATTATTAAACTTATTACAAAGCTGCTTTACAAATTCATCTGGCAGGATAAGAGTTTTGAACAAATCTCATGAAAAGACCAAAATCAAAAATGTTTGTCAATGCTACACTACAAATCTTTACCAAACAGGTAATGAATATATATCTTTTTTTTGGGGGGGGGGGACTATTTTCAGTGAGGAATTGATAGACATTTGGTGCTCTAGAGCCGGTTGCACCAGCTGGTCCTGAGTTGAAACTAGTTATAACATGTTTACACTTAACTAAATTAAAACGGGTTGCACCACACAAACTACCTCTTATGTAGAGATTAGGTGTCACTAAATATTTACACCCAGGAAGTGCCTGGTGGAACTGTTATGTAGCTAACTGAACTAACTGATAAAACCAATGTTATCTTGCTAACACATCTAATCTGTTATTATAATGTAAATGGGGAAAATTACATTTCCCACACAATATATTATAAAATAATTAGCTAGAAATGTCAGACTAAATAACTGAGTAGCTTTGGTTACATTGGATAATCGGATTTTTCCCCCACTCTAAACTGCATGAATATTACTACCTCTGAAACACACATAATTGGGTTGTATGCAAATATAAATAAAACAAAGTCATAGCTACATTCACAAAGGATTGGCCACAGATGTATCCTAGTAACAGGTTTACTAAAGGCCTTACTAACTGAAACATTTATGAAGTTGTACTGGTGCGGGTTGTCTGCAGATTAATTGCCAGTTAATCAATTAGAAAATGTACAAACTAAACTGGACTTCTTCAGTGCTGCTGCATGACAAAGTTAAATGTTAGATGAACGGTGGTCTGGTTTACTATAATACCAGAGCAGTGCATTCATTATGACTGGTGCAGAGAGATAATAAATAGCATAAAGACTCACCTTCAGCATTCAGTAACTTCCTGTCTTTGTAGAGGTCTGTGAGGAACAGGCTGTTGACCAGGGTGGATTTACCCATACCAGACTCTCCTGCACAGACAGACACAGACAGACAGACAGACGGACAGACAGACAGACAGACGGACAGACAGATGGACAGACAGACAGACAGACAGACAGACAGACAGACAGACAGACAGACAGACAGACAGACAGACAGACAGACGGACAGACGGACAGACAGACGGACAGACAGATGGACAGACAGATGGACAGACAGATGGACAGACGGACAGACAGATGGACAGACAGATGGACAGACGGACGGACAGACAGACAGACAGACAGACAGACAGACGGACAGACAGAAGGTCACAATGTTTACAATTTACAAATAAACTAAGAAGCTGATTTATTAGGTAAATTAGCTACGTGTACAAGTAGGTTTTCTGTCGTTAGAATCTTTGACTACAAACTGACCTGCCACCATCAGCGTGAAATCGAAGCCTTTCTTCACCGACTTCCTGTGGACCTGGTTGGGCAGAGTTGCAAAACCCACATACTGTTTCTCCTGGGACAGAAAAAGAAAAGACACAAAAAAAGAAGGTGGTCTTTAGTTTGAAGTCATGCTTTGAGGAAGAAAGTATCAAATCATAGTGCTGCAACTAATAATTTTTTTTATTATCAATGTATCTGAAAATCATTGTAGTGTCCTATACGTATAACCCTTAATTGTATAACATTGCACAATGCAATATTATAATATACAGTACATTATTCTGATATGGGCCATTCTGAATAATGAGTACTTTTACTTAAGGTAGTTTAAGTATTTTTTGCAGCTAATGCACTTTTACTTAAGTACAATTTTGAATGTAGGACTATAACTTGTAACTTGTAAGTATTTCTGAACTGTGGTATTGGTATTCTTTTACGTTTTACAGTAAAAGTTCAGAGTACTTCTTCCACCACTGCAATCTCCGGTTCTAGTTTCTGCTACTTTTGATGGTGTTTTCAGAAGTAGCAGAAACTAGAACCAGAGATTGTTTTACATTTCTGCTTGAAAAAATATTTAAACAATTAAGTCTGATCAAAAAAGTTACTAATACATTTCGACTAATTTAATAGTCGACTAATTGTTTCAGCTCTACAAAAAAACATCAAAAGTCAACAACTTAAAAATCATAAGAAAAGCAGACACCAAATAACTGTAAGAGTGCTTATATGTTTTCTAATGTGAAAACTAAATGTATCTATCAGTTCCTGTTGCAATAAAAATGACCTCACCAGACAGACAGAAATATAATACAATACAGAAAATCTAAACTGCATGGAAAAACATGTGCACAGCATTCCACTAGGAGCAGCTGAGAATAAACCAGCGTCTCAGATTTTCCACTAAAACTCTCCCATAAATGCATAAAGAGAGCCACAGGATACCAGTCGCTCACTGTGTCACACAGTAGCTCTCAGTCCTGCAGGTTTTCTCTGCTGCATCTGGCAGAACGTCATCTTTACCCGACAGTACGTGTTGACATGTGTAGATATAAATACGCACTCGAGGCCCGTCGAGAGCATTCACACACAGACAGAAGCTACATTCAACAGACCTGAAAAGCTCTTTTTTCACTCTGCAAACACAGAGCCAAACAAACAGTCAGAGCCCTTATAAGCTGTCATAACTTGTCATAGGCATTTCCGACAGCCCTCTCAGGGTGAGGATCGCATTTACAAAAACACACACAAAAAACACAGATGGTGCAATCAGTGCATGGCAGACACATTTGTCAGAAAGCCAGAGATTTGAGAATGAGAAAAGCTGTAAATAAATCAGTGAGTAATCATAAAAACACTTCACCTCAGCAGTAAATCTGTCACTGGAGGTATCACACATCTCCACAGAAAAGCAGAGATAACACCAACAGATGCTGGCAGTGAGTCCACAGATGATAGGGCTTCTTGTTTATGTATTTGTAAAGTAATCCTGAAATCTGTGTTCATTATTTTGAAATTTTCCTGATAATTTCCCACTCTTTTTTTCTATTTTACCCAAATAAATGCAACTATTTTACCTTCTGCCTGGCTGTTCTCACTCGTGGGCACAGCAGCCGTTCCACCAGTTTTTCTTGCAGCATGATGGCATCCATCCCAAACCACTCCAACACTGACGGACCAAAATAGCCACGGGTCTCAGAAAGTTGAAAAACAGCCCAGCAGGGAGCAGGGAAAAAAGCAAATGTGAAGCCTCGAGACCTTGATAAACTCGTCTCTCACCCTGTGTCCGTTCCAAAATTGTCTCTAACACACCTCTTTTCTGTTTGTGCTCTTTAAATATGTGCCTTTTGTTCCTCCTACTTTCCTTCTCCTGATTCCCTTTCTTTTCTTTCTATTTCTTTCTTTCCTCTGCCCTACAGCAGTCGACTCTCTCTGTTCAGACAGGTATGGAGGAATTCTCACTGAGAGGGAGGGAAACGGAGAGAGGGAGTAAGGAAGAGGTGGCAATTTAAGGGAGGAAACAAGGGAGGGATGGAAGAAGCGAACCTCTAAAAGAAACTCATTCATTCAGCCTGTATTCCCTCCCCCAGCTCTAAAACTTTACACTGAGAGAAATGACAACCAGCTCGCAAAGAAATGCAGAATGAGAAGAAACTGACAGAAAGTTTAGATGCAAAAAATAACTTGTTTGAACTTGACTGTGACAAAAGCAGCAGAACAAACAACAGATAAAGACACAAACGCAGCAAGTAAAGGCCTGTAGAGTGAGCATATCAGATTAACAAGTAAACTGTCAGTCAATGTGTACTCAGATACTTTTTGTAGTAAAAGTACCAATAAAACAAGTGAGTACAGAATTATTGACAGCAAAATGTACTTAACAAAAGTAAAAACTAAAGTCTTGTTCTGCAAACAAATGGCCCCTGTGAGCGATATCTTATATAAAGTAAGGATGTTTAATTCTTCCTAACATAGGGGAGGAATGATAAAAAAAAACAATGTTCTTTTCTTTACCTAATTAGCATACATTTTGTATTCATTGTTTATTTTAGGTCTAATATTTATCTGAAAATCCACACACCACAGCCTAAAACTGCTTTTTGTGTTTGTTTCTTAGGCATGCATTTGATTAAAAGTAATAGTTTAATATTTTGAAAAACATTTCTTATTCCCTTTTTTGCTCTGAGTTAGATGAGAAATTGATACCACTTTCATCTGTGTACAATAAATATGATGCTACAGCCAGCAGTCGGTTAGCTTAGCACAAAAAGTGGAAACGGGGAAACCTGGCTCTGTCCGGAGGTAACCAAATTAACCTATCATCACGTCTTAATCTTCTCATCACACACAAATTCAGTCAAACTATTCCTATTATATTGATGTTAATTCACATATGTTACGTTTTTTTTATCAATCAATCACTCTGGTCTAGACTGTAATGAAAAGGATGTACAGTAAAGGAGCTCTGTGTGTGTGTGTGTGTGTGTGTGTGTGTGTGTGTGTGTTGCAGCCGATTGCTTCCAGATGTGTCAGTGGTATGTGTGTGTATGTGTGGGTGTGTCTGGCTCCTACATGATGTTGGGCCGCAGAGCTTAAATGTTCTTTGAAATAAATGACCCGTTTTTTCCTCTTTTTTCTTTCCCCAAAGTTTGCACACCGCAGTGATGCCACGTACAGGATGTGACAGTGCCACTCCACACCACTCGAGGGCGACAGAGGAATCAACTCAAGGTTTATGGTTTAAGCTTGCTGATGCCTCTATTAAAGGAAACAAACAATCTCAGCCATGGTGGTGCTGATGCAAATATTAGAAGAGATGCTAGATGAAGAGTTGAGGTCATTGTTGATATTAAAGAGTGTGTGAGTGTGTGTGGAGGGGAGTGGGAGGATCAATCTGAATAAAAGAAAAGAACAGATGTCTTGAAACGGTATTACAATAGCCCCCTGGCTAAACCCCCCACCTTCAGTCTTTTTCAGTGGCCAGCTGTCCCTTTCTCCCATGTGTGACCAGCCAGACAAACTAAATATAATCTTTGCCAGTCACACTTATTTTGTTGCTTTCAAATTCGACATTACGTTCAATTAAACATTTCTCATTACTAAGTGAAGCCAAAAAATGGTGTCTTGCATAATCCTTTGCATACATACCCTAATTTCAGACACTAAGAGATACAACCAAATGTATTCCTGACAATTATTGGTTATTCTGTAACCCACTTCACTTTATTATCTCCTTCTTCTTGGGAAATGGGAATACTGAAAATAAAATATAGAAAAAACTACTAATGAACAAACAGATCCTCACGCACGCACACGTATCCATTTGGATAAAAAAGACTAAAAACAAGAAATGGTCATAGTTTTTTGTGACTAAGTTGTAAAAGTGACTAAGTTGTAAAAGTTGCGACTCTGCGTCACCTCTTTGGCCTCTGCCTTCCCCGTCTGTGTTTGGTCAGAAGCGTGTACAGCAGGTACAGAGGGACGTTAAGGAAAAACTATGAGTCAGGAGTAATGAAGGCCAGCAGGATGTCAAGGGGCAACTTAAAAACATCTTCAAACCATCTTGTTTTTTTTGGCTTTCACATTTTTAGAACTCTATATTTTATGGTTTGTTTCAGGACTTAATTTTCTTTCTTCGGTAAAGCACTTTAAAACTACTTTTGAAGTTCTGTGTGAAATACGTTAATTTTCAGTCTATAAAAGATCAGAAAATATGAAAAATGTCCCCATAACTCTACAGAGCTCAAGATGAGGTCTTTTAATCGCTTGTTTGGTCTGACCAAAACTTTTAATTACCAATCAAATAAAACAGAAAAAAGCCAAGTCTTTTCATCTTTTTAGATGTTTAAAACACAAACCAGAGAATATTTGGCATTTTTGCCCAATAAGCGACTTGAATAATCAATAGATTTTCACAATTGTTGCTGATCAACATTCTGTCGATCAACTTAATTAATCAGCTTATCATTTCAGCACTTTCATGCACCTTGTATCTACTGCATTGACAAGTGCCTTTATATAAGTTTTCTTTACAAGTGCAAGAAGAGCTTCCTTCACTGTGAGAATATTAATAATAAATGCACAATGATTCTGTCAGTTTGTTTGTCAGTCAGTGTTGGATGGTCCTGCAGCGGCAGAGATCCAGAGATCAGCCACTCAATCAGCAGGCAGCGCTCAGCTTCTTCCTCTCAGTCATACAAAGTCGTGGCCTTTAAGGAAACAACTCTCAAAAGGACCCAGCAGTCAACTCCACTGCCACGGCATGCACGCACACACACACACACACACACACACACACACACACACACACACACACACACACACACACACACACACACACACACACACACACACACACACACACACACACACACACACACACACACACAAATCCGAATAACTCTGGTCTAACAGCGTACCCATCATTTCCTGCTGCCAAACACTTTCAAGAAGCTACAGTGAAGACATCACAACACAGACACACAGTTAGAAGATTTTTTAACTGACCATATAAAAAGACTCATCACACATTTAGATGACAGTTCAAACTGCAGGATCTCTTCAGATTGATCCACTGGTTAACATGTTTGTACATGGTCACGCACGTGGAGTATCCATGACGACATATCCTATTTTGTGCAGGCCAGTGTGAGAATGAGGACTCAAATATCTTCCTCAAGTAGAGGTCTCATAAAACCTTAAAAAAAAAAAACTTGAAAACAAAAGCATAAAAGGACTCTTTGGAAGAGTATGTTGATTTAAACGTTACTTACTTACTATGCTGATCATTTTAACATGACATCTACCAGCCAATCCCTCTCCATGACTCTCTCCAAATTGGTCTTGTCTGTATGAGAAGGCTTTTCTTAAAGGGGAACTCCACCAACTTAACACATCAGTCAAGTTGTATTGTGGGAAATGTAGGCGAGAGGTTTTGACAGCGAAGAAGAATGTGTGGAATTAAAAGGAAGATATCTCAGGTTTATTTTTTAAACTGTCCATCGTGAGTCTGACAATGTCATAAGAGTGCAATATTATATTTGTGACAATGTTTCATTTTTGGTGTTATTTAAAAATTATGGTAAATGCATAGCATAACAGAGTATCACAAGTAGAGAAGATAGTATAGTTTATAGTCAGCAACCTGTTATAAAACAATATCTAAAGTTTGCTAATGTTAGCCAAGATATCGGTACAAAGTCAGGCAATAGCAGCAAAACTGCTCAGTGTAGTGAATTAAGCAAAGGTGTGTTATATTTGTAACAGCATAACAGTAAGCTACTCTATAACAATTTCTCAAAAAACTAAGTAAAAGAGGAATTACTGGTGGTCAAAAAAGTACAACTATGAAAAATCGATCCAACTTTAGTAATGAGAGTACTTTCCACCCGGGCTCTGACCAGTGCAATGCTCATGACGTTCAGTCATCTCAGTGAAATCTAGTGATAACTGGGCTTAAAATTGTGTAATGCGTTCCCAGCTTAAAGCAGCCAGACAGTCTGTGATGCAGCAGTGAGAAGCGTGACCTTTACTGATGACTTCTCTGAATCTCCCAGCCGTCCAGCTGACACTTTCACACCATTAACCCTAAATGCTTCACCTAAATGTGTTGCCTGCCCACCAGCGAGTGAGGCAAGAGAGGGTATGAGGGAGAGATAAGAAGGAGAGAGGTACAAAAACAACAGAAATGAACCCTGAGCCCCCCTGCCTCCTCCTCTGTTTTCTCTCCTTGGAGATGCAAAGACCTGCATGCACTCTGCTCTTTAACATGCTAATCTGACAGCATGTAATTGCTCAGGCAACAATAAAATTGTTTCACTGAAGGACACTTGGCTAGCGTAGCCCAGTTTTAGCATTAGCCCATTCAGTGACAATGGACACTTATGGGAGCATAGCTGAAACATTGAATGGTACTATAAACATGTAGTATCCCTGAACATTTAGCAGAAGGATTCAATCAGCTAAATGTTGTCAGAAAAGAAGGTTTATAGGAAAGTTGGAAGTTGTGTAAAACAAAAACACACCGTCCTATGGCCGGAAATACTCTCTACAGCATCAGATGTGTAGTAATCTGCAACTAAACTGTTAAAAACTACAGTGCCCAGCTCTTTTAGAAATTTAAACTACATATTTGTAACCTGTTCTGTCTTCAGTGGGATCGAGTGAGCTTTAGGCTGTGTACGATAGTCAGAAGGTATCGGGAGATTAAACAACACATTGTTAGTTTTGGTCTTTTCATAGAATTTGTTGACAATAAAAAAGATATAGTTGTCAAAATAATCTTAAAGTGGCAATCCTTAAGATTTTTGTCCTGCAGGTTGATTTGAAATTTCTATTTGAGTAAAAACAATGCTTTAGCAGTCTGGAGCATAAAATAGAATTAATCTATTATATTATCTATCTATTATATCTATTGTATTGTTGATACATGAGCTTCAAGTTTTAAGAATTGTGTGCATAGTTAAATTTGTTGTGTGTGTAAAAGAAGAAAAAATGTAATACAGGATTATTACCGAGAGATGTCACCCAGTTTGTATATATACACATATATATCATTACTTTCATCAATCAGATGAAAATCTTCCAGATTACAGCTTTAAGGTCCATTTATTCACTTTTATGATTTTGAGTACCTCAAAGACTTCTCATCCATGTCTTAAAAGTTAAGCTCAACTAAACCCGCTTTTTTCAACTGATGTTTCCAAAGTCAAAAATGAAAAGTCTTGAGAACTCTGAGAATATAATTCCATTACAACTGAGCAAACTCAATATGCTGAAGACCATGTAATACGGTCAAAAGCTTCAGAACGGTAAATAGGTGGACTTGAGTTGAGATTGTTTTGTCAACTGTTGTTTCCAAACTGCCAAACTCAATAACAATATATAACAGCGATATTCAACAGGGGGTCCGTGACCACTAGGGGGTCCTCAGAATAAGTGCAGGGGGGCTGCAAAAAATATGTGAAAAATGTTTCTTTTTTCAAAAATGAAAATATGTCTGAAAATATACAATAATATGAATCCAACATAAAAATGATAGCAAAGATAAATTGTCCCATTTGTGAAAATAAAACATTATATTACACATTGAAGATAAACTTATTATAGGTAAGGTAAGGTAGCCACTATGGTAGTTATAGAGGTAAACTGTGCCCTCCACATGTATGTTAAACATCAAAATTATAATGATGTATAAATAACATTAATATCCATTTACAGTACTTTCATCAATCGGGCCTAGTTTAACATGTAACTTCATTTTATACAATATATGTACAATAGTCGGGGGTCCCTGCTCCATCTCTCTTTCAGCTAAAGGGGTCCTTGGCCTAAAAACACCCCTGATGTAGAATAACACCAACCTATCCCTTATGCTTCAATAGGAATTAAATGCAACATTTTAGTATATTCTAGTCTAAAAAAAAAATACGTAATGTGATTGATTAAAGCATAATTCAGATTATTTGCCGTTACACTGAGAGCAGTTATGAAATAATCTCAATTCTATTCACACGTTTCATTAGATTACTGTTCAGACTCCTAATCCCTATTTCCAAAGAATTTGTAATCCCAAACATATCAAGCCTGACAAAAATTTTTTTCAAAGATACTCTCTATCTGGGTCACCCAACAGTTACTTTCTAAAAAGCTTCTTGAAATGCAGAGCCAAGACATGATGAGCACTGCAGTGTTGCTGCATATATAAAACTTAGAAGAAAAGGAGGTGGTCTGCTTTAGTTACAAAGACAAAAAACACAAAGCACCACATGCACTGGATTATTACATGCATGTTTGCAGCATGCTAAATGAAAGAATGTGCATGTGAACACACTGCAGGGCAGAAACTCCTCAAACACATGAACAAGAACAAGGGCACTGACTGTCACCACAGTGGAAAAACACTCCAAAGAAAACGTGTAGAGGCAGAAACTCACACACACAAAGATGACAAAAGCTGCTTTATCCTACGTGGCTGTCTTGCTTTAGTGTATTCCTACGTTCTTTGCGGCGTCTCGAGTGTGTTGTTGCTGTAAAAAGTATATTGGGCATGCAGTAGTGTCCATCATCCATCTTTATCCGCTTATCAGGGATCCCAAAATGTCAGGCTACATTTGGGGAAATGTGCACAACACATCTAGAATATGATGAAGCCATAAAGAAACTCCATGTCTTGGGTTTCAATATTTCACTCTGGTAACATCACATAGCTTCAATGACGCGATACAGAAAATGTGATACCGTCAGACAGTGTGGAATAAGATGAAGTTTTCTTAAAAGTACTTAAAGGAAAACAAAAGACAAAAACTGGAAATTAATTCATTAAATAGTTATCAAAGAAAAAGTTAAAAACTTCTTGGATCCGCCACTCTCTTCTGACAACTTTTCTTTTCTGTTGAAAGGCCGGAGCCACAGGGGGTTCAAATCCCAGTTTCAATACCCCACCCAACCCCCCGAGATATGCGTATTCCTGCTCTGCAGCTGGTCCACAGTGGGAGCTGGTGAGGGTCCCATCTGTGGCAGCGAGAGTATGTTTAAAAAGAGAGAGAGAGCGGAGGGATTGAGAGGAGAGTGCATCTTAAGTAAAGTGACACACACGCAAACGCATCTGACACAACATCTGTTCACTGCTGCAGGGAGAAATCGGCGTGTGTGATATGACCGCTGACCTGTTTCATTTTTATGACATCTCAGACAGAGGTGACATTATAACACAGTGCGATATTTCCTCATAATTATCTTTAAATCACCACTTTCTAATAATGTTCTGTTGTTTGACTAAATACTGGACAAATATCAAGACGGAATCATTTCTGTTGCAAAAAACTGGTAAATACTACAAAGTGAAGAGATAAACATGCAATAACCAGAGACAATCATTAAGTGTTCTTCACTTTTGGATTGCCAAGTAGTAAAAAATATCTCTGTCTGCTCTGTCATTCAAAAAAGGGGTTTTTACTTTCTAATTACCCATCAAGTCTGCAGTTATAAATGTTAGTAAGCTATTCATAATAACAACAGGTTTCTAATTTTCTGAGGAAACAGCAAAAGTTAGTAAGTCAACTGTAAATAAATGTTAATAATAAATGGTTATTGATATGGCTCTAATTGTGAATGTTAATATGTTGTTAATAAAAGGACTTTGGTCCAGATGCTCTGCACACTTTTCCAAAAGGTCAGAGGTCAATTTGGATGAATAAAAGAGCTACAAAGACAACGAAAGCATCCCGCTAAATGAAGATAAACAATAGCCAGAAACTTTCCACAACCAAGCAACCCTATTACTTACCGATCTATAAAGCATTATGCTGTGTTCCAGACACAATTTTTGCCCGTAAGTTACGACTTCACGTCACGACTCACGACTTGGTAGTGTTCCAGGCAAAGTCACGACAAACCCTTCTAGCTAGCGTTAGCTAGCGGCTACCTACCATTGACGTTAGCTAGCGCTAGCTGATACTGGCGATTTCTAGTCGGCGACATATTTTGGGCTTCATTTAATAAACGTAACCTGTAGTAGTACACAATCGTATGTGTATTGTTTTGATTACAATGTGCGGAATTACTTTACGTTGCCTATTTATGTATATTTATTTATATTTCTCACTGTTAATCACCAGCGTCTGTACCAAGGGGCCAGGCTTCTCTCCTCAGAGTGAAGCCTCCTATGGCACCATTTTGATGCTAATAAGCCATCACCCTCCGTTAGCATCCCATTCACTGCCATTCATTTTGGCGTCACTTTGACAGCCAATAACTTTACATCTGAAGCGTTTCAAGACTTCATTTGTCCCTCGTTTATTTCTAAAGAAACACGACAATGTATGAAAGGCTCCATTACCTTGTACCTCACGTTATGGCTCCTTAGCAGACGTTTTTGTAAAAATAGGCTAACGATTGCATCATAACCACGCGACTTACTGTCGCATAGTAGAGGAATTACTGTATAGTACAGGAGAAGCTCGCAGGCAGTTTCGACGTACATTAGCTGTTTAGTTTAATTACTAATGTTAACTAGCATTTTAGTTAGCAATAATTAGCCTGTGCCTAAGTTATCTCCTTACATATACCTACGCTCTCCATCTCTGATAGATTGGGAATGATTGAGATTTCTCTTGGCACAGCTACCACAAGACTTACAACGTTCAAACATGTTGCTCAGGTCACATCGGCGGCGGGAAGCTAAGTTTGCAGCTGCGCAGTAACGCTCAGTAACACATTCCCATCACCGGAAAAGTGCTGGTAAGAGGCTTCACTTGTCTCCGTCAAAAACAGCGGGATCGCTGTGTCCATTTTATATACTGTCTATGGTCTGTACAGCATCAACAGCGGTTGCCATTGTTGTTTATGTGTGTGTGACGTCAAAAACTTTAACTGGGTGTACAACGATCTGGTACGAGTTCACAAGTAGTAAGTTATGGGTTGTACAGCCGTTTCAGGGCACTTTCACGGGTAAAAGGTTGTGAAAACATGAGTTACGGGTTGCCTGGAACGCAGCATTAGTGCAAACATTAATGAAGCCAATCATTATACTTTATAAACCCTTTTTAAATGGGGTCTTATTAGAAAGTGGTTTCTTAAATATTACACTTACTTCAGCAACTCTGATTTTTTTAGTGGCAATCCAGGGTTTTGTTTTCCAGTACATTTTGTTTATATAGGCTAAAATCACCTATTATTTGCAATCTGTATTTAAAAGACAATACTATTACTTCTTAGATGCTCAATGCAGATTGGAAAAAATGTCACCAGAAAAAGAGAAAAAGCAGGAGGAACGACAGAAGATGGAAAACAAGTAAAAAAAACATATTCTTCCTTATACGACCAAAAACTTGTAGCCATTTGTAAGCCATAAAACAGCCACTTAGGGTTTACTTGTCTTGTGTGACCAGTAACTTATTGTGGCTCTTTACTCTACTGCTCGGCTCTACTACCGTTACACTATGTAAGCATTATCCCTTAACTGGTGGCTACAGTGCCTCACTGTAAGTAAATAAAGTATAAAACATATAATATTAAGTAAATACTAAGTGTAGTTGTGGCTGTGACGTATTCTAGTCCGCTGACGCACCAACTTTTTTTTGCTTTTCTATAATTGTTTTCTTCTGTCTGTATGATCTATAATGAAGCTGCTGTTTTATGATTAGCTCTGAATCTATAAACTGATGTGGAACAGCTACTAAATGGACCTTGTTTTGTTTTGATTGTAGCAGCACTGGAAATATCTGAAAGTGATGTCAAGACATGAACATTTGCTCAGGATGTTTTCACAATGGTGACCATATTTTTCTGGATGTGGTTCATACTTCACTATATCTAGGTGACATATCTCAGCTAACTGTTGATAATAAAACTGTGATTGTAATTTTTTTTCTCTTTCAGTTTCTGATCTGTGATAAAAAAAAAAAAAAAACTCAGTAAATACCCACCACCCACACAGAATAATCACAGCACAGGATTGTGGGTAGGTCAGATGGCATCGTCTACTTACTTCGTATCAGAGAAGTGGTGAAAACAGATTAAAAAACGACTGTTGCCTGGCAACGTAATATCACAGCAAAGGAGGTGAAGGGAACGTTTAGGGTGATGTGAGGGAGTGAGACGTGGAAAGAGGAAGAAGAGAAGGGAGGGGAATGTTCTAAAAATATTGATTTTGGATTGGTTATCAGCTATGAGTCTTTCAGCAGTTATGATCTCAGCAGAGCACTATTTTTTTTAGTCCTCCTCCGCAGCCTGGATGATCCAGAATATGAGGTATTAAAGTGCCCAAGAGGGTCAGATGCTGTAGAGTATGCGGGAGTGAAGAGTGGATGAAAGCCAAGGAGCAAAACTCAGGTATAAAACTGTAGTAATCCAAATACTGAGCATGAGTGAGTCAGTGCACGTTTGGAGTGGATGAATATTTATAACAGCTTGATTGTAATTTTAGGTTATTTTCACTGTTTCTGCACAAACCGTAATGTTACATCTGCAAGCACATCATTCTGCAACAATGATACTAATCCAGGCCTTCCAGCAATCCACTCGTGTGTGTGTGTGTGTGTGTGTGTGTGTGTGTGTGTGTGTGTGTGTGTGTGTGTGTGTGTGTGTGTATACATGCATCACGGATGCGCTGTAGTGGTCACAATAATTTCAACTGCAACATTAAACTACATCTCACTCATTTAGCATACACTTTAGTGCAGGGGTCTTCAACGTTTTTAAAGCCAAAGATCCCCTAACTGAAAGAGAGATGGATCAGGGACCCCCTACTACATAAATTGTAAAAAATGTGCATATTAAACTGAGCCTATAATAACATGTGGGCAGCCTAAAGCCTTTATACCTTTTTTGCATGGAATACTAAGTGTTTCAAATATTAAAAAAATGTAGCCCTATGAATGTTTTAATTTAAAAACATACATGTAGCACAGTAAATCCTCAGGATGAACTGTATCTGTGGATGGTTACCTTAGTGACTACCTTACATAGGCCAGTAAGCCTATCATGTGGGGATTAATATTTGCTAATAATATGTTGGATTCATTGAAAAAAACTAAAATTAACTATAATTTGGAGGCCCCCTTGCATTGTCTCTGAGGACCCCCTGTTGAAGATCCCTGCTTTAGTGCAAAGCAGCAAGTTTCAAAGGGTAATATTGTAATTTTCTACTACACTACATTTATTTTAGAGCTACTTACTTTGCTGATACAATATACATTATAAAAATAATATACAACTCTGTGGTGTCCTGGTGACCTTAGGGATTACAATCAATGCTGCATGTTCTCTCTACCCTCATTTCCTGTCAACCCTGTACTGTATGCTATCTAAAAAAAAAGGGGGGGGGGGATGGCTAAATAATAAATAAATATGTTAAAATAATATAACACTCTAAAAAGTTTGATTCTGCATGAGTACTTTTACTTTTGATAATTAAAGTACAGTTTACTGTTACACTTCTGAGCTATAACAAGTATTATTATGAATGCAGGACTTTTATTTGTAACAGAATATTTATTTCAACATTTAGTCTATGCATTTATATCAACAAGATGACTAAATACTAAAACAGTAAAGCAAAAGCAAAACCTGGACATTATAACCTTCACGAAGGTAGGATTTAATGACAGACTGTTGTATTAGACTGCATTGTAGTTTGTGTATCTAACTGGCAGCTACAGAATAAATGTTTATGCAGTATAGACATAAAATATGCTATAAGCGTTCATGTGTTGTTTAGTAGAGTATTTGCTATTGCAACACCTGCATTTTAAGCTTTAAGGTTGACTTTTGGTGCTTCACTCGAATCTAAATCTATTAACAGTCAGGTTCGCTGAATCATCCAAGCACACTCAGCACGTGCAAACAGACACTATATGCCAAGAGGAAGAGGGGGAGGAGGAAGGCCCAGGGTCATCAGAGATGCGACCTCCCATGCAGGCTCGTGTGACAGCTGGATTTCTGAGCTGAACAATGGTCAGAAAGTGTTCACTAAATTCAGCGACTGTAATCACGAGTTGTGCTCATGTAATGTTGATAAGTAGGTCAGTACATTGGTCGACTTAATGACCGATAATCGCTAATGATGCAAGCGAGGAGAGGATGGAAAGGAAGGATGCTGCCATTTGGGTACCATGTTGGCCGCTCGCCTTTTGTGACGCCGGCCTGCTCCACATATGCGTCTAAAAATGAAACCTGACCCCCCCACCGCCTGTCAGTCTGGTGATCACAGCTCAGCCTGTGATGGCATGGCTGCCCCGAGAGCATCTTGCGTTTATAAAACTGACAGAAAAACGCGCACATCGGGACTGGAAGAAAAATGTACGATCTGAAAGGTAAATATTGCTGATGCTGCTGCAACCGACGCCGTCCAGTTCGAGGCTATATTCTGAACACGCACTATGTTGAAAATGCATTCTCAACAGCACTTGAATAAATACCTAAAAATGATGTCTCTTACCTCTGAGCTATCCTCTATTGGCCATTGCAGGATGGATGAGGAGGAAGCGCAGGTGCAGGGATGCAGAGCGACGCCCAGGGAGACAGAAACATGAAGCAGTCATTGCTATGATTCTCAATAAACACATGGCTGTAAATAAAATCCAGAAACCACGCTCACCTGTTTTCACCGGGATCCGGCTTTTGTACCTGATGTTGGTCGTCATATTGACCGCTCTCGATTTTACCGAAGCGACGGCTCACAGAAAAGCGGCCCCTCGCCTCGCCTCGCCTCCAAACCCCGGACAGACAGCAGGAGGGCGGGCTGATCTGACAGAGGAAAGCCCCTCCTCCTCCTCCTCACACTCAGCCAGTCACACTGCACGGTTTTCTACAAGCAGGGGTCCTACAGGATGCCACGAGGGGGTTAGGGTCCAAACCATGGTCCAAACCAACCTCACATTGACATCAATCTGTATCATAATCAATATATTCTTCTCTCCAGTGTCCAGTCAGAAATAGATTTTAGGTTTTGAAAAAGGAGCCCAAAAGCTTGTAGTGTTCATTTGTTTTAGAGACATTTTACAATCAATTATAGGTGAATATTGATACATATCATGGACCCACAATAAAAAAAAACATATAATAAACTTCAACACTTAGCTTCAAATTTCCCTTTGTCAGGTGTTAGTATTATAGCGCTTCTTTTTTACTTTATTACACCCTGAAGAAGGCTTTGCCATGACATGCCATACTGAAGGCTTTTTATTGTAGCATATGGTCGATGATATTTTGGTATCTCAGGCCCACATCTCCTCAACAAGACTGAACATAAATAAAAAAACATCTTGAATATGTATGAATTGTGTTGCTAAGAAAACACATGGAGTCAAGTTGAAGCTCTTACAGGCAGGGTGCAAAATTAACTTTTTTTTCCACCAGCCAAATGGCTAGTGAATGTTCAAATTTTACCAGCCACTCAATTCATTATCGTTATTTTGGTTAGTGAGTAAAGCAAATCTACCAGCCACTTGCATATCGTACCAGCATTTGGCTGGTGGATGGTGCTAATTTTATAAAAATGTTTCCCATAGAAATATGTCAATAATTAAATGCTTGTTCCACCATCTTTTAACTTATAAGCATTAAAAATGTTAGTCATTCAAAAGTAAGCTCAGGATGCACAAGCATCAACTTTCTTTTCTTTAAACAAATTTTATTTCAGAGAAAAATACAAAAAAATGTTTACGCCTTAAAACAAGTCTTTACTGACATATGGTTAAGAAATAATAAAAATGTGTGTCTTAATAAGTTCAAAAGACAGATTTGCATACAAGAGCAAAAGATAGAAAAACTAAAATATTGCCAACAACACATCAATGACAGCACAGTTAGATTGCACTGCTAAACAGAAGGGTGGAGGGCACTTATGCTTATAAGAGTTAAATATATATTATTCCTAAATGGGCCCAAATACAGTATGTTGAAAGGCTGCACATGTAGTTAGACGATTCTACACATTTGAAGGTTCAGTAGGTAACATTTTTTTTAAAACAACCTTTTGTCATATTTGCTGAAAACAGTAGCACATTATGCAGACAATCTGTGAAAAAATCATGTTCCTCCGCCTTCCTAAGTTTCCAAGATTAACTACCAATCAGAGCCGAGGAATCTCTACGCAGTGTCAATGACTGCTCATGAACTGCAGTCAAACTGTCAAACTGAATAAATATGAATCAATATTCTGTTGGTGCATTGCCTATTTCTCGCCTCAGATTCTTTCAGAAACAGATTTTAGTGTGCAGTTTAGCTAAAACATGAGAAAGTTTGGTTGTTTTCCTAATGCCATTAGGAACACCAGTAGGAGGCAGAGGGAGGTGGATTTTTTTCCAAGGATGATCTGATTTGTGTAAGCAAATATTAAAATATTTTTTTATCAAAGTTGCCAACTGTAGTATTAAATGACGTCACTGAAACAAATATGGACACATTAAGTGACTGGACTGAATAGTGCGATTAGTTTTCAGTCTGTACTACTATGGCACTGACATTGAGATCATGCAGCGCTTGATGATAAATACAGAAAATATTAACAAGATGGCACTTTTATTCAATTACAACATGATCCTAAGGGCTGGTTGTGTCTCTTTATAACAAAGTAGTATTAGTTTGTCTACTTGCATAATAGCTTTTCAGCTTAAAGGCCTAATAAAATGCCTAGAATTAAGGTTGTAGTGTTGGCTACAAAATAAGGTTTCTAGTTTAGCACAATTAGGGACAAAGCATTCCTCGTTCTCTGGATGGACAGTTTACATCATTCACAACCACACTTGCATTTCACTGTGATAATATTTATAGTTATTGCAGTATTAGACTAACGCAGTGAAGGTCTAAAACCAGCCATAGGTAAAGGTGATGGGCTACTGAATCACTCATAAGCTAACAGAAAACATGTTAAATTAAAATATATTCAAAACCGGTCTGAACCTGATAGCAATATAAATGGAAAATGGTGCCATCTGAAGCTTGGACTTGAGCAAAATGCATAAATCATACATATATTTTGTAAATAGGATAGTGTGATGGCAAAACCTCTTAGTACCATTATCACTGGCAGATCTGTGGAGTCATAATTAAGATCAAAGACTAAATAATGGATGTCTATGATAGTCATCCAGTATCAAAACATTGTTGTGTTTTTTTTCCCCAGTCCAATTCGGCAAACTTGTAACTTATACAAAAAATGAGATAATCAGCGGGTCTATATGTGAATTGTAACTGGAGTCTCGACAAGATGTTCAAGAAGCTCCTGAACAGCTGATGGATGGATGTTTGGAGGGAAGAAGAAGAAGAAGTGGTGTGCAGATAAAGATGATTTGATCCTGGATACCTTGACTCCTGGTGGACCTGCAGCGTGGCAGCAGGCAGTGATTGATTCAGAGGAGGACCAGGTGTGTGTGTGTGTGTGTCTGTCTCTGTGTATATATATATATATATATATATATGTGTGTGTGTGTGTGTGTGTGTGTGTGTGTGTGTGTGTGTGTGTGTGTGTGTTGAGGGGGTTGGTATCACCGTGTTTCCCTTCTGCTCTGACTCTTTCATTCGTCTGATTTAATCTTCATCTGTGCCTGCATCTGAGCGATCATCTGCTGCATGCGTCTCAGCTACAGAGAAAGAAGAAAAATAATAAATCACAACGATTCCACCAATAAATTTCAATATTGTTCCTCACTTGATTGATATCTCTCATGTACAGTCTAAAATGTTTCCCTTTTTCGCTTTCTCAACATAGTGTTTGCTTATATCGGTGAATGATCAGAAATGATCTTGGAACATAATTCAGAAACAATTCAGTAAACGTTATATTTCTAAAACATCCAGTAGTGTGTAGATCTTTGCATGGAAAATCCTTGCAGGGAAGTGAAGTGTTTAATGTTTCTGGCAGCAATCTTATTTGGAAAAAAACAGAAGATGAACTGAGTAACCAGGCAAATTCACTGATTTTTAAAGTGTTCAAGAGTAGAGTTACTCCAAAAAACACACAGAAGAATATCTGCTGATTCATCTTTTGATTTTACTTCATAACCAGCACAAAGTGATGATAGTTTAGGACCTAATGTGTGTTCTAAAGTAAAACCAAAAGCTTGAAACAGGAAATATGTATCTGTCTTTTCTTACACTTACTCTGCTCTTATGATCTGCCTATGTAACACTACTGTCCTGTGAAAACCACATCTCCAAAATGTCACCTTTTCATTAGCAGAGAAAATCAGTCTTGTTTTCTGCTTTGTGATAATGTATTTTTCAGATAATCTAATGGGTTTTTAAAATGTTTTATTTAGCTTAATAAATAGGATGATTTTTTCAACCCATAAAGGAACATTTAATCTTTAAGTTTAATATAACTTTTTTTTAAAGAAGCACAAACTATAGAGAGACTAGCAGGCCAATTAAGAGCAATCAGGAAACAAGTTCATGGCGTTTCTTTTTCTAAATTAACTAAAGCCAAACTGAAGAGCTAACGGGATTCCTGGTTTGACTTGCTGGTAAAACACTTCCTTAATAGGTTTAGACCTTCAACAGTTGGGGTGAATATAAATGTATGCTCCATGGTTTAACCAATCAGATGCTTGCATTCTTAAAGGTTCAGTATGCTTGAAAGTTGTATAACATGTCATCCACGTATTAAGGCAAATCACAATGGCTGAACAAACAAAGAAAGGAAGTGCAATCTACAGGGGGACAAACTTCAATAGAGAACATACGCTGACTGATTTGCAGGTGCAAAAACAACAAGGCGATGAGCAGTTAGCACCAAAAGACACCAACATGAAAAAGCATCTCATGGACTTCCTCTTGAAATAGGTTTAAAGTGTTGTAACTTGAGATTTTCCTTACCACTACAGAACAACCTGCTACAATACTGTAAACAATTATCTAAACAGAAGTTTGCAGATGGTCATTATTCAATTAAATGCGGAGTAAATCAATATATTGTTTGTGTAATGATAACATCTATATTTATATAAGCACAGCAAGTGTAATAGGAGATGAATAAAGTGTAATAAAAAATAAATAAAGCATAGAATCAATGCCAAACAATAAATCAATAATGGTTGAAAGGTTAATAAGGTAAACAATGGGCCCATCAATAAGTGAATGATCTATTGAGACAGATAATGAGGATGTAAGGCTTTTAAAACTATCATGAGTCCCACTGTTAAACAACAAACTCTTCTGTAGCTTTCTATGCTGTCTATTGCCATCTTGTGGCTGATAATAGACGTTCAAACGATTCATCTTCAGAGAAGTTTTTTTTTATCAAAACTATGTAGCCCTCTCTCATCTGGTCTTATGTGTTTGGAGAGAGAGAGAGAGAGAGAGAGAGAGAGAGAGAGAGAGAGAGAGAGAGAGAGAGAGAGAGAGAGAGAGAGAGAGAGAGAGAGAGAGAGAGAGAGAGCGAGCGCACCTGGCTAAACTTGAAAATTAAATGTTTATATTCAACCTAGATTTATTACAAATACAATGAGGTAAGATTACTTACCTAGGGAAATGTGTGTGTGTATATATATATATATATATATATATATATATATATATATATATATATATATATATATATATATATATATAGTTACTGTGATCCTACCTCCCACCCCGAACACTGTCAACACGTAAACAAATGTCTCTCCAGCTTTGTGTTTCGGATCTACCTACATAACTGAAGTCATTCCCACCATAAAACTGGGCCCGGACATCCAGACAGGAAGTGATGGCACATCCTGCCTGGGCACATTGTTTACAAACAGCTCTGATTGGACCCCGTCCGCTCTCTATGGAGCGCTGCACCAGCAACACAAACAGGCCAATCAAGAGCAATCAGGAAACAGGTTATTGCCTGGTGACATGCAGGCTCCGTTGCCCAAAATGTAAACAATACAAATAGAAGATCGTGGGGTGAAAATAAATAAAACTTTTTTTCTCTTTCTAAAATATATAACACTGAAGAATTAACCGTCAGTAAAACCAGGGCCATGACATTAATGTTATAATGCCGGATGTACAACAAAGATGACAAAACCGTTTTTCTACACAGTCAGGCGTAGTCTTCATTTAAATGTCATACTTACTAACACGGGTTACTGTAGTTTAAATGATTAGATACTCGTGTGTTTTTAAAGGATAGGTTTGATCTTAAGCTGTCTTAATACAATACTCATATGTACACTAAAATAGAGATACAGTTCATTGCACAGATATTTACACCTTTCATAAGTACCAATTTACCAAAGCATGCAGCCATATTTAACCATAAGTTTTCAAAAATGAGATGTTCAGGTGATACAACCACCTACAATTCATAACCCACTGTAATTATGATTTCGCTAATTGAAATAGCAGAGATTTACATTCCTTCTGTGTAGTTCTGTAACTTTAATGGAAACCAGGGTGGATGTGTTTAATTATAATGCATTAGCTATGTTGAGCAGGTTTAAAGTGTCTGTGGGTTGATTTTGATAGTGTACTAAAATGAACTGAAACCAATCGGCTCCACGAGCATGAATTGGGTAATGGTTTAGTTGTTCGTAATGTTGAATTGCATGCACACATTAACTTGGCTGTACAAAATCAGTGGCATGGTCCTTTAGCTGTTAACTGTCCTTTAACTTAATGATGTTGCCTAGTATTAAACCTTAGAAAATGTTCTACAGTTTAACTTGTTTTATTTTGTTGCACAGAATGATGGAAGAACTGTTGATTTTGTCCCCTATTTCCTAAATTAGAGTTGCACATTTCACAGCCTCTAAGGAGAGGAGGAATGATTACACCGACCAATAACTCTTATAACTTGTAGATATGGCATGTGAGTATTATATTAATATGAACTTGAAAAAATCTGAACCTATCCTCTAATATGTTGTGTGTGTTCTTACCTCGGCCTCTTTCTGTAGCAGGATCTGGTCCTTGTCCATCACATCCTCATCCGCATCCCTGCAAAGAAAGAAAAAACTTTAGTTTAAAAACCTATGTTAGAGCAACACATGCTGTTTAAGTGATATAAAACAGTGTCTCACCTGCCCACTCTCTTCAGCCTCTCTGAACGGAAGTTCTCATAATGCAGATCCTGAGTTACCTCCTGGAGGTCTTGCATGTGGGTCCTGCAACAAACACACATGCAATCCTGTCTTCACACACTGGGAGGCAGTAGAGACTGACTGCAAACTTTTTCTTTAATGGACCTTTAAAACCAGCTTAATGAAGATAAAGTTCTGTCGAGGTTTAAAAAAAGACGTTCTTTCCGAAAATCCTATTACTTAAGCAGTTTTGTTGCCAAGGAGACTCACACAAGCATGGTGCGTAGTTTGAGGAAGTCATTGTGCTCAGGGTTCTCCACTTCAACAACTCCCCAGGGGTAGAGACGACCACGGATCTTCTTCCCCTTCACCTCAATCAGCTGGTTGGAACCAATCACAGCAAAGGGAATGCTCGCCTGGGAGAGGAAGATAAATGTCAGAGGATCCCCAGAGAGAAACAAAGTCAGAAAAAGGGATTGGAAAATAAAGGTATCAGAGAGAAGGGGGGTGAAATAAAGCACAGCAATGATGAACAGGAAGAGAATGGTATCTATATACCTTCAGGACTCTGGTCTGCTCCTTGAACTCCTCGTCCTCGTCAGAGTCCGCGTCAGGTAGCTGATAAATTCTGATCCCATGCTCTGCGATCTCATCCAGGATCTGGACACAAGAGAAACCTAGGGTGAGCCGGCAGGGTCGTGACCTCCTGACACGTCCCATTGCACAGGGAAAATGCAACCGTTGAACCCTGGCAGAGGTGTCACTGCAGACACTACTGGAAGGGGCAGCTAGACTTTCTATTAACAATCTGTACTCAAACAGTGCAGGAGCCAAGGGTGTAGAAAAGCACTTGATTGGAAAACAGTAAAACATCCTCACCGTCATAACCACAAAGGACCAGTCTCATCACAAAATATCTTTTAATAAAAATATCTCCATTTGTAAAACGTTTTTTGTACCTTTCAATTTTGTATTCATGTTTCATTTTGTGTGTACTCGATGCTCATAATGTATTTAGTATTCTAGTTTTTTTAAAGTTACTTATGCACACACTGTGCATCTGTTCTTGTACTGTAGTTTACTTTTAGTTGTACTGTACTTGTTGTTTATCTTATAGTATCTTAAAGAATACTTGACAATAAAAGATAATCAAATCTACAGTCAATTCCAGAATGGCACAGACTTCCGTAATTTATCTAAATATATGTATATAAAATGTGTGTATTCACTGTAAAGTGCGAGTCATATGGACAAAGTAACAGCTGCCACGCTGACCCATAAACAGAAAGTAAGAGAGCTCTATAGACTAATAGGAGGGTATGAGTGAGTACTAGTTGTTGCAGCAACACATTTAATTAAAGCCCCCCATGGATGAAAAGAAGGGTGAGACAGAAAGGGTAGACAGGTGAAAAATAATAATAAGTCTGTGTGTGTTTCAGAGTCAGAAACAAAGTTCTCACCCTCCTTTATTCACAGGCCGACCGGTGAAGAAACAAGTTAAAACAAAGGCGCTTTCTTCCCTGCTACCTTGGGGACAGATGTCCGTATTTATTATTCTAAACATCAAAGCTGCATTTTTCTTTTGTTTTCCCAAGAGCAGAGTTTTTAAATCCACAATGCATTCTTATGTAATGGAGCCAAAAAATGTCAATTGTTGTTTTACTGACTTTTGGGGGGACTTTCATGTACTGTAGTGTATAAAAGGACAGTGGCCAGTCAGCCAGGAGCCTGGGAAGTGAGCACAGGTTTTCCTACAGAGCGCAGCTCCTGTTATGGCTGTCGCTTGTTTTCTCAGTGAGCTCTGTGCACAGTGTGTGTGAGATAGTGTGTGTGCGGGGAGACTCTGGTATTGTTGTGAGGCAGATCTAAAAGCAAACAGGCTTTGCAGGACTCAGAGGAGAGCAAGACTCAGGAGCAGAGCCGCTTCTTCCTTCATTCACTCAAACACACACATGATTTACAGATCTGTCGAACATGGAGGCTGGATAAACATCACTCTGGTGGGGCAGAGCATAAAGAATTTTGAGAAACTCTGCACTCAGTGGGAAAATAAACATGTGTTACACAATAGCAGGAAAAAATTAAACAAACAACAAATCCAGTCACACAAGTAGATAAGGTAGAGACAAACTTAGATAAAAATCCGATAAAACAGGAAAGATCTAACTGAAAGACCACTAATTAACCAGTTAAGTGAGCAACCAACAAAGATAGTGTAACATATTTTATGAATGCAAACCAGCATTAAACATCCAGAAACAATATCTGGTCATCACACAAGCATGAGTCCGTTGTCTGCCATCATCTGTTTCCAGACCTTGGTAAGCCAAAAGCTGCAAAATGGCTGTTTACCTGAATCATTCTGTTCCGTAACATGTGCTTAGTACAGCCTGACACCTATAATCAAGACTTTCAGGGATCATCAGAAGTCAAAATCACTGCCTGCTCCAAATCCCTGTAGTCTCCTGTTGATTTACTGTACACAATGTAGGCCATAATCCCTAATGTTACGCCAGCCTCCTTCTCAAAGTTGTGTATTTTTATTGGCACGGACATGTTGGCAGTGGAAGCCATTTTGATTTTATGACCATCCTGTGTGGCTATAATACAACAGCCCCCACCCTCCCACCCTCCCCCCCCATCCCTCCCTGTGCTGTTGTTGGCCGTGCAGGTCCACTCAATGCTGTCAGGGCAGGGGACAAACAATGCCACACAAGATTCTGTCTCAGTATTAATTAGAAAAGGAAGCCGAAGATTTATCGCCTCATGTTTCTGGCTCACATTGCTGAATATGAAGCATTGTTTGTGGAAATGATTCCATCATTTCAGGCAGTTATGATGAGTCAGAGGGTGGAGGCCGATGTTGTCGAGCTAGAAAATGGGTTAGATAGGAGACAAATTGCAGGTGAAGCATGCATTTCCAGTAAGGGTGGAACGGTACATGTATTTGTATTGAACCGAAACGGTACGGGCGTCTCGGTTCGGTACATGAATTATAGAGAATACACGGTATAAAAACAAATAAAACTTGCGTGCAAATTAATTAATGTAATGCAGAACAAATGTAATGTGGAACTACTGTTAGATACGCGGGTTCTGCTTCTGACACCTAATCTGTTGCCCCGCCTTAGCTTAGCTAGCTGAGCGAGCTCCGCTTGCAGTTTTTTGCATAGACAGTTAAAGAAGTGGACCAACAGATCCCGTTGCTCTGGACGGAGACCAGTGAAGGCTATTAGAAGCACTTTTCCGGTGAGGGCTGAGCGTTACTGCGCAGCTGCAAAGTGAGCTTGCCGACGTAGATGTGACGTGAGCAACGTGTCTGAAAGTTGTAAGTCTTCTGGTAGCTGTGCCAAGAGAAATCTCAATCATTCCCAATCTTGCAGAGACGGAGAGCGTAGGTATATGTTAGGAGATAACATGGGCACAGGCTAATTATTGCTAACTAAAATGCTAGTTAATAGTAGTAATTAAACTTAAACATCTAATGTAAGTCGAAACTGCCTGCGAGCTTCTCCTGTACTATACGGTAATTCCTCTACTATGTGACAGTAAGTCGTGTGGTTATGACACAATCGTTAGCCTATTTTTATAAAAACGTCTGATACGGAGCCATAACGTGAGGTACAAGGTAATGGAGCTTTTTATGCATTGTCGTGTTTCTTTAGAAACAAACAATGGTCAAATGAAGTATTTAAACGCTTCAGATGTAAAGTTATTCACTGTCAAAGTGACGCCAAAATGAATGGCAGTCAATGGGATGCTAACGGGGGGGATGGTTTATTAGCATCTAAATGGCGCCATAGGAGGCTTCACTCTGAGGAGGCAGGCTTGCCCCCTTGGGAGCTACGCATTGTGAGGAGAAGCTTACCCCCTTGGTTTTTTGTCAGGTCGACGGTCCAGTGAGCGAGTCAGAGATAGCAGCACTAAAGGAGGAGTATATTGAGTGGTGGCGACCCACAAGAGTTCCCTGCCAGCCTCTTAAGATCGCAAGTTTGGGAAAACTTCAAGACTGTATGGCTGCAGCCTGGAGCCTTCTGCCTGGTGCTATCCCCGCCTCGAAAACTTCGGTCTTCGAGGACTGTGTGTCACCGTTGTTCAGCAGTTGTCGGGTATGTGAGTGGAAATACATCTAACGTGCTAACGCATATCTGACGCCATCACCCAGATGTCCCAATCACTGGACCAAGACGAAAAAAACTTATTGTTTACTGTTTAAACAATCTTACTTTACATAGGCTACTTCAGGCTGTTGCAGCTAGCTCAGGGGAGAGACTGTATGGCACGAGGTGATACAGCCTGAGACATGCACAATAAAAAAATATGCCTTCTGCATTTTTGTTTTGCTTTACCCTCCATTGTACCGAACCGAACCGTGATGTCTGAACCGAGGTATGAACCGAACTGTGACTTCTGTGTACCGTTCCACCCCTAATTTCCAGTAAAGTCATGGCTATTTCAGTTCTAGGAATAGCAGTATTAAATATACTGTACTGGTTATGTGTAGCCCAAATATAGCACCCCTGCAGGTCTATACATAGATATAATTACACAGGGTGAAGTCGTGGGAGACAAGGCTAAGCAGTTTTTCTGCAATGGCACAGCAGGTTTAACCAAAACCTCCAATCATAAAGAAACAGGGTGCAAAGCCCATCATTACGGGGATCAACTGTTTCATCACACGAACCTGACGAGGGAATAATATTTTTCTGATTTGTTCATTCTCACAAGCAAACCCACAAAATATGAATGACTCAAACACCTCCTACACAATGACAAATTGACTCTGGACAAACAACATTGTCAGAAAACAAATAGCTGCTGAAGAAGAGAGCAAAGAGACAAAAGAGGGGATTGAGGTGAGCACTGCAGACCTGACATTCAACAGGCAACCGCATGCACAAGCACACTTACAATAATACAGTTGTAGTGTGACTGTTGAGGGCAGAACTGAGCCTCTTCTGGCCTGGCATGGTGTTTGTATCCATTACTAACTAAAACTCTTACAGGGAACAATACTTGGAAGTACAAACATGTACCAGAGCATTCTTAGGAAATAAACAATGAAGAGAGAAAGAAAACAAATTCCACAAAGCAAAACAATCAAACTGCATCTCGACACTCATAGGCTCAATGCTAATCAACCCTGATTGAGAAGAGCAAGGATCTGGAATTCAGAGGGACCAGACAAGCAGCACTTTTACATAATGTTTATGCAACCTCACAGCTGCCTGCCAGCTTCTGAAAAGTGGCCATGGGAAGGAAACGGTGCATCATTGCCATTAGAAGTAGTAGATCTGATCAGCTTTCAGTCACTTTAAACCCTTTTCATACTAAGAAAACACATTGAGGGACAGGGGCTCTCTTTTTTCAAGACTGCAGTTTATTAAAGGAAAATCCTGGCCATGGTGAGCGTTAAATCTGTTCTACTGACTGCTGTCTATCCCTTGTGAGACTCCTGTAAGTTCAACTACAGTATGTGTCTACATATCAGTGAATAAAACAACTGCTTACTTTTCCCCTACTAAATCCATTTCATTGATACAGAAATCTCTGCACTTACACTCTGCAAAGAGCTAACTTAGGGTGATATGTTACCACCATATGCAACAGGCAGTATTTAATAGTAATAATAAGTTACAATCCAGATGAGAGTTCTTAAGCTGGACCAATGGGTCTGATGAATTCCAACTGTCCAGCCAATGAACTATGTAAAATATGAGGTCTGGACATGTGAAATATGGTCTCTTCCAGATAAAGGGCCAAAGCACTTTTTGATAAAAAAAAATATATATATAGTACCATTATGAGTACCGGTATCTCCACCATCATTCTCTATACAATTCTCTATATAAAAAAGGCTACAATTTAGTCAGTCTCTCACACAAGGCACCAATGTGGCTTTTAAGTACATTTGCAAGGAAATATACATATTTACACTAACTGAAGAGTACTGAGCTGTGCTTCACTGAGATTAATATTTCAAACAACACATATTACATACGTCAATTACAAAATTATTAGACAAACAACAGAGATCTGCCAGCACGAAAAGACAAAGCTGATTCCTGCTGCTATTCTTTAGTTTCCAAACTTAATTTGCTAACCTTAAGACACATGAGAACAAATGCTTCTCTCTTGCCAGGAAACGCCTTTCAACTAACCGGCTCTCTCCTGCCTGCAGGGAGTCTGAGGGGGTGAGGGAGCCCCAACAATACCTGAACTAGGGGGGGTCAGAGGGATTTAGACCTCATACCAGCCTCTCTCTCTCTCTCTCTCTCTCACACACACACACACACACACACACACACACACACACACACACACACACACACACACACACACAACTGGTATAATCTGGCGAGTGGGAGTTTATGCGTTACGTTTGTGGAGCTTTTTAGCTCCAGGAGTCCAGTGGATCACCAGATATGGAGAACGACCTCTGACTGTTCAAATATCATCTCCTTCTAAAAGTATCCATACAGCACAGACTAACACACAGCAGCACTGGGAAAACAATACCTTTTTGTTCACAGGATAAAAGACACTTGCATGCATGCACAGAAACACATTCCAGATATATTCAGTCAGAGCCTGAGACTGAGTGGACGGTCCAGACTGGAACAAACCGGGTGAGAACAGCTGGATTTGTCCTAAGGCAATGACGGAAAGTACAGCGGAAGTCACCACAACCATGGCAACGCGAAGGCATCATACAAGTTATGGTGTTCAACACACTTGCATGCATACATGTGCACACACACCCACACTCCTATTGTCTGCGCTAAGTATTAGTACAGTTGAGACCACCCACCCATACCTCTGATCAAAGAGCATGGGGAGGAACAATCAAGCTATTCATGTAATCTTGTCCAAGTGAGATTTACAAGGGGACAGTGCGAGTTTAGTATTTCAACCACACATCAGGTTTTTGTAACTTGGACTGGTAATTAAAAGGGTCTCAACAGCAAACTCAACAGCAAAAAGTGACTCATTAGCAGCACTGCAAAGTCCGGAAACCATCTTTTCAGGTTAGCCCTCTAACAATGAAACATGTTGTTTTCACGCTGTAGCTGGCTTATACTTTCTTTACTTGAGAACAGATGACTTTGTGTAATAGAGCATATTTATTGTTTTAAAATGTGCAGGGACATGGAGCATGCCCTGGCATAATGACTGCTTCAGGGCAGAAAAATAAATATATCCGCGTGTTTGAAACAGTGGCAGGAAAAGGACCGGGCATAAACCGACCAAGGACTCATAAACTAACTAATACACAAACACACAAAGGAGCAGTGAATTAATCACCATTCAACTTTTACTCATGGGGCGCCTGCCTAGACATGTACAAAGAAAGAATATTAAGAAATGAATTGAACGTCAAATTCACATAATTACACGTCATTGATCAGCTGCCTATACCTGCCTCATAATTTCCCTTTCGAGCTTTACTGATCTGACCACTGACGTTTTACCCTCTGAGCTACAACTGCTTAACTTTCTGTTATTGCTATTTTAAAAAACCTGGTGACAATACTGGCCGGTACGAGCAGTCCAGCACATAATGTGTCCCAGTGGGGCCGTAAAGCTGGTTCACACAGCGGGGGTATGGTGGAGCGGCTGGGGGAGAAGACAGCGATGACAATGAGGGGAAAACTGTGACAGTGAGGTCTGTTGCAAAAATGCTTCTGGTCTTCAGACAACCTTTAATCATAATTCAAGTGTTAAATACAACTTTCTTACACTTTTTAACTTACTTCAGTTTCTTTTTTATGTTTTTGTACACTGCTGCACTTTACATTATTGCTTACCGTAAAAAGAAAAGAAAAAAGCACACAAGCTTGATTACTTGATAGAAATACTAATATTTGGACACATTTTTACCATGTGAAATAATGTTTTTTCTCAAATAAATTCTGTCACAATTTCCTAAAGCTCAAGGTTTTGTCTGAATAACTGACTGACAGATATTCAGTTAAAGCAATATATATATATTATGTTACCATTTTACCTTAAAAATAACGATTTCAAAATCATTTTGATGCTACACTGACTTAAAATAGGGAGAATGGTGCCTTTGTCATTCCCACTGTGCGTACTCGAATGCCTGTTCTTGTACTATGTAACTTTGGCAAACGTGTACAATCTCCCGGGAGAAGCGCTATACTGTAACACTTTATGGCACTACCACTGATATTGGTTAAACTGGATCATATTTTATGGAGAAAATGTTTTCTGGTTTTCCCTCTGACGTCCTCAGGCTGCTCTGCTTCGACTCTCTCTCTCTCTTCTGATGGACAGAAAGCTTTACTCATTGCTAAAGTAACCGCTAACTGGTGGTCCCCAAAACAGCTTGGGTGCTGCACCTAAGCCTGATAATGGTAGGGAAAACTCTGGCAGCAAATACTCACAATTGAGAAGCTGTAATTATTTTATTTATTTTAAATGAGATTGCAGATTCATTTTCTAGCTATAAAACATATATATATAAAAAAACAGACGCAAAAGCAGCCATTTGTACGTTTTTGGTCCCATCAGGATTCCAGTCCAAACATTAATCAATCTGGTCCTTTATGTTCAAACAGAAAACAGCCAGTAAAGCAGTTTGAGTCTAAAGCCCTGCACAGGATATGACTTTAAGGTCCCAGACTGAGAGGATCAGTCCCTCAATATACCCTCCTCAGGGCAAGTTATGAGCTAGAGACCAAAGTGACCCCGGTGAAGGAAATTGGCATTAGAGCAAATATAAAAAAGAAAAAGGAGGACACAAAGATGCAGAGGAAGAAAGTAAGAGACAGCTGAATAAGGCACTGCCAGGAGAGGAAGGACTGAGCGAGACGCAAGCAGAACTAAGGGGATGAAAGCATGATGGGAGGTTTATTAACTTTGTTTGTGAGCCTGAGCTGCAAAGGGCAACAGGTTGTGTCTTGTCAGTAAAACACTCTTGACACATTGTGACACATTGCAGGAAACTTATATTGTTCTGTACAAGCTGTGCACTGCCTTGAGAGAGGAGGGTGGTGGGGGGGGGGGGGGGGGGGGGGCTATTTACTGAGAGACAAATGGCTCCGAACGGTGAGAAAGTGGCCAGCAAAACATAATAATAAAAAAAATACTGTTGGAGAAACGCGGGTTATTAATCATCCTCCAGCACTCGGCTTTGTGGCAGGTTCTTGGCTGCTGGTGCTCTGACCTCAAATGAAGGCCTGATGCCCCGCTACACTGTACTGGACTGTAGGGAAGGACTCAGGCACGTATACATAAGAGCCACTTCAACTAATCTGATCGAACCAACAAATACTCGAGCCAGATACATTTGTTCTCCTGAAAGACACTTACAGAGATAAATGAGCATGACTATGACGCTTACCATTTACAATGACTACGTTTACAAGCACACAAGAAACCAGACTACTGTGATAAATCAGTAAAGGCAGGAAGAGCGCATTTTCGATAGCTACTATTGTCTGAAATTAGTGAATAATCTAATCTTTTGTAAAAGCTCTGGAATCATTTACATATATGAAGTGTAAAATGTCATAAGAAACCTATTTACTAGTATTTAGTAATATGACGCTGCCATTTTTTTAATAGTCAGAGAATTTGTACTGTGTACTAGTTTTTAGATTTTACACAAAGCCCGCGGTTCAGCTGTGAAAAACAACTTATTTAATGATTGAACTCAACAAGAAGACAACAGTCAGTTCTGTACAGTGTCAGTCATAGCTTCGACTGAATAATTTTGGGAAGACGCACAGCAATGACAAGTTATTTATCCTGCTGGTGATGGATTGCTCCCTGTGCTGGTATTTGTTTCATACACCTTTGCATGTAAAAGAACATTCAGAAACATGTTTGAGGATATACATGATTAACTTTACAGGTTTCTACAGCAGGAATTCAGCTGCATTAAACATGTCTATCGTAATCCCATTGCTTGTTAAAGTGAAACAGGAATTTAAAAGCCAGGAATAATCATATTAATTAAATGCATATAAATGCAGCGAGTTCTGTTGATTAAATTCAGGGCTACTGCGTAAATTTGAAATACCCGGACGGAAACAGAAACAAATTCAGACTGCACAGAAGCACCACTGAAGCATACTTACTTTTACAAATTGAGATGAAGATTGTGTATGCCCAAAATGTGCCCTCTTTAGGGACACATGGTGCCGTTTCTAATGTGGGGCAAATTAACCATCTGTATTTCCTGACAATAATGGCTTGTCCAGGAACTCATCATCAGATACAGTCAAACTAACTTTTTATGTGTGTTAAATAATACCAGTGTGTACATTTAGTTAAGAAATAAACATGTTTTCTCCATTGCTAGAATTGGAAAGTGTATGGATTTGAGTAGTGTGTGTGTGTGTGTGTGTGTGTGTGTGTGTGTGTGTGTGTGTGTGTGTGTGTGTGTGTGTGTGTGTGTGTGTGTGTGTGTGTGTGTGTGTGTGTGTGTGTGTGTGTGTGTGTGTGTGTGTGTGTGTGCGCCTATATGTGTGAGTTTACAGTACAGTGTACAGCGGGAAATGTCTGTTAAGGGAACACTTAGCAGAGCATGTGAACAAACTGTTAGACAGATAGTGTTGTGGACAGGTCAGCAGTAAAGAGGTCAGATCAGAGTGATAACGTTACAGTATTTCCGCTGCCCCACTTTTATTGACTATGTGTTTACAGTATAGGATGTCTATCAGTGATTTGAATGAAAAGCAAAACATGAACAAAATTAAACAAGAGTTCTGTTTATAACTGTAATCAAGACAGCTGACCTACTGCATGCTGCCAGCTGGATCAGAAAGCCAACAAGCTTGGGGGTTTTCTGTAGATTAGGGCGGGGGCCGGTGGTGGCAGGAAACATGGTTTTGTTCATCGTAAGTGCCAGAGGAACACTCAGAAGGTTTGAGGAAGGTCAAAACACAAAACAACTCTACAGGGCACAATTCAACTGGCAGGCCCCTTAAGGACAACGCAGTGAAGGAATTTCACCTTTGATGCTGGCGAAATACTAGCGAAAACACAGAATAAATGGAGCTACTGAGTTCTCGTATTGTGCTAATGAAGCTCATGTGAAATCTTGTCTTAGGAAATTCAGAAGGAAAGACTGTGTGTGTCCTGAATCTGTGACCCTGTCTGCCTAAGATGCTACATCAGCAATTTCAGTCAATCTGACTGTGGGAGCCTTGAACGAAGCAGACTCGCTGCTGAAGGGAACAGAGCTGAGCTGAACCCCGGTCAGCCTGACACCCTGCCAGACCACTGGCTCCAAACCTGAATGAGAGGCAGGTGGGAGGTCTGGGCATGAACAAGCAGGTGGGGAGACAATTAAAAACAGTAATGAAAAAGAAAAGAATTTGCAACACCAGGCCATACACTGCCCACATTTCTTTCTGAACTAAAACTAATGATTATTTTCCATTTTTAGTTAGTCTTACTTTCTCAATAACAGTTTGCCTATAAAATGTCAGAAAAGAGTGAAAAAGGCCCAACACAAGTTTCACGTGGTGAAGTCTGACCTACATCTAAAACCCAAAGATATTCCATTTAGGATGACAAAGCAGCAAATACTCACATTTTTAAGCTGAAGCCAAAGAACGTTTTCCATTTTTGCTTGAAAAATGGCTCAAATACTTAGTGAAATATTAAAATTGTTGCCAATTAATCTTCCATTGTTCGACTAATTGTTTCAGCTCTATTCTGAATCAAGACATAGAGACCAGAGCAAGCATGGCAATCTCCACTTTAAGCAATGAATTTCTTTGGAATTTAATTTTCAAAGTTTTTATGTGAGTAGAGCAGAGTAGAGTAGAGGTTATCAGCTGCACATGTTGCAGTGAGGTGTATGTGTGTTGTATTGCACTACTGTGTCTTTCCCCCTCTGGACAGCAGGAAGCTTAGGAGCTCACAGCCAGGCAGGCAGACATTTGGGTCACTTCCAGCAGGAAGTATCTGGGATGGGTTGAGACTGGATGAGATGTTCTGCCTCTACATTATATACAACACTCCTTATGTTTCCTCTCTTATGTCATCCCTCCCTTTACTTTTAAACAATCTGAAGGTATCATCAAGAACACGAAATGTAAGCCATAAATCACTGCAATTAACTCGGGGAAGTAGACGTGTGCTTTCTCACATGAACACACGGATGTCTGACATACCAGGTTGCCAATAAGGATGGATACTTGATTTTGCTATTCAGTGATCCACTTTCTAATGGCTAAACCATATAACTGTAGATGTGACAAAAACAAACACATAACACGCAACAAAAGTCCCCAACATCCTGACAATAAGTGCTTAGACAATTCAGCTTTTTCCTTGTGCCAAAAATCTAATCTAGGGGAAAGATGATTACATATCCTGTATATAGAACAGTTACAGATCAAAATTGTGTGTGTTTTGTTTGTGTGTGCGGGTGTGTACACATCAAACTCACCCTCCTCTTCAGGCGATCCCTCTCCCTCAGTGTCAGTGTGTCAGCTTTGGCAATGACTGGGACTATGTTGACTTTGCTGTGGATGGCCTTCATGAACTCCACATCCAGAGGCTTTAGACTAGCAAAGAAAAAGAAGAAGACAAAGAACAATTAGGACACAGTGTGAAACCGAGGATAGCGGACACAGAGGGGGAGACCAAAAAAAGATCAGTGAGAAATTAGGGGGAAAGAGAAAAATCAGAGGTGACACCAAAGGCCAAATAATAAATATAACTTTGGGGGCGGCCTCTAGCTCACCCAGTAAGAGCGCTCGCTTCATGTTGGCTGAGTCCTGCAGCGGCGCGGGTGTTTTGTACTTCCTCATTGTACAGCAGGCTCTCAGCAGCCTGCAGTTTGAACTGTAGGCTGTGAGCTTGGACGAGCGAAGAGAAAGGCGGAACGGACCAGTAAATGAGAGAAATAAAACGGTATTTTCTGATTGTTTCACAGCGGTTACGTTTTGAAGCATAAATACCACAAAACACTCAACAGATGATTTCTTCATTTAATTCTCCTCTGCATTTTATTAATTGCAGGTGCAGCAGTAAACAAGGAAGTAAGCTACTCTAGTATTGATTTATGACAATTTTGGGATGAGGGGAGAACATGTCTCTTTGTTTAATAACATTAAAAGTAAAGTTAGGCTTTGCTGTTGGATCCCCGACTCCTTTTAAAAAAGACAGAGAGAAAGAGGGAGATTCGCTGCCGGCTGCAGACGCAAGTGGCAGTGGTGTGAATGAGAAATAAACTTTTTTTTTCTATTCTTTCCCAGCGGTTACATTCTAAAGCACAGTGAGCTTTACAAAAAAAAGCTTTACACAATATCCATGATGTCCAGTGAGCACGACTGTGCGACCCTGGTTGAGCAATCGGTGTGAGAGGGGTAAAAGAGTGTGTCTGTTTACCCATGTCCAAATGGAGATATGAAGTAGAAGCAGCAGTGCACCCTGTTGTCCACTATGTGTCTTCGGTTCAGCCCGCTCTCATCATGGAGGTATCGCTCAAACTGATTGTCAATGTACTGGATGATGGTCTTGAAGCTAATACCAGGGACACAGGCAGAGAAAGACACGTAAGCCTCCTTAATTACACCAAATAACCACGGAAACACTATTTTAACATCAACACTGAGTATGATATTGTCAGTTTAAGGAAAGGAAATCATACACATAATTTTGAAGGCTATCGAGTAACACATGTAAATCTAGGAGGATCTTTACTGTCAATGAGAAACTGTTAGCCAAATGGTTTTGGGCTCCAACAATGACTCAGTAGTGTTGTTTTATGTCAGGCAATATACCACTGTTGTTGTAATATTTTTTATCTATCTCAGTTTTGGGATTAGATGGAATCATTTTAGTTGAGGGGGTTTATGTTCCTCTATGAGCCGAGAAACTCTTTAAACTCTACACTACAAACTTTAAAAATACAGGTGGTCGAAGTAAAATTACAGCTGCTGTTTGTATAGTTGCAGAAAAGTTGACATCTTGTTATAGGCTTTAGAACAAAAACAACTTAACTGATCTCTGTCCAGTTAAAGAGCCTAAAGTGCACTGTTGATTAACATTATGTATTAAATTATTGAGAATGTGACATCAGACACATTCTGCAGTGAGAAATAAAAGGTTTCTGTTATTTCTCTTTCTCATTTGCAGTTGTGTCCTTTTGATAACCTTTGTAGGATGGGTGCAGGGGTATAAAAGCTATGCCAGGACATCAACAAGAAATATATGTACACACACGCACACACACACACACACGCACACGCACACGCACAGGAAATCTAGACATAGGGAATGCAGAGGGAGGAGAGGGAGTTTGGGATAAAACTTGAGAAAGGGAGTTGTTGAGAACAGGAGGGAAGGATGAGAGAGCATTCTGGGCAGGAAACATGTCCCGAGATACAATTTCCAACTCCTACACAGCACATAAACACACCAGTCCTGGCTATTGATGGCATCGCCGTATCCAGGGGTGTCAACCACGGTGAGGCGAAGCTTTACTCCTCTCTCCTCGATCTCCACAGTTGATGCCTCAATCTGCACCGTCCTCTCAATCTTCTCTGTAGAGTAGAAGTACACAAACAGAGGAGTCATCTCGGTACCCAAGTGGAACATTAATATCCCAAATTCCTGCCTGAGCTATGTGCTTTCACAAGACGCTGAGCTGCCACAACTGTAGGCTTCAAGAAGGTGGATACACCTTAAAAGATGAAATCATGGGTTTTGTCATCTAAAAGAGCTAAGCTTTTTCTTATCTGCACTAAGACCGTGGACCAGGGAGGGCTTGGATAATTGTTTTCAAGCCAGCACAAGTCCTAACCTAAGTCAAGTCATAAGAAGGGCAGGGTCATATTTTGAGACTAAGGCATTCCCAACATTCCTCTTGAAATAATGCGCTGCTGGAGACATTGCAGCAGACGTTTCTCTATTATTACAGTGTGCACTTGAGTGTATGGATTTGAGTAGTGTGTGTGTGTGTGTGTGTGTGTGTGTGTGTGTGTGTGTGTGTGTGTGTGTGCGTGCACTGGGGAGTATACCTGCGGCACCAGGGATGTAGCGTTCAGGGTAGAGATCAGTGAGAAACAGGCTGTTTATAAGTGTTGATTTGCCCAAGCCAGACTCCCCTGAAAAAAAAGAGAATGAGAATAAAGCTCTATTCTTTAAAGAAATCGTATTGTCTACATTAAAAGAAAAAAGTGATCACTCACCAACAACCATAAGGGTAAATTCAAACCCTTTTTTCACAGATTTTCGGTGAACTTGGTTTGGGAGGTTGGCAAACCCTACATAACCTGTTGCATCTGGGAACTGTGGAGCACAACATACATACAAATTGCACATAAGGAAGTACTGAACTAGTCAATATGTAAAATCTAATTAAAGGGGGCAGTAATTATGTTATTTTATGTGATTTCCTACACTATGTTTTACTACTCGTTTTTCATTGTTTATGAGGTGTGTAAAGGTGCAAGTGAGTGTATAAGAGTGAGATTGATGATGATGTATATCATTGAGAAATTCCAACGGGCAATAAAGCCTAGCCATGAAACACTTACACATTTATACAGGATATCCTCTCTAGATGCCGGTGCAAGCATGTGTGCATGAGATTACAAGTACCATGAGTCTTAATCACCACTGCCTCTTTAGAAACCCCTGCTGAATACTCTGTAATCTGTTATAGCCTAGTTTAGTTTAAAAACTGTAATGTAGTGACATTTCAGCCTGTTACTCACCTTCCCTTTCTCTCCAGATTGAGACATCGCTGCGGTTTACTGGACGGCTGATGAAATATGAGAAAAAAATAAGAGATCCTGTATAGCGGTGAAAGAAATCAAATAAAATCCCCTTAAAAACAGTTGAGAGTAACTTCCCCCCTACTAGCAGCAAAACACTACTTCCAGGCATCTTGATTAAAAGCTTTCTCAAGAATTCATTCACAATTTTCTCAAAATAAAAAAGTTGCTTACACTTATATTGTAATTCTCATGTTTTATCTATCCAAAGTAAAAGTGATAAGATTTTGAACAATCATACAGCATGTGAGAAAAAAACCACAAGCACCCATACAGACAAGTCCTGGTTGCGACATTTGTCCATGGAAAATGACCTGCCACATTAATAATAATGCTAATCAGGAACATTTATTATTTTGTGCTTTCCAACACGACACAAGGGATTTGCTTTTCTTCCTTTGTTCAGCTTGAACCAATTTTCTTTTGATTTTCAAATATTATTGCTACTGTGACTCGCAAACCCTCCTGGTTACATCTTGTGTTAGCTAGACAAAGATATTCGGTAAATGTGAGATTTTGCTTTGAATTGGTTGTTGAAGCTCTCTTTGTAAAAATAAACTTTAAAGTGCTCATATTATGCTCAATTTCAGGTTCATAATTGTATTTAGAGGTTATATCAGAATATGTTTACATGGTTTAATTTTCAAAAAACACCATATTTTTGTTGTACTGCACATTGCTGCAGCTCCTCTTTTCACCCTGTGTGTTGAGCTCTGTTTTAGCTACAGAGTGAGGCATCTCTCTTCTGTTCCATCTTTGTTGGGAGTCACACACGCGCAGTAGCTAGGTAAGTACTGCTAGCCAGTCAGAAGCAGAGTATGAGGGCGTGCCACGCTAGCAGCTAGGCGAGCATTATAACGTGTTACAAAGTGACGCACGTTCGTCACGGAAGTAAAGGCTGGACTACAATAGAGCTGTTTGGAGCAGTTGGTGAACAGTGTTTTCTGTTGGACATGGTAAGTCGCTTTGGGGTAGACTTTGGGCTTTTTCACTTTGTACAACATGCACAAAAACGATATATAACAATAAAGGAAAGGGGGAAAAGTAAAAAGCATAACATGAGCACTTTAAATCAAATCGTTGGTATAAATAGGTCTATGTAATTATCGAAATTAGACTAGGGGTTGGTGATATCAGCGTTTCCCCTACGTTGATTTGCAAGTGGCGCACCGCCACAGTTAAATGTCTGCCGCCACGCCACGGTGTCAATGTTGATTGTCGGAGAATAGCGCGGACACGCGCTTCACAGGTAGAGCACAAACCCAGCCCCCCCCTCTCTATTCACATGCCGGGATTCTTGCCTGCGCGCCACAACACACGCAGCCGAGTTGTGTGTGTGCGCGTTAACGTTACCGCACACACACATCTAAAACACGCGCAGCACCTGACTGGGAACGATACCGAGGATTACCAACGGCCGCTGGGGGGGGCAGATGAACGCTAGTCTCGTCACTGTAAGTAGGTTACGATAAAACCTTCATGAGTAAAAAGTCAATACTTATCAATGCACTCACCTGTATAGACCGGCGTAAACATGTAGAAAGTGATATTCTAATCTGCTCTGTCTGCTCTCGTCCACCGCGCTGTTTTACCAAACTCAGCTCTACTCTGCAAAAAGCTAAAACAAATAAAGCTGTTGGTTGTAGTCTTAGCTTAGCTTGGCGGGAATCTAGAAATTTGGACAAATTCTTATAAACTGAACTGCTGGCTGAGTGAACCGTCCTCTCTCCTGGAGCGGTAAAGCTATGGATGTATTATAAGACCAAAATAGATACATGTGGCTACTTAATATGCACGTGAATGACGCGTTCTTCATTCTTGATGATGATGCTGGTTGTATTATTTTGCAACAGCATCATTTCATTGCAAATGAGGCATACAGTATGAATGGTAGCCTGCTTATCAGTCCATTCATCATTAAAGGCTTTTCTACATCAATTTTCCCTTCAGCCTCTTTGACTGTGACATGTTTACCTGACAACAGCCTTTCTTTCTGCAAACATTTCCTGCATACTACAACCATGTTTCCTTAATCACAGACTTTAACAATCACTCAGTGAACTGTCTCCTAGTCTGAGATCTTGTTCTAGTTAAAGAGCCAGTTATCATTATGGAGTTTCCATGTTTTTGAGGAGTTTGCTCACACTAATGTACTGTAAAAAAATAGCATTAATTCAGTAAGAAAGACCATTTTGAACGATAATTTTCTTTATTTGAAAGCCCGGCCTTGGAGTGTCGGGGGGGGATTTGACATACCTGCCACCACGGCTTAAAAAAATCCTAGGGGAGACACTGGATATGGATAAAATCCTTTCTCGCACTACATGTTATTTTATATCATGACATTAATATACATCTCAAGATTCAGTAAATTTCTTCAGAGACTTTGTTCATGGATTTCAAAATAACAGGAATGTGAGTTTTTGGCAAATCCAGCAAATTAAGTACTTGACAAATCATGGTGCTTTATTACAAAAATCATATTAAAAATGATATACTGTCATAAAGCTGTTCTGCGCAAACACTATGGCAAAATCTCTGACGGTTGCAAAAAATGTTTTCTTGGTATATACATTGTCCTAAAATTTACTTTGCAAGACTTCCATATAGCCATAATATAGCAATTAGACAGGCAATAAGGACCCACAGTTATCTTGACATCACAAATCTTCCTTAGGCTCATTTCTCAAGCAGGAATCACAGGATATTTATGTTGTAAATTGTAGCAACTCTGCCCATTGAGTCCACGTTGAGACATTGATTCAGGCTAACAATTACACTGTTCTTTACCACTATCGAAAGGAAGGAGCAGAGATTAAAAGCTCTGGGCAACGTGTGTTCCCAGACTACCATTAAACTGTCTTACATACCCCGTGCTCCTGCCCCATGACCCTGAGCAGACAACAGAGCAACAAGCCTGCTTGATAAATTAGCTACATAATGACTGAGCAGGAAGAACAGGCTCCATTTTATCACCAACACACTGGCCCTTGACAGGTGGAGTGTGATAAGCATTAGAAAGAGGAAGGTTGTCGTGCGCTGCCAAACAGAGATGCACTCTGGTTATGTAATGTTAGTTAGGGGGAAAAGAGGTGGCATGGGAAACTGGATTGCCCTTTCTCCATTGGCATGCGACAAACGTACATTTGTGGACACTTGTGGAACCATTTGACACTGTTAAATCTATTAGATGATAGTCAGAGGGCTCTCTGTATCTATATGAAAGTGGGCAAAGATCTCTCTTACTGACAGGGTGGTTTCACCGAGCCCACAGGGAGAACAATGGTTGTTTATCCCTCTGGTTCCGGGAGCCTTTCCTTTACAGGGCAGCTCAGCTATGGGGAGAAGGGAGAACACGTGCCGCACCCCTGATTACATTCAGCTCCGACCACATATTTGGATAGAAAGGAGAGATACTAATAATATTGGGTGGAGGGGTGCCAGGTTAGGGCCGTAGAGGTCTAAAGGTTAACCAAGGCAGACCAACGGAGAGTGGCTATGGAAATTAAAAACTAAAAAAAGAGAAAAGCACTGACATTAAGAATGAGCCCCCAACATAAATGTTATGAAAACCACAAAATAGTATTATGACTCTAATTTAGCTTAAGTTGAAACTATTGTGCAATTAACTAACATTTCAATAATCTATAAATCCTTAAAATCATTTTTAAAGCAAAGATGAACTGGTTCTAGCTTATCAAATGTGAATATTTGCTGGTTTTCCATGATAGTAGAATTATTATCTTGGAGCGGCTGGTCGGTAAAAACAAGACATCTGAATATGAAAAATTTCGCTCTAGGAAAGTGTGATGGACATTTTCTTGATATTTTATAGATCAAATGATTCATTGTTTGAGGAAATAAATAATCAGCAGATGAATCAATAATGAAAACAAAGTCTACACCCACACTAGCAGCTCTGTGAGGCTCTACTGAGCTAAATCCGTATGTTACGCTAACATACTGAGGTTTAGCAGGTATAATGTTTACCACGTTTACCATCTTTCACAACCATTTGGACTTGATGATGGAGTTGAATGAAAAGTCAGCGAATCACCAAAGTTATCAAAATTCATCCTGTGTGTGGAAAATATGAATGAGTGTACGAAATCTCATGGCAGTCCATACAATAGTTGTTCAGACATTTCTCTTAAAAACCACAAATGTCAACCTCATGGGGATGCTACATAGCCTGGGAAAACCCTGACAAACTTCTGGCAAATTTGAGATTTGCTCTGCAAGTCAGTCTGGCCAAGAACTCATTTCCAATTTTTCCAAATCGAGGCACCAATCACAACCGTTGAGGCGGGCTTTACACGATGGCGATAGCGCAACGACGGCAAGCAGCTTTTGGTTTACATTCAACATGACAGCCACCGAAGCGCAGCAACCCGTTGATGCCGCTGTCGCTGCTACATCACCCGGATTGTTGGTCTGATTGGTTGAAGGACTATCCAATTGCGCCCAGAGGCATTTGAGCTGCGTCCGTTGGTGACGCCCCTTTGGAAATGAGCTGTGAATGAACCTTCCCCAGACCCACTCTCAGCTACAACTGAGAAGTAGGCCTGCATGATTCGGGGAAAAGTATGAATCATGATTTTTTTAGCTTAGAATTGATATCACGATTCTGAATTGACAATCACGATTGTGTAACATTTGTTGCACACATGAACCATGACAAAACAAAACAAATTGGCAGTACCAAACATAGATTTTTTTGACACCTATAGCACATTGCGCATCACCACAAGCCTGTAAACATAGAGGCTTCAATGAATAAAGAAAATAAAGTACATACTGGCCATTTAAGTACAGTAGGCTACCAAAAATAGTGACACATTTAACTAAATATGGCCCTGATACAGGCTCTATCTGAACTCCTTCAACATGTCTTTACATCATTAAAACATGTCAATCAACATGCTGCAGCTACAGCTTCAGTCTCTAGAGAAATGGAGTTTGTCAATTGCCAATTTAAGTACAGTATCAAAAACAGAATGATTTCTTAGCACACTCTTGAACTGCTTGCCTTTCATGTCTTCAGCTGTCCTATCAAAATAGGCCGAAAATGGCCCCATTTTTTTTTTTTAATCGAAGTCATTAAAGAATTAAATCGGGAACAGAGTGAATCAAGATCGCGATTTTATAACGATTAATCGTGCAGGCTTACTGAGAAGTGATGGACAGACCCTCCCTAGAGCCATAACACTAGTGTGGCTTAATCGTTAGTTTTAGCCCTAAAAACACAATAAAGACGATAATAAATGTGCTTTCATTGTAAATGAACTTATCATTTAATGTGGCAGCCCACACAGGCGTATGCATGTGTATCACACACACCCCAAGTGTTATTTCTCTGTGGGAACCAGCATTAGTCAGGCAGCAGATTAATTAAACCGTTCCATTATCGCAGTTGTAATATCACAAAGACAACACTACAGGACAGACAGGCGGGAGGCACACTTCAATAATGCTCTCTTAATACTGTACTGGCCATTTAATCGGCCGGGCTGCTGAGCTGCTTACACACACAGCTATCAACAGGCCAGACGTAGGGGAGATTAAACAGTTTGGGCCAAAAAGGAAAAAATGCCACCTTAGTAAAGCCAAAGTTCTTGGCATGTAATGCATTTGATTTATTGGTTGGAGTGAAGCCATTAAAGGCAGCAGTGCTGAAATAACTATTCACCTTCCTGACAGGCAGTGTCAAGGGTCCGCACACCCACTCTCTGTGGATTAAAGTCTTTCTCCTTTTATTGGAAACATTGAAACAATAATTTCACACCATGGAGTTTTAGTGAACTCGGTGGCACAACAACAAAAATGGTAATTTACTGGCAACTGATCACAGCAACGGCAACCCAAAGCTACTGACTGAGCATAATAAAACTATGTTTGGCACATGTAAAGACACACACACACACACACACACACACACACAACACACATAAACAGGGGGGCTTGACAGTAATTAAGTAGCCCTTGAGGACCAAAGGTAGTGGTGGTGGGCAACAACAATAAAGATATGATAGTGTTTTTTAGGTTTTGGTTTTAAAAACCCTTTATAATATGGGCCCAGAGTGAGGGAAAAAAGCCACAATAAGCGGTATGAAAAAGCCTTTCAACCATGAGGAAACCAGCAGGCCTATTCAAAACAAACATACACAGTTTAAAGCACAGGATGAACCGTTAATGATGATGGGGAACAAGTGGGAGTCATGCAGCAACAAAATAGCTGCTGAACAATACAATGAAGTTTAGGTGGACAAAATAAAGCTCTATATTGATGATTCATTGTGAAACTAACAATGTGGTGTGGTTAAGGTTGCAAGTAAAAAAAAAAATTAAATCTCCATGCTCGTTTCTGGCCATCTGTATAATTTGGTTAGTGGCCATTTGAATGTGAGGATTTTTCAAATGAATTAATTCATAAATGATAGTCATTTATTAATTCATTCATTTGAAAAATCCTTGAAAAAAATCCTTTGAACAAAAAGTGTTGAATCTCAACACAAATCACTTGATTATGACTTAGATTCATTAGGCTACTCATACATTATCAAGTAAGAAACCATCAATCAACAGAAATGTGAGGAAGTACTGCTCTTTGTTGCTATCATCAAGTTAATATCCTTGGTTTTGGGGATGTTGGTCACACAAAACAACGAAGTAGAACATGTCACCTTCGTACTCTTTAAAAATTACAATAAATATTGTTATGAAAGATTAATAAATTATGAAAATAAAGGGTTGCAGCCCTAAATTTGAGGTAATCACAGCTTCATTACGCCTACATTTAGTGAGGGCAAACATATTTACTTGCCTGACTACAGCATTGTAAAACAAAGTAAAACAAATGTCAAATGTGACAATGTTATCACAATAAAACTGATACTTGTAGGGATCAAAGTAATTTCGTACATGCATTTCTTCACCCGGTGTTTCTAGTGAACAAAGGTATCTTGCTGTGTAACACCATCATTCAAACCCCTGACACAATAGCTCAGGTCCACTTTGGTCTGTCATTGTGAATCAAGTTTTGTTTTTCCATTTACACCACAGACAAAACGGGAGGAAACATCCCCTTGTAGTTTATAGTGTAAGACAGATGTCTTCCCTGGCGCTCCTGTGCTGGCTAGTGTTTGTGAGACAAGGTCACAGGAAGGTGAAAGGTCAGAGAACGGTGAAGGTGCTGGACCACAAGCCTGAGACATCTTTCAGTAAGAGATGTTGTCCTTCTGATAGCAAACTGATCTGTGTCCAGATGGGTAAAAAGCGAAATTGTTTCTAAAGGGCAGCTGCTAGCCTGAGATTACAGCTCACACAGTCTGCCATCGTGCCCATAGTGTTCACCACTCAGCAAGAAAGGAAGTGAAATATGCATGTTTTCACTGAGCCAAAAACACAAGCAAAGATGGATGATAATTCTTCAATAGTGGCCCTCCGCCACCATCTTAGACAGACACATAATAAGAATATGTTATTGTTTCCCACTGTTATTGTTAAGTTGTCTAAACACAAAATTTATTTTGCACAAATGTGCCTTTACAATCAAAAGGTCAAGGATTAGTCGGATGTTAGAAAGCGATTTCAGAGTTCAGGAATGTTACACAAGAGGGATTTACAGGAAATGTGTGGAAGTCAATGCTTTGAAAGGCACGTCTGATGCAGATTTTATATGGTGCTGATTTAGGAATATGAGGCCCACTGAAGTGTAGAGAGTTTCCCTGCAATGAACTGGGACAATAGGACTGTAAATCAGTTCAAAAGCACTGAGTGTTTTCAAAAAAAGTTATTGGGATATCATCATTGTTATGAAAATCTGAGGACGAAATGTTTACTTGGACATTTGTGTCAAATATATAAAGAGATTATAAATCAATGCTTCAGTCATTGGATATGGGAGATTGAAACGTGTGTGAAGGCCTCTGTGTCTGTTGATGTCTAACGTTACCACACCCAGTCTGACACTGAGTTTACAAAAATCAACTGGGACAATGACATTAAGTTTTAAGCTGTAGGCTACATACACAGTTAAATACCGCAGGTCCTAAAACTGTGGTTCACTCTTTTAAATCTCGTTTCATAAACCGAATTTGAGTGTAATACAGCACTGGAAGTTTGTTAACGTTACATGTCAAACTTTAGCAAGCAACAGTTGTCACCGCGGCTGGTGTCATGTTTCCAGCCAGCCTTCAACTGACTCTCCAGTGTGTCTTCTTCCCCCTGCTCCTTCTAATTAAAACAGTCTCTAAAAAAACAAACAAAAAGCACTGAGCAGTGCCTTACCTGAGCGTAACTTTGAATTATTGTTAATCAACTGGAGCTTTTGCCTCTTGCCGCTGTCCCAGCCCAGGAAGGGAAACCCGGAAACCGTCTCTGTGAGTCCGCCCCCCCGCCCTCGTCCCTGAAGCTTTTCATTACCACCAGCTATCTTGCTGCGCCACTGACGCCATTACGGCTCAACGGTCAGGACGGCTGACCCGCAAAACATCATTCCTTGTTAGATCCAACATGGCTGCCTGAGTGTTACAGTTTCTTCCGCCCAGTAACGGGTATTTTCCCTTGTCGACTCAAAACTTCGTGGGGAAAAGTTTATTGTAGCCTAATATTGAACTATTTGCTATTCATTTAAAAACGGGCAGCTGGCAAACTATATTTGGCTTGGTGAAAATAAATTTTATATTGGTCATATTAGCTTATGTTTTCTCATATTTCAGAATAGCCTAGGCGCCTGCCAAAAAGTGTCCATAAACCACTGGATATCTTTTGTTATAATCTGCTATCCAGTGGTGGAAAATAAGTACTATTCTTAAATATTTACAAATGCTATGCAATTGTAGGTCCTGGTATTTCCACATTTTCGTTTATTCTACTTCACTTCTTTCGGAAATTCAAATAGCCCCATAGGCCTACTTTACAGATTAGGATTTTGCAGGCAAAACACAGTTTAATGAGGTTTTAAAATATTCGAGATGAACATACAGTAGATATAACGCATTTAAAATGAATTAAAATTATTAAAATTATTTGATTGATAGGCTACTTTATGAAGTAAGCTTTAAATAAAGGCACAACTTTAACTTTTAGTTAAGTATTTTACATTGTGATGTTGCCAGGTTGTATAAAAACACCATCAAGGGCACACATCAAGGGAATATTTCTGGTGTAAATTTGAACAAATGTAGGCCTATTGTTTAGATAAAGGCCCTGACAAGTCATTGCATTACACAAATATAATGTGACATAATAAATAATAAACATAATAACTTATGTGTGAAGGAAAATTGTTTCAATCAAAGGAAGGCCTTACACATTTTACATGTTTATGTAGACCAAACAGAAATGATCAGGCTTTCTTAGTAAACACACTGAGATAGGGCTGCTTCAAACTGAAGTGAATAGGCTACATTTAAAATTAATATAAGATTTTCTTTTCTTTCTTCTTTTCTGGCATTTTAAGACAGCCAATGAAGAGCATTATACACATCACAGTGGGCGTGAAATGGTCTTTTAAGGGCTATAGGTCTACCGCAAACAAGTGCCATTAGCCTCCATGTCTGAAGAATCAATAACAAGTGATTCACCCAACCACTGCATTTCAGCTGCTCCATACCCTTAAAACACTCCCGTGCGCCTTCACCCCCTCTCCTGTCCCCCTCTATTCATTGTAAATAACTGTTCAAACGGCACAATGCAATTTGGACCGCTTTATTCAGCCTCACAACTTCCCTGCGTTTTCATTGGTCCCTTGAGGATGCGGCGACATCTGATTGGAGGAAAGTTTCTCCTCTAGTCCATACACCCCCCACCCCGCAGATATTCGTGGTACGGTGCTTCTGTGATTCCAGTTGTTTTCACAACCCCTTACTAACAAAGAGACTCAGCTGCTGTCTCTTACATCTCCGAGTAAATGTGGTGAGTGATGCGCAACTAACGATTGACGCTCCTGTACATCGAGGCGAGAACGGAGAGAGAAAGAGTAGAAATACACCTTGCTCTTGAGAAGATAAATTAAGGGAAGAGTTCGAAAAGTTTCAGACAGGCTTTGACTAAACTTATAGAACGAAAATGGTGTCGGCCGGACTGGAGATCGTGGGACTATCGCTGTGCGTAATTGGCTCGTTCCTGGTGATGGTTTCGTGCGGGCTGCCCATGTGGAAGGTGACGGCTTTCATCGAAGCCAACATCGTGGTGGCTCAGACAATCTGGGACGGCTTGTGGATGACGTGTGTGGTGCAAAGCACGGGCCAGATGCAGTGCAAGGTGCACGATTCCGTCCTCTCCCTCGGCCACGACCTGCAGGCGGCCAGAGCGCTCACCATCATCTCCTCGGTGATGGGCGTGCTGGGGCTCATGGTTGTGATTGCTGGGGCGCAGTGCACCAACTGTATCCGCGCTGAGTACGTCAAAGCCCGGGTGGTGAACGCCGGAGGGGTCATCTACATCATCAGTGGTGTGTTTGTGCTGGTGCCTCTCTGCTGGATGGCCAACAGCATCATATCGGACTTTTACAACCCGCAGGTACCCGCATCAAAGAAGAGGGAGATCGGCGCTGCGCTCTACATCGGCTGGGCGGCCTCAGCGATGCTGCTGCTCGGAGGATCGCTGCTGTGCTGCTCCTGTCCCTCCAGCGGGAACTCTGGATACTCGGTAAAGTACGCACCGACTAAGAGAGCCACGCCGAACGGGGACTATGACAAGAGGAATTATGTGTAGCTATGTGCCCATAGCAGGCGGTGCGTAAAAGTGACCTGCAGCTTTTGAAAAACTGTTTTTTGACGGACGATTTCTTTGCACCTGCAGTTTTTATTTTTTAGAAATATGAACTCTAAAAATCAATGGAAGCACATCTGCTGTTTTTACACTGGCCCTTCAATACGCTCGGACCACAAATTCACAAATCCTTTTTGCAGGAGATTAAAAAAGACTATCAACTATAAAAGGCAGCACACGACAAAGGGAGTATCTGTGTTAGGTACCTGCTTTTTGTAAGTCTTCGAAATTATTATAGGCTATTTTAAATTCTTTACCGTTGTAACTGCAAAGTGTTTCTTTTCTAGAGGAACTCTTGCCATCGAATATATAGCTCTGTTCTGTTCTTTTGCCTTGATGTGCATTGTGAGCACACACTTGTACAGTAACTGAGAATGATTGCACTCTCGCACATTCAAAGACCCATTTCCTTTAGTGGAACTACGCCGGCTGGTTGAGGACTCCAACAATGTCTAAAAGCAATAAAGACCGAAAAAGAAAAGTCTAGATATGTTAAAGTCCCAATAAATCTCTGGCAGGTTTTTTTGTTGTTCAGAAGTTGATGGCGGTGACTTTAAAGTGTGCAGTGTGCAGTCTAATTTTGGACCTGTAGATTTCGGAGAGCCTGGGATCTGTAGGTCACAACCTGAAATGTTACAGTCCGTTATTTGGCTGCACTGAACACCTGCAACGTTTTTGCATCGTCGGAAGTCTTTTCTTTTCAGAAATTCTAGGAATAAACTTTGTTTTCTGTTGGTTTGTTGACGTTTGATGTAATGATTCATTATTCCTGTAGGCTATATGAAGATGCCATATTGTGTCATTTTATTAAGATTAAACTGAATATATTGTCTGAAATATTTAGTCAAAGTGTGTTCTTAAACTAAACAACTGACAACTGAGTTGTGATAGTCTGCAGAAGCAGAAGAGCTCTCCACGGCTGTGCGTAATGCATGCCGTTCCCACCGTGAATCCATAAACCCCCACGGCGGGAGAAAGTATTTTGGTTAGCCATAGAAATCCAGATGACAATGCCCATTCAGCTAGAGTGGGGCTCTGCTGTTCAACTTACAATACTCCACAACTCCCGACCCCCACTCCCTTGTCCGCAGTCAATGAAAGGCGTTCAAATTAGAGCCATGGAGAAGTTGCTGGAATAGTCTTCACGCAAGTCACTCCATTCATTCGTCGTCACAACCCCGTCTTCCTCCATCAGGGCGGTGCTAAAATAGATTGGCTTTACCACTAAAGATTACACACCATCACTTTGAAGCAATTAGTTTATCCACAGCTGCTTCGTGGGCCCTACATCTACCCATACACTGGAGATAATTTACAATATTGTGATATACAGGTATTATATATACAAGATTGAACATCAATAGAAAAACATATTTCACTTTATGAGTATTAGTCCTCTGATTTAACAAAGGACTGGATTACAAAAGCTTATAATACTTGTTTTGCTGGTCACTTAAGAATCTTAGCAGGTCATATGTCTTCTTAAAAGTTGAAAACATTGCTGTGCAGAAAGTCTGAATACAGTCAGGGGAGTGTGTGACGTGCACTTCACAAGAGCACTTCTAATTAAATCAATAATCAATCATTTTTATTTTCTGTAGGCTAATTGTATTATTTACCAGAAAATATCCTCCCCATTCAAACAAATACTCACTGCCCAGTTACTGTTTTACATTTGACATAGAACACAATACTAGTTATGTCATATCATTAAATTAAGATATAGGTTTAACTAAACATCCTAAGTCCACTTTATGGTGCAAACATTTTCCAGAGCTTTCAACCATATAACACAGCTTTCATCAGTGGATGGAGATGGATCTGTCATGATTTCACCCACAGTACTTCTCACGTGTTTTGGCCTCCATGCGCTGATGACTATGTAAATTTGGATGAAAGGTCTGAAAAAACTGTCAAATTATATCATGACTATACACTACATATCTAATACTTCAAGAATTATCTTTCATGGGAAAAAATGACAAAAATTCACTGGTTCCAGCTTCTGAAATGTCAATATTTGCTGGTTTATTAGTCTTCTTTGATATTGAACTGAATATGTTTGGGTTTTGGGTCATTGGTTGAACAAAATTCTTTTATTATTTTAACTTGGGCTCTAACATCTGACATAAGCAAACAAATAACCAATTAACTATTTAGATTGTTGTAACTGACTGAAATGACTACATATAGTAATGCTATCAAGAATGCATTTGTCAGTACTGCTCAGCACAGTTGGCTACAGTAGGCGTTCCTAATTTGGGATCTGTATGGGTTTTTCTACACAAAGACTCTCCCTGTAAGGTCCAGTCTGGTCTGCCTCAGTGAGATGTTTTTGTGGGATTGTTAGTTCCACTCCTCTAGTCACCACACAGAGAGTGACGAAGCGCAGGGTGTGTGTGTGTGTGTGTGTGTGTGTGTGTGTGTGTGTGTGTGTGTGTGTGTGTGTGTGTGAGCAAGGGGTTAAGTGAGTGTATGTGTGTGTTGAAAGAGTTGTGGGGGTGCACCTTTAATTCCAGTAAGGAGCGAGGCAAACAGGGCCAGCAACGTCACTCAATGGGTGCTCGCCATGGTAACCTGCCAGAACCTGCAGTTGCCTGGTTACGGGTGCCTATAATGTGGTGGTATGGATGAGCCTAATAAAAGACATTCCTGCAAGCATGGACACACACACACACACACACACACACACACACACACACACACACACACACACACACACACACACACACACACACACACACACACACACACACACACACACACACACACCAGTCTTGAAGATGAAGAAGGGATTTACTCAAAGCTTGTAATGATCACTGCAAAAAGAGCTGTGACAGCAGAAACACATTGTGTTTCATTTTAAGAGCAAATGTTAAGTGTTGCCATACATGTTGCTAGAAACTCTAGCTCTGGTCAAAAGGAGTGAAAACATGAATATAAACAAATGAGAAATAAATGTTGCTGATATCTCAGAAATGTCTCAGAAATAAATATGACATAACAAAACAGACCTGTAAACTTGACCTCCCTGAGCCTGGCGGAGCGATGGCCACATGGTTAAGGTCATGTCAGAAGTCGGTCAGGTTGCATACTGGTTTCAGATTTGTGCTGCAGCCAGTGAGCGTTGTGCATTTTGGGGTGGTTGAGCTGGGGAGTTTTTTCTCATGACATGAACTTTGAACTCTAAATCTGGCCTCAGGTCAGGCGAGTCGAAAGTCACTATCCTCTATTGACCAGGCATTATCTCATCCTAGCAGAATCTCCTGCATGTCAAGGGTACACAACCGTCAACCCGGAGCTTCTCAAACCATATGCTACACGGTCAGCTTATGGAAAGTTTGCCAATTTGAAGTTTTAATTTCATATGACATAGATTCTTCAAAGCATCCATGAATGTAGCAGTGAGTCATAAGATAATTGAGACTTGATCGACGTTATTACTGATTGACTCAGACTTAGAGCCAGCAAGTGCATACAGTCTACAGACGTCCCAGCTGGATGGAGCTTACTAACAGATAGCAAAGCCAAGAGTCAGCAGGTGGTTAAACATGAAGAACAAAAGTGGCTTTGTATACAGAGTTAAAGCCCCAATGAGCCGTTTGTTTGAGAAACAATGTTAGAGGTAAGAGATCAGAACAAAAAAACATCACGTTTCTTTTCTCCTGCATGTTCGCAAAGTTTGCGGCTCCATGACTCACAGGTTTTTGTCGCAGCCCAGTAGCACGATCAGGCTTCCTGTGGAGCGGACAGCGGAACAGGAAACAGGAAGGAACATGGAGGGTGTGGGAGAGGAGGAGGGGTGCATGTTTGGTGGTTAAAGCACTCCCAAAGAGAGAGAGAGACACACACACACACACACACACACACACACACACACACACACACACACACACACACACAGGAATTATGTATGTAACTTCTAACTTTCATTTGGTAACGTCTTTTTCATCAGTTCGATTTAACCCTTAGAAAAACCCACATGTAAATGTATCCTTTGTTGCTGTCCAATGAAAATCATGTATCTCCAATTTTGATGATTGAGATAATTCTTCTACTTGTACACACCACATAAACTATTTTGAAATGTCACCAAACTCAAAGACAAGCCTGTTTCTCTGGCTGGAACAAAATCTAACAATTAAATTACCCTGTATACCATTTTAAAATACTAATTGCAGAGATTAAAACCCATCCCATTATTCCACACTTGTGTTGTGTAAACGAGTATAGTTTAAATCCACATAATATCACTTCAAATTCTAGTCAAGTTCCACAGGTTTCAAGCTGAGTACCACAAAATGTGTATAAAATGATCAATGGTGGGTCTTTAGACAACATAGCAACTTGGATTAGAGTATTTCACTCAACATGAATGTGAAAAAGCATCAATAGTGTCTAGAGTAGTTTTCTGCCACAGTAGGCAGCTATTTTCAGTGAAAAAGCTCTTAAAAACCCACAGTACATGACACTACTGCTCAGCACCAAATGTCAGACAGACACAGTCAGAGACTATCTGGTGAACATAGTGGAGTAGTTAGCGTTCAGGAGTTGGTGGAAACCAAAGCAGAGCAAAAGGAGAGTGAATATTGGACTAAAAAAGCATCTCTTTGTTAACAGGTTCATCATATAAAACTTAAAAGGTTATATGTTAATGTTGTGTTCACAACTTGTTTTCCGATGTCCCCAAGTGGCCTAAAAAATGTAAATGTAATGTTGTAAACCGAACAGTAAGGGGTTAAAAGTGTTGCTTTTTAATGCAGGGTCACTTAGATTTATACAATATTAGCATCACACATAAACAGCCCAACATAACCTTACTATTTATAAAAACTGCTGCCAAGTATTCAATCACACTTTCCCAAATATATACAATATTTAAGTATTGATGTGTAATTTGAGACAAGCCAACAGTTTCACAGCAACAGATGATGTGTTTTCTTAACAGAGAAATAAATGGAGTGCACAGTGAAGATTTTATCTCAAAAACATGAGAGAGGAGAAGGGAGTCTGAACTCCTTTCATGCCTGAGTGAATGAGATCATGTTTCCATACAGTATATCATTGGCAATTTCAAATATGTACTCACACACAGACAGACACAGTCACAGACCCAAAGGTAAGTTGGAGCAGACAAAGAGGTGAATGGCAGCCCTCTGCTGAGATGAAGAGGAGGCCTGGCAGCATGAGGAATGTCTGGGTGGGATTAGGAGACATTTCTGATTTGGCATGGTTAGCAAGATGTATGTGATGTCAAGTTAGGACAAAATAAAAACTCCCTTTCTTTATACACCATGTTTGCAATCACAGTGGCACAGGTGGTGTTGCTTTTAGCTTCAGCCTCTTCTGGTAATTTGGAGTCCCATATTAACATAGGATATGGCAATCAGTGGCTAAGTAAACAAACAGCCTGTCTAAAACACAGACACACAAACAGGATTTTGAGGTGTACTAAGTGTATTGTTTCCACACTAATTGCATCTTGCAGGAAAACTCTTGCTTGTTATTCTCAGGACTGTTAAATAAGTCAACACTTGATATGTGAAAAAAACGTATATATAATATATATAAACATATATAACAAAACAAACCCATGTTAAAGTGTTTTTGTCTTTCTTTTTCTGAGCTCTGTCTTTGTGCATGAGACCGCAGTGTATTTTCAAGAATGAAAGTTGTTGTGCATGTCATCCACTAAAGGGAGTCCAGCATGACCAAGCCACCTACCGCTGAGAGTGAAAGAAAAGACACCCGACCGCAGAATGAAGCTGTTGAGTTTTCAGCCTGGCCTCCTTCAGTTTTCCTCCCTGGCATCCCAGTGTCTGTGTAAAATTCAATGTGAATGACATGCCAGCTGAGGGTTTTCCCCCACTGTGGCTTAAAAAGCAAGCTGTGGAAAACATATTTACAAATAAACATACGCCATCTTCAATACAGAAGCAGCAACTGCCCAGAGTCCCAGGAGCCTAAAAAGCTCCATCAATGACAGTTAGTTATGGTCATTTTATTATTTGTAATTCTGTTAGAAAATATCTGAATATTGTACACTAAAGCACAATATTAACTGCCATGATAAAGGCCTTCTATGTCATGAGGGTCTTGAAGAGCATCAAAGTCTAATGTTATTTACAGACAGGGAGGGGTGGGTGGTTATTGAGGCTACGAAACACGTTCATCTGGTCACACAGACTGATAACTCGCACAGGATTTATAAGATGTCACTTATTATTTTATTGATATTAATGTGAAATGCATCAGGATGTTGCAAGACAAAAAAATCATTTGGATTGCCTGCAGATTGAGAGCATTAATAAAAAGGATTAAGGATTGTCAATACATTGGGAAATGCGCTTATTTGCTTTATTGCCGAGAGTTAGATGAGAAGAATGATACCTCGCTCATGTCTGTACTGTAAATACACAGCCAGTAGATGACTAGCTTAGTTTAGAATAAAGACTGGAAATAAGGGGAAACAGCTAGCCTGGCACTGTCCAAAGTCCACTGAACTGTCCACTATTCCTTTAAATGTGGCGTCACAGCCAGGCCACTAAACCTTTCTTTTCATTTATGCATTATAATGGATTATTACTGACCTGTATTTCTTACGAATTTGTATTTATAAAACCATATTTATAAAAGGTGGGTGAGAGGATGTTCATCACAGTATTTAAGCAGAAGAAGTCAGATTACAGGCTTGTCATTTTCACAAGTCTGTGGTCCATGTTTCTCAATCATTAGATTGTCTCTAAATTACAACATTTCAAAATTCAAAGTATCAAAGTATCAAAGTATCAAATTCATGCAAATATTTCCCAGGCAATACTAATCTCTTTTGCCTGAAAGCACTTTAAAACAATAAAAGAGAGGAAAGCGATGCGGGGAATAACACCCCAACTGTGAGAGGTCTCGAGGGGTTAAAGGTCACAAGGGTTAGGGATCATTAAGGGCATCTGTGGGCTGACAGGCTGACATAAAGCTGCCAGCAGCAGCAGGTCTGAAGCGAAGCTGCTTTTGAGGGTTTTAATGAAATGTTTGTATATGAAGTTGGGTGGGGTTTCCCGTATACTGAGCTTCTGTGTGTGAGTGCATATATAATATGTGTGACTGTGTTAGGGCTGGGCAATATATCGATTTTATATAGATATTGTGATATGTGGCTAGATATGTCTTAGATTTTGCATATTGTAATATCGCAATATGACATAAGTGTTGTCTTTTCCTGGTTTTATGTGTGTGTGTGTGTGTGTGTGTGTGTGTGTGTGTGTGTGTGTGTGTGTGTGTGTGTGTGTGTGTGTGTGTGTGTGTGTGTGTGTGTGTGTGTGTGTGTGTGAGCATCCTCTCACAGCATGATGGGGAGACAGGCAGCAGGCAGAAACAGTCAGCTGTAGTTATTTGTCTCCGGCTGTCCAGTAAAACTAATCCTATCTGGAATCTGAGATTGTTAGAGACAGAGAGACACCAGAGGCAGAGAGGAGGGATAAAAACAACTGGAACTGTTTAAGAAGGAAGCAGAAAAAAAGGAAGTGAAGCAATTTTTCCTAATTCTCAGACAGACATTCTTGGTCCATAAATAAAATGAGATAGTACTTTATTTTGTTATTGGTATTCTTGTGGTAAAATGCTCATGTGCTTGTAGCTCCCAAAACTAATAATAATAATACTAATAATAATAATGAAGTATAGCCTAAATAAGTGGGACTGTTGTGAAACTGTAACAAAGCCAGGAGAAGTATTAGGCTTCTTGTTGTGTCTCTGTGAAAATGACACCCTGTGTAAAAGTAGTCCATTTCAATTTGCATATCAACTACTGTATATTACAACTGTTGCCAGGTGAAGACTGTGAGCATGTAAAGGCGGAGGGAGCAGAGAACGGCCTTCAAAGTGTAACAAAGTGTTATGAAAAACAGTATCCCGGAAAGGGAAGACCGGGTAGCCTGTGTTCTGACCTTGTTGATTATTATGCACATGTTTGTAACAAAGAATGATATTCAAATGCAATTTGCAATGCAACCAATTTTCCTTTACTCTCACGTGCATCTTATCCTGGCAATAAATAATCCTTAGGAATAAGAGACAAAGACAGATATTGTGGGTACAGAGTAGGAAACAGTTCAAATATAAATAATAAAAAAATGTGCAAGTATAAAAATGTAAAAGCCAAAATATAAACAGTAAGGATCATAAGATGCTCATATCTCAAGTTGCTTCTTGGTGAGTTGTAAGTATAACAAGCATATAGCTACTGTACGTACGTACGACATCAAAGCTTAAGTACAGGTAGTTACTGTATGAAGCTCAGCGTAAATTCTTTCAGGGAGACTTCTAAGCTTGCATTCACCTCTCTTTCATAAACTGATCAGCTGATTCTGGGCATTCACTCTTCAGTTAAACCAAGAATTGGCCATGAATTCCATGAGCCAATCACATCATAGCATCCCTGCTTTAAATCTGTTCTTCTCTCTGCTGCTCTCAGTTGTCATTTCAGGCAAATCATGCAACCCTCCTCCTCCCCATTCACCTCCGGTCATCGTCATCCATGGCACCCTAGATCCCCCTTCGGAAGACCGCTCCTGTACTTCCATCCAGTCTCCAGGCTTCTTCACCACCACCAATGTCTAGACTCCATCGGGGGATATGCCTATTCTTGGCTTCTCTATTCCTTATAAAATGATTTACATAGCGATGGAGTCTAATCGCCAAAAACTCTGTACATTTCAATATTGTGTGATGTGATGAATACATTTATTTATTTTTGCACCTTTCAACAAAGTCTCTCCTGATTGAAATGTGGTTAATATGGTAAAATACTGCATCATATAAGCCAGAACATACTGTATCAGCGACCCCCATCACCACATCATTACTCCCATTAAAGCTCCACTCAGCAGCTCACCCTTGAGGAGTAAAAGGCAACATGACTGTTTGAGTGTGAGGCCTTCAAAAATACCACTCTGCCATCTACACTTCGGCTGTATGATCAGGCCTTTGGGGGGGTGGGGGGGGGGGGTGTATGTGTACTTCAGTGTGTGTGCCTGTGTGTGTGTTGGGTCTGTTGCATGCCACATTCCTCAGATGCAGAGCGGCGGAAAGGGCCGTGGCTCCACTTCAGCAGAGGTGCAAGAGGGGGGATGGAGAGTAAAGTGATTGACGGCTCAGGGGAGAAGGCCAAATGAAGGGCTGAACAGGTGGATCTCCTCACTGGGATATCAACAGACCGTCTGACGCTACCACCGTCTCTGCTCATCCACCAGGTAAGTGTCAGGTGATTTAAAAGAACAGCTGTTGAGGCTTGATCCTGTCCTCAACAGCCAACAGGGAGAAGACTTGAAAAATCGGGATACCAAGGATGCGTTTAATTAGTTGTTCAACATGCCCTTGTTCCCTTCCACTCAGGGGAATCCCCGCCGCCATCATACAGTAAGTGTTGTTGCATTTATCTGAAAAACTGAATTCAACTTGGTGAGGTCGACGCTCAGAGGGCTTAGGGAGCGAGTGAACGACAGTCTTTCCAGAGGTGTGTATCACCCACAATGCATTGCAGTTGGATGAAGATGAATAAATTGAATACATTACTTTCATATTTGTTAGCAGATAGTTTAAGAAAACCTCATTAATAGCTTGATATTTTACTGAAAATGTAGACTAATAGAACTAATGTCAGTTAATATTTACTTTAGATGCTGTTTGCAATATTAACCCATAGCAAAAATTGTTATGATCAATCATGATACAGATATCAAAACGTTCTAAATCAGAAACTCATGCCGCTAATTACCAAGTCTCATTGAAATAAGTCTGCAGCTATTTCTTATGATTTGTGAAAAGCAGTAATATTAAATATGTTTAAAACTTGCACACTCTCCAGAAACAAACAAAAACGAGTAGCTAAAAAGAAATAAGTGAAAAACAGAGAAGAGCTGAAGAGGCATTTATCAGCAATTCATGATAATTATGTCTCAAACTAACCAGTCTCTCCGCCCTGTTAATTGTGTAAACGTGTCTTCCTTTCTCACAAAGTTTGGGACATTATTTCTCCTGGATAACATCACTCTGCTGTGACTATAAACAATATCATTATGAATGTAAATAGTTCTCAAACAGCTGACACAGGGGAAGCAGCGAGATGTACACATTCGTACACAATTAAGTGATGATGACGCACACAACTTCAACTGGTGACAATAAAACCATTTGCATTAACATCCCCTTACTGCAGCTCGATGTAGATAACGGCATGTTTCAGTCCCACTGCTGCCACTCAGTCCGGACTTTGCTACAAAACCAAAAAAAACCTCCACTGTGGAGGTCACGATCGCATCCTGATCCAAGAGTGATAAGCATCTTAATCACCCCGCAGAGAGCAGCCCAACTCCACCAGGAGGCCTGGCCTACATTCTCCAATGTGGGCCAAGGCCACAGCCCTTACCTTTGCCCCACATGAGCTGGCTGAGTTCAGAAGAAGTTAAGCTCATTACATCTAAAATACTTTTACTAGAGATCTCACAAATACAATAAGAGTGTGGTTGTACTTTCTGTGGAACCACAAGTTGTGCGTCAGCCAAACAAAAGATTGGATCAAGATGAAAAGACTGTAATCAGTTTGGATCACTCTCTGCCACCACTGGCTGCGCCTGCCAACAGCCAACACTCGGCCAGATCTTTGTTAAGCGACACGAGAGAAAGTTCAACTTCCCTTTTGACGAATAGATTAGGTCATTGTGGTCTTTTAGCCAACAAACAAACAATGGTGGTTCTTAATCAGAACTGCGGTAAGGACCGAGCCTTGGTACATGTGGCACACGCTCAACCAGGTGAGTTACCAGTGCGCACCTGTTTATGTTTTTAAAAAGGTATACAGGTTCACAACTACTGGTTTAACACATTGCCACCTTCTACAGTATGATTGAAAGAGATTTTTAATTATTACAGATCCTAAGTTAAGTAACTGAAATTGCACCGATTAGACACACTGGATCTTTGTCAATATCATTATAAAATGAAATTTCTTTTCTCTTGTATAACAATTATTCCAATTTATGAGATACAGATTTTTCATTTGGGAAACAGACCACTTATATTAGATTGTTCTTGGTATTGTCAGGTACCCTGAGTGAGGTATCAAAAACTGTATCGGCAGAGAAAAACTTTAGCGCAATCTCTAAATGTTGAGGAAATATGCTTCTGTACTTCTTTTTTCTTATCTTTGTTAGCTTGTAATACACCAGGCCATCTTTAACTGAATGGAAGGATATATGGTCATCTCACACTTCCTTATTACAGAAATTTCTAAAGGATGTCAGTTTCAACTTAACTTTTGTTCTTTTAGCAGTGTGGTCTCTAGGTCACTCAATAGTGGTTAGGAAATGAAAAAGGACATGATTTGGAGTATTTGAAATTAGCCAGTGATTTAACTTCTGTCTAAAATCTCTGACAGCAAACATCTATCCTGCTAAGTGAAATAAATTAAAACAGGTCATCCATATGGAACGTGGGATCTCTCCTTTGGAGACTCGGCAGCATGAGCACATAAAATATACAGAAGGCGTGTTTAAAAATAATGGTACCAGCTAACAATATGAATCTAAAGAGCAGGTAAAGTCATATGAATGCAAGACAAAGAGGCAAACAAACAAAGCATTTAAGAAACTTATGATTTATTAAATTTGTTTAAAATGTAAAAATGTGATGAACCACTCACAGACAGGAATAAAAGACAAATGTTTCAAGAATTTAAAAGCAAAACTAAGACTTACACACATTTACAGAAAGACTGTACAATATACACACAAAATCGATTTAAAAAAACAACAACAACAATTAAAATCATGGATAAAGTTCTTGTACTGGTGACACTGTACAGGTCTGGCATAAAGAAACAGTGAACAGTAGCAGCACTTACACTGTCCAAGACCCAAAACTCATGCTCCAATCCCTCTCATGACAGGAGAGTGATGAGTGCATCCAGAAACTTGCTCCTGTCATCCGTCTTCAGTTCAATTACTGCAGAGAAACAAAACACAGGTAAGAATGAATACATGCTCGAAGAAACAGTTTACACATCTGTAAGGAGCAAAAAGATAGTTTGGGACAAATGTTTCGGACAGGAAGGTGCAGAAATATTGAACACATTTTATTCTGCATTTGAAACATGGCTAATGTGACATTGCCTACAGTGACAAGATGCACAGAACAAAAATCCAATTTGTTTAATGATGTATGGCGCTAGAAGCTCTGCTAGAAATGAAGACAAGGCTGCCACCTAGTGTGTGATGAAGAGTTGGACAACTCCAGATATACATAAAACATTTATGGAGGAATAAAACAGCACATCAGAAAAACAACAATAGCAATCTTACTTGAAGTGTCGAAGTTGTCATGAAGAGTTCTGGAGCTGGTGCTCTCTGCAGCTTTTTCAAATGCTCGACCAAAGAAACTTTTAGAGTACAGAGAAAAGAAGGAGAGTTGAGACAATTAGGCAATTTTGGAGGTTCACAACACATAATTAGTTGATTAATTGATTAGTCGATTGACAGAAAACTAAACGGCAACTATTTTGATAATCAGTTAATCGTTTCAGTAATTTTTCAAGTAAAAAAAATATTTTCTGGTGTCGACTTCTCCAATGTGAAGACTTCTCTATTTTATATGATTGTTAATTAAATATCTTTGGGTTTTGGGCTGTTGGTCGAATAAAAAAAAGCAGTCTGAAGAGATAACATTGAACTCTATTGTAACACACCCTGTTACTTTATAACAAACAAAAAAGTAATTGTTCCTTGCAGTTATTAAGTATAAGTATCATTTTCTCTCAAAGAATCACATGGTAGAAACTTATACTCATCAGCAGGTCTGCAGATTAAATAGCAAAAAAAAAATACCAGATATTGACTATATAGTAAAAAGTTCAGGATTCCGGGGTTATATTTTACACAGAAATTAGTGATTAAAACAGATTTGTAAATAAGGTACTGCACGTTCAAGTTGTATATTGGATAAACACATAATGTCTTGGTAATATCCTACATAAAAAAAGTGAGGTCTTACTTAGGCCTGTAACAATTGTCTTATCGCAATTTTTTTTTACATAATCACCAATTCTTTGTTTAAACCGCAATTGCTAACATTAGCTAAGATCGTAATGGGTATGAGTGTTGCTGGTAATTGACAGTTTTATGTTCACTTAAGAAAAAAATCCAATGTTTTATAATAATAAAGAGGCATGGTTTACTTCATAGGCTGTGTACCTGTGTTACTACATTATCTGGGTCACATAACCACGATATAACCAAAATATGTATTCTGGGATTCATTCAAAACTTTCATTTGTTTGCTAAAGTAATACAACCATAGATCATTTTTAATTTGAATGAAAGAGACAATCGCAAATATTTCTGAGACAATTAATTATACAGCAAAATTTGGAAAAGTTACAGTTCTAGTCTTACTTCTTCTTGTCAGATGTTTCAGACTCAGGTGGGATTCCCACAACAATCACGGTTCCCTTCTCCACGTCCTTGGGAGCAGCCATGATGAGTGGAAGCAGTTTGCAGCGCTTATTTCTCGTCTATCCGACAAAAAACACCACGAGTGAAAGAGTGACACTAACAGTGTGTTTTCAGTGCAATTAAAAGCTTCTTCTCTGACAGTCTGCATCCAGTTTGACAGCAATAAGATACTTACAGAATGGACAAAAGCCTTCAGGAGGTACTTGCAGAGCAGAGTCAAGGCAATGGGCTTAGAAAAGAGCTTCACATCAGGTGTTCCCTACACATGAAAGAGCAGCAGGAGGCTTTGAGTTGAGCAGGATATACTGTTGAGAAGCAGCCACACATACCTGCAGGTCATTTAGACACTCGTACCTCCATGAGGTAGCAGTAGAGGAAGGGTCCCTGTGACAGGATGAGGTTGGTACAGATGCAGCTGGCCACAGTCTGCTGGATGGCCATCAGCTTCCTCTTAGCCAGTTCAATGCCTGAATGTAGACGCTCGAGATTACTCCTACACAGAAAGAGAGACAAGAGGGGACATTTTACAGCTTTAAACCCCTTGTTCTGGTGATCTTTTCAACATTTGAGAACTCTAAGAGGATCAGGATTTTGGTTTAGTTTTGGCTACAAACCTGGAAAGCGAGTCCAGAGCCTTGATGAAGTTGTCACTGTCGCTCTCATCTTTCTCAGTGCTCTCCAGCAGGGCAGCAGTAGCATGCACCATATCACTGGCCAGGAAGCGGTTCTTAAAGCCAAAGTGAACACCAAATGTCTGGATGCGGATGTCCTTCAAACTGAAGGAAGTGGGGGGATGCACAAATAATTTCAGGCTGTCTGTCAATAAATGGCATCTAAGCGTGTTCAGGTCATTTCTGGATTCATACCCGTATTTATTGGAAGACTCCTCAATCACGTCCCTCAGGTTCTCTTTGATCGACATGTCCATTGAGTTGAATTTCTGCCTCACTTGCTTCAGAGGTAGCCTGTTAAAGGATCATTAGCAATAAATCAATCCATTAAAACAAGTTGGGAGCTCTATTTCATTTCACAGACTCACATTACTGTAATTCCATTTAATGAAATAAGTGCTTCTGTTGATAGTGTTTCATCTAGGAACTTTACCCCATGTCAGCTAGGAACTCCTGGAGTTTCTTCTGGCCATTTAACGTCCAGAGCTTGAAGTTGCACGACGTGTAACAGGAATTACAGATGCTCTCATACAGGGACCAGTGCTGATAGAGGGTTAGACGGAGGCTGAAGAGGAGGGTTAAGAAAAACTCAAAAGAAAGTGATTTCTATCACTATGACACTTGAGCATTTAGGGTACAAATATAAAAGATCCACAATGACATGTGACAATATGAATTAAGGATACTCGTATTCAAAGGAGATCCTCATACAGTCGATAGAAAGAGAGTTCTCCTCATCCTCGTTTCGGTGGTTATGCCGGGAAACGTGTCGCTGCATTGTGGCGATGTCTGTTACATACTTCATACTAAAAGGAACAAGGCAGACAAGAATAATTCAGTGTGGGTAAACAACATTAAGTAAATACACCTTGTAATGACTACTACAGCAGTGAGTCCCCCTATTTAATTCTAAGGGAATCAATTGATGTTTTTGAGAATTATGTTTTGAAGTATTGAAGATATTCTTACTGTGTGATTTTATCATGAACCCACTGGTCTGTCAGTCCAATGACGGCCCACCTGCAAAGAGGAAACCTTAAGAGTCTACATCTAAAAGTCTGTACAGGGCGCGGTGCATTTCGACAATGTTTAGTTAATGTCATTAAAAATATTTTATCACAAAGCTTACCAGAGCATGTCCTTGGTGTCTTTAGTTAACACCCATGCCAGCTCAAAAAACATCATTGACGCCTGACAAAAGACACATGAAGAAACTTACGATTAAAACATTCATTATTCAAGAATTAATTCGGGAATAATAACAGAATATGTGAAATGAAAGTTAACATAGAGCTATGCGTGAACTCTCAATTGTGTATAATGATATAAAAAAAACTGTACAATTTAACAGTTTTGTGAAAGTTTAAGACATTAAATTAATTTCCCATGCTCGTCTAAGGTTTCCAGAACTCAAAAGAAAAGAAATGCATGAATTTAAAAACTGTCTACTCACAGAAGTCCCATGATATTCATACTGCTCATAGTCAAACAAAATTTCCCTCCTGAGAAATGAGTGAAACATTAGTGTCGGTTTGGTAATTGTAATCACTACATGACAAACACTACCCCTACACCTCCTTAAAAACACTTCACCTTCGTGCCTCCCACTCCCTCTTCGCTCGCTGTCTTTCAATTCTCCTCTCAACTGCTCCCTGCAATGACATGATCAGTCATACAATCATTAGTCACATCAACACTGTTCTGGTTAATTTCAGTGATGTATTCTCATTCTGTTCAATACGTACTTCATCAAATCTTCTCCGTTTCCCAGACGGCTCTGAGCCTTCATCACTCTCATTTCCAGAGTCACCTCCTTCCTCGTCATCTTCATCTCGAAATATATCATCATATGGGGGCACACCCAGGTCATCATCCTGTTTGATTAGCAGCTTTATCTGTGGATGAGATGATAGGAGTTAACATAATGTTAAGTTTCAGAAGTGTAAGTAGTATGGCAGCAAAGTTTCAACTGAGATGTGGTTTAATGTTTTGGTTTCACTAACAAACTTCAAGAGCTAAACAGGAGAAAGTACTTAACCACTGAACAAGCTAATAAAGACTTAGATTGATCATTATCCATCACCTGGGTGTCATTGTAGACATTGACCACATCTACGGGCCGGTGAGTGTCACAGATGAAGAAGATGGAGTCATCATCCGGCTGCAGCATCTCAAGAAGGTCAACATTTGCCCCGCAGTTGATGAGAACAAAATACCGGAACTACAACACAGCAAACACCAAAATATTACATTTAGTGTAAAGTGACAGTGTGGCAAACAGCAACAGCTCTTCTTTGTGTATCCTTCTGTCATTTAGTCACATCTAAGCTCAGGTCTGATTTGATCATACCTGCTCTTTATGTTCAAGGAAGGCAGTGCCAAGGTCCTGCCAGCCTGTAACTGGCACAAGTGTGTACTGGATCTGGTCACAGTGGAACAGTGCCTGGTAATAAGAGAAAAAGATTCAGCAAATATTGTTGAATTTATTAATTCATCATTAGTTGCTCACTAAAAAATAAGTATACAGGAACAGTGAATTTTGAGCCACTGAAAATAAAGCTTATAAGAGAATGTACAGACAAATCTATAGTGAAATAAAATAATATAATAATATTTTAATCAGCATTTAATGTGTAGCCATTAGTTTTATCTCAGGAAATGTGCATTGCCACATGATTTCAATTTGTCAGCTTTTACTTCATCTAGCTAAGTACAATCTGCTGATCATAAGTGTAAGAGACATAACTAGAGACATTGAATTACTATGTTCTCATGTTAACAAGATTCAACAGATCCTGTAGTCCTGTCACATCAGTTATTGTACATAACATACATTATACAAGGAAGGTGCTGCTAAAGTTTTACACACTGAATCAATTAAGAGACACAACTACAACTAAAGAGTGCTACTTATTGATAACGTCAAACAAAATACTAAGCTAGTGGTTTCTAATAGAGCATAGCATATGGTATATTTCATTTGAGGGGATCTCAGTATGTGCCCCGTCTACACAGAGATAGCATGAGCCAATGTTTGCTAACAGTTAGCTGCCTGCTGGTTGTCTTACCTGTAGTATCTTACAGGCGCAGAGAGCGTCGATGTCTGACGCCACCAGGAGTGCGACTCTCTGTAGGCAAAGTAACGTACATGTTTAACGTTAGTATAGCATATAAAATAAATACTTTACGTCTCAAATATCATAACTGACTATGAGGTACCTATCCACTAACGTTAAGTAACGTTAGCAAACAGTCGTTCGTGGTTCAAGTTAGCTAGCTAGCTAGCTAGTTAACCTTAGCTATGTTACAGTTAGGCAACGTTAACGGTAGCTCGGTAACGTTAACGGTAGTACGGTAACAACTTACCTGGTTGGCAACAACTTCATAAAATTCCTTCCTTATGTCCGTGATAAACATTTTCAAAAATTAAAATGTTTTAAGATGAGGACAGACCGGGTAAAATAACGCTAAAGTGGCATGAACAACGGGTTATTTTGGTTTGCTGTCACGGAGCTTTCTTTACTGTTCCGTGTTGGAAATGTGGCGCCAAATCAGTCAGTCACATCTAACCAATCACTGGAAAGGAATTAACGTACGTCATACACTCGAGGCCACGCCCGCCGTACTCAATTATTTCTGGTAGGCTACTTGTACTTACTCGAGTATTTGAGTATTTCCATTGCATGCTAATTTATACTTACTATAACTATATATAACTATAGTATACTAAATATATACTTACTAGAGCTACTGCACTACGAAGGCAAATATTGTTCTTTTTTACTCATCACATGTATCTGACATCTTTAGTTACTAGTTACTTTGCATATATTATTAATACATAATAAATAAACTAATACATTATGAAATATTGTTATAGGTTAAGATACACAGCAGTATATAAAGTAATGAAAATTAGCCCCACCTTTACCAGCTAAAGTGATGACCACAATGCATCATTAATTATAACCCAATAATATAACAGGCTTATGTGTGATTCTGAAATGGGCCATTCTGCATAAAAAGTACTTTTACTTTTCGTACTTTAAGTATATTTTGATGCTAATACTTTTGCACTTTTACTTAAGGAATGTTTTGAATGCAGGACTTTTACTTGTAACAAGAGTATTTTTTTTACTAACCCTAACCTTTCTTCCACTACTGCCTAATCCTGATTAAATTGGGAGGGCTGAAGGAACACCATTTTAGAAATGCTCAGGTCATGAGTCCAAATTCCCCAATGCAACTCCACCCTACTACATTAAAATGTTGAAACTAGCTACTGCTTATACACAGCTAAGAGAAAAGATATTGTTGCAGCACAGGTACAGTTACTTTACTGTCTTGTGACCAGGGCCAAACAACATTCAAACTATTTTTATGGACATCACATTTATACAAAATACTGTTAAATGAATGAAGAACATTTTAGACACTGATTTCTTAAGAAGGAACTCATTCTAAAATCCTTACTTCATCATCCTTAATTCAAAAATGTTCAATTCAGTGAATATTTGCACCAGAGTTAATCTTTTAAACTATGATTTGACAATCCTTCTTGTTAAAATGTAAACTAAAGGACTTCCCCATATCGAAAAAATAAGAAGTACACCGAAATATGAAAATATAGAGATTGCAGCTTTAAAACCGGAAATACATTTCAAAATGTGGCCATTCTGCTCACCTTTATTGCTAAAATATAAGCTGCTTCATAATTTGACTAATACATTTGTAATTTACTCTTTTTTGTTGTTGTATCCTGTTATCCTAACCACTTTTCAACATGTCCTTGTTATACATTTCATAGGGTCTAAATAGGTGCCTGTATTCATCACACATTTCTGACTCAAAAGAAAATAAGCAAAGGACAGTGTGTATTGCTAGATTATTTAGAAACATAATTTAGTGTCACCAGAAAAGTTGTTAAAAGCATCACAACATGTACAATCAGGATATCAGCACAAGTGGCTGCTATACAAGCCAAGGCAACTTATGATAAGCATGACACAAATAAAGCAAACGGGCAAGTTTAAGTATCATCCCTTGTAATGACAGAAGATCTGAAAGAAACCAGAAATAATCCACAACCTGATACAGTATTCATGTACTGAAATCACATAAATTAATAGAAACAGATGGAAATGGATTGGAGATTGATGGGATTTGGAAGGAAGTAATGAAGTAAATGTGTTGCTATTTAGCTGTGAACATGCAGGATTTATCAAAATGCAGCAAAGTCTAATACATTTTTTTGTCTAAAGCTCCCCCAGAAAGCCACGTGCCCACAAATATGATTCATATTTTCATGAAATAACATCACATTTAAGGTAAACAAATATCCAAAAGTCAAGTAAACTCCTACATGCCCCAAAATGAAATACACCTAGACCTATACATCATAATACCTGTAAGATTGACCAAGTAACATAAGATATTATCTGTGTCTAAGTTTTGTAAAAAGTTAAGTTTTTCCTCCTCTTAGCTACTCTCTCACCCAGAAATTTTCACATTTGACTCCATCAACAATAACATTTCTGGAAAGAAAGATTTTTTTTCTGAGGTAAAGAAAGGCAGCATGCCACATTTAAACATCATGTAATATATTTCCCAACCTATACACTAAAAAACCCACTGTGATCCAGCTGCTTGATTCACAGCGACGTGTGTGCTTTGACGCTGCAAAAACTTTGGCTGCTTGCACACACAAACAGAGGTTTGGTTGTTTCTCATGTTTTCAACCTGACAAAACAATTGAAAACCAATCTTACAAACCCAACGGAAAGATACAACAGACAAAAAAATTAAACGGAAAGACCACAAAAAAAGTTGTAAAATCATAACTGAATCACAGACTTTAGCGTGTACTGTCTAAAGTTAAAGTTGATGAAAACTTCCAGAAAACAGAAACCTTTACGTGCCAATAAAACAATTAACAGGATAGAAAACCTCACCAGCAGGACCACTGGGAGGCTAGCACCATCACCTGAAGAGGTTACAATCTGACCTCACTCAGGTTCATCAGAAAGATCTGGTGTCACTGTCACTCCAACAACTAACCCCTGTACACTTCTGGTGAACATTCACACTTCAGATGTGTTGGCATAAAAGCCAGAAGAGTTACGAGAACCAGACCTACGGTCAGCCTGAGACCTCTCGTGTAGGAAGACCTTCTTCTACAGTCATATTAATTATATTAACAGATGTGCTGTCCAGTTAGAGCAAAGATGTGATTATCATTTGTGTTTGTCACAAAGAAAGTACAGGAAGTACTGCAAATACTGTGAGAAGAGATGAGTGGAGCTGCTACATCAGTGCGTTATACTAAGGACTGGGCATATGAACCCTTTCCAGATGTTAATCAAACAATCTGTGAATGGAAACATTCTAAATATAATATAGGAAGACAGAAAGATTTAAAGCTCTCAGAAACAGTGGAGCAATGTGGAGATAGATTGAAGATATAAAGTGGTTTTGATTAACCTGCTTTACGCATAAAGGTGCTTTCAGAGCGGGGTGGGCCATATGTACCGTGGGACAATATCAATTTTGTAAAAATCTTTTATCATAAAGTCTGGTGATATTCCGTACTTTTTTTGTTTTTAAACAAATCAAAAACCAAAACCAACAATGAATTGATCCTACTAACACGTGTTGTGTGTAAAGCCTAACATAACATCTTTTTCATCTGTGCCATAGACGTTCATTGTTGTCCCAAAGCAACTTGGCCACTAAATGTGTATTAATCCACAGCTGAAACTAGTTCCCAACAAATGCACCATTTACTACTGGATGAGTAATGTTTACTAAAAACTACAATGCCCAGTTGGTTTAGGACATTTCTAAGCCTTATTTTCAGATATTAAAGTATTGATATGATGATGTAAAATGACATATACGGATAGAGGATTTTATCCTTATCACCCACCCCTACTTTACCATATATTGTTTTCCCAAAAGTCAAGAATGAACATCCGTGCACGAACCTCAACCCTGCTTGTTGAAAAAGTTGCAAGTTTACCAAACAATCCCCAAAAAGTGTTCCACACAGCAGCTGAGCCGGTGGTTGATGGGCAGTGGACTATTAGTGCAGTGCTTGTGTAGTTGACCTGCTCAGCTGTTGTGCATATTTAAAGTTATGTAATCTATAGGCACAATGCACAGCGTGTGAAGGGCTGGGCCTTATGGGAAATAATAAAAGTCATTGTATCCAGCAGGCCTTCAATGTTGATAACTTTTATATGTAATGATATCGGTTTAGGTTTGGAAACCCACACTTCAAGTTGTTTATCTAGTTGTTAAACTGGAGTTGTTATTTACAACAACTCTCAAGTGTTTCAGAAACCATTCAAAAGAAATGTGGCATTAGTCTTTTTTAGTTTAGAAATTACACCATGTGTTACCATACAAAAAAATCCCACAATACTTTTAAAATGATTGACGATAAACAATAAATATTGACTGCCCGGCCTATGGGTGTGAAAATTGGAATTAGAAGGATTACCATGTAACCCAGTATGAATGACACCAGTAACAGATACAGAACAGATAGCTGTTCTACAGGGGCAGGATGTAGTTGGAGTTGGCCAGTTTGCGCTCCTGTGCGGCGGGAACAGTCTCTCTGTGACGCAGAGGTCTGTGGCACTCAGCGTCCTGAAGAGGAGGGTAGTGTTGTCTGTAACACAACCAGGCGAAGAAGAGGCCCAGCAGAGAACCCACCAATACATCTAAATGGAGGAAAAACACACACACACACACACACACACACACACACACACACACACACACACACACACACACACATTGATTCCACAGCTTCATATGAATGCTTTCTATATTCTTATTCAACATGTTGGGAGAATATTCACCCTAAGAGAGATTTGTTTTAGGTTATGATATTCCATTAGCTTAACACTTAAAAAAGCTTCAAGTTATTAATGATTAATGTATTGTTATATGCACAACAATGACAGAACATCTGTTGTTGGCAATGACAATCTTAGATCTTAGGCTCCCTCCAACAATGCTCATTAAATATATTGGTGGATATATTTAGGTTGGAAAAACAACTTCCTCAAAAAATGGGAGCATTTACTACAAACAATGAGCATGGCATCATATCTGGATCTAGACTTTAGATCAGGACTCATGTTATGGTTTTAACCATTCAATAAATTACTTATACATTTAGTTTGGCAGTGTGGCTTTGGAACAAATCTGAGCCTGACTGTCCCTGAGCTCACAAACAACACTTAATGAACACATATTAAAAACATTAAAAAACTAAAAGCCAATACAAGAGGAGGCTGGGGAGGTGGTGGGAGTTACATTTGTGAGTAGCAGCGAGGACACAGAGCTCAGTGTTGTTGTATGCAGACTGAATGAGCACCAAATGTTTATACGGACTGCCTAACGTGACAGAGATCGCTCGTGGGCATACATGATTGGAGACCGTATGGAAGACGAGACTATAAAATGACTACCATGCCTGAACTACAGCAAGGCTCCACAAATCTAAGAACAATGTGGACATTAAAACAGTAGTTTTAGTAAGTAGTAATACAGACATAAAGCATTAAAACCCCACTTGGTTCTCAAGCTTTGCTCGTGTTAGTTTTATAGGCTCTTTGTGTAAAGTAATCATGATCAAATTTGCTATTTTTTGGATTTTATACCTTACTGGTTAAGTTAATGTTTTACAGATAAAGGGTAAACACTCTATTCCAAATTTGCTTACAACAGAGAAGTGTCAATACAATACAGGCATTGCAAATTAGCTTAGGCTATAAATGCTGTGATGTGTGGCATATAGGTTTATGCTACACACTTGTCCTTATACATGTACAGTATGTACAAAACTTCACAGAAGAAGGTATATTTGCTTGAAGTGCAAATCTTTTTTATGCTGAAATTTCTTATGAAAGGTTCAAATTTCAAAAGTTATCCCATCTGGAATGAATTTCGCAAACGTGATACTCAAAAAATTGTATTAAATAAATCAGAAAATGTAATTGTATAAAATATCTACCGTTTTAGTAGATTGATACGAGTTGCTACAAAATCATTTCTGACATAAATGTAAAACAATATAATAATAATAATAAAAAATCTCAATCTAGATCTAATGTTGAATGCCACAAAAGTAACAGGTTTGTAACTGAGAGTTGTTTCCCCAGTTAAAAAAAACAAGCCAATCAGAGTTTTGCAGGCAGAAATGTGAATATGGACATCATCTTCCTGTGCCAGAAAAAAATTGTGTGGATGACATAATACTGCTGTACAGGTTGCTGTAAGTCGATTTAAAGAAATAACAAATCAACTCACAACCTTAATTGTCATATTTCTTCAATCAACATGAAAAACCTTAAAATGATCCCAGCAACAGCTACCAGTCAATAGTGTCGACATTTTTCACACATCCTCTAAACCATCTTCTGCTACTGACCTTGCCAGTGGTGTTTGTAGTCGCAGGTTCTGGAGAGGGCGATCACAGTCGCAATGAGTAAAGGTGTGAGAAAGGCACACAGCCGCCACGCTCTGCCTTGGCCTGCTGCATTGAAGCAGCGCAGCTTTCCTGCGATGTACAGCGCTGTGAAACCCAAACCTGCAAAGGCAACTGGGGCCGAGGAGAAAGGATGGAATGGGTGATCAGAACCAGAGAAAGTTTTATACAGGAACAGAGAGAACTCAAAGAAGAAGAAAAAAAAAAAAAAAAAAATAAGAAAAGGGGCAAGGATTAGAGATGGGGAGTAACGTGTGATGTTATCTTTCTTAAATGACAAAATAAAAGCCTGGAGGATAGAACAAGCTTATTAAAGTATAATAGTTTAGAATTTTCAATTTCATTTTTAGTTAGTTTTCAGTGTGTGTTTGCTAGTTTTAGTTTAGTTTTTTTTAGTTTTAGTTTTCAATATGGCCATTCCTATGCAGTTCACCAACGATGTATTTTGTATACAAAATACATGGTTGGTGAACTGCGTAGGAATGGCCATGATGTTTAATGTTTACCTTTCGCGCTACTTTAGTGCCTAATGTGAAGCAACTGCGGCACAGCGCCATCTCCTGGAAAGTCAAGTCTGTTCAATTTCTGTGGTTCAATGTCACAAGAGTTAATTCACGCTGTCTCCTTTCTCTAGAAATATATTATAGCTAAAAAACTAAAATGATTTACTTTCATTTTTATTTTATTAGTAGATTTTGAACCTGGTAATATAGCTCCAGTTTAGTTTTAGTTTTTAGATTTTATTTAGTTTTAGTTTACAGAAAATATTTTTCACTGCTTTGCATTTTAGTTGACCCAGGGCTAAAATACACTTACATACATCTATTGTCCCACTTTATGCATTTGTTATTTGTCCTTGTTGCCTGCTGATGAAAATGTACCAGCTACTGATGCATAATCAACCATAAAAGGCCCTTACAGGAAGAGTGCCCGCTGGGAAAGCTCTTCCTGCCCTCCATGACTACATCTGGGTCACCGCTGCAGCGCAACTCCAGGTTCATCTGACCGTCTGGGAAACAGCGATAGAAGAAGTCTGGTCGTGGCCTGGGGCAGGTGACAAACACAGAGAAGACAGATTTAGGCACTGGGTTTCATTAGCATTTGCTATGCTTGTGTACAATGTTTACCTGCCAACAACAAGTTTGATGACATTGGTGAAAACTCCGTTCAGCACCAGAGTCAAAGTCACAGCTGGATGACAGAGAGAAACAGAACTGAGTCATTAAAAAAGGCAAAAAACTAGTTGACATTTTTGTTTTAATATGAAAAACCAGATGTTTGCGTGCAGCTTTCTTACCCAGCGAGGCTTCTTTTAGATCTCCTCGTTCCGACTTCATCAGGAAGGTGAAAACCAGGATTACAATCAGCGGGGTGAAAACCGCCACACTCTGATGGAAACATAGAGAGAGGAGAGTAATACAACTCTAATCCAGTTTAAGACATATGCATGTCTGTAAGCAAGTATATACATTAATAACTCTATTTAACTACAAATTGCTTACACCTAAAATTCTACAAATATTAAAAATTTTGGGAAGCACACACTATTTTTTTATTTATTTCTACAGAAAGAAATTCAATCTGCAGAGGCTTGTATGAGTAAAATGACAATACTGCATTTATGTCCACCATCTCTGCCATAGTGATGACCTTGCTGAGGATTACTGCATTTAAAAACAAATCTGCAGTGCTGAATGAATTTGAAAGTGAAGTTTTTGACACAAATAAAATATGTGATATTCACTATGGTAATTACCTCATCTGAAGTCTAACCCTGTAAATTGGTTTTCACACTGTAATGAGACCAGTGGTTGTGCGGCCGGTAGGAAATTAATCTAAAAACAAATTTGCTGGTGGTCAGAATGGTGGTCAAAGTTATGTAAACTGGGATTATTGTGCTAAAAAGAAACATTGGTATGGTCCTTTAAACACAGTAAGAGGAGGGAAGTGAATTCAGATATACTGATTGTTGTCAGGGATGAGGTACGAGGAGAAAGCACTGCACTAAGGGATTTATTATGTTCCATTTTAACTCAGGAGGTGTGCAGCCATATTACTTACAAACATAAGAGAAGTGGGTACATGGTCTCTCTCCACGCGATGGAATTTATACAACCACATCTCCTCTGGCTGGATCTCACGGTAGAAAGGAGGAAGCTGCTCCGTCACACTACACCAACACAAAAAGAGCTATGTTTGTTTTCTCATCATTAAATGCCTGCCTTTTAAATAATAAATCCATAAAGCAATGATGAAAATGATCCAAAGTTGGATATACTTACAGGAACACGATCAACAGCGCCATCCGGATGGAAATTTCCGACAGGAAACCACGAAGCAGCCTCCTCTTCATTTTGATTCTGGGAGTGGACTTCAGTCAACAGCAAACATTGTCACTCCACTTGCATTTAACTTAACTAGGACTAGAAAAAAAGAAGAACTCAGTTTAAATTTATGCCATTAATTTGGGTGTTAAAAGAAAAAAAAAAGTGCAAGTGGAAAAACAGTAAATCTAATTACTATATACTTCAATTACACGTGGACAAATTAATTTAAAAGTACACATATCTGCTATATATAATCCTGATGGAAAATAATAAACTGCCTTTGCTTTAAAAGGTCCTCCACACACCCACACAGGTGTTTTCAGAAATTCTGCCTGAAAGACCTCTTTTTAGGACTGTGTGAGAAAGTACAGACTAACTTTTGTTAGGATGGGATATTTCTATCACTTAACTACCTGTATTACCTAACTGATATTGGATTTTTGAGCACAAGAAAAGTATAAAATCTCTGATTACTTATTGACTAATATAAACACTGGTACTGATATCCTGTATCTATGAACAGTTAATATTAGTTGATATGTTGCTTTATAAGACTGTAAACGTAGCTCCCCCCCCCCCCCCCCCCCCCCCCCTCTAACAAACTGAATTTGAACATTTATACAGATGTCAGTATTAAGAGGAGAAAAGATCTTTGTAGATTTAGGAAATACATCAGTGCATCCCTAGGTTTCAAATCACAGTCAAGTGTAAAACCACATACAATTTCACAATGAGCTTTATAGTCCCACATCAGCTGTGGATATTCCCCCTTGTCCCCTAGTAATTCTTGTCTATAAAAAAAAGGGGGGGGGGGGGGGACTAATTAAAAAAATGGAAATATAAATATTCTGCTTTCTGGTGAAATGCTGGTACAGATAATGTTGAGTATCTTTAAGCTTTTACTCCTCCTTTAAGCCCCTGCCCTGTCTAAAACCGGATATAAAGGCCAACATGGTGCACCTGTGCCCTCCTCTTCTAGGTGATGCACAGATTTAAAAGCTGTTATTTATTTGCATATAACATCAAGCCTGTTTTTATAATAACAATACTAAATGCACATGTTCTGCCAATATACAGAACAAGACAAACAAGCTAACATGAAGTGCCTGTGTTGTAGAAACCAGATGTTAGCAGCCTAAGCTAAGCTAGCTAGCAACATCTGTCAAACAAGACATCTCTGGCCCATTTCCGCATCGTCAAACAGGGAATCCCAGCTCCGTTACTAACCTTCATCAAGTCGTTATTTTATCTCTTCATCCTCATAGTAACGTGTGCAGTTAACATGAATTAGGCCTCAACATCCATTCCTCTTTTTCTGCCGACGGTGTAAGTCGCATATTTGGGAAGAAACAAGGATGCCACGGAGGAGATGAGCGCTGCGTGAAGCTTGCGGCTACATATGAGCTACTTCTGGTTAAGGATTTCCAAAATAAAAGGATGTAGTTAAATGTACAAACGTAATTTGCGAAAATAATGTTAACTAGCGATTGCTCTTGAGATTTCGACTGCACAACACTAATGTCGTCAGTAAATTAATTTGAACAATATAAAATATGTTCTCTTTGGTATTTTATTTTCTTTCTAAATATTATATCATGCAGATGAAACTACTCATTAATATACAATTATATTCGTATTCTATAAAGCAGAAGCCGTAATCAAATTCAGTTATACATTTTTCTATAAGTTCATATGAACATTGCCAAAAAAAGTAAGAGGCTTATTTTGTAATACATATTTAAATAGTAATCAGTAAAACTTACTTGAAGTAAATTCTTAGAATGTATCAATGTGTTATAGTACTTCTGTTGTTTTCATTCTATCCTGAGACGTGTGTTTTAAATACATCTTGACGGTCAATGAAGTTATGTGAAGGATTTTCTGTAGCAAATTTGTTTGTTAGTGCTGAATATTCTGTAACAAATATTTAGAATATTACTCAATATGAATCACGTATTATTGCCATATTCTTTGGTTTCATACTGCACACTATTTATAATTTACAATTAAACAAATTACTAGTTAGGCCCTATAGATTAAATGAGTTTGCTGTTTGACCACAGGGGTTTAAAAAACACATACACAGGTTGTCAGTTTTTAATTCAAAATGCACTGGAGTAGAAACTGTAGTGCTCTATAAACCGGAAATGGTCGTGTAGGTAATTGTATCTGCCTTGACATATGGATACAAAAAGCCACGTCACGTTACAGCCATCTAGAATATAATTTTTATTTTCCCATCAAATCAACTTGTTCCTCTAATTTCACAAAGTGCTGTAGTTTAAAGTTGCTTTAATGAATGTGAACGTCCTGAGACTTCACAGTATACATTCATGCATTGCAATGAATGCCCCTCTAACTAGAGGTGGTACTTTTATTTAGGTAAATACCTCACCATTAACACAAAAAAAGATTGTTTTATTTCTAAGCTTCGAATTAATATAATTGCAATTTATCTTGTGTTTTTGATAGTTTCAATTTTATTTCAAAGAAGTTGATTGAAACTTTTAAAATAAATCCCATACAGTGAGAGCGTTTCACTGAGACAGAGTACAGCTTTATTAAAGTCAAACTTCAGGCATTTCTGAACTCTTCAAACTCAACTTTAGAATGAAAAAAGGACAGAATCAATATTCTCAAATAAAAAGACAATCATGTACAAAAAGAGTGTCATCTCAACAGTCACACACATTTAGAAGCAGAATTGTACAGGCAAAAAGAGCACGCCACAGTAACATGATTCTATGCAAGTTCAATGCAAACTATTTACAAGTTCTTCGACAATATGCAGTATGCAGTAACACAGGTGGAACAGTAATCAACATGGTATTTTGTGTTCATCCACGTTTTAATTGAAGCAACACCAAGAGAGATAGATATGACCCCAGTTAGAGTGTATGTAAGTAATTTTACTACAAGTAAAAAAGAGATGAGTGCTCATGAAGGTGAATGTATTTATTTATTCAGACACTATTTCTGCTTTGACAGCATGTCAACTAAAAGAGACAGTCTGCAACATTGCACAAAAACCAAAAGACGTCGCAATGAACCAAAACATACCCTTTGACATACAAGGGGGGGGGGGGGGGGGCGAGTCCATCCTTAATTTAAGTGTATATAAAAAAAATAATAATCCTTGACATAGAAGGGTCACTTAAATGAGAACAAACATGCTGCCTCTTTAACAAAAAAATATGTGGACACTACAGTGAGAATAAACCAACAGAACTTACACATCAAAGAGTATTCTAAGTGAATGAAATGATCCACGTTGGGACATTTAAATGAGTTCTAGATAATACTGCTGCTGTATCATCTGAGAAGAGCAGAATAGGACCAACTGGCACAAAGTAAGTTGTGATCATGTGATTTGCAGGTGAAAAACATAAAAGGCTGTTGCACAATTTCTGTGCAGTGCTGGACAAAAAAAATAAAAAATGAAAGGAACACAAATAAAGACAAAACACTGGCATTAAAGACTGATGTTGGAAGCATGCATTTCAGCTGAACAAGTTACCTTAAAAATAAAAAAAGGCTTGGCTTTAAGACCAGTTATATAGTCACAATTCAGTCAGACATTTTTTCTGAAGCCACAAACACAAGAGTGTAGGAGGCCTGCGGTCAGATAAACACACATGTATGTATCCTGTGTCCAAAAACCCCATCAATAAATAAAAAGAAAAAAATTCAAGTTTAGACATGCAAACCATTTTGAGTTTGTAAGTAAGTAAAAGTGACTTAATGATGCACCTGCTTGATAGGGAACAAGTGCTGAAGTGTTCCTTATTCCTACAACTGACTAATGAACAAATATGCGTCTCTGAATGTGAAGTTTGGCAAATTTGGGAGCAGCAAGAAATCAGCAAGTTTAGTCTTTTTTCAGGAATCCCCCCAAAAAAAGTCTTCCTAAAAAGGGTTGGTAATAACCGAAAGACAAAACAGCAGCTGTTGAATTAAAAAGAGTGAGAAAATTTAAGTATGGCCTAAATATTACAGAAAAAGAAGTCCAAGTCTTTTTCTGTAGTCTACCCTCATTGATATAAGTGGGATGGACCAAATAATAGTCAACAACTGAATCAACACTAAACTGAACATTAAAACCTTAATGAAAGCAGAATGTATTGCAAGACTGTTGTATTAGACTGCATTAGTTGTAGCTAGGTCTTCCTAATAAACCGGAGACCGAGTATTTGTACTCTGCATTCAAAGAAATGATTTGGAAACATTGGCACAGTTTAACCCTGTGGCTCGACTTTAAACACAGACCACGATGGGGCAGAAAACACAAACAAACAGTCATGTAACCGGGGTAGAATCACAAGCATAAACGTCCTTGAGTCCAGGCTAAAAACAAAAAAACAAACACAAAAACTTCTCTGAAACTGAAACTTTACATTCCTATATTTAACTGCTTCACACTGCTATTAACACCAATTACAGTGAGTCACGATACAGGTCGATGAGCAGCGGCTGTTACCAAAGTGTGGAATCATTACACCAAATGTAAATTTAAAACAAACATATGCAATGGCTAAATACAGATATATCATGTAAAACTCCCCATGTTTTTTTTTTTTTTTTTTTAAATAGTCTATTTCACTTATGCCATGTTGGAGAGGGAGACAAATTACTGCACTGGTGTTTGAAAAAGAAATTGGTATAAAATGTGGTGCAATAAATACAAAAAATTTGGATTTGACAGATGAGCGATTAAAAACACTGTACAGAAGTTTATATTTTTACATCATACTGGACTGGACTGTTGTTATACCATTACGTCTTTATATAAAGCCCAGCCTTGAGGATGTTCTCCAGGTGGTAAATAAAAAGAGAAGAAGTGCCCATTGAGGACACCGTGGAGTTTTCGGTACGGAGCTGGGCTGGCAGTCATTCCTACTTGTGCCAAAAGAAACCAGCAGCATGTAGGCCACTTTCCTCTATTATAAAAAACAAATAAACAAAAAAACACCCCCAGCAACTCACCATGTTTCTGACTGAGAGGAAAAGTTACAACACAGTTTAAATCCCGACGTTACTACAAGAAGAGGTATCCATTTTGAAACACTTGTCTTACGTTTTTTTTTTTTTATATACATTTCTGTATATGTATGACCAAGCTAAATTGTGTAGCGACAAGCCGTGTAAAAGTGCTTTTCAGAAAAGTTTGGCAAAACAGAAAACTGAAACAAAAACAAGCATCAAAGCGGTCACAGTACACAATGTTACTGAAATGGACTGCATCTGGGCAGTAGTTACTACAGCCAGAATCAAACTTAAGGCTGAGTAACAATACTTTAAGACAGCACCAGTGATCACAAGCTGAGCCCCACCATCTACAATACAAATAACAAACTGCTCAGGGGAAATGTGGGAACAGAACTTTATCGAAAAAATGAAAGAAAAAGGATCTGTCTTATTTAAAAAAGCGTTTCCTTCTTCCAGGAACAACCAGAGGCGAGGCTCCGTCCCTCCTGATCTTTGCGTACTTTACAATATTATGAGCCAATTATGTACACAATGGCGAGTGAGACTGGCAATATGAAAATCACAAGTACTTCTGTAATGTCATACCATTACACTATATACCATTATATTTCACCTTAATAGGACTATTTTCACAAGGAGGTCTGCGTAATGCTTAACACCTAAACAAACAAACATAATACACCACTCACTGAGATGAAGTGAGAGAATCTGTCTGTAAACATGAACAAACATAGATACTGTATATAATTATATTCATCTATACTCAGAAGTATATTAAAACCATGTCTAAGGAAGGTTGGAATGTAGTGTGGTCCTGAAAAAAATTGCACAAAAATCGGTCATTTCCACCCTTCTTTCCTCCAAGAGGAAGAAGAAGAGATAAATACGATGACGGCTTACGTCTGGAGTGATGATCCGCTGTGGAGGAGGAGAAAGGCTGGCTCGTCTTGGTGCCACAGCTTACAGCAGGTAAACAAGGAGAGGAGCAGAATGTCGGTGGAGAGGTTTCGATTCACACATGCTCCTCTTCCTCTTATCTCTACATCTCCCTCCACCTCACTCGTTGAGTTTTTCAAAGTGCCGGTATCTGACGACGTGACAACACTTAAAATTTCCACAACTGTAAAAATTTAAGAAGAAACATAATGAGGTGGTGGTCTAGGTCCTCCGATCGGCGGAGGCGAGCTGTAGAGAGCGTTAGTAGTGGTGTTTTATGGCAAGAGAGGAGGGAAAACGGCGCACAATGATGCCTGGTCACTTCCCCTGCCGACACTCCAGTTGCTCTCACCACAAACGGCATCAAGGTGTTCTTCGGCGTCTATCGGCTCGGCCATCGCACTGGTCAAAAAGCACTGTGTTCCCTTCTGTCATGCGCTGCTTCAGATCAGAGGTGGACCGGAGCCAAAGAGGCCAGCAGGAGTGCACTTTACAGGGAATGAGGTATTGAGGGAGCTGCGGTGTCACTCTGAAGCCAGCTGGCCCGCCTCCGCCTCCGGCTCCTCTTTGACACTGACGGGGCTCAGAGCGGAGTGGCGCGGCTGGGTCGAGCTGGAGTTGGAGCCCAGGGGACTGATGGGGTTGTGACTGGAGCAACAGGGACGGCCTTCAAGGGAGGAAGAGGTGAGTGCCCCCGTCTCGTGATCCCGGCAGTACGAGCGAGGGCAGAAGTCACAGAGAGACGAGGCCGGGGCGCCACAAACGCTGCAGTCGTGCCATGGACATTCCCAGCGACCTGCAGACAGACAGAGAGGTCATTATGGTTTCAAACCTGGGGTTCATTTTTTTTTTTTTACACCGGTAGACATAATGTAGCCTGTGACAACCAGGCATTACAATAGACATTGGGGATCACAAACCCAAAATGTTGAGTATGTTTTAGGAATTGACCTGTTGAAAAAAGCTTTGTTGTTTGCTCATTTCCTTCAGTGAATAAAAGACACTTGGAAACTCGGTTAATTTGCTGAAATCAGATGAAATGACGAAGAAAAATATTTTTTATCAGCAAGATTTCGACATAGATTTCAATAGTACACACACAACACACACCACACACACCACACACACACACACCGTATGGCGGTTTGGTAAGGTTGAGACACAGCAGGTGGTACGCTTTCGGACAGTCCTTTCTGTCACACATCACCAGCTCCCCTCCTTCTCCGCAGCAAAAACAGAAGTATTCGTGCACGTGTTTGCCTTCCAGACGCAGCTTCCGCTTCTTCGGCTTCAGCTTGGCGTTCCTGGCCTTCTCCTCTTTTTCCATTACGACAGCACTCTGGAGGAGACATTATAAAATCATGAAATGGTATCAATCAGCTTCCAAAGTCAGGATTGCTCTAGAACTGGAGTCATGACGACAAGACGTAAACGTCCTCACCGTTGGCTGTACCCCGAGGAACCCAGAGCAGTTGTCTGATCCACAGTGACAAGACGATCTCCTGTTGCCCACACAGTGCAGGTTGTAGTTGAACGTCAGCTCTGTGTCTGCAGGAACACGAGAGAAAAGGTTCACATCAAATGGATCATCTGGCTCACTCCTAGTGCACGTAGCGTATACGTTCCATTTGAACTTACCAGCATCGATATCACAAAGGGCGAAGAGTCCAATGCGAACGTCTCCGTTTACTGTCCACTTCTGCGTTTCACAGTTCGGGCTGCAGCTGTGGTTCATAAACCGAGACGAGTTTCCTTTTGGGCCGGCGTCTATCACACGATCCTGCGAGGAAAGATGGCCAAAAAGACACCAGGGTTTAAGACATGCTCGGTGGAGGTCTCTCCACTGAACAGTGTTTATCAGCGTCACTGATGTTACCTTGGTGAGGGTGAGCATGTAGAAGTTGGCCACTTGATTTTCATGGGCGCGTTTGATTCGCTGCTGGCACTCCTCTGAGTCGATCACCTCTCCCACATACTCTGTCACAAAGTCACCCTGTAAAACAACAAACACCACATTTTTACACAGACACCCATATTTAAAATGACTTACAAATAGTGAGAAGGGTGGAAATCAATGAACTGACCACGTGTTTCAAAGCCTTTTGAATTGACAGTGTGATCTTTAAGTCATTAGGTATTGAGCTGGCAGATGAAGGTCATTTAAGGTCACATAAGCTCAAATAAATTGTAACTGCCCTAACGATACCTGAATGCTCTGGGTTTTCATCTAACTACTTGAATGATACTTTTCTCCTCTGGGCCCACTTTCACACTGCAAAAACAGGTTTTATTCATCCAAATGTCACTTAGCAAAAGAAGGTTTCCTCCATTTCCTCCACCTTGACTCATAGTCTTTCAAATGTAATATATTCAAGAAAATCTTGACCCCATAGCATGTTGCAAGAAGCAAAATAATAACCTATTTGCAGTTACTGATTTTGTAAATTGCACAGACTTTGTTCTTGGCACTATTTGGCTGAAATGGCCCATTAGAGTGCAGTGCTGGCTCAGCAGAGAGAGTGGTCATATTGAACATGTAGTATTCCATTTGTCAGATATTCTAGGTTGATTTTGATGTCAAACTTGACTTTTAAATGTCTGTTTTGTATATCTGATTATATTATGGGAAGGAAGTCAAAATAAAAACTTGATAGTCAAGCTATTCATGATTTACTGTAGGATTGGTTTAGTTTACATTTAAGATGAAAGTAAATACAAATAAATTACATTGACACAATGTCGTTTTGCGTGAAAGGATTGAGCTAAACACCCACCTTCCTGAGAGCCTGGTTGGTTCTGAGGCCCCAGCCACGGCCGTCTGTCTTTATCACTTCCGTCTCTGCATACAGCCGCTTGGAGAAGCACTGGTTCTCACAGTTGTCTCCTGCAGGACACACCTAACAACAACATGAAGGGTAAGACGTTGAGAGGTGCCATTTCTCTTGGCTGTCTCGCAGGTTTTACTGTTCAGGAAATAGCTAAATAACAAACATGCACACAGACCTGTGGATGACACTCGTACTGCAGCATGCGGTTAAGACATTGAGAGTGGAGGCTGCAAGGATGCTCATCTGATGGTCTGCAGTTGCATCGTGGGATTTCTGACAAGTCAGCAAAGTGCACCTGCACTTTCCCCACTGGTTTGTTGGACTGACAAGAAAACACCCACATAATAAGTAAAAACACTGAAGACTTATTGAATAGAACTTTAACGTATATAAGTTTTGGGTTATTTGTCTAAAGTGAGATATTAAAATTACATTACCTTGATGAATTTGTACGGTGGTGGTTTGCGAGAGTTGCGTTCCTGCTCTAGAGCCTCTCTGCTCTCCCTCTGCGCCTTAAGTTCCTGAAACCGCCGGGCTGCTTCTTCCAGAGCTAAGACACGCCAACAATATTTCAGAAATTGATCGTTCCTACAGCTTTAAAAAGGATGAAATCACAACAGATTTGTCTAAAAGTACAAGGAAACTTTCTAGGAAGAAATTACCTTTCTTGAAGGTTTTGTTGATGTTGATTTGACCAGTGACAAAGTTCTTGTCATTCTCCACGTAGGGGAAGACGCGGCCCTGGTTGATCCAGTAGTAGTCGTGGGAGCCAAAGAAGAAGACGGGGAAGTCACCGACATCGTGGCGAAGGCTCTGAATGTTTGATGGCACCAGGCGCGGGTTGCAGATCTCCGCTGGCCACCACCTGCAAGGGCAACGGGACAGGGACATTGTAAAGTGAGGACAGTGAGGAGTGTGGTGAAAACAAATCATAAAACATGTCATCTAAAGTTATTATGGCCTGAGGGTAGCGTAGCGTAGCGTAGCGTAGCATAGATAGATAGATAGATAGATAGATAGATAGATAGATAGATAGATAGATAGATAGATAGATAGATAGATAGATAGATAGATAGATAGATAGATAGATAGATAGATAGATAGATAGATAGATAGATAGATAGATAGATAGATAGATAGATAGATAGATAGATAGATAGATAGATAGATAGATAGATAGATAGATAGATAGATAGATAGATAGATAGATAGATAGATAGATAGATAGATAGATAGATAGATAGATAGATAGATAGATAGATAGATAGATAGATAGATAGATAGATAGATAGATAGATAGATAGATAGATAGATAGATAGATAGATAGATAGATAGATAGATAGATAGATAGATAGATAGATAGATAGATAGATAGATAGATAGATAGATAGATAGATAGATAGATAGATAGATAGATAGATAGATAGATAGATAGATAGATAGATAGATAGATAGATAGATAGATAGATAGATAGATAGATAGATAGATAGATAGATAGATAGATAGATAGATAGATAGATAGATAGATAGATAGATAGATAGATAGATAGATAGATAGATAGATAGATAGATAGATAGATAGATAGATAGATAGATAGATAGATAGATAGATAGATAGATAGATAGATAGATAGATAGATAGATAGATAGATAGATAGATAGATAGATAGATAGATAGATAGATAGATAGATAGATAGATAGATAGATAGATAGATAGATAGATAGATAGATAGATAGATAGATAGATAGATAGATAGATAGATAGATAGATAGATAGATAGATAGATAGATAGATAGATAGATAGATAGATAGATAGATAGATAGATAGATAGATAGATAGATAGATAGATAGATAGATAGATAGATAGATAGATAGATAGATAGATAGATAGATAGATAGATAGATAGATAGATAGATAGATAGATAGATAGATAGATAGATAGATAGATAGATAGATAGATAGATAGATAGATAGATAGATAGATAGATAGATAGATAGATAGATAGATAGATAGATAGATAGATAGATAGATAGATAGATAAAAATAAAAGACCAGCAATACATTTGCCCTTCGCTAGCATATCAGTGCTCCTCAGCCCCCAAGAAGACAGAAATCTATGGTTGATTTTGTATAGAATATCACCAGACTTATCCTTTAAATGTAACTGTACCACAACCCTCAGCAGTCTATAACCAGAGCTCTCTGCGTACCTGTAGTTGCCCAGTTTGACCCAGACAATTTGTTTGTAGTGAGGTTTCTTTCCTGCCCTGCAATCACTGCAGGACCACGCCCCCTCCGGCATCTCCATCTCCAGACACTCCGGGTGAAAGGAAGCCGGGCATGTGTCGCAGCACAGCAACTTGCCTCCTACATTTGTATGGATGTATACGTGTGTGTGTGTGTGTGTGTGTGTGTGTGTGTGTGTGTGTGTGTGTGTGTGTGTGTGTGTGTGTGTGTGTGTGTGTGTGTGTGTGCATGCGTTGTGGGAAATGGGTATGCAAAGAGAGGAGGAGTGTACGATTAGGTGATGCACCTTAAAACCTGGACGAACTCTGAATCTCATTTGCAGACGAGCCTTATAAAAGTACAAATGCTACAAATACAGCACCAAGTCATGGTTTTCTAACATCTACATCTGTGATATATAAATAGTGTCCTTGTAGTGAAAACATTTTCATCTAAAAAGGTAACATGGTCATTATTCTGAAATTAAACTAAGGCCAGGAACTTTTTTCTTAAGTGGAGGCTCCTGTGAGAGCCATACTACATGAAAAGACCACTGCATGGGGTTCTCAGGTCAGTTACAACTTTCATTGCAGCAGTTACGCATGTCTGGCAATCAGATTCAGAGCACTGTACCAAGACCAGTCTATGGGAAATACATGCGGCAGCACAGGAATAAAATCAGCCAGTTAACAATAAATCAGGGTTATACTCAAATAACAAATTACTGGCAAAAAGCAGGCATGCAATCCTGCCAGTAAAGCAAACTTTTCCCATCACACATATTGCATCCTGCATGGACCAGCTTGCATGGAATCATATATTTAATAATGTTACAATTTGTAGGTTTTTTTTCTATACATCACAACTTTAAAAGAGTCATTTAACTATTCTTGCACTCATCTTTGCTTAACTGTAATCAAATGTATTTCTGATAGAGAATGTATTCCATCCAAGGTAGGTCTCAAACTCAAAAAAATGAGGTGAGCCAAAATTTCATTTCATCTGAAAATAAAACTTAGTTGCAGTCAGCATTAAAAGACGTGAGGCCTTCCAAATCAAAAACAAGCCCAGAGTGCTGAAGTAGAGAAGCAGAGCGCCTCGAGCAGCGATTAGCTCCACAAACGACAGACAGAACCTGAACTAATCCAGAGCATCCTGAATCATACAGTGGTTGAGGTTTGAAGACCAATTATATTTTCCCAGCGTATTTATCACACCTTTATTGCAGAGATATATACCCAGATTGACTGTTCATGCACAGCACAAACCAATCTCACAATGGGCCTCGTGCAAGAACCACTCATACTTGTTTTTGAGTGGCACGTATAAGTGAATTTAGAGAACTTTTTCTTAGGTACAAATTAAATACACAAGCCGTCCAGAACTGTTGCCTCAGTCTAAATTAATTTGAGGTTTAAATATAATGCCTAAATCCACTCAAATAAATATTAATAACTACATAAAGATGAATTACTAAAACAGACCAAAACATCATGGCTTGCAAATTTACTGAGAAGTTTGGAAAGATTTTGTGATTTTATTGGGATATTTTATAAAAATCCTCTGCTGCACCCAATAGTATAACCTTCTGAATATTTTCTTGCCCATCACCATGACATCATGTTACGGATCACTTTGCTTTACCAAGACATGTTTTAGCATTTAACTTCACGTCAAACAACTTCCTCTTTGAACGTGGAGGTTGGGAAAACATATACTGTGATAAAGATTCTTAACTCAAGGTTCACTTCCAATGGGACGTCACATTTGACACCAACAGAGAGAGAGAAAGGGGTTATTTAACCACCTGTCATCAAGCAACCCAGGTCCCGTGATGACACCTGGGCAAGTTCCACCTGCTGAAGAAGGTCGTGGTTCCCGAAAGCTCCGGGAATAGCTAAGCAAGTGAACTTGGAGTGTAGAATTTTTATTACATCTTTATTTCTGTCTCAGTGCAGCGCTGCTCTGATGACACATCGCTGGCAGCTGTATTAATACATGTATTTTCTAATTGTTTCGTGTCCTTTAATATAACTACTGACACTGCTAAATGTGTTCCGTTTTTCAGACAGCTGGACTTGAAGTTTTTCTTTTTACTAATTGATAAAAGTTGCCCACAAATAGGCAGAATAAGATTTTATATATTATTTTTATACAGCAATTTTGGGTGCATCAATTATGCTAATGATGATGCAGTGAACAGGTGACAGGTTGAAACGAGCATTGGGCCATTTTCACAGCAGACATTTTAATTTGTCATATTAGGAAAAGCACAGGTGATATTAGATATTAATAACATTAACAATGGCTGGGTCCACGCCAGTGTGACAGTGACCGCCAGCATGCACAATAGCAGGATACCGAAACTAAAGCAGCTTAATTAAATTATTTAGTTATTTACACCTGTGCTTTTCCTACTGTGACATGTCAAACTGCTGCTGTAAATAAGTCCAGTTTAGCAAAGCTGACTTCTCATACTGTATGCCCCAGAAAACAGATGTTTAGGATAAGACTACAAAACTGTTCTTGCATGAGGCCCACTGTTATCTGTTAATGGGTTAGGGAACTTTGCTGAGGTTCCTTTGCACCCCTCTGCATTCAAATTAACTGCTTTTTAACCAGTTAATTAACTTTGCACCTCAAGGCTTTGAAATGAAAGATGCATACAAAAAGGGGGGCAGGCACAACACAAACACAGACCAGTGGGACAAAAGGAGAAAGAGAAAAACTGTTCAGTTACCTTTCCCAACATTCTTTTTGGTAGCTGACGAAGGAGAGGGAATCATAGGTAATTTCAACTCAGCACGATTTGACTCAGTCAGAAGGTAGTGGGACTTATAGGCATAAGAACTTAATATGGTGTCAGTAAGGTCTTGCACTAACAGCCCTACACAAGACACACAGGAAGAGACGGGGGTGAGCCGCAGTCAAACTTGAAATTACCCAAAATTCACAAAAAGAGAACAAACACTCACAGTCTCACACACACTCTCACACACACACACAGAAGAAACAAGTAAAACAAAGCTTGTCCCGACACAAAGAGGCCAAACAGTGCACTCAACTTATTGATCAACAGGCAAAACATCATATCTAAACTGGTTAAAAGTCATTTTTAAAAAAAGGGTAAATCCTCATCACCATCCAGGGCAGATGGGATTGTGTTAAGTGAAGTGCAGTGTAACAGCCTGGATCATTCATAGTATTAGTATAGTATTATCGGATGGAAAACAAACATTTCACAGCTCTGCTATTCATGAACAACAAGGCCATACAGGAAACATGTAATATTAAAAGATATAAAATTATTAATTAAGTTTATGAGGTTTCATTTTTTACTCATGAGATGTTACTGCAGTTGGGACTATAAAAAAAGGTTATATTCGTCAATAAGATGAATAAACTACAATCATGGAGGGCAATAAGGTCCTATTGATGCTCCAATGTGAAGTGCAAGTAAGAAGAACTGATTTTGGGGTTTGTCACAACAACTGAAGCAAAACCATCAAGTGTGGTGAAATTAAGAACTTTTACAATTGTCTGCCTGGTCTGTTCAGGGTCACTACCTAAAATCACGGCTGCAGGAGAGGAAGGCCGTCATAGGGGTGTATATTTGTGAGAGCTTACCTCTGGCACACAGGAAGCACCAGCCCACGTTGATGGGGGAGGTGAGGAGGCCGTTCCTCTTGGTGCTGCTGTGGCTGCTGCAGATCATAATGTGATGGGTGAGGGCGACGCTGCCTGCCGCCACGCAGCTGTCTCCTGTGTGATAAGCCACCGGACAGCGGATACAACGCATCAGACGACCTGGACAGGAGGCAGAGGAGAGGGACAGTTGTTTTCAGCTTCAGACTCACTGGTCACTTTACAACAGGTGAACTGCTCACTCTGTTCATGAGTCATGTAGCTGTGCTACTGTGCGGCACACATAGAGCTGTGAGAAGTTGTACTCCAAGTAACTGTAGAGTTTTTATAATGAATCAGGTCAGATTCCTTTATGTGTTACAGCTGTAATTAAAGGAAAAAAATATGATTACTTGGTATTTTATTTGGTTGCTAAGACAATCAAGACTTAAAATGTAATTTTTCCTCCCTGCTTCATTATACGACAAAAAAAGGCAAAAAATGGTTCATCACTCAACATTAACACTTGATGTTTTGGACCGGTGGTTCCCAACCTAGGGCTCCAAAAGGTCACCAAATAAATGTCATTGGAGGCTTGTGAGAGGTTTAATGGGGTTAAAAAACAAAGGGGAACACACAGAGGGTAAATTCTCTGGAACTCACATCTTAAATGCCACAAACACACACAGGTGTTTTTATAAGCGGTCAAAAAGGTTATAAACTGCCTAGATACAGTCTGAAGATAACATAACATAACTATTCATCTCTTCCCTTTTTCCGATGGGACACTTCCAGAAAGATAATGCACCATCATCTAAAAGACATTTTCAGGAGCACGGCAATTGCTTTATTTGCCAGATGCCTCTCACCTCAAACCAAATAGAGCACTTTTAATTTCAGGTGAAACCGGATGTTTGTAGCAAGACTGTCACCAAATATTTTTGCAGGATATTCAGTGCAAGATAGTTTAAGTAGCACATTTTATTATTTTTTGCAGTTCTTTCTCACATATTCTAACAGGGAAGTACAGCCTTGACCCGTGCACCTCTCATTATTTGTTTTTTTCTGCTATTGGACAATAACATCAGCCAGAAGCCTAAATTGTAATGGAAACCGAAAGTTTCGTTTTTCATACACTTTCTGCACACTTTGCTGACACCTAGCAACGTCCCACAGCTTCCACTGCAGACTCAAACAGGAAATCAGAATAGCTGAAAGCAAAGCAGAGGCTGTTTTACCTTTAGTGGCTCGCTGCAGGTCTCTCTCCAGGCAGCAGGTAGAGCAGCTGTGCTGAGGGCAGCAGAAGCCTCCATCCGAACTGCTGCTGGTGCCTGGGAGTTTACGGACACAGTCCTTGTGGTAGTAACAACCACATCCAGACACAGAGCAGCGTGTCACCTCACGGCCTGCCGTTTTACAGCTAAAACAAGTATGATTGCCTAGAAAGAAGAATGTGGGAGAGTCTGGGATAGTACAGAGTCAAACACAACACATGTAATACAGTGAAGATCTATTCTGATTCGCTCACAATTTCTGCATTCCAAGCAGGTGAATCTGCCTTCAGGTAGGGAAGTCACACCCAGACAGTCCAGGTGAAACTGTCTGTTGCAGTCACCTTCACACACCACCAAACCCTCTCCGTAAACCTCGCAGATCTACACACAAACACAGAGAAAGACGGTTCATATAACTCAATACCTGTAAGCGTTTAGAAGAAAGAGAGAACGACAGAGATGAATTGTGAGCAGCGCTGACCTGGCAGACGGTGTCTCTCTTGCCGGTGCTGCCATCCTGACGGGACAAGCCAGAGTCCACAGACTGAGTATCTGAAGCATCTGCAGCTGCTGGACTATCAAGACTCTTTCCAAATAAACCCTGTGAGATAAGTGCAAGCGTGTTGATGTGTTTTGTGTGAAGGAACGCAGTATTATAAAGCACATGTATGTAAGCCAACTGTGAGCAACTACTTTTTAAAGTGCGTAGATATCCAGACTCATAAATGGATTGTTCTGGGCAACAAATGATTATTTTGTATTAATATATATTATTAATGTATCAAATAGTAATAAATTCCCATTACAAGTTTTAAGAGCCCATGATGTTTTCAAAGGTCTTCTTTTATCCAACCAATAGCAAAACAAATACATACATGTTTTCTAAGCCTACCTGTGGGTCGTTTAGGCCTCTAGAGTCAGAGTCAGAGGTGTCTCTGTACTGAGAAGAAGCCATCTCCACATCTGTTGATGCTCTGCTTCGCTTCTTCAGGGGCTTGCAGGCGTCTGAGATCTCGCTGGCTCCTAGATGTTCACATAGAGGGGCAATAAAAAAACAAAAAGATGGATTTCACTTTTTTAGAAGTATAAGGAAGTCCTACCACAGAGGTTTAAAAAGGCATGAAAGAAGGATCCCCTACCTTTCTGTGAACCGGTCCTCAGTGTGGTCTCAGGAGCCATCTCAGCCTGTGAGGAGGTTAAACATGGCAGTTTAGATTATTGTGTTTCCAATGTTGATTCAGGCGATAGCGCATTAGTATATAGCCAGTGTGCATCTGTTTACACCGTTAAAATGTAAGGAAATAAAGTTGTTTACCAGCCATGACAGCCACACTGGTATGTGGTGTGTTCAAAAGTTCAAACAGACATCTGTTCATTACAATACAGCTGAGAACATTACTGCCACAAAGCAAATAATTTAAATTAGAAAGTAATCAATCAAAATAAATTATAAAAGATATATATGATATGAAGATGTCCTATAAAAGTGTCCTGTGATTATTATAAAAGAGAACATCTACCTTTGTGTAAATTTTGCCAGCAGAATCAAATTGTTTTGCAAGATACTTAGTATATCAGTATTTGTGGTCGTATTCTCAGTCTCAAACCAGCAAACAAGGTCAACCATGTAATGATACCATACTTCAGTACACTTTAAGAACAAATACTGGGACCACTACAGAAAATTGCAGATGAACATATCCAGGGATTTACATTATAGACACAACTGATTATGTAACAACTTGGCCAAAATTTAGCACATACATCATTCACGGTCCAGCCAGTAGTAGTAGTAGTAGTAGCCAGTAGTAGTTTCCATACAGCAGGAATGTGTCAGGCGGCGCCCTAATATTTAATGGCTGTTTAAACTGGTGAATATTGTTAATTTTGCATCTATGCACGTCCAATTTCTTTAAAAGGTTTCCTAAATTAAGGTTACATCCCATCAGTGTTCCTATCAATGTTTTTTAGCTTTGCAGAAATGGCTCATAGAATCGTTCGCGAGGAGGAGAATGGTTAGAACGGGTTTGAGCCAAGAAAAATCTTAGCCATACCCTTGGGTTTTATTTAACGCAGCACTGTTTTTGGTCTGAACACCAGGTTATCTGTGGAGGACTGATACCTGTTCCTTTTTGGTTTTCTTCTTAGGGACGGGATCGTTGCCTCTCTCTGACTCAGACCTGCTCCTGACCGACCGCCGCTGCAGCTTCCTCTCCTGAGAACCTGAAAACCCAAAAAACTACTGAGCTGCATCTCACAAACATGTCAAATATTCATAAAAATAACACAGTCTGCATGTCCGTGTTTTACAAACCGTGTGGACTACTGTGGTGTGATCCAGGAGAGGAGGTCTGCTGCATTCCTCCCTCCTCACTCCGCCGACTGGCGGGGGAGCCTCTCCTCTCCTCCCCCTCTTCCTCCCCTTCGTCCCCGTCATCCTCCTCCTCTGGACTGGGCTCAGCTTTAGCTCTGCTGTCCTGTTGAAAGCATCAACATTTCAGCATCCTTACAGGATACCTCAGGTATTTACATTTTTCAGTCTGCATGAGTTACACCAACCTCAGGTGAACAGTATCCCAGGTCGGGCTGCCGGGCCTCTCTCTCCACTCTCTCCTCCTTCTCTTGTTCGTTGTCTTTTTTTGGAGAAGCAGCTGCTTTTTTCTGCAAGAGAGGCCAGTCACACTTTGTGATCTCCACATTTAGCCTCTTCATGGTGATGGAGAGAGGCAGCAGCTTCCTGGCGGCTGCTGTTTTCCAGGCCCTGACTGGTGGCGGCGAGTCCTGCTGTGCTCGTGCATCACGACCTGCGCTCTGTTTCGGGGAGCTGGTTTTACGCTGCTCCCCCCTCTGGTTCTTCTCTTCATTTGAGGCCTGGGAGTTTGTGTTGTCGTCCGTGTTTGAAACACTACACTGTCTGCGTGGCAGCAGCCTTCGTGGCGGCTGTTCTCTCTCTGGTGACTTCACTCCTCCCTCTTCCTTCTTACAGGTTGAGCCACTGGAGCGCCGGTTTCGTTTCTCAGCTCTGATGTTGGGTTTCTTGCTGGACGTGCCTTCATGTGGGTCTGGGTCAACGTAGATGAAGGTGTAGTTGTCAATTCGCTCCTGCCGCGTCATCACAAAGGCATCCTCAGCGTGGCCCACACCCACCTCCCACTGAGAACGCTCCCGCTGAGGGATAGGCTTCAGGAGCTGGAGAAGAAATCGTCAAAAACATATAATCAGTGAAAATCATTTAACTGAATTTCACCCAGATTAAATTGTTGCTGTCAGACGACACAGCTCACCGTAAGTTACCATAATGATAAAGGATATGAGTTACTGAATAGAAATGACTCGCAATGACTGAAATGGTTGTTTGAAAAAGAGAACTTCGAATTGGCAAGGTATATTCAGTGAATGCATGGGAGCAGGGATTGACAGCAAAGATTGCCTGGTTGCCCTTGGCAACCAGATTGAGTCGATTGGCAACCATTTCGTGTTTTTGTCTTTTTTGATCCGAAAATAGATCCGATCCGTGACTCAAAACCGTGATCCGAACCGTGAGTTTTGTGATCAGTTGCACCCCTACTTGAGAGGAATGGGAAATTATATTGCAAGCCATTATCTCATTGTTTCATTATTAAAATGTGTAGTATAGTTACATAAGAAATGAATTGCTCCAAATATAGGCAGTTTAAAACATGGCAACCTTATTGTCAATTTCGGCAACCGAAAGCTGATGCCTGGTTGCCAAGCCAGCAATCACTTTAAAAAGTTAGTGTTGAGCCCTGCATGGGAGTTTAGAAAAATAAATTGTTGCACAATAAATCTAGATGTTTTGTTTTGTAAAGCCGCCGTCTTCTAATCCCACCAGGGACGAGCCATGTTATGGCATAACATAAATAAGTGGGCTATATAAGTAAATAGGCGATATTCAAAATAAAACAAATAAAAAATGGGCTCTAATAATAAAATGCACTGAGTTGAGCTCATGTCTTTCTTACACCTCTTTGACAACTGCATTTGAGGCATTCTTTATTATACTATACTGAATAAAAGTACATAAAACGAAGAGCAGCTAATATATTGTTACCCCTACAGTCCAATCAGTCCAGTATCAAAATACCAATACTGTAATCTTTTTCTATATCCGTTATATTATATTATATTATATTATATATATATATATATATATATATATATATATATATATATATATATATATATATATATATATATATATATATATATATATATATATATATATACTAACTTAGAAAACTACTAAGAAAACTAGGCTCCTACTCTTAAAAAAATATATTTACTGCATACATTTCAAATAAATTAAGTCAAACTTAAACATAAATCATAATACTGAAAGTTAACTTTGGTTTAATGATTGAAATGCCTACAGAGCATCTGAAAAAAAACATTTTTTACGTAGTCTTTATACTGAATCAGTCTGACAACATTTCTTAGACGCATTCGTACTTACTTTGCTTTTTTCTACAGGATTTGTAGCCTTGCGCAGAGTCTCAGCCTGAAGGTCATCAAACTGTTGCTTTCCCTGGTACAGGACTATCCTCTTCTCATGGATCCACGCTCGCTCAGCGACACTGCCAAAGAACTGGACGTGATACTCCCTGTGACCTGCACAGAGACAGAGAAAGGAAAACAAACTGTGGCGTTTATGTCCTCACACATGCATAAGTCTGTGAAAGAAAACAGGCCCATACCTCTGGTGTTGATGCGAGTGTGGACCTTCATCTGTGGGTCAGAGGAGACCATGCAGGGCCACCAGGGGTAGGTGCCCACCTTGGACCACACCAGATCTCCTATTACAAACTCCTTACAGAAGCCCGTCTCCTGGATCACTGATGGATGATGGACTTTTGGAACCTAAACAGAAACATGAATGAGTCACTGGTCTGCTTTCAAAATCCAAACAAGTACGTCTACTACAGTCTAACAGTCATGCTCTTGCCTTCGGCGTCTTTGGTTCAGTTTTGATAACAGTCTTCTGAGGCTTCTCTGTCTGAGCTGGCGGTGTTTCTATTGGCTGGGGCTGGATGTGGATGTCCTCTGTCTGCTCCATGTTACCTGCCTCTGCTTGGCTCTGGTCCAGGTTCTGTTCCTGGACCTGCAGCTGCAGCCTCACACTCTTTTTCCTCTTCTCCTTCTTCCTCTCATGTCTGCGCTGCATCTGAGTGGCCTCGTTCTTCTGAGACTCCTTCTGAAGAGTAGAAAATGGAAAAAAACAAAACAGTGGTGATGAGACATCAGTTAACTTTTTTTCCTTTTAAATAAAAGGGTACTTCAAAATGGATCTCTCTGTCTGCTGAAATCAAAGCCCCCTCAGATATCCATTTCTTAGGACGATAAAGAGTAAACCAAAATACACACAGTGTAACAATTCCATGTGAATTTAATGGGACAAATTAGACTTCTATTTAGAATTTAACGTCATTTTTCAGTGGGTCAATATAGACTGCCTTGTAATTTTATGCAAGGTATGCTGTTGTTTGTATGTAGAGCTGAAACATAATTAATCGATAGACAGAAAATTATTTAGCAACATTTTTGTTTTTCAAGACAAAATGCCAAACAATGCTGGTTCCAGCTTCTAAAATGTGAAAATGTCCTACATGGTCTTAGAGTAAACTGAATATATTTGGCTTAAGCTATTATTTGGACAAAGCAATTTGAAGATGCTACCTTGGACTCCAGGAACTTTAACAGGCATGCTTTATTATATGCCGGCATGCTTCATTATTTGCAGACAGACAATACAAATATTCAAAGATAAAAGCAAGATTTATATACATGTTGAGATTAATACTGTAGTCCTAATAAAAGTGTGCTTGCAGAGCAAAGAAAGGCATTATGCTTACATTGATGAAGACTGTGAGATGTGGTTAAAAACTTAAACAGTAGGTGCACCTTAAGTTAAAAAATGTTGCCCAAGTACAAGAATGACAAAACGCTCACTCAAGAGGCTCATCATATAGCAATAACGATTACTTACATCATTTATTTATCTGCTGATTGTTTTCTCAAGTAGTTGATTAATTGTTCATTCAGAAAGTGTTACAAAATAGTAAAGAATGCCGATCACAATTTCCCAGAACTCATTATGACGTCTTCATATTGCTTGTTTTGATTAAAACATTACAATAATCGATTTACAATTTAAAAAAAAAAAAAACAGAGGTGTACAGCTAATCCTCTCATTTGGGAAGATGGAGCCAGCATGTTTAATATTTCTGCATTAAAAATCACTTTAACAATAAACTTGATAAAAAACCAAAGTGAAAAAATCAAGTGTCATTCCCCTCTTGTAGGAATGAAAATGTAAAGGACATAAAAATAAGGTCATGACTGAGATGTCTTCAGTGATAGATACAGACCTGTGTGTGTGTGTGTGTGTGTGTGTGTGTGTGTGTGTGTGTGTGTGTGTGTGTGTGTGTGTGTGTGTGTGTGTGTGTGTGTGTGTGTGTGTGTCTAGCTCAGACATGCACACATTACCTGCAGTTCCTGCAGCAGGTCCCCACACAGCGCAGATTCAAACAGCTCTTTCCCATTCTGGTACGTCTTTATGATCTTCAGCTTGATCTCGGGAGAGCTGGTTTTTTTCAGCATCCCACCAGGGGTGTTGGACATGGCGTGGGAGGATTGAGAAGAAGGGGTACTGTCCACAAGGGAGGGGGGAGGACTGGAGGAAGGCAGGATTAATGGGGGAGGAGGGGGGAGAGTGTGGGTCATGATGTGAGGTGTATGGGGCATGTGGTGCTGGGAGGGCAGCGGCGGAGGACTATGTGGGTGTGGGTGGGTTTGTATATGAGGTGGGTTTGAGTGGAAGAGGTGTGCGTGGTGGTGGTGATGATGATGGTGGTGGAGGTGTGGGTGATGTGTGGGCAGAGGGGGGGACACAGGAGACAAAGGTCTCTCCTGGAGACCCGGGCCTCTCAGGACCGTCCCCTCCCCCGGCATGAGACTGTGATCTCCGTAGCTCCGTATGGCCCCGTAGCCATTAGCCGAGCCGTTGGGGAACTGCGAGTACATGGAGAACTTGGCCTGCGGCTCGTACATGCCCAGACCAGGCGGGTAGCCATTGGTGACCTGCGACATGTCCTCCGAGGCTGGCGGCGGGTAGGAAAACTCTGCATCCAGGGCAGCATCGTAGGAGGGACCACCATCCTCGCCTGGATCACTGCCGGTGTCACAGGTGCCTTCCTGTCTGATGTTGGCTGAGTCAATGAGCTGAGGGGGTTGCTGAATTGTATTTCCCATGATCCCTTGCATGAAAGAGAAGGAGAAATCCATTGTTGGGCTCCTGCATCCTTAACTGTCTTTTTCTTTGACTGGACCTGTTGACAGAGGTATATGCAATTAAATGAGACACAGGTAGGCTCTGATTAACCACACACTGTTTTCCATTATATATATATATATATATATATATATATATATATATATATATATATCCGAATTTTTAAAACTAGATTTTGACTTAGGCAAACTGTATACAAATGCAACATCACTGGTTTGCCTCCAGCAAGGGACCATTGCTGCATGTCATACTCCATCCAATGTAACCTCAGCTCCTAATGAACTCAAGAGCTGAAATGATTAGTAGATTAACTGAACAATATTTCAAGCAAAACTGGCACATAACAAATTCACTGGTTCCTGCTTCTCAAATGTGATTTTGTTTTGTCGTCTATAATAATAAACTGAATATCTGAGTTTTGGACTGTGGGTCAGACAAAACTAGCAATTGAATTATGTTTACTTGGGCTATGATGAATTTTGATGGGCCTTTTTCACAATTTCATAGACCAAATGATAAATCCATGTAATGAAATATTTTGGAGATAGTTAATTAAAAAATAAATAGTTAGCCAAAGCCCTGATAAACTCAGCGATGGACGGTTAAACTCTTTCAAAAGAACAGACAAATCCTCATCTATAAATTATAAAATCACCATTAATTATCTTAAACCTGCTCTCAAAACATATCTAAAATTCCAGGCAGCTTATACAGGTGAATAAGAAGTATCCTCTTTGATAGCCCACTGTGTAATGTAATGTAGGGGTTTTATTTCAGCAACACAAACACATGGTGTCCTGCAATCAAAAACAAAACAAAGAGCAGCCACCAGTTCATGGTTTACCCTCTTATCCTTAAAACGTTTTGGATGTATTATGATTAATTAATCAGGTAACAAGTGTTGAAGCTTGCACAGTGAATGGAACTAACCCAATGATTGTGGTTTCATTTGTTAACACAGTAGCGTTATCGTTACTCAGGCTTGCCCAGCGTTGGCAAAGGTGGATAACGGTGATGTAAACATCCATAAAAGGTGTCAACTAACGGTCACTAGCTACCTATAACGACTCGTGTTGTTATTTAGGGTTTATATGTGTTGTGGTAAACATCGATACCTGCTTCTAACTGTGAAAAAACGACTGCGCAGACAAGAAATGTTTCACTGAATGATCTTATAGCTTTCTGCGATGTTAGGCTAAAGCTATCTGGCATCAAAAGGGATCTGTCTTGAAAAAGACATGGACCGTTAACCGTTAGAAAACAAACAAGATCAGGGGAGTTCGACCGTTTGTCTTTAGACACACACGACTAACCGTTCACAGTTATCCTTTATCCGTTATTACACACAGAAGAAGAAGAAAGGGGAAGCTAATGTTGGCTAGGCTAACGTTCCATTGCCAACATGGCTGCCTTTGCCCCTTTAAATCAAATTGTCTGGCGTGATTATACCTCCATCACAGGCGGCTTGGGGAGATATGTGTCTGAAAATAAGCTAGCTAAGAACCCCAAAACGGTCCGAGCGGAGACAGAGAGAGGGGGACAACGACATGCAGCAGCTATGGCAAACACGCTAAAGAGGAGAGCAAAGGAGCAGCACAGATTTTGATGCCGAGTCGAGAGATGCAAGGAAATATATATATTTAAAAAAAATATCAATACCTTCAGCGTGTCCCATTCTAAACACATACACCAGCCAGCAACGGTTCCTCGTTTAATATATAAGGAGAAAAAAAGTAAAAACAACCCTGTAATATAGAAAAAGCGCAGGCCTTTTCCTTTTTCGTTTTAACGCAATTCTCAACAGAGAGGAGGAGGGGGTGTTACGCTATCTGGTCGCTGCCCAATCCCAACGCTTGGCTCTTCCTCAGAGTCGGTACTGGAGCGTTTAGTAGAATGCTACAGATACATATGTCCAATTCTCGCCCTCCTCCTGTGTGCAGTCTTCTAAATAATAATAATCATACTAATAATAATCTATAGCTCCCTCTTTCTCTGGTTTAACAAAAGCACACTGCTTTTTATACTCAAGGCCTGGTGGTCGGTCTCTCCTGCAGCTAAGCGCCAAAATCACCGAAGGGGTTATGAGGAGCACTCCGGGATGTGTAGTTTACTTCTGATGGCATGAAAAGAATGTGGATAAAAAAAGGAGGGTAGAGGAGCAATTGCAATATAGGCTAAGTCACACCTACACTGAATGAATGAATGAGGAAATGTAGGTGTCATGTTTTATTTTGAGGAGGAGGATAATGTAAAATATAAAAACGGAAATGAAGGCTGTGAACAGTATTGAATAATTGTTTTGATTATTTTATTTCATCCTGACCACAACGTGAAGTGCAGATACTGTAGTTACGTTTGCACCAGCGTCTCTGATTGGCTTATAAACGCCTCCTCGCCTGATCTCGCTGAGAGGAGGGGAAAACAAAAGACCTCTCACTCCGCCTCCATTTCCCGGTACCACAATCGTCTACAGTGGGCACCACAGAGCTATTTTGGACAATATTAACACAGTGCATTTCTACTAAGGCTACTTATGTGATAGTAGCATACTACCTAGAATTCATATAGTACGCACCTCAAAAGATTATTGTTAACCTTGGAAACAGTAGTTTGACCAACAAAAAGAAGCTTAACTCCAGACCCACTTACTAGGTTTTTCTGAGGCTTTCAACTGTTTCTGTTGAATCCTCCTTTTATGTCCACAATGCCAGCACATTAAAGCCCATCTCAAGCTCTGTCCCCTTACCCACATCAATAGCATGCCAATTTATCTTGATATATGGCCTGATGAAAACACATGAAAAAAGGTAATGGACTTAATGGTTGCATGGTTGATGATTTGCATTTGAGTGATGCTCAGCGGAGGATGGAGGATGTCCGGCAAAAGTGTAAACTGCAGGTGACATAGTGTATTTATGGAAAAATGATTTATTGTGGACTAAATTAGGTCCCTGGCGTGTTAGGTTAAAGTGCATTAAGCAAAGTTTGACCAGCAAGAGGCAAAAAGACTCGAAAGGGAGCATACGGAGCTTGTGTGCTGGGAGCAATAAGGGCTATAGGGAATCAAACAGGACATTTGGGAAGCAAACCAAATTGAGTTGAGAGTGATTAAAAGCTGCACCTCTGGTGTGTTTTTAATACATATCTATATACCTATTGGTCATCTTTATACAGGGTTCCACTGCTGAAGAGTATTGAAGCAGTGAAGCATGGCCTTTTTTGCTTCAAATTTAATCTGAAACTGATTTTGAGGAAAATAAAATGGTTGTTTAAATATTAGAATCAAAGACCAATAAAAGTGGTCCATTCAGCGTTATAGGGTTAATTTAGCTGTGGAGAGCATTGTCAGTTATTAATACAAGACACCTGTCATAAACTAATTCAATAATGTTGCTACAAGATAAGGAAAACTGTGAACATTATCATTCTTTCAAGCTCATTTTTCACAATATTTCTCAGACTCAAACCTTTCACTTATACTTTCATAAAATGTTTTGCCTCAGACTCAGAGCATCCTAAATTTAAAATAAATAATTGAATTCAGTAAATCAGAGATTTTATTTTACGAAAGAAATAGGTAGTGATAGGTTTCAGTGTGAGAAATATTAGGAAAAACACCTTTAAAGCTGTAATCTCGAAGATTTTCATTTATATAAATGAATGTTAAGTGTCTATCATTAAAGGGAGTAAATGGGGATTGAGGCTATGGCCCACTGATGAAAGTAGGCTATTACAAACTGGGTGTCTGTAATGACATCTCCCTGGAAAAATCCTGTATTACAATATTGTTCTCCTCGTATACACACAAAATGGAGCTATGCACACAATTCTGGTTGATTTAGAATTTATATTTGAGTGAAAACAATGGAATTGTGCTGAGAGTTTAGCAGTCTGGAGTATAGACCTTTTCAATGGAATTACATTGCTATGCAACAGCCTGGCCCCTTGTTAACTTCCCGTCAGTTGATGCCATTCACATACACTGCAACAGGAAATCAACTTGGGTCCATTTAGAATGTTTATGTTTACATCTGTGAAAAGCCTTTTCACAGATGTAAACATAAACATTCTAAACATCCTAAAACTGAATGAATCCCATTCGATGGTCTGGAATATTGTTGTTGATACATAAGCTTCAAGTTTTCAGAATTGTGTGCATATATAGTTCCATTTTTTTGTGGTATCCACCAATGGAGGAAACCCTGTTATACAGGATTTTTTTCCCGGGCAATGTCACGCCAGACATCCAGTTCGTAATACTGCACATAAATATATATTGCAATACTGTCATCAGTAGGCCATAGGCTCGTTGTGTTATCTCATTCAGTGATAGATAGTGAAACATTTATTCAAATAAAAATATTCGAGATTACTGCTTTAAGATTGACAGAATTACTATGTTCGCAATTTTTCTTTCCTTTTTGCTGGAAGTTTTTCTTTTAAACTTTCGAGTAATTCATCTTCTCAATCATAGACGATCTTCGCTGGGTACGCACACAACATCCACGCATGTACAGTACGACCCTTCAGTGCAGCTGCCTGGGAAGGCTGCGCGTGCCGAGTGGACGACAAGGAGCCGAAACACGACGATTTAAACGTATAAACCCTCCGTTAATGGGTTTATTACCACATCAGTCGTTGCTTTCGTCGCTCCCGTTTACCTCGGCCGATTGTTTTGGATGGATTATATTATTCACGTCTCACCGAGAAGCCTTACTACGCCCAGTCAGCAGCGACAGCCATAGCTCCGTCATTGACGTTGGAGGTTAGTAGGCTCGTCATCTGCCGACTGCCATTTCACCAGATAGCTTTACTGTCTATAGCGGCGGTAACCAGCAGCGAGCTAACCGGCTAGCTAGGCTAGCGGAGGTTTCCCAGCTAATGGCAGGGAAGTGGTGAATTTGCTAGCATAATGATGGAAAGGTTTCTAAAGTAGTGACATTTTTATAGTTTTTAAGATATTTGGGATGATACACCAGTAATGTTAACGTTAGTGTTACGTCCATTTAGCATAACATTAATAGTGGCTGTATTACTTAGCTGGCTAACGCTAGGTGGTCATGAATGTCTGTGTAAGGTTACTTTTTTCCAAATGTATATTATTGATTTCGAGTATTGGTTAATATTAATGGTAAATAAAGCTAGCCGTTGAGCGTTACATGGACCCTGGATTGACATGTGATATCTGTCAGACGGATAGCTAAGTAGCGAGCTGTGTTGCTGATTGTTGTTACATAATATTGAGCTAACCTGCTGTCTGGTTGTGCTCATGCTAATGTTAGCTCTGTCATATAATGTCATTCATAGTTAGCTCCCTTGCAAAGCATAACGCCTGTCATGTGTTTGTTATGGCAGGAGACTTGTTTCTGTGATCGGACAGATGTTGTTCGTGTTCTGCTTGTTGTATTTTTTTTTTTTTACAGTCTGTTGTTGCACCAAACGGGTGAATTGTAACCGGACACCTAACGTGACCTGCTCGGTCTCTCTCTCTGTCTCTATGTGTGCTTTAACAGAATACTGTAATCTGCCTCTGCAATGGCCGTCTTCAGTCACCAGGTGCTCCTTGCAGTGACAAGATCAAGGTAAGTAGCACATGGCTACATTAACATCCTATAAGCGAGGAAAACAAGAACCCCAGCAATGCAAAGCAGGCTGTGTCCCACAAATGTTAACGTATGCAGAACTCTCTTCATAAAAGAAAGTTTTATTCAAAAAGTTCAGTGACAGTAATTACAAGCTCGTGCTCTCTGCCATGTTTGAGGAGAGTCAAGCACAGGCTGTCTCTGTTTACATTGCATCTGCTACGGTGAACCCTATTCAGTATTTCTCATGACTTTACACACAAGAGGTAAACACACAACTACTGTGGTTTCTACTGATGAGGCAAGATCAGAGACAGACAGCTGATAGGACAGCGTTGTCATCACTCATGCTACACTAAATTCTCATGACGTCTGCAATTAGAGTTGTCATTGTTACACAATTTTAACTATGTTGTAAATTAGGGTTGAGCACCCTGGTGACATGTAGCATGAGGAAATATATGTATACCAATTTGTCAAATGTCAGACTTTACCATACCATGTATACTAAGTTACCATAGCTATGCTTGTATTATCTCTGGATTAGTAAGGCTACCATTGCATTAACAATATTGAATTTACAGGAATTATACATTAGGTATGTTCCCTATGATGAGCCTTAGCCATTCCTACCTGGTTATTTTGTTTGTAGTAAATGTTTTTTATAATTGAGTTAACAGAAACTCTACTAGCCTGATGAGAAAAAAACAATATATATAATGCAAAATTTAGATTTACATACATTTGGGTTCCCGTTTTTCCTATAGTTTTCGACCTATAGTATAGTATTCCTATGGAGCCGTTTTTTGGGTCCCGGTTTTGTATTGTGCATACACACAAGGATGCATTTTACACTATTCCACTGATCTACAGGTGGTAGTAAAGCTCCAAGAAACATAGCAGTGCGTCAGCGAAGAAGAAGGCTAAAAGCTAGTAAACATGGAAGTAAACAATGCAGGATTTAAAAGCCTGTAGAGGTTTCAAATATTTCTTTAATAATGGAAGCACAATTTACATGTTTGTTAGACCTCAATATTGTTGATAAACTTAATCAGTTTACTTATCAGTTCATCAAATACACGTTTGAGCACTATTAAATACTTTCTTCACTTTTTTTAAGAACATTTCTCTGCACAATATTATTTTATAACTAATCATTATTTCTTGTTGCTGTCAACAGAGGATCATACTTATTATCCAAGAGGCACAGCTGCTCCTCTCTCTCTTCCAAAGCCTATCTCCACATAGACCCTTCTCGTCAGGTCTCGTCCTTCACACTCAGGCACTCCCGCTACGGCTCCCCCCACGGTTACAGAGACCATGCCCTCGGCAGTGGCCACAGCTCTGCCCTGCTTGCCCGCTCTCTACACAGCTCAGGTGTTTGGCTCCAAGACATAAAGCAGGAGGACACTAAAACTTCACCAGCTGCTGCCCAGGATGCTTCTCCAGGAGCTAAAAAGGACCCTGTGGCCGCTGCACCCCAGTCCCCACCTCCATCAGTACCCAGTCCGACGCCCACCACCACTACAACGGCCGCCGTCCCTCCGGTGAAGGAGAGGGCTGTCGTGAAAAAGGCTCTGTATCAGAGGATTGTGGATGAGTTGAAGCATTACTACAATGGCTTCCGGTTACTTGGCATCGATATCAAGATTGCAGGCAGGATGGTGTGGAGGCTGCTGCACGGACAACTGCTCACACGCAGGGAGAGGAGAAGGGTAAGAGAAAATGTATTCAGTCCGTCAAATGTTACAATATTGTGAACTCCTGCAATGTCAGGCACAGGGATCTAAATTTACTGTAACTACGTTTTTGTGTCATGCATACATATAGTTTCACACACAGCCCACACGTACTTGGAAGACACCAAAAATACTTTTACAGTGGTGAAACGTATGTTTCTAAAACACAACTCAAGGTTTTCATAACCAGAAGAGCTCATCAGAAATGAAGGATACTTTACTAAACCATGTAGCTCTTAAAGGGATACTTTGCCGATTTTAAACCAGCTTTGTGTCATCTTTGTCTGGGCAGTATGTGTGTAGATGAACAGTGTTTGACTTCCCTCAGTGGAGCTCCCAGCGGACCTCTGTGATGCATTTTGCATCGTCAGGTGGATCTCAGCAGACCTCTGCAGGGAGCTCCATGCACCTGCACCGCGAAGGGAAGCCAGACACAGACTATGGCTTATTATAATAATATAACAAACCTTTTTTTATAGGGAGCTTTCAAATTTAGTTAGTTATCAAATTGAAGCTATGACTAACATATGTACTGAGGGGGACACGTAACAGTTACAAATAAACTTGTCAGTGCTCTTTGGTGGACAAACTATATAACAGACACTGTTTTCAAAATTATTTTGCTTGCTACTTCTTGTTACTTTTTGGTCTACGCACAATAACTGATTATATCTGTGATCAGCTAATATCTGCTGATTTATTTAATCAAAGTGTTTTCTTAATCTGTTTACTATTATGCAACCATGATGTGGCCAGCTGAGCTGGTCTTGGTTGTGTTCACAAAACCCAAACATTTTCAAAATTGTGAATCAGCTCTGGAATTGGCTCTGCTGAGAGGTGTGTCCTTCATTGGATTCTGAGGTCTTACCTGAAAATCTATGCACATTTCAGATAAGCTTCATGAAGAGAAGATGCTGGTAGATCATTGAAAAAGGACATACTGTTACTGTATGTCTCGCTGATTGATTGGTGTAAAAATATTTTCACCCTCAGTAAACCAAGTTGTGCACATGCCATGGTCAAACTATATTTAGGCTATTTTAGAAGAGGACTGGCAGAGCCTCAGTACACATGTAATGGATCTTACATGCAAACACACCTCCAAAGACAACTGTGCCACAGCATGAATACTGGCTCATGTTACCATGCATATTTTCTCACATTAACATTGTTTTTCTTTGTGTTTACAGCTGATGAGGACCTGCGCTGACCTGTTTCGTCTGGTGCCCTTCACAGTGTTTATCATCGTTCCTTTCATGGAGTTCCTTCTTCCTGTCTTCCTAAAACTCTTCCCAGAGATGTTGCCCTCCACCTTCGAGACAGAAACCAAAAAGGCATGTGTAGACACACACACACACACACACACACACACACACACACACACACACACACACACACACACACACACACAGCTAAATGACATCTTTATTTACTTCAGCATGAAATACAACTTCTAATCTCCTTTGAAAGAAAAGCAGCAGGTTTCTGTATTTGCTCCAGTCGACCTGTCTGCTCTGATGTTCCCTGGTTGTTCTGGAGCACGGTTGAGTGATTCATGGAAATGCTCTCGTGCTCCTGGACAGCACAGATGTGTCCGGCCTCTGAAAATGTGACTGAACAAATTTATAATGTATGATATAGTCAAATCTATCATCGCAATATATTGGTGTAAGTACAATATTATTATTTTTGTAATACTCAAAGATTATATTGTGACTGTCCATGTTATTATCTACAGTGAACTAAAATGCTAAATTAGTCAATAACTCATTCTAGACAATATGGTCCTTTTTCATTCGGTTGCAAATGGCATAATTGTAAAAATCTGTTTTTTGGCATCAGCACCAGGACAGCAACTGCAGTTTTTTTTTTTTTTTTAATGTATGAACGATTGTAAAACACAAACATGTGTAGACACTTTGCTATTTCTATTATTAAGAAAAATATTACTTTCATTAATCAACACAGTATTCTGAAGTGGAGAAACCACTCAGTAATGACTGTATTTGAATGCTTCAAACGGCAGCTTTATTTGAAGTATATATATTTTTTAAACTAAACTTTGCCCCCTTGCTCTTCTTAATGCAGGAGGAGAAGCAGAAGAAAGGTCTGGCAGCTAAGTTGGAGCTGGCCAAGTTTCTCCAAGAGACAATCGCTGAGATGGCTCGAAGGAATAAAGCAAAAGCTCAAACAGAAGATGAGACGCAGCGCTTCTCCACATATGTTCAGCAGGTAAATCACAGCACAGATAACACTTAACAGTATCACGCCAGCCAATGCACACATTTTATACAGCTCAAGTTAAGTGTTCTTGATTCAAATGTTTAAGTCCAATGTTTTAATGCTGAACTGTTTCTTCTGTACTGGTATTAAGGTTAGACTGTTGCCAGCTAAGTGTTTAAAAAGTGATTTGATTAATGCATTCCATGAGTGCAGTCCTGTATTCAATTAAAGTTTATGTATTATCTTATAAAAATGCTGGGGACCACATTTGCTCAGCCTGGTTTGAGGTGCTTTGCATTAGTGACTCTGTGTGTCCTCGTCAGGTTCGGGGCACAGGCGAGCAGCCCACCACCAAGGACATTGTCCAGTTTTCGAAGCTGTTTGAGGACGAGCTGACGCTGGAGCACCTGGAGCGCCCCCAGCTGGTGGCTCTGTGTAAACTGTTGGAGCTGCAGCCCATCGGCACTAACAACTTGCTGCGTTTTCAGCTGATGATGCAACTCAGAACCATCAAGTCAGACGATGAGGTGAGACAAGCCTCGTTTCCACCAAGCAGTTCAATTTGTTACACGTAAGAACGGTTATTTTTGCGTTTACATGTCAGAAGTTGTGGATGGTACCAATAGATCCGCTCCATCCGTCCTGTTTTTTTCCCATTACCCCTCTGCATCGTCGTAAGGAGGAAAACAGCGAGAGCTGGATGTAGCAGTGAGGAATAAAAAGGTTTTTCAGCTGGGTTCTCAGCGCATGGCTGTCCACAGCTCTTACCATCTGGTTAACAAGCCACGCCTACATTTAGTACTGTCTGCAGTCTAGATACATATGGGTTACCTACGGATCTAAAGGTACTACACCAAAAGCGCTTGATGGAAACGTGGCTATAGAGTCCAAGTACTGTTGGCATGATTTTATAGTCGTAAGAGGAACAAATAGACAAAGGTTATGAAACTGGCAAGTACCATACCAGTAGTTTTGTACTTTTATATTTACTGCTGTTAACTATTTCCCCAAGAATCCTAAGCATTTATTTACCCACAATGAAAGTGTGTTGGTGAAAAAACACTGGAATGGTTCAGATATGGAGTTATTCCCTCTCTTCATGTGCAGACATCATCTTTCCTCAAACTTGTGCAACAGTTTTTGACTTCCCTCTCTGTTTCCTCTCAGATGATTGCAGCAGAGGGTGTGGCAGCTATGAGCGTATCAGAATTACAGGCAGCGTGTCGTAGTCGAGGGATGAGGTCTCTGGGTCTCACCACCGACCAGCTACATCAGCAGATGCAGCAGGTGAGCAACTGAATGTTAAGTTTGTAGCTTCTGTTAGTGGATAGACGCTAAATACTGGTTGATTCCCCAGATTAACGTTCCCCGAAAGAGGAGTTAAAAGATTTCACACAAATTTTACAGATTGCAATTAAAAACAAGTTACAAGTAGATTGTCATTTCGTAACCATCTATCAGATATGTCAGTCTTGTCATTGTTCCCCATATAATAAATGTTCTTCTCCACTAGTGGCTGGACCTGCACCTGAAGGAGAATGTTCCTCCATCGCTGCTGCTGCTCTCCAGAGCCATGTACCTGACCGACCTCAAACCAAAACCTCCAGTCATCCCGCCTGTTCCCAAACTAGAGGTTCCACATTTACAATCTACTTAAAATCTTACTGCATATTCGCTTGAATGTACAGATTAGAGAAAGTTGTACCCGTCTTAACATTCCAGCTGTCAAACTGCTGGTATGCAGGTCACTGATGTTTGGTACTGGTCAGTGTTTGCTCTCCTTATGGAAACTAGCTGTTTCATAACTATTTGATGTTTCCAGTGTCTACCAATTCATTAGTAACCTAGGCTGCAACTAACCATTATTTTCATCTATCAATTAATGGTTTAATATTAAGAGGCAGCGACAAAACGGCCATCTCAACTTCCTAGTGCGCGAAGTGCTACCATGTACAGTATGACCGAAGAAAAGCGGCAAAGATGAACATATGAAAAGCTGGTACAACTAAATGTCTGGCTTTTTTGCATGAAACGATTAATTCATAATCAAAATAATCATTGCCGCTCTGTTAGTTACCCTAAACCCTTATTAATCCTTATTAAAGATCTCCTAGACATGTTAGGACATAAAAATACTCTGAATCCTATTTTGTGTCTGTTTTTCCACAAAACAAAGTGTATGTTACCTATTCATTCTTCCTCATTTAAACATCCAGAATCTATGATCATGGACATGTTTAACTGCTAGACACAAGACGTCTCGGAGAGCAGGTAGTCTTTTGTGGGAAGTGGTCTTCTAATCAGATGTTTGTTGTTTTGTTGCAGAAAGCTACGCCGCCTCCAGTGGAGAATACAGGAACAAACACAACCTTAGTCAGCACTGACATGTTGGCGGACCCTGCTCTCATCATCAAAGATAGACCGGTCAGTGCATTCTTAAAAACACAGCCACAAAACACACACCAGCATCAGATAAGATCAACTGTATTGATGACAGAGAAAATAAGGTAATCGCTGCCATTAAGAATAGATTTCTAACAAAACGCAAGATGTACTGGAGGGGCTGTACAACTGTTTTTCTCATCATAGTCGAGTCCTGGGATATTTTCAAATACTTACAATCTACATATAGTATTACGAAACGTAAAAGTACATAAAACCTGAAAAAGGTCACTGTATTTGTCCAGTTGCCAAAACACTTGTTTGCAGTTTGCTATTACACAGAATGAGACAGTGTTCATCTTTGGATATTTACCACAATTACAAAGAAAATAGTCAGTGTATCTCTTATATTTGAAGAATTAGCTTTCTGATATTCCTTTTATGGATTAAGAAAATAACCTAGCTTCTTAAAGGAATAGTTCAACATTTAGGGATGTGCGCTTATTTGCTTTCATGTTAGGAGTAAGATGAGAAGGTTGATGTTTGACAGTGGTATCAACGTTTCCTAACTCTTGGCAAGAAAGCAATCAAGATTACTTTAAGTTAAATAAAGCATACATACCCATGGGATTGTCTAAAAAATGCCTTGTCACATATCTGAAGGTGGACCTTTTTGAGATCTATGGTTTTCCCAGGACAGCAACTGCAGTTTTTTTTTAAATGTATGAATGATTGTAAAACACAAACATGTGTAGAGGAGTTCTACAGAAGAACCATTAAATCCTGCAGGACCTTCCATCTTATATTTTTCTTTTTATCTTTGTTGTTGTAGGTTGAAGAGATAAGAGACAAGGCTCCTGTAGTGTCGGACAAACCTCTGACTCCTGCTGAAGTCCTTCAGGTGAGCTCCCATTGTTGCTTGGACCTGTAGAATCCACAGAAACCAGTATGAGATTTGATGCAACACAAGGTTTCATAATCCAGTTAGTTCTCGCGTGACATGCTAATCTCTTACAGTAGGACACGGCTACTATTCTGGAAAAACAGCTATTCTGCTAGACTGAAAGTATTTCATTACAGTGGAGAAAGTATAGAGTATATATAGAGACTGGTTGGAAATCTGTTTAGATATAAAGAGGTAATAATTACTGACTGAGTAACCAACACAGATACAGAAAGCTACTGGCTAAATTAGAACTGTACATCTTAAGTTAATCTGTGTGAGGTTTAAAAATAGCTGATAAATATAGACCTGTCAGGCATGCTTCCACGTGATTTTCTTTTAACCCATCCAGTCATTTAAAGAGACACTGCATCTTTAATACACTCTTCGCACTCGTTTGTTCTCTGACACTTGGCTTTTCTGTCTTTGTTTTAAGACTACTGGGGAAGTCTGTTCATACAGCTGCTGTTTAAGTGTTAACACTAAACTAAGTTTCCATCCCATATACACTCATTCACGCATTCCTAAACAAACGTGTATCATACGCCAAATTTTTAAGCGGTCCAGTTCATGGCCATGGGACATGCATTTTTTAAAGCCTCATTTGGGTCAAATAAATAAAATTTTAAGATTACTGAAACAATTTCATTAGAAATTTCTGTCAAGTAAATTCTATTCTCTGCTGCTGATAGACATGGCGGTTTACTTTTTCTTATGAGGGAAAGTTGAAAACATATTGCTGTTTCATTTAGAGAGCTCAGTCATTCAGGCACTGAGGTCTGTCAGTGTAGCACAGACTCATAGTGTTGCAATATTATTTAACTTATTATCGAGGCTGCATTTCAAAATGTCATTATACTGTAGGTAACTGTATTGCACTTATCAGTAGAGCTGGGCAATATGGAGAAAATCCAATATCACGATATTAATGACCAAATACCTCAATGTCGATATTGCGACGAAGGATTGACAATGGGTGCTTTCACAAAATATGTTTTGATAAATCACCAGTGATTTGGATTTAACAATTAAGCAAATAATAGAACAGCTAAAACAGTCTGGTAAGTTCAGAAAATGACATCACTTTACTGTAATGCAGCCTTTAAAACCAGAAAAAGACAACACTTGTGTCATATTACGATATCCAAAATGTAAGAGGATATCTAGTCTCATATCACGATATCGATACAATATTGATATATTGCCCAGCCCTACTTGTCAGTACTGCAAGCATGGAGAATCCTGGTATCTCAGCAGCCTGAGACACATACCATGTAACCGAGACGACCCTGGTTGCAAGTTCATGTCTGGCTGGTGACCTTTGTTGCTTACATCTCTTACTCTCTGTCCCATGATTTCTGTCACTTAATGGCTGTGAGCTATCAACTAAAGGCAAAGTGCTATAAACATAAAAAAAAGAATATGAATAGAAAACATTAATAGATCAATGTGAAAAACTGGATAATGGAAGTTATACTGACCTCTGTGACCTCTTCCGCAGGCTAAAGCAGCAACAGAGGTGTCCCAGAAGAGCAAGATGAGTGCCAACGGTGTGTAAAGTGGAGCAGGAGCCTCTGGACTGAAGGGAGGATGGGCTCAGCTCTGTGTCTTCGGGGGCGAGATGGATGATGGGGGTGTATGCACTGGCTCCATTCAGCATCGTGTCTGACAGGTTGATGAGACAACTCATCTAGGAGACCTGTTCCCTCTTTGTCCATCTCTCTGTTAACACCCAGAAAATGTCTGTTGCCTCTTCTACTTCGTGTCAGCAGCTTTAAACCCTCTGCTGTCACGTTGTTGTCACTCTCCGTTCGAGCTGGACAAACCAGACTGACATTTCACCGGACTGGCAGACCATTGATGGTGTGATTACTTTGACCTAACGTCCTGGATGCGGCGCCCAAACCATCCACGGCAGAGCCTGGTCAACTGTTTGATGGTGTCTCCTTACAGTCTAGATGGTCTCCTTCTCCTCCTGTAAATTTGTAAATATCCTGTATATTTTCGTCTCTGTCTTACATCGCAGCAGCAGCAGCTTTGTACATTTTGTAATGCAAAAAAAATCTCTGATGAAAATGTCTTTCTCTCTTGGCAGTTTCCGTTTATTTTATTTGGAAACCTTTTTTGCTCCTCTTCAGGATATAAGAGAAGTCATCCTTTTTCCAGACATATGTTGCTGAACGTTTTGGCTCAGTAGCTGTCCCACCTTCATCTTTGCTCAGTAAGCTGGACCATACTGATGTGCTGAAGCAGACGACACATTCTGAACCAGCGATTGAAAAAAAAAAAAAAAAAAAAAAAAAAAAAGCAAAAGGTTCAGTCAATTTGTCATGATCTCATTTCGTTAGCATTTGGACCGGCCCTGGCTTAACAGGGTGACGTTGCGTAGTTGCTTGGTGCTTGCTGCTGCAATTAGCAAATAAAGACTGCTATATTATAAGAGAGGTCACTCCTTAAACCCAGAGGTGACTGTTGTAAAGTACAGTCTGCCGTCACTGGTAAACCACTGAACAGACAATTTGTAAAAACAAGGAATGTGCAGATTGTATTTGCATAATACAGTGTATGTATTGTTTTAACACTGATACCAATATTTCTTTAAACTGAAAAGAGAAAATTAATGTTATCCATTAAGCTATATTATTGATATGGGGGAAAAGTGTAGCCACAAATGAGATTAATGTAATTTTTTGGTATTGTGGCCCTAAAAGACGTAAATGTAAAGCATTATGAATAACTATCTTACTGCATTATATTGCCCTAAAAGCTGTAATTGGAAGGTTTACTACATACATGTGTACTGTATAATACAGTTGTGTGTGTTTGACAGTGCTTATTTTCCATCCCTCTCTATACATTTGACATTGTTGGAGTAACTTTATGCCTCCACATATTTTCCTTTATTGCTATTAATCCACAGGCACATCCAAGAAGTGGATGCCATAAATAAAAGGATATTTTTGAAAAGATTGCTAATGAAGATTTATATTATTGGTTTTACATATGTGCCTAAGGTAAAAGGGTTGTGTTTGCATTTTTCATCAAAGAACAGATTTTCTATATTGTACCATTGTCAGTTTTTGATTGATCATTACCTCAGTGTGTTTAAAGCCCCCAGTTGCACCTTTTCTCTTTAGTGGAATGTCTCCTCATTTTCCCTTCCCCATTTGATCAAAGTATAAATCCAAATGTATCACCTGTGTTGATACTGATGAAAAAGCAATCAGCTCTCGTAGTGCAAAGGGGATCAAAATCTTTAAAAAAAGATTTTTCATCTCTGGTTTGTGCTACATATTTGAAAGAAAATCCAACACATTTTGAGTAGATGTGAAATGATTTATGCAACATTTATGGATTTTATTTTTTGGAAACAAAAGGTTGGTGCCTTTTAACAACACCTGTCACCGGCCTGTTGAGAAAGATGTGTCATGTTGATGTACTGCTCCTCAGACTTGTTGAGTTGATCAGCTGGGAGGTTTGTTGATGACTGGTACTGTGTGATTAAAGGATTACACAGCATTACATAATAGGAATGTCTCGACTGGTTTCATGTTTCTGCTGTGCCTCTTGAGACCCTGAAACAAAAACAAACGTAAATTTATGGCCCAGTTATTTGACAGGATGCATTCTTCTGCATTCACACTAGTTTGCCCACAGATATTCCTTCTTGTCCTAAATTACCTTCCTTGTGTCACCTCTTTCATTCATCAGCATCATCGTGTGTGTTAACAACACGATGCCTGTCTGGAAACTACAACTTACTATTGCCATCTCAGATGGTCTGTTACATCAATGCCATGATGATGCGTCCTCTGTCTTAAAGGATTATTTCTTTCAGTTAAAAAATGCACTACTGTCCAGTTACTTCTTACTCTGAATTAAATGTATGCATCACTTTATCAGGGCATATGAGTGTCTGGGTGATGGGGGGGGGGAGAATTCACACAATTAAAATCATTAAACCCTTTACAGTTGTGTCCTATTTCTTTTGATGACAATACCAGTGACATGCGAGTGAAATCCAATTTATTTAGATTATCAATTTAACCACTGCAAACACAACATATAGTTCAGTACTTGCTACACTGGCTTAATGACTTTGTTAAGGACTCTTTATCCACATGTTACCTGAGTTCACAGAAAAACTCATCACGTCAAGATTTTCAAATGTATGTCTTTTCATGGCCAGCAGGTGGCCCTACCTGTGTAATATATTCATCAGGTTTAACCTAAACGCACAACACTAGCCTACAGTGTAAAAATACTCCCATACAAGTACAAACGTATTAGCATATATACACTTGTAAAGGTGGGGCTATTGTAATTACTTTATGCTTGGTATTTTAATAATAATACATCATAATTTATTCGTTGCTGTATTTTGAATTAATAATTTAAATCTGCAAAGTAACTTGCAACTAAAGCTGCTAAATACATGTAGTGAGGTAAAAGGTACAATGTTTGCCTCTAAAAGTGAAGTAGAAGTATAAGGTATCATAAAAAGGAAATACTCAAGTAAAGAACAAGTACCTCAAAATTGTACAACTTTCTATTATGGTGTAAGTTTTTGATGTTATGATTTTATTTTCTAATCTTATTTTAGAGTGTCTTTTTTACATGTGGCCAGGGACAACAGACATTTATCAAATTCATTAATGTATGCGTACACTACCTCATTAACATATTAGGGGTGTCTGAGCCCTTTAATATTACAAGAGGTTGGTGAGGTCTATGGCGCTTACCGACAAAAAGGAAAAGGGGAGGAGGGGGGAGGAGGAAGGAAAAGGGGGGGAGGGGGGGGGGGGTGATACAGAAAGTTTTGGGAAGCACAGGATCTAAAGAAAGAAACGGCGGTGTTGTGGACACTGATTTACAAGGTCAGTATTTTGTAGCTATGTGTTTAGGAATATTCTTTTCCATAGCAGGTGTTTCTATTAATTTTCACACATTTCCATCATGGTTTTATGAATGTGTCTTTCTTGAAACGAATATTGTGTGGTTTGTCGCCAGAGAACAAAGTAAGGCAAGATTTGCTGTTAAATTAGACGATTTACTATCAGATGTAGCCTATCCGGTTCATATAGTAGGCTACCGTGTAGGCCTAACTGTATTTACTTTGATGGTCATGGGCGCTGAAAACAAATAGGCTATACATACATATAATTACAAACTAGCGTGTAAATAGTAACATTTGGCTGCCTGCAGGAAGCTAACAGTCTGAAGGGTATGTGCTATTTTAAGCCTGGCAGCTATGTTGGACCCACAGCTTCATGTTGAGCTAATAGGGTAAAACAGGTGGACAAGGCTTTGTGTGCAAAAACATATCCAGGCTGTTTATGTAGGCTATGTGAACATAATGAAATGTAATGTAGTGAACATGATTTAGGTAAATATATCCTCTCCAAATAGAACTTGCTAAAACTTTTTAAAACTCTTCTCTTGTAGGCTACTTTACATTACATTACATGTCATTTAGCTGACGCTTTTATCCAAAGCAACTTACAATTGCTATATATATCAGAGGTCGCACACTTCTGGAGCAACTAGGGGTTAAGTGTCTTGCTCAGGGACACATTGGTTGATGGTTCATGGTGGGAATCGAACCCAGGTCTCCCACACCAAAGGCATGTGTTCTAACCACTGCGCCAACCCCCGCCATCACCCCCCTTAAAAGTTGACGTGTTGTATTCTAATTTAATTTGGGTTAAATGTTTGCTGTGTTCAGCAGTTCTAGAAGGACTTTTTATTGGTCAAATAATAAAAAAATGATTTATTTTTATTCCTTGTAAAATGGTTTCTTTCCCTGATTTTTTTCCTGCAGTTCAAAGATGAAGCTGACTGGAATAGGTCTGTTGTGTCTCTCCCTTATTTTGGTTCATATACATTTTTCCTTGGCCAAGAAAAAAGGAGGGTTTAGTCTCTTTAAGAAGACCTCCAAAACCAGTAATCTGGACACTAAGTCTAAGGGTGGAATCCTCAAACAGCCTAAAAAACCTGAACAAGGAGGCTACCCTCAGCAACCAGGCCGACCAGGGGGTTACCCCAACCAAGGAGGTTACCCCCAGCAACCAGGGGGTTACCCCAACCAAGGAGGTTACCCCCAGCAACCAGGGGGTTATCCTAACCAAGGAGGTTACCCCCAGCAACCAGGCCGACCAGGGGGTTATCCCTACCAAGGAGGTTACCCCCAGCAACCAGGGGGTTACCCCAACCAAGGAGGTTACCCCCAGCAACCAGGGGGTTACCCTAACCAAGGAGGTTACCCCCAGCAACCAGGCCGACCAGGGGGTTATCCCTACCAAGGAGGTTACCCCCAGCAACCAGGCCGACCAGGGGGTTACCCCAACCAAGGAGGTTACCCCCAGCAGCCAGGATACCCAGCTGGAGGTTACCCAGCACAGGGCTATCCACATGGAGGAGGTTATGGTGGTCATGGCAGTTACGGTGGTTATGGCAGTCATGGTGGTTATGGAGGTGGATACATGAACTACAACCCAAACAACAAAGTCCTGAGCCCTCGCTATGGGGGCAGCTTCGGACATGGGGGCTATGGCACTGGGGGCGGCTCTCCCTTTTCCCACTCAGTTCAGTCAATGGGCATGTATCCCTCTGATAAATCCAGAGGGTTTGGACGCAGTGCAGTGATGGCAGCAGCTGGAGGGGCTATGGCAGGGATGGCCCTGGGCTACGGGCTAGGAAGGTTCCCCCGTCCTCCCTTCCACTTCCACAGCCCCCAAGAGGAGTATTACTACAACCACTACATTTACAGGAAATATGGTACCAAGTCTACTGATAGCAATGACTACAGCAGAGATTACATCTACAGCAAACCCTCTGAAACCTATGACAGCTACATGGACTCCTGCATGAAGAGAACCGACATTCTGCCTGCGGAGAATCAAAAGCCAAACATCAAACCAGCTGTTAAAACCACAACTATGATTAAAACTACTTCTGCAACTACCACAACCACTGCTGCCCCAGACTCTGGCATTAGCAGCAACACAACAGAGAGCAACAGCACTGCAGCAGAAAACTCAACGACCGCATCTTCAGCTCCACTCCCTCTAAATGAGTCTGAAGCCAATCCAGTGCCTCCAGCTTCACAGGTTCTCAGAAAAGCTGCTACTGATGATGATAATGATGATACAGTTAGCATTGTGGAGATCGGCTACCCAGCACTGATTGAGCAGATGAAGACCAGGCGATGTGTTGAGCTGTACATGGTCTACTCTGAAAAGTACTTGAAGAAAAAGACGGAGCCCAGCACCACTGGCGGGGTGCAGGGACTGGAGATGGGCTTGCAAGGGCTTTTAGCTGTGATCATCAGTACGACACTGATGCTACTGAACAGCAACATGCTAATGCTGCTGTGCTGTGGCCTTTATTAGCATTTAAAGTGATGGATAAATATAGAAATGATGTGTACAACAAAGAATGTGTTAAAGACATTGACAGCCCCACAGAGCTATGAGCATACTGTAGCTGTAGACTCAGTTGTTTTATTTATTCAAGCCAACTGTCCAGTGTCAGTGACTGAGAGGATTAGTTTGCACCCTGGGGCGAGTACATGATCTGTCATGGTGATGATCTGTGTCAATGAACAGCTCTGTAATAATGTATATGTGCTTTAAGTGTGATATAGTACAGAGGTTTTACATTGTGATCATAATTGAATATTTGTAATGGATCATATTTTCACAATTTTGTACTAAATGTCACTGAACCTTTATGTAATCAGCATATGGTTCATTGAAGTACAGAAAATCTAATGATAACCTTATTTAAGGCTGATTAAGATTTCTGTTTGTACACTAGTTTATTTGGATACAACACTCTCCCTAAGTATCTATGCATGTTGTTGTCCTAACACATATATTATTTACATTGGAATTAATGCAAAGAAGCACTTTTTAAAATATTGATATATTTTGGATGATGTTTGTAAAAAAAAAAAAAAAGCCCATGCTCTGTACAGTGTGTTATATGTTTTTATATACTTGCCTCCCGCTACCCTTCTATCCAATGTTTTGTCTCTCTCCATTCTCTGCGGTAGCTTGTGAATGCTTAAGTGCTCTTAAAGTGTAATACCTAATTACATCTGATGAACTGATGGAGGTAAATATCCAGATAATTTAGTTTTATTTCTCTGTGAGAATATAATTATTGTCCTATGTTGGTGATAGTAGTAAAACAATATATTCATATGAACATTATTACTGTGAGAAAACCACTATAGCCACAACATATTTGGCTTCTTTGGTCTGATTCTTATTTTATAGAAACTGGTGGTTATGGTTTTGCAGAATTATTAATCACAGAACGTTTTTAATGTATTACGGTTTAAGTGTGTTTGTATTCACTAATTGTTGCCCTACACCTGTAGCTCCATACTATTATGTGTGTGGTGATTTTCTGTATGAAGTCGACAACATCACAGGGATTGAGGATGTTGGGAAATGTCAAGTGAAACCCCGCCCCATCTTCTGTTTCTAGGCGACCCACATCCGTTCTTATAATACATCCATGCCCAGAGCCCCTGGGCCGCGTTACGTCATATGGAATTATCCATTTTCCAAACTAGAGACGTTTAAACTACATCAACACTCCAGTCACAAACACGACCCGCGACGCTGAAGCTAAATAACACGGGAAAAGGCAGCCAGTCATCACTTCAGGTAAGCCAAGTCCTTTATTAAAAGTAACAGCACCATTTTAATGTTGTTTGGTGGATAAAATGCCAGTATTATATTACCTCACACGCGAACATTTCTGTCTGTAAGGAAACCAACGCTTTCCTGCCAGTGTGTAAATTTCTCTCGATAGTTTGACACTGACAAGCGCCATGTTTTAACGAAATAAAGGGTAACTAGCAGCGGGCAGGACACATTAAAGTGAGTGCACTGTCAACAAGGTAGCTAGTACTGTCTGTCTGCAGTATGTATTTATAATAAATAATCAGTGTCTGGATTGCTTTGATCGGAGCCGTTTGATGTCCTCCGGATCGATTGTTTATTATTGCATCAATATCATCACCCCCATCATAAAACCTTAAGGTGTTATTATTGTCGTTGCTACACCTGTTTTTTTATATTATGTACTGACTGGTTTGCCTTCAGAGGGAGACGATTCATTTCCCGTCATGAAAAGTCATTTTATGGTTGGACCAATTAATGAAAATAGATAGATTAATCATGAATTTACGAAAGAAAAATACATCTCTTAATTGGGACGTGTACTATCCCATAATTATTAGCCTAGTTAGCATCTCATAATCGCGAGTTCCTTATCTTAGCCTACGGATCTCATCATCATGAGGTTCTTATCTAACGCTAATAAATGCAGCCGTTGTCAATGCTGCAGTTGGTTGTTACAGTAACGTGAGTTAGCTAGTTCTGTGAATTGGCACCACACGGTGTTTTTTAGCCAAATGCTAACGCCCATATGTCTGTATTTTGAGTGTTAAATGTGCAGTGAGCAGCTAACGAGAGACGTGTTTGAGTTAGCTATGTCTTTTATCAAAGTGAGTTTACACACACAACAACTCAGGCGACCAGGGGCTATCACGCGTTGCTATGGAAACAGTTGTAGTCTAACGTTACTTCCACCGGTTGACAGCAAAGACTGAAACTTCAAGAGCCATTCATAAAACTAATGCTTGTATTTGAAACAATGAAGTGATCCAGGAGCTGGTGGACTGAGAACAGATTACACTATAAACTGTCAGATAATGCAAGGAATATGTAGGCCTATATGCCATGATGGGCTCTGGGAAATATAATGGTCATTTGTCAAAATTTTGTGAGATAAATGACTATTGGGAAAAATATGTTGATTAATTGACAATAAAATTGTTGAAGCCCTAATAAAATCTTCTATCGTGGTATGTGTAATTTTCTTTTTCATGATATTGATTTATATAATAAAAAGGCTAATTTTAGATACAAAATACTTGATGGCACTGATGCAAAAATGTAATATGCAACATCAGTCCTACTCATTGATTTGCAGCATTGCCCACTATAGCCTTATACACCCAGCAATATTAAAGTGATAGCTATTATTGTATTTAACAGTATGGCAAAACCTTTGATGGTAGACCTTTTTTAAATAATCTCATTGTATATGTCATAAAATTGCCCAGCTCTTAATCAGGCAGTGTCTCTGGTATGGTTGTGGAAACAGATTTGTATTTATGACATTTTCTTTCTCATTATTAAAAAATATCTTCATTTTTTTTTGTTAGCCACTGAACAAAAAATTACAGTGTCGAGGCTTTGCAACAGTGTTGGTTACAGAGGATTAAAAAGATTACCGTTTGGTCACCTGCAGTAATATTAAGCTCACAGTGCACTGTGCTATTTCAAGCCAACCTGGAAACCTAATTTTGGACCCACAACTCTGTTGAAACCATGTTGAGACTGTCCATAACATTTAATAATAATTTAATCTTTAACGGGACGGGAGTGGACGCGCGTTCCCATGACTAGTAAACCACAACATAAACAATGCTTTTGGTTGTGTATATTTTTATACATGTTCTCTTGTATGTCAAAGTTGCAATAAGGTGCAACTCCTATTTATTATTTTACTGCGTACAGAAAAACAGACTCTCATAAATTAGACGACTAAGGGTAACATTATAAATCCCATTTATTATTATCTCATATTGTCCTAAACTTTTTTTCCCCTTTCTTAATTTTCCTTTTCTCTCCCGACCCTCCCTACAGGGCGAAGATGAATTCATTATCTGTGCTGTGTCTGTCACTTCTCTTGTTTCATACTCATTTTTCACTGGCCAGGAAAGGAGGCGGCTTTGCGAAAGGCAGCTTTGGCTCAAAGAAGTTCTCACACAACAGAAGCAACACCAACACTAACAGTAATGCAGGTAAAAAAAATAATCAGGGCTCCAGCTCTCAGAGTGGATACCCCAAACAGCCTGGGCAACCCAATCAGGGAGGCTACCCTATGCAATCAGGCAGACCTGGGTATCCAGGTAATTACCCCCGGCAGCCAGGTGGAGGCTACCATAACCAGTTTCCAGCACGGGGCTCCCCGTACAATCATGGTGGTTATGGAGGTGGATACATAAACTACAACCCAAACAACAAAGTCCTGAGCCCTCGCTATGGGGGCAGCTTTGGACATGGGGGCTATGGCACTGGGGGCGGCTCTCCCTTTTCCCACTCAGTTCAGTCAATGGGCATGTATCCCTCTGATAAATCCAGAGGGTTTGGACGCAGTGCAGTGATGGCAGCAGCTGGAGGGGCTATGGCAGGGATGGCCCTGGGCTACGGGCTAGGAAGGTTCCCCCGTCCTCCCTTCCACTTCCACAGCAGCCGGGAGGAGCAATACTACAACAACTACATGTACAGGAAATATGGTACTAAGTCTACTGATAGCAATGACTACAGCAGAGATTACATCTACAGCAAACCCTCTGAAACCTATGACAGCTACATGGACTCCTGCATGAAGAGAACCGACATTCTGCCTGCGGAGAATCAAAAGCCAAACATCAAACCAGCTGTTACCACCACAACTTCCCCGGCTCCAGACACTGGCACAGGCAGCAACACAACGGAGACCAACAACACTGCAGCAGATAACTCCTCAACCACTGCACCTTCAAGTACACACCCCCTAAATCAGCCTGTAGCCAATCCTGTGCCTCCAGCTTCACAGGCTGCCAGTAGTGCTGAAGACGATGATACAGTTAGCATTGTGGAGATCGGCTACCCGGCACTGATTGAGCAGATAAAGGCTAGAAGATGCTTTGAGCTGTACGTGGTCTACCATGAAAAGTACTTGAAGAGAGTGACGGGTGGCGTTCAGGGATTGAGTATGGGCTCGCAAGGGCTTTTAGCTGTGGTCATTAGTACTACACTGATGCTACTGAATAGCAACATGCTAGTGCTGCTGAACTGAGGCTTTCATTAGCAGTGAACGTGATGGACAATGTTTTAAATTAATTAAGGTAATGGGTGGAAATGATTAGGGAGAGAGGAACCTCTTGCCTTTTAAGGAATTTCTTTACTGTGTGTGGTTTTCTACATTTGATTTTTTCTTAATAGTTAAGCAATACATTCTCATGTATGTGCTTGAATGGCACCACACAGCTGACAGGACTAAGAGAAAAAGGGTCCATTAACTCTAATACTAAAAGCTTGGTGAAGTAGTCTGGCCCATTAATGACCATTTAGATTTATTTGAACATGCTGTCTATCCTTTAGAGATATAATTATAAGTTAATAAAACCCCCACATTGTACCCTCTCTAGCCACAGAAATAATCAGTGGCACTACCACTGACTTGTCTTTCTGTGCTTGTGATGTGTGTTTCAGAAAAAAAATACTTTTTAAAATTATTTAAGAAAACTGGGTCTTTGTTGGGTTGTTTTTTGTCTCAGAGAAAAGAGCATCTGAGAGGGGTTAGTTTGCACCTGTGGGGATGGTACAGACCCTGTCATGGTGATACTCTGCATAACTTAAACAACAATAATGGACATGCGCTTTTTAAGTATGATATGAGTATGTTAACTACAGGGAGGTTGATGTTGGAGGACTGTCTGATTCAAGGACAGTTCAACGAGTTGGTTAGGGAATAGTGTTTTAAAACTATCAATAAAGACTGGACTTTAATTTGTGAAATATTCTATTAGTCTACTATTACAAATATAACTGCTTCCGACTGAGAAATTCTACACTAAGAGCATGACTATTTGTAATGGATCATATCTACTCATTTCATATAAGGTCTATTGAAATACAGAAACTCAAACCAAAAAGACTGATTACTTATATCTGTCGGTATTATTTTATTTGGATAAACAGAGTCTAAACATACAGACAATATTATGCATGCTGTCATCCTAACACTTTTTAAAATAGCCTACTTATTATTTGGAATCAAAACAAAATAAAGTGCACTTTTCCTGAATACTTATGTATGTTGTTTTAACCTTTTCCATGTGTACCGTCCTTGCCTTTTACAGTGTATTTTCAGATTTCTTTGTATACACTTGCCACCTTCCTCCCTTCTATCCAATTTTTTGTCTCTGGGCTATTCCCTCAGCCAAATTCATCTCCAAATCCTACTGAATGTCATCTTTCATTATCAGTTGAGTTAATGGTTACTAAGCCTGCATATCAAGATATGTACAGTACAGTACATAGGATTTATACAATCATTTTTCTAATCATAAAAGCTGATTACTTAAAAAAACCATGTAAAAGGTACTCTCTGGGGTTTAATTGCAAACAGTTCAAATTCAAAATGTCTCTACAGAGTATGAAAAATTGTAATCTGAAAAGTAAAGACTGTCAAACAAATGTAGCGGAGTAAAAAGTACAATATTTTCCTCTGAAATGTAGTGGAGTAGACATAAAAAGTAGCAAAAAATGGAAATACTCAAGTACAAGTACCTCAAATTTGTACTTTGTAGTAAATGTACTTAGTTACATTCCACCATGGCAGAGTGCCGTCATGACCACTAAAACCAGGCGATTCACATTTCAGCAGCAATCACTAAACTACAATTACAACAAACACGTTTTATTGTTTGACTGTAGAACAATCTGATCAAAAACCCCACAGTGTACCTTTTAATGTGTTGGTATATGTATCCTATGTTATCTTGTATCTGGCTTTGAATGTATTTGTATGTGCACATGTACCGCTTTTAAAGACATGGATGCCTTTTACTGTGAGGGATCACATTTACTGTGCTGCTGCAGCTTTTACTGAATACCGAGGCTTGACTTGCACTTTTTGCTTGTCTTGTCAAATAAACATAAACTTTACTAATACTACCGCATTTGTGGATATTTGTTTTATGACGTTTTTTGAATTGGGTGTGGAAGGAGTTATATGATGAAGGAGACATTTTGACTGAAAATTACCATTGTATGAAAAGCTTTTGTGGAGATCAGTTTGATGATATAACACATTTGAATAATCAGGCTGAACCCTCTGGTGGATGGGGTTATTATTTATTATTTAACGTCTGATAAGGCCTATTACAATACTAAAGGGAAAACAAGAGAAGGATTCATCTGAATTTTCTCAAACACTGAGTCAACTGGTTACTAATACTCAGTAAAAATATCAAGTATGTTTTAGGAACATCTCATATACTGAACATGGAGCTGTGTTAACTCTCTGTGTTTTAGGTCCGAGCTTGTAATGAAGCATGATTATTGAATGTCAAAGGGCATCAGATTTTAAGATGACTACTACTAAGCTGTGGAGAACGGAGTAGATGGCAAACAGAAGCACTAGTGTGATCTCATCGGCTGAGATCTCATTAAGCTGAGAAAGTGATACAAGCCTGCAGGCCGGTAAATGTCAGCTAACAGGCTGAGTCATGCAGCACTACAGGGCACCCTCAGGGCTTCCATATGTTGATTAAATAACAGGCTTAATGGAACTGGTAGATTTTGTAATATGACCCGTTGATGGAAAATAAATAACTGGACTTTAGTTTTCTATATACGGCATGTTGCCTGCTTACCGTATGTTGTTAAGTACTAGTACTTGAGTACTAGAATATTATACTCATGTAAAAGTACTTGGATAAAAGTAAAAAAAAAAAAATAGGTCAGTTAGAATGTACTCTTTGAGTTAATTTCACTGCGTTAGAGTTTAAAAAAGGAGAGGTAAAGAAAATGTATAATGATGATATATGACACTACTGTTAAATTCAAGACCACCTTTTGGCTACAGAATAAATTGCATTCAATGTATAAAAGGTATACAGTGCAGTAGTGGAACAACACCAGCAGCATAACCTCTGATGGCCAAACAAACAATAAGTTCCTTTTCTATAGGATGGCACTTATGCACATACATCTGATTATCAATTATAAATATTCAACCGCCTTCCTCAGTGTAACTTTACAACAACTAACCAGGCAAGAGGACAAAACTCAGACAATTAAACAAAAATAATCAACAATAAATAACAACTGGACACTGAGGCGGGTGCAACAAGCAATATTAAGCCACATAAATTAAATAACCTGACACTTCAAGCAACAGTAGAATAAAACATCACTATAGCAAACAACACAGATAAACAATAGAAACTCCAGTGCAGCTGCACAAACACAAAAAAGCAAAGGAGAGACGTGTGCGCCCTAGGACACACACAGGGTAGCACCTGTTGGTCACAAGCATGGTGGGTGAGTGTGTTTGATTTGGGTCACACTGTCTTTGTTGACACTCATGTGGAGAATGAGTTCAGCGAGTGTATCGTACTCAAGACACACCAACAGCTTCATCTCTACTGCAGCAAGTCTATTCTCTGGATTGTCACTTAAAAATGTAGGCTACATATATGTATCTATTCTAAACACGCCATGCTTTCTTCTTACAATAATGTCGACACAATTCAACACAAATGTTTGTTCTAAGTTTTTTTTATTTATATAACAATTATAAACATGGAAGCCCATTTTGTTTTTTACATAAAAGTCTACAAAATGGCATAAAACATGTACTTTAATTAGGTAAAGTATACATATACAAGCAATGTACTGAAAAAGTAACACTTCTGTACTCTCGTTTATTTTTAATATGCAGAGCAAACAATATGAAAGTAAAGTGTATAGCTGCTCTTAAACTCTCCTGACATGACTTCTTGAGGTAGACTTAACCACATCTAATTTATTACTGGTCTATCTTCACAGATTCCTTATTGAGAAAACATATTGACCAAAAACACTCATCAAAAGTATAAAAAAGACTAGCCTCTTTTAAAGGTGAAATATGGAAACCATTCGAGTCAAACTGTCTGACATATTTATATATTTATATATATATATATATATATATATAACTTGCCATAGCTTTTTCATTTTTTAAGGGTCATATTTTAGGTCACATTAGACTTTAAACTGAAAATAGTTCTGTTTTCTGCCAGGTTGTGGGTTGTTTTTATTGAAGGTTTGTTTGGACCTGTGTGTGTTTTTGGGATCCCAGCTCTGTCTCCAGCTCTACATGACTGCCACCCAGTGGCCCATCAGCAGGGACACCACGGAGCCGATGACAACGATGATACTGTTGTAGATGGGGCCGCTGGATGCTGCAGTGTAGTACTCCATGTCTCCAGAGCCCTCTGGCTCGTAGCCAGGCCTGGGGCCGTAGCCACCACCAACTCCATATCGTGGGTAGCCATACCCCCCTCCATATCCTCCATACCCTCCACCATACCCCCCTCCATATCCTCCATACCCTCCACCATATCCTCCATATCCTCCACCATACCCAGGGCGGCTCAGGGCAGACCCAATCATTGCTCCTCCTATGGCGCCGGCTGCAGCTGCCCCGGCTACTTTCCCTGCACTGGGACCACTGCTCTGGACCGGTCTGTAGGCCTGGCCACCCCCACCGCCCCAGCCCCGGCTGGAGCCACCACCTCTGCTAAATCCACCACCTCCAAAACCACCACGACCACCACCACCACGCCGGGCTTCAGAGCTGGGTAACAGTGTGGCAAGGAGCAGCAGGCAGAGGGCCACTGTGAGGGGGAGCTTCTGCAGCACAGACATGATTTATGGATCCTGTAAATATAAGACAAAGGAAACATTATTAGGAAGTGTAAATATGTTTCTGTTCATTTTGGTTTGTTAGTTTGTTACATGCACTGAAATTATTATCTGATTGGTGGAAGTATTTAGATCCTTTACTTCAATAAAAATAGCACTACCACAGTACATCAATACTTTGTTACGAGTAATTATAGAGCACTTTTCAAGCAGGAAGCACAGTTTCCCAGAGTTTGTGAACTAAAGACAATCACAGGACATAAGCACATTTCCATGAGAAAAAACAGAAGGTTAATGTCTTCGTTCCCAGGGCTTACTCCTCTTATCCGTCCCTAAAGTCCGTACTGAACGGGGTGGAACGTTTTGTTGCCTGAACCTTCGTAAGTTGGTCTCACTAAATGCTTTTAAAGTAATTTTAAATGACATGGGAGACACATCTGGATGTAAATGTCTTTGAGTGATTGATCTGTTTGATCCCTGATGTAGATAACTTTGATATTTTATGATCCTGTATTTATTATGTATTTTCATAGTAAATTGTTATATGTTTCATGTCTGGAAAAAAAAGACATCAGCAGCATTAAAAACAAATGCATTAAGGTAAAAAACATTCATCATATAATGTATAAAAATAACAAATATATAATGAGAGTAAATGTCAAGAAGAAAGGTCATTCTGTCAAGAACATTCAGTAATTTACTTTTTACTAATGGTCACCCTTTTAAATACTGGTAAGTAAACAAACAAGTCCTGCATTCAAAATGTACAAGTACAAGCACCAATTAAGTATTATAAGCAAAATATACTTGAAGTATTAAAAGTATTCATTATATTGTTTTATTATATAGTATTCATTATACAAAATGGCCAGTTTAACAGTGTAATATTATATACTAATAATAATAATAATACTCATTTATACACATTATCAATGTAAAATACTGGAGTAAAAAGTACGATATCTGCCTCTGAAATGAAGTAGAAAATGGAAATACTTAATGAAGTAGAAAATGGAAATACTTAAGTAAATTTACTTAATTATTCTAGTCCCTGAAGTACATTGCATATGGAATACAGTGCTCAGAAACCGAGTGAGACCGAGTGAGCAGCTTTAGTCCTCCTGCATGTTATTTTTACATTGCTGATAAATTAAGAGCAGTAGGCCTACAGATCACAGCTCTTAATCCAGCTTTGAGAAACACATTTTACACAAGCAGCGTCACTGCCGCAACATAATTTAATGCTGCAGCTGACATGGGATCAGATAGCTTTTATAGACTAATCTCTACTGCCCTAGGATCTACTGTGGAGATGCAATCTGACTCTGGATCTGTGGACAAGACCTGCTGCATTAATGATCATTGAGCAGTGTTTAACCCCAACACCTATCTGACAGGAACAAACTTTTTTTGATCCACAGAAAAGAAATTCTCGTTAGAGCAGCAGAAGAGACAGAAAATGGTAAGAAAAACAGAAAGGCCTAAACAACTATTTGAATTAGGCTACATACTGTAAATACTAATAAAATAAGAAATTATGGAAATAAGATGACTTTTAAAAGCTATATGCAATATATGCATTACCATACCTTACACACATAAACTTTATAAAGGCAAATATTTGTGTGGGAGGGATATTGTACCCGTTACTTCACTACGTTTATGTAATAGCTATAGTTACCAGTTACTTTTAGGTACAAAATGTGCAAATACATACAAAAAATATGATCAGTTTGTAAAATATGTTGCATTATTATAATTTTATATATATATATATATATATATATATATATATATATATATATATATATATATATATATATATATATATATATATATGTAGATATATAAAAAACAGTATATGAAGCAGTTAAAATTGGCTCCACCTTGACCAACTCCAAGCTTATATATTAACACATCAATAATAATGGTCCAATAATGTAATAATTTAACTGACAGGAGCTATTCTGCATTATGAGTACTATTACCTTTCATACGTTAACTATATTTTATTGCAAATAGTGTTTTAATGCAGGACTTTTACTTAGTATTTCTATAGTGTGGTATTTTCCACCAGTGAGCAGCATGACATAACTTGCTCTGTCGTCAACAAACAGTACGCTGTCTAATCTGTGTCCTCGTAAAAGACAAATTGAACTAAAATTACACTAGGTCACCTAATTTGAGAATAATCCAGTGACTCCCAGATTACAGCGACAGCAGCACTGACTCACAAAGGATTTCATGATGAATTTGGAGCACTCTGATTTGTTTACCAGCGTATTATTACTTGTGCTTTCCAGAGATAAGCCCTTATTTGTGCAGCAGAGGACTAATTAGACAAGAGAAATTCACTCAGAAAAACAACTGAGGAAAATAAGCAGTGGTGAAGGAAGTACTCAGATCCTTTACTTAAGTAAAAGTAGAAATACCATAGTCTATAATACTCCATTACCAGTAAAAGTCCTGAACGTACAGAAGAATTATCAGCAACATGTACTTAGTCACTTCCTATCAATAGGAAAAGTAGTCATTATGCAGAATGGTCTGTTTTTATCATTAACAGATACAAATAATAATTATCGTCAGTTCGCCAATGTGGAGCTCATTTGAAATACTTTGTATACTACTGGGTAGATTAGTAGTATAGTACTGCATCATATATGTTTTTAATGTGAAAAGTAACTCATATACATGTAATGAAGTACACAGTATATTTCCCTCTGAAGTATACTGGAGTAGAAGTATAAGTACTATTCTCTTTAATGAGTTTAATTAATGTTTTATGTAAAGCACTTTGAATGGCCTTGTTAAAATATGTTACATAAATAAACTTGCCTTGCCATAAAATTAAGACTCAAGTAAAAGTACAAGTAAGACATAATTGTGCTGATGTCCTGTACTTGAGTAAATGTAATTAGTTACATTCCACCACTGAAAACATTGTTTAAACCTGCTGGACTCAGTATTGAGTATTTGGTCATACCAGCGTATATTAAATAGCAACAATAAAAATAAAAACAATCTCACCTGTTGAGTGGCTGTTTGTGACAGAAACAAAGAAGATGAAGAAGACAGTAAACAAACCGCACAGTGTTCGTTTGCAGCTCAGACTCTTCTGACAGTGAGACGTGTGTTTCAGCGTCAGCCTGTTATCCTTCAGACAATCTCAATCAGGTGGAGTGGATCACTCTGTCTCACACCTGCTCATTGGCTTGGTGTGCACTAAGCTGCTGAAGCATCGTCATCAGATATAAATACCTGCGTATGGGCGTACATTTCTATGTCTAATTTTATCAGAATTATTTAACCAGAACACTTAATGAACTCTCCCGAAGCTTCGACTAATTTTCTATCTCGTCTGTCAATTTAAATCCTACAAGATTTAAACATTATATAACATGCTAGGCTTTTCCCTCACTCACCTGAACAAGACTGAAGGAGATTACAAATAAATAAATATATATATATGTTCATCATTTTTCCTCAAGATTATTATTTCTTTATTAAATACCAATCATTGTACGAAAAAAACTACATTTTCCAAGTAGTGGCATGAGTTCTTAACAACTTAAAGATCATTATTTTGTAAAAGACAATACAAAAGCAGACAAGTCTTATGAGTCAGTGAAAATATAACATGCACACTCAGAATCACACACACACACACACACACATTCAACATTAACAGATATTGAACAGACGGGCAGACAAAAGCAAAGCGCTGTACATGTGGAGGCAAATTGTGCTGCTTTGAAATGCTCATTCGTACACACATTCTTCCAACAAAGGTGATCGCCATAATTGATAATACACAGTCTTGTGGGATTTCACTCGTGTCATTCTCTGTTGGATGTAACAGCATTTTAAAAAAAGTACACTGGTGAATATTCTTTCATTTGTGTAAAGGCAGTCCAAAGTCCAACGTCTACCAGGAGTCATCGTGAAGAGTGATGTTGAAAATTGTTTATCGATCAAACAGTATTTTACTGTGCTTTTTAAAATCTCAACATGATGACATCTTCTTGTCATCTTACATAAGGCAGGAATGCAAGTGAGGACAATACACCACTAAACAAAAAAGGGGGCCAAAGATTGTTTCAGGATGGATTTTTTTTCTTTTAAGGAACAGAAATAGTCTTATTTGATTTCTTGCCGGAGTTTTGATGTGAATATTAGTACCACTCTTGTGTCTGTATGGTTAATATGAAGCTACAGCAAGCAGGTAGCAAGTAGCATAGCACAAAGACTGGAAACAGTAGGAAACAACTCTGTCCAAACTTAAAAAATCTGCCTACCAACACCTCTAAAGCTCACTAATTAACACTTTATTTGTTAGTTTGTTTAGTCTGTTCAAAAATAATAATAATCCCCAGTAAATCCACAACTTGTAATTTTTACACTTGAGATGACATATGAGATACTACTTGTTAATTAGTGAGCTTCAGAGATGCTGATAGGTGGACCTTCGGACACAGTCAGGCAGGTTGTTTCTAGTCGTTGTGCTATGCTAAGCTAACCAGCAGCTGTTATACATCTAACATCTAACTCTCTACAAGAAAATGTTTCCCAAAATGTCTATTCCTTTAACTTCAATCATAAAATGTCCTCAACATTCAATGTGAAAAACAGTTGTCTCCATCAGACCACCAACAGACTGATGGTCACCACATGAACAGATTATCTGTTCACACAATCTTTAACAATCCCTGCAGTGAACTGCTCAGCTGAGATAAAATGGAGAGGGTCAATTCAATTCCTTCAATTACAATATTTAACAACAGCGAGGACCATAAAAGGCACAACTGTTTTCCTTTGTGGTCTGGGCGGTTTCACATCAACAGAAATGGTGTGGTCTCATGTTGTTCTATTGTACTTTTCAGTAAAAAAAAAAGAATTTCCCAAGAATTTTCTACTGGGCAATAACTTCAAAAATATGTTCAAAGTTTGTGCGTTTGTGCTTGGAGAAACCTTCTAACAGGCACTTTATTAAGACCATATTACATGATGTTTGTGCTTTAAATTGATTTTGGATATCAGCTTGTAATCCGAATGGTAGAGACAGAAGACAGGATGTCTCATTTTAGGCTCATTCTGCAAAATACTGCACTGCAAAAAGGTTAAAAGTACTGTATGTGATGACAAAGAGAAAAGGGGATTGGGTCTGAAGACTATTGCTGAGATGGTCCCACTCAACATGCACATTAATATAGCATGTTAAAGTTTTGTGTGTAAGTTGATTGACTGGATGAGCCAGGAGTTCAGGAGGAGCAGGATAATCGCTGAAACACATTGGGGTGTAGCGGTCACTCTCTCAGTCACAGCTGGGTGGAGGATGTGGTACTTCTGACTACTTTAAGAAGCAGTTCACATGCATGCTGCCCCCTCTGGAAGACATCTGAGCTGCTTTTCAATTATACACCGCAGGTACGTATACCTGCAAGTACAAGCATACAAATGCAGATAGAGAAGAATTAAATGTGTGTGCCTGCGAAGATACATTTAATAATAATTCTAATATGTTTTGTAAGCTCATAACAGCTGATGCACATGTAGAAGACTGTGGCCATTATGGGCAAAGCAAGATGGTGAAGTAGAATACATGCAGTATTTTCTTGTACCTTCTTCTGAGTTTCTGCACCTCTCTGTCCTCCTCCTCCTTCAGTTTGGTGATGAAACTCTGCAGGACAGGCATTTCAAATTTGATATACTGTGCCACCTGGTGGAAGGGAGGAGAAATAGAATGACAAAGCACAAAAAAGAGAGACCAATTGTATATCTCCGTCACAATAAATCTAGTAATCATACATCATATGTGACTTCTTCTCCGAGGTCTTCTTCCATGAGGAAAACCTTGCAGACCTGCTCACATGGACCCTGAATCACTCTCAGCACCAGAGGATAGTCACTTCGCTTCAGTTTCACACGCTCTGAAACATCAACACATCCACATAGGCATTGGTTAACAGAGCCAAAATAACAACTAATATACATATATACCGTTGCAATGAACTGAATAATTCACACTCACCTCCACTTGCATGGACGAGATAGAGGGCAAAATCATCTGGGCTGTTTTCAATTTTAAACTTGTTGAGGAGAACTCGCAGCACCTGAGGTGTCCTCATGCAGCTGTTGATCCGAACATTAGTCATTGAGCCGAAAGAGGGAATAAACACTGATGTCTGAGAAAAAACAAAAAAACATTAGAACATGAATTTAGTTTCCTCTTTATGTGTGTGTATATATGTGTACAGATATACACACACACACACAATTGCCACCAAATCCAGCATCTGTTTAAACGTAGCAAATAAACTCTCTGAAACTAACGAACATTTGCATTATTTGCATACATTTAGCAGACTTTCTAGGGATCCACTGACAAACACTTGGGACTGGCATCACCTTATGGTTGTAGAAGTGTCCATTAATAGAGAAGCGATGGCGTCGAATTTTCCTCTGGTCACTCGGTGACCGTCGCTGGCCCCGTCTCAAAACGCCCGCATCGCTCTTTGTTCTGAGAAGCTGAGCAGAGCTCTCACTGTCTTCTGTCCAATCAACAAGCATTAATATCAGTTATTATTCAGTGTCTTAACATGAAAAGAAACTTGTTGAGAATTAACAACACTGACTATTCCTGCCAGAAAGACATATTTTTGGGCGTGCTATCTGTGTGTTATGTGTTAAGTGTTACGTTTTAACGGTCAACATCTTCACACTGAATTTAATTACACTGACATCATGACAGTAAGCATCACCTGTAAACAACTGGAAACAAGAGGAGTATTTCTAATATTCAGATAAAAACAGGATGAAGCAAATTTGGGAGAAATGCGATATTTTGTATCACCGTTGTCATATTCAAACCTCCTTTAAGGGTTGAAAAAACTCTAAAATGAACTCTGGACAAACTACAAATAAGACTTTAATTTCTTCCTCACGCAAAATCGCCATGTTGGAGATGAGAGGTTTCCACCCAACAGCGATGGTATGTTTTTATGAAGCAGCTGACGGTTAATTAGATATCTGGTCCACAGTTAATTTGATCTTAGTCTCGCTTTGCCAGACCTTCCTCCAGTGCTGCGGAGCAGGGTCTGGCTAGTCCACACAGCATTCCGGGATGGGAGAAAAACGGGCTCTGGTTTATTGGCATTTCTTTAAACCAATCACAATCATCATGGACGGCGCTGCGGTAAAGCTGCGGTGCCGCCTCAGGAAGGAACTTGTTTTGGTGGAATGTGTATGTTCAAAAGGTGTTTTAGTTGTGCAACAGAAAACAGATTTTCCCTATCCGTAGCACCACGCCCCCTTCCCTTTTTATCTGTGCCTGAATCTTGTTTTGTTCGGTTTTTGTTTTGTTCCGTTTTCTTTTGTTTTTGTTTTATACCCTGCCCTGTAAAGCAATTTTGAGTCCGTGAAAAGCGCTATATAAATCCAATTTATTATTATTATTATTAATTATTATTATTATTGTTATTATTATTATTATTATTATTATTATTATTATTAGGTTGGACAGATAGTCTAGCTAGCTGTCTGGATTTACCCTGCAGAGATCTGATGAGCAGTTAACCACAGTCCTCATAAATCTACAGAGTTTAAAATTCCAACACAAACAAAAGGGAAGGTAACAGACATCTGGCTGAAAAGAGTGAAGTCCCGCGGAATTTCCGACGGCAACGGAGCAATCCCGGAAGTGGAGCGTCTTGGATATACACTTATTTGATCTTAATGATGTAATGCTATGTTTCTTTTTTTTTATCTTGGGAACTGAAAAAAAGCTAAACTGTATTATTTATTAATTCAGTTGTTTTGGGAATGATGTATGATGTTATTCACATGATCATTATTATAGCCAAGGGAGTGATATACAGTATGCTACCATATGTATACTATCAATAAAGCCTCTCACCTTCTGCCTGTTCTTCCATCACACCGTCGTCCTCTGGTTGGCTGTCAGGTTCTGTCACTTCCACTGTGGGCGGGCTCTGCTGTGTCGTTTGTTGACCATCTGTGCTGTTGGGGGAACTTGAAAACGGAGACAATAGAGAGTAAAAGATGAAGAGACTATAAAGATACAGCTGGAAATATTTTGTAGATGCAAACTGGCTGTAGATCAAAAACACTTTGATTGTTTTTGAGACAGAAGTGAGGGGAGTTACAGTACATAATTGTGTAGTAAGTCATAACGTCAACAGTGTCAGACTTTAACTTTGGAGAACAATATTACAATAGCAAAACAGTGATACAGAGCTGGCTCTTATTATAAGATTTCCTGCCAAGCAGCAGCATTTTGTTAACCACTTATACACCACAGGCTGTATGTACGTCACATCCCTGTTGGTTAGTTTCAGCATGTGACAGCTGTTCCTCTTCGTTGATACATTTTGCTTATTTTTAGACTGATGTAACAGCAATATCAGTATGAAGTATTTGGCCTCTTTGGAGCTTTCTGTTTGAGAGGTTGTCTGTACCGTATATTGTTTTGAAATCTCGCAGTTCAAAAAACTGCCAGACCTATATTTTTTGTTGCTAACTGGTGTCCAACCTAATAAAAAGCAACTTTACAGCTGTGGTGGTGATGTTATTTAATCTATTTCCTGTAAATTAGCTTCTAATGATGAATGGGATCACAGACCTGAAAATGGGGCTTCAAACCTGTTGACACAAATTGATCTGTGCGGTAGCTTGGGGCAAAATCCAAAACTGAGCCAGAGACGTGGGTTAAAAGGTTCACTTTTGTCTAAGGACCATTTCTAAAAGGCTTTAGTAAACTGGAAATCAATTATTTAATTTAACTTCATTATTCATCAGACAAACGAGACATAATCTTTAACTGCTCCCCGCTGACCCGCTGTGTATCACCATTTCCGGTCAGCGAGGTGTAACAGGATCTGTCTGGACCTCTTACCCTTGACTGTCCAGATTGCAACCCGAATGCCAGGACGTAGAGGAGGGGGGCGGTCGGATCCGCTCGTGGTCATCCTGCATCTGAAGTCTGATTGGTCGCCGCAGACCCCAGAAGATATTCAGCAAGCCCTCGACAATCAGCTCCCCCTCTTCCTGTTAAGAGAGAGGAGCTGTGGTCAATGCACACACACACATATACACATATATACAAATACACACAATGGACCGTTATTACCCCTTTGGGATACAGCGTATAATGGGTAGGGTATAAAGGGGGGCAGGCAGGCAGACAGTGGTGAAGAGAAGGATAAAACATAAAAATAAGAGTATGCGCACACACACACACACACACACACACACACACACACACACACACACACACACACACACACACACACACAAAACTGTAAATACCCACCTCTCTGTGTCTGAGCTGCAGATTCTGTCCTTCATAGTAGAGGTTGTACGTCTTCAGATGTGAGAGGACGGTTGCCCTGGAGACAGAGATTTTGAGTCACTGAGTAGGAAATGCTGTTTAAAGAGGAGCATGCCACTGATTTTACATGTTTAATTAAAAATAAACTCATAAAACAAATCTACTTATAGACCAAAAACCAAGAAAGTGGATCACATCACTCCAGTTCTGAAGTTCGACTCAAAGAATTGATTTCAAAATACTTTTGATGGTTTATAAATCACTTAACAGTTTAGGGCCGAAATACATGTGTGATCTGCTACTGCACTACGAACCACCCAGACCTCTCAGGTCGTCTGGGATACGTCTGCTTTCTGTCCCCAGAGTCAGAACTAAACAGGGGGAAGCAGCGTTCAGTTATTATGCTCCACATATCTGGAACAAACTTCCAGAAAACTGCAGGTCCGCCGCAACTCTCAGTTCTTTTAAATCAAGATTGAAGACCTATCTTTTTGATGTTGCCTTTCTTTAAAAAAAAAAAATAATTATATATATATATATAAATATAAATCTTTTTTGAAGTTGGTGACCATCTTGGTTGTTTTATAGTGTCTGGTGAGGCTACAGTATATGGGCTGAGCACAATGTGGTACTCACTTATACCAAAGTCAAGTTGTTACATACTATATCAATCAAAGAATGTATGTATGCTTGGAAAATGCTCAGCGGTAAAGTAAAGTATGCAGAAGTTTGTTATCAACAGGCTGAAACTTGTAAAACCAGTGCTGTACTTTAACTATTTGACACACTGTTATTTTAAACCATAGCCTGAATATTTTAACATACACATACCAAAGGTTAATAAAGGGTAAATAAACTGGTATATGCAGGTGTTTGTATACGTGTATGTGTGTGAGAAACAGCAAGTTATTTAATCCTTACTTCCTGATGAACTTGTTCTCTCCAATCTGAACCCCGTACTCTGTATCATCCATTCTCAGTAAGCATGAGAGGAGCTGAGAGACAAAGAAGCAACACAGAGTTACTAGATTTTCATCAATCTGATTCAGTCTCATGACTCCTCATGACCAGCAGCGAGCAACAGACATGAAAACAAGAAGCCTGGAGAGGAGTAGATTAATTGCAGGAAGAGGAGGTAAAGCTCCACAAAGTAAACAATACAATCTGATCATATCTAGTTTAGAGTCAACGTATTTCCTTTGAGACAGATCAACTCATAGTTAACCGTTTAAACATTTGGTGTGTGATGGAGTGAGACAGCTGCTCTCCACACTCTTCCTCCTCTTGCCTACAATATTTCTTTTCTTTCCTGTCACCCCTTTAATTTTCCTTGTGTCTTTGTCTCTCTGCACACATGCAGCTGTTTTAAATGGCACTCTGCCATCACCTCGTAGAGTTTTTCTTCCCTCTTTGCTAAATGTTTGTGTGTATCTGTCTTTGTGTATCTGCAGAGGAGGCAGGACAGAAGCCCCAGGAAGGTGATAAACAGGTGGAGGACACATGTGCCACCCGCACAGGCAAATCATTTCAGCTGCTTAAACATCTCAGCAAGCTATCATATGCATTTATCTATCATAATTGTATCTATACACAGTGTAACATAAATGAAATTAGAAGGCCACTCAGAGAGTGTAGACTTCCACCAAGGCATGCCCTATCTCAAAAAGGTAATGCAGTGAGAATTTTATCAGTAGGGAACTCATTTTCCCGATTACTTTGACACCACATGAATGCAGCACAAACGCCCTATCGCACAATGTTAACAAAAGTTAAAAATAATTTGTATATCCGCCCCGTGATTCGGGTCTGCTCCATAGTTTAATGGGTTCTTCCTTGGCCCATGCTACACCCTTCTACCATGTTTCATGAAAATTGGCAGTAGTTTTTCCGTAACCCTGCTGACAGACAAACAAACCAACAAACGGACAAATGGACAAAGGGAACTGAAAACAAATAACCTCCTTGGGCAGAGGTAATAATTGAGGAAAGAATTGATGACATTTCACGACTCATCCAAGAGGATTCATCTCAAACTCTAGAAGTTTGGACATTTTATTCCCTGGACAACTAAAATAAATATTGTTTGCTCTTTCTTTGTATTAGACTAGTCCTGTTTGTCCACCACTTACTGAAATATCATTAAATTATAGAATGGATTGCCATCAAATTTGGCAAAGACATTCATGGTCCTCAGAAAGTAAATCCTACTGACCTTTCTGCTGGTGCCATAATGAGGTTGAAAATCTTTGGTGAAATATCTCAACAAACACTGGGTGGATTGCTATGAAATTATGTGCAGATATTCATGGTGTTAATGACTGGTGATCCTCTGACTTTCCCTTAAAGATTTCACTTATCCAGTAAAATATCTCAACAACTACTAGACGGATTGGCACACAATTTTGTTGAGACATTCATGGTTCCCAGATAATATATCCAAATTAATTTGGTGATCCCCCGACTCCTCCAGTGCTATCATCAGGTCAAATTTGTCTAGAACTTTGGTTTATGACTGAATACTTGCAAAACTGTCAGTCTCATCTGTACTTTGTGTTTAGTGCTAATGAGCAAATGTTAGCATGCTAAACTAAACTAAGGTAAATTACCTGCTGAACATCAGCTTGTTAGCATTATTGTTGGGAGCATGTTAGCATTTACACGTAGAGTAGTCTAGTGTATTTCTCCCACAGTTTATTTCCATATGCTATCAATATAAATTAGCACACTTTTAAACTTAACGTAATCCACCACAGTAAACATCCAGTCTGCCTTCATCTCTTAATGTTATATTATTGTTGTTACAGTTTAACCGCAGAGCACATTCAGTGCCTCTATCAAACATATCAACTAACAAAGTATTAATACTACATGTCAGAAAGACATTACTGCAAAATAAATGTGATATAAATGTCAGTTACCGTAGTGAAGACTGTGTGGTCTTGTCAAATCACCAGGAAGAGGCAGCTGCAGATGTGGGGAGAGAGAGAGAGAAAGAGAGGGAGGGGGAGAGAGAGAGAGAGAGAGAGAGAGAGAGAGAGAGAGAGAGAGAGAGAGAGAGAGAGAGAGAGAGAGAGAGAGAGAGAGAGAGAGAGAGAGAGAGAGAGAGAGAGAGAGAGAGAGAGAGAGAGAGAGAGAGAGAGAGAGAGAGATTAAGGCAGGTAGACTCTGTACGTGTACCCTCAGGTATTAATTGTTGTTTCACTCAGGTGTCGGTTTCAAACGTCTTTACTTGTGAGTGTGACAGCGAACAGACGAGAAAGAAGTGGGGGCGTTTAAAGGAAGTGCTCCCCTTCCGTTAAATCACTTCCTCCTTTCAGTCACACAGGAAACTGACACTAGCCCTGACATGGCCTAAAACTTCCTCAACTCAAGCAGCACAGATGAATTATCATGCCACCCAAACAAAGAGTTACACACACATGAGCACTGGTAGAAAAAGACCCACACACAAATTGCCCTCTTTCATCTTTTCTGATCCTGATTAGACACATACCTAAACACTGTACTGTAAGCAAAGATATTCAAAACCTGACAATCTGAATAAAGTAGCAACTTTAAACACACACTGCTGATAAATAACCTGAGCCTGTCAATCTCTGAAATAAACGTGTTCAGTTTTTGTGGACACATTAAATATTAAACACCAATCAGCCCAGCCCCATGCGAAGGTCTATCAATATTTCAGCACCTATATTAGCCCTGCCAAGCGCTCAAAAGCGCAACCATTCAGCTACACAATGGAAATCATTAGTCTTTAATATCGCAGTTGTGGTCAAGGGCGGCTGTGCTCATAGACTCATTAGCGGGTGATGCCAGCGGTCAGAGACAGACATGAGGCCGGCTGTCAAACCAAGACAATGTTGTAACTGTGTGCCACAAGACCAACGCAAACTTTAAGTCAACTAAATTATCATCTGAAAACAAAATCAATCGTTCCCTGATGTTAACCGTTGTAATAAATGTGCACCCTGTTTAGGTTTGCTGTTTGTAAAACATTTTTTGCAGAATAACAGACTTGATGAGTGTGTATTTTTGACTTTGTCCAAAGGGGATTTTAATGGTTTTGTTCAGATCAAGGACTCAGAACTGTCTCAAACCACATGACAGAGCTGAGAGATATTTCAGTGAAACACTGCTGTTGTGATACAAGACTAGATATTTTCCAAGGGGTTTGTGTTTATTGTAATATTGTGACAAAGCTTCATCTTTCCCTAGCTGTAAAGGCTACGTTACAGTTAGGTAGGGTTCAGTATAGTTTAAAACATTTCACTACTAGTGCCAATGATACTAAAATATTTAATAAAAGAAAACATCTCAATTGTAAGACGTTATCCAAAAGGTGTACAATAAGACTAAAAATGGCAGCATATTTAAATCAACACTTAAAGCAAAACAAGACTGACATTTGATGCCAATACCTTGTGCTACGATTCCGAAAAAGTATTGAGTTCAACAACCAGTTCTAGGAACATAAACCAGAATTTTAGAAATGATGATTCAAAGTCCCACCAACACAGACACAAAAATACATAACCACATAACTTATGTTTTTGTCAAAGGCCATCTTACAGACCTTGTTTGGATTGGAAATATTGCCTCAAAGCACCACCAGTTACCCTCAAACCATTGTTGCAGTAATGATATTAAAATCTAATTTGTCAGTATTTTCCAGCTCTACTATAGCAGACAATCCCTTAAACTAACATACTTACATAATACAATTTACGTAGCTTTCGTAAAGCAACAGCAACTACCTTGGACTTTTGTACATCATGTTCAGTGGCTTCTCAAGATTAAAACCTGTAAAATTGTTTTAATTACATTGATAATTAACCAAAACAGTTCCAAAAATTAATAGCTGTTATCCATTACAACCAGAGGACACTGTCTGTGTGGAAATGATCTGTGTGACATTTAGACTGCAGAAAGCTGCGATCTCTGCGGTTTGTTTTAAAGCCAACAGCAGCATATAAATGCAGCCAGACTGACCCACAGCTGACCCAGTCTTGTTTCAGAACAGGAAGCTCTTCTCTGTCCAAATGTAGTCGTAATTGACTCCCTGAATCCCTCTATGCCTCATTACAACATCAGTCAACCCTCCGTATCCATCTTCCCTCTCTTCTCTTTTTCTGTATCTTTATCTCATTCGCCTTCATCAGCTTAGTTGTTTCGTACCTCACAAACTCGATTTATTTCAATTTTTCTGATTAGGAATTTCTTCTCCTGCTGCCTGGACTGTTTTTCCCATTCAGCGTTCTCCTCCGTGTCCTTCGGGATTCCCTTGTGCAAGACTAGCAACCCCACACACACACACACACACACACACACACACACACACACACACGCTTGTTTTCTGCCCTCTTGCCTCTGAACCTCCTCTGTTAACGTTTTTGGCTGAAATGGATCATGAATAGCTCCAAACCTCCTCCTGTCTGCTTTCAAACCCACCACCACCCCCGCCTCCAGCCTGCACATTACTACAGCTCTGCCTCACTATTATCACCATTGTCATAGCAACACCAAAAAACATCTGAAAACTAACCCACAACCCTGAGCCAAAAATAGTGTGTGTGTGTGTGTGTGTGTGTGTGTGTGTGTGTGTGTGTGTGTGTGTGTGTGTGCTGCTCCTCATTAGGCATACTGGGGTTGTCAAAAAACGTTGCAAGAATCTAAATATGGCTTCCAGATTCTCAAGCTGAAACTATTCCTGCTCCTTAGTTGACTGTAGAGCTGCAACGATGAGAAGGAAGACATTTATCTGCAACTATTTTGATAATAGATTAGTCATCATTTCAGTTATTTTACAGCAAAATACTCACTTGTTCCAGCTCTTTAAACTTGAATATTTTCTAGTTTTCTTGGTCTTCTATGATCTTCAGGTTTTGGACTGTTTAAAACAAAACATTTTAAGATGTCACCACGGGCTCTTTTTGCTTTCGACCGCAGCCCTAGTTGACTGGATACTTTATTAAAGATTAAGAGTACACTCAGTTGCTAGTTTAGCAAAAACTAATGCAGTCTAGTATAAAAACCCTGCAAAGAATCCTACCTATAGACTAATGTTCAGTTTATGATTGTGATCATTTTGGAGGCTGCTGTTTAATTGTATTATTTTTAATACTTTGTACACTCCCAATGTAGGTAGACAAAATGTCAGAAACTACCATATAGTTGAATCAACACCTATCTAAAATTGTTTCAATAAAAACTGAGCATTGTAACACCATGAAGGCAGACTTCATGTGCATTAGTGTTAGCTAGGTGTACCTAATACACTGGCAGCTGAGTGTACATTACAAGCCAGAATATGATTCACTTTTTGGCATAGGGTCTGTCCTAAAGCACTGTCTCTGTCTAGCCAGCCTTATGTGTGCTGAGAGGAATCTTAACTATCTATTGCTCGTTATGTAACCTGATTTACTAACACGTAGGCTATACAGCACACTCCCTGCTAGAGACAAAATGTGATAAAATAAGGAATTTCTATCATTTTCTGCTCAAGATTTAGGCTACAGTGTTACAGAGCATGTGATTTAAACCAAACACGCCTCATATTCGAGATGTTTAGTCGATAAATGTCTCGCCCGCTCTTATTATAAAATAAATAAATTTTGCAATTTTGTATTACAAACATTTTTAAGTATTATTTTTGTACAAACAATCACGCTATCAAACTACACGCTGTCCACGTCGCCACATCAACCCAGACATCACCACAAATCAGCCTACTGGGCCACAGCGACGCTTCTGTCCGATTCCTGCCGACTTTTGGTGATCCTATCTCGGCTCACCAAACCGGTGGACGCAGGCTCTCCGGTTCTTCTTTTCCACCTCCTCCTCCCGTCTTTCCTCTTCTTCCCCGTTAAAGGTGAAATGTCCGTTAACGATAAACTCCTTGTTCAACTCGCTAGCTCTCCTGCCGTTGGAAACAATCACTGGGGCACGTGCATCAAGGAGGAGGAGAAGGAGAGCACGAGAGGTCCATCTGCTGTGTCGAAGCTCGCGGCAGCGTCGGGTGGCCGGGAGCCAATCAGAGCGCGAACCCTGACGCCCCTTTGTTCGCGCTGCGTGCGGAGATGAATGAAAACACGAAAACAATGGGAGCCGAGCACGCGCACACCATCAGTCCGGTTAATATTCGGTGGAACCAGCGGAACCCAAAATTTACTAAAATACTAAAGTGATAGACGCGAATACAACATATTTAATGTCAATGTCAAACTATGCCAACCCATTAAAAAGTGAGTAGCCTATTAAGATGGTACACACAAAAAGTAAAAGTATTGTAGCAGCTTCCGATAAAAACTCTAAATAAGCATGAAATTAGTTTTTGATTTTGTGGCATTAGTTGGATAAAACAAGAAATCTGGCATGCATTTGGTTAGTTCTAATGGGCGATTTTCACTCCTGTGTTGTTTCATAGACTAAATGATTAATGGATAATGAAAATAATCTTTAGTTGCCGCCTTATAATAGCTCGCTAATTCAACACTAACATTTCATATTCAGCAGAAGTCATGTAGCATTGCAGCCCATGGGAAGTTCAAGTATTTAATAAAAACACTCACTCTGTGCATTGTGTCCTGGACCAGTAGCCTAAAAATAACAATTTTTTTTTAGAACTACATTTTACACAGGACCTCTTTCAAGAGAGGGGTTCAAGATTTGGTAAAAAGCAGGCCCCATATCACAGCCCTAGATATTGTACAGCAGTGCAATAATGACATTACCACAAATCATTTGCCAAACAAGAAAGCTGGGGCAGGTGCCACTTTGTTTGGTTTGTAATCCATTTTAGCTGCACAATAAGGCTGTCCCTATAATCTCTTAATTTTACTCTATACATTTACAATAGTTATTATATTAGGGTGCCCACTTATTTCTTTGATGGCAGCATTGAAGAACATATACAGATATTTATCTAAAAATATTGGTTTGGCTACGTCGGTCTGCACACCTGCCTCATCTCCTTTAACAGCACTAAACTGGATTCTGTGACCGGATTTAAAATTTGATATTTAGGTAGAGAAAATGCTTTTAACATGGCCACACAGGCCTACTGTATTTCGATAGCTGCTAGGAAACTGAAAATCAATTTTTTTCCAGCATAGTGGTAAAAGAAACTGGGGGTCAGTAGTGTATAGATCTTTCTGTACAGCTCAACAAAATTTACATTTACTTTATAGTTTAATCAAATGGCTAGAATATTTCAGTTTTATTATCAATCAAGACAAAAGACTGCATTCATTTAGTAACATCTTATTAAATAGAATAAAACATTGTGTTGCTACAGTACAATTAGTTTACACAATTTCTCTTCCAGAAGGTTTAGCAAACTTTACTCCATTAAATATACATTTTTTTGTTTTTACATCTATTTATAGTTTCTCATCTTGTTCTTTATTTATACTTGTAATGTGTTAACATGGACAGAAAGCAATGTTAGAGTAAAAAAAATACAATATGAAAAGGTCCTAACAAAACACACAAAAGGATTCCACTAAGCCACAGATTCAAAATATAATCTATACTTTTTAAATAAAAAGTACAACAAAATGGTGTGCGCTTTCCAGCATGATTTAAGATTAAAAGTTATGATTTGTTTCTTACAAATATTTGCAAAAACATAAAAATGATGTATAAAAAACATTGAAAAATATAAAACACTTAATACACAAAATTATATTCTTCAGGTAGCACCCCCTTCAAAATAACTGAAATGGATTGATGTATTGTGTCGCACACCTTAAGGCCACCTTTTTAAGAGCTGTTGGTTAAACTGACTTGTATGTAATTTCAAAGAAGTGTGTGTGCTTGTGAAATCCAAAGTGTTTTACTCTAACAACTATGTGAGAAACACATTATGCACGTTTAAAGGATCCTAAAATAGGAAAGCATGATAAAAACTGGAGGGTAAAAGCTAAAAACAAGTGGAAGCTTACTGAGACATGTAATGTTCATTTTGCCGTTCAGCATTAAGGCAGGTTCACTCAGCTGACAATGACTAACAGGATCTTAATAAGGTGGCCAGCCAGTGTCCTTTCCTGCATTCAGGTCAACAGTAAGAATTCCCAAGGAGAAAACCATCTACACTAAACATTAGAGGACACCAATATATTTTCATTGCAGGACTGCGGGGTTAAACCGAGAGCGTGGCGAGAGGAGAGATGGGAGAACTGAGTGCTGGCTGCATGAACATGACAGAAAACAAGGTCACGTGTGCATGCCTTGTACTTGTACTAAAAAAATCATTACAAAAATGTGGATCTCATTATCAGTTTCTGTGACCTGAATTTCAGCTATATAACCACTGCAGACATTTTATCTCACTTTATATACTGCATTTTGACAGGTGTAACTTGTGTAAATTGTGCCCCTGGGTCACAAAATGACAGCTGTAATTCTGATGTACCAAAATCTGTGACACTACAGAATCAATTGGTAACATCCAAATACAAGTATTTGATATACGCTGTTCACTGCCAGAGGAGAGCACCACAGTCTGAAAATCTTGGATTTTAACTTTGCTTTTGTCCTGGGCAAGCATTTTTTTTTTTTAAATCATTTTTAGCAGAAGGCAAACATCTGTAAGATCACAAAAATACCTTTGAAGATGCAACCCACCCACTGCTGGATAACCGGTAAATAAACACACACACACACACAAAAAAAAACATGTTTGATTTTTCTACCAACGTTTGCATTATGCAACTAAATCACGAGAGTAACGCATAAAGTGGTGAGGTCATAACTGGGGCTACAGGTAACCGCGCTACCATATACTAAGGCCCAAAAATGTTCAATCACAATCAGCCACTTCTCTTCAGGTCATCAAACAAGACAACGTTCATACTTGATTATAAATGTGAATAAGCACATTTTAGAGTTTCAGGTATTTCTCACTCTGATACCCCAATGTTTTTGGCACCATTACATGTGCAAACAGTACTTGTAGCAAAAAGGCCCTGCTTATGAAATTTGACTAAACTATCAAGTTCCAACATTTAAAAGTGTGTTTCTTGTTTTTAAAACATCATGACACAAAAGGAATGAAGTAGAAGTAGCTCACATTAGAAACCTCTTTAAATTTCCGACTGTAGTAGAGGGCGGTCCATCATCATCACACCGATCTTTACGGGGCATGGACAAGTAAACTAATAAATATACTTTCAACATTGTGCAAGAGACACCTGCTTCAAGCAATCCTTTAACATCAACTTTCTGCTCATAAATAAATAAATAGGTTTACCAAAAGAGATAAAAAGCGAGGAAATACGGGATGAGATTTCAAACAAATTTCTTAAGTTTCTTAATAGCGACAAATGCCAATGCTTTAAGAAAAGTTTTGGTATATGGTAAGAGATCAATAAGGAGGAAATAAAAATAAAGAGCTTTTTACATTTTGGTTTAGTAAAAATCTCAGCTGGGCTACATATTTAGTAGTTTGTTTTAGCTGTTATCTTTCTCATTGTGATATTTTATTTTGACATGTACTAAGATTATAATTCTGCAAACTCTTTTATGGTGTTTTTTTTTGAAATTTTCCATTAAAAAAAACACAAGAGGCACACATTGTGGTCAAATTAGATACTCGCTGAAGGGTCAAACCTGGGTTAATAAACTACAGGCTGCTGATGCTCTGAAACTTTCAGTTACTCAGCTAAATGTGCTGCCACAGCATGATCTACAACAGACATGAATAGTTACTAGATAAACATCAGCAGTTCATTAAAGTGGCATTAGAGTGGGAGGCGTACGGGTGACCGAGGATGTGCGGAGGAGGAATGTTAGGGAATTAATCAACATCATTAAATAAGGGAACATTTTCAATGGCATCTGCATCACCTGAGAGTCGATCCAAAGAACAAAATTGTATAAATATTTTAACTCTCTCAAACCCCTATTATAACATCTAAATACTCCATATTCAAACCAAACCACCACCTTTACTTCAGTACAGGTGGGCTAACTGAACACAGTGATGGAAATACCAAGTGGGTTTGGATAGTGGCCGGGGTGGATTATGTATGTGTAGGTCCTACATTAACACACATTACTGCTAAAAGCACCCTGTGAGAGAAGATCCACACAGAGGATCAGAGGTATCTGTAGTCATTCTCTTTTGTTTTAGTATTTATGTACTATGTACTGTTACTGTGTGCCATTAATGTGGCTTTTGCAGATGCACGGCTGTCAACATCACGGCAGTAGAAGTATTATTAATTAAAGCTGTTTTCTTTTTGGAAGTGCCTTTGTGTTAGAAGTAAAATGAGCAAATTTAAAAAAAAGGTTAAAACTTTAATCTAGTTCCATAATTAAGTAAAATAAGTCAAGTTCCATTTGACAGCCAAATGAGACAAGGGTGTGTAAAGTCATGTTAGTAACTGATGCATAATACTGACACATTAAAGACATGTAAACTGGGTTAGATTTGAAATCTTGTGAATATTAGCACTCTACTACATGGAAACAAGGAAAAATGGGGGATGTGAGTTTCTTTAGCGTGAGATGAGTGGATGTGATGTGCTGCTAAATGGGTCTCTGGAGTTTTACTGAAGAAATGGGGGTGCGAGCTGCAGAATGACATTCTGCTTTTAAACTCAGTAGGCAGTGCAAATATAAAATTTCACAATCACTTTGCATGGGTAAGGGAACCTTACAAACCACGTCCATCAATCTGCATGATCCAGACGTGCATTGTAGCGCTCAAGCTAGTTTTGGTAAGGCTGTTGGTGTGTGAGCATGTGTGTCTCTCTAATGTGGTTGCATAACGAGTTTAGAGGAAAGTTATTCTCACAGAATTTGCATAATCCTCGATTGACAAAATCAAATCTACTGTGCAGAATGTGTTTTATAGAATTGGGCAGTCAGCTTCGATTGTTTAATGTCCATCTGTCTCTTTCTGGATTAAAGTGCAAATAAATGTTTGAACAAACCTGGTAATTCTCTTATTGCATACCCACATGGACACACACCAACTAACCTCTGCATGGCAAAATATTTTATAGCATGCTGCGACTTGCTATAGCATGCCTAAAATAGCATAGTGGGAAAAGACTGACAAGCTAAAGAAAACGCATACTGACGAGGGGGTTGGTGCATCCCATTTTCTTCCATACAATCCCGAATCATCCACCGCTTCTGTCCTCCACTCTCCCATCCTGTTAGTGTACCATCCCTTGTTCCCCACATTGCAGCAACATTTAAGATTTTGCTGCATCAGCCCGTTTGCTATACCAGACTCTCCCCCAGTGCTGTGACTCCCTCCGCTCCCACTCCTCCCCCCTTTACCACATCCCCATGTCCTTTTTTGCTCTTGCAGGCTTCCCGTATTCTCCCCCACTGGTAGCCTTGGAAGGTGGGGCTGATAGGGATGTACTTGAAGATGGGGTATTTGCGGATAAAGTCCATTCCAAACGGCAGATCATACGATCTCATCCCTTCCAGTTCTGCTGCACTGAGGCCAGCACCACGTTTCAGCTTCCCGATGCCTCGTTCTTCAGGGGTGCCTGAGGACAAAAGGAAGGCAGATTAGTCTTTAAGTGTTCAAATCGGATATATAACCTCCCCTCTGCTATCTGCTTGCCAATCACAGCCTTTTATTATTATTATTATTATTTTCTTCCTTAAAAATGGTTTTGTGTACTCTAAACTATTATCATAATCATCCAGCCAAAGACTTTATAACACAAAGTAAATTCATGTTTTAGGGTAGAATTCTTTTAACATCATCAGTTTGGCACATGAAAAAGAGTAGATTAAACACCTTACCAGGGATAGTATTGTCTAAAATGAAGGCGACAGAGCCTCCGACAAACATGGCAGTGGTGAGGAGCACGTTCAACACTTGGTCAATCCCAACTATGCCTGAGAAATTTAAAGAGACATACGCTTAGTAACAGAGAATCATATGCAAATGATTATTTAAAAAGCTCCATTAATTGTTACTGAAGTAAATGTGACAATCTTAATGTTGATTTCAGATGGTATTGCCCGGCCCTAGTACATACGGGACCTCTCCACTTTACTCACCGGTGACCAGCGGGTTCTGTTTAAGGTAGCTCGGCAGCATCAGACCAAAGAAAATGGAGAAACCCAGAACAAAGAGGTTCCTGGAAGAGTTGAGGTCAACAAACTGCAGGTTGGAGAGTCCCACCGCTGTGATCATGCCAAACAGGGTGCAGAACAGAGCTCCCAGGACAGGGTCAGGCAGAGAGGCAAACAGGGCACTGAATTTACCCACAAGCCCCAACAGCAGCATCATGGCGGCTCCATACTGAATAACACGTCTGCTGCCCACCTGGAAGACCAATAAGAGATTAGAGGGAGCTAAGGGAAAGCCAGTCAGGGCAAGCTACATATATATTAATAACAGGAAGCACCAACTATTACATATAGCACATGCTAATTGTTGTGAGGACACTACACATTTATAGTTAAATAGAACATAATATACAGATTATATACGATTATATTCATTAGGAATTTATTTGCTGAGAGCCCGAAGTAACTTCTTCAAATAGCTCGTTTTGTCCAACCAACAGCCCCAATCCGGAAGATGTTAAATTTAAACTGATACAAAACAGTGAAAAATAGAAAATCCTCACATTAAAGAGGCTTGTACCAGCAAAAGCTTGGTATTTTTGCTCTTAAAAAATGATTCAAACGATTAAAGGATTATCAAAGTAGTTACCAATTAATTTTCTGCTGACTATTCAATGAAGTGACTTATCGTCTCAGCTCCTGTATGATTATTTGCATAATTAAGCCATGATGGTAAAATAAATACAATAACTAAATGGGACTGTGCAGGAAACTAAGAGGCTTCAATGCTTTTAGAAAAGGTAGCATGTAGTCAAAAACAAAAAGGCAGGATAAAGAAGAAAAATGAAATGAGTGCAGATGTGTGTTACCTTTGTAATTCCCAGGACGCCTATATTTGGACTGGAGGAGGTGGAGCCATTTCCTGTCCCGAAAAGACCGTCCAGCACACAGGAAATACCCTCTACAAATATCCCCCTACACAGACAGCGTAAAAACAACACAATTAAAGCATCTTTTAGATTAGATTAAACTTTATTTAGACAGTAAATTCACAAACATATATTAGAGAGAATGAAGAAGAACAGAAACAAGATCAACGGAAGAGTTACCTATTAATGGCGTGGATGGGAGGTGGAGGAGCACAAGAGAGACGTGCACAGGCGTAGTAATCTCCAATCGATTCGATGATGCTGGCCACCACTGCACTCATCATGCCGATCACACCTGCAGCTGTTACAGTAGGAAAGCCCCACTGGACTTTAGAGGTAAAAACACAGAGTGGGTCAGAGCTGAGAAACAAACAGACAAATATCTTAAAAATTACTTTTGTTTTGAATGTCAGCTTTATACTTTTCAGTTTAAATTTTAGGATTTAAGGATTGTTTAGTGTGATTTACACTAATATCTGCCTCTCCCCAAACTATTTATACATTAAACTGTATGTAACATCATTCCATTGTATACATTTTGCATTGGTTTCTGTCCATACTGTACATATCATAGTTACATTACTGTACATATAGCAGCATTCATTTGTGCTATACATTTTGTATATTGTTGTTTATTTTGTATATATATATATATATATATATATATATATATATATATATATATATATATATATATATATATATATATATATATATATATATATATATATATATATATCACAGTTACAACCCTTACTACAAAAACAATAACAATCTTTTTTTATCTTCATGGACGTTTGACTTGACTAGATGATAAACTGCATTCCATTGTACTGGCATTTACAGTGTGCAAGAAAAAGAACGATAATAAATCTAATCTTAAACTTATCACAATACTGAGATTATTATTCCTCACTACCTGACTGATCAATGCAACCAAAACCTTGGCTACCTGCAAGCTGCGTCGACAACAGATTATGGAGAACAGGCATAACATCAACAATCCTTTCCAACATCCATCCATCCACCCACTTGGTATCCACCCTCCTCCTCCTCCTAAACACACTTACAGGGATATGGGATCTTAAACCACGGTGCAGCTGCAAGGATTCCTTGACGTGCGTCTGTGCGGGCGTAGTAGCCATACTTGTCTACCTCCGGCGGGAAAACGTCAGTCACAGTGAAAATGAAACACAGCAGCCATGACACCAGGATGGCCATGATGATCTGGGTGAAAAAGAAAACACTTATTAGACATAGATAAAGTGAAACACATTTTACCTTTTATCTAATCCTACATTCTTGTGTCAGTTATCTCTTCAGATATATACCAAATATAGTTTTTGTTAATATATATTGTAAAATAGTGTTTTGATAACTCAAAATAAATGTATCCAATAAAATGTAAAATTGTAGTAGCTAACAGAACAATATCTTTGTGTGTTTAAATCCCAGTTAAAAACAACTGCGGTTTAGGTTAAATATCTTCGTCATATTTCACTTCTTGATCCAACAACATGGGTGAGGGAGGTGTGGGTGGAGGTTAACAGTCCTCTAAAACTCTGTATCGAGTGCTATATTCACAATAACATGCCCAGTTCTGATCCAATCAAATGTAAGGACCAGATTTAAATCCCTCTCATAACGATACCCTGCCCACATATTTAGTTTTACTTCGAAACTTTACAGAAGATAAAGACGCTCAAACTTCCATTTCACTGTGACTTTAAAATATTTTATTATTCATTCAACACATTTTAACTCCTAGAGAATATTTGCGAAGTTAAGAACTTGTTTAAAAGTGTTGCACTGCGTTTCCAGCTTACATGGCTATGCTTTATTACAGTTAAGAGAGTTATTTCATATATCACCTGCAGAGGGCAGAAAAAGACCCTGAGCCATGCAAGAGGAAAACTCTTAACCTCCCAGGGAGAATGAGATCAGCTCTGTTGAATAATTTGTGACTTAGTAGGAACGCAGTTTGTGGTGGAGGCAGGGGGGCAGTTGTAAGGAAACCAAGGTTAATTCATTAAAAGAGAGCAGAATATTTAGGTAAAAGGAAACAAAAGTCGAGACCAGTTTTTGCAAAACGCAACAAGCGGTGGTATGTATGTACTTTTATCAGAAGTTGTGTACTTACAGGAAACATTTTGAAGACCTGCAGCCTGTAGGAAGTCCAGCCTTTCTTGGCTTTGTAAACCGGGAGAGGGAAGTGAACGTTTCTGGCATATTGAGAGAAGAGCAGCACCAAGAAGATAGTCCTGCAGACAGAAACAATCTTCCTCAGTTTGGGGGATCACAGTGTCTTATTATTTTCTATACTGTACATTCTGTGCATCCTGTGAGAGAAAGAATCTGTTCCATTTCCTCCCATCTATATCCGACTCAGACCCCAGAAGCTTCAAAGCCAATCAAAATAATTAATAATTATCCTAAGCAAATCAGAGGCAATTACAGGCACATATCCTCTGTCCCTGTGGAGCGAGAGGAGGAGGCCTCCAGCTACAGTGTAAACAGCCGTGACACAGCAGAAACTGATGTCACACTACATGAATATCACAGCTTGAAGACAAAACTGAAGGGTGGGACTCAGATAAATCCCAATTGCAAATCCATCCGTTACTTCAGCACCATGGACAGCGTCACAGATTTATCAATATCACAGTCAAGCGTGATTTATGGTTCTGCGGAGTCTCCACGCAGAGCTTTCGCCGTAGCCTACGCAAGTGGCCTGAAGCTTATACTTGTGCTTTGGTGTGTGCATCAATCTCTTTAAGACAGCAGGGCTGGCATGTGTGTGTGCACGTGGGTAGTGTGGGGTAGAGCGAGTGACAGCGATTAGCTTCGGAGCAAGTAGCAACTCTAGAGTCGTGAGAGAAACAAAGTGTCTCCCCCGTTCTGACCACCGGGTGAAATTTGCTGCGAAAAAAATAAAAAATAAAATCAACCGTCTATTTGATTTCATGTTGTTTATGGAGAAGAAGAACCAGGAAATGAGTCGGGGGGAAATGCAATGCTACCAAGCCACGGCCAAGCGACGTGTGTTGCAGCGATGTGTAGTTACATTTTTCGAGAGGTGCACGTCAGTTTCTACGGCATAGGGTCCTCGTCTCCTCGTACCTACGTAAGTAGCCACAGTGTAGATTTAACGCAGAAGCATAAAATTACATTTTAGGCCACTGATATTTCAGAGCCATAGTTGGGGCCATAGATTCTAACTTGCACATGCACTCTCTCTGCTACTAGGGGATGGAGAGGGGGGATGGCAGGTTAACAAGGGGGATGCATTTGGTCATTTTGCCAACAAGGGGCATGGCATCCCTGCTCAAATTGCCTACTGCTCCAAACTAAATCTTTGAGTATGAAACACGTGGCTGTTAAAATATATCAGTTTTCTTATGAACAAATGTCAGTCAGTTGCAGTGGTTTCCAATGGGGACAGGTTTTCATGGCAGAAAGAAATATATACATTTATAGAAACCTTTCATAACACTCCTGCAGCATTATCCACTACAGCTTTCAAATTGTATGCTCTGTATATTCCCAATTATTTCCCCAAAATACCATCTGAATAATTTGAACACACAATAAACAAACACAAAGGGACAACAGAGAAGTGTATTTCAGGTTGAGTGTAAAGATGTTTTTGTTAACTGAATGTGCATTTCTTTGCGTTAGAGTCTGAACTTACAGCATGGCAATACCCCAGTGTTTTCCAGCCCTCTCTCCCGCAGCCTGGAAACCAGACAGGCCGATAAGGGTTACAGTGGGGGTGATGGTCAGAGGTCCGATGTACTTCAGAAGGATCCCGGGCAGACCTAGCGCACCGATACATACCTCGACCAGGGACGACACGATGATAGCCCCTTGGATCTGACAGAACGAAATTGTAGAGACACAAAAAGTTGTTAAAGCTATAGTGCGCAGTTTCTGTCGCCCCCATGAGGAATTCTAAGTAATGACAACAAAACTGTCAGCACGTCCACATGATACAAGCCTAACGTGATTGCACACGCGCCTCCACCCCTACATCAACTCATTTGGCAATGGCTTGAATGTAACGGACGTTCATTAATACCAAAAAGTTACGCACTAAAGCTTTAATGAAAGAAGATATTGTTTTGGAAATGATTTATCAGAATGTGAAACTACCCACTTAAACACTGCTGCAGTTTTAAATTATAGTAACTTTGAATCCACTCAAGCCCATGAAGTACGTGTGCTGGCACACAAGATAATGTGGACTGAGGCAAGTAAAAGTCGTAGTTTAAATTTAACACTTGAATCTCAATTACTACACCCCGTCTCGCCTGAAATAAAGAGTGCTTCCGCTAACGTCAAAAGAACTGCATTTTATGAATGTTAGATTAAGCTTCAGACAAAAATACGCACGGGCACTAAACCACACAGCAAAGTCAACATCATTTATGAATGAGGTGATTATTAAAACCATCTTCTAGTAACTGATTATGAGAAGAAATCGGATTCAGTTTAGCACTGATCAATCACAACATACTGTATATTTGTTTTTCAGTAATTAATCAGCACCTCTGCTAACCAATTCTCTGGAGAAAAGAAATCCTGTTCATAACCAAAATTTTTCTCATCCTTAGCTAACTACGGTAATGTGAAATCTAATGAATGACAAAAACATTTTTTTTTTTAGTTTGCATCATGGTTAGAGGAGATTAGCTTACAGAATAATAATCCGGTTTGTCTCGTCTTTATCTGTCTTTATGTTCTCTTTGGTTAATTTTAATCACACGTACGTTCCTCTTGCCCTCAGCCCATAAATGTCCCATTCAACAATTTGATTTGGTCTGATTGAGTTTAGTCTCATTCATGCGTCACATAAAAAACAATTACTCAACTGGCTTACGCAAACGGAAAAGGTTAATACAATTTAACAGTTTCTTTCACGGAGAAAAAACAACAACAACCTGCAGCCATATACAGACAGTGATGTTCCCATTTGTGATTGTTCTCCATATGGAGGTATTCAAATAAAGCTAAATAACGTTTTAATTTATCTTTATTTGCCTCACCTCTCGTATCCTGGGGTGCCAGATGTGCTCTGTGTTGAGGAGCTCTGTGCTGTTGAATACTGGAACCTCTAGTCATAGAAAATACATGGAGATTAGAGATTAGTGAGAGAACTTAATTAGGTCACTATGTTAATCATTCCTCTAGTTATTCATTTGGAGCACACGTATATAAGCCAGCGAATCCCATTAGGGTCTGCTTAATTCTCTGCTGTCTTTGTAGGCTTTGATGCTGACAGCAGTTGGAGTTAAAAGTAAACAAAGATTCATTAAGCCATAGAATTATATCAGATGGTAGCATCTATTGAATGAGTAAAGAGTGAGAGACAGAAGAAGAGAAAGGAGTTACCTGTGGTATTACACTTCCATTTGTCCAGTGACAGGATGGCTCTGGCTGGTGCGAGGAAGGCAAAAGCGCTGGCCTGGAACAAGGGCAACCTAAATACAAGAAAAGCACCGTTAGAAAATGACATGAGCTTGAATCATCACATAAATGTCAAACAAAAAGGAGTGTTAACATTTAGTAGAAAGCAGGGTGACTTTCTGTCTAGAGCCACACGGTGACAGCATTTCAGTTACAAGTCATTGTCGGCTATACAGTTCAAGCTCAGTTATGTTATTGTGGATACAACTTTCCTTCCTTCCCTAATTTCCTTCCTTTTAAGTAACCTCATAAACATGCCATATTTCCTGTAATGGCAATTTTTTTTAGCGATGCAGACAATGGTCAACCACGGCACGCTCTACAGTATGGCTGACCTTTACAAATTACAACTGCATGTAGCAGCCGTGAAGGTAGAGGGATATCAAAAGATCTAATAAATAGATCGGAGATAAAACCGAATGAAAAAACAAACTGTAAATTACATCAAATTAGTGGAAATGCCAAGGACAGAACTAAAAGGGTGCCATTCACCGAAAAAGGGGACTTTCATTTTCTTAAGAGGAAGTGAACATCCATTACAAAATCAGAGTTAGTAACACCCGTTAGTACACCTGTTTATTTTGATCTGCATACAGACTTCAAACAAACTACCCAGTTGAATATTTGTCAAAAACAACTGATGACATGACAAAGATCAGATTTAGAATGACTCACTGTTTATTTAAAATATATATTTGTGGTTTAGAGACAGTGTGCAGGTATTAGTATTTAACCAATACATATGTGTGAGTAATGACATTCTTTTGTGCAGCTGCTTGTTTCCAATGTATATACAAAGCCAAATTAATAATTAAATGATGAATCTTTTTCAGCAAACAAAAAAATATGAGATAAAACCATATTGACACAAGCAGAATACTAGGGTCAAGGCACACATATGCATGTATACTTCGCCTTTTCCGGGAAAAGCATTTGGGTGTCTTTTTTGGTCACTTAGCAGCATGACTCAAACCATGCTGCATTTCCTCCTCCATCCATATCTTCCTTCACTATATCTCTCCAAATTTCTGATTGAGCACTTTGGATCCGATTTGAATGCTAAATATGCAAATAAAGCAATAGTACACATCCGTTAGTAAGAAAGTTTCTTCTTGTCCTCCAGCAGGCAAACCAACTTGCTCAATGAATAGATATATAGAAAGGCACTGTCTGTGTCACCTCAGGTAGGTACTTCCTCTGAGAGAATGAGGCTGGTGGTGTGACAGGAATGCCACTCATGTTGAAGCCAAAATCAGACTCTGCTTTATCTTTGTTTTTCTGTCAGAGAGCGAGAAGGAGATGGAGAGAAAGACTACACTTTGACTTGAGAGCCATCACTCCTTCTGCCAGAGTGTGAATGTCCCTGTTGTTGCTTTGAAAAGGCAAATTCTGCTTTTTTAGTTTTAGTTTAAGCTTGAGCCATACAGTATTAGGGACTTAAAGTCATATCTTGGCCTCTTTTGCAACATTTCTTTTTAATAAAGTCTCTTCCAAGTCCCCCCTTTTATGGAAGTGCAATGTGAGAAATGAGAAAAATGTAAAAAAAATAATGCATTGCAACATTTCAACTGTGTCTGCTATGCATTCACATTTCACAGTAAATGAAAACACTGAGGCTCCTAATGAGGAAAACAAATATACACCCAAGCAATTCTGAGTTAAAGTCTTTTTCCTCAAGTTGTTCACTTTTATTTTAACAGTCAAAAGTTTCTCGGAGCATTCCACTGAATATTTGAGTAATAAATAAAAGGGTAAAAAAGATAGGACAATGTTTGCACACTACTGCCATCAAGGCATCAGTAGTATGGAGTTGCTGTCAAAAAGGACAGCGAGTATCTACGTTTACAAGCAGCCAATAACCTGTTCAAAACCGGAATATTAGCAATAACCTGGTCGCGCACGGGCATGTAAACATCGGCAAAAACCTGAATATGCTCATATTCCTGTTTTTAAAAACCAGAATATGACCCCTGGGTTACCCCTTTTCTAACCCAAATATTTGGTCATGTAAACGCGTATCGGCATATCCCCATCAAAAGGAACATTGATTTGTGTTCTGCGCATTTTTGTATGCGCCGTCTGGCGCATACAAAAACCTGTGTGCATTATACCGGAAGTAAACAAGAAGTAGAGGTAAACATATGGCGAGATGCAGCATAGCACCACACTTTTGGAGCTAGGAGGAAACCAATTTCTTTATTAGTGTGGTGAAAACCATGAATATAATGTCTTTTGTTGTTGTGTTTGTTGAAATGACGCATATTGCATCTTAAGGTTGTCCGTACGTCCAGACGCTAACCGTGCGTCGCCATTTACATCGGGATATTGCCAATTGATTACAAATTCCATGTATACAGGAGTAACTCTCTCTGCTCACGCATGTAAACGGGTTATCCTGAATGTTTCAGAAACCCGAATAGTGACCTTAACCCGACCATAACCCGAATATTGGCTGCTTGTAAACGTAGTGATCGTCTTCCTGGGTTTGGGTCTGAATGACGTAAGGTGATTTGGCTGTGGCGGCAGCTGCTGCGGAAACAATGAGACACTGAGAATATGTCACGACATGATGGAATAATTACAAATATGAAAAGAGTCTGTCAGAGTTAACCTCACTGAGCTGCCCCTCTTTAATGAAAAAACACCACCACCTAACAACACCTCAGGCCAACATGACCTGACTTTCATTATAACACAGATCCAAGAGATGGGATAATATCCATGACAACAGGTAATGTCTCATGTCAGTTGGTATTTTATTGGCCAGTGACGGGAGGGCTTGATATAACCCTCAGAGTTAAATCAGGTGAATCACGTGTTACGAAACACAAACCAGATCTCATTATGTACGCTTGAGAGCATAAAACAAAAGTGGTTGTGAACGTGTGAAAAAGAATGAACACCTCGAAGGCAGGGCGAGGACTGAGTGGGGAAAAAAAGACAGGATTAAAAAAAATGGCTAAAAGCAAGGACTTCCCTCTTGGTTAATAGGCTGCCACCAAAGACAAGGCTGTGCGTTTAATCGACTATAGCTTGTCTAGAAGTGATGCAATAGGTCACTCATCTGGTCTGCAGTCAAATGCCAAGTCTTTAGTTTGTGGAATCTCTTCAACATCTATGTGGTCTCAATTCAGAAAGAATAAGCTACTTTCTATTCTTACAAAAGAGAAACTGCAGTCACATGAACAAAACAAGGAACTTAAAATGTAACTAACTGAAAATATGCATACAAGACAACTGCTATAACGGAAACGCAGAAACGTCTTACACCCTGCTTAATTTATCTATGATATATTTCTAATACAAATCTAAATCTAACTGTTCTGAACCTACCAACCTACCAAGAACATGTAAGCATCTACTTAAACACACTCCAGAGTGACATGAAGAGGAGGGATGGAGAAAGAGGAACTTCATGTCGACAATGGCCTATGTCTTAAGTGGCACTTAGAAATGAAAGGGAGAAGAAAGAAGGGAATAAAAAGGGAGGAGGTGAGAAAGTGAAAGACAGAATACAATGTACGACAAAGAAAAGCTGCAGTTTACATTATGTATTATAGGCACAAGTCTACTGTATTACTGGGGGCATTTTCCCTTATAGGAGTAAAAACTCCTCCATTCCCTGTGCAATAACTCTGCTTAATTTGCACATGTAACTTAGAATTTTAGAGATTGCATGCTGTAGCATCGTGTATTATTGTGTTCTGTATATTACATGTACTGTACAAGAAACATTTTCATATTTCTTGTTTTTGTATTTTTTTATCTGGTGCACCTGACTGCAAATCAAGTTTCCCATCTGGGATAATAAAGTGACTGAACCAAGTCCATGTGAGACAGTATTGTGTGTTTACCTGCAGCCCAGTGTGGTCTGTAGAAGGGTGGTGATCCCCACACAGAAGAAGATGGTCCCAATGAGCTGACTAGTGGCCCACTGATCGAAACCGACGCACATTGCCTCAGCGAGGAGGAACGGCACGGCAATAGTGCCACTGAAACACGTCAAGTAGTGCTGCAAAGACAAAAAGCCACAGAGTCTGTGTGTGTGTGTGTGTGTATATTGTTTGACGGTCCATACTTGGCACTGATTGTAAACTCCATAGTTACAATCTTTTAGGATGTTCCCAAATTGCCAAATTCACTGCTCATGACACGTTTAACAAGTCTGACTGATCGTGGAAAATTTTAAAAGGCGTTTCACCTTTTGATCAAATCACCTGCAACAACATGTTATTAAAAGCCATAACGCAACAGTACGACTCACTTAAATTACTTACACAATTTATTCTTGTACTAAGCCCTAATGTTCCCAGAATGGATTTAGCATGATTTATAAGCATAATTGTCACTATGTGTGGAAAATCCACTTCAACACTAACCTTCCTCCACCTGACCTGGACTATGTAGGAGGAACCCCTGAATCTAAAGGAAGGCTGCTCAACCATGGCAAACGGAACGAAGAACCAAGCCAGCCTCCTGTACATGCATTTTTCCTTTAATAGTTTGGTCTGTTTGATAGTTTAGGAATTACATTGTACATTCAGTAGTATTTATGGTTTGTTACTTGCTGTATAAGTACAGTTTCAATAGTGGAAAAGTTATTGTTTCATTAGTATGTTTAGACAACATGTTGAAAGATAGATACATACATACATACATACATTTAATTATTAATTCATAGAGTAATCAAGCATTATGATGAATTGCTAATGTTCATTTATGTTCTCAATTCAAACTATTTTATACCCATCAGCCTTTGCTAATCTGTCCGGACAGACAGACCAATAAGTTGATTGGTATTCCTGTAGCCAGACTATTCTGAGCAGTATTATGCCACATTATTCTACAATATGTGATGTTTGATGCAGATTTATGTCCAGATGTACACTCAAAGGTGTTTTTTCCCCAATATTGCAATAACGAATAATGAAGGATTGTAGGAATATGTGCCCACCAAGTCCCTTTTACGTTTGGTGTTTTCTTTCTCCCTATATGACACAGATGTATATAAGAACTTGTCAGCAGGATTGACTACAATGCAGAAGTCCAGTGTCCAATACAAACACATTGTGTTTACACAGTGAAGACATGAACCCACTGAACCACTAACATGACGACTACTGTGATCAAAATCCTATTTTCGTGTCTGGTGTCCACTTGCGTAATGAATATTGCGTATGGTCAGATGAAAAATACTACACTGAGATGACAAGTACAACCACAGTGAACGAAATGACGAACTATGATTATACAGGACGTGTTAGTGCATGATTTTTTAGCTCATATGGTGAGACATTTCCAGTTTAAACATATCTGTGAATCAGGTAAGGAAATATATTGATGACTAACACACACAGTAAGACAGCCATGAAACAAAATCATTCAGTTTGTAGATTTACCTGTAAGCCCAAGAACACACACAGGTACCAGGGTGGGGTGTCTTCAATGGTATAGATCATGTCCATCCTCCTTGCGTCCGTACTATCGGTGCTGTCCAACGTCTCAGACATTGAGCTCTAAACGCACAAAGAAACAGATAAATTATATCTTCATAAATCACATCTTCCTTGACATTTTTACTTTGTCCTGTACAGTTCACTTTGTGTAAAAGGGTGCAAATAATGTATTCTGGTAGAATTTAGTTATGGGAAAGTACAGGGAAATAAATGTTAGAACAACATGTCTGTGCAGGTATGAGGCAGGCTGAATTTTATGAATGATAAGATAAAAAAAAGAAAGTGACAGAAAGAAAGAACAAAACACATGACTTCATTCTCACAACAAAGGAAAATGCACAGTCACAGTGACAAGAGGGAAGTAAAAATAGAGACAGTTTGAGGAGTCGGCACTGTTCTGTGCTTGCTGCAGTGGAAATGAGTTTGTTTTTCACCGTTTTAATACAAAGAACCAGTTAAATAGTGAAACATGCCAAGTGAGGTTTTTTTCTTTTGTGGCCAACCTCAATGCTGTGCCAATTACCTGCACATCTTCCCCCTCTCTCTCTCCCCCCTTTCATATCTAGCCGTCCTATCCATTAAGGTGGGAATGCCCAAAAAAATAACGCTTTCATTCTCCTCTAACTTTCCTAACCTGATCAGCTGATTCTGGGCATTCACTCTTCAGTTAAACCAACCAGAATTTGCCATGATTTCCATGAGCAAATCACATCATTGCATCTCTGCTTTAAAATCTGTTCTCTTCTCTGCTGCCATCAGTTGTCATTGCAGGCAAATCGAGCAACCCTCCTCACATCCAGTCATCATCATTCACAGCACCCAGGGTTCCTCCATCAGAAGCCCCGCTCCCATAACATCGATCCAGATCTTCAGGCTTTTTTCACCACCACCAGTGTCTAGGATATTCCTGCCTACTCATGGCCTCTCTACCCCTTATAAGAAATTTACATAGCGATGGAGTCTAATCGCCAAATACTCCGTACATTACAACCTTTGTAAAGGTCCCTTTATTTGGACCTTTCACAAAGTCTCTCCTGATTGAAATGTTTTACTAAACAAATATATACAAAAAACAAACAAGACACAACTTTACACCCACTGATATACAAATAATAATTAAAAAAGTAAAACTCACTGCATGCAATTTTTATCTCATTGATCTCAGTCTCACTGTTAACGATTAAATCTCCTCACAGCCGTATCAAAGTTATATTAACTTACTGATGATGCAAATTGACCATTTCTTAATGCAGCAGCTTCACACTAAAAGCATTAAAATGGCAAAATAGAGGGTGATTTTTATTGTTAGGCAGCCATAAGACACACAATGCATTGGCGCAGACTGTATTCTTCAGCGGATCAGTTTTAATTTTTGGAAAGAGTAAGAAAACAAGAAGGAGCAGCCACAGTGAGCGGTTAGATGGAGGCTGGTGCTCTTCTGTTGGGTGGAAAACTACTAGCTCTGTGTGCAGCATGAAATCTTTAATAAATGTGCGCTTGTTTAGTTGCAACATAAACAGAGTGGCTGTTTAAGTGTTTGCTGTAGTATCAAACCACACTTCTTGTTACTACGGTAACCACAAGTCAGAAATTCACTAGGACTACAATCTGAAAGATTACATCTTTAAGGATGTCGGGGAAAGGTGAGGAAGGAAAAGGCAAGTCACTGAAACTAATTACGAGGGATTATGAGTAAGCTTTTTGAAAAACGTGACTATGTGTCAGTCTGCTTAAATAGAGGCTTATTCTGGCGTAAACTAGCACTTTGTGTGAATAATAAAACACATGACAATTGTGTTTCCCTTCTCCATTTTTCCTCTTGAGTTACCTTTTCTGCTCCCTGATTATCTTTAGTGTAGATGGCCATCAGCTCTGTGTTTTCAGTATCCTGGTCTCCACTGGCACCGCCCAAGCCGTTTACCACCACCTTAACACACAAACAGACACACAATTTCTATTTTTAAAGTCACCCTTTCTCCTTTCATAAGGTCATACAGAGGGAAATCTTAATTGCAGTTTGCTGATTGAGGAGGTCGCTCACAGCATTGACACATTGCTGGCCAGCTGAAAGACTACATGAAAAGACAGGTGAACTAGTTGGAACGTTTGTGCAATCTCGTGTTAATGAACCGGATTTGCAAACCTTCACATGAACTAGTGGTTCCTACAGTATGCAAACTTTACAAACAAATTTCTTCCACCAAGTATGTGTGCGAGCGTGTGTGATGTACGAGAGTGTGCTTCCCCTGTAAATGTCCAGACAGCATATTGCGTCATGTTAACAAAGGGAGGGTCATTATAAAAAAAAGGGACAAATTGTGAGGAACTTTTTAACATTTAAAAGATGATATACCTTTTTATTTTTTTTATGCCTGAGGGACAAGATGCTAAGAGATGAAAATATGCAAAGACAATCACTCATCAACAGCCACCAGTGTCTTTACTGTGTGGTTACTTTGGCAACGTTCAGACTGCAGGCAAAAGTGACCCAAATCCAATTGTTTTGCTCATATCTGATTTTTTCATGACAGCGTTAACAGCCCAAGTCACATTGCATCCAATCTCTTACAGTTCTGCTGATTTCTACATAACAGTTTTTTTTACAGTACATTCCTGCAATCCCTTCTTTAAAAAAGGGCTCAGGAAGAGACAGACCTTTGAATGTACCCATTTCCACATGTAAACACACTCTGCTGTGTCTACATGCTGAGTCCCCCAGATTAAACACTGGGCGAGTCTCTGCATATGTAATAGGAATTTGTAAAAAGTTGGGGATGAATGCCCAAAACCTAAGGGTTATACAGGGAAACAAAGACACAAACTTAAGGCTTGTATACTTCATTCCCTTTGTGTTGGGTTCTATTGAACAGCTCCAGAAAATGACACAGGAGAAGCCTTGTGATTGTTCTAACAACGTTTCTAAAAAGGAAGCCAGCAGGTGCATGGGCACTGTCACAGCGCTGTGGAAAGTTCTGTCCTAATGTTATTCTGGGCTGGAAGCAGTGTTCATATTCTTCACTTAAACCTGCATTAACAGATTTTTGGGCCACGTATAGGAAACAAGCTGTAAATACAACAGTTACATTATTGATATGTTGCATGTGTCAGCACACAGTTGCCCATTAACACATCCAGAAGATATAGATACGGAACCATTAGCATTCATTTAGTCATGTTTCTGAACATCAGAATTAATTTTGCTGTCTTTTTAGCTCAGTTTTAATCTCCAACAACTCCTGAGGGAAATATCTGGCTCTTTAGCTGCTAAATGCTCCACTTAGTTCATCAGCTAATCGCTAACTTTGTCAGTTTACCAAATTGTTCTAGGCAGGTGTCATCCTGTGTCACATCCTGTGAGATTTCTGCTGTAAACTGCTGCGACTGAAAATGAAGCTGTTGAGACTGGTGACACTGAACCAAAACAGTAAAGTTGCAGGTTAGAAAACCAAAACAATTAGCTGAAAGACACCCAAAAGCTACCTAGAGCTGAGGGGAAGTGCAGGCAGAACCAAGTGTTGTGTCTCTGTGGGTTCATCACTACGAGCGTCCTCTTTCACACTACAGTCATTTGAGCCATTGTCATGGTGCGTTCTTTTTGCCTCGCAACTCGTATTTTACGAGGTCAAAGTCGTAAACACGCCCCCTGACCTCGTATTTACGAGTTCGGAACTCGTACATCCACCGAGGTACCCGAGCTGAAAATCCAACATGGCTGCCCCCTGTATCGACAGTTGTGAAAGCTGTAGTAACATAGTTATAAGCACTTCTGTGTTATTTGTGTCACACTAAATCAGTCGTACACGCAGCGCTGTCTTTTATCTGTGTTGTCACGCGGTTTGTATGCACAAAAAAACAGCGTATACGTTGTTTAACCTGGCTAGAGCTAATGAAAACAATGAAAAGACTTCAATGTGAAGAAGAAAAAAAAATATTGATTACAATCTCTTTAAAAGGTTTAGTGGAGGATTTTCTTTTTCCGGGTGGATCATCAAGACTATTGGTCCCCCTAGTTGTCAATCATTCTGCTGATATGTTTACGTCGTACGTGCTCGTCCCTAGGTAGTTTTCACTTTCTGCGGCCTCTAGCCCGACCGCCTTCTCCCCGCTCTCGGCTGGTGCTGGCTCTTGCGCCCCCGCCCTGACCTCGTCTCCCTCGGCCTCTAGGCACCCCCCCCCCTCCTGGATCTTGGTCGGGATGAACAGGGCACGGGCTCGTAGTCAATATCAGATCCCACAAAACTCTCTTCTTGAAAGCTCTAAATGCACCAGCAATAAAAAAAAACAACTTAGATGCTAGACGATAGCTTGTTTGTTGGCCTGTAGCATGCTAAAGTTAGCTACAGAGATGCTTGTCGTAAATAGATTTTCACTTACCGGTGGTGAGTCTGACATAGTGGAAAAAGTGCAAATCTTTTGGAAACATGTAAACAGAGCGTGCACGAGGAGAACTAGGCGTGTGCATGCTCTCTCGTGCATACGTTTAATAGACGTTCCCTGTCAGGAGCAGGTTGAGTGTTGCGCATGTGCATTTTTTCAAATAGTGGAGAGGGCGGTTCTTTTCTAAAATTCGGGAAAATCCTCCACTATACCTTTAAGTAAAAGAAAGTTTCATTAGCAAAATTGAAGTACTCTTTATGCAGAAAGGTCCCTTTTTCACAAAGGAGCAGAAAATAGTACATATCTTGTGTAAATGTAGCTAGTTACTTTTCACCACTAGCACAAGTTTGCATTTGTTTTAATGACTCAGTCTCAAATAAATTGTAAAATTGTACTAAATTGTTTTGCCTTTTTAAAAGACATGAAGCTCTCGCCTGGTGCCAAGACGACTAAGGAAATGGATGACTGAGCGGCAGCAGCATGCACCAACTGGCCATGAAGTAAACAGTTTGCGTGTCTGCACCCGGGTCATTCACTCCACAAATATATTCAAAGCAAAACACAATGCCAAATCTGAGTGCGTGAGCCAAAGAAAGAGGGAGAAGACGGAAGAGAATAGACATTTTTAGGTGGCGTGCATGATTGTTATGTCTAATTATGTGAGCTTGCTGCACTTTCATGATGTCTGTGGCATCTATGGTTTTGTCTCTGTTTTATAACCTCTGATTTATTTTATAAGCAGGCCATGAAAGAGGTTTGTGTACCGGAATAGGGTAGAAATCTGCGCCATGCTTGCTCTCTTCTTCAAATTTTCCACCCTCACTGCTGCTGTCCATTGACTTGGAGGTAGTATTCTTCCCCACGCCCATTCTTGCGTCTTCTTTCTCCTCTTCCTCTGTCCCACCTCTGCCTTGCTCCAATGTGAACACTGCAGATGAATCCTTCAGTCCGCTTACATCGTCTAGGGCTGCCTCATCTGTTTGGAGGGGAAAAAAAGAGACAGATAATTAGCAAAATTAATATCTTGATTTATAACTTTAAGGGGTCATCCTAACTTCATTGTGAAGGTCTCATCACATCAGAGAGCCCGAGAGGAAATGTAATGATTAGAAAAGTAACTCAGGTCTCTCGGTTTTTGTTCCGTCTATTTTGGATGACAAATGAATGTTGAATATCTTTATTAGTCGGACAAAAACTAACTAACTATCTACATGTCTCTTAGGCCTTTAAGAAATAGTAATGGGCATCTTTTAAGTATTTTCTGACATTTTCTTTGTTTAACAATTTACAAAATAGTCAAGTACTTAATCTGCAGATGAATCAATTAATTCAAGTAATGGTTTGTTTGCAGCCCTACACCGATCCTTAACAAATAATCAACAGATTAATTGAAAAATAATAAATTGCTTTTGAAAGAACAATTTCTACACGTCAGTTAATAATTCATGTTTCCAACAGGTCTGACGGACACAAGAATATAAGGCAAATACATAGAGGCGAGATTATGCAAGGAGTTGAGAAAAAAGTTAAACATGAACATGTGTTTGACAGACAGGAGGAACAGAGTGAACAGAGTGGAGAGATGATGAAAAAAGAGCAAGAGGCAGCGAGAGAGAAGACAGTATTGTCTAATTCCTGGTGTCATGTCAACTTTGGTTTGTGTAAATCAAAGCTTAAGTAATGTTGCTCAGTCTGACTCCTGACATTTGGCTGACACTGGCAAACCTTTTATGAACTGCAAAACAAACTAATATCAGAGACAATCTTCCTCTGACGGTCTTGTTGTACTTGCTCAAATTATTAATAGTATTTGTGACCAGTAATTACTATGCATGTGTGTGATGACTGCTTTGTGTGACTGAATTGCCCTGTTGAGATGTTGTATATCTGTATTTTGCTCTCCGGTCTCTCTTGTAAAATACATCTTTATCTCAAGGAGATTTCCTGATTAAATTAAGTTGAACTAACTAACTAATCTCCGACAATAAAATAGCAGGATAGTTTGGAGTACAAAATGTGAAAAGAATAAATATTCAGCCAAACAGTGGATGAATGGAGCTTTGGGGCGTCAGAAAAACATGAGATCTCCAACACCATTGTTTAGAATTAACAAAACTACAAGGTTATTTTCACATTTCAAAACTACAGTGCTTTGACCTTCTATCTTCTTGTTGAGACTCATTTAGACAGTTCAGTTGCATTAGCCAGTTCATGAATCATGCCCCACTGTAAATGAAACTGCATCACACTAGGATACCGTAATACTAGATCAGGGTCGACTTGACGGGTTCACTCGAGAACTAGTGTTGCAACACAAAAGACCATTATGATGGATCACTGAAGCCTCCAAATGTTGAACCAAGCCTTTAAATAAAGTCTCAGACGGATAAAGAGTGAACTATGGGATCCCGTTTCCTTTGTCCCACTGGACACCAATGCAAAGCTGTTTTATTATTTAAAAAGGTAATTTAATTCATTACTTAGAAAACAAGTTACCAAACCAACTCTATACTTTTTGATAAAAAAATATATATACTTTTGTTTAACAGCAGCATAACTAACTAATATATATATATATATATATATATATATATATATATATATATATATAGCGACTTTTTAACAAGCTGTCTGGTAAAAGAAAGTACCAACATAGGCCTGGAGACAAAATAATTACAATTCTAACTATAAAAAGGGAATAATTCCCTGCCCCAAAAAAATACTTAGCCCTAAAATAAAAATTTAAAATAATAAAAAAAAGTGTATTTTTACAAAAACTACTGGTCCTAAATTTATTTTGTGCCACTCCAAGCTTTACTTATGCATCAACCTGTATATTAGCAACAGATTGTAACTGTCAGCAGATGAATAACTAGTGTTATATTCCCTTTTCAAAAGTATTTAAAAAATAGTATCGTGAAATATCCATCTCCCTGCTTGCAGTGTAAAAATGTTGGGATAGGTGTAATACCTAGTTGACACATCCCATCACTCCTGTCAAGCTGGGCGGCTGGGAGCATCTGTGTGGAAGGGCCAAGAGAGAGGGGAATGGTGGTTAGAAGAAGAGAGGAAAGAGAAGAGAAGGGGGAGGAGGCAGAGGGATCAAGGATAAGAAAGGAGGAGTTGAGATATAAGTTAATTGACAACAGCATTTAATCACAAGCAAAGGTTAGTGTGTTGTGTGACTGATAAGTCAGATTCTGAGGTGAAATATAGCTTTAGGAAGGCAGCAACAGTTATTTCTGTTGCAATCGAGTCGTCCACCTAGGATGCATGTAATTATAAGCATAATGAGAGAAAAAAGAAGCCCACCTAGGTAAACCTTATATAGAAAAAGTTGAGTTATAGATGAGCATTGCATTAGCCCAGTTAATCTCTCCTAGTCATCATTGACAATAATGTAACTAATATTTGGAAAAAGAGCCTTTAATAAGCAACACTTTAATCTTAAGAGCTACTTCTTCTTCTGAGAGGAACAAAACCCTATTTTCCTTTGAGTTCTGCAAAACATCCCTTTATTTTCAACTTAGACAAAAAGGCGTGGGCAAGGAGCCGTACTCCTTTATAAAAGAAAGCTTTGCTTAATAACAACATGGTTTTTATTTTTTGAAGTTTTGGCTATCATTCTTCTAAAAAGGAAATAACATTATGATCCGGAAATGCAGAAACATCGCCAAAAGGAAATCCGCTAGGCAAGAAAACATGAGCAGTAGGATGATCCTGCAAGTTTTAAACCAGGGACTCAAACTACCTGAGGGTCACTGGCTCGCCTAGAAGGGCTGCTTGAACGTTTTTTTAAATTAAACATTCAACATAATTTCAACTAAAACGCTGTAAAGTAGAGCTGCAACGATGAATTGATTAGTTGTCAACTCTTAAATTAATCTGCAAGTATTTTGATAATTGATTAGTCGGTTTGAGTAATTTATTAAGACAACAGTCAAAATTCTCTGATTCCAGCTTCTTAAATGTGAATATTTTCTAGTTTCTTCTCTCCTCTGTGACAGTAAACTGAACATCTTTGAGTTTTGAACAAAACAAGACATTTGAGGACGTCATCTTGGGAAACAATGATCCACATTTTTCACCATTTTCTGACATTTTATAGACCAAACAACTAATCGATTAATCGAGAAAAAAAAATAAAAAAAATCAACAGATTAATCGACTATGAAAATAATCTTTAGTTGCAGCCCTACTCTAAAACTGACCCAATCCTGCCTCTAATACTTAGCACAATGCCCTGCATGTTCAGTAAAGTAATGCTGAATGGAATTGTATTCTATATACAAATTCTAAACATTTTGTCTCCTTGTAAATGATACAGGAAACTGTCAAATTAAGCAGCATGTGGCTAAGTCACTACTGTGAGTCAGTTGTGAGATCTGGAGTGTGACAGAAAGTATCCCAGCAGCCTCTGGGCAACTTCAAATCTAATGAGGCATGAGCAAACGTAAAGGCCATGGTACTGTAGCATGACATCCTCTCAAATGCCCTTTGCCTCTGTTGCCCAAGAGACAGAAACACCCTCCTTGCCTCGTCTGTGTTTTCCGTCTGTGTTGACTGGGATTCAGTCAACACACATAAAGAGATACAGGGAACTGCTGGAGAGAAAAGGGAACTGAAACTGAGCTCATGTGATTATGTAACGGAGGAGAAATCTGCAGTTTCATCAACAAAAATAACTTTTCATATCATGTAAAACATAACCTATTAAAGGATAAAACCAGGGAAAATGTGTGTGATTGTGTTTAAGAGAGTATCAGAGAAAGAAGAATACGAAAAGCACTATAGAAAAACGAGAGCGAGGAGGAACAAAGACGACTGCGGTGGTAATTTTAACTCATCCCAAAATAAGCAGGCTGGTGGACAGAGTTCCTGCCTGCTGGATCTATAACCATGGTAACCTGGTCTGCGGCTCCTGTACAGGCTTGTGCCGTGTTGTGTGGGACTCCACCGTAGGAGGATGACCTCGCACCAGATGTTTGTGTTGGCGGTTTCATCTCTCAGGCCACATGTGTGTGCCAGTGTGCTTACAGTATATGTGTGAGCATCACCTCCATCTCCTTCAGATGTCAGTCATAAATTCGGGACATTGTTAAGCCTGCAGCTTGTTTAGAGTAACGTATAAGTGGTTTTCATTTCTTGTGTCTTAAAAGAACATATCTGGGGTAATGAAAACCAATGAATTTGTGGAAAAGTGATGAATTTTTGCCCACTGTCAGCACCAAGTCAATTGAAAATACAACTTTTCAGTCATTGACCTTTTTCAAGGATTTAATTCACAACAGCATTTTAAGACTAAGGTGTCAACTAACAATTATTTTATTACCGATTAATCAGACTATATCCTCCATTAGCAAAAAACAATGAAAAAATGCCCATCACAATTTCTCAAAGTCCAAGATCAGATTGCTTGTTTTGTCTTAACCAATAATCCAAAACAAAAAAAAATTCAGCTTTCAGAAAAGCAGCAAATCACATTTTTAGAGCGGGAACTAGTAAATATAAACGATTAGGCTAATCAATTATCAGAAGAGCTGCCGATTAATTTTCAAATAGTCTATTCATTCTTTTTAGCTCTACTTAATACTTAGCCACAGAATAAAACAATCGAAAAAATTAGTCCAATTGCGAACACCTGAGACAAAACCTCAACTATTGACAAAAAATGTATCACTAAAACAAGGACAAGGCGCGTTTGTAAAGGTACTAATAAGAACACGAGATGTCGTGAAAATGCAAATACATTGTCAGTGTTCCTGCTCACAATGAACAATACAGCCACATGAGTGGTGTCTGCATGCTGTATTATTCCTTGAACAGTTCCTCACTACAAGGCTTGGCCAGTTGCCATCCTGTCAAGTTTAACAAGCAAATCAACAAACCTGTCAATTACACGTCATAGGCTTTAAAACTATTTGAAGTACGTATGTATGAAATGATATAAACCAAAGTAAAAGGCACAAAAATATGTTAAGATATGCGTGTGCAGCCATGCTCTTAAACATACATTAGGTGACACTTTGTGTGACAGGGTAGGTACACGTGAGGGGTTTGTATTTCCCCATGAGGGGGAGCAAAGAGGGGGGATTGTAAAACGCCCGCAAGGTCATGTTTACATTGGTCATTGGTTCCTGTCAGTGGAGCAGAGGTGAATAGAGATAAGATTTTGTCTCAACAGCATAGTTACAAGTGCAGCAGGCCGACTCACTGTAAAGGTTTCAATACAGAGACGGCAGTAATGTACCAAGGATGGCCAGACGTTTTATAATTCTGATGATTCACTGTTGTTGGGACAGAATAAATTGACGTACAAACTAAAGTGTACGTGTTAAGTTTTAAAGCTATGATCTACAGTATACCTACTGCTGCAACTAAGGGATATTTTCACTATCAAAAAATAAAAACTGTTTAGTCTTTAAAAGGACCCTTAAAATTCTCATTACCCAAGGTGATATCTTCAAATTGAATTTGAATATAAAACTGAAAAAAGACCATATCCATTTCAGAAACTGGATGCTGCGAAAGTTTGAAAGTATAACTTCACAAATGACTTAAGTGCAACTTTTGATTCATTTTCTGATGATGGATTGATAAACAAATACTTTCAGCACTAGTTCAAACTTTTTTATAAACCAAACATGACACAAAAACCTAGGCTTTTATCAAGGCTCTTAATGATGAACCCCCTTCATACAGTAGTTAAATGCTTCTGGTCTTCATGTACCTGCACAGTAAAACTAAAAGTACTGTAGTGGACAAGAAGTGCTTTCAGGGTCAGTATTGCAAAAGTTGAAAGCCTTGCTTGTTTAAGTTTTTACTTTATATGTATTTTGTGTATTCTAATGTATTTTAATGTTTTTGTGTGTCTCCAACCCTATAACTGTGATTAATTTTCTTGTGATCTGAAAAAAAGAGGAACTAGATAATGCAATCACCTGCTGCTGTGGTTGGAACATAATCCTACAGACATCTGGCTCTTCATGTCACCCGATTACCCCCCCCATTAAGACAAGTAATGACCATTCTTTTTAAGTCAAGTGGATAACACTTCAAATACATGTACACTTGCACAGGCAATAATTTGTTGTAAACGTCAAATAATGGTGGTAGTGGTAGTGCTGTTAGTGGAAATAACCAATATTTATTAGAAACAACTAATGCTGCTAGCAAGACATTCCTTACACAACTAGTCGAGTCATGCAACCAGTAGACAAAAAAGCATGTGCAAACATTCTAGTTTTGCAACTAAATTAAATCAACTGAAAGTTTCCGTCTGTTTATTACATTACATACACCTTATCTGTGAAATCAAAAAGCAGTAGAATGGGGTTGCTATAAGGATAAAACTTAAAAAACAAGCTTGCATCAGTGGCGGCCTTCAATAGCTTAAATAGGGTTTATTCATCTACATTCCACTGCTTGGAATTTATAGTTACATTTATTCTATTTCTAATCTACTACCGTTTTGCCTCAATGACCTCTGCCATTGATCTGCTCTGTTGCAGTATTATTTATTAGGGCTGTCAGTTTAACGCGTTATTAACGGCGTTAACGCAAACCCATTTTAACGGCGACAATTTTTTTAGCGCACAATTAACGTTCTTTCAGATCTAGCTAGACCGGAAACAAAACAGACACGGCCGGCAAAATTAGGAATCCCACTATGGCCACGCCATGTACCGCCCTACAAAGCAGCTTGATTGGTTGGGGTCAGGCATTTCACCTTGAGTGGTTAAGGTTAGGATAGCGGATAGGACCAACAACCCCTCAAATGGGGTTACGTTACCTTGCCTGGCCAATAGTAGTGATTGAAGGGCGGGTCTTGGCGTGGCCGGCCGCACACACACTTGTTTGGGCTTGCGAGCCGTGTAGCTAGTACTGTAGGCTCGTTGCGGCCATTAGCTTCGGAGCGAGTAGCGACTCTGGAGTCATAGTGAGAGAAATAAAGTGTCTCCCCTGTTCTTTCTGACTATAGTGGGAAATCTGGAGCAGGAAAAGTTAACCCTCTCCTTCACTTTACGTTGAGTCGGGGGAAACCATAGTCGCTATGACGACAACCCACGCTCGCCTGAGGCATGAGGCAGTACTATCTGCAAAGGAAAATCGAGGTAATAGTGTTACATTGTGTGAAAGATTATTAGCTCCAAGTGAGAATGTTAGTGTGAAGGAAAAAAAAAAAAAAAAAAAAACTCAAAACACAGAAGAATAATGGTAAACAAGCAAAACAATACAGAAGTAGAAAGTGCATAGTAACAGCTAAAAGTGAAGCATTTTCTTTTCAGAACTTCTGACTGGTCTCAACCCATTCAGGACACAAAAGGGGATCTTTAGTATCTTCATTTTAAATGGAGACATGTTGCATAAAACATGCTATTCATATGCACTGACTTTCACTTCCACTTAGTTTAGGCTGATCCCACCTGGATCGTAAAACAAGATTTGATGGAGGCACTAACTAAAAGAAAGAGCTGGCAAAGACAACAGCAGGGGCTGTGATGACAGAACTGTACAAAAGGTTTAACTAAGATGGTATACTTTCATTACAGTACAGGAATGTGTCCAACGTTGATGAACTAGACCTATGCTGAAGACTCTTAAATCATTTGTCTGACAGTTTAAGAAACCAAAGCAGCAGGGAAGACATCTAGATCAGGAAAATAGAGATGCACAGCCTTTAAATGTATTTTTCCAACCCCTTCTCAAAGTTAAACCTACACCCACACAGCATGCTATCAGCAGCACATGAATGGGCGTTGAAGGTTAGATAAAACATTTTTTTTTTTTAAATATATAGTTTCCCACATTTGTTCTCAGACAAAAAAGGGGTGTACTGTAACTGTACACGTTTCTTATATCCACAACCCACAGCCTCAGGCATTTTTCATCAAGGCCAGCGGGGATATTTAAGACTAAAAGGCATCCATTGTTGCTCTAAGTTGATGAAATCCTTGTAAGCCTACTTCAGACTCCTGCTGTTGCTCCCAGCGTGGCAACCAGTTGTATTTGTTTGTACAGTAACTGTGGAGACAGATTACCTTGATTCAGCCCCTTAACGGTTTCATAATGATCAGCTAAAAACCTTAGATGTTAAAGCAGTTACGAACTGTTACATTAAGTTACAGTCTGTCTGCAAAAGAGAAGTATAACTTCAGTTCATGCCGATATTTTACTGCTAGGGCTGCAAATAACGATTATATAGACCAATTATTTCATCTATACTGTAAAGAAAGAAAATTGTATTTCTTGTTTTGTCTGACCAACAGTCCAAAAACCCAAAGATAATCAGTTTACAATGATCACATTGGAGAAGCACTGGAGAAGCTGCAACCAGAGAACGTTTGACATTGTAGCTTAGAAAATAAAATCGATTATCAAAATAGCTAATTCAATTCACTTTATGGCAATTGGCTAATTAATTAATTGATTTATCATTTTAGCTCTACATACAGCGAATCTGCTTGGGTTACAAGACTAAGAAAACTATCAAATATTCACATTTGCGAAGCTACAAAAAAAAAAAGACTTCGGAATCTACTGAGAAAATGAAATTGATCATCGAAATAGTTTATGTCAATCAACCAATTCATTGTTTCAGCTCCAAAGCATAATTTCCTCATATTTTCAAAACACCCGAAACACTGCAGCAGAATCATCACAACCACCCAAACACATACATTGTAGAGGGCATTTTCTGGTTCGTCTGAAATGTGTTGGCGGAACAGGGAACAGAACAAACAAATAAGGCTCAGAGAGATAAGAAGACATATGCATCACCGGGTGAGGCTCCTCGCATGCAGACCTGATATCAGGGCCAGGAGAAGATAGAGATCAGATGGAGGCCAAGCTGAGACAAGGTTTTCAGCTATGGTTGCACACAAAGTTCACATTATTGTACACATTATCAGTCTGTACAATAAAGGGGACCAGCAAGGATTGAATGTATATTCTGCTTTACTCTGTTTTATATAACTTTAAATTGATTATCTTTGGGTTTTGGACAGTTTATCAGACAAAGTGAGGAAGTGGCAGTGGGGTGTTTCTACTATTTGACTTAGTGGTTGTTTCACATTGTGTGATTTCATGTAAAACGTTGAGAGCATCCACTAAAGCCTGATGCGTCGATATTATCATCTGTCCAATGCAGATAAAACATACTCAAACCTGTACAGAACATTTACATGAATCTTTACAAAAACAACCTGGAAACACTATTGTGGCTTTAAACTGTTTTAACAGGTAAACAGTGTTTTAAAAATCACTCGACTTAGTGTGGACATAGACCTCAAATGGACCACTTCCGGTATGACAGGATACAGTAGGTAAGTCAATTAAAAATACTATTTAGTCTGCTGCTACCAGTCCATCCACCATCTATCATGCTGCTGATTACATTTTTATGAAACTTGCGATATCGGTTATTGCTCAGTTCCAGTATTTTACTGCACTATTACTATTACGGATGTTTAACTACTATTTAACTGCACTGACTGCCTCTGAGGAATTGCTACAACAATGTATGTAAGTGAGGCACAAAATCTGGTTCGAGATGAATCCACTGACTGGACACGACGCTGGCATGACATGACGTGAGAGGTCAAAGGGTCTTTGGCGCACGTGTGGTTTGTTAACAGTAAAAGAAAATGTCAGCCGTGTGGGAGAATTCCATCATGTCAGACAAAGATCAGCGACATATAGTGCCACCAGCAAGACTCGGTCCTTGATAACCACAGCATTTGAGAAAGGGAGACAATTCCCCCATGGACCACGCCAAAGCTAAAGGAATTAGTAAAAAGGAGATCGTTGCATTAGATGACCAGTCGTTTCAAAACCTATACATATTTCTAATATGAAATAGCCAACAAATTAAAGGCTTTGTAAATCATTTTGAAGAAGAGTGCCTTGGTTTGAATTCCCGACCCCAAAGAGCACCTTCCAACATATGACTGAACTTCCTGAGCACCCTGGACTTTTTTTTGTCTTTCCAATATATTTTATTACTTTTGTAATGGCTTTTACATTTATGATAACAAAATGGTTTTGTTGGGCTTTTATGCAAGTACTAAAAGATTATTGTCATTGAGTAGGTAACGGTTGTATAGCAGGCTAAAAGGGCTTTTGAAGCAGTTATTTTTCATGTGAAAGGATATATTAAAGGTCATAAATTTGTATGATTAAATGTGTGCTCATTCAAAAAAAAAAGTGCAATGAAGGGATAAATTACTTTAAAACAGTATTTTTTATAATAAAGATTTTTTGTTTCCCTGTCACAAAAAGGGAACAACAATGCATCGGTATCAGTCAAATACTTATTTTAAACATCGGTATCGGCCCAGAATTTCATGTATTTATGCTTAAACTAAACATTGTGGTATGGAGTACAAACTAAAAAAAAGAAAACATCAGTACAAAGGTAGGTAGCCAGAATCATTTAAAGAGGGGCAGAGCATTGCTCGAGAAGGCATCTAATCCACATACTAGCCTTAAAATTATCTTTCTGTAACACAAGTTTAAACATGAACTTGTATTTTGGCAAACATTTATTTCTGTTCTCCACAATGCTTGGATTTCAACATTCAAATAAAACATGGCATTTGTCCCCCAGACGGTTGTTATCACAAAAATTACAAAACATTTTGTTCCTTTCCACACCCTTGTAGCATCCTATTATTTTCGGTATTCTGTTATTAGAGACTCAAAGGTTACAAATCGCCTGGACATGCCTTATGTTTCCATAAAGTCCTCTTTAAACTCACATGATGACATATTCTGAAACTCATTGCGCCACTTCTGCAGAACTGATCTTTTACCCTCTGTCCAACTGCTAGCTGATTAAATAAACAGTTACACATTGTCCGGCTAAGCTTAGTTTCTTTTAACTCTTTATTTTTTTTAAACAATATATAGTGGATATCGTCGTAGTTCTCCATATATCATTTTGTTACACGTTGACATTTTAACGTGTAATGCAAACGTGAGGAATTATAGATTAACAATCGGTGCATCCCTAGTCATGCGTGCTGGTTTTATATGGGTGCCTCAAGTTCCTCCCTGTGGGGCGTGTGGCAGAATTTCCAACTTACAAACTCATGCTGTAAATTGTGACAGTGGTACCCGGTCTCATTCAGGTCAGTGTCCAATATAACCTCATAACTGTTCTAGGCAGAGGAGTACTTCAACTTTGTGCCTCCATAGATTCAGGGACTCTAGGCAGCTGAATCATAAGGGAATGTTTTGTTTCAGGACTGTCCCCTTTTGGAGGTCGGTGGGCCATACTTTTGTATACCTTCCAGAGAGAGATAGGCTAAAATAGGCTTTAGCATCTGTGTTTAGGCACCTGCAATATCTTTGTTTACCTTAAAGGTTTAGCTAAACTTAACGCCTCCAGCATGAGTTTAAATACAACTTCAGGAAGACAGGAACTTCAGAGAGTTGGGACGGCTCTGCACAATAACACATTGTGGTTAAACTGTACTGCTTGCATAAATTCTCTCCTCAATTGAGTGTTCATTAAATGCTTGTGTAATCCATCAAGGTCTCCTGAATCTTCTTCATGTATGTGAAATGAGTTGTGCTGCTCCTGAGTTTTTCCGTAACATAACATTACTGCCATCACTTTCAAATATCGGATGATGTAATTCAGGGCTCGGCCGTTAATTACAGCATATCTAACTGTCTCTCTCATTGAGCAGTTCTGTGGGACATTACATTACCCTTATCACATTCATATAACGCAGAGTAACAATTACCTGATGATGTGCTTCTGGGTTTAAGTCACATTCAACTGCCATACACGTCTTTGTAAACAGTTGATATAGGTCACGTCATACCTCGATAGCTGTATATACACTACAATATAGCAGGTTTTCTGTTAATTCAATAAATAGTGTAAATAGTAAGGGTGCTCCGATTGATCGGTCACCGATCGGTGTAATAAAACAATGATTAATGAGTGAAGTGATCAAGGAGACATTTTACCGTCACAAAAGAAGAGTAATTTAGTACTTTATTCAATGAGTTGAACAAAGGAGATCACCATGTGTACATACGCAAGATGTATGTACTCCATAATGCCTTAAGTAACATATGAGTGGACTGTACTTATACATGTTTTCTGCTGACAGAGGTAACACTATTTCTTCCAGCTTACACAAAATAGCCTCCACACCTTGTATGGATGACTCAGAATAGCTCTGCAAATTCCAGGCCTCAGTTTTTCTCCTGCAAGCAGTTTGTCTGTAAACCACATGCATCTGAAAACCCTGAATGCTGAAATGTTAACCTATCAATCGGTATCGGTCGATAATGGCTTTAAATAGTTTGATCGGTGGTCTCCATAAATGCCGATCAGATAGGCCGATCAGATGACGCACTACTCATGAGAACATTTTCTACATGGAGCTAAAAGGGCGGCGTCCCTACATTCAGCGGTCTGGCAGTTCTACAAGGTGTCTGAACGGCGGCAGAACAGCAGTTGGCCCGCGGTCAAAGTTAGCTAACGCTAACCCTGGATTTCCACAGGCTGCGTAACTGCTGCGGAACGTCTCCGCTGCGGAACGTCTCCGTGGTCCGCCGTCCGTCAATACCCACCGGATCCGGAGTTGATGCGGAACGGCTGCGGCCAGGACTGACAGCTGTAGTCACGAGGACCCACTAGATCTCGCGAATTCACGCAGAATAGAACCACAAACCCACCAACAGTTTGTTTCTATTCCGAGGAATAGAGAGGAAACAACTCCGTGCTGTGTTTTCAAGGTGTAGTGAAGAGAAATATGATCCTTCGTGAGCACGGCGTATTTTATTTTGAAAGTTAACCGGATGTTTTATTTTGTTTCTGTGCTCCACTTCCTGTCCCGCACTATCTGCCGTGTGCTGAATTGCTGCGGAGCTCTCCGGCGTCCGGCAAAAATAGAAGCTCTGCGTATCTGATCCGCAGGGCTGCGACCGCCGGAGCTGTGCCGGAGTTGGAACGCAGACGTTATGCAGCTGGTGGAAATACACACATTGACTAGAATGGAAACCGATTGACTCCGCCGACGTTCCGGAGCCGTTCCGCAGCAGTTACGCATCCTGTGGAAATCCAGGGTAAGGCAGTGCGGAGTCGTGTAGCTAGCAGCTCCGGCGCCACTCAAACAGCTGTTTCCCTGTGTGTGTGTGTGTGTGTGTGTGTGTGTGTGTGTGTGTGTGTGTGTGTGTGTGTGTGTGTGTGTGTGTGTGTGTGTGTGTGTGTGTGTGTGTGTGTGTGTGTGTGCTGAAGAAATGTGTGCAGTGATTGAAAGGACATTTTTTAAGATTTTGAGCTAGGACAGAAAGCCAAACAATTACTGATACATTCTCTAAACATGTGTGACTGTTACGTAACGGCGTAATTTTCAGTTCATAAAAGCGATCGGTGTCGGCCGATACGTCTTCCAGCAATCGGTGATCGGCCCCAAAAATCCTGATCGGAGAACCCTTAGTAAATAGAATAAATACATGGTAAAGCCTATTTAGTATTCTGTGTGAATTGAATACTTGACACGAAAGGTACAGAGAATTATACAATTACCGGTATTATTAAAAAGTATTTACTAGTCAAACACTAGAATCTGCACCAAAGTCTGATTAGTTGTGATTGGCAATAAATCAATAAGTGGCCCCACTGGTCAATTCCATCCACACATCCCACGCACACTCACAGACAATCTTTAAAATGCAAAAAATCAATTGAATGCGTATTTATTCACTGACAACACTGCACATAGACAGTCATTGAATGCAGCTGCATGACTGCAATATACTGCAATATATAATAGTGTGTGTGACTGCAATACAGCAGAGGACATTCCTCTGTGATGGGTGGCCGATTAAGGGCTATTGTAAGTTTGACACGGGACACATCCTCAACACAGAACAGATGTCCTAAAAACCTGACCTCAAGTCTCAGTAACCGCTCACAAACATTACTTCACTGACAATGAGGAGAATACATTATTATCTAATACTGTTACAGTGATTTGTGTAGTTTTAACAGTTTAAAACTGTGGGCTACGTTGTCCAGTCCTTGTTATGCAAGAATCATATGGTGTGCTCAGCTGCCTTTGGCCATTTAAACCCCAATTTTACTCCATTTCAAGATTAGAAGGGCACAATGTGTCGCCACCAACAGTAAACCGTTTTCTTTATTTAGCAACAAAAGTAATATACCAATACACATCTGCAAAGAAAAACCGTATACTTCAAGGTATACTATTAAGTACCACATGCTAATATTTTACTATTTACCACCAACAATGCAACCACCCACACACCCCTTTACACAGTAGAGTGGGAAGGCACAGCATGACCCAGCAATTCGAGGTAATGACTAAGTCACATGTTGCCAGCAGCAAACAGGGCCAAGAATCCAGTTCTGTGACCCAGTTTACCTCACTGTGCCTGTTCCTGACATCCTGTGAGGTGATCCTCTGTATCCATCTCTGTATCCATTTACTGAGCATTAGACTAAAGACTGCAAAAGGCTTTCAAATAATGATAATTTGACAGTTACTTACTGGTCATTATTGTCAGCATTGTGCAGTTGGCTAATTACTTACACACTGTGTAAACGAGATACTTAATAAAGAATTAAGAGGAAACAATCCATGTGACAATTGCAGTTTACTGTACAAGCTACACTTAACTGCAGATAAGCTTCCTATTTTATGTATGCACCTTTCCAGTAAATGGGGAAGAACATATTTATCACCCTGTTAACAGGTTGATGGCTGCACATCTACAGACACTGACTCATTTAAGAACAGCAGACAGCACCTGCTCAGTATAGCTGTACCATTCAGGCAGCCTAGATTAGAGAAGTACTGAACCACACACAGTACCCTGTAAATTATATGTTGGCTGAAATACAAAATAAAAGGGTGTACAACCAACACTTATGAGGCAAAAAACAAAACAAATGATGAACGGGTTGCACACCATTAGTTCTCATGCAAACAGTATTTAAGTTAACCATTTCAACTACAAGGTCTTGAGTGTGGATAAGTGAACTCAAGATATCAAGATACATCTTTCATGCAGGGAAATTTAGTAACCAATTGTTGTTGCCTTTAAAGCTGAAATGATTAGTCGCTTAATTTAATAGTCAATCAACAAAAAATGAATCTGCAACTATAGTTAATTAATCACTTCAGTAATTTTTCAAGCAAAAATGGCCAACACAGGTTCAGCTTCTCAATTGTCCTGATTTGCTGCTTACATTACACTTGATTTCATTTATTTGGGTTTTGGAAGGAATTTAAAGATGCCACTACTGGGTCTATGAAGTTAGAATGGCTAATAAAAATAGTCCCTAGGGGCAGCACTAATTTTAGATTTTAATCAAACCACAAAGCACACCACCATCTCTTGATCCACCGTCCTCATCTGTTGCTAGTAAGGAATCATCTTTCCAATATCCTTGTTTGGTTTAGGGAATAAACATAGCATACCATCTCATTTCTAAACCATTTTCTTCCTTCTCTTAAAATTAGCGCAGCCAGATTTCTTTCTGGCTTCATTTCTTTGGTGACATGATAGCAGGGACGGGCTGGCGGACTGCAACCTTAACACTCCAATCAACTCAACCAACCCAACAAACCTGTACTTAGGATGTCTAAAGATGTATGCCAGCACTTTGAAACAGCAAAGAGTAGCTAGATGTTCCATCATCACACTGGTCCCCAAACACATTCATCATTGTTCTAAATGACTAATAGGCCTGTCGCCCAGACAACTGTGGCCACACAGAATTTTGATTAACACATCATAGTATCATCAACTTCTGTACAGACTGGAAGCAACTTCACATCCAGAACCTGTACAGTCCGCACCGGCACCACCTAGGGAGGTCAACTGTCACTACAGCGCTTCTCCCTTTAGGCTACATCACAACTGCACCTCTGAGGTCGAAAAATTCCCAAACTCCCCAGTCAAGTATTCTTGCATTGCCAGACCTATGTCTACAGCGCTGTGGAGTAAGGTCTGGCTCCTCCACACGTTGTTGACATTTTTTTTTTAAACCAATCACAAGTGTCTTGGGCAGCGCTATCTGCGGTCGCAGAGACGGTGGCTCTGCAAAATGGTTTCGGGAAGGAACTTGTTTTGGTGGAACACTCGTTGCCGAACAGGTGGAAGGTGTGGACGGCATAGATACTGCTGAGATCTCTGTAGAGAATGAAGGAATGTGTGGTCTGTTATGATACTGTTGTGTTGGCTTTATGTATGTATACATACATATGTTTATATAATTGTATATGTCAACCCAACCGATGGGGTTAAGTCATTAAAGAGAGTGTTATATAGTTAAATAATCGCAAAATTGTTTATGAAAAAAAACAGACATGGAGGCGTTTTTATTTTATTTAGTTTTTAGTCTGCTGCCATTGAATAAAGTAATTCTTTTACACACAGAAAAATACACTTCCTGTTTTAGACCTGCTTTTAAGAGGCGGAGAATTTCCCCGCAGAACAGAGGCGCGCTCTTACTGGCAGTCTTTGTAAAAAACGCGGAATATATAATTAGGCGCACTTTACGGGTATCCTCCAACCTTTTTGGGTGGAACTCCCACTTTCCCCATGACCCTCCCACGAATGCATATTGAAAGCACAACTTGTTTCTTCTCGCTCATGTGGCAGGCAATCTGCGATTTTACCCAAGTGAGCACTGTTTGTAAATAGCCCGTATCAGTTAAGTCCGTCTTTGCGAACGATTAACGCCTGAAAACAGGTGCAAACGGCTTGATAAATCTAGCCCTATATGTTGTCCAGCACGCTTATGCTCTTCTTGGCCAGGTCTCCGTTGCAATTGAGAACCTGTTCTCAATGGCCTACCTGGTTAAATAAATAAAATAAAAAAGGTTCTATGTTATCTCATCTAAATCAAGAGTTAAAACCAGAGCTTCAAAGATTAATTGATTGTCAACTATTAAATTAATCAACTATTTTAATAATCGATTTTAGACATTTGTAATGAAAAAAGTGGTAAGTCGGATTCTAGCAACTTAAATGTGATCGACATTTTTCACCATTTTATATGACATTTTATAGGCCAAACTACTAATACATTAAATCAAAAAAGTAATCGACTGATTACTCGAAAACGGAAATAATCAATAGTTGCAGTCCAAACAATTCAGCTCTTCCACATATGTTAATATTTAAGGCTCAATTTTGTGCACCCATATTGCCATTAGATATTGCTGGTTGACTTGGTGCACAACATAAAGTAGATTTCAAACAAGCTGAGATAGAGTATTAAAAATAAACCACTGGTGGTGGTGAGGCACTGGCACAAACCCCAGTCTTGCTCTCACACACAAGACAAGATAGGAGACTTTACCCTTCCTGAGTCCTATGCAAACTGCAGGCACAGGTGCAACGCAAATTACTCTGCATGCAAGAATAGTGTTGTGTACACTGATTGTACTGCCACACCTTACACTCTTCAGGTGCTCAAAAACACTTATCTTAATTATGTACTTAGTGCTAAATTTGTATTTATGTCATCCTCTCATCTTATATCTTATGTAATGTTTTCTTTCATATGACTATGCTTATTGCAGCGACTAGTACTTTTATTGCTGAACTGACCCGTACTGTCATCAAATCCATTTCATTGTACCGTTGACCCATGTGTTAACCTACATAGCACTAATAAAACTTGAACATTTGTAGTTATGTTTTATAACATTAAAGTAAAGTTAGGCTTTGCTCTCGGCTTTCCGACTCTTTTTATAATAGACAGCAATAAATGGAAGACACACTAAACTGCCGGCTGCAGACATGTGTGTCAGGAGGCAGCTCCAGCCTCCAGCTCCACCTCAGCAGGGGCTTGGGCCTCTTCATTACTGCCCACCTCAGCCCCTGACTACAAACCCGTTGCTCTGACCTCTGTGGTTAGGACATCTTTTGAGCGCCTTATTCTGTCTCACTTAAAAACCCTCGCTGACCAACTCCTGAAACCCCTGCAGTTTGCCTACAGAGCCAATAGGTGGGGTGATTTTAAGTGTGTATAGGTTTTTCCAGTTATCCCTGTTGTGGTGTTTTTAGGTGAGAGGTTTCATTAAAGAATATCAAGTATTCCCGACAAAAAGGCCTGGGACCCTCACCGACAGACTCTTGTGGTTTGACTCCACCAGTCACTAAATGTTAAATTAGCACACATCCCGGACTTTTATCCCTGACCACTGCACATATATTGTTTTTATTTATTTATTTAAATTTATTTATTTATTTATTTATTTATTTATTTATTTATTTATATATATATATATATATATATATATATATATATATATATATATATATATATATATATATATATATATATATATAGTAATCTTCTGTACATCTGATTAATATTTTTGCACACCCTGCACAAACTGTACAGCCTTCCTTTCCTTCCTAAAACAATTATATTGTACATATTTGCTATAGTGTGTATTACATATTTTGTATTGCAATATTTTTATTCCATATGTTCTTGGCTGTTGCAGTACTTTGCTCTATTGTTTATTCCCTTATTAATATGTTTATTGTATGCACCAAACACGCCAAGGTAAATTCCATGAAAGTGAAAAACTTACTTTGGCAATAAATTATTCTTATTGTGATGTTAAAAAAAATGTTGCTAGAGTTTTGACCTCTTCAAACAATTTGCTCTCCATCAATCTTGAAAGCAGGTTAAATTGTGACATAAATCCTACTCCGACTAAACTGAGAATTAGCAGTAGAGATTTCTCTTTCTAGACATTTCACTACAAATTTAGACTGGTAGCTGAAACAGTCAAAGCTGCCTTTGTGTCATCAGGGGTTAAATATGAAGTTGTTTTAGATCTCACAATGACACTGTGATATTCGACTCTCCCTCTCTCTCACACACACACACACACACACACACACACACACACACACACACACACACACACACACACACACAAATACTATTAGCCAAATAAGCTCTGGTGTCCCAATTAGTCAGTGCTACCTGGTTATCTTACCTTATGGTGTCTCAATTAACTAGCTAAATGACACAGGGCAATGCACATTAGTGATGCATGTTTAGTCCTCTTATAGTGTGTTAAAGCCATCCTATCTAGAAACCTTGAGGCGTCTGGTCTCAACACCAAAGATAAGTCATAGCTTGTTGTTGTTCTTTACAATGTTTAGTCGTGCTAAAAATGGGAAAAGTAAATAGTGACACATTTTGGCCTTGTGTTTCACGGTCACACTTTAGCATCAGCAGACACAAAAAAAAGCGTTATCCACTACCAGCTCCATAGCATAGAGCAGGAGTTTCTAACTGTCCCGCCTCTTAGCATCCACATATAGACTAACTAATAGTGTTTTATGGGATTAAAAATGGCACGTTTGGTCCTCACCTGTCTGATGAAAGAGAAGACGGATCCACTTCCCCGTGGTTTGTGTTTTGAAGCGGTGTGCGCACGAGGAAGAGGGATACAACGTTAACGTTGCGCTTGAAGCTGGAGGATAACCCAAGTCGAACTGACGGCGGTGAAGAGACAAGACCGTGTTCTAGCCCGGTTCTTCCGAGGCGAGCTACTTGTCTGCTACAAACGGGATTTTAAACAGCTGCTCTGCTCATGGAAGGATTTCGCCTTTCATAAAGCCACGAAGGGGGTTGACGTTCGTACTCACGCATGCCTACATCCTCCACCCACCCCTTGCCGCGGCTCAGCGAATCAGAGGCGGCCTAGCTGTGACGCAGCCCTCCCTCCTTTCCCAATGAGGGTAGATGCTAGATCGGATCCGCTACACGTGTCGACGTCAAAGAACGTGCCAGGTGGCCCGCCTTTCTGCTTTTTTTCTGCCTCTGATTAGTTTACCCTAGTATTCTTACCCAAACCCTAACCAATCCCCACTACCCATGCCTAAACCTAACTACGTCGACCATTCTAGCAGATCCAATTTAGGATCTACCGATGTTCAGTGACAGCGCCTTCAACAGCTTTTGTAAAAATAACCTTTCTTGCATAAGCTGCGCTTTTTTCCTTCCGCTGGGCAGCACGTTCACTGCCTCCTAACATATTAAAATGGGGTCTTTCTGCTTGCCATCCACTGTGATGCCTTCAGGCTGATGTATTCCACCACACTGCCATCTAATGGTTGTTTATTTGCAATGCCTTTATTGGCTTACATTTACACCCTTTGGATCGTGACATAACCTAATTGACACAAGGTTGGATAACAGGGCTAAACCAGCAGCAAAACATGGTATGGGTTTTTGGCATTTCCGTTTTTTTAAAGAAAATGTTGATATCAATTATTTTAGGGTTACACAAGTTGATATATTTATAAAACATGACATTTTGCACTGGTATTTGAGATATGCCATCTATAATAAACATAAGTCAGGAGTTAAAGGGATTGCTGAGCCAAACCATCTACCCCAGACTAACCCGAACCAAGAATGGTCTTAGCCTACATTTCCATTTACAATGTAGGAAAATACCCACTTTTAGTTCACCTTAGAGCACAAATTATTATGTAGCAGCCTAGTATTAGTACGGTAATGTGTAAGTTGAGGTTGTAGTGCTTTGAAATAATGCAAGTTTTAAATATCAACAACCTAAGCACAATGTTACCTGAGATGTAGGTTCAGTGATTTATTATTAAAGTTGATTAAAACATTTTTGGCCACTTGGGTTCTCAGGAACAGAGGATCGTTGACACAAATTGATCAAACAATGGCCTGGTGACTAACCAGCACCCAAGCAGCAACATTAGTATTAATTTGATCTTTGGCCTTCTGATCAGAGCCAAACCTGCAAGGGGGCCCGAGGGCAGAATATTAGTGGTGAGCCCATAAGGACATGCCTGTGTCTCCCAGACTCTGTGCAGCAATGTGTATGCTTCAGATATATTCCTATTCAGCTCACTATAAGTATTTAGTTTGTGGTGGTTTAACTAAACATAATGTATTTACGCATCATGAAAGCACAATATATACCAAAATAATAAAGGTTGTAAAATCAGATTTTAACCTGGGGGGCTACAAGAAGGGGCCTCAAGATTAGGTAAAAATACAATTGTTGAAACTCCTTTAAACTTTAAACCCCCCACTGATAGATGGTGCTCTAAAAGAACACATTATAAATACCTTCATTATAAAATTATTTCACTATACAAAGATTCCAGATAAGAGTGTGTACATTATTATTCAATTGTTATTCAGAAAAAATTGCTGAATTTTTTCTAAGCTCCTGCAATGTACTGTAGCTTGCATTTTTTACTCAAGACATAAGCAGCCATGAAATATGAGATGTTGCACAATGTACAAAAGATAAAGGTCATGAAGACAACATATACATATCTCATGGCACAGTTTTGTTTCCACTTGCATTTTACTCAACTTGAAGGAAGCATATAGCAGAAGTCATAGCTATACTTTGCACAGGTGTTTATTTATTGTTGCATTTATGTATGTATTTATTTATTTAGTATATTTTAACCTTCATGTACAGTATGTTTTCACAACCTTTTTTACTGATTCATTTTGTTTTACTTCCTTTTTACTATTAGTATTTAGTTCACACACACAATATTTAAGTATAATCTGGACCAGTAAGAACTTTTTAATTTAAATTTTTGCCATTTCTTAATTTCCACTGTCTTAAGTTGAATGATGTGTGATATGTGCCTCCTTGTTTTTTCCCATATGTGCGTATGAGGACTCTACTGCTAACAAAATCTACCTCTAGGTTTAAATAAAGTAACTTGAACTCTGTGTGTGACTGGCGTTAATTCTGCATGTGTAGTCAAATTAAGACATGAGTGTTTTTTTATTTATTGGTATGTGTCTCTATTTAAATTTAAATATATATTGCAAATTGTAAACCATAATAATAACAAGCTAATATTAATATCAAGCTAATATTCAAATATTAAGTTTTTGCTTAATACATTTAATAATGTAAAGTTTACTCCACACATGCAATAATCAGTGTGGAGTTACAGTAACTAGGTTACTACAGTCCATGTAAACACATTCTCCGATTACCTGCATAACATGATTCTCTGAGTAATCTGGTTACTTATTGTAAATGCATCATGTAAACACACTGAATATATCTGACTGAAGCCTTTGGGCACCGGCACAAACACCCAGAAAACACAAGTGAACTTTTGATCTTAGTAAAGTCAATAATACCGCAAGAGCCTCAACACATGAAGAGGAGTGACATGGTTTGATTCAAGTAAAAGTTAATTTGAGTAAATATTTGGTTTTACTTTTTAAATGTTCGCCTATTTTATTGATTATGAGGCTGTTGTAAGCACACATTTGCTGTCACGGATTACACTGGTTAGTTGGGTAACTGTTCTGTAATAAGCTATCATATCTGACAACTTCACAATTCTAATAAAATGCAAACCTGTCTTCAAGGCGTACCTAAATCCTACATGCATCTTGAATCCATCATGAATCTTGAATGCAATATACTCCCGTCAAATAAATCTTCATTTCAGTTTCAAACAGTACTGGTTATTCTGAAAAACAAAAAAAATGTGTAAAACAACCATTATGTAAAGCTAATAAAAGACTTTGAGAGGCTGGTATAGTGAAAGTTCTTGGCGTGGGACTGAAAGGGTTTTTGAACTCTTGTCAGTTCACTTAATGTTTGTTCATCCACAATGTTTGCTGCTTCATCATCTGCAGTAGAGAAATGTGGTGAAAGGACACATTAAAAAGGAAAAGTTGCAGCTGTCGACAGCATCTTTAATTAACCAACATCACAAAGGTCTTACTGTACTGTACACAATACTGTGGGACTTAGAGTCAGCATGCTCGAAGATACTGAAGGACCAAGATAAAGCATAATTCAGCATAAGAACACACTTGACAGTCCTTTTGCTTCTTCACAGTACTGTACAGACTCCCTTCTCTAATCTGACCAGCCAAACATAATCTTCCAAAATACAAAAAAAGGAGATTTTTTTTAATAATCTATGAAGAACTGCTACTAAACATAATGTTAAACAGAGATTTCTAAAACAAAAATTCAGTTCTGGTATTCAGTCCTATTCCTTCACCCAGTGCAGCACAGATGAGGCAAATACAAGGTGGGATATATAACTATTAACTATACATATATACATACACACCAGTGGTGTATCAGGTGCAGGTATCTACAGTGCCTTTACTTCAGGCATATATATATAATACAGTCATAAAAGTGTAGTGCAAGCTTATTCCACATCACATATTTGATGACAAACATGCTTATGCTCAGGTCAGAGGAATATTGTAAGCTTCTCCATTCCTTGTTGGTTGTTGATTATTTTTGTCCGACGATAAAAACACAAGGAGCTTTTTCTGTTTCTTGAATTAGGACACAAAAAAACACACCGGACAGATGGGGAATTTTCCTCAAACTCTTCCCTTCTTCTGTCTGTAGCAGTCCTTTTTAATCCAGAAGCAGTTTGCAAGATACAGCTAAAGGAGTGTGGCAAGAAATAAAAAACATCTAGTTAGGGTTGGGTTAGGGTTGGGGTTACTATGTTTGTGTGTGAGTTGTGCAGGTGGGCTTTCTTATATCACATTCTCAAACAGCTGCATGGAGTTCATGATGTTCTCGTCCTGGAAAAAAAAGACAAAGAAAACAATTTGGCACCAGGAGTCTGAATTAAACAAAGGTTCAGGTTTCAAATTTTAGACGTAATACTTGTTTTTAAATCAAGTAGCCACGGTGACAACGTAGTTTCCAGCCAATTCTTGACAGACAAAAATATGAATTCAATATTAGTAATTATGAATACAAATCCTCCACAACAGTATGAACCATTCATTGTTTACTGATGCCTAGTGGGTAAAAAGGTAATGGTTGAGGAGGGGAATCAGCCAAACATACATATAAACTGAGGATTGAGGAACACTTCATCTCCTCAGATCCCAGGCGTATGTGGCAAGGCATACAGACCCTGACTGACTTCAAATCATCCAGCACGTTGCCTCCCCCCAACTCTGTCCCCTTCCTGATGAGCTCAACCACTTCTACGCTTGCTTCGACAGAGACAACAAGGAGACGCCCCTCAAAGTGGTTCTCCCACCAGGTGACCAGTCTCTCACACTCTCCATCACAGATGTTTGCTCTACTTTGAGCAAGGTGAATGCACGGAATGCCGCCGGCCCAGATGGAATACCTGGGCAAGTGCTCAGAGCCTGTGCGTTGCAGCTGTCTGGGGTCTTCACACACATTTTCAATCTTTCCTTGGCTCACACAATGGCCCCCACCAGTTTGAAGTCTGCCACCATTGTGCCAGTACCAAAGCACTCCACTACCTCAGCCCTCAATGACTTCCGTCCAGTTGCACTCACCCCCATCATTGCAAAGTACTTTGAGAGACTGGTCCAATTACATTTAAAATCCTATCTCCTGGCCACATTGGATCCTCATAAGTTTGCATATCGCCGCAATAGGTCACAGAGGATGCCATCTTTACGGCACTCCACTCTGCACTGACCCATCTAGACAGTCAAAACTCATATGTCACAATGCTGTTCATTGACTTCAGTTCAGCATTTAACACTGTAATTCCCTCCAATTTGATTTCCAAGCTCAGCCAGCTTGGTATCAGCACTTCAGTCTGCAACTGGACCCTGGACTAACAGGCCCCAGTCTGTTAAGTTAAATAACCTCTCTTCCTCCATCATCACCCTGAACACCAGCATGCCACAGGGTTGTGTGCTGAACCCGCTTCTGTAGTCCCTGTTCACCCATGACTGCGCTACTGTTTATGGCTCCAACTCCATAATCAAGTTTGCAGATGACACCAGGGTGGTAGACCTGATCAAGGACAACAATGAAACGGCCTATAGGGATGATGTGCAGCACTTGGCCAGGCGGTGTGCCACAAATAACCTGGAACTTAACATCAAGAAGACAAAAGAGATCAGCGTGGACTTCAGGTGGAATGGAGGCAGAGCACTCTTCCCAATCTACATCAATGGAGCTGTAGTGGAGTGTGTGTCTAGTTTTAAGTTCCTTCGCATCCACATCTTAGATGATCTTACCTGGTCCCTTAACACCTCCACCATAGTCAAATCGGCGCAGTAGCGCCTTTACTTCCTAAAGAGCCTTAAGAAAGCACACCTATGTACCAGGAACCTGGTGTACTTCTATCGCTGTACCATTGTGAGGATACTCACTAACTGCATCTCGTCTAGTACGGCAACTGCTCCATTTCCAACCGCAAATCACTCCATTGGGTAGTTAAAACTGCCCAATGAATCACCGCCGCCCAGCTACCCACCATTGATAACATCTACCACAAGCGTTTCCTGGGACGGCTAAAGAACATCATCAAGGATGCCTCCCACCCTAACAATGGACTTTTCACCCTTCTCCCTTCCGTTAGGCGCTACAGGAGTCTACGTTCCCGCACAAGTAGGCTCAGGAAGAGTTTCTTACCTGAGTCTGTGACCCTGCTAAACTCTAACCATCCACTCTAAAATTCCACAGCTTGCACTATACTGCACTGCTCAATACTTTATTGGACAGTTATTTACTCATCAGTTACTTTTCATATTTGCACTCTCTCAAGAACCTCACTGTTTAACTATGTTCTGTACATATATTATCCAACTGTACATTCGTTGATGTTACTTTACATACCTCACATTTGCAATCCCTATTGTCTACATTTCAATATATTCACTGCAATACTTACTCCTGTACTTTCTGTATATATAGTACATCACTATATTCTTGCAATCTGGTTAGATGCTAACTGCATTTCATTAGCTCTGTACTTGTACTCTGCTTAATGACAATAAAAAATGTAATCTTGAATCTTGTTTTTCACACTTTATGTATAATCCTGTATAAATGTAAAACCTAAGAAAGGACAGTGTTGTTTCTTAATTTCACTTGCCTGTTTACCTCCCCTTTCTCTGCTTTGCCGATGGCTTTGCCCACCCAGAGAATTTGACCAACCCATGAGAAAAAATGAGCTAAGACCGCAAGCTGGTCAAGGCCACACCCCCACCCTCCACCTTGCCCTGCCTCTCTCCTCCTCAATAGCATTTAAAGCTACAGACACAGAAATGGCACATCCTAAGGAAAGCTCATTGTGGGACTGGCTCTAGTGGCTGTAATTCTGCACCAAGGCTGAATTTCAGGAAAGAGACTTCAGATACAGTATTAGGGGACCACTAATGCTATATAAAAGCATCCAAAAAGCAGCATGTCATAGGACCTTTCAAGTACTTTTACATTTGTAATTTAGGCATTTACTGTCCCTCCTATACATATAGCAATAGCGTAGAATAACAGTATGATGTCCTATTATTCCTTAACCACCAAAACTACTAACAACTAAAAGCTTTTGTGTTGTTCCTCCTTTTCTGCCACTTCTTTTTCTTCTGTGAATGTTAGTTTGTGCAACATAATTGTGCTGCAATTTGAGCAATGACAGGTTCAAAAGACAGATTAATAAAACAAAATAAATCTAAGAATTACAAGCAGCTGATAATAAGGGGTAGAAGTATTAGAGCCTTATTACTAAAAACACGAGTAATGCTTAATAATAGTCTTAGTCAGTGCCTGATTAATCAGTGACATCATGTTATCACTGTCACTGATCCCTGACCTGTTGTACAGTGTTTGTTGATGACTAACTTTAGTTTTTATTATTTATCTGTCTGTCTGTCTGTCTACATGCATGTGGAAAAGTCACCTTCTGACAGGTCTCAATGAACTCTTCAATGGTCACAACACCATCTCGGTTTTTATCCATTTTCTGTAGGAAAAATACAGAAGAAACAAAACTAAGTGAAAGGACAGATTAAAGCATTTTAGGGTACCTTGTTTTGTTCACAAAAGGGGCCTTGTAGCACAGTGTACTTGCAGGGATGGAAAACGTATTCAGGAGTATAGCAATTCTACAGTGTAATAGTAGTAAAAGTACTGATTGTGCAGAATGGCCCATTTCAGAATAATTATATTATTGGATTATAATTAGTGATGTATTAATGTACACATCAATTTAATGTTGCAGCTGGTAAAGGTGGGGCTAATTTCATCTACTTTAATACTACTGGGTAAAAACAAGTACCTCAAAATTGTACTGAAGTACAGTACTTGAATTAATGTACTTTGTTACATTCCACCACTGTGTACTTGTGTGTTTTTGATTTGTGTGCATTCAGAACCTGGAAGAACTTGTCCACATGTTCAGAGGGCGCTTCATCTCGCACGCAGGGGTAGGTATACCTCCCCATCATGTCATAGATTGACTTTATAATCGCCAGCATCTCCTGAAGAGAGGAAGACAGAAGCAAAGTGAAAGAGTTAAAACAACTTTTTTTTAGTTTTTAAATTGACAAACACAATATTAACACTCGTGGGAGCATATCAGACCTCTGTCCTCATGCATTTAAGACGGTGTTAGGAAAACAAACATTTGCCTATATAGGGGCAGTTCAGTGGAACAAGTTAGACCGGCAAATTAAAGTGATTCCTAACATAAACTCTTTTAAAAAGAGGACCAAGGACTGGTTACTAGAGAGGGTAGCAGAATAGAACCAGAGACAATTAAAGTTATCTTTTATATTCCTGTTTATTTAAAATGTTTGTATAATATTTTATGTCATTGTTATCACACAATCTGTAAGTGTCCTGTCCAGATGTTATATGTTGAGGACCACAATGGAAATAAGTCCTGGACTTTATTGTGTTTTTATCCTCGATTGTATCTGATGCCTTTTGTATTTTATGTTTGAGGTATTTTGATATAATTAAATAAATCAAATCAAATCAAAAGACAAAGCTCTAAGCTATACTATTTGTGAACAGAATTATCTTCGCAAACATGCACAAGACACGATTAAACACACAATCTCTCATAAAAGATGCAGCACCATCTGAAAGATCTTAAAGTACGTTGGTTTTACCTGAAATTGCAGTTCGTGGATGGACCAAACATTACATTACCCAGAATGTAATTCAGAGAACCTAGAATGTAACGGTAAGATGCATAATTTTCCAGGTTTTATCAAAATGTCACATACCTCTTTGGTGATGTAGCCGTCCTTATTAATGTCATAGAGGTTGAAGGCCCAGTTGAGCTTCTCAGTAACCGAACCTCTGAGCAACACCGACAGGCCGATGACAAAGTCCTCAAAGCGGATTGAACCGTTCCTGTCGATGTCAAATGCATTGAACAGGAAGTGAGCGTAGGTGGTTGCATCTGTGAACAAAAGAAGTCGAGGTCATAGATTTGGTGTACTGTATCTACTGTTTCTCAATATTGAAATATTGGTCCTACTAGCTACTCGGAAGTAAAGCTCTTCATGATGCATCGGTAGAATATAACTAAAAGTACATTTAATCAACAAGTACATTTAACATTTTAATTAAAGCCCCAGTGTTAAAATACAATTCTGGCTATGAATGGGCCCAACAAACGTATTTTCTTAAAACAAGAGACCAAATCTAGTAGTATTTCAACCTGTTTTTAAGATTGACTTGCCCAACAGGCCATGAAGTAATTAAAAGTAGCAGCATAAACCGGCTTCAACAGAAAATGCTAATTGCACATTAATGCATCAGTAATGTTAATACAATAATATAATCTTCATATAACAAAATGAAAGGACTACAGCACTTTTACTTTTGATACGTTTGAAGTCAATTTAGCTGAAAATACAATTTTAAATGCAGAACTTTTACTTGTAACAGAATATTTTTTACATTGATGTATCATTACTTTAATGTAAGGAATCTGTATACTTCTTCCATGACATCATGATCTAACATATTTTTGACTCATCAATTCAATTGTTTGTTTTTTATGGTAAATCTCTCAACAAAATGATGAAATAAAATCTAAATCTGGAACAATGAAAATGAAAGACCCTCCGTGGATCTCCCAATTATTTCAGACCAGTAAAAGATACATAATCCTCCCTCTTTCATGACCACCTCCTCCCTAATCATTTTCGCACAGTCCCTATCAAGAAAGGACAAGAGAAACGAGATTGTTTTAACGTCTAACCTCCTTGGGGAAAGAACTGAGAATAGATGGTCTTGAATGTCTCCTCATCAACCAGCCCACTGGGACACTCCTGCTCAAGAGAGGAAGAAAAAAAAGGTATAGAGAGAATAATTCTATATAAAGCATATTATGTTGGTAAAGCAATGAAGTCTCTGCAGCTGGCAGTCGGACGTACGTTCTTGAAGCCTCGATAGAGGGACTGAAGTTCCTTCCTGGTGAACTTGGTCTGAGCCTGCAGCTGGTCCAGACCCTCCGGCTGGTGACGCACCGTCGACAGCTCCAAGTCACTGTCGCTGCTGTCTGTGAGAGAAAGAGACATACAACAAGAGATGTAGAGGAGGAAAGATGAAGAGAAAAAGCAGGAGGATGGGGAAAACATTGAGGGTGTGGATGCAGGTCAACATTCGGGGAAGGGGTGGGATCACACAATTAACAGGGCGGCATTTGTTATAGAGCAGGTGGGGAAAACGTACAAGTTTAAGAGAGAGATTTAGCAAAAAACTGTAGAAAAGGCAGGCGAACGAGGGAGTAATAAAGCAGAGGAGATACTTTCTTTGTGGTGGAAATGTCACCAAACAAGTCACGTTTTGATCCATTCGCTTACAAAAAAGCCCCTGCAGAAAATCTGAATTTGAGAAATTCCATTAAAGTTTTACTCACAGAGCAAATCACATTATTTGTTACCAGTTCACACACACTAAGAGAAAGCATTGCACGACTGGAAAAATAAAAAAAATAAACATAAAAAAAGGGGAGGGAGGGAAGTTTTCTCAAAGTTGGTTGGGCATCTATTCCGTTACTATACTCACCATCTTTAGACAGAGAGAACAGAGGAGGAGGAGGAGGAGGAGGAGGAGGACACCATGATGGAATGAAAGAGCGTAAATGGAGAACAGTGAGAGAGCAATAGAAAGAGGAAGAAAAAACAGAGAAAACAAGTCAGATCAGAAACTGAGAGGTTTACATGTTGAGCGGTTCAGAGGACAAAGACTCAAGTTAAATTCTGATGAAACATCCAGCAGAGCAGTGAAATATAATACTCTGTAAAAAATAAACACAGGGGAGGGTGCTTGTGTAAAATGTGATCGTTTATGTCGTGTTCATTTGAAACAATAAGACAGTAAAGTTCAGTGAGAAGGACATAGCCGGAGATGACCTCTGACCTCCGCAGATAACACTCCCATTGACAAAATGTGGAAAATCAAAAGTAGGTCTCCCACGTTGCTTTTCTACAAACACATCATAATTTGACCTCAAGCTCGTAAGTGGACCATGAGTTAAGATTGATTTGTCTTTGGTTCAAACAGATTTTTCAATACATATGCATTACTGAATATATGTATACGTGCATGTCATGATAGAAGGATTCAGCTGCTAGCTGAACATTTTGGAGATGATTGTCTAATAATCAGACAACAGAAGGAGCTCATTTTCATCTCTACATATCTAAATTAATGTGTGTACAAATGTATTTTGCCAGTGAATGCATGAAGCATAATGATCGCCCTGACAGTGTAAACCTTTAACAGTCTATGAAAGTCTGTGTTATTTGTGTTCTGTCTGAAACTGCACATACAACTGTTTGGATGTTCCAGGCTAGGATTATTTGGCTAGTTGATGGGTTAATTCAGGACTTTGGATATTTCATTTGTGGAAGTTCATGTTGCATGTTATGATAAGAGGAAATAGTAAGGTGCACATATGCTGATTTTGTATGTAAGAAGTTGCAATTAATTTTTAAACTGACATCTCTCTCTCTCTCTCTCTAATGTATTTTGAACTCTTTACAGTAGAATACTGTGAAAGTAATCAAAAAGCTATACTGTATTTTGCATTAACAGTACAACACCGTACATTTTAATGATAGTAAGACAATGTTAATTTTACAGTAACATAATGGCAACCCTGCTGCCAGTTGTTTACTGTTTTTTTTTTACAGAAAAATGATTTACAGTGTAGGATAAATCTGCAGTGCTGTCCAATCAAGAACAATGATTGAGGTAAACAGGAAGTCACTGTAGTATCACAAGCTAGCATAACTTCCAAAAAGTACAGTTTTAGAGGCGCAAAAGATACATTGTTTGTAAACGCTGTTTCTTTGTTTTATTTATGTCTGCATACATGAAGAAATATGTTTCAGAGTTAATAGTATTCATTCAATTTAGAATGAGAGGGAAATATTTGATTATGCTAACCCCACTGTTGTTATTTAGCCATTTAGTCAAATGTTATTGGCATAATATTTTGTAATTTAAGGTACGTTTATCATTATTAAAAGGTATAATGGAGGATTTCCCCGAATTTTAGAAAAGAACCGCCCTCTCCACTTTTTGAAAAAATGCACATGCACATCACTACCTGCTCCCGAGAGGGAACGCCTATTAAACGTGTGCACGAGAGCATACACACGCCTAGTTCTCCTCGTGCACGCTCTGTTTACATGTTTCCAAAATAAGATTTGCACTTTTTCCACTATGTCAGACTCGCCACCGGTAAGTGAAAATCTATTTACGACAAGCCTCTCTATAGCTAACTTTAGCATGCTACAGGCCAACCAACAAGCTATCGTCTAGCATCTAAATTGTTGTTGTTTTTTTATTGCTGGTGCATTTAGAGCTTTCAAGAAGAGAGTCTTGTGGAATCTGATATTGACTACGAGCCCGTGCCCTGTTCATCCCGACCAAGATCCAGGAGGGGGGGGGGGGTTCGCCTAGAGGCCGAGGGAGACGAGGTCGGGGCGGGGGCGCAAGAGCCAGCACCAGCCGAGAGCGGGGAGAAGGCGGTCGGGCTAGAGGCCGCAGAAAGCGAAAACTACCTAGGGACGAGCACGTACGACGGCCTTACGTAAACATATCAGCAGAATGATTGACAACTAGGAGGACCAATAGTCTTGATAATCCACCCGGAAAAAGAAAATCCTCCACTATACCTTTAAACAGCATTTATCAAGTTTCTGGTCAGATATGTCGATCTTATTCCATAATATCTCTTTTACTCTTCGCTCTTAACATTAGCATTGTCAGTTAGCTACACAAAAGTTAGACCTGGCAGTTGGGTGGAAACTGCATAAAACTCCACTTAATAAACAGATATGTTAGAACTAGGCTTTGTAGTTACGAACAACCGGCTCTGGGTGCTGTTAGGAGTCACTAGAGTACCAAACATGTAATAATGCCCATGCTGAAAATAGTCCCCAACATATACACTCTTTAATCCTGTTTGACTAACATTTACTAAAATCTACAGTGCCCAGCTGTTTTAGGATAATACTGAGCCTTTTTATGCAACAATATATTTGTGAACCATTTTTAAAGATTTACATCTTTAAAGATGTATGTTCTTTGGGTTGAGATCTAAAGTCAAGAAAGTGAGAGAAGGAGTATCTTTTCATGGGATTTGTTAACAATAACGAATTGTCTTCACTATGGTCTGGCTACCCCGCTTATCTATTCTGGGACAGGTAAACAACTTTCTGGCTAGTTTGTATTTCTTTAAACCAATCAAAATTATCCTGGGCGGTGCTAAGCCCCGTATGGAGCGACGGTGCCCTAAGCGGAGGTAGTGGAAGGGGGGGATGCACCGGATGTCAGGCTTTATCCCAGCAATGTACATCCACTGAGCCAGACTACAAATTGTATCATCTTAACAGAATTATTCTTTAAAGTCAAATCAATTTTTCCGTAACCAAAAAATTACTTTCTCACAACTACTTCTACTCCTCTAATGATTTACAACTATCCAGACTTGCATCAAACAAAATTCACAAATATCTACAAGTGGATAAAAGTAAAACAAATGTAACTCCAGCCACCTCGCTCCATGCCCTCCTCCTTCTCTCCCAGGTTCTCTCACCGGTCTCAGTGATGTCGATGAGGCCCAGCAGGTGCATCAGTTTGAGGAACATGATCACCAGGCAGACGATGCCAACAGTCTGGAGTCCCTCCGTCTCCCACCTCACACTCATCTTCCCCTCTTCTTCTATCTTCCCCTCCACGGTCCCTCTCTTTCCTTTCCTCGTTTACATAATTGGACTTTCTCTACACCTTTTCTTACAGTCCATCTGTCTCTTTCGGTCTCACTCTCAGCTTTTCTTCTCGTTCCCCTCCTGTCTCTGAAACAGTGTCACTCACTCATCACTCTTTTTCTGTCACATTTGTTTCCCTGCAGTTTCTGTTACTCCATTTAGCTCTCCCCTTCTGCCTCTTTAATTGACTCCCCCACCCTCTCCTGTTCTAATGGATCTTTTAAAATATTCTCCACAAATAAGCGAAGGGTCTGATGGTCCAACTCCTTTAATAGTGAAGTGAATCAGATCATTGCTATAAAAGTACCTCTAAAGAGAAAGAGAGAGACAGATTAAAAAAAGATTCCCTCACAAAAATCTGGACTACATCGTTAATCCGTGGGAAATCCAATCAAATAAGGAAGAAGCTCAGATACTCTCCCATCAAACATGTAGGTTGTTTTGGCACAAGTGTACAGTTGGGTCCTCCAATGAATATTATTCCTCTAGTTGGTGACAAAACTCTTGTCAAATAAAAAACGATATCCAACATCCTCCACTGACTGAATGACTGATGCTCTGCAGCTCCTCCTCTCTTCCCTCCCTCCATCTCACATCTTATTTTCTGCTAATTAACCTGTGAACCCCTGAGGAATAACTGCATTAAAAAAAAACGTTTTCATCAAAATAACTAATAAAAGACAGCAAGGTGCTGAATACCGAAGCTGTAAATGGACAAAACTAATAAAGACTTTAATTGATTTTTTTCTAAATGTGGCTTTTAAAGAACCAAGAGGGTGGTGAGAAAAAGTCAACAGGTGTCCTGAATCCCTTTTTCCCAGTCAGCTCTGTGATCCACTTTCTAATTGTTCCCCTGTCTCTCCTGGGGTCTGTAACACAGATTTAATAGTGTGTCACACACTCAAACTCATGTAATAAATGCTCCCTCTAGTGGAGACTGATGAAACAACAGGAACAGAGACAGTGTGCAGCTACAGGAGTTTGAACAGGTGACTTCATCCTGATCGTAGAGAAATGTTTCTTTCTCTCTAATCACAATCTAGCTATTCTGCTCCGTGCATATGGTGTCCTATGGGAGACAGAATTACCTTCATATTCAATGTTGATAAATTATAGATAGACAGACACACAGACAGACAGATTTAACTACTTACAATCATGTTCATTTTCATTTATAGAGACCACCCGAGGATGATGTTATAGTTGCAAAGCACTGTTCTTTCACTGACTCAGCGTATTTTAGAAGAATATTGACTTGTAGTGGACTCTAAATGGCCCGGGATCCAAAATCCAGGGCTCCTTCAGCACATTGCTGTGATTGTGGATTATAGTTAGTGATGCATTAATATGTACATCACTTCAATGTTGCAGCTGGCAAGAGTGGACATCATTGTAATTATATTTTATACTGTTGGGTTAACCTTTAATAATAGATCATGTTTTATTAGTTGACTTCTATTTTACATTCATAATCTGAATCTGCAAAGGAACTTAAAACAAATGTGCAGTTAAGAGTATTAATATTTGCCTCCAAAATATAGCGGATTAGAAGTATAAAGTAGCATACAATTTAAGTACTCAAGTAAAGTACATCAAAATTGTACAAAGTACTAAAGTACAGTACTTGAGTAAATGTACTTAATGTACTTAGTTACATTCAGGTCACAAAAAAACAACTAATGAAACTATTCATTTCCTCTTCATCTATTTACAGTATATTGATTTTACTCACCACTAAAATATCCTGCACTGCACCAGTGAAATGTGGAGTAAAAATACCAGATATTGGTATCAGAGAACCTCAAAGTACAGCTCTAAAGACAAGGCTACCTCGGGCATCAGATGTCTTCCCAAAATAGGACCAAGTTGGACTGAATCCAAAATCGTCATCAGAGCAGACTGGACTGAAACAACAATCAGAGGCCGGCGGGTCTGTTTTCAATCAGATCATTTTGGATGGATCATGGATTTTAAACACGTACACACATGTGAACACACACACACAGGGGGCAACACACACTTCTGATCAAACACCACAAACAGAGGAGAGCTTCTCATTACTGTACTGCAGAGAAACAGTGTAGGCCTATGTAAAGGCCATTTTTTGCTGAAATCTTCATTTTATCGTACCATAGTTTAATTTTCTCAGGATCTGGGCTTAAAAAAGTGGCATATTATCATAAAAAAATTAGCTTTGATATGGTAAAATGTTCCAAATAGACAATTTATTTTTCTTCAACATAATGGAAGTTAGTGTGCATGAAGAACCACACACACACACACACACACACACACACACACACACACACACACACACACACACACACACACACACACACACACACACACACACACACACACACACACACACACACACACACACACACACACACACAAAGAACTGTCAATGTGTGTATTTTCAACATCTTTTCTTGAGTGCTGATGATATAAATAATGCATCAAATAAGCTACGATGATGATGCTGATTGATTAAGGACCTCTAATGTGCTGCTGATGCTAAATGTGAAAAATCTGGGTACGCAGTATCAAACAATCCGCTTTGCCTTTATCAGACAGCAGTATAAAGTCCTTGAATTGTCTTTAATTGTCTCGTTTTATTGTTTTTAAGTTTTTATGTTATTATGCCACGTATGATGATGGTTGGCCTACATGGTAAGCATCTTAGACCACTAGGATGCCCCCATATATATGTGTGTATATATATATATATATATATATATATATATATATATATATATATATATATATATATATATATATATATATATATATATATAAATAATTGTAGATAGAACTGAAATAATTAGAAACTAATTACATTAGTAGAGCTCAACATCTGGACCTGTAAATTCTGAAAAGTACGACAGCCCCATGAGTTACTTTTCACCTATTTTCCTACATGAAGGAAGGTGAACATTTGGAGAGACACAAAAGATTTGAAATATCTGCTGCCAACAGTTAAAAGGTTGTTAAAATGTTGATGAGAAGATCTAGATGAGATAATGACATTGCAGTCGGTAAATTAGTCCCACTGGGGGATGATGAAGTAATGAAGAATCAAGCAAGAATCAGGATTGAAAACGCATGATGAGAATTTCGGAGGCTACTGAGGGATGGCCGGTGTCCTTCAGGGTCCTGGCTCCATATTTAGGCGGCCTCAGAGAAAGCCTGTTCGATACTGCATGTATAATTGATGTGAAGTAATGCTAAACCAGGGTGTAGGCCCGACCACAGGAGGAGGAAGGGGGGCGGTAAGATTGGAGGGATTGAGAGTAGTGCTAAATTATGAAAGGACATTACTGGTGTTTTTTGTTGAATTTATTACTTATGATGCAGAGCCATATGAGAAGCACTAATGCGCCGACTGGAGCCTTCCTGCTGTATATGTCTTGGCACACTGACTGCAGGGCACTCTGACTGGCTGGCCTTCAGTCAAAAACTCTAATCAAAGGGAACGGCATTGTTCAAAGGGCAACATCTGATGTTGCTCCGCTTAATTTTAGTAATTTTTATTTTTACTTAATTACACAGTAGAGAGCTGACAAGGGTCAGGTCTTGCAGTTTTGTTTTTTAAGCTTTGTGACTATGTTTTTTTCAGATAATTGATTGTGTTTATTTATCTTAAAGAGTAGAAGGAACACTTCATTATTTAGTTTATCACCATTTTTTTAACCAAAATGTTTCTATAACATATAGTTTATTATAAAACTTGAAGGTCATCACTTTATCTCTATTTACCATTCATAAGCCGTATATACACATTTAACAAATGGTTTATAACATACTATAATGAAGTTGTAAGCAGACAAGTGTTTATTAATGTATTTGTTAACAGCTATAACTCATCCTGTGGAGGGTGGTGTATAAAAAGATAATGAGTGATAACATAGTAAAACTCAGTTGTTATAATATAAAATGTGTCTTCATTACAGACTTAATTATTAACAATATTAATAAACAATTAAAAACGTTCTTATATCTGCGTACATTATAGCATGTAATAAAGTCTTTTTCAAATGTGTATAGTGCTTATACAGTAAATGTAGGGGGTTAAAGTGGTGAGTCATCATAAGTACAGCCAGTAGAGGGGCCTCAGGTGGGCCCTTACCTTCAAATGAGGACATGGGCTCCAAGATGCCAAACTGCTTGAGAACTGCCATGAAAAGGATGATGACCACGCCGATGGCAAACAGCTCCATGCCCTGGATCCCCATGACTTCAGGACGGGGAGCTCACTCAGGGCCAAGCCTGCACGAGAAGGCCTGACCCTGGGGAGAGATGAAAGGAAGCCTGGGCCAATACGAGTAACGCTGGGCTGGGCAAGTCAACAACAAGTGTTTTCAACAGAGGTGAGCCAAGAAGTGACAGGAATCAAGTCTGGTTGTTGGGTGACTGCATGGGTTTGTTTCCAGGCCCAGGAGGCAGCATGAGAACCAGTCCAGCGGGCTGGACGAAGGCTGCTCTATAATGTCAACACTGATGCTGAAGTGGAAAATATGTGGAAGCCGACATATATGGAAAACCTCCCTCTCTAGACTCATGAGGGAAAATGGGGGTTGTGTCACGAGCCATTTATTATGGTGCATTAAAGGAGACGTTTAGAGTCACTTTCCAGACTTTGCTCCAGCACACACTCTCAGGAGCTCAGAATGGCAAAGACACAAGTTACTGCGCACCCTCTTAATCCAAACAGCTATTATCAGTCCTCACGTCATAGTTTACACTCATGAATCACATCTTGGTTTTAGATGAAAATGTCTTTTGGGAAAAACAAAGAATTCAATGTCCATTTACATGAATTTGCTCCCATTAGGTGGGAGAAAGTAAAGGTAAACACAAACAACTTATTGAAATACAGAACATGAAATACCAATGTCTTCTCATCTTCCATGCCCTAAAACGGCAAAACAACATTAGTAACTGTAATTACCCCATTTATGCACCGACCACACGATTAACAAAAATACAAGAACATACTGTAAATACTCTATCTGCAAGCCGAGGAGAATCTGACATTCTAACCTTTGCAGCATCCGCTCACAATATAGGATGAGATATTGTTTTCAAAACAGACCTGTCAGTCAAGATACAATAGAATTTCATGCAAAGTAAAAAATGAGTAGAACAAGGCTGCACTGCACAAATAAGTTAAAAAATTGATAAGGCATTACTTATGTAGCCAAATATCCTTTTTCTGTCAGTAATCCTTTGGTCCACCAAACACCTTTCAGTACTGACTTAATTTAACCGTAAATAGTTAAATTTAGGTTTAGCGTTGCTATCCCGTCTGATTCGGTCCACTTCACTGTTTGTCCAAATCCAGGTCCAGATAAGGAAGAGTATGGCCCTTGAGAGAAGGCACTTCAAGCAGCAGTAGCAGTGTACAGATAGGGAAATCCTGAGAAACTGAGAGGAGCTGTGGGGAATGAAACCTCCTCCCCTTGTATCTACCTCCTCCACACATACTTTTCCATCACTCCCATCTCTCTGCAGCTATCTGAATTTATCTGTTGCTGCTTCTGGTTGCCACTTTTCCTTCCTCGACTGACTTAGTCAGCTCTCACACCAGCTGAGGTTTAAAACTAAAAGGCCCTGTCCACCCTAAATCCTCCACCCATCCTGTCCTTGTTGTGGTCTCTCCTTATTCCACCACACTCCTCCTTTTTCTCATTCTGTCCATCTGATTCGCCTTTGCGCCCCAGAGCTTGCCGCCTCCTCCTCCTCCCTCTATCCCCTCTGTCATTCCATAACTTTGGCCAACCGCAGACTTTCTCTCCCCCTCTGCTCGACTGTCCCTCCTTTCTCCACCACATCCACCTCTTTCAGGGGCGGGATAAGAGATGTTTGAATGGGGGGTTAGACTGTGGCACAGCTTTAAAGACAGGGGACATATTTGGAAAATAAGTACAAATTTGTTAAGGCTCACATTTAAAGCACTGGTTATGAGCAAAAAGGAACTGGGATGAAATGAATGACAAAAAAAAAAAACATCTTTTAATATTCTAATATGAAATAATCAATCAATAGCTGCTTTGTATCTCCAAATCCTACAGCCATTGGGATTATGAGACAACCTGAACGGACAGGTATAAGGCCCCCACCCCATAGGAGCAAGGCTCCCAGATTAAAAGAAACAGTTTTGCATTTCTTTGTGTATGTATCATTTTGCATATCTCGGTGGTCTCTGCATGTCTTTGTGGTTGTTTTGTGTTGTTTTGCGTCTCTTTGTGGTCGCTTTGCATCTCTTGGTGGTTATTTTTACATCTCTGTGACCGTTTTTTTGTCGTTTGCCTTTTCGGTTTAGTTAGTTTGCTATTCGTCTCATCTTGCTATTGATGTGCATCTTTGTAGTTGTTTTTGCATCTCTTTGTAGTCATTTGATTGACTTCCCAACAAGGAATGTTAGCAGTCGCTTCATACAGATGTTCTATCCTTGGCTTGATCTGTACTCAGTAATCCCTCTATGATATTAACAAGCCAATTACCTATCTCCTTCTGACTATGCACTCAGATTCCAGGCTGAATTTAAATCACCCAAATATGTGTAGTTTGAGCATGCGCACATATAAACTAGCACACAATGATCAGATGAAATAGCAGGGACACCTCTCCACACTTGAACTCCTCCTCGACCCCAAATACTATAAATGTATTATTAAAATATTAATGTCTCAAAATCTTAATGATTCCTGGCATATGTGCAACAGTTTGTCATACTGTAGATAACATGGAAAATATGATCAAAGTGTGTGAGCATAAGTGTGTACATGTGGTTGTGTGACTGTGTGTTTAGCAGGTCAGAAGAGGATAATTGATGACTCTGCACTTGCTAATGCATCTCGAGATAAGATGGGAATGGAGGTGTGTGTGTGTGTGTGTTAATGCATTGACTTGGTTGGAGATAGGAGACACAAATGGGAGGCCAGAGTAAGAGAGATCAATATCTTTGTGGTGAGGCGGTGGAGCTCCCCTCCTCTTCTTTCTCTGCTTCTTACACTTTTTCCAGAAAAGTCTAAATCAACCATCAATAATAAAATCATAAATCTATTTTCAGTCTCTAACAATAGGTGAGAGTCCGTGGTGTCTATCTTTACAGTGCATAAAGGTCAAATTTACATTTCTGTCACCACTTTATAAAGGAGAGTGGATCAGGTGACAGGCATTCACACACTAAAAACACACACAACACAACATCTTGGCATTATGGCATGCTTTGATGGAGTTTTTGGGTCTATTTATGTGCATTTAAGTTTGTTCTCTTGTATATCTATGCTAGTGTAGTAAATGTATGGACTCCTGTGTATGTGTGTGGGATCATTCCTCAGGACAGGCCATTGGGACACTATCAGGTTTTTAAAAGGTAGGCTTGGCGCGGCCTGCTGACACAACAGTCAGTAAAGAGGGAGAGAGTACCCAGACTGTTTCCTCTCAGTCAGACACATCAGCAAGATCACCTCTGCATCACAGTCAGAGAAAAAGAGATGCAGAAATTACTCCTCGCAGCAGCAATTTCACCATGGAAATGTGAAAGCATTTTATGAGTCCAGTAGATTAAGGATTAGGTAGTTTGGGAGATCTATGTATTCATTTATTTGTTATGTTCTACAACGTTCAGGGCTGAAAAGTGAAGCCAATGCATAAGTGCCTTAAACCTGCATTCTTTCTATTTTCCAGCAGGGTGCAACTCCACTGGCTCCATAAAGAAATCGACTGTATAGAAGTCTAAGACAATTACCTTACTTCTCACTTAATTTATTACCTCAGTAAACATTTTTATAATGAGTTTATGGTCTTAATCTCAACCAACCTCAAAAGTACCTCAACACTGCACTTAACTACAGTAAATGTAGTTAGTTATGGTGTACTACTCTTACGGTAAAAATCCAACATAAAAAGCAATGCCTTTAATGTTATGTTGTAATGAACAATGAAAAAATACAAGCCGCAGAAACTATCTTTGTAATTTCTACTGCAAAATAAAGGATTTTATAGACCTGAACACACTGTTCGACTATAAAGTGATTTGTGGGACGTTAAGTGCAAACACACCACAACACTGCTCATTTATCACCAAAGACGCTACCGGATGCCAAGAAAACAAGACTCCTGTGGATTACCACTTTGAAAATAAGTAAGAGTGAAAACAATAAGAGAGAAAGTGAGAGATTGATGGAGTGAACGAGTAGAGAAAAGAGTTAATGAAGAAAAAGATTATAATGCAGAAGGTGAAACTAGTAGTGCCTACCTGAGCGATGGTACCTGGCTGCACTGTGGCCGCAGTGAGAGAGGCAGCTGGGACGAGAGAGTCGCCTCCTGGCCTCCATAGAAATAGCGGCCATCATAGCTCCCATAATGCAGCTGAACAACCTCAACAACTAGGCTAACACTGGCTATCAGGCTGCCCTAAAATACTTTGAATACCAGAGTTACCTGGATTGGACCAAAGTCTAACAAGACAAGATCCAGACTTTAAAAGGCTTTAATAGTCGTGAATGCTCAGTCGTGAGATCAATGCTAAAAGAGTGCTTCAAATTTCTGAGCAGCTAAGTTTGAACTCTGGCTCTAGGAATCTCCTCTCAGAGCAAAGCTTGAAAATATAACTCTCATGTGCTGACAAAGGCAACTGCCTGGCACTGTAGAAGAGGTGACAGGTAAGAGAGGTGTGTGTGTGTGTGTGTGTGTGTGTGTGTGTGTGTGTGTGTGTGTGTGTGTGTGTGTGTGTGTGTGTGTGTGTGTGTGTGTGTGTGTGTGTGTGTGTGTGTGTGTTTGGGTGCCTTTGTCAGAGGCCACATTTGAAAATCCTTTTGAGTTTGTGACACCACTTCACAGTGAGAAGAGAGAGATGAAAGAGGTTGGGATCAAACATCACTGCAGAGCTCCTGACCTTTCACATCACACACCCTTATTTTAACCCCGTCTGTCTCACTCCCTTCCTCTTGTGTCGTCGTGCTCCACATAGAAGCATGACTTTATAACTCCTGCCACACTCTCTCTATACAAATTATGTAGCCTATAAATTATACAAATTATTACAAGCAAGCCTCCATTATCTCACTGCAGACAATCACAAGTGCAGTATGGGTGGCCGATAAAATCCTCTATGAGCCGACATTATTTATAATTTGATGTTACAGTATTAAAATATATTAAAGGAATCCTGTGAGTTTTCTTTTAAAGCCCCAGTGTGTAACATTTGTAGTTGTTCATTATCAGAATCTGTACTGCCCTTCACAAACTTGTCCTTTTTTATGAATATTGACCACCACCATCAATTCCAAGTATTCCTATTGGCTTGAAATTTTACATTTGCACTTACATGAACTGGGGTAGACACTCCATAGCCATGCGCCATCTTGAAATACGGTAGCCCTTAAGGGACATACTGGCGATACTGCTCCGCATTTCGCGCTTTTCACTCAGTGGCACTGACTGTGACGAATGCCAGGGAGGGGGGGGGAGAAGATCACTTGCGACTCACCGCCGGCAGATGTGAAAGCCTGTTGCGTCTATTATCGAGGACATGTAACTGAATCGCCGAGGAAATTAAAACGACAACGTGACAGGCAAAGCAACGCGACCGAAGTTAATATTGTTGTGGCTTTTCCAAGCTGGAAAGAGCTGATGATGATTTTAAAAGGTTTTGGGAACCTGATAGCTGATGTTAGCAATGAAATGGTACCACAATAACGTCAAACTATTATTACACTGGAAGGGACACTCACGGACTGTTGTCGCTAATTTCGGGTTCGTCCACCGTAGGAGTTATAACGCACTCGGAATGGGGGGGGGCTAGAAAGTGAAATTCAGTTGGTTGTCATATACAATTTCACCGCTAGATGGGAGAAATTCTTACACGCTGGGGCTTTAAACAAAGAAAGTTATGTTTACATTTTTCAGTAAGTTACTACTACCGGCCAAGAAATAGTCTGGCACATTATACCATGTGTCATTTTTATGTTTCATTTTTATCTTCACATGTTTAGTTAGCTTCAGACAGAGCCAGGCTAGCTATTTCCCCCTGTGTCTAGTCTTTGTGCTAAGCTAACTGGCTGTAGTCTTATATTTAGTAGACATTTGTTTTTAGTGAGAGTGATATCAATCTTCTTATCTAGCTCTCGGCACTAAAAAAGTCAAACTGCTTCTGTAAGAAAAAGTTGATGGATAAAATAGGAGTGTGTTTTGGGGTTATTCAAATTCATCAAGTAGCCTACCTTACAAATAAAGGTACACCATCATACTGGTGCAAAAATATAATAAAAATCAGTTCTACTCATTGATTTGTAAAATTGCCCAAGACAATTGTGATGGTTTAAAGAAATGAGAATTTTTTTCTCCCATCCTAGAATGTATGTGGTGTAGTAAGACCTAATAAAGGTCTGGCAATGCAAGACTACATTCTAAGTAATTGGTAAATTACTGTTGGGCTAACTGTGTTTTACTCTTTTTACTTTTACTCTTGTAGGATATTTATGTTTATTAGATTAATATGTGTTGTACTTACTATGGGGACTTAATGTTGACCTTTCACTGATGACACTTTTTTGTTTCCTGGTATGAGGGATAGTGTACTAATTTGACAGCTAGACTTATACAGTTTTGTTGCAAGACAAAGACAAAGTTATAACTTAGATCTACATTACCCAGAGACTGGCTAGGTTATTATAGGCAATCTGCTTCATTCATATCTGGAAGTGAGTCAAGATATTACTCACAGCATCAAAACAAGTATTTTAGAATAATGATTGGACAAAATAAGACTTCAAAAGAGACCACATTAGACTCAAGGGACAACATCTTTTACAATTGACTGAAATTTTTAAATAATTGTTAGTTGCAGTTGTTCCCCAGCAGCTGTGTAATATCCCCTCTTTCCACTAGAGGACGCTGAACACCATACACACAGCAAAGCAGAACAGTAGCTCACATCCATCAAGTAACACAATCAGAGAGGAAAGAGAAGAAAAATTAAACATGATAGAATGGATCGAATTATTTGGACTATTCCAAGATTGTATATGAGTTAACTCAGCTGTGTGTTTGTCACATCATCAGTTTCTTCGCTTCACAGTGAAATTATTAATGAGGAACAACCAATACATGGATATAACAAGAAGCCACAAAGAAATATATTAAAGTATTGCAGCATAATCTTGCCTGTTATTCTTTGTAAATCCATGTCATGTAATCATGCACACAAGTGAATATCTGCATAGCGAGTGCATGCATTTCTTAATGTAATGCACATACAGAGCCAGCTCATCAAACAGTGAGCCCGCCAGAGTCTAAATACACTAGATAGCTGATTATACTCTCCATGACTTGTTAATGCTCAGATCTTCCCTAACAACCTGCTCCAAGGACTGAAGATGAAAACTTTTCTTCGCACTCTCCAAACTCAGTTAACAACACCATAGACATTTAAATTTGCTGTATGGCCTCTTTGCTAAACTTTCTACAGTACAAGAGCTGCAGAAATCTAACATTGATCATCAGGGGGAAAAGATGGCTTTCAGGCTTTCCCCACTCTTGCTATCTTTGCCCTTCAACTGCATGATATGTTCCAATTAAAACCAAACCCAGTCACTTTCATATGATATAATGATATAATTTCCTTTTCATAAAACCACCTCAGGTTCAAAGCCAACCATAGCTGTGTAATTAAAACAGGGGCCTCTTAATCAAAGTGTATTTCTTCTCCTCTCCCTTCCTTTTCCCTGTTGCTTTATTCCTCTCATTTCTCTTTATCCAACACCCAAGTATCTCTCTTTTTCTCCATCCACCCTACGCCAAAGGCAGAATTAGGTTCAGGTAATAGATCATTGGAGACCTGAATCCATACCTGAGCAGGACTCCTTTGTGGAGATTCAAACTGGAAAATATCAAGAGGAGAGTTTCTCCTCAGCAGAGAACATTTATCATCAAGTCTCCAAAAAGGACTTGTACCCGATACCCTTGTAACACTGCACCCCAAGGTGTCTTCACCTGTCTGCACAAACTTTATGAGAATCTAGGACAGAGGAAACATCAGGGAATAACAGACAGAATGGGACTGATGATCACTGAAAAAAAGAAAGTGAAGAGAGGAATGAGTGTGGATGAAGAGGAAACAGTAGGGATGAGAGGTAAGATGCTAAGTGCTGATTCAGCCGGCGGTGGCTTGATGACGTGATGTGTTCATTTGGATGGAAGGACGCAGGAGGACAGAGTATAGGCTTACATCTAATCAATGATGAACGGAAGGGCATGTAGACTAACTCGAGAAGAACAGACTAGGGAAAAAGATGAACAGAACAGTAGTAAAAATGCAAATCTTATTGTGGAAAAGGTGTCAAACACTAAACTGGAATGAAAAAAAGAAATTTGATTTGAAAAAAAGGAGAGCACCTTTGAATATGAATCCTAAAAAAGTCAAGGTGCACCGTTTCTTTAAGATACAATAATTAAAAAGTCTTTATAGGTAAGTAAAATGAGTAAAAGTCCTCCACTTAATAGTGTACTCAAGTAAAAAGTACATAAGACTGGGCTGAATGTACAAGTAAAGCCAAAACATCTTGATCGCCCCCTGGTGGCTGGCTGCAGTAAATCCCACCCCTTTCATGTTAGGAGATGGCACATGAGCCAAACTAAAAAATCAAAGTACACGTCAAATGTTTCCCTAAGATTGTTTCAGTCAATTTAGGTAGTTGTTATCACGCTGATGTTTGTTCAAGTGTTAATTTTTCTAATAAGGTTGGGTTTATCTGATGCTATAAAAAAGGGTAAAACGTCATGATTCACAGCTGTGGTTGACTCGTGATTGGTCAAGCGGGTGTATGGCCGGGACTTCGAAACCGCTGCTCCACCTCCCGATCACTGCTGAGCAGACTCTGGTTTCGAAATTACAAGATGGCGGCGCCCATATCAGGGATATTTTGGCTTCACTTTTGCACAGTGGGTGGAAGTGGAGACGCGTACTTGAAATACTGAATAGGTGGTCTACGATACTTAAAAATGGTCTGGAATTGCATCCACATGGGTCTCACAGACTGTTCCCCAATTCATAAAATACCACCGCGTTGTGGCACCAACATGCATGTGCGGCCGGACCGGCTATCAAAACAAAGAACAGAGAAGCTTGGATTACAACACACACACACACACACACACGGAGTCATTCATTCTCTGCTCAGGACGTCATTACTCCACTATATTTTTACATACAGTAGCAAATATTTGTTTGCTGGTAGATTAATGTTCCGAATGTCAAGTACAGAATCTTTAAAGTATCAAAAGTAAAAGTATTTTGCCCCTGTCACTGATACATTATCATATATGACATAAGTAGAATATATGACATATTAATGCATCAATGTGAGCAGCATTTTACTGTTGTAGCTGGTTGAGGTACAACTATTTTAACTACTTTGTACAGTTTGGTAGTTTAGTCCAGTGGCTCCTGAAAGGTGCACAAGATAAATCTGAGGGTTTGCGAGATGATTAACAAGGTAGAAAAAAAAATCTAATTTCTGTTTCTTTAACCGCAAACAACTCATATACATGTAAAACGTGACAAAGAGCCCCAACAAGACACTATTTTTTTGTAAGGAGTTTAGTATTGTATTTAACAAGGTTAACATGTGTTTTATAATGTATAATCTTAATTTGAAAAGTAACTAACTCTAGCTGTCAGATAAATGTAGTGGAGTAGAAGTATAAAGTATAATACTCAAGTAAAGTTCATTACCTCAAAACTGGACTTAAGTACAATACTTGAGTAAATATACTTACTGTATTTCCACCACTGATTCAACATTCAATGACTAAACACTTTGTCACAGAGAGTAGTAATGAAAACATACAGATTTTCTTGAAACCACATACAACCTTCCAGTAAATTAACCCTGTTCTTGATATTTTAACACAGTTCTATCAATGACAACTATTTACCTTTTGTTTTAAGAGGCAGCAACAGAATAGAAGAGCAAAAATACCTCGAACTAGCGTCCCAGTGATGAAGCCAAAGAAGCAGCACAGCAGCTTGGTGATCTCCTTTTCACACTTTGCCTTGCATGCATTCATCCTCTAACCTTTGACCACCTGGACCACAAGCACCAAAGGGTGTAAAAAACAAATAAACAGGAAAAATATGGAGGTCTCACAAGATAAAAACCTGTCAAAACACCCCAAAAGAAGAAAGACCCTCTATGTTCAGTCACTAAATTGGACAAATTGCCCACTAAAAAACTTAAGTACTCTCCCAGAGGATGTCTACTTGGTCTGATGCTGCCTATTTCCCTTTAGATAACACTTGAAAGCTCCTTTTTAAACTGGTGTCCCAGTTTGCAGTTTACAGGTGATGCTCACTCCCTCCTCCTCCTCCTCCTCCTCCTCCTCTTCTCTTCTCTTCTCTTCTCTTCTCTTTCACTTGTTTCTCTCCTCTACCCTTGTCGCCTCAAGAGGAGGAGGAGGTGAACTGCATCGCATGACGTTTGGCCCGTCCTGAAGCTCCGGTCACTGTCGTCTCATTTGATCCACTCTGACAAACCACAACACACAACACTGACACCCGTTAACACTCCTCTTGTTTCAGCCTTCATTAGCGCTGCATGGTCACAGAGACAAGTTCTCTGACAGGCAGAAGTCATACAGAGAGAGGAAGAAGCTGCAGGCTGCAGCTCCCCCAGGAAAGATTTCTGAATACATTATTATTTTAATAACTGTTAAATTATACTTCTTTTGTCAATTTATATTAATTTGTATCTCTAAATGCTATTTCACTGCAAGGGTTAGAAGTCTGGTGAAGGAATTCAAAAATCCTTTCTTCTTCTCCCTAAAACCACATTGAAAATGTCCTGATGGCCTGGGGTTACGGCGCCTATCATAAACCGCTACGTTCCCAGTAGTTTGACCGTGGACTTTACTTTCTTGCACGTCATTCTCCCTCTTTCTCTTTCTAATCTCTTTCCAATAAAAGCATTAAATGCCACCAAATGATTTTGAGAAAAAAGTCACATTTAAAGATAGTGACTCTAAATATTATCAAAATTATACTTAAAATATTATACAAAAAACATGATGGGTAATTTGCATATACTTAAGGAATGTAAAATCTTCTAGTCAAAACAACAGCCAGGACTTTCAGCTTTCAGACTTTCTTTCAGACTTTTCAGCTTTGCACATAATTAAATCGATTAATTGGAAAAATAACTGACCGATTACTTGATAATAAAAATAATTATTAGTTGCCTAGTAGGTCCAAATAACACCCATGTATGGCCTGACTTGCACACTTCTCTTTCTGTTAACAACATCAGCATCCTCTGCCAATTTCATTGTCCACAAACCCTCAGCTGTAGTGCTTCATGTCGAGCAGTCTATCAAACTGGGCTCGCTGTCGCCAACTCTCCACGTCTAAACTAAACCACAATAACAGCTTCCACCACATGTCCACCTCTGTGCTGCTATTTTTAGCTGCTGGCCATTACCGAGGTGAGGGCTTGCCCACCGATAATACTGAATCTATCTTCCCTCAACACCGCTGAGATGAAATAGATCCCATCACAGCCCTGATTTTCTTTCTCTGTCAAGTGTTTTCTTTTACTCACTGTGCTCCTGTTTCACACAAAGAGCTCTTTCAATAATCTTGCAACCAATAGCAAAAAAAGGACCTGAATGATAATCTGAATTTGATAAAGACTGATTATATGTGTTAATGTGTGTCAGCATACACTTGCAGCTGAGAACAGCCTTGTAATCGGACTAACACTCAGTAGTGGAATGTAACTGTGTAAGTACATTTACTCAACTACTGCACTCAAGTACAAATTCAAGGTACTTGTTTTCTTGAGTATTTCCATTTTATGCAACTTTATACTTCTACATCTCAGGGCTGTTTATTTGACGTCATGAAAAGTAGTAGTTTTTAGAGATACATCACAGGACAGCGACGCTACATATGATGATCTTACAGAATATGTTGCTTTGGATGAAAAGTATATAAAGGAGTTAAACATCTATAGCAGTAAAATGCAACATGCACATTAATGCAGCAGTAATATCAATCCTAAAAAATCATATATAATAGTAAAACACTGAGGGGCCATTTTTCTGCAAAATGACAACTTTTACTTTCGCTGATAATACTTACATACTTTTACTTAAGTAAGATTTTAAATTCAGGACTTTTATTTGCAGTGGAGTATTTTTGGAGCGTGGTATAGTACTTTTACTTAAGTAAAGGCTCTTACTTCTTCCACCACTGCTAACTAATGAGATGTAAACCAGATGGGAATTTTTAGGAAGTAAAATTCTCCTAAAGCGAAGGAAGTGATCCCATTTGTCAAAAACAAACCTGGACCAACAATGACTGAGCCTGCAGCCAAAACATTTCTCTCAGCATCACTATCATTTTCAGCGTAAAGAAACTTGATCTGAGTTTTTTTTTAAACTTTCAAAAACGTAAGCAGTTGTCTCTTGCTGCCACTTGGGAATGCCAAAGTGCAAAGTTTCTTGGTGACGCTGTGAGGAAAAACATGATGGCATGATTGCATGATAAGCCACAGGGGCAGGTCGTATACGATTGGATCTAGCTCTCACATTTCAGTGACCTGCTAGAGTACCATTACATGGTACATTGAGGCTGGCCTTTGAAGATGGGTCACAGTCACACACATCCGCCTTATTTGGGTTAAGTAAAACTCTGGAGCCTGAGGTAATGTTTGCTTTTAAATAATGTGGCATTTATTTAAACCTCAAACTGTTTTTAGATCCAAAATAATGTGTCAAGAAAGTTAGGAAGATAATGAAAAAGGGAAAATAGGAGGCAGGAATGAAAGCAAGTAGTAGGGAACAACATAAGGAGGTTGAGAAGGAAAAGGGAAGGCCAAGAAGGGACACCAACTCATAAGTAATGAAATGGAGTAAATGGAGACAAGTAGGTAGTGAGGAACAGACATTGGCAGAGAAGGATAAGAAGAAGTAGGGAAGTAAACAAGGAGTTAGGGAAGGAAAAGCAGAGGAGGAAGTGGAGACAAGTAGGTAGTGAGGAAAGGAAAGAGACATGGAAAGACACGAAGAAGCAGGGAAGGAAACAAGTAGATAGTAAATGAGAGGAGAGGGGGCATAGATGGATAGGAAGAAGTAGGGAAGGAGACAAGGAGGCACTAAAGGAAAGTAAAAGGCAGGAAAGGACAGGGAGTACTAGGGAGGGAATCAAGGAGTTAGTAAAGGAAAAGAGGGGGCAGAGAAGGACAAGAAAAAAGTAAAGGACACAGGGAGGTCATGAAGCGCAGTAGGAAGATGGGACTTGTGAAGTGATTAAATCAGTTAAAAAGGTGGAGCACATTTGACATCTATTTACTGATGTGTTTTATATAAAACTATTAAAGCTGTTTTGTGTCATAAGTGATAACTCATCAGTCAAAATATGAGAAGAGGCTGAAATAAAGGTTGGTGATAGCTGCGGCCTCTGTGGACTGAACTACGACTTTGTATCAGCATGGAACAACGCTGAGAGCTTTGAAGATATATGTACAATTTCCTCATACATCTCCCTGCAGACCAGAGATTACATGTGCACAAATACAAATGGACCACTGGGTGGAGCACTGAGACTAAGTAGATCAACAAACCAGGACTGGAGTCCAGTTCAAACAACGTACTGGATCCAAGAAGATAAGGGAAAACATTCAGGAAGTCCTGATTAGTCTTTTAGTGCTTATAAGAGGCAGAAATGATCAGGCAGTTGAAAAGAGACCCAGAGGAAGGTAGAATGTGTATTAGAGTATTTCAGGTCTATGTAGAGAGAGAATATCAAAGCTATAGTGCATAGTTTCTGTCTCCCCCATGAGGTATTTTAAGTAGTGACAACACTGTCAGCGCACCCACATGACACAAGTCTTCTGTGATCGCGCACCCCCCTCCACCCATCTTCCACACAGTTGCTTGTAGCCAAGGAGGACATAGAGGATTAAAAAAAACATGATGGACTTTTCAGAAGAAGTAATTATCTTCACTCCACCATTTTCTAAACATAGCCATACTGAGAAATACAGACAGAGAGAGTTTTGTGGAGCTGAAAGTCTTAATTAGCTTTGTATCAACTCATTTGGCAATGGCTTGAATGTAACTGACGTTCATTATTTAAAAAGAGTTACGCACTAAAGCTTTAAAGGTGAACCAAGGCTGTAGAGACATTTGATAAATGAGCGTATGCAACTAAATGATCTCTACCTGACCCTGAGGTCACCTGCCCGGCACAATGAGTCATGAGTCGTGCCCACAGGGACCTCAGCAGGCCAGCAGAGGTCTATCCAGTCAATTCAGCGATCAATTCAAACACTATAGTCACACTTGTTGTGCATTCACCACATTGTCCGTCTCACCAACATGTCGATCTCCCCTTTCTCACCTTTGTCCTGTGGCTGTGTACTGGCGATAATCCATTTAACCAGGCAACACTTCATCAGAGCTTTCCGAGAGAACCGCGGCTTCTGCCACTTCCCAGAATCCTTCATTCTGCCCGGCGCAGGTTCGACGCCGTTGGCATCTCCCAGCAGGCTGCCGTCGACCACCTTGCCATCCGCCTGAAGGGAGGGGAAGGATGGGGGAGGAGGGAGTGAGAAAGAGAGTTCAGGTCGATATGGAAATGAAACAAACCAGGCTGAGATCTTTAATTTAAACATGAGTATGCGTGTGCCTGGAAAATATGATTAGCCTCTGATCTGGAGGTGTTGCAGGAACACTTTAAAGAGGTTCAACAAGAGTTCAGTTCAGCACATATTATGAGACTTTGAGTTATTTGAAATTTTCACTGAAAAGGTTGCCTGCTGATAAGAGCAGTGAGAGTAAACCAAAACAGTGAAGTTAGAGGCTGGAAAACCAGAACAATGAGCTGAAAGACATTAAAACACTCCAAACACCGGTAGCTGAAAATAGGTGGGGAGAACTGCAGAGTTGGGAGAAAATTATCTGTGGGTTTGTCGAGAGCTATAGAATTACAGTGGAAGCTCTCTTTCAGACTTGCCCCCCGCTTCTCAGCCTGACCTCCCTCCTCCGTCATCCCAGCTTCCAGCTAGTCCTCCCTGCTCTCAGCTGGGAGTCACTGCCACTCACCATATGGTCTTGAAAATGTTTTAATAAGGATGGCTTATAACAGTTTGGCTGCAAACACAGCAGCTCACAATAATTCACTGACACTGAGTGGATACAGGTAAAATAATGAGACTAAGACTGTGATGGACAGCAAAGAGTTTTTCATGGATAGCCTAAAGACTTAAACATTGACATCAGCTTTCTAAGAAATCAGGGTGGAGGTGAGGTAACTTTAATATTTCTGATTTAAGCACTAACACATCTTGAAATATCTTTCCTTCAGGTTTAATTTCAAATAAACTAAAAGCCTGTTTCTGTTCAATTTCATATTCGGCTCCAATTTATCAATGTGATTCTTACTATGCAGGACCAATCGCCCTCAAGCTCATTCATATGCATAATTTATCCTCTTTCATCAGTGAAGATAAACTTGACATCAACATTTTTTGCTCTAATATATTTTTCAATTTCTTTTCCTTCATATCTTGGCATCCTTTCAGTTTCTACTACAGCAAACACTGATTTGATTTGATCTGATGTGATCTGATTTAACGTCTTTTCCTACATTTTCAAGAGGCTTTATTAAGCTGCTCCTGTAAAACACACACAGCCATACATGTGTACACTGGAGCAAGTGTGGGGAGGATGATGAAAGACAAAACAAACAGTAGCTGTGTTTACTCTGTGGGGAGGAGATGGAAAGCAAAAGGATGACAGTGGGAAAAAAGGGGGAGAAAGGGAGGGAGATGAGAGGAGGGAGCGCCCACACATACACACACACACACACACACACTGAGAATTTTAAATGGCTATTTGATCCTATGAGAGTCTGACCATGCAAATCCCTTACTTTAAGGTAATGAGAGAGAATGAGGAAGGGAAAATATATAAAGAGAGAGAGAGAGAGAGAGAGAGAGAGAGAGAGAGAGAGAGAGAGAGAGAGAGAGAGAGAGAGAGTAAAAGAAAAAGATGGCCTGCTTGTGTTCCTGGAAGAACTGCACTAAATTAGCATAATGAATAGTGGCCTATCTGAGAAGAAGAGCAAAGGACGGGGGGATGGAGGAAGGAAAGATGGAGGAGAAGACGATATGAAAGCACTTTGCTGGGGAATACATTCACAAGGCTACTTCTGTGCATCTTCCACATGAAGAGATGGATTAAAGGAGCTAAAGATGGGAGAGGAAAAGGCAGGAAAGGAGGAAGACTATGAGGAGTGAGCATCTGCATAGATACACACAAACACAAAGAGTCAAACTAGCTCATATCCTAATGACAACAAATTGAAATAGAAAGAAGTTGACAGAAATCATTTCCATTCATCTCGACATCATTTATTCACAGATCAACGGCGGTACAGCAGAGAGTATTATGAAAAAAGGCTCAGCTGTGATTCGCTTCTACAGAGAAGTAAATTAGAAAGAAAGAATTGTTTTCAAATGTGACTTTTTAGTAGGTCACAAATTGGAAAGAGGAGGCTGTGAGACAAACAGATGCAGACAGACGCAGGGTAAACTGCAACGCTACTTTAGTTGTTTATTCATGGACCGCTGGACACGAAGGCATACTCACAATCTCAAGGCACACACACAGTTTCAACTAGTATGTTTTATCTTGTTTCCCTTAACGCTTCAGCTAGCTTTGTCCTGGGGCAGCACTACCCTCTTAACATTTGCACAACACGCACGCACACACACACACACACACACACACACACACACACACACAAACGATGCACATCGCTATGCTAAGAAACACAGATCTACATTATCGTTAATTTTGAATCTGGCCACCTGGCAGATGTAAGTTCAATGTTCAATCTCTTTTAGCTCTGTTTGGGGTCTCCACCAACTTCTGAGGGAAATATCTGGCTCTTAGCTGTTAAATGCTCCACAATGTTCACCAGCTTGTCTGCCGTTTGAGGACTGACTGACTGTAGAATACATGGGGTATTTAGTCTTCCTGCTCCTGTACCTGAAAGCAACTCTATTAGAGTGGGAAATGTGATATCCAAAACAATGAGCTAAAAAATACTAAAAATCTACACTACATATAAAAAAAATAAGAATAAATTATTAAATATACTGAATGTTTGAAACAATTAGTTTTTCTTTCATTACAGAATGCTTTATAGTAATGTGTAAACACTTAGTTTTTCTTACATCTTCAACAAAGTGGGATTGAAGAGATGGGAACATCGATGGAGTTAGATAAGGATGAGGTGGAGTGATGGAAAGGGAATAGATGCCGAGAGCGAGAGATGGAGTCTTTAATGTCATATCAGTGGATGTTTCCATTAATAAGTTATATGTGATTAACATCCTATAGGCCACAGTGGAGATCCAGTATGTTTTGCTATAACGTCCCATCTCACATGTACTCAGTTTTTCTCAGCATGACTCAAACTCAGCCAGCAGAACTTCATTTGTTCTGCCCATTTGCCTTCTTCAAGGTCAAATGGGCTTTAAAAACGCCCCTCCAGGGAAAATCCTGGAGTCAAAGAGGATGTAAAAAAAATGAACCAGTTTTGATAACCTTTCTTTCTTATACCATTTTAAACGTGTAGATTTGTAGATAACAAGTGCCTTGCTATCAAAGCTTGTCAGTCTCATTGGACAGTCAAGAAAGAAACAAACTGACTGCATTGGTTTCTTGTGTGTGGTTAATAGGTCTAGGTACCTAGGTATTACCGGTATATACAATAGACCTATTAACCACATCCATGGATTTTAAAACAAGTATTCTGGTTAGGTTTTGGAACCAAAATAGACTTGGGTATGAATAGGAAAACCATGTGGTTTGGGTTAAAATCACAACTTTGGTAAGGTGAGGGGACTTTTATCATCATGGTTACGATGATAATTATGATTAAGGTAAGGGAAGGATTGTGGTCATGGTTAAAAGAAACCAACGTTGACTGTTGGTTGGAAACGGGAAAAGAGGGATCTCCCACAGCAAAAAACAAAGTCTGCTGGAGGGCTTTATGAATGTAAACTTATGAGGTAATTGGGCATTTGATAAAACAACTGATGCTGTTGTTTTTCTTGGGAGGACAGTCTCTTTTTTTTATACTGACAGAAATGTATAAGTAGCATTGAGTATAGATAAACCATTGTACCAAAAGCTGATACTGAATGTTTGGTCAGATTGTAGTCTACTTTAGTCCTTGACCAAATAGTTGAGAATTTATTAAATTAACATTTTGCCAATTTTAGACTGTATTTCCTTGTATGGCTGCTTGTGATCAGACAACATGTTGTTAACATATTTATATTTATCAAAGTAAGATATTGGGGAAAAAAATAAGGTTTTAGTATTGGTACCGAAACTCATAGTGTATTTGCACTGGTATAAAAAAAATGGACTTAGGTTGTAGACAAACGTATGTTTATTGTTGAGGGTTTGGTAGCATTTTATTGAATCTCAATCAAATATTTCATCTGATTATCAAAATCCAAATCACTTTAAGCCCTTCATCTAATATTTTCAGTGTTATATTACAACAACTAAAATTTAAAGATTGACATTCACAAAACTATTAACTCAGGTTTTGCCAGATATTACATTTTTTGCTTTTTAATTAAAAGACTACCTGTTTTGTACATTGTTCTCGGTGAATACATAAAGAGAAAGGAAATACAAATTGACATATTTGTTAGAATGTTAGCTTAATGGATCGGGGCATTTATTGGAACCGGATCCATAATGGCATTATCTATTGAAACCCAGCATTACTAAAATTAGATTAGCTAATTTAGGCACAACAGCCAAGCCTTGACAAGAGAATTGGTTGTTTACTGTCTTGCCTATGAATTCAGAGAAGGGAATATCACACTCTTTCATTTGTTTTGTCCTAATGAGCTATTGCCTAGGATATTTATATTCTATCCTTCTAAGTGCAGAAATACCAAACTAACATTTGAACTTGTGAGACCAAAGACACATCCAACACAACACATCTACAGATCAGACACAAGCGCACAGACACACCGAGATCCAAAAGCACACACAGAAACACACACAAATACACTTTCCTTTACATCTGTCACACATATGTACAACCGCCCACATACCCACACTGCAGCTCAGTGATACTGCATACAGAAGTTTACAGTAAAAGACCCTCAGAACTGGCAACCCAACAAACCTAGGTTTAATTAAGTGCAGAATTGATTGTTTGCTAAACCCCTACCCGAACACTGACAGTCCAATCGCAGCTTAGCAACTAAAACTAGGCACAAGAGGTGTGTGAAGCTTTGGATTTCTATACCAGTTGAAGCAGTGTGCATGATGTGACTGTAGTACGAGGGATACATGTATAAAGGGTTTGGAGGGTGGTGTCTTGTCATGCCTTTCCAAAGCCAAAAACACAAGAGCAGATGATGTAGATGTTACGTAGGAATATGTATTTTGCCTGTGGTGTGTGTTTTGTGTGCCTCCTTTTTTGCAGGTTGATTGATGATTGCTGAGTGAGAACACCTGTGCTCACTCAGCTCCCTGGATAAAGGAGGGAGGAGACCCCACAACCTCATGTTCTCTACTCCTTTGTTGTGCTGGCTGGCAGCCAGCACATCAAAGCAAATTTTGTTACAAGCAGCTCCCATCCTTCCTTCAGTTAGCTAACATCAATGGTTACTCTCTGATTTCTAGGGACGTAACGAAAGTAACAATCATAAGCAACAATCATTAGCATGTCCTGCTAACTAGCTTGCTAACGTTACACTAACACTAGCATTACTTCCAATAGTTTAAGATAACATTTGCAGCTCCATTACCACTTGAAACCACTGTATCCTTTACTTTCCACATCTACTCTAGCTCCTCCCTAAGCCCTTGGTATTTTTCAAGCTTCTCATGTACCTTCTTCTTGATGTTGCTGTCGCTTGGGATTGCTACATCTATCACAACTACCTTCTTCTGCTGTTTTTCGACCACCACAATGTCCGGTTGGTTAGCCATCATCATTTTATCAGTCTGGAACTGGAAGTCCCACAGGAGCTTAGCTCTGTCATTTCCTGCCACCTTGGAGGTGCCTCCCACTTTGATCTTGGGACTTCCAGCTTGGCACAGATGTTCCTGTACACTTTGCCAGCCAATTGGTTATGGCGTTCCAGGTATACCGTGGAATTACAATTTACAATGACACATGCACACATGCGCACACACACATGCACGTGCACGCACACACACACACACACACACACACACACACACACACATACACACACAATGGAAAACAACATTTAATCAGCCGTTCATATTAACATTTATTGTTTCTCTTCACCGTGGATGTCAGCACAAATCTGTCCTCCATCCCTCCATCTCCTCACCTCCTCATTGCTTCCAATTTAGTCACCCTCCTCTCTCTCCATAATGTCACCTGTCACAAGGCTACTCTCAAGGTGAAGAAGAAATATCAACTGGGATTTAAACGTAAGGGAGGTAGACTCAGTGTGAGAAAGAATGTGTGTTTTTGTGTGCACAGGCTGTGTAGAGAAATGACACGAGCAAGCCGGAGGAGGAGCACGGTGACAAGGACTGACAGCACAAAGGCAGACACAGTAAATACTTTATAGAAAACCCTTGCACATAAAATCCCTCGCACATAAATCCTGCAGAAGAGACCAGAGCTAGATCGTCTCAAATTTCGATGCAGCATGAGAGCAACACACACATTCACACATTTAACAAGGAGATTTGTTCCAAAGTAAATTGGAATAAAATGATAGTGTGAGCTATGAAATGATAGGCAGCACAAAAAAGTGAATTAAGCAGTGAAGGACTAACATAAAAATGGTAATTGTTGTACTATGGGAAATGTTTTGGAGCTTGACCCATACTAAGAATTAAAAGTTATGATATATCTGCCTCTGCTGGTTCAATTCTGTCCATTTCTTTTTTTTCTGTCTTGTGAGTCCCAGAAGTTACATTTATGTACCACTAATTTGCAACTATTACATATGAATTGAAAGAATTAGTGCTGTTTTATCTCACTAATAAAGGCTGGAATCTCTATGAGTAAGTGAGTAACTCCGCCTGGCCAATTATTGGTTATTGTTTATCACACGAAGCCCGCTGTTGTAAGGATGTAAACAGATCCATCCATCCACCCATCCACCCATCCACCCATCCATCTGTCTATCTATCTATCTATCTATCTATCTATCTATCTATCTATCTATCTATCTATCTATCTATCTATCTATCTATCTATCTATCTATCTATCTATCTATCTATCTATCTATCTATCTATCTATCTATGAGGACGGATTCTAATAAAGTTAACAAGCCAATTTAGCCGTCTGTGCTAATGTGTGCAAACTACTGTAGCTGAGGGTAATTCAACAAAAACATGGAGGCTCTGTAATCTCAACCAGCGAAAGCCAAGATGGCGCACACACTTTTATTACCTTCCATAGTGACAACAGTAGCGCATAACGCCAGCTTCTCACATCTTCCGTTTCTACCCTTCATAATAAAAGCCCAACTAAAATTCAACTTGGCATTTCCCTAAGAGGAAACTTAGTTATATACAGTCTATGGAGGAAACTTAATAAAATAGCTTATAATGCTAAAGGCATTTTTTGCAGACGCTACGTAGACTAATATCCACTTGTAGCAGCTACAACATAATTAATGTTTTTATTGTTATGTTTCAGCACTCGCAGCACTTACTTAAGGTCAGGGAACAGTGTCGTATTGGTTATATAATAATAATAACTCGTGTCTGTCTGGAATAAATGCGGACGTAGTGTAATGTTGTTTTAGAGCCACATAACCTCTTAGGTGGGAAAGCTAAGGTGGTTTAAATGGTTCAAAATGTGAGACTTGAACACAGGATACCGCTTTTTTTCTCTCATTTCATTTTCTACCGACAGTCAATGTTGTTTTCTTTAAACCATGATAGTAATGTTTCCCTCAACTGTGACAAACCTGAACAAACCTTAACTAAGCAGTGGTAAATCTCTTTTTATGTAATTTTCTCTTTTTAACTAAACAACTGTTACATAAAGAAGTACAATCTGTCCTTGACCTTTTGTTATACAAATCATTTTCCTTGTAATGTCATTTGTATTAATAAAAAATAAAAAACTCAACAAGGAAAAACAGAAAACAGAGTAACGCTGAAGCAACAAACAAGTTGAGTCACTTGACAACAGAAAAACAGCTTCACAGATGGTAGTTTGAATGGTAGTTAGAGCACCAGACTGATGGACTTTTGGACCTTCTGTTTTCAGTTTGTTACATATAATAACCAGCAGAACTGTAAATTTCACTCAGTTGATAGAAAAACATCAACATTACTGCATATGTTATTAAGATGTGGTTGTGTGACTCTTTACATGAAGCCTGCAGCAAGAAAATATGTGAGCAGGCTGATGGTCTAGAGCTGATACTATTTGTGTCCTGACTGCTTGAACCTCTCAGTATGGCTGTCAGCGTGAATCAGTTTGACTGTGGGAGGATGACATATCCATATGGCCCGTATGCTGTTACTGTGTGTGTGTGTGTGTGTGTGTGTGTGTGTGTGTGTGTGTGTGTGTGTGTGTGTGTGTGTGTGTGTGTGTGTGTGTGTGTGTGTGTGTGTGTGTGTGAGAGAGAGAGAAAATTATTATTATATTGATGTGTGAGCTTTCATGTGGAGAAAGAATTAATACTCTAGGGAGCAATAGAGGAGCAATGTTATCAGCTCCTCCTCCTCTTTCTAACACACACACACATACACACACCAGATCGCCTCACTCTGTCCCGTCATATTCCTCATGTACATTGACAGACAATACAGACACCATGTATGAACATCACAACATTAATTGATCAGTGATTGATCAATTTTACAGCAGCATTTTTTCACAACACTGGATTTTTTCCCCTGTGAGTCAAAATTACTGCCTTGTGCATGTGTGTGTGTGTGTGTGTGTGTGTGTGTGTGTGTGTGTGTGTGTGTGTGTGTGTGTGTGTGTGTGTGTGGTTCTTCATGCACACTAACTTCCATTATGTTGAAGAAAAATAAATTGTCTATTTGGAACATTTTACCATATCAAAGCTAATTTTTTTATGATAATATGCCACTTTTTTAAGCCCAGATCCTGAGAAAATTAAACTATAGTACGATAAAATGAAGATTTCAGCAAAAAATGGCCTTTACATAGGCCTACACTGTTTCTCTGCAGTACAGTAATGAGAAGCTCTCCTCTGTTTGTGGTGTTTGATCAGAAGTGTGTGTTGCCCCTCCCTGTTCCCACTTTAAAGTATACAGTTACCAGACCTGTTCAATTATTTAAAGATTCCAAATCTACCAATCACTCCACCTATTGAACAGGTGGGTCCCTCAGACACTGTTTCAGGTGTGTGTGTGTGTGTGTGTGTGTGTGTGTGTGTGTGTGTGTGTGTGTGTGTGTGTGTGTGTGTGTGTGTGTGTGTGTGTGTGTGTGTGTGAGACTGCTTTAATTGACATAATGCTCTGTGGAAAACTGACATAAAATACTTGTTGACCTTTAAAGTCACAGTGAAACAGCAGTTAAAGCGTCTTTTATCTTCAGTACAGTTATGCAAGGGATTTAAATCCAATCCTTCAGAATAAGAGTGCAACTGTGGGCTAGTCTTATCTTCCCAAAAGCCCAACATTTCAATATCAGATATGTTTAAAGGACAAGGCTGAATGAGGATAAAGACATTCTATACTTTTGTTACTTTTAACAAATCCCATCAAAAGACCACAACCATCAATGTGTTAATCCAAATGTATGCCTGACGGTAGGTAGCTATGCCTTACAGTAACTCCTCCGTCTCACAATTATTTCGAAGTTCACCAGCCTGTTTGTGGCTCTCAGCCTCAAGCCCATTTGTTCCTACAGAAAATGTACATTTTTAAAACAGTTTTACGAATACACACAGTACTTTCATTTTTACTGCACTGTAGCTTTTAGCAGATGTTAAACAGGAGTAAATGTTTAATTTGTGAGGGACTGTTTTTAGCAGAACGTTGTATAGACTCAAAATAAAGTGCCAATGTTCATTACAATGAAGGAACATGTCACCCAGTGCGACAATGTGACTCATTGATGTGTTTTCAGTAGCCTAGTTATGAGACATAAATAGAGCTCAATGGCACAGAGGATAACGATATATCAGGCTTTGACTACACATACCAAACTTGTTAGTCAGGTCAATTCATTGTTGTTTTCGTCTTTGTTTATTGACAATATAAAACCAATATGGAATATGACCAGATGAATCCTTTAATGCAAGTAGAAATAGAAGAAAGATGGAATTGGGATCGCTAAATTAAGTAAATTCAAGACTTTACCACTGAGCCTTTTTCAAACAAATTAAAAATGTCATAGATAATATTGTTGTTACATATAAGAAAACATTAGGATGTTAGGACTCTGATTTCACTGAAAATTACTCAGAATGAGAGAACAACAACAAACCGTATTGATCAAACTTGTTCTGCAAAAAATAAACTGCAGTGAGTCACACACTGAAACATCAGGTACCCAAATGCCTCACAGTGTGATTTAATTCAAACCGCTGCACGTCAATATTCAGAGAGAGAGGGAAAGAGAAAAAACTAAACTGCAGTTGGCCTGCGGCAGGTGTCAAACTGCTGCTAATAATGGCTGTTTAATACTTATGTGTAACAACTGAAACTGATCATGTTGAATTTGACTTTTGTTTAGCATGTATATACATGGACTGGGAGAGAACGGTGGTTTTAAAATCCAAAATAATTTTTTGAGCTGAAACAAGCAACAGAAAATGAATGTATAAATGACAACCATTGCTTAGTTCTTGCTTCTCAAATGTGAGGTTTTGCTGCTTGTCCTAGTCTTTTGTGATATTACATTTAAAACAAGCAATTTAAAGACATCATCTTGGACTTTAGGCTAATATATTGAGTATTTATCATGGTTTTCTGTCAAAAGTGAATGTTTTCTGATTGTCTTGTTCTTCTGTACAGGCAAACTAAATATCTAAATATCAAAACAAGACATATTAAAATGTCACCTGTGCGCTTGTGATGAACATGTTTCACAATTTGCTGACTGTGACAATCCCTGCATAATCCCTCATGCACACTTACACCACTGACAATACTGACAACCACACTCCACACCTTAATAATCCTTTTATTTGGTCTAATTCGGTTTGATTTGAGTTAATAAAGTACATTTTTGGTTAAACTTTATCATGGTGTGTCTCCTCTTTGTGACATGCTTTGAGCCGGTTTGTGACACTAAACGATTGATTAATCGAGAAAACAGTCTGTAGATTAATCAGTAATGAAAACAATTGTTTGATTAAAAATGAATAAGCCATAACCAGCAAGCACACGTAACATGATGAATGAAAGATGTAAAACAGAAATAGAAAAACATGAGCACCTGCATGCAAAAAAGCTTCCACACACTGAAGCCTGCGGACCTCAGCTCTCTACCTGATTATACTGACTGATGGACCGATTTACTGACTGACAGTGTGTGTGTGTGTGTGTGTGTGTGTGTGTGTGTGTGTGTGTGTGTGTGTGTGTGTGTGTGTGTGTGTGTGTGTGTGTGTGTGTGTGTGTGTGTGTGTGTGTGTGCTGCAATAAACACTACCTTTGTTAAGCTTCCAATGTTTCATTCGTCAGAGAGGTTCATATTCAACAATATGTCATTTTTTACACTATAATTTGTGAGGTTATTTTTGGAGTATATTGTAATGCAATTTATGGTACTGAGATTTACAACAGTGCATGAAGGCAGTATCTAAAAAAAGAGACAAATTCTTCACTGTTATGACCTTTTTCATTAATGTCTTTCATGATCATGATGATCAATTTCAGCATGTCAAGGAAAGAGAGGGAGGTCATGTGTGTGTGTGTGTGTGTGTGTGTGTGTGTGTGTGTGTGTGTGTGTGTGTGTGTGTGTGTGTGTGTGTGTGTGTGTGTGTGTGTGTGTGTGTGTGTGTGTGTGTGTGTGATCATACAGTTTAGATTTTTCTTATGATAGTTTTCTTGTGTATTGCATCTGTTTACACACAAACAAATGAGATTAAACAAAGTACAGACAGGTTGCAGCTTCCAGTGTGCATGCAGAGAAGAACTGCCATCCTTCCTAAAAAAGGGGGCTTTAGATAGATAGATAGATAGATAGATAGATAGATGGATAGATAGATAGATAGATAGATAGATAGATAGATAGATAGATAGATAGATAGATAGATAGATAGATAGATAGATAGATAGATAGATAGATAGATAGATAGATAGATAGATAGATAGATAGATAGATAGATAGATAGATAGATAGATAGATAGATAGATAGATAGATAGATAGATAGATAGATAGATAGATACTTTATTCATCCCGAGGGAAATTTTAGCATTTGCAGTAACAGGTTTTCCTTGTTTTCCAGCCCTCGTGAGAAACAGTCATAGAGGAGAAAACCCAAACAGATCATTCAGGGAGCATTAATGAGCATTGCAAGGTGTTGGAAGTCACTTCAGGGAGGCTGGGCTTTCACTTTACAGTTTAATACCCCGGATTTAGACTCAGAGGCTGCTTGTTGCTGAGGACTCATCTGCTAAATTCTTTCTTTAGCTAGTGGGAAGATTAGCAGAGGCAGAATGACAAACACAATCTCCCTCCTCATTCGTAGAATTGAGGATCTAAGGCCGACTGTGCAGATTGTAAACCAGATTTAAAGCAGGAGGTGGTCTAGTGGTAGACTGGGGAAACCCCGCTCGATCTGCCGGCGATTTGATTTCGCCCTGCAGCTCAGGCTGGAAATCTGTACGTTTATCTATCCTGCTTCAGTCACACATTTGCGCGAACCAATCACAAACTGGCTTATCCACCTGGCGCGCGATTGGCGAGTTTAACACAATGACGATAGAGAAGCGAAGGCAAGCAGCTTCTTGTTTACATTCAACATGATGGCCACCAAAGCGCAACAATCCGTCGCTGCTGTTTTAAAAGATTTCAAAGGCAAGTTTTTTCCCACTCTGCCTCGCTCTGCAAAGTACGTCACCCGGATCGTTGGTCTGATTGGTTGAAGGACTATCCAATTGCGTACAGAGTCATTTGAACTATGCCCACTGATCACGCCTCTTGTGCAGAGAAATATACAGAGCAGATCCCCAGACTAATGTTCAATCTTAAAAGATTGAGCTTGGTCTGGTGATAGCCATTCTTGGGAATCCTTTATTTGCGATTAGAGCACCCCAGATTTTTAAAGGATGGATTCAAATGTAGCATTTTTGTCAGCTAAACATTTATTGTGTGAACTCTACTCCAGCATATTATAACAAAAACAAGTCCCATACAACCATAGAGGTTGTTTATTGTTACCCTCTAATACGAGATAAGTCTTTAACGTTGTGAAACGGTCACAGTTTGGTAAGGTTTAGGCACAAAAACTATGTGGTTATGTTTAGAAAAAGATCCTGGACCGGCTTAAAATCTGTTACGTTACTTTACTTCCGGTTACGCATGTGATGCAGAAAGTGACGTAATTCTGTTTGTTCTGTAAAGTAAAAAAATAAACTGTCTGTTTACTTTTATTTTCAAATGGGAATCAAATACCGGTCTCCCCACCCACCACCTCAACCTGGCTCCTTATGCAGAATTTGGTGCTCTTATACTTTGTCACCTTACTTCCTGCTTTGCTCCTGTAATCACTGAGGGAGGCCACTAGGGCACCCCTACTATAAACGTAAATATGAGTCGTGATTGCAGCTTGAACAAATGACTTATGGGAGTGTTCTTCGAGGGAGGACAGTCTTAACAAAAATGGGTTTGAAGATTGGTAATGCTGTTCTCGCCAAATTCTTACCCTAACCCTGTTATGTAGGCCTAACTTAAAAATAGTAACATCAGACAATTCTTGCCTCAGTCATCCTCAACATTGGTTGTGTTCTAGTTTCAGAATGATGAACACAGTTGTTGAACAATAAAATACAAAATAAAATGTAGGCAGGATGATTGTTTTTGGCAACTATCCTGTTTTTCCTAAATGATGTAGCCTACAAATATTAGGCATTCTATTATCAATTGGCTTGAAAAAGTAAGTAAATAGGAACAAAATCTCCCCGAGTGACCATGCAGACCACCCTAGGTTTGGGCTGAGTCCCGAATGTTTACAACGTCTGGCTCCACCCCTGATCTGAAGTCACGCGTAAATCACTTAGAGCCACACGAGGTCTATAATCACACACACTAAAAAATGTCACAGATAAACCATACATGCTAAAAACAGACGGAGTGAGAGGGAGGAGAAGTCGCGGTGGAAAAAGAAGACGTGAAGCCAAATGACACTTGCTGGAAGCCGTCTATGCGTCTCTCCTCCACAGTTTCCAGCAGCAGGGATGCAATTACATAACTTCACTCCGAAACTCAGCTTTCGGCAAAAGTGGGAGCAAATGAGCCGCAGAGGGTCGTGGAGGAATTTAAAAAAGAAGATAGAGGCTTAATATCAATTTCGCCAACAACTAGCTTGTTGAACTGATGCATTTAACTTAAGACGCGTTTTTGCTTTTGCCACATGTAAAAACAACAATCATCATTTCAACCTGTCGTCTTGTCGTAGCTACGTCGGATAATATTAAAAAAAAAAGATCATATTGGTCTCTTACCTGCATGTTTTCCTGTGTTGTAACTGGTGTTTTCTGCCCGAAGGTGTGTGTCCTCACTGCGCGGACCCTCAACCTCCGACTGCCGCTCCACTGGATGCGAAGGAATCTCTCTCTCTCTCTCACACACACACACACACACACACACACACACACACACACACACACACACACACACACACACACACACACACACACACACACACACACACACACAGACACACACACACACACACACACACACACACAAAATCACAAAGAGAGGGTGGGGGTGGAGTGAGGGGTGCAGCCAGAGAGGAGACAAGCGGACCTTCATCTGATGTAAAGGCAAACCTAGTAATTTAATGTAGTAATAATGTATCAACCTAAACATAGGAGGTGAACGCCTGGATTAATGTTCGGTAACACTTTATAAGGGTACAAATCATAGGCTACTTAAGTAATGCTTAACTAATGCATGACTGATGAATTAATGCATATAGGCTGTTACCATCAGTGGTGGGATGTAACTAAGGAGCCCACATTTACATATACAAGTACTGTACTTAAGGACAAATTCGAGGTACTTGTAGGCTACTTTACTTGAGTCTTCTTTTCATGCCATTCTTTTCATTCTACTTCTACTCCATTACATTTCAGATACAAATATTGTACGTTTTTACTCCACTCCATTGATCTGACAGCTTTAGTTACTTTACAAATTAAGATTTCTGCGCACAAAACACATAGTAGTTTACAAAATATATATATATATATACATATATACATATAAGTTCATTTCAGATCCATGCACTTGCTCAGCCTCTCTGGAAACAGAACAGTATTTCTCATGCATTAAAGCATTATTTTAACGCATTACCATGATTCCTAACTTTGATTTATTAGTAATTTCTACTTATCTTGACCATATCCCTCTTTACAGTATTTATTTATGAACATGAGTATTTACAGGTGACTTACTGTTGCTGTTGGTTTAATAAAAGATGAGAACCCCCCAATGATCATGAAAAGCTAAAAAGACAAAGTGTCATGATGGCAATTCAGCCAATGGCAGCCCAACATTTGTTCTTATTAATGGCTTATAACTTCTCTATAGAGCACAAGTAAACAATTAATAAATAAATAAACAAATGCATTAGTTACAAGTTCTAAACCCTTTAGAGTGCCTAATTAGATTCAGCTGCAATAAACACTACCTTTGTTAAGCTTCCAATGTTTCATTCGTCAGAGAGGTTCATATTCAACAATATGTCATTTTTTACACTATAATTTGTGAGGTTATTTTTGGAGTATATTGTAATGCAATTTATGGTACTGAGATTTACAACAGTGCATGAAGGCAGTATCTAAAAAAAGAGACAAATTCTTCACTGTTATGACCTTTTTCATTAATGTCTTTCATGATCATGATGATCAATTTCAGCATGTCAAGGAAAGAGAGGGAGGTCCTGTGTGTGTGTGTGTGTGTGTGTGTGTGTGTGTGTGTGTGTGTGTGTGTGTGTGTGTGTGTGTGTGTGTGTGTGTGTGTGTGTGTGTGTGTGCGTGCGTGTGTTGCATAAGAGTACAGTGTGTGATTGCCATTAGAGTGATTGGTACAGAAATGCAATTAAAGCACTGCTGGAAAATCTGTGTGAGCGCGGTGAGGAACTGAATCAATTTAGGCGACCTTGGCTCTCTGTGAAGCTGCCTGAAGCAGAGCCAGAGAGAATGAGAGAGAGAGAGAGAGAGAGAGAGAGAGAGAGAGAGAGAGAGAGAGAGACAGGCAGACAGACAGACAGACAGACAGAGAAAGAGAGAGAGAGAGAGAGACAGGCAGACAGACAGACAGACAGAGAGAGAGAGAGAGAGAGAGAGAGAGAGAGAGAGAGAGAGAGACAGGCAGACAGACAGACAGACAGACAGAGAAAGAGAGAGAGAGAGAGAGACAGGCAGACAGACAGACAGACAGAGAAAGAGAGAGAGAGAGAGAGAGACAGGCAGACAGACAGACAGACAGAGAGAGAGAGAGAGAGAGAGAGAGAGACTGTAGCACTGTAGCAAGATGCTGAACAGCAATCAAGCCAGGTCAAGTATCCTCACACATCACGTTGATTGCATAATGAACAGCCAAGAAATGTAACTAGCCTAGAGGATAAATGGGGAAAGGCCATCTGTCTAATAAAACTGCTTCCTATTAGCCGCCAAAGCTTGAGACACGTTACTTCGTTTCCAGAGGTAACTGAGCAAATATACATTCACATGGAGTTTCATTTTAAAGCTAGCCTACAGTATGTCCACTAGTGGAAAGATAATGTAACCTACTGTTATAGGAAATGATGCCAGAAGTAGTTGTGGTAAACAAAAAAGAAATGATCACCTGGGGCTGCTGACACACTGCATGTACAAAATAACTGCAGATTCATGCTTTTCATCCTCACATCAGTGAGTGTACATACCTTATTAGGAATTATATATAATACCATATAATATAAATATATTCTAGTGTTTAATGAGCCCAAAAGAAGAATACAAAACAGTACAACACAATTAAACACTGTTACACTAAATCAACCATAAAATCATACAATGCTGCAAACATACAAAAACAACAAACGGGGGCAGCAGTCTATTATAAGGATTCATCAATTCAACACAAATCCATTAATTAAGCATATGAATAATACACATTTAGGGGGACCCATGATGACCAAACACTAGTTGACACACAGTAGACCTAGGATTTTGGGGTCATGGGCCTTAATGCAGTTATTAAGTCCCAGAGTCCATCAAAACCACTATCAGTCTTGACAACTGACAAATCCCTTTCCATTGACAAAAAGTCTTCAGTAAATAAAAGTATAGAAGTATACTGAATGCAGGACTTTCACCTTTCAAGGGTTATTATTACAACGTGGTATTGATACTTTTACTTAGAGTGCTCATATTATGCTCATTTTCAGGTTCATAATTGTATTTAGGGGTTGTACCAGAATAGGTTTATGTGGTTTAATTTTCAAAAAACACTATATTTTTGTCGTACTTTTGTTGTACAGCTCCTCTCTTCATCCTGTGTGATGAGCTCTCTGTTTTAGCTAGTGAGGCATCTCACTTGTGTTCCATCTTTGTTGGGAGTCGCACATACGCAGTAGCTAGGTAAGCACTGCTAGCTAGTCAGTTGCAGAGAATGAGGGTGTGTGCGCTAGGCGAGCATTATAACGTGTGTTATAACGTTTGTCACGGAAGTAAAGGCTGGACTACAATAGAGCTGTTTGGAGCAGTTGGTGAACAGTGTTTTCTCTGGAAGATGGTAAGTCCCTTTGGGGTGGACTGGGCTTTTTCACTTTGTAAACCTATAATGTGCACAAAAAAATATATAACACAATAAAGGAAAGGGGGAAAAAATCAAAAAGCATAATATAAGCACTTTAAGTAAATGATCTGAATACTTTGTCATCGTCTGCAGCTTTGAAATTCAAAACTTCTACTAGATTATGTTAAGTTTTAACGATTGATATTTGTGGACATCCTTGTAGTATGATTTCCACGTTTGGATAATACAGTAACTTTTTAATAATACTATTGATTACAGGTTGTATCACACGGTTAAACCAAATATAAATACTTTAAATAAAAATACCATTATAAGAGACAACCAGAGCTTTGAGTACCACATCTTGAGGCGATGCGAGAAAGAGTCAGTTCTCTTAGGAAGGTCAAAAGGTCAGGAGAAGATTGTACCTCTCTTTCTATAAGTTCTTATCTCTAGAGTGACTTTTAACAAAGTGGATTTCTTTATAATCTCAAATCTGCCAGCATCCTCGTCCTTGTCTCGCACGTTATCTCCATCTCCCCTCTCTCTTCTTGTTTTCCACGTTATCCCTGACTCGCCTGCTTTGCGTAACACACACACACACACACACACACACACACACACACACACACACACACACACACACACACACACACACACACACACACACACACACACACACACACACACACACACACACACACACAGTGGGGAAGGATAACAGTTATTAGAAATCAAAGCAAGGGTCAGCTCCATCTGAACTCACACAGAATAAACATGATGGAAACAGCTCCGGTTGGTTGAAGATCGGCAGCAGCTCTCTGATCCTGGTGGGATATCAGATGCTTGAGTCGAGCCACTGGTTCCCCCCAAGGACATCCTTAGTCTATGCAGAAGAGGAGCGATAAGATCATAGGCAAACAGGATAGAAAACTAAGAGAGGCGGGACAGATGTTGAGGATACGCTTTGTTGTTCTCACAAGGCTATAATAAAACTACCATTTAAAATGTGCAAGTGTGTGTGTGTGTGTGTGTGTGTGTGAGAGAGAGAGAGAGAGCATGTACAGGGTGTTTCTAAGAAAGCTTGTGAAGACATTCAACTAACCTCTCATTTTTGTATTCAATATTTAACATGCGTTACTGAAGGATCAACTTCAGTGGTTACCAACCTTGACATTTGTCCCCTTAACACAAAGCAATGCCAACTTGGGACCCATTCTCATAGATTTAAAGGGATACTTTGCCGATTTTAAATCCAGCTCTGTGTCATCTTTGTGTGGGCAGTGTAGATGAACAGTGTTTGGCTTCCTTCCGTGGCGCCAGTGCACGGAGGAGAGGAGGTCTGCCAAGATCAAATGGCATAGCATATATAGAAAAGTCTGAAATAGACATGATTGTGTGTAACATAATCCAATTAATCATCTCATGACCCCACTAGATTTAACTTGTGCCCCCATTGGAAGGTTCTGACCCCTAGTTTGGGAACCACTTCTCTAGTACTAATGAGACGAGTCCTCATCAATTTGAAACAAAATACAACAGAAAGCCACAACATATGGCTTGTTATTTCATTCTGTGTCTTACCTACGTCCTTGAGTGCCTCCTTTGTCTGTGATTCATGTGTCTTAGGTGGTGCTTTGTACTTGGATTAATAAAGTACTCTATTCACAGTATCTACTGTATCTGAGTGCAGCATCTGCAGAAAGTGTAGCTGATGTGACTGATGATTCAAAATCAAAGTTTGAAATCAGCCAGGCAAATTAATGCTATTAATGCTAACATTACCCAGTGTTGCAGCTGGGTGAAACTAAAGTGTAATTTCACACACAAGCTTAAGGTCTCACCACAAAACCCAAACTTTTCTGAAAGTACTGGGAAACACAATCAGCATACAAAAACGTACAAATTATCTTTGAAAATGTTAATCTTTTAGGCAAGGGTCATTTAACACACACATTTTGCACATTTAATTTTTTTTGTTCAGACAATGTAAAATTAGAGGCTGGAGTTTCATGTCATTTAGTCTTTTTCACATCAACTAAACAACAGCAGATTAGCCAAGGATTCACTTCTCCTTTTTTGCTATTGTAAAGTAATGTGCATGAATCTACGCCACGCCTGTCAGCTTAAAGCCCATCACCATGAAAGAAGGAAGAGGTGGAGGAGGTGGGGTTGATCTTCAAAGCACTGTACAAATCCTGTCTGCTGCAGGCTGAGAGAGAGAGAGAGCGGAGAATCCCGAAGAAAGGGATGATACATTTGGTAATTTGCTTTCACCTTTGGAAAAAATATACACACACACACACACACACACACACACATGCACACACATGCACGCACACACACACGCCGCACACACACACACACACACACACACACACACACACACACACACACACACACACACACACACACACACACACACACACACACACAGCAGCTTGTGCACCCCTCAGAAGGATTTCATGTTTCTATGGAGAAGAATGTCTATTTTTAGGAGCGATATAAATAGATCTTTCTGTAGCTCTAATGCTTGCATTCATGTCTGAATGTACCCAGCAGCCTTTACTGTATAGTTTTTATGTGCCTCTGTAGACTTGTTTCTCAAACCCACACATTCAAAGATTCATCTGCTATCCTCCTGAGTGTGCGAATGAATGTCAGAAACATGTGGATGATGAGCGGAAATTTGTCTCAGTGACATTATTGCTGAGGTGTATGGTCTCAGAGCACACTGACACTCACAGAGGGAAAAGCAAAACTGCCTGAGTGTCATTGGTAATTGGTTGTCATATTCATCAATAGACTTTCTACTGTCTTCTTCGGACCAATAAAAGCACAAAAAGCATCAGGATAACAACCATCTCTCCAGAGAGAGGAATACTGTGTCATGGAGCTGGATCTCCTGAGCACGAGACAAACCATAATGAAGCTGTTGTTGATGTTTTATATTAGGATACAAACAGCAACAGTGGCTTTAGGAAGTGGACACAAAAGAGAAGAGGGACACCAGCGACTTAGTGTGGAGATTGGGTGGAGGGTGAGACAGGGAGCAACTTCGTAGCCGTGGAAACAGTTGCTAAGTAGCGAACCCAGCCATCCCTGGATGGAGAGGGACAGAGACGTGATTGTGACGGGAGGCAAAGTGCAGGAAAAGAGGAATTATTTTTAAAAGATGTTTAGAATTTTACATGCTGGTAATGAACAAGACTGTAAATGAGTGAAAATCAGTGAGTTGGTTGTTTTTGAATATAATTTAATCCTGAAGTATCTCACTATATTAATACCCTGCAACATCACTGTCCAGTGTAAACCATGAATCTCCAACAGAGCTGAAACTAACAATCATTTCATTATCCATTAATCTTTGCATTGTTTTATCAATAACTCCTTTAGTCTATACATTTAAATTTTTTATTAGCCATCACAATGTCTTAAAGCCCAAGGTGACAAACTGTTTGTTTTGTCTCATCAACAGCCTCAAACTACTTGGTTTACTATTGAAAAGGATGAAGAAAAGCAGCAAATCATGACATTGGAGAAACTGGAAGTAGGGAATTACTTTAACAGTTATTTGTCTGATGATTGACTAGGAAATTAATCATTTTAGCTTGATTTTTAAAGTGCTCTTATGCTTTTTGGCTTTCCGCCTTTCCTTAATTGTGTTACATATTTTGTGCACGTTATAGGTTTACAAAATGAAAAAGCCCAAAGTCCACCCCAAAGGGACTTACCATCTCCAACAGAAAACACTGTTCACAAACTGCTCCAAACAGCTCTGATGTAGTCCAGCCTTTACTTCCGTGACAAACGCTCGTCACTTTGTAACACACGTTATAATGCTCGCCTAGCTGCTAGCGTGGCACACCCTCATGTTCTGCAACTGACAAGCTAGCAGTACTTACTACACATGTGCGACTCCCAACAAAGATGGAACAGAAGGGTGATAAAACAGAGAGCTCAACACACAGGGTGAAAAGAGGAGCTGCAGCAATGTGCAGTACAACAATATATGGTGTTTTCTGAACATTAAACCACATAAACCTATTCCAACCTCTAAATACAATTATGAACCTTTTCCACTGAAGGTACAGGTGTAAGGTGCACTTTTATGGTTTGAGAACAATATAAAACTTATTTTGATAAATAAACCATTTAAAGCCCCTGTTGGTTATCTGGAAAATACAGAGGTTTTGATGACAGAGGTTTTCTTAACAACACAACAATGAACATATGCAATGAATTGTGATATCTGTGCAAATTAAAAAAAGAAAATTAAGAATCAATTATACAGTATTTTCTTGCATCAAAACATTATGAATATCTAAAGCAGCACAACATAAGCTGCGGTTTGTATTTACATTTTCATTTGGATCACCACTCACCAAATAAAGTGATGTGCAAGTACAACTTTCATTTGTCACTAAGAACATGTCAAGATCGACTCCCATATTGATTATTAGTCCCACCTGTACCAATAATGTTCAGGTGTGACTCCCAAGCAACAACACCCTCCTCCATCTCTGCTCTTCCCTTCCCCCCTGTCAGCATCGCCTCGTCCATCTCCCTTGCTGCTGTGAAATCTGACTGGGAGAAAACAGGGACAAAGAGGACATTCCATTAATATGCTAATCCCTGCGGGAATGACTTCAACAAGCGCAGCATAGTCAGATAAATGTGTGTGTCAACTAGTGAGGCACGCTGTGTAAAATCAAAGCTCAGGGAAAAGGGTGGAGGAGGGTGATATTGATGTTTTGTGGTTGTATGCATAAAAAGTAAAGTGGTGTGTTTGTGGAGAAGGAATCCCCCCCCACCACAAATAATAGAAATGGTTTGCAATAGAAAGAATGAAATATGCAACACGGTGGTTTAAAGCAGGTGGATCACGAAGCACATGTGCGGCTGCTATATCCATGCCATGTGAGGACGTGTTGGCTCTGTGCTGGCATCAATAATCTATGCAAGTCACTCTTGTGGAGAGACAGCAGAACACTGAGGGCTTATGTAACAGAGTGTCAAGTCTGAGGGTTGGGCTGGGATCATCCAGGACTTGAATGACTGACAAGAAGAAGAAAAAAAACACACACAAGACCGTGCACATAAATCTGTTGACGGTGGAGAAACAAAAAGACATCCATTCTGCAGCATCTATATGTACTTTTAGTGAGAATCTACTGTATGCGTTGACATCTCTATCCACAAGCACTTTGTTTTGTTGCTGATAAGGCTGATGGCAGTTTTTGAAATGGATTTGAAAGATGTCAAGATGGCAGGTTTCCTCACTAACCCGAGGGATGATAAGTATAACCTGCTCTCTCCTCTGTCTCAGTAAATGTACCACGCTCAGTACACTCCCCCTGACTTGCAGAGAAAGTCTGCCAGCAAAAGTGTTTCATACCGCTCCCCTTATCTCCCTGGCCAAAATCCCCTGCCTCCAGAAAGCAATTTAAAGGCCAGAGACAGACGAGAGAGAAGAGAGAGAGACAGGAATGCAGCCTCATGATAACACTGTAGAGATCAGGTTCACTTGAAGGCAACAGGCTACATCAAGTGTAAACTCACAAAAAAACACTAAAATATGAAGGAATGAATTATAAATAATTGCTTGAATTTTATCTTGAGACTGTGATTCTTTGTCAAAGAAAGTCTGAAACACTGCTGAGCGCCTGGTGAAACTGCTGTTTTCAGGCAACTGATCAGGATCCCACAATAACACAAGACAATGTAAATGTTTGATGAAATTGATGTTTAAAGTAACTTGTGGAGGGATTAGCATTGTTTCGTAACTTTGTGAGGACTTTGGTACACTTCTGTTTTGTTTTTTAGTATACTTTTATTTTGGTGAACTCATCGACCAATGTAAAGTTCAACAAAGAAAGATTGATGGGGTTTGATTATTCGATTATTTAAATGGCCTACTGGAACCACAACCAAAGGGCCAGGGGGCACTAAACCATTTTCAGTCCTTTACCGTGAGTTTTTTTCTGTTAATTCTTTTGGCCATATGCTTTGTATTAGTAATACAAACACTAATTTAAACTCATAAACCAGCTAGACCTAAACAACTTCAGAACGGATAGTTACAATTGTTTTAGGTCTTCTGATTTTACTACACAACACTTGTATTCTGCGATACTTCGATATGACAAAATGCTGAAAATGATCTATCTCTGTAGCTAGATTTAATACTCAAGGGCCATTTGTAAGAAATCTAAATGGTTAGTTTTGATCAATTGATTTAGCATTTGGGCTCTGCTATTTGTCTCACTATTGCTTTGAAAACTCTGTAATATCTGATAAATGCTACCAGCTGGCATTTAAGCTAACATATTTTTTGAAGATTGGATGATAATTACCAACTTTTGAATGAGATATGTATCTGAAATATATAAAGAAATTGAAAACGAATTAAAGTAAAACATACAAAAACAAACAAGGATTTACAGTAATATCAAGTCAGCATGATAGAAAAGTTATGCTAAGTTTCAAACTTGACAGAACCTTCTGTATGTAGCTCTGACATACAGTAAAGACGTATTGTCTGACTGGCCTGATATACTCTAACCATGAAATATAACCCATAATTACAGCTCTGAAATTATTCATCATAATGAAGCATGTCTAAAATTGCAGTCTGAAATTGAGGCCAATTCAGAAGCGGAAACCGCAGTCAGGTTAAACCCTCTTTGCTATGTTCCAGGAATGAATTCATCTTAACCTGGATGGCAGTAGTTCATTAAATATTGAGGCAGCTTAAATGGCTGCACCATCGCTTTGCTTCATCAGTCACTTCCTAAGATGACAGTCCCATCTCTTTTCTCTGCTCTGCATCTGAAGACACGCACTTCTCTTATCTGGAACAGTGGCTCTAATCAGGTAAAACAATGGCTGCAGTACATTGTGTTTTAGAAAGTAAATTACTATGGCAGCTTCGCTAATGTAAATGTAAATGTACTGTATTTCGCTAATACGTTTTAATACCAGTAGAAAGCTGGTGATAGCTGGTATGGATTAGGACAACTCCAACAGACATACATGTATTATAAAATACATTAATGAAATGTATTTGGGATAACTGAATCCACAAAAAAAAATGTAATCCTGTTTTCCTACTGAATGGGTGCAAACTCACGAGAGTCCAGACCCTTTATAGCAGATGACATTTAATATTTCAGAGGAGTCTGGGATTACATTGGCAGGCAATCTACTGTGAGGTTATAATCTGCTCTGTCTATGGTCTGTCAAGACATGGACAGTCAAGATCAGATTTTACAGCAATGGCCTAGAAAATGAGAAAATCCCTCTTTAAGGGAATAAGAGATAGATAAAAACAACAGATAAGGGTGTGGTTATAGTTTGCCATTTTGAGAAATATGCTTAATACCACCTACCAGCACTTCTAAAGTTCTTCTTGCTTGTTTTATTCCATTCATAAACTGAAGTGTGTCTAGGCTCTCCGCACAGACTTCATGGACACTTCTAAGACGTCCCTCTCAAAGCAGAACATCTGGTAAACAGCCAGGGTTATATAGGGAAGATCCCCAAGCAAATGATCCACATTTTGCTTAACCTCATTATTAACCTCCTGATGGCCAGGCAGAGCCACTGGTTTGCAGTCCCCATGTCAGTACACACTGCTGCAACTGCTGCTTTGCTGCCATCCAACCAACCAACCAACCAACCCTGTGACGCAAATTACATTTAACCATGTATCCAGTTAATTTATATACCTCATGTTACTGTATTGTGTGAACAGTTACTTCAGTTAATATTGCATTTGGCATTTTCTTCTGCGGGGTGCAAATGTACCACCAAAACAAATTACTTCCCAAGACCCTTTTGTAGAGCAACTGTTGCTGCGTCCGGAGCTCAGCGCCACCCAAGACAATTGTGATTGGTTTAAAACAAAATGCAAACAACCCAGTGTTTTTTTTCCTCCTAACCTGGAATGTACGTGTGGAGGAGCCAGACCTTACTCCACAGCACTGTAGAGATATAGGTATGGCAATGAGAGACAACCATAAACAGGAGAGTGGTATCAATCTTCTCATATACGCCCCCCCAAAAAACAATCCTATTCTCTTAAGCAGACAAAAAAACAGCCTTAAATTTGACAAGTAGCAGTAGATACCAGCTGCTTTCTTTCTATTTCTGTCACATTACCTCATCATAGACACTCTACTCTGTATACAGTAGGGAACTTCAGACTGGTGCCAGATGTGGCTGCCAGTCAGATTAAATCTTTGTGAGGATTAAAACTGTCTGTGACTCTACACTACCTACTGCACTAAAACACATCAACCGGCTGCAGACAGACTTGTGTTACTTAGGTATTTCCGGCTACATGTTATGTGAATTCTCTGAATATTCAACAGTTTTATTCAGTTTGCCCACTGATCTGCATGGAAACAGGCCTGAAGCTGCCAGACTCCAACTAATGACAACAGCAGAAGGGATTGAATACAAATGGCATGTCCTAGACTCTAGTCACGGGAGATTATCAATCTGATGTAACTGACAGGTGCTTTCCATCATGGAGAACACAAATCCACACACATTGTGATTTGTTCAACTTTTCAACCTTTTGGGGAAAACTGCCAAATGGAAATTAAGAGTACATTTCTTCAGTATATATATATATATATAATTTCACAAATATGACCTGACAAGTGATTATTTTCTCCCTTCCACAAAAAAAGCAAAAGTAGAAGAGCACCGCCTAGTGGCTAAACCTGGTTACTGCTGCAGAAGTGGAAAGTAAGTACATTTGCTACTGTACTGTAGGTACAATGTAGGGTTAATTGTTCTTACTTTTTACTTCACTATATTACCGAGGGAGGTATTGTACTTTTTACTCCTTTATTTACAGCTATAGATACTAGTTATTTTTCATACAAATACATTAAAAGAAACATGCTTATAATCAGATTCAGATTCAGTGTGAGGAAAATCATTAGCTTAGCGCTGGGTTTAACTTGTGATCAAAATGAGTAATTGAGGTGCAGTAAGATTGTTAAAATTTAACATTTGACTGAAAGGCCAATTTTCAAAGCAAGTCCAAATTGAATCACTTTAAAGACCTATAGCCACATAAGCATGTTTTTTTTGTCCACAAATGTCAGAAGCACAAAAAACATAATTGAAAATTGAATCATTTATTTTGGACTGAATTAATGAATACAAAAACATTTGGGGTTGTCTGACAGTGTGAAACCACAGGAAGTATTTACATATGCATTATCTACAAGGAATGGGACAATTGAAATCTGCTTTCCCATAATGGGCAAAAATGGAGAACGAGAGACACAAAAGTGGCGCAAACAAGTGCTGGAATTTACACCGGTGCAGTCTGAACCACTGCCTGTTGCTTTGAACACAAAGAGTCAAAGCACAGAAGGTTTAATCACATCACACAGATGGCATCATTCATGTGGCGGAAAGATGAGTTTTTACAAGTTGACACTACACCTCCTGCTGTGAATCTCATTGGACAGGAGATCAGAAACCCCAGACAGAGTGATCATCCACCACCACAAGATCAATTCAGCCCTTTAATCACTCAGGACAAGTCCCAGTCGCCTGCTTTTCTCCATTCTTCCTTTTTGATCCGTTATTATATTATAACTTAGGAAGCTTCTTCGTCAATCTTGGGTGCCAAGTAGTATTTGACGTGTCCCATGTCAGCAATCTTGTACTCTACCACTGTAGAAAGAGAAGAAAAAAAATATCCGAAAATCCAGTTAGGGCCACAACAGTTTCCGTAAACATGTTAACAAATAAAGACTAGGGCACTTACCGAGAGGGATATCTGCAGACATGCTGAGGGTGACGGTCTTGGACAGCGGCGTTGCCTTGGTGAAGAAGTTCAGGTAGTTGAGGGCAAAGATCAGCTGGACGGGTTCATTCATCTCAATAGTAACCTAAAAACAGAAAGTTAAAGGGAATTGTCAAATGTTACATGTGCCATCACAACAATTAAAGTAAAGTAGGGCTGCACACAAAATTTTCATTGTCCATTATTCTAATCTTATTTTTGAGCAGCCCAAGGTGACATATTATAGCTTGTCCGACTGCCAGCCGTTTAAAGTCAAACACATTCAGATGACTTGCGCATGAGCAAACGTCACAACTGAGAAGCTGTAACTAATGTATGATTAGCATTTTTGCTTGAAAGAAATGACTGCAGATTTACAGTCAATTGAATACAGATCCTAATCCTCACTTCTGGGGACAAACATTTTTTTGGAATAAAATCATCTTATGTTAAAACAAAACCATCTATGAAAAGATGAGATGTATGTTAGAACTGAGGCCAAAGTAATTGCTAGATTACTAAAAAGCCAAACTAATTGAATTGCTGATGTTAGCACACTTTAACTTGATAAGCCACTCATACTCACTGCCTCATCCTCTTTGTCTACATTGCTGGTCTGGGACAGCTTGACATTTCCTGTGCCCAGTTCTCCTGAAGCAGAAAACTTTACTCCGTCCTTGGCACAGGAGATCATGACAGCATCACCGATCTGGGACAGGTCCCGGCAGATACGAGCAAACTCCCCAGAGGGCATCTTCACCACACAGCTGTACTCCTGCTCCTGTAGGGAGACAGGCAGATATGTCAGGAACAGTGTGGATAAAAAGTATGTTGGACCCAAAAAGACCAGGACTGGGAAACGTGACTTACTGGAATACCAAGCTGCTCCACATCAAGGTCCATCAACTTCATCTCATAATCTGAAACTTTCTCCTGGTCTGTAAGAGTGAGGAAAAGAGAAAAAGGGAGGTAAATAAGACCCATGCTGAAGAAACAGAGCTAAGCAGCATCTGGTTCGTTTTATTCTGCTTTAATGTCAATAACTCAAAAACTTACTAAGAGTCTCAAATACAAGGGCGAGTGTGTCTGCATTGTCCTCTGCTCTGAGGGTGATGATGTCTTCGTTTCCTGCACACTTCAGGATTTTTGACATACTGTGTGAGAGTGATGGGGAGGGAGGGGGAAAGGAACAAGTTATAAACCAAAAAGAAGTAAAAACAAGACAATGCCCTGGCAGCAAGAATAAAACTTCCACGTTACATTTTAACTAAGCACTGAAAATACACAAAAATTCGACGTTAATACATGGAATTGCTTAAAATAAAGAAATACAAATTTTAATGGTGCATTCAGTTGCATACAATGTTCAACTAATTATTTTCATTATCAACCAATCTGCAAATTACCCCAACTAACAAGCTGACATTTCAGATTATCTTTTTTTGGCATTTAGAAAAAAAAAAAAGACAAAACGATCAATATTCTAAAACTGACTTCTCATTGTTTCAGCCCTAATTCACTTTCCAATTACATAAACATTATACCATTACGTTATACATTTACTGCATTAAAGTAGTAAAGCATGTGGGTTATCACATATGGAAATGTTGGGACATCATCAAAAGCTCCGTAACTTAAAATCACCCAGAGCACCGGTGTTGTGTTACAAAGAGAGACTGCAGTGAAACGGAAGTGGAAGTTCCCGGGTTCAACAACAATTCCCGCCTGCAGAATTTGGCGCTCAAATGACGTTGCTACGTAAAGCGCATCTGCTGTCTCTTAAACTGCGCCAAATGTAATTTATACACCAAACAAAAGTCGTAACGTTACCATTCGGCCTAAGAGTAAATAACACTGCGGAAACTACTCTATTTGAGCGCCGACAGTAAAGAGTAAAGTATAGTGGAGGGACATGTCCATTCTGCCAAGATGGCCACCCTCTTTGTAAGCTTCAAACTCGAACCATTAATGTATGCTAAGAAAAGTTACTGAAGTGACCGTATGACCGTGTGCAACGTTAGGAGTTTGATGGGCATAAACCGCGCAGACAAACCAAACCTCAGCTGTTTTTACATCGATTTTAGCGGCGGGCAAACTTTGGCAACTCGACCTGTCAAACTACCTACCTAGCTAGCTAAGTCAGCAGATGCTTAATTTATCTGCGAGCTAACAACCTTAATGCCGCAACAGATTTACAAATAATATGAATGATCTAGCTATGCATGTATGACGTTATGTTTGCTTCACCTGCTGAGGTTGACTCCCATGGCGAGGTTCCTGTCGCAGCGGTACGAGTCGAAGCCGTCATGCCGCAGGGTGAGCTGGACCAGCGAGACGTGGGAAGAGTCCATGCTCTGCAGGGAGATGCCGGACGAGCTGACGTCCCAGCAGGCTTCTGTGATCAGATCCTTCAGAGCCTCCAGTACCTTCTTCAGGATGGATCCCTGGACCAGGCGAGCCTCAAACATGGTGGCTGTTAAGTTTTAATTATGCGCAGATTGAAACGAAGAGCTTTTTTGTGTCGCCTTTAGCGTTTCTCCGTCAAAATGGAGGCTGCGGTTTGAGTTATCACCGAGTATAAGAGAAGAGACTGCTCTAAACGTTCAGTTTCTTTGTTTCTAGCTTGCAGAAGTGCAGCACGCAGCTACTTCTCTAACACTTGAGGGATGGTTTGAGCTGTAAGCGCGCGCTAACGTCAGGTTTTAATGACTCGGCGTTTTTGCGTCATTTCCGTATCCGTTGTCGTTTCTTTAACTGTCTATGGCGGGCACCGATTTCGGCCATATTGGAGAGGACAATTCTATAATCCATGGACCATGAACACAAGAATCAATACAGGGAGCATGTTTAAAACGATATATAACCAACGCATAGGAAAAAGAGTGAAATCCATGTAAGAGAAGATTTGAGGAACATCTGCCAGATGTGGTGTTTACTGACAACTAAAACAATTAAATTAATTCTAATATTTGTGAGGACCACATCCCCCCCCCCCCAAAAAAAAACCCAAAAACAAATGCACCATATTGCAACAAACACATTTTTATGCAAACAAAACACTGTTGAACAAATTAATTGTAAGAATATTCTGTTACAACCCATTCATTTACAAACTTGCACTACTAGTTTCGTCTTTCCTGCCATAGCAGCAATACGTTGCGGAATACTATGTATACACGCATGTACTGTATATAAGTATGGTGTGTTCACGTAGCAAGTACAGTGTATATGTGGAGATACATGTGTAGACATGAATGTATATGAAACCATATTTCCTCCTAATATTCTTTCCCCTCTGATAACTTGTGTAATATGCAAACCTGTGCAAAAATAATTACATGGAAGGAAGACAGTGACAGTTTTAAATTTCAAATTTAGTTTTATTAATCAATGAATAGTGCTTTGTTTGACTAGCACACAGCATCACTTATCACACAACCATGTCCCCGGTTTGTTGCACACATACAGACACGTATAAAAAGGATCATTTGACAGGGTCATTTGACACTTGGTGCAGGCAGGACGAATGTCCCACCTTTTTAGAAAAGAGAGCAAAGAACTTTCTTGGAGAAAAGCAATCTGAGGTATTAAGGAATGTCAGATATGAAAAATTACACGTTTTGCATTACGTGTTGTGGCAGGGATATCATTTATACTTGGACGGTTCCAAATTTGAGTTGGTATTGAGTGCAGATAGTGTGATCTTTTTTTTATATCCGTTTAGAGACTATCATACAGGATGTAGTTGGTTGCCATGGCAAGGATGGGGGCTCCTGTTGGGACACCGGGGAAAGGACCACTGGACCCAGCAATGTCAATGTGGGAGTACGGCAGAGGTGTGTTAGAATCCACACCATGCTGTGTTGGACATTCAGGAATGAAAGTAATAATACAAGTTAATTGCTGCACTTCTTCCATATTATATTTTTCATACTTACAGATAAATAACTTATTCGGATAATGTGTGAGCACCTTGTCAAGCCCGGAGGCCATGATGAGGAAAGCTGCAGGGGTCTGATGTCCTCGTGGTGTAGCGGAGGACGGCAGGTTGTTGCACTGGAGAATGTCCTCGTACTCAGACTTTCCCTTGTGGAAGTCATAGTCCTCTCGTCTGATACTGGACACCTCGAACACGTCGCCCAACGCTTCTCCAGCTGCATGAGAGAGGACGAAAACCATGTGTTAGTTAGTGATGGAGGAAATAAAGTTGTCTGAAGCATGAAACCACTATGAAGCTGCTGGGCAGTTCAGGTTATTGCATTTCTAAGGATGGATTAAATCCAAGACCATGATGAAACAGATGAATATAAGTAGTCTCACTGCTGTCATTATTTGTATTTTGTTAAATATGGTTATATTCTAAAAAATTGACCACTTTTAAACAAAGTATACACCTTTGGTTTTAAACATTTGACAAACACGTCCTGTATTCAACGACAGTGCGAACTCTCTAATAAGAGTGTGATGTAAGTAGTCTGCTTCAAGTGTAACTTCCCTCATGCTCAAATTTGCCTGTAGAGATTAGGACAGCAAACGTAGTTTTTTTTAAAATCAGCTAATAATTTCTAATTAATTACTCTCTGAAAAGTCAAGTCATGACAAATGTAAACAACCAGATACCAAATTAAATAACGGTTTGACCCAAAACACATTCAGTTTATAATTATATTAAACCGAGAAAAGCATGCAACAGTTTGCATTGGGGAAGTAGTAACACAATATTTGATAATCAATTAATCCAAAAAAACATTTGCTGACAATCACAAATCAATTCGTGGACTAAATGATTAATTAGCTGTAGTTCAAACTAATGCTGAACTCTGATTTGTTAAAAGGCAAACAGGAGTTTGCATGTAATTAACATAGTGCTTTGTAGCCTTTATCCATATAGTTTGACAAAATGATCTTTACCAGCTTTTTTTCACGAAGCTTTTAACTACATCTTACATTCTTTCTCAGCAGTTTGCTCAGTTGTTCCCTGCCCTCGAAATCCGATACTTGCGGTCACATGATTGCAACTCCATTTGCTGATGAAGGCCGAGAGATGCAGCTGAAAGCCCTGTTCCCAAGTTAAAAAATTAACTTTTCACAGTTTCTTACCTTTCTGCCACTGAGCAGCATTTTTGTTGCGATGGGCCGGTCCATTATCCATGATGATCTACACAGAAACAATACTTGATTTATACTGGAGCCAATTATTTGAATTTTGATTGTTTAATTATCAACATCACTCAGTAAGTTGCAGCATTTCAGCAGTACTTACAGAGTAGTTGGGTCCCATGGCTCTGATGGCGTGACCAGTCAGAGTAGCAATAGTAAACAGTTGAGGAGAAATCTCACATACAGCCTGCAGACACAGATGATCAGAGTGAGAAGGGATAGAAGTGCAGAACAGAGGTTAGGATGTACAGATTAGTTCATTAATAACGGGAGGTTGTTACCTTCTCCTTCATCTCACAGAGCAGGTCAACCATCACCATGCGTCCCTCAGCATCTGTGTTTCCCACTCTCACTCTGCGACCCGCACGGGAAACCACCAGTTCATCGGCCACATAGCAGTCTGAGAAAACACACACACACACAGAAGTGCTCTAACAAAGATCCCAATGACAGAAATGTAAACAGGAACGTGTATGATGGAAGAAAAGTGGATTACACCGACCTGCACCGACACTGTTCCTCACCATGGCCATGGAGCCGACAACCTTCAGATGTTTTGGCTTCAGCTTGGCTAAAGTCTAGAGAGCAGGAGCGGGGGTTAGGAAGGGAGCAGTGCAACTCTCACTATCCAAAAGTAAAATGTCTAACTTTTGAATTAGAACATACAGTATGTCCTATTCTATGTCCTCTAAAGACTAATATTTATTTACTTACATGCAGGAAAATTCATATATACAATAGTGTGTGTGTGTGTGTGTGTGTGTGTGTGTGTGTGTGTGTGTGTGTGTGTGTGTGTGGGGCATTCACCAGGAAGAAGCCAGCCACAGCAGCAGCTCCACACTTGTCCCTGTGCATCCCGGCCATGTAACCACCAGCCTTGATGTCGGCTCCGCCGGTGTCGTAGGTGATGCCCTGGAACGCCACATAAGACCCAACCTCTATTTATTAAATAGTCAGTAATAAGGACATTAGTCATGTACGGACCACATTACATGCTCATTTCTTACTATTACCACACCAATCAGACCATCCTTCCACAAACTTCTCCCCGTTTAGCTTGAAACAAGGGCTGCAACTAACGATTATTTTTATTTTTGAATTATTGATCGATTAATTGTTAGGTTTATAGAACGTCAGAAAATAGTCAGCCGCTAAGATTGCGGTTTTGACCTTTATGTTTTAAGGGACATTTTGGTGAGTATATGACTTCATATTTTGATCCTTTAATGTTTAAGCGGTTCAAGGACAGAAGTGAGAGTCTCCTCTTACCTTTCCCACCAACATGAGTGTCTTTTGGACAGGTCCCTCTCCACAGTACTGCAGCTTGATAACTCTGCCCTGGTGACGGGGTACACCTGTACAAGGAGCAAACTATGTATAAGTATGCAAAAAATATTTATATTTAAAACAGGTCTTGGGCCATGTTAATAACTGATAAAAAACAAAATATGTTCTCCTACTGTCAGCGCAGCGGTTGACTGCAGCGAGACAGGGATACTCTTTCTCCAGAACCTTCACGTCGCTGATCACTTCGACCTGGAGGTTAATAAAAAGACACATTTGTATGTTTGGGGCTAGAAAAAGGCTTTTAGTGCCATTGAAGAACCAAACAGCCACTCAATTGACCTGGACTGTGACTGAAATTGACTGTTGGCTTTCACCTAACAATAACAAAATAAGAGGATTGTGTTTCGTGCTACCTTTACTGGGCTGTCTTTGAAGAGTTCCTGGACATAGTCAGCCACACGAGGAGCAGCCATACGTTCAGGGTCTGAGCCACCAATGTCACGACATGCCAGTCTAAGGAGGAGAAACAGGACAGCTGGTGGTGAATGAGTGAACACCACAACATGAGAAATCTTAGCAGGGAATGAGGTGAAGTGTTTGTAACCCACCTCCCACTCTCCAGAGCTTCGGTTATCTCCACCAGTCTCTGTCCCTCAGCCTCCTGTGCTGCCCACAGACCCAGAACACACACCTTGTAGTTGGTGGGCTTTACGTTCCCCTCCCGCACTTCAAGGGGCTTTTGAGGAAAAAGATTAGAAGAAGTGAGTGTATTTTTACCAGGCATACACTTTGTTTTTAATATTCTGAGCTAGTATTTTATATCTAGATACATGCAGATACAACTGAGACTTTCAAACTCCACACTACAAAACATATTATATAACCATATTTTGTAGTATATTAGCAAAGTAGTACTTCACATGACTACTTTTCCTCTTTCAGTTGGATCATTCAAGATGCATTAAATGCAAAGTGTGAACAGAGCCTTTATGTAGGCCCTGGATGAGAAGGAGTTATTATCTCACCATGTAGAGAGCATGAAGGGCCCCGAGTGCAGCCACCACGGTGCTGTTCTTATAGTCCTGGTGTGGAGGGCAGACCAGCAGGGGGCGCTGCATGCCTGTTTTCAAAGCCCTGAAAGGACACGGACACACACACAGACAGACAAAGAAACCTGGAGTTAAACCAGCAATATGAGACACTGAAGGGAAAAAACCCAACTTCTATCATATCAACTGACCTTTTGATGCCGTTGACCGCTGCATCACTGAAGCGCCTGACGTCATCGTAGTCGCGGTTTACCGGGCCAGTGGAGGCAAACACCAGGCGGTTACCAGGGAGACCAGGGACCTTCAGGACCACCACCTCCTCCCCCAGACCGCTGTCCACCTGAGGGAGAGCAGATAAGGAAAGTAACACCACACAGGAAACAGCGCCACTATAGAACATGGCGGCACGGTTGCCACCTCACAGCAAGTAGGCATTGCTGAGTACTGGGTTAGACCCCCGGTCTGGGCCTTTCTGTGTGGAGTTTGCGTGTTCTCCCTGTGTTTGCTTGGAGTTTCCTCCCGCCATAAAGACATACATGCTAGGCAACTCCTGCCATTGCCCTTGATGTAAGTACTGGCTTAACAACTGGAGTTGGTCCCTTCTAAAATTTGGAAGCAAAATAATAAAAACGTTCTTATCTTCACAGTCCATCTTTATTTCAGTAATAGTACAAGTTGATCCTTTAAAATGAATGGTGTCTACTTGTGATCCACAGTCACTGGTTGTACAGTATATGGCCAACACAGGCCTGAAGAGGTGAAATTATCTAGTAATTCACAAGAAAGCAGCATCATTTTTTTCTCTCCACTTTCCTATCCTGTAGTTTCCTATTGCCAGACCCATCTCCATAGTGCTGTGTCAGCACTGGACTAAGGTCTGGCTACACAGCCTATCTATTCTGGGATAGGGGGGAAAAAACCCTGTAAGAACGTATTGTCGTGTGACATGTCAATTCAGTCTGGTTATGACAGAGACAGAGGACGATCAGGTGAGAAAATACATATTTTTATAGTAAGTGATTTTGATAGGCTGCAGGTGGTAGAAGAGACTTACAGAGCTGTAGTCCTGCAGCGGTGCTTTCAGACACTCGAGCTCGGAGGGCAGCGTGTCATGGCTCTGGGTCACCAACACGATGCCATCAAAACTAAAAAAAAAAAAAAAGACAACACTGTCATCTAACAAAACTGTCCATTTTAAGAAGCACCAAATAACTTTCCAGCACCCTGGCAGCTAAAGAGGAGGTGCTTTTTTATTTTAATTAATACTCACTTCTGGTTCTTGATGTCGGTGGACCATTCAACAGGCTGGACGCTGCACAGAGAAGCACACAAAGAAAAGTTATTTCCTCTTTTATAAGCAATGTCAGCATTAGTTAGGATCAGGGGTGTCAGACTTAGGGGGCTGAGTACACAGAAAGATGCTAGAATGAATAACTGTGGATGTGGGGAGGGCCCACAGGGAATATGCCTTGGTACAGGGCCCAGAATGTTGTACTACGCCCCTGGTTACGACATCTCAGACAGAGTGATCCAATCATCAGTTTTTATAATCCAGGTGAATGATAACAGAGAGGGTCAAAGTGTGGAAACCTGTAAGACCTTTGAGATCTGCTTCAGTTTCAGCTGTTAAAAGAGTGTGACAGGTTCCACTCTCAGCAACATCAACACTTTGCAACCAGTGTTTTAGCACTTTTATAGGGAGCATTCACCAGTTCGTGCATGATAATGCATCTAAATATCTTGACTAGTCAGGTCTCTCAGACACTCGTCAGACATTTGTGGTATCATGTGACACTTGCTAACACAAGGGAAGTATAGTAAGACAAAAAAGTGAAATCTCAGCAACAACAACAAAAAAAAAGCCTGTGTGGGGCCTTTTAGTGGAAACTCAATCCAGAAATGAGGAAACCTTTTTTGCAACATGAGAGGATCAGATTTTCTACTTTGAGCAGTGAATAAATCAACAAATGCAGCATCACAGATAGCTTAAATTACTAAATTAAAATCAAATGTCTCAATTAAACCAGTTGAAGAACTGAATTACACAGCAGCTGTGACAGGGAATATAAACAAAAGCTCTCTGCGTCTCCTGCACAAAGCGCACGCGGCGGAAAGCTGCACGTTAGAAAACCGCTGAACAGAAACGAAGAGCAGGCGGGCGAAATAAAAACAGCCGTAGATCTCACCTGGTGCACATGTTGGACCTCTCGCCCCGGTGTCTTAGGAGTGAAAGAGCCGCTAACTACGGTTTCTTCCTCCAGTCCTCTCCTGTTGATCACATGATCCGCTATATGCACTCGTGCTGCCTTCGCGGGATTCTCGTAGCTCGTAATTACGAAATCTAAATAATAAAATGCTGATTCTATCTGATTTAAAAGCTTTTGATGTTATAGAAATATCAAGTACCTTTTGGTTCCACTTGAAGTAGTTAGTGTGTACTCGGAATCTGGTGAAATTGTTAATTATATCGTTATTTACGGTAGCTAGTTAGCTAGTTGTATCAAGTGCGCGAAAGTAGCCAAATTCTCACTGCTCGTGAAGGCCCGTTGAAGGATACCGTAGGGAATTGTAGTTTCTAGAGGTAATTCAACAAACGCGATAAGCGGCATTAAGGTGATCACATGACCAACATCGCACTTTTAATTCTTGACATGGCTACACTGTCGTTAGTTTCCGATGGATGGATGCACTGACAGGACTGACTGAACTACAAACACTAACCGGAAGTAGTTAAATGTAGTGTTTTCTGTGCAGAAAGGAAGAGGTGAGTAATAGTGACAGTACAAAGGGCAGAAGTAGCCGCTGTCTGTTATTCAGTAGCAGTTTAAAGTGTCACACTCATGGCATTTTATCTCAGATAAAAATCATAGGCCTACTGCAAAGCTTCAGTTCGAGCTGCAGGTAGGCAGGTCATGCATTGTCGTGGTTATGATTTACAGCTCTATGATGTGTGATAGCAGACACGGATAAGTGTAGCTACATTGTTGCAGATATGCTGACATGATTAATCATGACAGCATTTGTACTCGACAGCCTTCTCTCGACAAACTAGGCTGGGTAGCGAGTATAGCGCGGGTTCCTTCAGACGGTTAAAGTCAGAGAAGTTTATACAAGCCTGGAGAAATTTCATAAAGTTTAAAAAACAGGTGTTTTTTTTTGTACGTTTCCCACAATTTGTCAGCTGCCTCTGTCCGGAGAAAGCCCAACGTGGTTCACATGGGAAGGTTATGGAATTTTAGAGCAGGACCAGTGCTGAAATCAATTAGTCGATAAAAGATAAAAGATAACTATCAAGGAAGATGACTATCAAGGAAAAATGCCAAACTTCATATTGGTTCCTGCATCTTAAATGTGAGGATTTGCTGATTTGCTCTTTTTTTAATTCAAATTTAAATTCAGGGAAGAACGGAAGAGATTGGAGAGCTTCTTGGAACTAGTGTTAGTGATCAAAAGACGGTGCTCTTTAGCAGGGGGCATGAACAAATCCGATAGACATCAAGGAAGAACTTCTATTTTTCTTCCTCTTCTCTTCACATCACTTTCACTTCTTGTGTCCTCAACAGATGAGACTTCCTCTTCGCTGCTTTTGCATCTTCAGGAGTTCATTCTCTCAAAGGCAACAAGGGACAGACCCACAGAGGCGAGGCCTGAGTGGTGCAGCGATGCGTCTGGTGCAGTTTCATCGCCATGGAGGAGGCATCAGAGTGGGAGTGGAGCAAGGTGATGAAGGGCTCGGTGTGGTTGACCTGAAGGCGTTTGACCCGTCCATGCCCTCGACCATGAGAGAGCTGCTGGAGCTGGGAGACCAGGGTCTGGAGTGTGCCCAGAGGTATCTAACACATTCAGTCTTATTATTACTAAATACCTTTGTCCTAATTGGTCCTCAGTCATCATCATGCTTTTCTTATTACCAAATCATCGTCTTCCTCCTCATCCTCAACATCTTCTTAATAAATCATCTTCACATTTACTGTAATCTACTTAAATCACCACGTTTTTTTTTTTCTGAATAAATGTCCTCTCCTATAATTGAATCAACAACCTTAATGCTTAATCATTTTCATCCTTCATCCTAATCTTCTCTTCTTAAATCCTCTAAATCAGCAACCTATTCTTGTTTAATAGTCTTCATAAATCACACTCATCGTATAAAACACAGATGATAAATCGCCGTCTTCCTCAATCAAGTAAATTGTCAATCTCATCTTGTTCCTACATCAACATCCTTTCCTGAATTAACATCTTCCTCTTCTTCCTAAATCATTAAAGCCATCTTCTTTGTGGGGAAACAGCATTATTAAATTAGCATCTTCATCCTCTCTTTGTTCCTAAAACTTTATCTGCCTCACCATCTGCTTCTTCCTGTTCAATCAACTAGTCGTGGGTGTCCTAGGTGCCGATTTTAGGAGTCGAGGAATTTTCAGGGATGGTGCATAAGATCTTTATTCAAGCAAAAGACCTGAGTTGGACTGCAGAGCAACTCGAGGCCCTCTCAGCACTCCTTGGTTTTATACATTGAGAGCGTCGACGGCGTAAAATCTTACCCAATCACAGTGCTTCATTCACCTACCAAATCATCATCTTGCTAACTCCTCCTCCTCCTCAGAGCCTTGTCGTCCGGTCAGTGTGTGGTGGAGCGATCGGACATCCAGCTGCTGTCTCCTGTGTTGGCCCCAGAGAAGGTGGTGTGCGTGGGTATGAACTACCGGGACCACTGCCTGGAACAGAACGCCCCGATCCCAACAGAACCGATCATCTTCAGCAAATTCCCAAGCGCCATCACGGGGCCGTATGATGACATCACACTGCCCTCAGAGAGCCTGGTGAGAAACTTTATTTATATGTCCCTTTTTCAAAAAAGAGGTGACAAAGTGTTAAACAAGAAGAACAAAGGGGAAGGTTGGAGATAAGAGAGAGAAGACCAGAATAGTCCAGAAGTGTGTAACTCCAAAAAAGTCAAGCAGATGCCTTTAACGATCCTTTTTAAACATTCATTTGGTTTGTGGGAGGTTGTTGTTTTCAGCCTTCAGTGCTGAGGCTCCTCCCAGTCAAAGGCACAACAACTCTTTTAGGTTTAATGCAGTGCCTTCTATGTCAAGAGTACAATTTTTTTCTCTCTAAATCTTTATGTCCAAGTTGGTGTCTAAAGATGCAAAATTCCTTTCAGCAGGACTGAACCAGAGACTTTACACTGAGCTGAATATTTCGCTTAGGATCTAAAGTAATCCCAAGAATTTTTACACTGGTTTTAACATTTTATCAAGCAGGTTAATTACATTGGAGTATTGTGCATATCAGTATCTGGGCAAATGGAAATAAACTTTTTTTTTTTTTATAGTTGAGTTGTAAAAAAGTACTTACAAGTGTAAACGTTATCCCCAGGAGGAGATGAGTGTCATTTTGCATCTCTTGAGCACTTTGTCTTGCAATAAGAGTCAAGGCAAATGTACTTCACTCCCACTTGAAGTTTTTTTTATGTCCAAGATGTGTTTTTCAATAGATGAGAACACAGGACACTACGTGTTGGTGTCTCTTCTTCATGTTTTGTTAAAGAGACAAGTCCTTACTATATTTGAAGTACTCTTTACTTTGTCATTTTGTGAAGACACTACCGAATAAAAACCTGCTTGGAATTCATGTGTAGTTTGTTGTTGTTGTATTTGCTTCTGTCTGACTGAAGGAGGTGGACTGGGAGGTGGAGCTGGCCTTTGTGATTGGACGAAGAGGAAAACACATCAAGGTGAGTGTTGCATCACCGCCTCTGATGGCCACGACACTTTGACGCTCCGGTGAAGAAGCATCCGTTCTGACTCCCATTTCCTCTCCCCTTGTTGTTCAGGAGGAAGACGCTCTTTCCTACGTGGCCGGGTTCACTGTGGCCAATGACGTCAGCGCACGCGACTGGCAGATGAAGCGCAACGGAAAGCAGTGGCTGCTGGGAAAAACATTTGACAGCTTCTGTCCGCTGGGCCCTGCTTTAGTGACCAGCGACGCTGTGAAAGGTGAGAGGGAACGTGAAATCAGCAGGGAGATAATTAAAGGCAATCTGGTGAATCACATGGTTATGATAACGATAAGTAAAAGTATAAATGGATTTCTGCGGTTGAAAACATTCCGGATGAATGTGTGTTATCGTATTTATGTCACGATGGGTGGTGATGGTGCAGTAGATATGACACATGCCTTTGGTGTGGGAGATCTGGGTTCAATTCCCACTGCGATACATCAACCAATGTGTACCTGAGCAAGACACTTAACTCCTAGTTCCTCCAGAGGCGTGCGACCTCTGACTTATATAGCAATTGTAAGTCACTTTGGATAAAAGCGTCAGCTAAATGACATGTAATAATGTAGTAATAATGATGATTGTGGCGATATCAATCTAGAATTCATAAAAAATTCAGATTAATCTCAGAGTCAAGGATATGAATCTTTAGGCTCAGCATGAGGTGCACCCTCAGTGTAATATCTACAAAATGATGACAATAAATGACTCGTGTTTATATCAGATTTTGGTTTTGAATAATCTTTTTGCTGAGTGCTGTGTACAGAACTGTCTAAATTTAGGTGTGGTTCTCACAATTTGAAAATTTGAAAATGCAAGGAAGAGCTATTTAAGTAACTTTAAGACGGTGTTCTTTATTTTTGACAGGAAACAAATAACGTTATCACATATTTGTCCTACGTAGTAAATCGATACTTGGGATTAATCCTTGCCCTGGTAAATTTTAAAGATTAGTCAACACTGTTAACAATGAGTTAATTAATCACACCAAGTTTGTTAAAATAATAATGGCTACTTTTAGGTTACTATTACATATTTACAGACTTGTGATAACCAAATATTAGATATACGTATTTTAAAGAATGCAACACCATTGTCACATTCACAGAATGAAAGAAAACCAGTAGGGAATAGAAGTGTAATATTTATTAAGCACAAGAATTTCGCATATCGGTCGGTACTTCCCAGCTGTACATAATCATTTTTAATATTATTAATGAATTAACGTGGCCTGACCAATGAACTAACCAATGAAAAAATAATTAATCAATGTAAGTTAAGTTTTTGCCTATTATGAGATGAGCATCCTATCTTCTGCAGTGAGCAGTGGTGACAGTGTTTGCTTTGAAACGCCACAACAAAACAATCCACCGTTGCATCCATCTCACTTGTAGTTTGTAGATGATTATAGTGTCCCAGCCCGCAAACACTTACCTACGGCAGGCAAGAAAAAATATTCAGGAGCTTTGTAAATTGAAGCCTTTTAATACCTTCTAAGGCCTTTGTGTTGTAATCATTCCCCCTCCAGATCCTCACAACCTGGGCGTCCGCTGCCTGGTTAATGGAGACACAGTCCAGAGCAGCAACACTGACCAGATGATCTTCAAGACAGAGGCGCTGGTCGCCTGGGTCTCAAAGTAAGTCCACTCTGTGCACCATTTCTGCTCATGACGGTGATCCAACTTCACACAGATTTACATAATATATTCAGAACTCTTACATTTTTATGCTTCAGTAACTTGAGCTGAGAGTGCAGTTTCCATTTCAGGAATAACGCAAATCAAATCATGTCAGAAATTAAACAAAAAAAGGAGCTGCTCACTGTGCGAGCACAAAGAGCTAAAAGTACACGCTTCAACTAAGACTCCACCACAGCTGGCACCCTTTTACCCTGAAGCACCCTGACCAACTGGAGCGTTCTCTGATCGGATCCGAGATTCTTACTGGTGACAATGCCTGTGTTGTTCTGTAAAAATGGCGGATGGCACCTTTTGTTGTTTTAAGCCCCCAACGAAGTCTTCCAGGCAGCGCTGCATGGAAGGCACTAGGATTGGGGTCAAGTACCTTGAAGTCGACGGTCGCAGCGCACCTTTCACAGGATTTGGTTATACACAAGGATACTTTGGGGAAGTTATTGTTTTGCATTGCCTCATTTAAATTTGTTGACCACCTCTACTGTACAAGGCACACTTCCCACAGTCAATAGCAAGTCATGCTCTTTGCTGCTCCTGAATCTGATCCTCCACGGCACGCTGTGCTTCTTTTTCTCCTGTCAGGTTTGTGACATTGACACCAGGAGACGTTTTCCTGACAGGCACTCCTCCAGGCGTGGGTGTGTTCAGAAAGCCACCTGTCTTTCTCAAGGTGATTTAATGTGGGAAACTGACAAAAACAATTAAGACATGTAGTGTGTAGTATGAGTAGTTTGCACAAGTTCCTGTGTCTGTAGCAGCAAATCAATTCTAGTTTTACTTAATTAAAGAAGATCTTGATGGCTGCATTTAAAGTACTAATTCTATGATGCAGAGTTAAAAGGGACTCTGTATAACAGTGTTTTAATAGTGAGGGAGTGGTTCAATTTAAAAGGAGTAAAAGGTGTATTTTAACTGTGTTTAATTGTTTCTTCTTTCAGAAAGGAGATGTGGTGGAGTGCCAGATAGACCAATTAGGCTCCATTATCAACAAAGTGGTCTAAACCCCGAGACAATCTGCTGAAAACACCAACAACCTGCTGTTAAATAAACTGCTTCACACAAATGACTATTTTCAAAGAGTTTCAATGATTTTTGTTTCTTCTAATAGAATGTGTGAAAATCCGCTGGAAATGTTAAACAAACATGTTTCCTGATGAATGTTTTAGTTGTACTACAGTAATTGTGAGGGAGGAGAACATGGTATTTTTACACATGCTGTTTGCAGCTTGACCTCAGTTATTGAGTCATCAGTCAAAGTGAAAATACCCCTCTATCAGCAGCCACCCACTCACGCTAGAGAGCAGAAACTGAACCTCATGACTTTTTTATATGTAAAAAAAATATATAGTTTATAAAACTTTTCGCCTAACTCACAGGATTTAAACAGCCAGTTTCTCATAAAAAGCGAGCAGATTTTTCATAAAAGGGAGGAAATTAATAAAATGAAAAAAATATATGCGGTCTTCAAAATGTGTCCTGTTACAATGCCTGGGAGAAAATTCTGTTTTCACTGACAAAAGGCTTTAGAGAAACCCGGACTGGATGGAGCCATTTTGCATTTGGCAATAGTGTGATGACGTGACTTTTTGTACCTGATAATTATTTATGACCATTGAGTCACTTCCAATTAAAATTGTGAAACTAATAGATTAAAAATGCAGCATTACATTCAGGTGTTTCAGGAGCCGTTCCACCCTCATCCAAAATTAGTTTGAGTTTTTTCAAGCTGTGAGCAGTTCCTCTATTTCCTTTGTGCAGTGTGTTGTGTGACAACAGCACACTCAAAAATCAAGGATTTTTTTCATTCATACATTTAATATTTTGAGTATGCTGAATTCTGTGAATACATATACTTAAAACCTGTGTACATTAGTGTGTACTTTGGATTTAAGATCCAGCTATTGTGATGCATGTGTGAAAAGTATTGAGGCTTTAACACTCGTTCAACACCGGGTGGCAGTAGGGTTTCACGGTCGATGAGAGCTGATCTGCAGCTTTGGTTTATGATCCAGGACAAAAACAGCCGCGCTGACTCTCGATTGTATCAACAGAGTGTCGACTTGAGGAAATAAGCACATTTGTTTATTGTCAATCTGAACATTGGTTAACTGATCAACTTGTGAAAAAAACAAGAAAAAAAGCAGAATGTTTTTTTACAAATAAACTTGCACGGCTTTCATCACAACATAAACGTGGCCGAAACACGAGCTGCACCGAGCAGAGTCCTCACAGCTGATTACAGGGACTTTATAATCCTGGTCTCCTGTGGTTTTATGCTAATGCTATTATTGAAGACAAACTTGAAATCAATGTCTCATCACTGAAAAATCTAAATGCAATTAACCTAAAGGCTTGAGCGTCCCGACTCAGCATGCATATTTTTGTAACACCAAACAAAAGCTTCTCTAACACTAAAGGATGAAGTCAGAATCAGCAATACAACAAAGCTGTGCCGGGGCCTTGAGTCACGCTGCACAGTTAAACACATTAATTGTAGAGGTACTGTGAGATGAAGCGATGCAGTTTCTGCCTGTTTTCTGACAACTGGAACAAAGGGCTGACGCCCAGGAAGACGCCTCCTTTCTGACGCTCCTCCGAAAGGACCTGAAGCGAACATAAACACAGCACTGTCAGGGCATTCGCAACCACAATGCTTTTTATTTAGTACCCTTTATTTGAACACTGCGAGCACGGAACTTTTCTTATCTTTAGTAGTGTGCTTTTTGCACAAGGCCAACATAAAAAAGTAATAACAGAGATAAAAACAAGACCTTCAAAAATGAAAAATAAAAACAAAGATGTTACATACAGTAAATAAAAGAACCACCTTATTCGCTCAGCAAATAAAAAATCAAGCCGCCTTGACACCACTGAGTGGAGTTAGCTGTCTAATCCCAAAGACGAGCGTGATAACGACTGATAACCTTGATAAGAAAATGAATATGGCCTCATGAGATCTTTGCAGATATATAGGTCAATGATGCTCTTTTTTTAAAAGGCAGTGATTCCCAACCCACAGACCGATAGAGAAGACTGATTGATACACACACTATCTACTTTACTGAGTGGTACATTGTGAGAGTGGAGATTTGTGCAGAAACATAAATCTATGGATAACAAGGCTGCATCGGAGTTATGAGTGAGCTGCTGTTTTCTCCATTTTTCTGACTAGAACCGGCATTTCTATTCAGTTCGTAGATTAAAGTTGGTGTTAATCAGATAGAATGCCGGCTCCTTTTTAGTATTCATTGCTGCTGTTTGCAGAGTCGGTGCAGATGGAGATAACAGATGCTCATATAAACCATTCGCTTTCCTTCTTGCACTGTATGAAAAACAATAACCCCAGACTTGAAAATTGTGCAGCTTGATAATCCATCAACAAACATAAAGCCTTTATCTGGGCTTTGTGACTGAGTGGAGTGTTTTCATATCAGAGCACCTCACAACCCACAGGAAGAAAAAGGGAAATATGTCACTGAGGAATCCTCAAATATAAGTCACCTTACAGTTTCCCTGCAATCAAAATCTTAATCTGCCCTGAAATATTATCAGTAGAATGTACTTTTATACTAGAGGAATAGTTGAGTATTTTGAGCCATTTATTTGCTTTCTTGCCAAGAGTTAAAAGATCAATACCATGCTCATGTCTGTATGCTCATGTGCAGCCAGCTTGCCATTAGCTTAGCATACAGACTGGAAAGAGGGGGAAACAGCTAGCCTAGCTCTGACCAAAAGTTAAAAATACACCTACCAGCACCTGAGAAGCTCACTTATTAGCATGTTTTATCTGCTGGGTAGTTGAATTTATAACAACAAATCTTATTTTACAAGCTGAGCATATATTATATGCAGTGTTGTGAGTAACGGTGTTTAAGTATAACGGCGTTACTAACGCAGTTCTTTTTTCAGTAACGGAGTAATCTAATTAATTACTTTTCCCACCGTTGCAACGCCGTTATCGTTACTGAGAATGTAAAGTGGCGCGTTACTACAATTTGGTTGAATGAAGCGCGAGGTGTCAGGCTTTGGCTACACATCAGCTGCGTGGAGAGAGCAGGGGGGGGGGGATGATGACACTGGTGCAAATGTGATGATTGGCTGCACGCTCTGACTACCACTAAACACAAGACAGCGACAATGGCGACGAGCCAGAGAAATTCAAAGGTAGTGTTCTCGAACTGGAAGTACTGGCACTACTTTTCGCTCATTGAAATTAAAGGCAAGAATGTTTATGTATCATGCACGCTATGCCCAGGAAAAAAGACTTTATCCACGTCTGCCTCAAGCAACTCGGATCTTATGAAGCACCTCATATCAACACATGCTAACACGACACTTGTTGCTGCTGCTAACCCAACCCCATAATAACCCAGAGCCCAAATGCAGCTAGCGTGAGCTCCAGCGAAGGAGACGGAGCCACTCTGTTAAAACAAGCAACGCTCGATTTTTCGGGTCAGCAACAGGTGACCAAGACCGAGCTGAACACATTGATTGCTGATTGGTATGTTGTTGAAAACATGCTGCCTCTGTCCACTGGGGAGTCTGAGTCATTAAGAGCTATATTGCATATCATATGGCAGGCTGCAATCTACTGAGTTCAGATAAATACCAAATGTTCTAAAATACCGTATATAGTGTTTTTATTCTTCAATCAGTTAACTTAATATAAACATATTTGATAAAAATAACATCACAGTTACTTTGATGAGTAACTAATTACTTTTACAATGTGGTAACTGAGTTACTAACTCAATTACTTTTTGGGATAAGTTATTTGTAACTGTAACTAATTACTTTTTTAAAGTAAGATGACCAACACTCATTATATGTGTAAAATAATTTTCTGCAAATTAACTACAGCTATCATATAAATGTAGTAAAATAAAAAGTCCAATGGCTAACGACAGTGATTGTGTTAGGCTCTAAACATTTTTTTTTACTTAAGTACACTGATAGCAGTGATGATTTATAAATGTTTTAAATTACATCCATCATAGTTTGAAACATCATGGTGGTAAATGTACTGTATATACATATAGACAACAATAGTAGGATTATAGGTATAAGTATTTTTCTTTTTAAAGAACACAATTTGAAATGTGTATTACTTTGAAACAAAGTGTTGCCTGTGCTACCCTTTTCCAATTTCTAATTTAAAAATCACTAGTGGTCCTTGGCCCAGGGAATTATTTTTAAAGATCGACATTTCTGCCTCAAACATGATTGGATATGGCTGGCTCAGGCTCAGTTTCTCTCTTGTTGCAGCAAAATCAGGTTGGATTCCTGTTTAAGCCGAGCTTGAAGCTCAAGAATATTGTTGAAAAACTCTGCCAGCAATTGATTGATTATTATAACCCTTATATACCAAGGGTTGTCGTGAGGTGCTGATCACTGGAGATAAACTTGAAAATAAGAAAGAAGTGTTGCACACTTTTGTTTCATATGCATATCTCTATATATTCTGACAACATTTCGCCTGAGGGCCGAAACGTCGTCACAATATATATAGATATGAAGCCAGAGAGTGCAACACCTTTTTCTCATTTTCACCTGGGAACATTGTACTGGGATTCATGTAAAACTATTAGGGAGTTGGACTGCACCTAAACTTTCAGTCCTGAGTCGAGTTGTAATTCTCCACACACAGACAGATTTAGAAACACACACATACACACACGTACTGTTGAGGCTGTCACTCACCCCCAGGTCTATTAGAGATCTAACCGCTGTGTGTGCAGCCTCCTCTGAGCAGCTCTCTGTTAGATACAGCACAAAGGCACACATGAATCAAAAGAACAGACATATATCCAATATAGAAAAAACAGGTATGGATAGCAGAACAAAGCCATTACCAGTGGGACTGTTGGAATTATATACACAGTGCATTATTGAAGGGGGGGGGGGGGGGCTTTTCTGACTTGGTCAAGCTTTTAGTGTTTTAAGACACAAAGAAATGGAAGATCTTTGTGTGTGTTTGGAAGAGGACATCGGGTTAAGCTTACCGTAGTGCCGTTTCTTCTTATTTGCTTTTTCACACAGATGGGAGTGTATCTGAGCCACAAAATCTGCCTCTGCAGCAGAACACATGGAAATAGAGCCAATTATTCCACTCAGAGCAAAGTTGGGACAGTCTAGATATATACAGTATATAGACTTTTCATGGTTTAATGGCATGCTATCATAATGTATATTTATGACTGGTGGGTATGTGCAAATGGCTTAGGCTGAAACATACAATATCAGAGACATGAAGAACACCATCAGCAATAATTTTTACTTAATCTGGAATTAATGTATGAGCTAATTTGGTCCTTTGCTTTAAACAAATGTGGTGAGATACTTTTTAAGGGACAATATAAAAGTCTCACCAAGTTGCAACAAAAATATGTTTTAACCAAATATATGCGTTACTCCCCCAGACACCAATCAGAGATGAACACTGTGCCTTCAACATACAATGGACATACCTGGCAGAGGTGTGTGTAGAAGTTCCAGTCCGGTGGTCGTCCAGCACAGCGCCCTCAGATGACCAGCTAGCATACTGCAGAGGAAGAAGAGCATCTCTGGACACTGCCTCGGCTGGCTTATCTAGAAAAGTAGATGAGACGGAAGCAGGAATGGTCAGAAATGGCAAAATGAGGATGGGGGGGGGGGGAGCAGGAATGAAAACAGCATTTCCACTACAATGAGCATATATTGAGAAGTCACTGTCAGTTGGTCTGTCGCCTGTGGGTGTCTTTGGTTCAAATCTTGGTGCTGTAAAATTGGTTTTAGTGTTTGGTTTCATGCAGTAAAACATTCAAGTTTGTATTAGTAGAAGGAAAGTCCCAATAGACTCACCTTGTGTCTTCAGAAGCCCTTCAGAGCATTCTTCCTGTTTTATATACTTAATTTACCTTTTTTATACCACAGGGATACAACAGTACAACCAGAAATGTTTAAGGACATAATTACGCATTCATGCTGTTGTATGGAATGGTCCTTTAACAGCCCCCACCTCAACAGTTTTAATTGTCAGTTTTATGTTGTTTTTATCCATGAATTTATTTCATGGGTATTTATTTCCAATGTCTTGTAATCTGTGTTGGTTTATTAGGCTGGGAGAACTGTAATTTACAGGATTTTATGGATGAATAAATTGAACTTGGCACCAGTCCTCATCAGAAAGCTGTCAAGTACGAGAAGTAAAATATATGTACACCACATGGCCAAAAGTATGTGGACACCTCAACATTATACCCATGTGTGATTGTTGAACATGTCATTACAAAACCAGGGACTTTAATCTTCTGCTATAACAGCCTGCACTCTTCTAGGGAGGCTTTCCCCAAGATTTTGAAACCTGGCTGCAGGGATTTGCTCTCATTCAGCCCACAAGAGCATTAGTGAGGTCGGCAATGATGGTGGGTAACAAGACCGGCTCAGATTTGAGGTTTAAAGTCTTTCTAAAGGTGTTAGATGGGGTTAAGGTCAGGGCTCTGTGCAGGCCGTGCACGTTGCACGGGTGCAGGCTGTGCATGTTCTTCCACACCAAACTCAGAAAAAACATTTTATTCATGGTTTCATCTGGTAATTTGGGAGGCCATGAAATTGGGGGTTCATTGTTTCCCTATAAAATAGTGTATAGGGCCATTATAATCAAGTAATATGGAAATATATGTGGGTGGAGTTTATATTGTACAATGTAGCTGCTTCTGTAAAATTGCCTGGTATTCCTTGGTCATTACAGAGCCATACAAAACCATTATGAAATGTTAATTCTCTCAAAGGATTGATGCTCTGACCAGTACAGCATACTGGTCAGGCGGCCTCAGCTAACAGTATTTTGGGTTTCTTAACTTATTTTGTCCTTAAAAATACAATGAATCCAGATATCATACCAAAGTGATATATTTTATTCAGCGCAACATTTTGAATGGAGCTCATCAAATTTTTCAACAAGCAGTTGCCATTTAGTCAATTAGGCTAATTCACTCAGTGTTTAAACAATCATTATGTTAATGTGCAGCACTTAAAAGCTTCAATACACAGTATAACTTTAAAATTAGCATGGCAGTGAGAAAAGAGAGAGCAGTCATACAATACTTAACTAATAACTGCTGTTCTGAGGAGTAAAAACACATTAGGCCAGAGAGGGTGCTGGGAAAAAAATTACTCAATTACTACAAGTGGACACGCAGCATAATATTTACTGTATGTGTGGCCCCAGAACAATATGGTAGCAAGTAAAGATAGAAACACTAATACATAGGCCGATATTAGCTCATCAGATAGATTTGTATCAGTGTATATGTTGACCCATAAGTAAATACAATTAAGTGGTTGAAATAGTTAAGGTGAAGAAACAGTTAAGTTTATTTTTAAGCTGCAGGTCATACATTAAAATTTTAGATCATGTATACAACCATATACATCCTTGCCACCTGAAGGAATATATTGCTCCTCAGCTTACATACAACAACTAATACAAAATGTAATTGCCTTTGGAAAAACAAAGTTCTACATATACAGTGAACAAAATAAAGCTTTTTTGGGGGGGGCATCTCTAAACTTTGAGCCCACATGAGACCAGGCTTTCCTTGAGAATGAGTTATTATAGCAATTTAACTTGGATTACTAGCAGCGAGCTTTGTGAGACCCGAAGCTAACTGATAAGAGGCAGGAGAGGTGGTGGTCAGGGAGGTATGGAGGCGTTTTCTGTCCTTGTTTAGCACCTGAGGTGAGAGCAACGGAACAGAGGCACCATTGGATGGAGAAAGTTAAAAGATTAGAGTACAAGAGCACAGCTGTATAAACATTGATGAGGCTCTTCCTCAGTGAACAAAGCTGTAGTCAGAGAGAGGATTTTATACCAGTGTGGAGGTGGCAGTGGTTTTACTGGGCTAGTAAGTCAACTTCCTTGCGGCAAAGGTAGGCATAAGAACTCATTTGTATGCATTCTGTATAGTTTATTGTAGCCAGTTACAGTGTTCCTTACATTTTCTGATTAAAACAGTGTGAAATAATGGCTGTATCCCAAGAAAGCAAGGAAGATGCTAGCGTGCGTTTCCAACCACAGTTGGGTAAAAGTGAAGTACATACAGCAGCATACATAGTCCACACACTGAATATTCCAAGCACCAACGAACAAGGTGGTGTTATCAAATATACAGTACATAATGTTTATCTGGTTTACAGTTTGTCTATTTTGTTAAGTAAGTGTACCTAAATTGACAACCGAGGCCTACTGCATGTGTGGTGATGACGGATGAGTGGGTTCAGGATGGGAGAGGATGTGTTCATGTTGTAAACTGTATGTATTTTGTATAAAAAGCTGTGTATGTCTTCTCATGTCACTGTGCTTTGATTGTTTCTCTCCCTCGATGCAGTTTCAGTTTCACATGTACTGACTCTCAAGGCTCTTCAAAGTCATTTTGCAGTGTTTGCGACCGACGCATTTTGAACTTTCTCTGTTTGGTCTCTTTGGAAGTTGATCCATGAAAAATCACATATTAACAGTCATAACAGTCACGCTTCGACACATACTGTTAATTGGCATTCAAGTTATGTGACTGAACTGTGTAGGTGCTTTTGTAATGGAGATTTATTCAAAGTTCTATTTCATGTAGTGTTTTTTTTGTACTTGCCCTGTAGGCTGTCATCTTTTGTCGGTCGGGCATCATGGAACATTTTTCCCTTTATATAACATTGGCTGCGTCTCTAAGGCATGTGAAGACGCAAAAGGGCCCAGCAGTGCTATTCTGTACCTTGTAGGAACGCAGGTCTTGTTCCTGCATGTCACAGTCAGAGTCGCTGTGATAAGGGTCATCAGTGGTGGTCCAGGACAGAGCGCCCTCCTTCTTCCAGAAATCACAGATAGGAACGTCTCTGGGAATCTACAAAGGATGGAGGGTAAAACAGACAGCAGCATGTCAGATTTGAACTTTTTCTGTCTGTGACTGACTTCAAATACTGAGTGTTCGAGTCATATATGCACATTTTGTTTTTAATGTAACAAGTTTCGTTACAAAATAAAATATCAAGTCTGACACCTGACATTACACAAACTGTTCTGCCTGCCTGTGACTAATTTCACTAAGTTTGTATTATTGTCAGTTGATGATGAATTTCTGTTTTATTAATCCTGTTTGTTCTTTTTATTTAGTTTTCGTTATTCTCCTAACTTGAAAAAAGGGATTTGCAGAGAAAATGGCAACCAGATCCTTTTAGGTTTTTTTTAATAAAGAAATTAACTGGAGGCGATGTATTTTACAAAACAGTAAGTTATGTACGTTTTAGATAAAAACTTTTAGAAATGTGTAAACTTATCTTACTTCTTCCATGATCAGGATGCCACAGCGTACCAGACTGTCAACTGCATCCAGAGCAAAACTCTGGGACGACTGACAGGGCTGGAGAGAGAGAGAGAGAGAGAGAGAGAGAGAGAGATAATAATGGGTAAGCTCAAATGTGAAGAAAGGTTAGAAGGGGAGACAGCTGACAGAGAGCATGAGATTTGTAGTAGAGATGTAGCAGAGATCACAGGAGGAGAATGAAAGATGGCCGGCAGAAAAATGAGACCAGGAGCGATATCTTTTGGAGAGAAATGTGTTGAGAAACAGAGCTGCAAGCAGAAGAGACAAGAAACAGCAGCTGCCAAAATGAAAGCTGAGCAAACAGAGAAAGGAACAGTATCTCTGGCTCAGAGTCGGAGCCCCTCTCTCTGCCTTAGACAGAAGCAGCAAAGAAGGATGAATGGCTGTTCAGCTCCATTAAACTTCCATTGAATGAGACACACTAGGTGCGTTTGTGTGTGTGCACGCAATATCAATTCATACTCACTGGCATGAAGCCCGGAGGCAGGAGATGGCAGAGCTGCAGGGCTCTCTCTGTCAGCTCGGACTGGCAGAGCACCACATCAAACTCCATGTCACTGTTGACCTGCTCTCCGTCCACGCCGTCACTCCTCACCCTGCTGCTGACACCACTGCCGACCACCTCGCACAGCATGGCAGACACTGCACACGCTAAGAACAAACGCGCACATAAACATTTGATCATTGGCTCTAATTTCTCTTACACACTGTGAGAAAGCTAGCGTTTGATATTATCAACAATAAGCAGGTTTTGGTCTGTATCTTAGAAATATATCTTATAATGTTACTGTTTGGGGCGTCTCACGTGATACAGAGCGCACCCATATGTAGAGGTTCACTCCTCGACGCAGCAGCCGCGGGTTTGACTCTGACCTGCGGCCATTTGCTGCATGTCATTCCCCCCTCCCCTTTCACGTTTTTAGCTGTCCTATAAAAATAAAGGCCTAAAATGCCCACAAAATAATCTTGAAAAGAAAAAAAACTGTTACTGTTTGGCTGAAATATGTTGGACATCGGACAAAGTCTTAGGCTAAAGGATCAGTTGATTATTTATATTTTGTATCCCTATTATCCTGCTTTCATGTGATGGTGGGAAAGTCTTGACATCCAGATTGTTCGTGCCCCTAAACAGAGTCACAGATTTAGTCACAAAATCAAACCTGGAAGACAAACACTGAATACAAACATTATGGATGCTTTAAGAGATTTGAGTTTAAGTGTCCTTAGATTAGACCATAGATTTGCTACAATATTACCAGTGGTGGAAAGTAACTAAATATATTTAGTCAATCACTGTACTTGTAAATTACTTGTAATTTACTTTTTTTCATTTACTGCTTCTTCACTACATCTTGGAGGTAAATATTGTATTTTTTAATCCACTACTATTTATATATAAAGTAGTTACTGGTTTGCAGATTCAGATTAACAATACAAAATATAATTAACCAATAAATAATGATGTATTATAAGTTAAGGTAAGACTTTATTGATCCCCAGGGAAAAATCACAAGCAGTATATGAAGTAATTAAAGTTAGACACCTTTACTAGCTGCAACATTAAATAGATGAACATATTAATGCATCACTAATTATATAATTTAGTCCAATTTTTTTAAATGTAAAATTCTGAATGCAGAACTTTTACTTGTAACAGTATTTCTACACAGTGGTATTACTACTTTTACTTAAATAAAAAATCTGAGTACCTTATCCACTACAGGATATTACACAACAAAATATAATTACCTCAATATAGCGGATTTAACCTATTTTTACCGCTTAAGGTTAGCATCCATGTTCATGTTCCAATCTACAAAACGCAGGCTTTCAGCAGTTCAAAGCCCCCTGCCCACCAGCTCTACTTCCTATACAACCAAAACAAGTCATGCAGAAATAATGACTCATGCAGGCAAAGTAGCTTCCTGTAATTCAAATTACATTCATTATTTGTAGGCTTTCTGCCATTAGATGATTGTCATATATTACTTATACACATTATGCTGTTTCTAGTATCGCACTGCCAGACCTATCTCCACAGTGCTGTAGAGTAAGGTCTAGCTCGTCCACACATTCATTCCAGGATATGAGGAAAAAAACAAACATTTTGAGTTGTTTGCATGTCTTTAAACCAATCACAATCATCTTGAGCGCAGTATGTTCTGTATTAATATTAAATTAAATTAACTGTTAACACAATACAGTAACAGGAGCTATTATAAATTAGCTGGATAACTGGTTAAATGTAATTTGCTCTTACCTGTTCATCACCGTGTGTACTTTGTCCACAGCAATCCCGCCAATCGACCCCGAAACATCCCAGTTAGATAGTAAATGCCGTAAACATATTATTTTTAAATCTTTAAATCATTCACCGAAAGAATCAAGTAGGCCTGCCTTGTGGCACGATCCAAATTTTCAGCATGTAGCTTGCTAGCTCAAATTTAGTTGTTTCCCTATTGAAATGGATTTTGAGAAAGGCAACACACAGAGAGCAGAAGGTGAGATCAAAGAGCCATGCGCCGGATGTCAGGCTTTATCCTGGAAATTCCGTTGATGCAGACTATGCTGTTTCCAACCCTATCGCCAAACAAGAACGCCAAAATTGGGAGATTCTGCAAAAAACCCTGGATTACTTTTTGATGCCAATGTTGTTTAAAATTCTCGCTATCTGCAATATCTGCGCTTGGCAGCTACAGTGTGGTTAAGGCTAGTGAAAGCTTGTGGTTATGGTAATAACACTTTGGTTAGGGTATAATTAAATTTAAGCAACAAAAACCCTTGGTTGAGTTAATAAAGTCTCGTCTTGCTCAGTGACACTTCAGCAGGGCAGCTGTTAACTGTCCAGTAGGAGACTTGATTTTAGTTAGTTAAGCTTTTTACAGGGATGTCTAATTGAGATCAAGATGTTTACAAATGAGACCTGAGGACAAATTACACTCCGTGTCTGGTTTAGTTAAGGTACACCTAGCTAAAACTAATGCAGTCTAATTCAACATTCATGTTGTCTTTTTGGAATTTAGAAGTCTTTAAAGGCAGACTGTAACCATAGACTGTAAAAATACTGTAACCTAAAAAAGGCCTGGTTTAGGGTAAATCTGAGTCTTTCAGTTGAAATATGGTCTCAAATCATTTTGCTGTCTAATTTCCTGCCTGGGCAGCATTTAATTTATCATTTCTATCTACACATCACACATATTGACACAACTGGAAATCAGGGGACAATATCATACAAGAACTGACAAAAGAAAGTTGAAACCAGCTGAAGAGCATAGCCTTCTTTTTATGTTTAGTGGATAAAAAAATGAGCTGCTGCATGTACAGTGCCCTGACACTGCTCAAAGCTTAGCATGCCTTAATAGTCCGAATACCAAGTACTTTAAAAATGTCATGTTTCAAACTGATTTTCCATAGCAACATGCCAACAGTCAGTACCACGGCCAAGGCCTCCCACAAAAAATGAGTCGTCTGTAGATCATAGGATCTCAAGATGATATTTAGGTTGAAGTGTTCTAGGAAAAGTTTTGTCAGCTACACAAATACTTGCATGCAAAGTCACTTACCACCAACGGCTTCTAAAATAAAGGTGTGTTTGACAATCTGGGCCTGGAGGGTGAGGTGAAGAGTGGCAGCAAGAGAATGACAGGGCACAATAAAAGGGTCTTTCCTAGGACGAGGGAGACATGGACAGTAATGGAGACAGAGGCTTCACTGAAAGGGAAATTGGATTTTTGATAAGCAACACAAGTTTGATATTCAGCGCTTATCAATGTTCTTCTTTGTTTTTTCAGAAAACCAACCTAGACGGCACTGCAGCTATGATGAGGTGAGGGGCTAGTAGGGAGAGGGAATAGTGGACAACCTCCTCCAAACTTCCCCCGAAACCAACGTCTTTGTTCCTGAACAACAGTTCCTCCGTGAGCCAGGCCACATCACGACACAGGACAGAAGCACTCACACCCTGTGGAGGTGAAGGTTCCAAAATGAGACGTGAGCATTAACCATCTGGTGGTGTTAGTTAGCGACTGGTGGGTATGACTCAGAAAATCACTGTCACAGTTTAATAAACTTGCGCAAAAAACAATTCTGTTTATGAGCCTCTTCAGAGAATTGATGGATCAGATTTTAATTCTGACAGCACCCAGAGGTAAATTGCTCAGCAAACACGCCAACACAGAGATGATGCATGTACCTGGTGGTGATGGCGCAGTGGATATGACACATGCCTTTGGTGTGGGAGACCTGGGTTTGAATCCCACTGCGATACATCAACCAATGTGTCCCTGAGCAAAACACTTAACTCCTAGTTTCTCCAGAGGTGTGCGACCTCTGACATATATAGCAACTTTAAGTCGCTTTGGATAAAAGCGTCAGCTAAATGACATGTAATGTACCTTGCGGTGTCTGTAAAGCAAAAGACTGGACACCAGACTGGTGGACATCACAGCCGTGCAGGAGGCCGCAGCTAGAAAGAGAGAAAACACACACACACACACACACACACACAAAATGTGGAGCATATTTGCATATTATTAAAACAAAAGCTTCTAAAGATTTGTTTACGATTCAGCAGGGGAAAATAATCCTGGACCTACAGAAGATGAGGTGGAGGATGATGGCGATGCTGAGGTCTCTCTCAGGATGAGTTGGCTCTTTGAGTTCAGCTGCATAATGAGAAGAAGGCAGAAGCCACGACATCCTCCTCCCCCCAAACACACTGTCAGTTCTTGAGTGAATAAAAGTGAGATGAGGAAAGAAGGGTGTCAGAAAATTTACAGAAAGGTTACTTTAGGTCGTCTCAACTGACTTATACTTAAAGTTATGATCCTTATCTACAATACCCATTTAATGTATTTACATTAAGGTATTACCTCTCTATTGGATCGAGCCGCCCCCACGACCCTCAATAATAATCGGTATGGATTACCTCTCTATATAGCAGTTTTCTTTGGTAGTGGTGGAGTCTGCCAATCCCACACTGGGTTCAAGCGCAATTTTATCTTAAAGATATCAGCCTCATTGTGGAGATGTAACAATTCCAAATTTCGCTGTACAATTAATTGTCTCAGAAATAATTGCGATTAACAATATAATTGTCTCAAAAACATTTATTTGTTTATTACTTTTTTAAACAAATACAATTTTTAAATAAATTCCAGGATACATATATTGGTTATATCACTGTTATGTGACCGAGATGAAGTAGTAACACAAGTACACAGCCTATGAAGTAAACGTCTCTTTATTATCATAAAAACAAAAATCTAACTGTATCCCTCATTGTCATTTTTATTAGGGTTAGTTTGTACTAAACGTGTATAGGGTCAAGTGCCAACAATTAGCATTGCTTTAGCTCAACAGTCAGACCAATAATCACTTATATAATTACAATTTGACATATCCAAACAAAATCAACAATTACCATCAACAGTCATACTTTAGGACCTTAGCTAATGTGGTTAAACAAAGAAGCCACAATGATGTAAAAATATTGACAATTAGAGAATTATGTAGTAATTGTTACAGGTCTACCTCATTGCTTACTGTTCCCTGTCTTTACACTGTGTCAGAGCTGAGTAAGTTACTGCTGATGCAAACCAAACATCCTGCTTCACATTAAACGTGTTACACTGGCGAAACATGGGCTTTTTATTTTTTGACAACGTATCAGTTTTAAATATTTCTGGGCATAAAGGAACAAGATGGAGCAGCCACAGTGAGATGGAGGATGAAGAGTTGCAAGTGACATGTTGCACACCAACTCCTCAGCAAGGTAACTAACTTTTTTACTAAACAAAAGTTTGTTTGGATACTGTACACAAGTTGCTCTTCTGCTTTCTGACAAAGTAGCTGCACATGGAGTCTTTGCTAAATTAAACCACACTTGCTGATACCACAGTAATCACAGTTGTCGCAAAATCAAACAGGACTACACTACACTATTACAACTTTAAATAAGGGTAACACAGTCGGTAAACTTGAAGAAAAGATCCACTGTTGGACTTGTGCCATCAGATTGTGTTGCATCAAATTAGATTAGATTGTCAAGGGAGTTGCAAAAAGAGGATAAGAAACCAAGTGTTTACACCAGTGCATGGTTTTTCAAAGTGTTACTGAAATAAAATGTATTTTTTACAAAAGACCTGAAATGATGAAGGCACTTGCAAATGACAAGGTAGTACAACATACTTTGGTGTTTGATTTTTACCTCTTTACTTAAACTTATGTTTTTCTTTTTACAAAATGAACCAAAACACTGACAACGAGGAAGATCTTGGGTAGATAATGAGAATAAATATGAAACAAAATTTAAATCATACCCTCTAAACCTAAAAGAAATCAGTTGTGAATTGAAATGAAACACTATTCCTAAGCTTGTTTACAAGATATTTAACAAAGTTAGATAGGTAACAAATCAAGTAGGTAACAAATCAAGTAGTAATCAAGTATATACTATTGGCGTCAGCTAAAAAAAAATGGAAAGGCTTCATTTCATTATATTATATAAAGTTTTCATTAATTATCAACTCACCCTCATTTGTGGCTAAGGAGAAGGAAAATGAGCTGTATTTCCAGTTAACTCTTAATGACCATTATGAGAGTTCAGTGGATCCCTTAGCACCATTTTTCAAAGAGATAAAAGGAACACGTGATTGGGTAAAGTAGCACTGTAGACTCTTTAGGTGCATACAAGCATGTAAAACAGCAGCTACATCACTCAAAAATGGAGGAGTGTGCAATACATTTCATGAGCTGCTTATTTGAGGCTTCACTGGAGTGATATGAGTTATTTATGCGTGCATCTTAGCTGTGTAGGAGTTAGCGAGATGTACATTGGTGTATCAGAGAGAGCATGTCATATCTGTCAGATTGTTCATCTCAAACAAAGAATAAACTTAGTGTGTGCTCCTCTGTAAAATGTATTTGAGGAATTTTCATCTGTTAAATATACACTGTATATACTGTGATATCCACCTACCTCAGATATATATGCAACCCGTTATATTAATAATTCTTTTTTATTCCATCACCATTTGCACTTTTGCATTGCACTATTGTACTACTGGTTACAATCCTCACAGAGCCTTTAGTCTACATGTGAATGCATATGTATATGACATCCTTACATCTGTACATATAAGTCAAATGTTTATGTTTACTTTGTTCAGCTTTGTCGTCCTTGTTTTAGTCATATGTCTATTTCTGTGTACATACATAGAGAGCAACAATAAGCCAGATGAAAATTCCTTGTGTGTTCACACATACTTGGCCATTAAAGCTGATTCTGATTTTAATTCTCATTACAGCATCCTTCACATTCGCTGCATTTTTTATACACAAGAACAAAAAAAGAGACTTCAGCAGCCAAACAGAATGGGTAAGCATGGCAGACACAGTGCACAGAGAATGTTAATGACGTAGACATGCACAAAGAACCAAAACTGCTCACACGCTGATAACAACCCTATCTAACTATCACTCTCTACCTCTTCTCATCTATCGTTTGCCATCAATTTCACTCGTGCGGTTTATTTCATCTGCATCCCGCTCTCTCAGAAGATTAAACACATGAATGGGAAAGCCACTTTGCTCGTCAGAAGCCAAGTAGCGATTGAGCGATGATGTTATTTTCTTTCTGTTATCTTTTTCACTGGCAGTGTAATGTTGATGGTAATTAGACCGAGTCTAAGAGGGATGAAAACTTTCATCAGAGCTTTTGCATCTGGTCTGTGCCAGATTCAAGGTTTAGAGGAAAGTTTATCTTCAAAGTTTAAGAGAAAGTAACTTTTCAATTTCACAGATGTTAGCTAAAACACAACGCAAATCTCTATTCCACTGCGGTTTGTTCACCAACAGTATAACACTCACTGGAGTATATAGGTATGTACACAGGTGGTTTGATTACCTGTTGTTGAGGATAACAGGCAGCAACAGGTCCTGTAGAGGGAGCCATTCATCTACTCTGCACCTCCCTGACTCGCACATCTCCTGCACACACAAACACAAAAATATGGATGTACTCATGCACTCTCCAATAGCTACAAAGTAGAATTTCTAAATCATTCAATATTGGTGCTCTGGTAAACCAAGTGAGGAAAATTAGACCAAGTTTGCATTAAAACTATTTTTGCTGCTGCCCATTCCTTTGTCATTATTGTCATGTGATAACCTTCAGTTCCACTCAGTTGCTAGATTTTGGGTACACCTATATAACAGTCCTGCAATAAATGCTGCCTTCATGAAGGCTATAATGCTCAGTTTTTGTTTAAACTGTTTGAGTGTTGATTCAACTTTATGATCATTTTGGAGGCTGCAGTTTGTGGTTCTCTCAAACTATATTGCATTATATTGATAGATATTTCTGATACTGTACCTGTAACTATGCTTCACAGCTGGGAACAAATAGTAGCTATGGTTAAACTTTGACCAACAACAAAGCTCCCAAACCATGCCTGAAACCTTAGGACAAACTAATGGAAAAAAATCCTGTTGGCCAAATGCAACTACAGAAGCCTACAAGTGACCTGGGGCCTCATGTATAAACGTTGCGTACGCACAAAATGCTCGCGTACGCTGGTTTTCACGGACACTTTGTGATGTATAAAAAATTAACTTGATGTGAGAATGTGCGGGCTGTCACACAAACTGTTGACCACTCGTGAGAATATGCGGGCCGTCCGCAAAGTTTTTTCTGGCTCTGTAGTGGCGAATTGTAACTGAAAAGTGCCGAAAATCACCAAACATTACAAAATAAAGTTTCCACTTCACTTACTCTGGCATACATCTGTGACGTTGTCTATGAAAAAACATAATTAGCCTATATCCGCTGATACTGCATTAAAGTTTGATAATTTATGTGGATAATGTTTCACATCTTTCACACTATTAACTGTTTAATTTGCAGGCTACTTAACCTCTGTTAAACATGAGGACGGGAAATGAATGATAAATCCACTTTCAGTCATCCTCTGTATTCCCATAGATGAAATATCTTACTCACTGTGCAACAAAAAGATCGGCACGGAAAAATTTAATAGTGTCTGTGAGTCTGTAGTTGCTGAGGCTCAGACATCCATGGCGCACAGGAGGCAGGAGGCACGGATAATCTCCCCAGGAACAAACGCTGTGTCGGGCGGGCAAACTCATGTGATGCGTAATTGATTCCATGGATGATTTGTAGGCTATTAAGAGAACAAAGTGTACCCGGTCCACCAAACAATGGTCCGTCTTGACTGTCTTAAAGGGATATTTCACCGCTGGAAAGCTGAATATATCTTTAAATTGGGTCATTTATGTAGCAGAAATGTGAAAAAAAAAAATTAAATTGGTGCCTTCTAGGCCGAGAAAAGCCAGAAAATGTGTTTTTGGCTCATATGGATGAAAGACACCAAATCCCATAGCAGCATTAGGCTTGGTGGGCTGTAAACACCGAGTATAAACACAGCCGTGAATTAGCGTAGACTGTCGAATGGTCGCCATGTAACAGTCACAAACTCCAGCAGTTAGCAGTTAGTTGGATACAAATCACCACATTTCTGCACCAGTCCGTGTTAACACAGCCCACCTTCATACAGAGCATCTCTAGCTCGGATCGTCGGAAGGCTAGCAGGCCTGGTAGCTGGACAGTCCGGTTCACTGTTGTTCAGCCATGTTTCCACGAAAACAAAAAACACAGCAGTCTCTGAACTCGCGTTAGGAGCATCGTTGAAGTTGGATGTAGTCCAGTTTGTTGTTTAATGAACGGACACTTGCAAGCAGGATTGATGGGACAGGTGGCCGGCTAGCGTTAGCTTCCCACTTAGCTGATGAGGATGTCCACTACCCGGCTCGGGGCATCGAGCGAGACCGCTGGTCTCCGTGGCGAAGCTCTCGTAGTGGGCCGATTATTCCGTCTGTAATAACGTTCCCTGCATATTCTCCGATCTGTACCGATGTATCCTGGTGGTACACGTGCGGTAGTTTGAATGCACATAATTGTTGTAAAAGTTTGCTGCTGAGAAGTTCTCTTAATACATCCATGAGAGAGAGCCCTGTTTAGCGAAGATTCAAGATGGCTGACATTTCGTTTTTTTCCGGCTGAGATCGGCTCGCTTCGGGTGATGGGCGGGTTGAAAACATGTGGAAGTAGGTCCTACTACTGGTTGTAGTCTTTTGCTCTGGCCAAAAAATCTTCCGATGACACAAAAATCGTCATTTTACGTCATCGGAAGATTTTTTCCAGAGCCCCCAATGCAGAGATCTCCAAGGGGGCAGGCTTCTTTCCTCAGAGCGAAGCCACAATGGCGCCATTTTGCTAACACTTATCCATCACCCCCGTTAGCATCCCATTGACTGCCATTCATTTTGGCGTCACTTTGACAGCCAATAACTTTACATCTGAAGCGTTTAAAGACTTGATTTGTCCATATTTATTTCTAAAGAAACACGACAATATATGAAAGGCTCCATTACCTTGTACCTCACGTTATGGCTCCGTAGCAGACGTTTTTATAAAAATAGGCTAACGATTGTGTCATAACCACGCGACTTACTGTCGCATAGTAGAGGAATTACCCTATAGTACAGGAGAAGCTTGCAGGCAGTTTCGACGTACATTGGCTGTTTAGTTTAATTACTAATGTTAACTAGCATTTTAGTTAGCAATAATTAGCCTGTGCCTATGCCTATGGGTCGCTGTGTCCATTTTTATATACTGTCCATGGAGATCTCCCGTCTCAGGCGAAATATGAGGGAGGGATGCACGGTCATTTAGAAATACTACCGGGTTTCTACTGATACAAAGCTGAATGCTAAATCGGTGAAGTATCCCTTTAATTCTGCACATATTTCTGTTACTGTAGACCTATTAACTATTTCATTATTTCATCCATGCGCGGCGCAGCGGATCCATGCGCACTGTCACTTGCCATGGAGACGCTGGCCTCACTAACCTCTCCTCCTCTGAGTCAGATCTCCCTCGCGCTGGACTCAGTTTTACTGAGCCTACAAACACTTAAAATAAATAGCATTACATCAGTGGTTTCAAACTGCTTATTGTGCGTAATTTGGATTGACACTGAGATGCATGTTGTTCTGTAACTGGTGTGGCGCTGCCACTATTCTCTTGATTTCCACTTTGACACTAGACATGGCTTTTTTTTCTGCCATGGTTCGGTGCATTCACCACCCGGTCACCATTTGCCACTCTGAGCATTTTCTTGTATTGCTTATCCGAGATGACAAACCTCCACACAGAACATTTCTTCTCGCCTCCACCTCCGCGATCAGCACCTCAACCTCACAGTCGGTGACGTATTTTTTTTCCCGTCTGCAGCGGGATAACCTGTTGTGATTGGACAAAGAATTACGTCGGGGGCGCATTTATAGTAATTTCCATATTCATTTATGGGAGGAGGCAAGGCGGGGTCGGCGGCTCGTTAATGTGCGCTCAATTTCACGTTGATTTTGATGTATAAAGGAAAGGTGTGCAGGACCTAGCGTATGCCCGGCTTTATACATGTAAGTATTTCTGTGTGTAGGTATTTTTCAAGTTTTGGCCGTACGCCATCTTCTGGTATGAAAGCTGCATAATCTTTTATACATGAGGCCCCAGAACCCCGATGCAAACTATCATGCCTCTGGCAACAGGATAAATCACTCAAATACACATAGCCGTAATCATTCCAGTCAAAATTCTTATGGCAGTAAATATTCAGGTCCAGAAATACAACTCTGTGATTCTTTGGGAAGTTAGGCTCAATTTGAACATGCTGCTGTTAAGCAAATGACAAACCCTGTACCATCAGTTGCTCCCAGTCAGTATTCAATCAGGGAAGGAACTGGAATTGGTTGAACTGCTCACAACTCATGCTCACTTTAAGTATATTACCAGTGATAATGCGTCAAATGTAGACATTGCGTCATTTTAAACCTCTTTAAACGATAAGCTTTGATGATATGCTCTTTCTGCTGTGCACCTTGAGAGAAAAGGGCTGAGCGAAGTGGATCCTCACACTTCCTCCTGTTTTCATCCAGAGAAGAGACCAAAACCACTGCAGCACAGAGCTCAAGCCAACCTGTAAATATAAACACACGCACACACACACACACACACACACACACACACACACACACACACACACACACACACACACACACACACACACACACACACACACACACACACACACACACACACACACACACACACACAAGAGTAATACATACAGAGAGTTGGCAACTCTATCATACTAAGGCCTTGCCTTTAGGAGGGACATTACAGCAGCAATACCACTAAAGAACAGGATCTATGATGAGCACAGGTAAATAGCCAGAACTGTGTGTTCAGTACTGCATGTGAATGACAGAACAAAATTATGGGGCGAGAACCTTATTATGGCAATTAACCCGAAAGTAACACCCACTCTCCAGTATCGTCTCAAAGTGCAGATAACAGAGGGCAAGACTAATGGAGACTAATAATCACAGTTGCTTTGAAAAAAATGAAATGCAAACCTAAACTAATCAACCAGCGCTGGCCAGTGAGAAATTACAGAGTAAGGTTGTGAAACAAGACTTTCAAAGCTGTACTGTGAATCATCACTGGCAATTTTATTTTCCCTCTGAACCAGTTGTATGACACTGTAGGGCCCCCCCTCAGACAAAATCGAGACAACTGCGCTCCCCACCATGATATGATTGATACTGAAGAAAACCTAAAAACCTTATATATATATATTTATTATAATAATTTCTGGATTTATAAGGAGCGTCTTTTTTCTGTGATTTCTAAGTAGATTTATAGAGGTCTATTAGAAATGTACATCAGAAATACTTGCTATCCTTGGGAAGTGTGACACTAAATTGAACGTACCATTGTTTTAGAACACTGGCACGCATCTGTCTTTTTCATCCCTCACCCCCTGGAGAGGCGCGCCGCACAGTTTGAAAACCACTGCTCTAAACTAAACCTGTTCACATGCTTAGGACATTACAGAAGGCTCTTATTAAGTGGTGTTTGTGTGTCCTTGTACAGTAAGTGTGTCTTTACACGCATCCACCTGTGTGATGATCTTGGGCACACAGTCGTAGGAGATGCCCACAGGGACCAGACTGACATCAGGGACAGATCCCTCTTTGATGAGTTGTCTGATGCGAGCCAGCCACTGGCCACCTCGACCAGACTCCGCTGACACACCAACACTTATAGCCTGACCCTCATGTAGCAGCTCACGTACCAGCTGTGGAGGGAGGAAAGGAGACAAAGGACTGAAAATTCTTGGCAGTACGGGAGCAATTAAAATAAAATGGCTGTCATGCATTTTTAAAATAAACAGTAGAGGAAGGAGAAGTCACAATGCAGGAAGCAAGCAGGATAAAGAGCATAAATAAAACGGGATGGTGGGGGATGCTTCATGACATTCAGAGACACTTCCCTTGCCCAGAATACTGTTTTTAACATACAGACAAGGACAATTCAATTACCATTGAACAACAGCAAAGCAGGCCTACACTCAATAAACAATAAAGGTCTATTAGCATTGAAATACAACCAATAAACAAGCCTGCTTTCACACGAACAGCCAATATGCTTAATCACATACACGGCTGCGTCACTCATAAACAACCTGTTTATGTTCCACTGTGGCTGTAGTCTTGTAGATTAATGCCAGACTCAGCCGTTTTAATAAGCTGTAATATCGATCTTAATAAAGCCAGTAACTCCTTCAAATGAAATACATATTTAGGCAAACTGATGCAAAGCACAAAAGAGCTCCCGTGGTAGATACAAAGACAGGCAGAAATTTATGACGAGGTGTTGATCATTGACAAAAATCAAGCGAATAGGTACTGACAGTAGGGGAAGAGTACAAAGAAGGTACTAGATGAAAGTGTGAGAAGCAAAAGAGGTATAGACAGTATAGGAGGGAGCCATTAATACAGACCACATAAATCTCCAAAATAAGGCCAAAAAACAAATTACCTTTCCATTAAAATAGAAATAACCTGCTAAGAACTGCCAAGCTACCCACAATCAAACTAAACACCATTCTTCTCCTTTCTACGCCTGCTTTGTCACTCCAGCCAACTCCAAATCTGCAATCTCTGTAGCAAAACTCAAGCTGCATGGTAATTTTGAAAATAGAGAGTGGGATGAAGCTGGGGGACAAGGGAGGAAAGACAGGTAGGATTCTGACTGAGGAGTGGACTGTGATAACACTCCACTGTGGAGTGCAATGAAAAGTGTGTATGTGAGTGAGTGAATGAATTGTACAGAATGTACAAATGCTAAACAGCCAAATTACAAGGACAGGTATCTTTCGTTTACCCTGCAATTTTATATAATTACCTGCTGTCTGTGAAGGTTTTTTTCAGCAAAATGCATTAGTAACATGTTTTCTGATTTGTGGCGCAGTGCTTTGTTCCCATCTACTAGTAAACAGACTATATTTGGGTTCACATTCGCAGCTAATGAGAACTGTTCCAATTGTCAGGCTGCAAAGGTTTGTACCAAGAGGGTGTTTTTATGGTTGGTGCCTTTGGGAAAATGGCACATGAAACCTGATTTTGCTTTTGACTGTTGAAAAGGGCATTCGCATATGTGTAAACGGTTGTTAAAAGTCTTACGTGGCTTAAAAGTGTGGTAGTTACTGTACTTAAGCAATGCCACTTAAGTACATTTTATTTTGAAACAGAAAGTCCATCTTTGAGTAGTTGTCAGTGGGAAGAAGTGGGAATCACTGACCACAAGCTTCAATCGTGGCTAATGGCTAAATTAGCTTCATGTAGCTTCTCCGAATTAATCTTTTTGGTGACAGCAGAGCAGTCCGTAGGGACTTGGCTTGAGAACAGGAGGGTCGCCGGGTCAAGTCCCTGTATGTACCAAGTACAGTGGTGGACTGGTAGCAGGAGAGGTGCCAGTACTGGTAACTGGATAGGTGCCAGTACTGGTAACTGGATAGGTGCCAGTACTGGTAACTGGATAGGTGCCAGTACACCTCGTGAGCAAGGCACCAAGCCCCCAACAGCTCTTTCCATGGGCAGCCCCCTCACTCTGACATCTCTCCATTTAATGCATGTATAGGTCCAAGGCCTGTGTGTGTAACTGAAACAACAGAGTGTAAAAATGTAATTTCCACTTGTGGGATTAAGAAAGTATGTCGTCTTCTTCTTCTTTAATAGACAGTGATACCTAAAACTAAATCTCGGATATTTTGGCGTGTATAGGGCTGTCGGTCGGTTGGTCGGTCCACCACTTTGGTCCAGACTGAAATATCTCAGCAACTATTGGTTAGTTTGCCATGGCATTTGGTACAACTGTTAATGGTCCCCAGAGGATGAATACTACTGTACTGAGCTTGTACTGGGCTTTTTTGTGAGTGTATGGTTGCCATGGTGTTCCCGGCTTGAGGTGCGTGAGCCATAAAATGACGTCACCACTTCCGTCGTTTCCAGCGCGAAGGCTCCACACCTCTGAATTTTTGTAACTCAGCGCGTGCTGCGCTTTCATTGAACATGGTCGGCTGGGAAGACTGGCCGAGCAGGTTCGCCCCTACAAATATTTGTATGGTTCTTCATGTACGGACCACAGGGACTCACGTCATATGTGGTCAGAGAGACACCACACTGGGAAAAGAAGAGGCATTTTGCTGGACAACGTAGGAAAACATCAGAGATCCTTTTGTCAAAGCTAAAATAAGTCCTCATGGAAAGATCTTAACAGTGTTAGAGACACAGACAGTAATTTTGATTTGGAGATAAAAGACAGTCACGTAATAAGTAGATAAATGTTTGGCAGTACGTCTGTGTTTATCATGAATGTGTTTACTACTGTTGCCAAGCAGCCTGCTTTCCTTCACTTCTTCGCTACTACTTCTTGCTTATTTACAGATGTTTTGTAAAACATTCGCTTTACGGAGAATACTGCAATGAACAATGTGTTGAGCATAAATGTCTCCGTGCATGCTTGCAGCGCGCGCCATCGATGGAGACCTGCGTCGCATGGTGTCACGCGTGAGTTGAAGCTTTAAAGAGACAGGCACTAAAACAGAACACCTCACACAGAGGATGAATACAGGTACAGCAGTCAAGGGCAGTATGAGAAAAATAAAGTGTGATCATGTTCTAGTAAAAACACAAAATACAAGTATGAACCTGAAAATTAGCATAATAGGTCTCCTTTAAGCATTCTAATGTTAGCATTCAGCTCATAGCACAGCTGTGCCTAAAAACCAGCTGCTAGCATGGCTGTAGACTCTTAATCTTGTTAAAACAATGATGACCTATTGTCCAGACCCCAGTGAAGAGCAAACCTTTATGTGTGGGTGTTCATTGCTGACTAAAGTTAATTCCTCCTTCAAACATAATGGAACTACAATGATCTCAATGATTGACACATACTACCTCATCTTAAAACCCATCAACACACATCAGACTTACGGAGGTCATTACAGGAGTGTACAGACTGTCCATCTCAGCATCCTGCTCGCTCACAGCAGAAGTTGGCAAGAGGACCACACCTACTTTCTTCAAAATGGATCTATAGGATAAATAAAGGACACTGTATCTCAGACATAACTAGGGTAATTTAAGGAGCTTGAAGTGATAACGTGTTTTCACACTGTGTTTAGGTTAAATTGACTGACCTAAATATGGTGCTGTGAATTCAAGTGATAAATTCAGCATTTGATGTCGGGCAAAAAGGGTGTCTGCAGGCATTATTTGTGGGGGAATACTCTGTACAGTATGTTTACTTCTATGCTTTTATGTAGGTTTGTGTGTGTATGACTATACCTTATGGAGAAGCTGGTAATGTGGAGGGGACAAACAGTGTATGGGACCCTCAGGTTGTGAGAGAAGAGCACCAGGGGGATGAGAGCACAGTCCACGATGCTCTGACGCAGATGCACATACATCAGCAGAGATCCCTGAATTACAGAACAGAAGCAGCTTTAGATAAACTAAAGATCCTTCATATGGTCATTCATAAAGGCAAACAATGGTGGACTGTGCAGAGGTGGCGTACGGATTACGAGTGTTTCTGTGGCTTCATATTTAATCAATATTCTAATCAAGTTCCAGAAGCCTCAGATAGTATCAGGAGAATAGAATGTCAAGAAAGTACACTGATGATTTAAAACCAGCAGAGATAAAAGAAATTGGACAACCTTATGATTTTTTACACTTAAATAGTTAAGATGCAGGCAGAGATTAAGGTTATACATGGGGAGTATGTTTAAGTGAGAGCATACCAAGGTCCACAACAGCTCTATTATTCTGTACCGTATGTGGCCCTTTATCTTTTGAGTAGCATTTGTTTGTTTCATTACTGTGCAAACGTGAAAACAAAGAGCTACAATTGCAAACTCAATTATAAAGCCAGTGAAGTCAAAGCAGACAGATAAAACATGATTGTACTTTTGTGGATTTGATCGTGTCACGACAGTAAAAAAGTAATAAGGTTCCACATCTATGATTTCGTGATAAAAACATGTTTATTAGTTTTTTTTGTTCATCACTTTCTGGCAAACCTATCCTAAAAATCTCAAAATACTTGGTTACTGGTTTATCAGTTTATAATGACAACATATGAATTTTTTTTTCATCAATACATTTTTTTGTAATCAGTACACAGTAATTAAAACAGATAGATGAAGACGTAAATCATGGTGAGACTGTCACAGAAAAGTCCTTCGTTATACTAATTTATGTGTGAAATAAATAAGATCTAAATCGATACTTTTAAAATGGTGCCTGAACCGAAATATATATATATATATATATATATATTTATAATGTATATAATATATAATATAAAAAAGGAGCCCAAAATGACAGCAACATTAAAGAACGGCTTGTTTTTTGCTAAGGCCATATAGTCAAAATTAAATGACTGATTAATAATGTAATAACAATAACTTATAACAATGACTTATTTCACCAATAAATTGCTGGCAAATGACAAAAACAAGCACCAAATGGGAAAAAGGTATTTTACAATAACTTAAAATGCACCACAAGGCTGGCGAGTTTCAAGTGAACTGTGTGTTGTTTTTCCGACAACGGCAGCTGCCTGTAGACTGTTACGTCTCTGTGTTGGAATCCTCTACAGGGAAATACAGACACACTTTACACCGCTTAATGTAAGCTGTCAGCATTTTAACCATTGTGTTTAATCCAGCTACTGTAGCGTCCCATGAAGCAATGCTTCTGAAAAAAAACGTCAGGCACCGAAATGAGGAACCGAAAGTTTTGTTCTTATTCGGTCTCGTTACTACCGTTTATGTTGGAACTGGTGCCCTATTGGCACCGCGTTTCTGTACCCAACCCTAGTTACAACCGAGGTATGCATTAAAGAATTTATGAAGCCACAACACGCACAACCTTGAGGCGGATGGGCTACACCAGCAGAAGACCCCACCGGGTACCACTTATCTCCACTAAAAAGAGGAAAATGAGGCTACAATACAGTTGAAGACTGGAAAAATGTTGCCTGGTCTGATGAGTCTCGATTTCTGTTGAGACATTCAGATGGTAGAGTCAGAATTTGGCGTAAACAGAATGAGAACATGGATCCGTCATGTCTTGTTACCAATATACAGGCTGGTGGTGGTGGTGGTGGTGTTATGGTGTGGGGGATCCCCTTCATTCATTCTTTGTGTCATTGATTCAACAAGGTTGGAAGCATTCTTTAGAAATGTTGGCCCATATTGATAGGATAGGGTCAAACACGGTATTAGTATGGTGTTCCTAATAATCCTTTAGGTGAGTGTAGATCGGATTTTACATTTGAGGGGAAATTGAGACAAACTGGATAAATCAAAAACTAAACCCATTTTTTACAAGATCCCCTTATCTACAGGTTTAAAAAATGCATTTGGATGTATTAAAAATAATCCAGAAGGCAAGGCACTACTCACATGAACACCTGAATATGCGTTGACAACCAGCTGACAACCATTAGCATCACTGGAATAGTGACCTGGTGGTTTTACCATCATTTAAGTAATAGGCTGCTTTTAAGTGAGATATTTTCCAAATATATAGTTCATTGGATTCATTAATGCCCATTTTGAACCTCTGGAGCAGCAGCCTGACTTATTCACTTATATTTATTTAGTCAACCATGTAATTAGAATTGTTAAGTCTTCAGTAAAAACTGACAATAATGAAGTACAATAAGGCAAGTAAGAGCAACTTTAAAGTTTAAGTTTTTTTAAAGACTTTCAAAAAGTAATTACATATTTGGATGTTTTTTTTCTTCTTTTTTTTTACCTTGAAATGTTTGGTAGTGGATGTGTTAACAGAGGGCTGTAGCTGTTTACCATCTCATTTGATGGCTGAGCACATTCCTGTTTTGGAGTCAAACCTCATAATATCGGTTTTGTAAATACAAAGTGTGCTTTTCGTGTTTTGCAGGAAGAGTTGACACCCTTTGTGGTAGCACTTTTGGGTAGCACATTTAATCATCTGTGAATTAAAAAGTTAGATTTCATCTGCATATGTATGTGTGTGTTTATAGATACTTGCACCTCTTGTGAGGCTCTGTGCAAAGCCGGCAGATGGTTGAGGTTAACTTGAATACTGCCAAACATGGAAGAAAGCATCTTCAGCATCACCCAGCTCAGGAATCTAGCCAGGAGAGGATAGTGGGTGGAGAGATGCACAGAAAAAAAAGAGGAAAAGTGAATGACTGGAGATACGGAGGAGAGAGGGACAATGTGCACATGGTAATAATAGACAGATAGTGGTGAGGCAAGAAGAAATGCCTGCCAATAATGTGATGTCGAGCAAAAGGGAGCTTTAGCAAAGAAAGTGAGGATGGACTAAAGTGTGACAACATGTAAATAAGATAGATGGGAGTGAGACAACACGGGGAGAAAAGGGATAAGGACGAGAAAGAAACTGATGACATAGGGAAGAAGCAAAGCGGAAAGCAATTAAGAGGATGTGTGAGGGTGACAACTGTAGATAGAGCTGATGACAGAGGCTGTAATTGAGAAAGGAGAGAGCAGAAATGTGACAGTACAGGGTAGATTTTGCAGAGAGATTATTAAGACAAAAAGAAAGCCTAAAAAGTTTATTTAAAAAAAAATAAAAAAAAAATAAAAATGTGGGCACACACACACACACACACACACACACACACACACACACACACACACACACACACACACACACACACACACACACACACACACACACACACACACACCACACACCGTAAGAGGCCAGGTGATATGCAGGTGTTAATGAGGGGGAGGAATGGTGAGAGGTGGTTGAGCTGCCCTTGGATGTCTCCCCCCTCAGGTGCTTTATGCTCTGCTTTCAGCGCCTCCTTCACCCTGAAACATATGGTCACAGGACAGCAGGGTAAACACATCACAAAGCCTCTTTTGTGCTACATGCAGACAAACACCCGCCTTCTAGTAAGACAACAGTAAAGAGGTTACATACAGGTTAAACTCAATTACACCGAAGGAGAGAAAACAACAGATACAAACTAAAGACTCTGCGACAGATCTGGATAGTGACAACAGTCCTAAGTTATCGCATTTTCTTTCACTCTGCACAGACCCCACAATGGACTTCATTTTCTGTATCTTTGTTTGTGTCTTATCGCCTCTCCTTTCTTTTTCTCCAGAACGGCAGGGCCCGTTTCATTTTCTGTATCTCAGCCTATCATTTATTTACTCTCCTCTGGCATCTCTACTCCTCTCCTCCACCTCCTTCTCTCTCCTGTCAGGTACCTGTTGCTCTGACAGACTCTCTCCAGTCTGTTGCTAACAGGACTCGAGTAAACCTTGCACCCACTCACAAACAGCGCGCAGCACACCCTCCGCACCAGCCAGCCTCGATACCTACGGAACAAAACACACAATGCAGAGGCAGAAAATGTGCACAGGTGAGTGTGTTGGGACTGGAACATTTTGTATGTTGTTTGCCTGAATACTGTAGATATTATCAATACCTGGTGTGTGTCTCATTGACACTCAGCAGGTTGTGAAAGCCAAGTGAAGAGTTTTGTCCAAGCTTCTTGCGCTACACCATGACAGAAAAACACCGGTAAAGATCAACCCAGAATCCAATTCATCGTATAAAAAGCTGAAAAATGCCATTTTAAATGGGGCAACTACTCACCAGACTGTCTGGGGTGCACTGGTGGCAGCACTGGCCAACAGTCGGTCTGAACTTGCCTAGACACGGAGGCACAATCTTTAGCTTTTTCTTGATCTTCAATTCCCATGACAACTGAGAAGGTAAAAAACACAAGGGAATTACAAAAACAAAGTGTCACATACACAGGAATTAAAGTGTTTGTGTACTACTTTGTCCACCCCAATTATATCAGTGAAGGTAGGCTTAATAACAAACACCTCTCTGTAAACTACATCAACCAGCCATCAACACCCTCACACTCTAAAACAGTTTCAACTGAACATTTTAACCTTAATGAAGGTAGAATTTATTTTTGGGACTGTTGTTATAGGGTGTGTGTCCATATAGTGTGCACACATGCACTTAAAGCAACTACAAGGAACTTTTATTGATTTTGGCACCTCCTGTGGACAAACGTGTTTCTATGAGCCACCCCTTGTGTCCTGAAGATCTTGAGATGGTTAGCACGTGCATTTGTTTTGGAAGTGAGTCAAAGAAAGACCCAACTTATTTGTAATACTATTTGTATAACACAGCTGTTTAGTGGATGCATAATGTATCTATTTGTGGCTGTGTAAGATTAATAACTGCAACTTGATGATGGTGATTTCTTCGATTTGTTTTAGTACCGTTCATACATCTAGGTAACATATAAGCCTACAACTAACAGATTTGGTTGCTCGGTAATAGTACATGTTGGTATAATTGATAAAGCTAAAGTTATCAACATTCCATAGTAACATTATGTCTTTATAACATTAAGCCAAAAGCATGATATAGCTCGGTAGCAAGGCCAACATAAAATGGTACTTCAAAAGCCAGTTAGCTAGCTTTGTTTTAGCCACCAACATAAATTCATATATTGATGTAATACCACATCTTGCAATGTATTTCATAAATGAAATAGACATATTCAGGACTGGTTTTGAATTCTTTCAAATCCCGCACTTCTTTCCTTCTGTTGAATGACTGACCAAGGTTGACTCGTGTTTTCCAAGGTGGACTCGTATTTTCGCCCGTACATTATCACTGTCCCTTTTAGCTTTTTATTTGTTCTTAGGTCAATTCTTTATTTTTTTCTCTGTGCTGATCCTGCCCCAGAATCAGCATAACCCCAAAATATAACATCAAAAATAAAATTCTCTAAAGAAAAATCTACTCCTGCTTTCTTTTAACTGTAGATTTTTCTCATTTTCCCAGTCAAAGTTTTGCAAAAATTTATTTTTGACATCATATTTTGTGGTTACGGCTGATACTGGGGCACTACTCACTGCAAAACTTTGCCTGGGAAAATGTAAACATAGGCTCTTCCGGTCTGGGTGATGTAGATGGTTTCATCTTATTTCCAGGGGAATTGGAGCTGTTTTTTTTATTATTTTTTTTTTTTCATGTAAACATGTGCCTGCAAAAGTCTAATTAAGTTAACTGTTTTTCCATAGCTGAGCAGTTAACCATTTGTAAAATTAAGACAAAATTTGCCTATTCTTTCACTGCACCATTAGAGCTCATACAAAAATAAGCCATGCTTCCAAAATAAGGTCAAGGGTAGAATCTGATTACTGACCTGCTGCATTTATACAGACATGCACAGTAGCCAGGTTACTAAAGTGTTCTCCATACTCTACCGGTTTACCCACTATCTCCCAGTAACCTGGTCTCTTGTGTGCAGGCATACACTTACTGTCAAGCTGACAAAAAAATGGCATATTACTGTCAACAAGCTACATTTGATTTGACCAGTTCTTCAGAAATATCAGCACTGGTTAATTTAAAAAGAGAGAAAGAAATAGCCAGTTTAAATGATTTTATTCTTTGCTCTAGATTTCAAGTGTGATTCAAGATTTTGAGTTTGTTATGATTTCTGTGTTATTATGATTGGGTTGACTTTGAATCCATTGGAGCATGTAACTTGCAGTGCTGTAAATATTAATACAGGGCCCATATGAGACCTACTATCAGGCAATCAGTGCACATCAGGCGTAAACAGCTCATGCACTGAAGCACAGACCAGACTGTGAACTGTATACTAATCAGACTTAAGGTCTCCTTAAGCTGGTCAGTTGTACAAATATTTGTGTTAGGCAACGATACCCATTAAATATCATGCAGTGTGTGTGGGCTGTTACTGTGCCTGGAATTAAGTGTTACTGTAGTTAGGGTTCAGACTGATTACAATGTTTAGGTGAAATGAGCTAATGAATCTCCTAAAATCAATGACACTTTATCCTGTTTGAATGATGATGGATTTCAGAACACAGAGCAGCTGACTGAGTCAGTGCTTTGGCAAGAAAATGTCAAATTAAAGACAAAACATTACAGTAATGACAAAGCTTGAATCAAACTATCAATAATTTAAATGGCCATACTACTGTAGTTCAGAGGAAAGGTATAAAGAAAAGAATAGAGGGTGTCGTATGATGTATAGTAGTAAAACCCCTTGAGGTTAATTTGTGGTATTGGAATATATAAATAAAATTGACTTGAAGTATAAACAGTGAATGATACAAGTGTGTAGGCAATACACACACAGACATGAGACATATTTTTAGCAAATAGGCATATTTCCCAAAATGTCCAAGTATTCTCTTAAACATGTTCTTCATTCTCTGCTGGATCAGTATGACTCACTAATACATTACATCTTATGATTTGGTAAACATCAAACAGAACGAAGCTCATGTGGTCATGCATGTTCTCTGGTGATTGTTAAGAACAATAAGTTTGAGATTGGTGCACATGGAGTAAAGTGGGAGATGACAGCGGGAGCAGAGTCATGTAGGCAGTGTTCTTACAGCAAGTCTATTTTGTTGAATTGGTGGAAGGATCATGTTGCTGTTAATACCGTCATTCTTCCCCTGCACCATGGTGAGCCCCCCGCAGACTTCTACTCAGAGACCTACCAAAGAAAAGATTGGGGTTAAAGAGTATTATACAGCGCCATGTGAAAACAGTTCATTGTTACATTGTGTTGAGTAATAAGGATTGTTTGTCAGCACATGTGAATGCGTGTGGGCAGTCATTTTTAGGAGCTTCACAATACAAGACCAATTTTGTGATATTTCAGAGGGCAGTCCATCTCTCCGAATTAAAAAAAATAAACACACGGACAATCTGTGTGACATAGAATGTATTTAGTCCTCTGGTCCTTGGCAGGGGAGAGTAGGCAGCACTCACTGATCTATCATCCTGTGCCCACAGCTACAATTTCACCCATCTAACCAGCACTTCATCCCCCACCATCACAAATTCTCTTAAATTCTTAACCTTCCCTTCATTCTTTTCAGTTAAGGGAAAGTAGCTAGTAGTGCGTGTTTCCTTGTGTTGGTTTCCCCATTGTTATCTCTTATTGGACTTTACACATTTTGTGCTTACTTCTGTATGCAGGAAGGAATAATACAAGGACAGAACTGCCATTAAGAGATTAGAGATCAAGAAGAACTCAAGGCCGTACAGGTGAAGCGGGGCAAACACTAACTAGTGGGTTATAAATCTTTAAAGGCTGGGTACATAGCCATCAGCTGAAAAACAGCTCTTATGTAACTGATGCTGGTTTCTTGCCCACTTTTAAACACAGTAATGAGAGTTGGCAACATAAGTCACAATGTAATTTGATCTAGCTTAAACAGGTTACCTAATTGATAGAGTTGGCTGTGTCTGAGCTCAAATTAGTAATCATCTGAGATTAACGTGAATTTAATACAGATCAAGAGGCAGTGTGCACTAGAGAAAGCTACAGCAGTATAAAAGCCACCATCCTGAGAGAGCCTCCCTTTAGATTTATTTAAGGCACAAACTCTCTTCTAATAAATCTTTCTGTGGTTACACCCATCAGATTCAGAAGTCTTATTAGGTTCAATGTATTCTGCATCTTTGTGTCCCACTCTATTGATCCCACTCTGCCCCATTAACTTTGCTAATTAAAACTTAAGCCTTCCCCATTGGGAGATGCATTTCAACTGGATCAAGTTTCCACATTCATTACCTTTTCTGGTAGGAACAAAGATATCGATAAGAGGTTCCCAGGGCTCCTGGGATGCTTTGCAGGTGCAGAGGATGACGGAGAAGACAAGCTGTAAATTAAACAGAGAACAACTCTAACTGGGTTATACAGTATAAGCCACTCCAGAGGAAATACAAGACCAGATGGAAACAGCTAGAGAAAGCAGTATGCCAAGGCCACAAAAAACAAATGGTTTTATTTTCCTCACACAGTCTTACCTGTTACCATTAAAACATACGATTTCACACATTGATGCATAGAAACATGACAAGTACTCAAATCTGAGCCACAGATTCATGCTTGCTTTAGTTCATCCTCTCCTCAGAAGTTAATTGATCAATTATATTCTTTAATTGATATGCTGTAGTTTGTTAATGTGATAGCCCAAGACTAAGTGGGCACATGATGAGAAAGGAGTAAAAATCAGAAGCCATTATGAGCTGCCAGGTCCGATTAGAATTAATTTGAGAGCAGCAGTAGAAGTGATGGCGGTTGGTGCATTCAAGTCTATTCCCAAAACTGCTCAGTGATTAGAGGGGGCTTTACATGCACTTAGGGTCTATTTAAAAAAGAGAGACAGGCATGGAGGGTCTAGAATCTCAATCAGACCAGATATCTTTTTCAATATATATATTTAGGCAACTCAGCGCCCACACACACACACACACACACACACACACATACAGCACTGCCCCCCCCCCCAAATCTGTGTATAGATATAATGTGTGTACATGTGATGTACTGCTACAAAAAAATTTAATCTGACTTTTCTCATGCAAGCCCAAATGCCAGATGGTGGGTGAGTTTCTATTAAATGCAAAGAACATGAAGACTGTGGAGAGACCTCAAGGTCACACAACAACAAAAGCCGCGTGGCTGAAGTCATTATGGCAGTACGTAAACATGGCACACATGTCTCATGTCTCTCAGCCATGGAGAAATAACTTCTAAACAACTTAGAATACTAAGGGGCAGCACTGCCATGGTTAACCTGACAAGAAACCACGTAGAAAGTTGTTGTTGTACGCTGACGGAATACGTATTTTACACTTTAGACCAGCTTATACATCACATACAGCAAATTCAATGAGCTCTCTGGGGTCTCAGCCATTTTTTCCAATCCTTGGTTCACTTGATCTCATTATGTAATAATGCTTAACCTCAACCCTGTGATGCACACTCAAGTTATAGACATTTTTTCCCAGGACAACCTGGGCTATCATGACATATATGCTGCAGAGATGTCAATGAAATGAGAATCGACGCATTATTTATTACATATACGCTGTTGTATGATTATTTTGGCTAATTTGTTTCATGTTTGCAATATGTAGCAGCAAATTAACACAGTCAGGAAAGTTGCAGCATCTACTCCATTGTGGTTGTCGTTGCCTCAAAAACGTCAGAGAAGAAGAGTCGGTAAGACACCATCTGATTGGTTGACACTCAGCTCACTGAATTCAGGAAATCAAGGTGGGTGGTGCTAACAGTAAAACGATACATTTTCATATATAAAAATGACAAAATAATAGTTGTGGATTTATCATTCTGGAATTATTGTGCAAAGTCTACGAAAAGACACTGAAGTTCCAGGCTGGATTACAAAGCTTTTGGAAGGGCTATGATCACACAGAAGCCCTCTTTGGAAAGGCGCTGATGTTAACGACGCTAGCTTGAAGCAATGCGGAGATATCGAACATTACGTAACATGATTTATGGATTCATTATTATGGATTTATTGTACAAAGACACTGTAGTTCCAGGCTGGATGAAGCAACTTCAACAGCCACATGAATTGCAGACCAAAGTCTATATTTCACTCTGTGTCAACAAGGACATGTTAGCTATAGGTTACCTAGCTACAGCTTTAAAATAAAACATCTTAAAGTTAAAAATATGGAATGACAAAAAACACACCTGCTGCTGAGCTCCACCAAATCAACACTTCCTGAAAAAGAACTTGTTTACCGATCCAGTTTGTTCTGTGTGCAATTTGATGGAGAAGAATCAGCCAAATCTCTCTTGAAATAGTCCTTGCAATGTTGAACAAAAGTCAGCAAGTGGCCCCTTTCTCAGCTGCAACTAGTTAATTAGCTAGATTACGTTCATCTAGATGTCCTTGAGTGTTTACAAACAGGACAGGGAATAATAAAGCAGTGTTGTTAAGATGTCTGCATCAGCAGCTACAGTATAGACTAATTGGTGAAAACTAGACATGAGAGCTATTGCAATAAAAGAGATTAACATTAATGTGAGACAGGAACAAAAAGGGCTTCTTTGTTAACAAGGGTTGTTTGACTTAATCGTAAATCCTGAATATCACCACAAATCAATTTTTTTTGACAACAACCATTCACGTAGTTACATTATGTGGTGTAAAAACTAGTGCTGTCAAGCGATTAAAATATTTAATCGCAATTAATCGCATTAATGTCAGTTAACTCGCGATTTTATCTATTCTAAATGTCCCTTGATTTTTTTTTGTCCCATTATATTTTTTCATTTTAATGCTCTTATCAACATGGAAAAGTGGATCGGCTTGCTTTGTGCAAATGTTTTTGGATTGAAAACATCATTGTCATATACGTAGTGTTCAATTTCACACTAACATTCACACTTGGAGCTAATAATCTGTCACACAATGTAACACTGTTACCTCGATTTCCCATTGCAGGTAGTACTGCCTCATGCCTCAGGCGAGTGTGGCTGGTCCTACTGTCTATGGGATCATAGCGTCGTCAGCGGCATAGCCGTCGTCATAGCGACTGGTTTCCCGTGACTCATTTCCTGGTTCTCGTTCTCGTTCATAACCAACGTAAAATCAAGGAGAGGGGTAACTGCTCCAGGTTTCCCACCGTGGTCAGAAAGAACAGGGGAGACACTTTGTTTCTCTCTCTGACTGTAGAGTCACTACTCGCTCCAAAGCTAATCGCCGTGACAAACCTATTATCTAGCTACGCGGCTAGCAAGCTAGCAAGCCCAAGCCCAAACAGCGGCCAGTTTCCGGTCTGCGAAACCCACCCTTCAATCAATACTATTGGCCAAGCGTCCAAGGTAACGTAACCCCATTTGTTCAGTTCCTATCCCCTGACCAATCCGCTATCCTAACTACTCCCTAACCCCAACCAATTGAGCTGCTTCGTAGGGCGGGTCTTGGCGTGGCCATAGTGGGATTCGTAATTTTACTTCCTGTCTAGCTAACTGTCTATGCATTAATTGGCCGATAAAAAAATTGCCGGCGTTAAAATAGGTTTGCGTTAACGCCGTTAATAGCGCGTTAAACTGACAGCCCTAGTAAAAACATCTATATCCAACCTGTGACGACAATAATTGTGACAAATGTTTGCTCCTCATGCTTAAAATACATTTTCAATATGAGCATTGTTAACAGTGCATCTTTGATGTGCTTATGAGCCTTTTTTAAACAAATAGGGAGCGCGGATCCTGGCAGGCAGATAGATAATGCCACAGGGACATCAATGTGAAGCTTTTTATTCTCCAAGTAAACCAGGCTATTCAAAAAGAATGTTAATATGGTATGCACATGGAATCAACTGTCCCCGTTTCATCGCACATGCACGCATGCATACACGCACTGTTTCATCGCACGCACGCGCGCGCGCACACACACACACACACACACACACACACACACACACACACACACACACACACACACACACACACACACACACACACACACACACACACACACACACACACACACACACAGTGACTCAGTAGCTGTGCGTCATGGAGCCACAGAGTATCACTGATTTCCCTGAACAAAAGGATTTTTTTTTTTTTACATTCACTCTCTGCTTTCTTCTGCTCTTTAGCTTCCCACTGTTTTTTTTACCTTACTGTCAGTGGTACAGTGCCTGTAGAAAATCTTTATGCAACACTCTGACAGCCAACATTCACATTAAAAGATGTTCACATTGTTACGGAACTATGACTTATTTTACTATCTACTACTAGCTAATTCATGTTATTTATTTTTTATCTAGAATATCAACACATGGCATGGTTTATAACAGACTAACAGAACAATACTATTAATACCTTGGGGACGATAGATCAGGCTCTCTCTGGTGAGCTGACGGAGGAACAAGGTGAGATTCCCGTATTGCTACATTCAGCAATGCTCTTTTCTCTTCTGCATTTTATTCAATGCAGCAGTAAACAAGTAAGTAGGCTACTCTAGTATGTATTTATGACCATTATAGGACGAAGGGATAACATTTCTCTTTGTTTAATATCATTAAAAGTATAGTCAGGTTTTGCTGTCCCCTTCCCGACTCATTTAAAAAAGGACAGAGAAAGAGAGTGGTCTGCGCGAGACAGCGCCACAGTGAACTGCATGCTACAGACACATGTGTGTCTCAGCCAAGAGAGGTAGAGAGAGAGGCGGTATTCTAACGTTCTAACGCTGGGATTTAGAGGCAGCTTTTTTCTTCTGCTATCGCTCTGCAAAAGTTAACTCCGAGTCAACTTTGGAGAACGGGAAGGGGGATCTTCTATGTTAATTTCGAGGTCAAAGTCAGACTCATCTGTCATGCTGGCTGCTGCTCTGCACTTGTGTACTGATATCGAGACACATTTTACCTCGACAAGAAATCTTGTCACGTTTGAATCTCACCTTTAGTACCTCCACCAGAGCAAGTGTCATGTTATTAAAAGTTCCAAGGGTGAAAAGCACAGTGAGGAACTCTTCATTCTATACTAGGTATATGGAATTATCTCCCACTTTCATCAAAGAGATTCAGAGAAGAGGGGTGCAGGGCTCCAGAATAACTTTTTTTTTTACTAGGAGCGCTGTAGCCCCTATCTGAAAATGTTAGGGGCACACAATTTAAATTGAAAAACCTGCAACGCATTTTTCACATTTTCCCCCAGAAACTACAAGGTGCTGTTTTATTTTAGTTCACAGTCACATTAATTGAATGGTGCTTAACAAATGCACATTCAGAAATGTAAAAGTATTATTACCGCCATTACAGTGCAAAAACCAAAACGAATACATTAAAAGTAAACATGAGGTAAGTGGTCACTTTACTGTCCTTACAGCATCAGAACAAGTAAACATGTGCCTCTTCTTACTCTCTAAATAAAATCTTATGTAAAAATCAGTTTGACTAAAATGAAAACATTAAGGACTAGATTAACTGAAATATTCAATATCATAATATGATTCGGCAGCCCCAGGCATACAGCACCTTGCTTTACTTTTCACCTTTTCTCTAACTGGGAATGTTGTGATTGGCGGTGCAGAAGAACTACTCAAAACTATTAATAGTAAAACTAAACTATTACTTTTTAATCTACTGACATTAATTAATCAATTCATTTTTTGCAGTAAAGAAAGAGTACCCATCCTAACGTCCTGAAATGTCTTGTTTCATTTCACAGTCAAAAACCCAAAGATGTTTAGCTTACAATCACAGAAGACAAAGAAAATCTGAAAATATTCAAAAGCTAGAACTTGTGAATTTCTCTTTCTTAATTGACTAATCAATCAATAGACTAATCATTTCAGGTGCAGAAAAATACACAGGGGAGTCTGTAATGATCTTGTTGTCCGACTCAATTCTGGCTCAGTTCAGTCAGACACTCAGTCTATTGATGATATCTATAATTCAATAATAGACTAATTAGTTGGCTAAATGGCCATTAAAATGCTTCACTGGAATTTTATAATATAATAGAGTTCAAGAAAGATGTGATAGATGTGGCAGAATGATAAAACTATGATGTACAATTGAATGAATGGATGCTATAAGGGCCATCCGTGTGTGTGTGTGTGTGTGCGTGTGCGTGCGTGCGTGCGTGCGTGCGTGCGTGCGACTACATTTTATAATATAATAGAGTTCAAGAAAGATGTGATAGATGTGGCAGAATGATAAAACTATGATGTACAATTGAATGAATGGATGCTATAAGGGCCATCCGTGTGTGTGTGTGTGTGTGTGTGTGTGTGTGTGTGTGTGTGTGTGTGTGTGTGTGTGTGTGTGTGTGTGTGTGTGTGTGTGTGTGTGTGTGTGTGTGCGTGTGCGTGCGCGTGCGTGCGACTACAGATATATAATGGGAGTCAAGAGTGGTGTGTAATTATCTATATTTGTATTCATTGTCAAGAGGAGTTATAGTGATGATGTACAACAAAAAATGTTGACAGCAATTTTACTTTAAATCAGACCAGAGACAGACAGCCTCTTCATACAGACAAAAGACCTGCATAAGGCATAGACACACCGTATACAACCTGGATTTATCTTGGCAAAAGAGGAACTACTTTTAAAAGAGCATGAGGTGTTGAAGGCTAGGAGATCACAGTTAAACGAGCAGCAAAGATGAAGCCTAAAGCTTCCAACACATGATCCGCAGCAAAACCGCAAGTTAGGGCGCAGAGCAGAGAGGCAAAGTGCAATGCAGGTATATGTCATCATTGCTTCTAGAATTAGTTGCGCCTTGAAAGGTCAGTGGCAACAGGGTCAAAGTTGAAATAATTTGAACTTTGAGCGCAGCGCTCAGCGACAAAACCAACGATAGCACGCCGTCTAGTTGGGCGGCACCGCCCTCCCCATAGGAAAACAATGGAACGGCCAGCGCAGAATGGTTTTGTGGCTGCTTAAGACTACAGAATAAAGTAGAAAGATATATGAGCTGAAGGGTGATGTAGTAAGTGATGAGACAGATAATGTAGGTTCAAATCATTGGGAAGCATATGAATGTTTTAGTGTCCTTAAAAGGTGCCATGCCACACGTATTTCATTACTTTGTGGTAATGTCTGAAGGTCTACCATGGACTAACATTTTGGTTACCTTGTTTCAAGCCATTCTAGCATGGTATAGAAAGCCTGCAAAACGATTTGTGCCAGTTCTCATTAATATTCAATGAGCTAAGCTGCTTGACTGACTGGCTAACAGCTAGCCAATGAGAGCCTGGCTATGAGCATCCTTTACCCAGTACAACTGGGCGAGCTCATGAATATTAATGAGCTCAGGCAACGTCAGTCTTTTGTAATTGGCCTCCACTTCTCCACTTATTTCTTTTCAGTGGCTAGAGCTGACAGAGGAGGTAGCAGTTCATTTTCACATTCATGAGATAACACAAACACATATGGACCTAACATGAAAAAAAAATACAAGTAAAAACAGTTTTGTGCGGCAGAGCACCTTTAAGCAGCATATAGACTCAAAGGATCCATAAAGCATTACGTAATACATCACCACTTGGGGTACTGCAATGAAAAAAATCACTTCTGGCCCAAAAATAATTTTCCCCATAGACCTCCAGTCCTCCAAGAAAAAATATGATAAATATGAAATCAATATTCAGCATTAAGTTAATCAGACAGGGTGGGTAAATTGATTGGGAAATCCATAAATACTAGCCTAGAAATCTAGACTGACCCTAGTGGCAGCAAATTTAATTTGTCTAGGCACTCTCCGTTGGTTTGCGAGCTTCAAAAGCTAACGCTAGCTAGAAGGGTTTGTGGTGATTTCGCCTGGAACGCTACCAAGTCGTGAGTCGTGACTTGAAGTCGTAACTTGCGGGCTAAAAATTGTGTCTGGAACGCAGCATAAGCTTCTAAAGGCCCTGAACACACACACACACACACACACACACAAACACACACACACACACACACACACACACACACACACACACACACAGGTGATTATAGTTAATGTGGGTGATTGGACCTTTTCCAGGACACCTGTTAGGGCGGGACAAATGTCACCTTTGTCATCCTTATTGGTAGAAAGAATTTGTGACCTAATAAGTTCCCATCAAAGCTCCGGCCCACCTTCAACCTGAAAAGAGTCGATCAGCCAGAATAACTGAAAACACTGTGTGGGTGTTCAGAGGCTTTAAAATGTGTGGCTCTGCTGGACTGCACTCACAGCAATGATTAAAATATCTACATGATCATCCCTAACTAATACCGATTATATCTGTTTGCAACTAAATTAAACCATGCTCCTTTCGTAAGTATATAGCCACTAAAAGAGTTATGTGAATGTGCTATTCTGCCACATGGTTTCCAAGCCTTCGGAGAAAAAGAGAAAGAAGGCAATTTATTGAGGTCTCATGATCATAACTTCAAATCTAACACAATCAAGGCTGAGGGCTCTGTGGTTATATGTCAGAGTGAGAGAGGGAGACATGTGAGGGTCATAAGGTGGGCTCAATGAGTAAATATATTCTATGTGACTCCCCCCCCCCACCTCTCTAAATGAATACAGTGGTGTCACTGTTTACCTTTTTGCCAAGCTCTATCACTTCTCTGTGAAGTGAAAAATACCAAAACGTCCTCCAAGGCTAATTCTCAAAACAATGTACAATTTAGTTGAGTCTCATGAAAACACACACCCAACAAAAATATTTTCATTCCAGAGGCAAGGGAACAGATAGACCAAGTGAGAAGACGTGAGACGGAAGGAAAATAATTTTGTCCTTGTTTGTTTTTGTTGATGCATTTGCATAAACAGTTTTTAAGGAAGCTTGATGAGGTTGGTATGGAATGTCGATAGTCCTGGGAGTTTTAAAAGGACTAGGTTTATGTAAAATGTTTGAGAAATAAGGAAAAACTGTTTTCATTGTGAGACCGTTAGTTTACATTAGGGCTGTCAAAATTAACCCGATAATAACGAGATAATGCAAATTCCCTTTAACCCTACTGAGTTTTTATTTTTTTACACTTGATAAACGCACGCAGATGCTGTGATTTGGGCCTTGAGCTGCTCAGTAGTTTGGGGAATCAAGAAGCAATACAGCAGTATGCAGGGGTTAAAGGGGGTTACTCTCTAAACTCCAGGAGAGCTTTAATGCTATTCAGCACTCTTTCCGGAACCTTCAGCTACTTTTAAACTCCAGTAAAACTAAGTGCATGCTTTTCAATCGATTGCTGCCAACACCAGCCTGTCTGACCAGCATCACTACGCTCGACGGGTTGGAATTCAAATACGTAGCCACTTATAAATATTATTTTCCCTTTCAGACCCACATAAACCACCTCCAATCTAAAATTAGGTCTAGAATTTCTCTGATACCGCCAAACTGGTAATGGTAAAAATGACTATCGTACCAATTCTAGACTTCAGTGATTCTATAAATTTATAAAAATGCTTCAAACTTTCTCCTTGTACCAATTTATTTACAAGGCCTTGCTAGGCAAAGCCCCTCTCTGTACCTAAGCTCACTCATTACCATAGCTCTACCTACCCGTAGCCTGCGCTCAAGCAGATACGTCTCTTTAGTCACCCCAAAAGCCCATTCCTCCTTTGGCCGCCACTCTTTACAGTTTTCAGCTGCGAACGGCTGGAATGAATTACAAAAAAAACCTAAAACTTGAAACACTTATTCCATTCGCTAATTTTAAAGTACTGCTGTCTATGGTCTTGTCCGACCGCTGCATGTGTTAACTCTTTTCCATCATTCATGCAGTATTGCACACGTTCACTTTGTCTCTTATGCTCCATTGCATAGTGGCACAATCTCACCTGCACTGCTGCGGACTAATGCTTTTTGCAAGTTAGGGCGCAGGGCTCCGTTTCCCCTATTCACTCTCAGCAGCGCACTGCAGTGAGTCCATGCACAAGGCAACTGTCTGTGGCTAGTTCACGTTTGTAATACAGTTTTTCTCAGTCGCTTTGGTACATTTCTCGAATCATCCTCAACATTTGCAAACGGGAAGTGCATTTCTCAAAACAATTCGTACAAATAGCAAAACACCATGGATTACCTGAAAAAGTCAGGTACAGTCTCTTGCTCAAAATCCTTAGTTCATCTCTCAAAAGTAAATATGTGTCAATGAACATGTCAGTGCCATCAGAATGACAAGTCCTTATGTCATTGTGTATGGATAAGACAGTCAAATTGCAGTCATGTTGTCAATATAACAGTGTACTCTGGAGGGATGTTGTGATGTAAACTATGGCTAAAGTTTTGGTGACAATTATTGTAAATTATAGGTTACACCTTAGTGTATGTGGGAGTTTGATTGCAAGAGACTGGACAAGATTCACATTTACGCTTTTACTTTTTGTACTGTAATTTGTTGACAGACCATGTCATTGCGATACAGAAAGGAAAAGACAGTACTGCATAGCACAAAGAAAAAGAAAGAAATGTGAACATAGGACAATCTCCTTAGGGAAAACTGTACATGCAGTGCCGTAGGAATTCCAGTGCAGTCTTCCTACACCTCCTGTTGGGCCACAAATTCTCATCCACATCACAACGAATAGCTTCGCTTGCGATGCAGCTTGGAAAGTAGAAAAAAAGTCTAATGGAAATGTATAGCAATATGCTTGACATATAACAACTTGTTCAACCATTTTGCATGTAAAGACTTATGCTATGAACTAATGCCAAAATGTTGTGGAGGGTGAGACTATTCAACAGAGACCCATTATAATACATTTTGATCAACATGACATAAGCAATTGATAATGTAGGAAACAACAGAGAATTGTACTTAATCATTTGCATGGATATACCAAAGCATTTGCATGAGAAATTGCTTTTTTGATGTGCACAAGTGACACAATCATGTGAAGATTAAACAGGTAGTTTTGAGACTTTCAATTCTGATCTGAGAAATGTACCAAAGCGACTGAGGAAAAACTAATAGCAGGAGAGGGGTATTGTCTGGTAATTGAACAGCTGAAGATCATATTGTCGGTAGCATACCGGTTAGGTCTGTAGTGAACGACACGGTAACATGCTGTAGATCCAGTGTTTATAGCTGAGCTTGACAGAGAATATTCGGTCAAAAATTCGGTGATGCTGTTTTGCCCTCATTGTTCTCTGTGAAGTTAGCTGGAGTGAATGTAGCCCTTGTGTGTTTTAGGTGGAGTGAGTGCGTTGGACTCTCTTTATATTATGTAGAAAAATAAGGACTGAATGGAAAGAAACTTAAAAAGCATGTAACTCACCATTGAAAACACTGACGCAAAGCTGTGACACGTAAGGTTGTAAATCAATCAGCAGAATTTGTCAACCCCACATTACTGCATGTGTTTCTTGTTCTTGCCTCGTCTGAGCTTTGTTAGTTGTTTTGTTGCTCTGAAAACACATCAAAGTTATTGCAAGACTTTATTAATCTCGGGCGAAAGCTGCTGCTGGCATTCAACCTCATATGACCAAGCTTTTCCTCAGTATTTTCTAAATGGTGTAAACATAATTTTGCCTACTTTCTGTGTGTCCCAGTGATGGTTAAAGTCTTCAGGGGCTGAGGATGCTCAGTTCCAGAACAGTTCTTTTAATTTCTCCAGGGACTCAACCTAAAAGCGGATTTTTCTTACTCCAATCTAACCTGACGGGCCTCTGGCACTAGCCATATTTGTGATCATGTCAGGTATATACACAGCTGACGTAAGGTAAAAGCAACCTGTACAGGAGTGCTTTGTAAAATCACCGGCAATAATAAATCTTTCTTTGTTTTGTAGAGGTCATAATGCTGTATGTAGGAACAACCTCTCGTAATACATTGCAGAGAACTGAAGTATAGTGGATTATGGGGCTCTGAGATGGAGGCAGTATCCTTGCATATAAATGGCTCTTCATATTTTAAAACGGACCTTGCAGTCAACTGAACAAATTGCTTAATTTAAAAAAAAAAAAAAGCTTAGTCTTTAGTTGATTCAAGGTGTTGTTGATGGGGGTTTGTGATTTTTCAGTCAGTTAAATCAATCAGACCAATGGGAAACTGCAGCAGAGCACATCTTTTTAGAAATCAGATTTATAAAACCACATTTCAACACAAGGTTCTGGGGTCACCAGACTTATTTTGAAGGAACTAGAATGTACCTTCAGCCCAATGTTGTTTGGGTTTCAAACGTGGTCCCAAGACCCGTGATGATTAGGCAAATTAGTCCTCTGACGTATAATCTTTTCACGTTTCATCTAAGAAACACTTGAAAAAATAAAGATTTTGTCTTACTGTGCTTTGGATCATAACAAAAATAAGGTTTTATTTCTCTCATTCAAAGTACCGCCGTGCTCTCTCTCTCCCGCTCACCCGACGCAGCCCTTTCCTCCAGTTTCCACAGAAGTTTCCCCTCTCTCTCTTTTAGTCGTTCAGTTTCCCTCTGCAAAGTTTCAGTTAAAAAAGGTATACTCGTCTCCACAGTGAACTTCATTTTTTTGTCACAGTCATAATCGATCATTTTTATTTTCTTGCATTTGTTTTGTACCATAAACCGCAGAGACTGACTTAAAAGGCTGATCTGCAGCGCAATACAATTAGACTTATGCATAGGAATACTTTGAGAAAATACATTTTGCTGCTGACCCTGTCCACAGCAGGTTCCGTGTGGGGACTCCTGACACTTCTCCAAACTGGCGGCGTGCTAATCATGATCTACTTTTTGTATTTTAAACTGGTTATAGATAAGTACAATTTAGTAGAAATATATGCCAGTAATACGTCTTTTTTTTTTAAATGCATGCTACTCTGAGCTTCACATCTTTAGGCTTTAAAACCCAAGCCATGGCCTACAGTTTTAGTACACCTTTTATAAGTTAACTCAATAAATGAAGTGGTATTTTGAATAAAATGTCTTGTGATGGCACTGTAAACTACAGTACAATCAGTACATTTACTTCTTTATTGAATTAACCCTGTATAACATGCTGTTCAGTTTCGGTTTAATATATATCCAGTTGCAACAGAAAGAAAGAGGGAAAAGGATGATGAGAAGAAAAATAAAGGAGAAAGAAAGCTATGTGATTCTGTGGCTTCCGTTTCCCTGTGCAGTATAGTCCTCATCTGAAGAACATGACACTTACTTTATCACACTCTTCTGCTGGTCTTTCCAGCTCACTTTGAATAAAGACCATTTTTTGATTCACTCTCACTAAAAATGTGCGCTGCAGATCTGCCAGCCATGACTGACTGGGCTTTGAAAACACCATCTTTTTTTTCTTATGGTCGGAAAATTCAAAGTCAAGTCATTCGTAATGACGTCAGCCAATGCTACAAACAACCGGCCCCAACTTTTAGCTATACACATTCAAAGTTTCACACCAAGAGGAAAGGGTTAAAATGACTATATACAGACTTGTGATTCAGTGATTTTACTCTAAATAAAATTATATATAATGAATACAAATCACAAGTGTCCTATACAGATTCTGAAGTCATACTGCTAAGGCAACAGATTACTCTGTTGCAGAAGATCTACATCATTTAAATGGCTTGCACAAGCAATTCCATGCATGGGCAAGCACACAGGAAACCATTAGCACACCATCCCCTGTAATTCACCACATTCCCAAGTGACCCAGAACTTCTGTATACCCACAATCAATATAACATGATTGAGATAATTAGAACATTACATTATTATAATAGTAATCCTTTGTTTACAACAGTGATGAATAGTTTTAGCCCAGCACCACAGACCCTTATTGCATCGACAGTAAACACATTTTAATACATGCTTTTCTGTTAATTAGTTGAAGTAATTAAGACAGTGCTGTACATAGTGGAAAATTGGATGGTAAAGAATACAGTAATACTTATCAGTCCCTCCAGGATTTCGCAGACTTTTTTTTGAGATTGTTGCGGCCAAAAATGACTGATTTCGCGGGAGCTTTTGTAAAACAAAATAAAAGTTGCGATGTTTGTTGCAATGAAGTTGCGGGAGACGGTGAAAGTTGCAAAAAAAGTTGCATTTTTTTTTCTTTAAAAATAAAAAGGAAACTTGTTTTTGGGGAGACTACAATTACTTTTACTTAGGGATGGGGCCGATCCGATCCAGTATCGGTATCGGGGCCGATACCAGCGTTAATTCAGGTATCGGATTTTCCCGATCCAACCTGCGGAGATTTCCGATACCACGAGCCATGTCTGCACTTTAACGTTGCCTGCTGAAATGGCTCCAAAAGTGATTCCTGCCGGCTGGTCTGCTGGTTGGCTGCAAACTGTGGAATAGATTTCCTGAACGGAGGCGCGGCTCAATGAGACACAGAGTTATGAGACACGCCCCCGCTCAGGAAGTCCATTCCGCAGTTTGCAGCCAGCTAGCAGGATAGTAGCATGAGCAGCATTGTGGCTAGCTCGATGCTATCCTGTGTGTCCGCTGTTTGGAAATACTTCACACTGGAAACACCGCAGAGCAAGACAGCAAAATGCAAAAACAAAACAGGACTTTCACAACCGTGTGTCTCGGTGTTGTCGCTGGCTTGTGGCGTTTGATTTACCCGTTGTTGCGTCCTCCAGAGACCCCGGATCGTACGTGTTCCCGGCGGCCGCTGTTTCAGAGCAGCCGCTGCGCAGCCGTGAAAACAGAGGTGTGTGTGTGTGTGTGTGTGTAACTAAGTGTGTGTGTAAGATGTTTACAGTTATTGCACTTTTCTTATATTTCAGATATTTGACATTTTAAAACGTTGATTTGTTGATGCTACAAGAGCCAGTGTGCTTGATTTGCGCTGTTCACACACTGTTTTATTGATTGTGTGTGTGTGTGTGTGTGTGTGTGTGTGTGTGTGTGTGTGTGTGTGTGTGTGTGTGTGTGTGTGAGAGAGAAATTTTTACACTTGCACTTTTCTTATATTTCAAGACTCAAGTATTTGACATTTTGGGAATGTAATAAATATTGACATGACAATCAATTTGAAACCCTTTCAGTTGCATATCTGTTTTCAGAATGAGATTTTTCTGACTTCCTTTTCTGACCTTATACTTACCTCAAGTTGCCTTTTGGGACATACATGCATACGTACGTACATATCATACTTGCCCGTTGAGAGGAGTTTATTTCAGCATCATATAAAATCAACAATAATGATAATAATAATATTAAAGCAAACACAGCTCTGGTATCGGAATAGTATCGGTATCGGCCGATATCCAAATTCAGGTATCGGGATCGGAAGTGAAAAAATGTGGATCGGTGCATCCCTACTTTTACTACAATTGCTCAGGATGCTGCACATGCTGGTATAATATGAAAATGGCTGGTGGATTTACATTTCCTATCCAGGCCTGGGACACACATTCATACAGTTTGATAAAGTAACATTACTTATTAGACTTTAACTTATCATTGCACTTACAATAATGAGTGTAGCGTAAAGAGAGGGGCGGAGCTGGCAACTGATCACCATCTGGTGGTGAGTTGGGTCAGGGGGTGGGGGAAGACTCTGGACAGACCTGGTAAGCCCAAACGGGTGGTGCGGGTAAATTGGGAACGTCTGGAGGAAGCTCCTGTCCGACAGACCTTCAATTCACACCTCCGGCGGAGCTTTTCGTGCATCCCTGTGGAGGCTGGGGGCATTGAACCTGAGTGGACAATGTTCAAAGTTTCCATTGCTGAAGCTGCGGCAGGGAGCTGTGGTCTTAGGGTCTTAGGTGCCTCAAGGGGCGGTAACCCTTGAACACCGTGGTGGACACCGGTGGTCAGGGAAGCCGTCCGACTGAAGAAGGAGTCTTTCCGGGATATGTTATCCCAGAGGACTCCGGAGGCAGTTGCAAGGTACCGACGGGCCCGAAGGACTGCAGCCTCTGCCGTGAAAGAGGCAAAGCAGCGGGTGTGGGAGAAGTTCGGAGAAGACATGGAGAAGGACTTTCGGTCGGCACCAAGGCGCTTCTGGAAAACCGTCCGCCACCTCAGAAGGGGGAAGCGGGGAACCATCCAAGCTGTGTACAGTAAGGATGGGACGTTGTTGACCTCAACTGAGGAGGTAATAGGGCGGTGGAAGGAGCACTTTGAGGAACTCCTAAATCCAGCTGATGCGCGCTCTTTGTTAGAGGCAGAGCTGGAGGATGACGGGGGATTGTCGTCAATTTCCCTGGTGGAGGTCACTGAGGTAGTCAAACAACTCCACAGTGGCAAAGCCCCAGGGATTGATGAGATCCGTCCAGAAATGTTGAAAGCTCTGGGTGTGGAGGGGCTGTCTTGGTTGACACGCCTACTCAACATTGCGTGGAAGTCTGGGACAGTGCCAAAGGAGTGGCAGACCGGGGTGGTGGTTCCCCTCTTCAAAAAGGGGGACCAGAGGGTGTGTACCAATTACAGGGGTATCACACTTCTCAGCCTTCCTGGTAAAGTCTACTCCAAGGTGCTGGAAAGGAGGGTTCGGCCGATAGTCGAACCTCAGGTGGAAGAGGAACAATGCGGATTCCGTCCTGGTCGTGGAACAACGGATCAGCTCTTTACTCTAGCAAGGATCCTGGAGGGAGCCTGGGAGTATGCCCATCCAGTCTACATGTGTTTTGTGGATCTGGAGAAGGCATATGACCGGGTCCCCCGGGAGACTTTGTGGGAGGTGCTGCGGGAGTATGGGGTGAGGGGGTCCCTTCTCAGGGCCATCCAATCTCTGTATGACCAAAGCGAGAGCTGTGTCCGGGTTCTCGGCAGTAAGTCGGACACGTTTCAGGTGAGGGTTGGCCTCCGCCAGGGCTGCGCTTTGTCACCAATCCTGTTCGTAGTATTTATGGACAGGATATCGAGGCGTAGTCGTGGTAGGGAGGGGTTGCAGTTCGGTGGGCTCGGGATCTCATCGCTGCTCTTTGCAGATGATGTGGTCCTGATGGCATCATCGGCCTGTGACCTTCAGCACTCACTGGATCGTTTTGCAGCCGAGTGTGAAGCAGCTGGGATGAGGATCAGCACCTCTAAATCTGAGGCCATGGTTCTCAGCAGGAAACCGATGGAGTGCCTTCTCCAGGTAGGGAATGAGTCCTTACCCCAAGTGAAGGAGTTTAAGTACCTTGGGGTCTTGTTCGCGAGTGAGGGGACAATGGAGCGGGAGATTGGTCGGAGAATCGGCGCAGCGTGGGCGGTATTACATTCAGTTTATCGCACCGTTGTGACGAAAAGAGAGCTGAGCCGGAAGGCAAAGCTCTCGATCTACCGGTCAGTTTTCGTTCCTACCCTCACCTATGGTCATGAAGGTTGGGTCATGACCGAAAGAACGAGATCCAGGGTACAAGCGGCCGAAATGGGTTTCCTCAGGAGGGTGGCTGGCGTCTCCCTTAGAGATAGGGTGAGAAGCTCAGTCATCCGTGAGGAGCTCGGAGTAGAGCCGCTGCTCCTTCACGTCGAAAGGAGCCAGTTGAGGTGGTTCGGGCATCTGGTAAGGATGCCCCCTGGGCGCCTCCCTAGGGAGGTGTTCCAGGCACGTCCAGCTGGGAGGAGGCCTCGGGGAAGACCCAGGACTAGGTGGAGGGATTACATCTCCAACCTGGCCTGGGAACGCCTCGGGATCCCCCAGTCAGAGCTGGTTAATGTGGTTCGGGAAAGGGAAGTTTGGGGTCCCTTGCTGGAGCTGCTCCCCCCGCGACCCGACCACGGATAAGCGGACGACGATGGATGGATGGATGGATGGATAATGAGTGTAGCGTGTGTCGTCGCATCTCCGGTTTTTCCTGCATCCTCCGTGTCTTTGTGTGTGTGTGTGTGTGTGTGTGTCAGTCGCGGGGGGAACTGAGCAGCCCCGCCCACTGCAGCAGCTTCAGCGACTTCAAAGTGAAAAATTGTTACAGCGTACATTGATGTTAAAATGTATACAGGTTGGCAGAACAGTCTGAAATGTTTTGCATGGTCTTTCGCTGTAAGTTTTGTTGGTAAATGTGAGATGTTTGAGTCAGTCACACGTCTCGTCTCCATATCAGAAACAAGGAAATGATCAACCCGTTCTCACATGCAGCTCAGCAGAAACATAATGTAGCTAAACAGTAGGGGTGGAACGGTACATGTATTCGTATTGAACCGAAACAGTACGGGTGTCTCGGTTCGGTACATGAATTTACACGGAGAATACAAGGTATGAAAATAAATAAAAACTTGCATGCAAATTAATTATTATAATGCGGAACTACAGTTAGATATGCGCTTCTTTAGGGACACGGACACCTAATCTGTAGCCCAAACGCAAAACTTGTCACCTGCTCTGTGTAACCAAAGCTGCTCTTTTAACATCCGTGCTCTGTGCATTCACATATGAGAGCAGCGCTCGTCTCCCATAATCACACTACTAGCTGATTGTCTTATTTTGTTTACAAGTTCCAGATGGAGTCTGGAGATGATGTGGGGTACTTATTGTTTACTGTTTACATCTTACTTTATACACTTCAGGCTGTTGCAGCTAGCTCAGGGGAGAGACTGTATGCCACTAGGTGATACAGCCTGAGACATGCACAATAAAAAAAATTGCCTTCTGCATTTTTGTTTTGCCTTTCCCTCCATTGTACCAAACCGTAATGTCTGAACTGAGGTATAAACCGAACCGATCTGTGTACCGTTCCACCCCTACTAAACAGGGACGCATACAGTACACATGCACATATAGTGGATCTGAGAATGACGACAAGTAATTGCAGAACACAAACAAGCAACTCCACAGGTGTGCATATTTTCTCAACACCCTGAAGCCTTCACTCCTTTGTCTCTAACTTGCACACTTAGTCTAGTTTCTCCCCTGCTCCCTTCCGTCTCTCAAACAGCTGTGCTGATAAACAACAACGAGCTGAAGTGGAGAACAGAAACATCCCCAATGGCGGCCCAGGGTAAGAGCTCCTTTAATCACACTACAAAACACAGCCTTGGCTTTTTCTGTCTTACTGCCATGCCTCTCTCTCCTGCTACTCCAAACCTCTGTCTTTGGCTCCTCAGTCTCTGCACCACTTCTTGCATCTCTCTTGATTTTTTAACCACATGTCAAACTGCAGAATTATTTTTCTCAACCCTCCACATCGGCTCGTCACATCACCACCTGTCTTCTCTTTTTCAATAATCTGCTGTCTTTCCTTTCATTACAAACATTTGCCTCTTGCAGAGCTCCAGACTAACTTTTTGCCTTGGTTGCACTGGTGCGTCTAACTTTTTTATTTAGGTGCACCCAAATTTTTCCTTGCATTGCCGTTAATGCCACAATTTCAAGGTCGCCTTTTTATCAAGCTCCATATACATTCATATATATCATGTAAATTATTTTAAACAAGAATAAGTTGTAGGTAAATACTTTTTTTTATTTGAAGCACTATTATACTGTATATAAAAACCAAAAATATAAAAAAAAATGTTTAAAGTGGTTCACTGAAATGCCAAACTAAAACATTTTAAGCAAAACATTTCAAAATAGTGCTAAAAAAAGTGCTTCCCTGAACTGAGACCTAACATTTAAAATATTTGCATATTTATTTCTTAGACAGGGTTTACTTCCCAGTTTGAAAATATACAGCTGCAACACATGTAAATGAAAATTATCTGAAAAAAGATAAAATAAAAAAATAATATATATATATAAATAGCCTAGGATATATTAAAAAAATATATACATCTCTGAGAAAGCTCCTTCACTTGTTTTCAACAACAATAACAGAATGATTAAAAGAGAAAGTGGATGCCCGGATAGCTCAGTTGGTAGGCTATATATAGAGGTTCACTCCTTGACGCAGCGGGCCAGGTTCGACTCCGACCTGCGGCCCTTTACTGCATGTCATTCCCCCCTCTCTCTCCCCTTTCATGTCTTCAGCTTTCCTATCAAAATAAAAGCCGAAAATGCCCCCTCCGCCCCAAAAAAATAGGGAGAGAAAGAGAGGGGGAGAGTGTGATGGACTGAAGCATATGCTACTCACAGAGTGACGGCTGACTCATTATGAATGGGTCCAGCACAGGTTGAATGCGCTTTGGCAGGTCAGCGGCATTACACACGTCTTGTGTATGAAATGTCTGTATCGTCACTGCACTGCATTTTTATGAACTATGATATCCTGGCCACATCTCTCGCCGAAGTCCAGCAGGCTCCGTCTGAAGTTAGTTGCATTCAATAACTTCGTCTGTGTTTTTCGCTGTGCGGCGGCCGCAATAACAGAGTTACCAGCGGAAACACTGGTACAAATACAGGTTTCCCTCTCATGCTTAACGATATAGAGCTGTGTTAATAACAATTAAAACTGTAGACAAATGTCGCAGTGTGTACCGCCGCTGTCTCTCCATGTTGCAGAGGGGAGCCGTGTGTGAGTGAATGGGGGCGGGGCTGCGCGGAGAGCAAGAGGAGAGATCCAAACACAGGTACGGCTTTACAGAAGAAATAACCGTAACAACAATGGTCTCTTCACCCCTTTTCTATCATCTTGAGTTTCTCTTCATATAACAACTAGGCAAGGTGGTTGTTACAGGCGAGGTGGCGTTTTTCTAAAACAGGAGGCTCCAATCAGGCTTTTTTGGTCAATACCTATTATATCACCATTTTCATGTCATTAGGATCAACCGATCCAATATTCGATTGGTTGATTCCTGTTTTGAATAGCCTAATTTTTCAGAAAGATAACACACAAAAGTTCCATCAAAAGCCACTACTTTTCCAAATGTAAGTGTATCCTGAGATATTTAGTATTTTTTATTTTATCAGTTGGTACAGATTGCTGTATTTTGGAGCATACTTACTGTTTGCCTTAAAAATGCCATCATCAGTATATAACTTTAAAACCACCAACACTACAATAATTCACCTATAATGCTGAGACTATTTATACACACTTACCAAATTGTGCTTTACCAATTCATGTTAGGAAACTAAGAAATATTGTGTGAAATACTGAGGGTAGTTCCACTGAAATAATGTAGTTATAATGAAATAATTATCTCACACCAAAACAATGTCTCCTACTAAAATTCAAAAACACAATGTACAAAAATAGTGTTAAGTCATGTGTTTTAGTGAATTGGGACTGATGATGTACATGTGTGTGACTGTGTTTGCATCTAAGCGGCATGTGTCTTATTCTACATAAAACACAAAGTTATGTTTAACCTGTAAGGTGTCTTGTTTTGTTCCCCTACTACTTGTGGTATTACTCATCCTAGCCTTATGTCCCATAGATAAACCTGGGAGCTAAATCAAAGACGTACTTGTTAATGCAGTGCATTGCTAAAAATACAGTGATGAAGGGTTGCAGTCAAAACCATCAGAATTCAACACATCTTGTCCTCTGCCTAGGTTTCCATCAGTGAAATAAATAAGGTACAGAGTATTACAGAATCTCTGCTCTTGGTAGTAATTTTTTCTGTAGCTCTAAAATAATAATTAAGAAATAATTTATTTGCTGTCACAGTCTTTCCATTATTCTCATCTTGGTACCAACTTCTAGCAAAAGCTCACCGTTTCCCATTCAAGAAAAAAGGACTTCTATCCTGTTTTTTAGAAAATATAAATCACTTTTATGCCCAGAGAGCACACACAATCCGAGGCAACCCATTTTTTTCTTCCTTTTCACTCGTTTCCTCTCTTTTGACTAATAACTCATCTCTGCCTGTTTTTGTTTAATTATTTTGTTCATGCTTTCATATCATCTTTCTTTTTTCTTTGTGGCTTTTTATGTTTCTGTCGCTCACTCTGCCTGTCTCTCCCTGCCTCATGCAGGTTACTTCTCCTTCATGAGCCAATCTAGCTGGGATTGATCCACTCATCTCTTCTGCATTAGAGTGCATGAGGAACAAAACCATAGTATTAACAACACCAATAAAACTGATGGAGGTAATAAAGAACCACACTTGCATTATCTGCGCTATTGATATAAGTAATGGAGAGCAAGTTATCTCGGATGGTTCTCGCTTTCTGACTTTTTCCCTCCGTCACACAAATACAAATAATGCAAACGCATACACACTGCAGAGAAAGTTAAATCTATTTAACAAGGCAATTTATGTGATAAGCGGGCCATAACCTTTTAATTAATTAGGTTTCTTTCTGGAGGTTACCAATCAAGTAAGCCTGAATCCTTGTGGCTCTCCAGCATCAGCAAGATTCCCAGGATCCCCCTGCTGCCTGCAAAGAGCTGACAGGCAGGAAAACAGTTGGATAGAACAAGTGTTATTGAAATGGGATCCAATCCTCTTGTCTCAGCACATTTCACTCATCGGGTCTCAATCATTAAAGTCCGGGTCATGGTCAGGATTAGCCCCATCGTAAATTGGTCTCAATGACAAATGAATCCCTTAACTATTGGCAGTAACAACTAAAGCCTTGGAACAAATAGCTGTATACAGTAGGTCGGTGGGAACGTTTCAAAGGAACACCTTATGTAATCAGAAAGATGTCCAGTTTGCAATTCCATCAGTACACATGTTAAATTATAAAATGTCTACTTTGTGCCATCCAATGAACGAAACTGTACACAAGTTAGAGTAAGCTAGGAAACTATATAAATTTAGCACAAAAAGTAAGGAAATTTGTGTTTGGTAAATTATTTCTCTGTAGTAATGATGCTTTTGGCAATCAATCTTTTACCGTTGGAAAGCCTGTTTTGTTCCATTTCAAATGGTGCCCGATTTGTAAGGAACATGCATTTGTGGAATGAGCAGCTGCGCTGAGTATGTGGGTTGCGCCCATGAAAAATATGCCAAATCTTCTCTGCCAATGTCAAACAGCTTATTCTGCCATTGAGTCGTTTGGTATTTGGTGTATTGGATGATTGAAGTTTGAAGAAACAAGACATATTGGCAATTTAACAATTTATTCATTTCAAAAACAGGAGCTTCAGTAGCGTGTGGAAGAACCATACACAGCCACAACAGCCTGGCACCTCCTCCTCATGCTGGTCACCAGCCTTGGTCACACACTGCTGTGGGATGGCATCCCATTCTTCAACCAGCATTTGTCGCAAGTCAGCCAACGTGGTTGTGTTAGTCACTCTGGCACGAACAGCACGCCTAAGCTGATCCCACAAGTGTTCAATGGGGTTGAGGTCAGGACTGCTGGCACGCCATTCCATCCTCTCCACTCCCACATTCTGGGAGAGTCAATGGCAGAATAAGCTGTTTGGCTTTTGGCAAATTTCCTTACTTTTTGTGCTAAGTTTATTATAACAATATTTAGAGCTGAATCGAATAGTCAAATAATCTGTAATTATTTTGAAAATCGATTTTCAGGTCATTTTTTAAGCATAAATACAAACAATTGTCTGGTGCCAGCTTCTCAAATGTGAATATTTGCTGCTTTTCTCTGTTTTATATTATGGTAAAATGAATATCTTTTAGTTTTGGACAGTCGGACAAAACAAGACATTTGAAAAAGTCACCACTTTCTTTATCAATGAAATGATTGATCCATTAAATCGAGAAAATAATAAACAGATTAACCAAAATGAAAATTGCTAGTTGCAGCCCTAATAATGTTTTAAGTTAAAATTGCATTGTAACATAACATTAAAATGTTAACATTTTTACTATTTATAGATTTATGTAATTTACCCTAATAAATGCATTATGTTTGACTGAAAGGCACAATCCATTATGTTCACATGCTTATCTATTAACTATATATAATAATAATAATAATAATAAGTTTATTTGATATAGCACCTTTCACAGACAAAGTCACAAAGTGCTTCACATTGGTAAACATTTGTACAAAACATATTAAGTTCTAAAACCAAAAAGACTAAAAACAATCATTACAACAATTACAGCATGACACCTAAAAATAAAATACATCAATCAAAAGCAAATTTAAACAAGTGCGTCTTCAGCTGCTTTTTAAAAGCTTCAACCGAGACTGCAGAACGTAAGACAACAGGAAGGGCGTTCCACAGGTTTGGAGCCACCGCTTCAAAGGAACGGTCACCTCTAGTTTTTAAGCGAGTGCGTGGGACAACCAGTAATCCCTGGTTAGAAGACCTGAGGGGCCTGGTTGTAGTGTACGGATGTAGCAGGTCAGATATATAAGCAGGTGCTTGACCATGCAATGCTTTATAAGTTAGAATATCTATAAACTACTATACTACTATAACTACTATTAACAAACAATCAAAAAAACTTGAGCTTTTCAGTTAAAGTGTGGTTAAAGGGATTCCAGAGTGTGCAATGGGGCACAATAAACACAAGACTGAAATCACATAAACAACGTTATGCTATACTGTAGCCCTCCTCATACCACCTTAAAATATTCAGTTTTTATTGAGACTACTACTTGTTTGTATGACCATAGGACTCAGTCCTATGGTCATTTTTGAGGCTGTAGTAGTTTTGTATAAGACTGCATTATACTGAAGGCTGTTTCTTCTATTTAATTTACAGGCTTCATGTACATTTTTATTTACGAACCCTGCCCATACAACATAGTAATCCAATACAAGCTTAAAAATTACAACAAAAGCTGAATCAACCGACAACACCTATTTTACCCAGTGTCAATTTTGACAAAGGTTGTATTTATTACAGCACTGTTTGAATCACCATGTTAATAGTTTGTGTTTTTGGTTCCCCATTGCATGGTATATGGCGTTTATGTATATGGTGTTTGCTAAAGTTAGTCAAAGTTCAGTAACCATTAAGGGTGCTCCGATCAGGATTTTTGGGGCCGATCACCGATTGCTGGAAGACGTATCGGCCGATACCGATCACCGATTTATGAACTGAAAATTACGCCATTACGTAACAGTCACACGTTTAGACATTTCTTCAGCACACACACACACACACACACACACACAGACCGAAAGACACACACACACACAGACTGACAGACACACATAGTCACACACACACACGGGGAAACAGCTGTTTGAGGGGAACCGGAGCTGCAACCCTCCGCTCTGCCTTAGCGTTAGCTAACTTAGCACTGCCCAAACCGATTGTGATTGGATTAAAGAAATGGCAATAAACCAGAGTACGTTTTCTCCCATCCCGGAATCCTCCTCCGCTCCGCAGACTGTGCGTGGTCTGGCAAAGCAAGACTACACCATTATCTACACACCCGCCATAGTTCACCAATTGGTTGGGTATGTATCTGACCACAGACTGGCTCCATTACCCATTAAACTACACTGAAAGAAATCGGAATAAAATGACAGCAGTGAGAACGATTACTATGGTGATTGCCCAGCAGTGACAATGGTTACTATGGTGATTGCCAAAAAAAGCACAATATCACAAACCACAGCTTTTAATACAGTGTTCCTAATTTGAGCACTTGTGGTTCTAGGCCACAAGAACCAGGAGATGGCATTCTCATCAGAGTGAAAAAGGTGACAAGGAGTATAACAGCAGCAGCATGTGATCCATTGAAAAAGATTTGTACTGCTGTACACTGATGAATATGTTTATTTCAGCAGATCTCCAGTTTCCCCAAAAGGCCACAAGTTATTGACCTCAATACGAGCACATATACATTCAAGACCACAGGTCGCAAGTAATACTGCACACTAAGAGATCAAAGTGGTACAATAAACAAGTTGATGTAGTTGTTCATGTTTCTCTGTGTTCACAACTGCGTGAGCAAATAGTCCAACAGTTTAAGAAAAGAGTTTCTCAATGTACAATTGCAAGAAATTTAGGGATTTCATCATCTACAGTCTATAATATCATCGAAAGATTCTGAGAATCTGGAGAAATCTCTGCACGTAAGCAGCAAGGCCGAAAACCAACATTGAATGCCCATGACCGTTCGATCCTTGCATTAAAAACCATCATCATTATGTAAAGGATATTACCATGTGGGCTCAGGAACACTTTGGAAAACCATTGTCAGTTAACACAGTTCATTTCTACATCTACAAGTGCAAGTTAAAACTCTACCATGCAAAGCAAAAGCCATATATCAACAACACCCAGAAACGCCGCAGGTTTCTCTGGGCCCGAGCTCATCTGAGATGGACTGACACAAAGTGCGAAAGAGTGCTGTGGTCTGACGAGACAAGACAATGCTTAGCCACATTCTGCACATTTTACAAAAGCGTGGCTTCGTAGTAAAAGAGTGCAGGTACTAGACTGGCCTGCCTGCAGTCCAGACCTGTCTCCCATTGAAAATGTGTGGCCAGTATGAAGCGGACGGAGACTGAGGTCGTACATTATGCAAGAATGGGAAAGAATTCCACCTACTGTACAAAGCTTCTACAATTAATGTCCTCAGTTCCCAAATGCTCATTGAGTGTTATTAAAAGAAAAGGGGATGCAACACAGTAGTAAACTGTGTTTTTGGAACATGTTGCATGCATGTATTGCAAAATAAGTGAATATTTGCAAAAAAAACAATAAAATGTATTAGTTTGAACATTAAATATCTTGTCTTTGTAGTGTATTCAATTAAATATAGGTCGAAAAGTATTTGCAAATCATTATATTCTGTTTTAATTTAAGTTTTACACAATGTTCCAACTTTATTGGAATTGCGGATTGTAGCTTTGAGAGTGTTTTTCTGCCTTAAATCTCCTGTGTGGATGATGTTTACCTCGCCGTCTTGTCACGCCACCTGTCCTGATCGGCTGCAGGTTGGTAAGGGCCCTTTGTCTTGATAAAGTGAAGTGTGAAGTGTGGCTGAGAAGAAGAGGCCTGAAAGCAGGAAAGAAGTGTTAAGCTGAGTGTCCGCACATGATCAGCAGTAAAACATTCTTTGCTGGCTGTGTCGTTTTCCTAAGTGGAGAGCAGTGGCGCCCAACTAGGTGAAAGAATGTGCCTGTAGCAAGGTTTACATCCAAATGTAGCGCAAACCAGTTTTAAAAAAAATAAATACAAAAAATAATGAAAATGTATCCTTGTTTCCATCCAATATTATTGTGAGAATATTAGCAGTTGGTTCATCGAGATAAGCAGTAGGTGGCATTAATTCTCCAGTCAGATGCCATTACACCATTGCAGAAGAAGAGGGTGCAATGAGATGATGTGATTAAAGGGCTCCAGTCAAACCCCAAATGGTGGGGAAGAAATGTAGAAAACGTGATGTAAATATAGCATTTATTTTGGTTCATGTTATACATTTTAGAAAGGCGTAGATATTTAAGTCACATGCATCATGTACGTCATGATTAAATAATAATAATTAGTTTCCATTGCACTTTTGCGCATTTTGCTTTTGATACACCAACTTTTCCAAGTCAACGTAAACATTTTTGCAATATCACAGTCGTTTTAACTTTTTATGCGCAAATTTAAAATGTGCATTAAAAACAGGTGGATGGAAATGTCATATGAAGTGTTTCAATAAAAATGTGTCACTGACCAAATGTTTTATTGGTCACACAAACACCTTAATTGTTAATATTGCAACAGTGTTGGTACATGTTTGTATTTAATTGCTATGATTAATTAACCAATACACACTGCCCTTCTAAGCCAATCAGCGACAAGACAGTAAGTTAACAAAGTTAATTCAATATTTTAACCATCAACTCATAATTGTTTTTTAGTGTTGTTCATACTGCAGCAGAGCAGTGTCATTCTACAGCTCTCCATTCCCTCAAAGGTAAGCGCCGTCTAGACGGGTTTGCTGTTGGTCAATGCAGCAAATCTACTTGTCAAAGTTTACCAAGTTGGACTCAACACGAACAGGAGCCCCAGGAGTTCAATTTTGAGCAAGATATGGGAGTCTCTGGGTGGCACAGAGGAAATTGCACCCACCCACCACTGCAGAAAGCCAGATTCAGTCTCCAGCAGCAGCCTCTGACTTGGCAGATTGTCAAATCAAACAATGGTGTTTACAGGCGTGGGAAGCACATAATTATTGTCACTGCAGTAGCAACTCATAAGGACCATAACGCATGGGCAAATAACTAAGAAAAAAAATGATATGCAGGAATTTAAAAAGTCTCTTAAACAAATTAAAAAGTCACCGTCTGACATTCAGTTTGAAGAAAAGTATTAGGCTAGTCAAACAAAGTTTCCTAGTCATCATCTGCTGCTCTAGCTGAAGATACTACCATCTTGCATTAATCAGGATACACACTCATTTACCCAATGCAATATGGATCAGAACAATCAACACCCTGGTAGGGTAGTTGTCTTTTTTGTTGTGTTACGCCATTGAAACTGGTAATCAAGGTGAAAAGGTAAGTATTGGCTAGTGAAGCAAAGGTTAAATGTAAATTAAAGCATGTTTCTTTGTGAAGAAATCCAATAAAAATTACTTTTGGGCTTTGTAATAGTGCAGTCTATAGCTTGTACCAGCGTTTTTCTCCACTAGGTGCATCATGGACAACGTCTTACATTTGGATTGCTTCTCTGTGGAGTGATATGTACTCCAGGTTTAAAAATAAAGACTGTGGCTTTAAAGGGATGGGTGACAAAATCACGGGGTGAATGATTTTAGCAAGTAAACTCCCTTTATTACACAGCAGCCAAATATTAATGGACTCTAATGCTTCAAATACGTTATTCACGGTGGCCTAGTACCTAAGAGAATCAGCACAAATACATGGTTTTCTGGCAATTCCTTGGTAGCTGTAGGGAGGGAATTTTGGCATCTGATTATTAAGTGTTTCAGAGCCCAGAGTTTATCTAGCAAGCAGGACCACTGACCTTTATGTGATAATATCTGATGATATAATCACTCACTAATCACTAAGTTGTGAATGTGTTTTGGATGGATGACTGATGACTAATCATGCCACTGATACTCTATTTTCGCTACCTGGATCTGGTTTCTCTTCAAAAATACTCAAATGGCCTTTGTTCTGTAATGCAGACAGACACCACTCATCTAAAAGCAGCCTCAAGGGATCATGGAGCCACTGGGCTTTAAAGTCAAAGACAGTCAGAGGAAAGATTACAGATTTCTGTGTGTCAGTGCGAAGATTACAACTGCTGTAAAAGATAAAGAGGGATAAAAGATAAGTAGAGAAGTTCTCTGACAGACTCACCTTGGGTCTGATAGACTTGACATCGAAGGACTGTCCTAGGACACTTTAAAATGTGTTTTGACAACTTTTGACAACCTCTACAAAATCCACCAACATAATCCCAGCCCAAACTTTCTAATATGAATGAAAAATCCACATAGAGAATTTTACCCTTTTTGGGGGGAGCATCACATTTTAAGGTTCTTCTTTTATTGATTTTCCCAAATTAAACTTCAAAAATTGTTGACGTGCTATTATTAAATTTAAAAAAATTAAATATGTGATTGTTTTAAAAGTTCCTTATCTTCTATATTATTTACTATACACAAGCAATAAATCATTCTATAGTATGGTCAACACAACATTGAATACAGTCATCATATTAACTGCTCTTTTAAAAGGCAAAGAGTGTTTACTTTAATAATAGCAGTGTTTCAGTCTCTTGACATCTGCTGACTGGTACTAGCAGGGTTCCAGCATTGCTCTGTGCTAATAGACTGTGGACGTTGTTTTAATTGTAGGGCTGTGACATTTGAGAATGAATAACTGCTAGCTGTTAAACTTAGCATAATCAATCCACTGGCTGGAGACTGAAGTGTGTTCAACTAGGCTACAAGTTAATTTTATGAGCCAATTGTTTTTTGTTCAATTGTTTATAGCACAGCATTTAAATGGACATAGGCATAAACCATAGTAAGAGTTCAGGACAATACAGTGTACTTGTCTAAAGACGAATCCAGCAGTTGATTCATGCTCTGCACTCTAAAGGGCAGCCGCCGTTATTACAGCGGCACAGTTGAACAGAACAGCATGCAAGAATGCAAAAATAATATGAATTAATAGTCAGGCATCATGCACCTAGTGCGCTCTCGCTGCACGTCGGTATTGGACTGTCTCTGTCTCGACTCGACTCGGACTGCGGATGCAGGACATCCAAACTGAAACTAAAATCATATGTGCACACAACCTACTATAGGGCTTGCGAAATGTTGTCTATGCTGACAACTCAAAAAAGCAAGTGTAAAGCTAACACAGACTCTTGTATCTGGCCTTGAACACCTATGAATTATGATTTGTGAGGTGCCATTGCAGTGTTTATGTCTGCCTACATATGACCCTGATTCGTCTTGTGTGCTGTATGGCAGCCAAATGGTATTTCAAATTCAAATTATTATAATAAGCAAAAGAGAAAGAAAGGCTTTGTAGGTTGAATCTAACAGTATAGGGAAGGATGATTATGAGGATAACCAACTTAACAGCATTTTAAAAACTGTTTTACTGTATAATCTTACCTTTTCTTTTTTCTTTGGGGAAGGCTGTCTTTGGCTGGGCTTAGATTAAAAAAAACATTTTTAAATCCTCACAAATTTAAATTTGATTCCATAATACCCCCTAGATGAAATTGTCAGACTTGTTCTCTCGACTTGATTACTAGGGGTGGTGTGGGGGGTTGCGATACAACATAGTATCGCAATATTTTCCATACTAATACTGTATCAGGGTATGCTTAGTATCGATCTTTTGTTAATACAATTATGCCTGCATACTTCTGAGTCTTGATATTTAAACTTCTTATTTACATTTGATTTTTTTTTTTTTTTTTTTTTTCACTTGTAAATGAGGTATTGATTTAAATGTGATTTCCTGATTAAATAAATTATACAGTATATGAGAGCTATTCTCTCCTGAGGACCACAGCAGCTCTGCTAAGCAGTCTACATTTTTGGTAATCCCACCCTGTCCACTCTAAATACATTCACACTCCTGTTTCCAATCATTCCAACAACAAAGGGCCCATATCTGGGCCTTATCCTGCACTCCTGTCAATATTTCATGTCTCATCATCATTAATATTTAGTAAACACTGAGTCTAGCACTATCCTGGACAAAGGCTCCTTGACAGAGATGCTCCATGGCCCTGGATCTTGTTCTACAGCGCCAAAAAGAATAGGAAGTGAAAGAGTAAGCATCATAAATGCTGCATGAATCAATAGCCTCTCCTACTTGACTCATTTTTAACAAAGGCCTGACACCAGGAAGTGTTTTTTTATGCTGACATCTTCAGTCAGAAACAGACTCTGGTAAAATCCTGATAAACATTTCCTTAGAGATGGCACAAACATAGACTCTCTCTGAGACAAACAGGCATACATTGATCCTGATTGGTGTATATTGCATATTAATTCCCTTTCTGGTAGTTATCATTCTGCACAGACACGACTCCAACCTGCGGCCCTTTGCTGTATGTCATTCCCCCTCTCTTCCTGCTTTCATGTCTTCAGCTGTCCCAAAAAAAATATAATCTTTCAAAAAACAGTTATAAAAATTAAAAAAAAAAAAAAAATAGACCTATCCTATATTTTTAGCAGAACAGAGCTGAGAGCTGCTTCTGGGCCACTTTTGGGACACACTGCGTTACAGCTGGTGGAATCACAAGCATTGTCTTGAGTGGCTGCTATTGTTTCGGTGGCCACGGCACCGGCATAACGCAGCACACTCTCGCCAAGTGGAATTTAGGGGTTACACCCTCTTTCTACTGACTGGCAGGGAACACGACAAAGTCCACTTTTATCGTAGAGTGACAAAGAATAGATTCATACATGCGTAAAGACAGACAGCACTCAGCAGATCTGGCAGGTCATGGAGAATTGGCTCCGACTAGATTCTAGCTTGCGGGACTGTTTTCTTGCGTTGGAAACAAGTGGTCCTGAGGGCTTTATCAGTCAGGAATACTTGCAAGGGATCAGTCCCAATAACCAATCTTTTGAAATTATTAACATACAATGATTTGCAAATCAATCTAGATATCTAGACCAATATGAAAGTAGAAATCTGTAACTTTCTACATGTGGTGAAGCCTGTCGTTTATTCAGGCATTTTTTTAGTGCAACAGTTTAGTGCTTATGCTTTATTTTTGTTTTCAAAACTGACTACTGTGCTGGCTCTGTGTTCAGCAGCCTCTATCACTGTCAAACAAGTGTGACCTGACAAGCTTATAATAAATCTGGACAGCATCTCAAACCCCCTTAAATATGGTGGCCTGTGTATTTTACAGTTCACGACAAAAATTGGTATGAATAAATTAATCTTGATTCTTGAATAAACATTACAAATACCTACTTTACAAGTACATAAAGTAAGCAAGAAGACACCTGCATTACATACTGTACACTCAAAGTGCTGAAATTATGAGCCAGGTTCAAACCTTTTGCCAGAGCCCTCTGCATCAAAGCGGATCCATACCAATAAATGAGGGTTCTGCATTTAAGTATTTTGTTATGCTCTTAGCCTGTGCACAGCTTGTCATATAATATTGTCATTTGTTGGAAAAAAATTGCTCCAAGTCCAATGATCTCCCTGCTAATGAAATTACTACAGAATCATTGACATGTTGGATGGCGACGAATCAAAATCACGATTTTAATTATTATTAATATATTATTATTGTGCAGCCCTAAGAATCAGCCTGAAAAACTCTGTAGATCTCACCGATTCACTCAAACGGCACACAGACAAGCATGTTTTGACAGTACCCGATTATTAAACTCGCATAGCGACAAATACTCATTAAAGACCTCTTTTATATTCCACAGAAGACAGTTCAGTGTTTCAAAATACATTCTATCAAAAAGTCACAAATCACAAAATGTTATTAGTCAGAGAATTAAAACAGTGGATGGCTTCTGTCACTTAACCCAAAGGGCAAGCATCCATGCACCCTCCCTGCACTTTTTCTTCACTAAATGGAATTTCCCATGCATTTGTGCCCCCAAAAGCTTAACCCCAGTTTTATCTTAGTCGATTTAATGCATTATAGGGCAAATGCATACAATTTATTCTTGATGGAAAACATGAGCTGTCAGAGCAGTGGAAGCCAATACAACGATATAGGTAAAGTGGATTTTACACACAACCCCAATTAACGGTTTGAACGAGCATCTGGGTCTCTGAACTTCCATCGCATTTGTTCAGAGACATCCTCTGACCCTCCCTACTCTGATGAAAGAGAAACAATTAAAACAAATGAATAAACAGTTGTTTGCCTTTTCTATACACAAAGCATTTTGTTTCACAATAATGGATCATGAAGTGCTCTGCCCTAAAAAAAATGAAATGATCTAGTTGCAGGTTGGGAATTAATTTTGTTTTGATTGATTATATTAAAAGCCTGCTTCAACTCTGAACATTATGTTCTTGTGGGTGGTGGAAGTAGAATAATGCAGTTCTCCAACAGTCTTGCTCCAAAGGCACCCAGAAAATTAGGATGACGGGTTTATATCTTCATTTTGTTTTGTCCACTTCAAACTCTTACTCTGGTACTGTAACTGAGAGGATAATAAACAAGTGAATGTATGTCAAACTATGTTTAGTCTATTTCAAGACTTAAGAGCTCTATTCTGTGTTATATCAGTCTTGTAGCAATTATCTTTCTAATTTGTTGTGTGTGACAAAGAACCCAGTTAAATTACAAGAAGCACTTGTCTGCATTATTAAAGCAATACACTGACTAATGCAAAGTAGTTGCATATTTAAATAAAAAATCTATTGTTCAAATACTTCATGAAGTTGCTTGGTTTACAACTGTGTACAGCATCCCTAATTTGCATCAACAGCTGAAAAGACATGACAAATAAGTCAAAACGTGTGGAATGCACTGGGTTGTTTACTAAGGGAAACTCACCATATAATTTAGTGTATGAAGTGGAAGCTGCCAACTGTTTTAGCTGTGTCAGCTTATGACTTTTAGTAAGCTGTCATTTTGTGGTTTGGCTCAACATCTGAGTAAATTCTACCAAGCATCAACTATTTTAAGACCTCCTAAGCTTTGCATCTTATTGACTGAGTGCCTCGGTAGCCTAAAGCATTTTGACAGTTGTCAACACTGGTGTACTGAAATCAAAAGCGCAATGTAGATGAAGACTTATATTGTGTCCTGATGAAAAGATTGAAGCCTTTATGGCTTTAATTTGACTCAGATGATTATTTTGACTGTCACAACCATAGAGAACTGGAGCAGATATCTGCGTCTAAATAAGCATCCATAAAATCTTGACACAAATATGTTGTCAATAACACATAATATAGTACAGTTTTATGGGAATTATTTTCCTTGTTGGTTTTAATGATCTAATTTCCTGCCTGTCACACATCTAAGCCACTAAATGACAGGCTCATTCTGTGGACGAGAGTGTCCAGGAATTCTAACACGAAGCAGGACTTGGCCAGCAGAAAAAAGTAATCTGCTGAGTAATGAAAGCTCAGATTATGACTACTGTGTCATAACTTCTACTGAACTCTTAGTGACCTGGTATCAACCGGAATACAATATTAACTTCTTGGCACAAGGGCAAGCAAATATAAAGGAAATCGTTGACACAAAATGTTTTTATCTGATTTCTCATTATTAGTAGGCCTGCCTCCAAGTGATGGCTGAGGTGTTTCTCCAAAAGCAGACAACTGAGAAACTCTGCCACCTTGTAACCTCAACAGTTATAAAAAAAAGAGCTCAATGATAATGCAGGTAGGATAACGATACACCAGAATATATGGACAAAAGTCTGTGATATGAAGTGACGGCTGGTATCCTACACTGTATTTGGGGCTATTTAAAAAAAAAAAAATCTATGTAACTATTTGTTAAGGCCTTTATTGGACAGCAGCAGTAGAGATGTGACAAGAAATGAAGAGAGATGAGAATGATATACAGCAACCAAATGAACTTGATGCAGAGACATTGCTGTTCATTTCGGCACCTTAACGCAGAGGGGGTCTATTTGGGGATTCTTGACAAATGCCAGTTGTGCTGCGTGAAATTCTTACAAATCAACCTATACCTGGCTTAGGAAACCTTTCACATTTCCTGTCATAAACAACCAATGATAGGTTGGTCTTTTGTGAGAAACTTCCCCCGCAGGAGCCGGCTAATTAATGATTGATCGGAAACGGTGACTACGCTAACCAAAAAGAAGGGGCTGATTTCTAAAGCCCTAGTAGAAAACTCCAACAGAAATTCTAAAGGTAACACGGCCGTTCAAAAGAGCTTTCTAACAGCAGACATTTGACTTGTCATAGCAGGAAAATCACAGGTTTAAAATAATTACATTATGACTGTTCCATTTCATTGTGTGATAAACCAATCAACCCATTAACAAGCTTTTACTCTTACATTTTGATATTCGTAAAAATGCTGATTATCACAGCCGATAATCAATCCTTAATTGAAACATGCAGATGCCCAGAAAGCTCAGTTAGTAGAGTGGGGCGCCCAAATATAGAGGTTTACTCCTTGACGCAGCGTGTCCAGGTTCGACTCAGACCTGCGGCCCTTTGCTGCATGTCATTCCCCTTCTCTCTCCCCTTTCATGTCTTAAGCTGTCCTTTCAAATAAAGGCCTAAAAATGGCCATAAAATAATCTTTAAAAAAAAACAAAAAAAAAACATCCACGATACCGTCCTTGGGATCGGCTCGGGGCGTAAACCATGTAACATATTATTGATCAGGGTTATGTTGTAGGGCTGGATTTTATTTACATTATTACAAATGTTGCCTCAATGTCAAATTTAATACTTTTACAGACAAGTGAAGAGTGAGGACTGCTGATATTTAAACGACTGAAAAGTCACGCAAATAACAGAAGAGAGGAGAAAATGGTAAAATGGGTAAAGAGAAAGAGCACTACTAGTGCCAAATAGTCCAGATGGGAAACAAGGCAATTAGCAGTAGAGGGGAGGCCAGGCACGAGTTCCCAGCTTAAACAGAAGCTCTTTGTGTGTGTGTGTGTGTGTGTGTGTGTGTGTGTGTGTGTGTGTGTGTGTGTGTGTGTGTGTGTGTGTGTGTGTGTGTGTGTGTGTGTGTGTGAGTGAGTGAGACAGAGAGAGAGAGACAGAGAGAGAGAGAGAGAGAGAGAGAGAGAGAGAGAGAGAGAGAGAGAGAGAGAGAGAGAGAGAGAGAGAGAGAGAGAGTAGCGCTCCCCTCCTGCCTAGGAGTCACAAAGCACAGTAACGGACAGGATCCAATAGAGAACAAGGGAAAGTCACACACATCAAACAAACTGTCAAGCTTTAGACAAGAGTCAGATTGGAGCATTTCACCATGCAATTAATTAGGACAGGAGGGAAATGGTAATAGCCTGGTGTCAAGGCGTCCATTTAAACCCATCAGGTTATTCTATTTCAAGCTGGATGGTTGAGTTAATTTAGGTATGCTTGTACAAAATGTGCTTTTATGTACAGTATCTTTGCAGCGTTGTGGGTAGGCCTGTTGCAATTACTACATAATCGCCTGATCGCGATTATTTGAGCTGAACGTGACCATTTTGCATAATCGTTGGATTCCACAATCTATAAAGCCAATGTTACAATGCTGCAACAAATGAAAGTAAAAGGTGTGTAGGCTTATCAGAGAGTGTGACAGTCTGGCTTTGTTTGGCTTGTTTGTTCTGGCTAAGTTTAAAGAATATTTGGCGTTACATCTTTTAAGTTGCCTAGAGATTGGCATGGGGTAAGTTCCATAAATTCATCTCTCAATGCAAATCAAACCAGCTATTAGGCAAACCGACATAAAACCATGCCAATCTCTAGGTATGGTGAAGGGTATGTGATGATGTGGGGCTATTTTAATTCCAAAGGCCAAGGGAACTTTATCAGGATGTATAGTATCCTGGATCTATGAAATAACTAGGGCTGTAGCGATACACAAATCTCACAATACGATATTTTCAGCTCACGATACGATATATATATATCGCGATATTCAGCGATTCGATTCGATATTAATTCGATACTTGCATAATTTTCTGAAAGATTTAAAAGGGACAGAGTGATTTTGGTGACATCTTGTGAGTGTTCCATTTACTTGGATTTAATTAATTGAACTGAAAACTAAAAACATCAATTACACAATATATGTCTCTGACTGGACAGAGTCTACAGCTTGCAAATGCTGGACAAAATGAATCAAAGATGTGTTGAGAAAATTAGTTACGTTTATTGAATCAAACTGTAGTGCAAACTCTAGCTTACAAGCCTTTGAAAAGAAAATAAAGTGCAGTATTGCAACAATGGAGTTAAAAAGTGCAGCCTGTTCTGAACAGGTAAGTAAACATCCAATAATTCAAGTAACTAAGAAGAACATTTAAACATTTAACTTAAAATGTACCCGTCTTAGCCGAGTAGTTCAAGGCCTGTAGGCCTACAAGTAGGTGAGGTAGGTAGCCAGTCTAGCCAGCAGAAAAGAAAAATAAACCATGGCAGCCAGCCAATAATTCAAGTTCATAGGAACAACATTCAAGCCAACTTAAAATTGTACCCATCTTAGCAGAGGAGCTTAAGGCCTTAAGTGAGCACTAAACAGAAACTCTCCTCTCCACATAACTGCAGACCAAGTGATCTACCTTGTCTTCAGATTTTTGTTCTGGAATAGAATCTGATCAACATGCTCTGGGAGAAGTGCACTTCTCTGAGCAGTGATGATATCTCCGGCGGTGGAAAAGACCCTCTCTGAGGAAACACTAGTGCTAGGGACACAGAGGTACCTTTTAGCAAGTTGTGACAAGAGCGGATACTGATACTGGTGCTCCTTTCCACCAGACCAGTGGTGATCTTCTTGCACTTCCAGGAGATCTGCCTCCCTGTAGCGGGTCATCTGTTCCTTGGCCTTGTCCTCTTGGGTATTTTTCTTGGGTCGTGCTGCACCGTATCGTTCACCAAGAAGGGCAGCCAGTGGACAAGACGGCCTTGGATTCCTGGGTGGAGGATGCTGACCTTCAAATAAATAAACAATTTAAAAAAAACGCATTACTTATAGTTAAGCACATTCCATAATTCCCACACAGAGGTTCAGACAACACAGTGCGCTTCACTGGATAACAATGGGTGATACTGACCTTGAGTGCTCTCTCCTTCCATGAATTGCTCTCCATCTACAGCGTCTTCATCTTCTTTAGATGCCATCCCCTCATCATCAGCAGGAGCATTTGCTGTCCCCTCTTCATCCACACTCCAAAGTGACTAAATTAAAAAAGTCAACATGAAATGAAATTCATGAGCTTTTCTTGTATACATCTTTTAATTACTATATTTAATATATGCCTTTAAACCTGTTAACATTATCGTATTTATACTTTTTAAACTATTTAATATTTATCTATTTTAAACTGTTAACGTTGTAGGATTTGCCTTTTAAACTTTGAGTAATGCATTATTTAGGCCTATGCTTATTCTCGCCAGGAGATGGTGGATAGGGTACAAGGCCAAAGGTTAAACTTAGCAGCACCATCACTGCCTTACCTCTGATGGCTGCATGCTCAGTCTTTCAGCCTCTACAATCAGTCCATCATAAACTTCCTGTCTTTCATTTTCAGTCAGGAAGGGAAGACTTTTGAATCTTGGATCCATCGCAGAACATGCATGGAGAGTTGCCTTGAGGTCAATGTACCTCTTCTGAAGATCCCCAGCCATGGCAGCTTTCATCTCTTTTATGACTGCAGAATCACCTTCGATCGGTTTCAGTCCGTTGATCAGTGTGTCCTGGAGGGGTGCGACGGCTGACAGTGTGGGGGTCTTCTCCTTGGACATGTACTGTGTAGCCTCCTTCATGGGCTTCAGCGCGCTGACTACTTCTTCGGCTATTGTCACGTCTGACTCAGTGTGCACAGATCCTTCTCGGTCTTCCTGACTTCACTTGAGAGCAGGGCTGCACAGATGGCCGGTTGTTGCTCCAAAAATCTTTCCAACATGTCATGTGCACTATTTCACCTGTAGTTAAATAAAAGAAATATACTTTATTTATATACCTATAGCACCCTTCACACTTCACAGCATGGATGAACAGAAGCTGCTTTACATAAATATATAATATATAATAAAACAATTATTTAACAATTAGTAATAAAAAACAAAATAAACTATTGAAAAGTAACCACACACTAACCTGGTAACCACATCCGTCATCAGCTTGTGCTCTGGTAGTCGTAGAAGCCTCTGTTTCTCTTTCAGCATGCGGTTGGCTGTGGTGCTCCGTCTGAAGAAATTCACAATGCGTCTCACCCTTCCCAGCAGGCGTGCGACTGCTGTGACTTTGAGGGCACGTTGTGCAGCCAGATTCAGTGTGTGAGCATAGCATTTGACATGAAGTGTGAATGCTGCCTTCTCAGCTGCGATTGTCATATTTGACGCATTGTCAGTGACGATTACTGGATCCTTTTCTGTGATTCCCCACTCAGCGACGGCCTTTCTCAGATGTTCTGCCAGGTTGTGTCCGGTGTGGCTCTCGGGCATGTCCCTGGTTTGTAAAACATACGTAACGAGCTCCCATTCCTCGTTGATAAAGTGGGCCGTGATGGTGACATATGCTTCTGTTATGCGAGAGGTCCAGCCATCGCACGTCAGGGCAACTCTCTCTGCGCTGGCCAGGGAGGCTTTGACGTGTGCCCTTGTCTGAGCGTACAGCCTGGGAATGCAAACCTTGGTGAGGTGTTCGCGGGTTGGAAAGGGATAGCGGGGCTCCATCGCGTTCACCATGCGCCTAAAGCCTGTGTTTTCCACCACCGAATACGGTCTTAAATACTGACAAAAAACGTAGGCAATGGACTCTGTAATTTTCTGCGACCTTGGTGAAAAACAAGCAAACTTGTGGGAACAACCGCCATCGATGCCCAACATGGTTTGTTTTGGGTCACGCGGCCGCAGCTTCTTGGGGTCCTCCGTTAGCATTACCTTGTCCGGGTGGTGACGTTTTAGGTGGGCTCGTAGGTTGGTGGTATTTCCAGAGTATTTAACGTTTGCGTCACACAGCTTGCAAACTGCGATGCTTTTGTCTAAGTCGTCGCTTTCCTTCTTTTTAAACCCAAATTGCTCCCACACATCTGCTTTTAAGGATGAAGGTGCTGGACTTAAATTCACCGCCATTTTTTTGAATCTCCTCGCTCTGACCATGTATGTATTAAGAGAACGCTCAGACTCCGTAAACAGGAAGAGGTAGACGTCTGTGTACAGTTAGTAGGCCTATGGGTAACTTGCTCTACAGCGACACTAGCGGCTGGCTGACCAAATCGCTCTTCCTGCAACGCGAACGGGAGTAACACGGGGGATTTTAATGGGACTTATGTTTCGATACTCACGGCTTAAAAATCTATACTTTCTTGGAAAAGAAAATATCGATTTATATCGCAAAATCGATTAAATTGCCCAGCCCTAGAAACAACTGGTCTTTAATAATAAAAATCTGCCTGCCTCCATGGGAATTTAACATAGGGGTGTACTCACTTTTGTTGCCAGCGGTTTAGACATTAATGGCTGTGTGTTGAGTTATTTTGAGGGGACAGCACATTTACACTGTTATACAAGCTGTACACTTAATAGTTTACATTGTAGCAAAGTGTACTTTTTTCTGTTTTGTCCCATTAAAAGATATAATGAAATATTTACTAAAATGTGAGGGGTGTACTCACTTTTGTGAGATACTGTATATCGATATACCTTAAAACATTGATAACGCCCAGCCCTACTATCTATTTATCCTCAAACATTATCACAGTTGATTCAACGGCTCCAAACACCATTAAAAGCTTAACCGAAGTGATGTTTTGCATATTGCATTGTACTGCATAATACAGAAATTATAGTCTGATGCAGTGAATATGTTTATTTTATCACAGAGGCCCACACCTGTTCTTTTGACTCTTCTGGGGAATGGAAACAACACAGCCCATTTTAATTACTCAATCAGAGAAGTGATTTGCTTAATTATGAATTCTAAGTTTGGGGAGTTGTTTAATTGTTATGAGAGCACAGGTTAACAGTAGTGCCTTTCAGCTTTTAGATAAGAGGATGACATAGGGTAATCACAACAAAACGTTAACAAAAAAATAGACATTTTTCAAAAAACTTAATACAAAGTATCTTAATGACCTCACCTCTTCCAAACTTCACTACAGCCCACCACTCATGCTTCAATCACCCTGACCTAATTTCCCTCCCATTAATCTTGGTGACAACACTGCTCCCTTTGCCACTGCAAAGTGCTTAAAAGCTAAAACAGGGATTTCAGCTGATGTGTGACAAAGCAGCATTTTATAAACTTAAGATGGCAGGAATAGAGGAAACAGAAGAGACAAAGGAGCAACCATTTGGTGAGTAAGAGAAAATAGTCTGGGCCCAAGCATTTTGGAGTAATGTGATAATGAGAAAAGTGGAAGAGGAGGAAGACCACCATGATCCCTTAAACCAGGGGTTTTCAAATTGAGTGAATGTGAGCCTCCCCTTAGAGTAGGTAAGGACAGCCGAGCCCCCCCTTCCCCAAAATCCCGTCCGCCTGCCCTAACCCACACACGCCTCTGCAGTAAATGCCATCTTTTGTGTGTTGCAGGCAATAATGAGTTCCAATAACAACTGATAAAATGTAAAGGGGGTAAATATCTTTATGTAAAGGGAAAAATTACAATCCAAATATAAAAACATAATGGGATATATTGCAGTAAGGCTCTCAGGCATTCTGTATTGCTTTCAACTATTCTCCTTTGGATCGACTTCTAATTATATCTGAGTCAGCACACATGTAGCTTAGGCATCATTTACTCTTCCCTCCTCTTTTGCATCTTTTGTTGGGGAAGTAGCCTCCTTAAATGTGCATATGACAATTATTCACCTCAATTATACATTATTAATTTTAATGTATTAATAAACCCCTGGACTGTAATATTTCAGATGTGTTTGAGCAAGATTTCTGCTCATGTCCAAAACTTTGTGCACATTCAAAATAGAACTCATCCCATCTGTGTTCTGAGGTTTGGAGGAGTCGTCATATTTTGTGAAAAATAAAGTTATAATAGGCTATTACAAGAATAAAGTCACTATATTTCACAATCTACCTGCACCTTAGCCTGCTGTGCAATACGTGATTGCTTTGCTGATACGGTAGATCTCAGACCTTTTGACAGCCACAGAGCCCCGTTTGGGTCTCTGGTCTCTGAATGAGACAAAGTTTAGGGAAGTGGCAAAAATACACGGAGCACAAACGCGACACATCTGCTGCAGCATCTCCACAGCAGAGCGCATCCATAATCCTGAAGCTGCACAGTTTTTTACAGCGAGAGTGGACACTAAGCGACGTCCAGTTTCATATTTGTTAGTCAACTTTTCAAAATACATTCGGGGTTGAAGCCCCGGCAAAATCAGCTGACGCTGTCAGTGGGAACAATGAGGCCGCTATGTTCAATGCGGGGAAAGAGAGAAATAAACGCAAGTCGTCCTCCACCTGCAGCCTTGATCTGTATTTTTTTATAGTTTTTAATCAGGGTCAGTGCGGACAACCCACACTCACACAAGTAGGTGGAGGTGAAGGGGATTCGGACTTTCATAGCCTTAGTGGAGATATGGGGGAACTCTCTCTCCACAGACAACCATAAACGCGTGATCGGCATTTCTCCCAGTTTCTGTCACACTGCGGCAGAGCTGCAGCCTCGGACCCGACCAGGTAAAACCTACTTTAACTCAGGATCATATTTCCTACGTTTTTTGCTGGGTCCTGTCTCCTCCCTTAATGCTAACTTCTGTTGACTTAAGACAAGGAAACAATGCATTTTAAAGCTAATACACGTACGTACGCACAATTACCGATATCAATAGAGTTGCATACAGTTATTTTTTTCTTCGCATGTTGCGCCTCCCCTGTGGCTCTATTGAAAACTGCTGCCTTATACGGTATCAGAGCCATATGGGTGAATGTTTGACCTTTGTAGCATCTGACTATCAACTCTAAATCTCTCTTGCTACAACTCTTTTATATATTACTCCTCTAAAATGGTTCACTGTCCTGGTTAAAGGGATGTTGCGGTATTTTTCCACCTGGGTCTTATTCTCATAATGTTGGTCATTTTAACTGGGTTACAACAACTTTGCACTTGCCACCTCTGTTGAAGAGATTCAGAAAGCGCAACGCAGGAAACAAATAAAGAGGGTGTGTGTGCAGAGCCAATATATAGTTGTCACAATAGCACGGATGATAAGGATGATATAAGACTTCAGTGTTTCCCCTAGGATTTTTTTTAGCCGTGGTGGCAGGTATGTCAACCCCCCCCCCCCCCACACACACACACACACACACACGACACTCCAAGCCGGACTTTCAAATAAAGAAAATTATTGTTCAAAATGTTCACTTTCTTACTGAATTAATGCTATTTTTTTACAGTACATTAGTGTGAGCAAACTCCTCAAAAACATGGAAACTCCATAATGATAACTGACTCTTTAACTAGAACAAGATCTCAGACTAGGAGGCAGTTCACAGAGTGATTGTTAAAGTCTGTGATTAAGGAAACATGGTTGTAGTATGCAGGAAATGTTTGCAGAAAGAAAGGCTGTTGTCAGGTAAAAATGTCAGTCAAAGAGGCTGAAGGAAAAATTGACATGGAAAAGCCGCTTTAATGATGAATGGACTGATAAGCAGGCTAGCATTCATACTGTATGCCTCATTTGCAATGAAATGATGCCGTTGCAAAATAATACAACTAGCATCATCATCAAGAATGAAGAAAGCGAAGGTAACGATCACGTCATTCACGTGCATATTAAGTAGCCACATGTATCTGTTTTGGTCTTATAATACATTCATAGATTTACTGCTCCAGGAGAGAGGACGGTTCACTCAGCCAGCAGTTAAGTTTATAAGAATTTGTCCAAATTTCTAGATTCCACCAAGCTAAGCTAAGACTACAACCGACAGCTTTATTGGTTTGATCGTGTTGGTAAAAATGAGCAGAGTAGAGCTGAGTTTGGTAAAACAGGGCGGTGGACGAGAGCAGGCAGCAGATTAAAATATCTCTTCCTACATGTTTACGTCGGTCTATACAGGTGAGTACATTGATAAGTATTGACTTTTTACTCATGAAGGTTTTATCGTAACCTACTTACAGTAACGAGACTAGCGTGATTTCATCTGCCCCCCCCCATCTGCGTAACGTTAACGCGCGCACACACACAACTCGGCTGCGTGTGTGTGGCGCACAGGCAAGAATCCCGGCATGTGAATAGAGACAGGGGGCTGGGTTTGTGCTCCACCTGTGAAGCGCGTGTCCGCGCTATTCTCCGACAATCAACATTGACACCGTGGCGTGGCGGCAGAAATTTAACTGTGGCGGTGCGCCACTTGCAAATCAACGTAGGGGAAACACTGGACTTTGATATGATATAAGCAAATTGTTATTGTACACTGTTAAATGCTTCTGTGTTAACTGGGTTCTGCCTGAGCAAGCTGAGGAAGCATCACTTTTGGGGAGAAACAGGCAGAAACAGGCAGCAAAAGAAGCAAGAAATTGCTTCTCTTTCCATAGAGGGCGTTTTGTATAGATACAAATTTACCATTTTGTATGATCCAAGCCTCTGTGTTTTTAAACCAGCGCGTTTTAGTGCAAGGATTGTGTGGGTGAACAAGCTCAGGATGTCTCAATGTAGTGGGTGACATTATAAAAAATAAATAAAAAAATCCACAGGGCAAAACATGAACACAGCATAAAGGATAGAGAAGACAAGAGGAAAATTAAGCAGTGGGGGATGAAGAGCAAAACAGGAAACTACAAAGTCCTGCGGCGTCACGGAGAGACAAATAGAGGGATGACTGTCGTCATCTACCCAGTAGGGGAAAGAGGAGAGCTAGAGAGACCAGCTTGTTTCCTGTCGATTAAAAACATATAAGGGATCCTTTCTACCACTCTAGGTCTTTGGCCCAGCCTTTCAACTCTCGAGAGCAACACACAGAGACGATCCATAATGCTTTAAACAAAAAAAAATCTAAAACACAACTGGACAGCATCACATCGTTTGGTACACTGAGATCATCAAATGTCTAGGGCTGTATTCAACCAAAGAAAACCTTTTTTTTTTTTTTTTCAAAAGTTTATTTGAATAGGGACAGATACAAAAAACATAGATTATTACATAAAGAACAATCCGATGCCTGTATCACAGTGTTTATAGCCATGGCTAATTCGCAACACCTGTCCCTGGAAGGGCTTTTAACAGTTAAAATAATAAAGAAATCCAATTTTTACAGTGAATACAATTAAAAGGTCCAAAAACCAGTTAACAGCAATAAAAATAAGTGTAGTAAGTAAACACATTCACTTGAACTCACACCGATGCACACCTCACATACACACAGCTATACATTTCATATGGCATGATCACACTGCTGCTGCTATATGAACCATGCTTTTGATAGTTTATTAAAGGTGGACAATTTAGTTAGAGTCTTTATATTTGTAGGAAGCGAGTTCCACAGATTGGCTCCTTTCACAGAAAAAACATTTTGGGCAAAAGAGGTTTTACAAAATGGAACTTTACAGTCTCCACATGCAGCAGCTCTTGTGGATCTGGAGTATTCCAGCCTCTTCACTAATTTACAAAGTGGCTCAGGTGCAAATCCAGTCAAACATTTAAAAAACAACGTTATGTATCTAAGATTGACAAAATTAACAAAGTTTAAGATGTTATGTTTATTTAAAATGTAACAGTGATGGAATCGAATGGGCTTTTTATCTAAACTTTCTAGAGCACGGTTGTAAAGCCTCTCAATAGGCTTTAGGATAGTTTGGCTATCCTGGGACCAAACAGTGGTGCAGTACGACAGGTGGGACAGGATCATAGTGTTCAGAAAGACATGAGCACATTCAAATGTTAAACAGCTCCTGATCAATCTGAAACAGTACTGGCCTTCATTTTTCTTGAGATGGTTTTAATATGACTTTTATATTTTAGCTGAGAATCTAAAATCACTCCTAAATATTTTTCTTCTTCTACCTGATCGATGAGTTCACCATTCATTTTAATGTTAAGGTCATTCATTATCTGCTTTCTTGTTATAGAAAAACATAGATTTAGTTTTCCTCAGATTAAGTGTTAAACATGATTTCTTTAGCCAATCAAACACTTTCTCAAGACTTTTAGTCAATGTACTGCCATGATAATGATAATGCCTGATGTGATGTATTATAAGATGCTCGTTTTGAGATAAGACGGCTATGATTTACGGTGTTGAATGCCCTCTTTAAGTCCAGGAATACTGCACCCACGATGTTTCCTTTATCAAGCGGCTGCACAATATTTTCCAATAATGCGCAGATGGCTGTTTCAGAGGAATGGTTCTGTCTGAACCCATACTGTTGAGGGTGTATATACTGATGTGTTTCTAAATATTGAGTTAGTTCTGAAAAAAAATTTCTAATATTTTTGACATTACCGGAACTAGACTTATTGATCGATAGTTACTAACGTCTGTGGTATTCCCAGACTTAAAGATGGGTTTTACCAGTGACTTTTTCCAAGCATCTGGAAATATTCCAGTTTTAATAGAGACATTTATAATGCGGGTCAAAGGTTGAATGATAACTTGTGCATATTTTTTGAGGAAAGTTGCGTATCTTATAGTTATCTTTGGATACATTAGTATTCAGCTTTGAAATAGCTTTCAATACCACTGCCTGATTCACTTCTCTAATTTTAAAGGAATTCTCATTTACTGATGACAATATGTTTAAGTTGCTATTGTTAGGCTCGCCATCTAAAAAATTAGAAGCAAGATCTTGTACAGTAAAAGCATTAGCAACTTCAACAGGGTCTGATATGTCCTTTCCTTCACATTTTAGTTCATATGAATTATTTGCATTAGGTTTAATTAGACTGTATTTGTTTCCACATTGCTTTACAATTTCCTTTAGTTTCAGTTATAATTTTCATGTAGTAGTTTGCTTTTAAGTTGCGCAATTCTTTTACTACTTGATTTCGTAAACCTTTAAATAACATCAGATCTATGTAATATCTTGTTTTAAGTTTTTAAAGCAAAATCTATTTTTTTAATTAACTGTCGTACTGCATCACTTACCCATGGAAGCTGTAACTTTCTTTGTGGCCTTTTACATTGTTTTAAGAACTTATTTAAAATGTTACTCATTGTAGAAGTAAATACTTCACAACACTTTTTGACTTGACTATGTTGTGAGACTTCGTCCCAATTTGTATTTGCCAACTCATTCTCAAAACCTTGGTCGACTAACACATAATACATCTGCATTTTCTCTTTATATTATCTAAAGCGTCCAAACGGCACTAAGCGCACTCTACCTGATAGTGTTGTACGTCAAAGCGTTGTTCCCAAGGCCACTATATGTTTTTAATGCTTTGCAATGGGAGCGCCACAAATTCACACAATGCTAAAAACACCAGCAGCATGACGAGGTGCTGAGCTTCTATTCTGCGCTGAGCACTGCACGTTTGGAGTTTTTTTTCTGGTCGCAGAGTTGAAGAATGTTCAACTTTTGGTAAAAAGCTGTGCTCATAACAGTCACTTTTTACCTAGCTGTCCATTCACATCAAAGTATTCACAAAGACCAACGTCACATCCTACACGCTTCAGCCTTCCCTTCATCCAGAGCAAGGGACAGAGCAAATACCATACCTTGCGCCGACCCATATGGTGCCGACCGCTGACATTTTTACTTCCGCTGATATATTATAGCAACCAGACGCAACAAAGGTGTCTGAGCTGAAAAAATGCTGCGCCTCCAAAGCACTCTAGCTCTCCCAGCTAGGTGTTTTCAGAAGAATGCCTGACACTGTCATCTGGGAAAAAATGCTGGAGGCGAGGCTCCGCAACAGAGAAACTTGATCATTAACATTAGCTGCTATTACTTTGCCCCCAGTAGTCGGTGCAGGCTAACCTAATCAGCATAGCCCATCAGGTGTCAGGTCAATCGAAAAGAGATGGAAAACTGGATTGTAATTAACATTAAGGATTTAAAATTCACACGTCACTCATGCTGATTAATGGGGCTCAGCGGCCGGAATTGTTGCTCCACCAGAAACCTCTCTAAACAGTGGGGCGCAGATTCTAGATATTTTTTATAGTTCTGATAGTATAGTATGTTAATTAAAATATCTTTAATATCTATAGGAAAAAAGAATTGGCCATTATTCCCTCAATTGACGATATTTGACCTGATCGCCAATCGTACAAGAGCAAATCGACCAACTGCTCGGCGATAGTACCAAAAATTTGTATCATGGTATTTTTTAAGATTCTGGCAGTTTCACAGTATATCACAGTATCTTCTTTCTTTTGCATGACTGGGCAAAAAAAAATATTGTAAGAATTGTATTAACAATACCTTGACCACAGGTATGTAGAAAAGTGGGCGACTGAACGTAGCTCCACTGTCAGCTTGCTTCGGTGTGGTGGAAGTATTTTGGCCCCGGCAAGACCTATGTTAAATCCAGTGTTTTAATCATTTCTCTGAACCCGTCATTAACACCTAGGTTCATTTTGCACCGGATTTCTCCTTTAAAAAGGACTGGGACCCACTCAATTTCCCTGGAACTCACTTAAATCAAGATCACTGCACGTGCACTGAACGGCCCAGGATTTTGTGTAACAACAAGTGACTGTGTCCTGCAATAACAAAGCAGTCACTTTATCTCTCACTTCGTCGCCTTTAATTTTCTCTCTTTTTCCAAAGCTGCCTTTAAGGGTGGTCGGAAATGTTCATTTCTCCCGCCACGGCCTCCAAAGCTTTGAATATTCGCTGTTGAAAAGCACCGAAGCTTCGAAGCTCAAAAAAATTGTTTTCAGTACAGCCCTAGAGGAGGGAAGGGAAGACAATATCTTAAGGCCTTTACACAACAGGGACCATTTTTATGCGATTAATTTGCATGCCAATACTGTTTTTGTGATGAGTATTTTCACACTGAACGTGATTACATGCCGATAAAGCAACGTAATGTTTTTTTCCGAAATGAGGTCAGTTTTTCTGAGCTTTCGCAATGCGAATAAAGACATCAACCAATCACATTGTGTTGTTTACTTATGAGGATCACCATACAACAACACGGAGGCTGCTGTCCGAACCACAGACGCCAAACTTTACTACTCCTTTCAACCTTGACGAAGGCAGCGTTTACCAGAGACACTCTTTCAGTTCTTACCTTTCACAATAAAAACCCACACACACGGACTATCTATAGTCAAAGTTGATGAGCTGTAAATGAAAACCAATCTCTATAAACATTTGCCATCAATTTCAATCTTTTCACAAGCTTAGAACTGTAGTGTAAAGACAGATCAAGGCTATATTTATCCAGGAATGTATTCGGCCTGAGGTCATACAGCGGCAGCCTGCTGGCTGCTGCCAAGCACTGCACAAGGGTGGGCGGAATCTGTGGGAGTGACCTTTGGTGAAGCAAAGCACTTCACTCCCTGTCTGAGTGTTTAAAGGTTTTATGTTAAGGTCAAGTGTATGAGACTCATATCTGCTGGGTCCCATTGGCACAGGACCATACACAGGACGGGAGAACTATATGCTGCAAACTCTTAGAAAAAAGGGTCCCAAAAGAGAGAGGTATGGCTCTACCAAAAAGTCCCAAGTACGAGGATTTTTCCCCTTAACTAATAACTTAGAGTACAAAACACAGAAAGATTAGTTGATTAATCATTTAGTCTATCAACAGAAAATGACAACTATTTTAATATTCAAATAATCACTTTAATCAAATTTTAAGTAAAAGCGGTTAACATTTGCTGGTTCCAGCTTCTAAAATCGCTATTTAATGGGATACTGGCAAATGATCTGTACATGTGATGACATGAGAGTGTGCTGTTAAATGCAGTGCATGGTTAGAATGAAAAGGCACATTGATGGACTCAAGGAGAGAGGATGAACAATGAAAACTGGAGCGCAAAAAGAGAGGATACCAGATGAAAAAGGAGTGAAAAGACAAGTGGAAGACAAAAGACTGAAAAAGGATAGTCCTCTGAAATGACTGTGACATTTCAAAAGGCCAGACTTCATGAGAGACATTGACTCTTCCTCCATTAGAGGAGGGCACTTCATGATTACACATATCAATAACATCTGAGCGCAGGCCCTGTGCTTTATATAATACCAGTGCTTCCCCTAGGATTTTTTTTTTAGCTGTGGTGGCAGGTATGTCAACCCCCCCCCCCCCCCCCCCCTCAGTTTATAAGAATTTGTCCAAATTTCTAGATTTCCGCCAAGCTAAGCTAAGACTACAACCGACAGCTTTATTGGTTTGATCGTGTTGGTAAAAATGAGCAGAGTAGAGCTGTGTTTACCTAAAACAGCGCGGTGGACGAGAGCAGACAGAGCAGATTAAAATATCTCTTCCTACATGTTTACGTCGGTCTATACAGGTGAGTGCATTGATAAGTATTGACTTTTTACTCATGAAGGTTTTATTGTAACCTACTTACAGTAACGAGACTAGTATGAGTTCATCTGCCCCCCCAGCGGCCGTTGGTAATCCTCGGTATCGTTCCCAGTCAGGTGCTGCGCGTGTTTTAGATGTGTGTGTGCGGTAACGTTAACGCGCACACACACAACTCGGCTGCGTGTGTTGTGGCGCGCAGGCAAGAATCCCGGCATGTGAATAGAGACGGGGGGCTGGGTTTGTGCTCCACCTGTGAAGCGCGTGTCCGCGCTATTCTCCGACAATCAACATTGACACCGTGGCGTGGCGGCAGAAATTTAACTGTGGCGGTGCGCCACTTGCAAATCAACGTAGGGGAAACACTGAATACTATGTACCGTATATGTTAATGTAGATTTGTTTGTGTGTGTGTGTGTGTGTGTGTGTGTGTGTGTGTGTGTGTGTGTGTGTGTGTGTGTGTGTGTGTGTGTGTGTGTGTGTGAGAGAGAGAGAAAAAGAGATGAAAGTGCTCTGGCTCCAGCATCTCCCTTAAAAGGATGTGCTGGTCAGTCAAATGATAACCAGATTAAACAGGACAAACAGCATGTGTCTATACCGGCTAGGGATGCACCGATCCACATTTTTTCACTTCCGATCCGATCCCGATACCTGAATTTGGATATCGGCCGATACCGATACTATTCCGATACCAGAGCTGTGTTTGCTTTAATATTGTTATTATCATTATTGTTGATTTTATATGATGCTGAAATAAACTCCTCTCAACGGGCAAGTATGATATGGACGTACGTATGCATGTATGTCCCAAAAGGCAACTTGAGGTCAGTATAAGGTCAGAAAAGGAAGTCAGAAAAACAGGAAAAATCTCATTCTGAAAACAGATATCCAACTGTAAGGGTTTCAAATTGATTGTCATGTCAATATTTATTACATTCCCAAAATGTCAAATACTTGAGTCTTGAAATATAAGAAAAGTGCAAGTGTAAAAATCTCTCTCTCTCTCACACACACACACACACACACACACACACACACACTATCAATAAAACAGTGTGTGAACAGCGCAAATCAAGCACACTGGCTCTTGTAGCATCAACAAATCAACGTTTTAAAATGTCAAATATCTGAAATATAAGAGAAGTGCAATAACTGTAAACATCTTACACACACACACTTAGATACACACACACACACACACACACACACCTCTGTTTTCACGGCTGCGCAGCGGCTGCTCTGAAACAGCGGCCGCCGGGAGACGATCCGGGGTCTCTGGTGGACGCAACAACGGGGAAATAAAACGCCACACGCCAGCGACAACGACCGGGACAGACGGTTGTGAAAGTCCTGTTTTGTTTTTGCATTTTGCCGTCTTGCTATGCGGTGTTGCCACTGTGAAGTATTTCCAAACAGCGGACACACAGGATAGCATCGAGCTAGCCACAATGCTGCTCATGCTACTATCCTGCTAGCTGGCTGCAAACTGCGGAATGGACTTCCTGAGCGGGGACGTGTCTCATAACTCTGTGTCTCATTGAGCCGCGCCTCCGTTCCGGAAATCTATTCCACAGTTTGCAGCCAGCCAGCCAACCAGCAGACCAGCCGTCAGGAATCACTTTTGGAGCCATTTCAGCAGACAACGTTAAAGTGCAGACATGGCTCGTGGTATCGGAAATCTCCGCAGGTTGGATCGGGAAAATCCGATACCTAAATTTCGCTGGTATCGGTCCCGATACCGATACTGGATCGGATCGGCCCCATCCCTAATACCGGCATTTAGTGTTTCTGGGAAAATTAGCAATACTTAAACTCAATATGCGTTTGTTGTGAGTTCAGGTTTCAGGGGCTAACTAGCAGATTGATTGACTGTAGGGCTGAAACAATTCCTCGTGTAACTCGAATAATTCAATTACAAAAAATCTTCGATGCAAAATTCTTTGCCTCAAAGCTTCATTTAATCAATGTAACGTTGTACCACTCACTGTGTTTCTGCATGGAGGATTATTACTAGCGCACAACGGGCTGATGCTTCAGTGGACAAGACTGACGGCACAGATTACAAATGAAGGAAGACAGCAAAAACAGCGAGGGTCTAAGAGAAGAGACAGGCGAGAGAAAACAACAGAAAGTTTTGGATCATTTAAAGCTGAAAACATGCTGCTACATCATCTCTGTAGAAAACATCCAGTGTACTCATCCATTCCACGGAACGAACCCGACACAAGGTAGGCTAACTAACGCCTCCTGCTCTCGTCCACCGCGCTGTTTTACACAACTAGCCTACAGCATGCTACTCTGCAAATAGCGATGTTTTACAAACGAAAGCTGTCGGTTTGTAGTCTGTTTAAAAAAAGATAATAAAAAAAAGAAGCACAAAACAGTCAGCGACATTAAAAAACGGCTTGTGTATTGGCCATATGGTCAAATTTAAGATTCATTAAAAATGTAATAGCTTATAACAATAATAACTCATTTCACCAGTAAATTGCTGTTAAACGACAAAACAGACGTTTATTGAGGTATTATATATATAACTTTGAATGCTCCGCAATATTTACCAGTTTCAAGTAAACGCACCATTTAGTGCTGTCTGTGTTGTTTTTCCAACAACAGCAGTGACCATAGTGCTAGTTTGTGTCTTTAGCTGCAGACTGTTGTACATCTTGGTGTTGGAATCCTCTAGAGTGAAATACAGTCACATTTTTACACCATTTAACTGTTAGCATTTTAACCATGTTTTATCCAGCTATTAGCTAACGGTAGGCTAACATTAACATTACCTGCTGCCAAGTGTAACGTTAGTGTTAACTAGCGTCACATACAACGATGCTTCTGTTGCCTCTTAACATCTGTTTCAGAGCATCAGAGAAAAGCACAGGCATTTAAGTGGCACCGAAATGAGGCACCAAAATCTGCGTTGCTATTTGGTTCGGTAGATAACGGTCGTTTTGGCACCGGTGCCATATTAGCACCAAGTTTCGATACCCAACCTTTTGGTAGCATTACAGAAAATGGTGACAAGAGTCAAAGTGGAGTCTGGGGAGAGAGAGACCACAGCAAACTGAATGATTAAGACAGGGAGGGAGAATAAAGGAGTGTGTAAGATAGATATGGCTATGGTTTGAGCATGAGAAACAGTATCATATGAGAAAAATTTACTTTCTAAAGAACATTCGTAAAACATTGGGGTTAATGTAAAACAGACTGGGTTACAGCTCCTCAGAATCTCCCTGAAGACAATCAGTAACACATCTGCATCCTGCATTCATCAACAAAACTCAAAACGCATACAATTTTAGCTTAACACTCTGTAAACATTAATTTAGAGATTACTGAATATTTAACTCTTCTAACCTATTCTATTTAGTTGATTTAGTAAATCACTGTTGCCACTGTAGACTATGACTGCTACAGGCAAATCCAAACAGTGATGTTGACAATTGCCTAAGTGTTTCTGTTTAACTTTATTGAACAGGCCAAGAGTGCCAGACTACCAAGAGTCACATGGATGAGGTTTGATACTGGTGGCCTAATAGGAAACATGCTGCTGGCACACAGTCTTTAATTACAGGCAAAGTCCTCTAACAGGCCCTTGTGTGACCTGGCTAATACTCTACAGCAGGCACACACATGGACACTCAATAAAGGCTACACTCTGATAAAATACTTGAATGACAAATGAAATCAATATAATTATCCTACATGATAGAGGCTCTGTGACAAGACAATCCGTAATAATGATGATAGGAAAATCTATCAAGCTCAATCTGTATTCCTCAGTCCTCAATCATGTGCTCATTCTCTCCCTCCTTTCAAGTCTAATTTATGATTCAAAGGAAACCATTAGCACAGAGCCACACAGAGACTGGCACTGTCACAGGGGTTGCAGATATGCAGAGCTGCGCACAGCCTTGGTCATGGGAGTACACAGCGGGTGCTGCAGACAGCACACAGACCGGAGTGGCTGGCAGAGTTAGAGTATGTCACCTGATTGTTCTACTGCAAACTCACACATAAATACACACACACTAACTATAGCACGACAGCCCTACTGTACGTGCCAGGGAAACACTGCTGACACTTAAAGGCTGAGTCTCTACACCAGGGGATTTCAAAATGTAAAACTTTAATACACGAGGTCAGACAATTGTCATATGTTTGTTTTTGAATACAGAAGTGCTCTTTATAGCAGTGGTCTCCATCCAATTTTTTTTTTTCAAACAATGGATACCCTTAGAGATTTTTTGTTTTGTTTTTTTAACCAAAATGGACCTAAAAACTTGAGGGCTGGAGCCTAAATAACTTTTTTGGTGTGTGTGGCCAGTGAGCAACTTGGAATTGAATCGAGTGCCATCTTGGAACGCCATATCCATGTTGTATTATACAGTCATGCTGCAACCACACAACAGAGTTTGGTCGATTTCTGGTTTTGCCGCTTATGTCAGGTGTATGACCTCAAACTAGTTTAATTTTATGCAAATCGCCTGAACCGGCATTTGTCATTATGACACGTTCTGACAAATAACAAATTAGCCTACATCAGACAGCAACCTGAGCCGTTATTTCTAATCCAACTTGTATAGCATTAGTAATAAGTAAAATGACGTGATTTACATAATATGAGGCTGGCAACATGGAGATCAGATTTCAGCAACGATGGGATGGGGGGGAGAAGATCCGCACAGTGCACGTTGGGTTTGTTTACTAGAATGTTCATGTGTATTTTGGGGTGACGAGACAAGACATGGCAACGCTACAAAAACTAAAACTGCGCAGTATAGCAACAATTTGGATTTGAAGCCAACAAAAAAAAGTGAGCCCAAAAACAGACGTAGTCCTGCTGATTGTGGTGCTGCTTCACTCTCTGCTTCATCTTCTTATTTAGTGTTTATAGGCGGTTGGCAAACCAGCTTAGAGGTGAATTACCACCACCAAGATGACTGGATGCTACACTCTTATTTATTGGATCTCTCTACTAATACTAGAATTGTATCAGTTTTAAAATTCTGGTATTGTGACAACTTTACTCTGAACCACTACTTTTGATCAAAACAATCCTACAAGGCATGCAAAACCTCGTGAGTGCATTCTGAAATGATTAATTAGTAGTATTTCAGGGTATATCTGCGATAATGATATCCTAACATACTGAACAATATTTTATTATTCTTTTTAAAAACATACAATTGCGACAAAAACTATAATAGTTTTATATGTCAGAATAAACATTAACACCTTTACATATTCAGTAAAAACTAAAATATTTTGTAAACTAACTCAGAGGGAGATTCAGATTCTGTATAAAATATAAATACCGTAAAACTTCAAATAATAGCAGAGTCCCAAATAGACGCCTGTCTCTTTTAAACGCCTGGTGTGACAACAGATTTGGGTAAATAAAGACCGGTCTCAAATAGAGGCCTGGTCTGTTTTTTCTTTTTTTTTTTTTTTCGTGTCGGGTTGTATTTGATCTTTTAAAACCCGTCAGATCGTTTGTTCTATGTTTTGATTTGATTTCACGTGACAGACGCAACCATTCATAAACGACTCATCACTATGGCAACATAACAGGTTAACGAACTTTCTTTTAGTCTTCAGTTTTTCTTAATTTTCTCAATACCACCATGGAGACAAAAAGAAAAAAGTATGATTTGACATTTAAGCTGACTGTTGTCAAATTTGCCTAACAAAATTCGGGAGAAGCAGCGGCAAGACATTTCTCGATTGATCCTAAGAGAGTGCGAGAATGGCGTAAACATAAAGCAGAACTGCAACGTCTGTCCGAGGAAGACGACAAAAGGGCCAGACTGCGAGGTGGAGGGAGGAAGAAGGTCAGTGAAGAGCTGGAGGTGAGCGTGTGTGAGTGGATCCACAGCATGCGGGCAAAGCATCTCAGAGTCTCACGTAAAATGATCAGAGCCAAGGCAAAAGAAGTGTATGCAACAGTGAGTGACGGCAGGGATGAGGAGAGATTTACTGCGAGCGCTGGCTGGCTGGACAAATTCCTGAAGCGCAACGCCTTTTCAGTCAGAAGACGCACAACTGTAGCCCAGAAAGATGCCAAGCACTTCACTGAGAAACTGGTGAATTTTGTAACATATACAACGCGGATTATTAAGTCAAAGAAAATACAGCCGAAAAACATTATAGCCATGGACGAAACAGCGGTGTGGTTTGATATGGTGGGCTCTACAACGGTGGATGCAAGAGGTGCGCACAGTGTCCCACTGAAAACCACAGGTCATGAGAAGAGCCACTTAACTGTGGTGTTGGCTGCGAAAGCAGACGGGACCAAAATGAAACCGTACGTTGTCTTCAAAGGGGGGATCAAGGAGGTGAAAGCAATGCAAAATATCAGTGGGGTGGTGGTGGCCATGTCCAAAAATGGATGGATGAACGAGGAGCTGACTGCAGACTGGCTTCAGAGAGTGGTGGGAAAGCTTAACTTCGCCCCTCGTCTCCTAGCCTGGGATTCATATCGCTGTCATATCAGCACAGCGACCAAAGCTGAGCTCAAAACGGGCTACAACATAATCACGGCTGTGATACCGTTCAAAGCCAGCCTGCACGAGTCCTATGACAACTGAATGGCAGGGGATGTGGACAAGGAGTACACCGCTGGAGGAAATATGAGGGCCCCAGCTCGCCGCTTGTTGGTGTCCTGGGTACTTCAAGCGTGGGAAAAGCTAGATACGGAGAAAGAAAGAGGGAGAACCGTGCGCATCTGGGCGGGAGCTGTTAGTGCAAGCAAGGCAGGCAGAGTTAGCGGAGGCTGGAGAGGGAGAAGTGGAGGAGAGCGACATGGAGGAGGAATTTGCCAATGAACTTGTCTTTGAGGATCGCGAGGATGATGATAGTGATGAATAGAGTAATTTTCTATCACATGATTGCAGTTGTTTTACAGGGTAGCGTTCTTTCTTGTTGATGCGTTTTGGGCAACAAGTTCATATATGATGGATTTTAGCGGTAGATATTGTTCTGCCCATTGCTGTCACATCGTTTCTTTTTTTTTATGCTGCCAATAATCTAAGACATTTCTTACATTAAATGATTTGTTAAACATATTCGTTTAGCAGTAATTTATATTGTTCTACCCATTGCTGTCACATCGTTTCGTTTGTGTTTTTTATGCTGCCAATAGCCAAAGACAATTCTTACATTAAATGATTTGTTAAACACATTCAAATTAATTATAAATATTAATTAAATATGAATAATACAAATGAAAAAAAAAGTATATAATAATGTGGTAACCTATTGTCAATTAAAGGCCTGTCTCTTATAGACGCCTGTCTCAAATACAAGCCGGTGCATTTCGGCGATTTGGGTAAACACAACCCCAAATCAGAAAAAGTTGGGACAGTATGAAAAACACAAATAACAAAAAGAAAGTAGTGATTTCTAAATGTACATTGACTTGTATTTCATTGCAGACAATGTGAACACAACATATTTCATGTTTTGTCTGGTCAACTTAATTTCATTTGTAAATATACATCCTTTCCTGTCATTCAGACCTGCAACACATTCCAAAAAAGGTTGGGACAAGAGCAATTTAGGGCTAGTAATCAGGTAAATTGGTTAAATAATGATGTGATTTGAAACAGATGATGTCAACAGGTGATTGTAATTATGATTTGGTACAAAAGCAGCATCCAAGAAAGGTCTAGTCCTTGAGGAGCAAAGATGGGCTGAGGATCGCCAGTTTGCCAAGAAATACGTGAGAAAACTATTGAAATGTTTAAAAACAATGTTCCTCAAAGAAAGATAGGAAGACATTTGCTTATTTCACCTTCAACAGTGCATAACATAATTAAAAGATTCAAGGAATGAGGAGGAATTTCAGTGCGTAAAGGACAAGGGCGCAAGCCTAAGCTGAACAACCGTGATCTCCAAGCCCTCAGGCGGCACTGCATCAAGAATCGTCATTCATCTATAAGCGATATCACCACATGGGCTCAGGACTACTTTGGCAAACCTTTGTCAAGTACCACAATACGTAGTTACAGCCACAAATGCCAGTTAAAACTGTACTGTGCCAAAAGGAAGCCCTATGTTAACAGTGTCCAGAAGCGCCGTCGACTTCTCTGGGCTCGGAGGCATCTGGGATGGACCATCACACAGTGGAAACGTGTACTGTGGTCAGATGAATCAGTATTTCAGGTATTTTTTGGGAGAAATGGACGCCGTGTGCTCCGGACCAAAGAAGAAAAGGATCATCCAGACTGTTACCAGCAACAAGTCCAAAAGCCAGGGTCTGTCATGGTATGGGGTTGTGTCAGTGCCCTTGGCAAAGGTAACTTGCACTTCTGTGATGGCACCATTAATGCTGAAAAGAGATTTTGGGGCACAATATGCTGCCTTCAAGAAGATATCTTTTCCAGGGACGTCCATGCATATTTCAACAAGATAATGCAAAACCACATTCTGCACACATTACAAAGTCCTGGCTGCGGAGGAAGAGGATACGGGTACTTGACTGGCCTGCCTGCAGTCCCGACCTGTCTCCAATAGAGAATGTGTGGCGCATTTTGAAGCGCAAAATGCGACAACAAAGACCCCGTACTGTTGCCCACCTTAAGACTTGTTTGCAGCAAGAATGGGACAAAATTACACCTGAAACACTTCATCACTTGGTGTCTTCAGTCCCTAAACGTCTTTTAAGTGTTGTGAAAAGGAATGGTAACATTACAAAGTGGTAAATGCTTTACTGTTCCAACTTTTTTTGAAATGTGTTGCAAGAACCAAAATAGGAATTATTATTATTATTTTATATTATATATTTTTTTAAAACAACAAAAATCATGAGGAACAAATTAAATGATGTGCTGTTGTATTGTCTGCAATGAAATACAATTCAAAGTACATTTAGAAATCACTACTTTCTTTTTTTATTTGTGTTTTCCATACTGTCCCAACTTTTTCTGATTTGGGGTTGTAGAAGCCCGGGCTATTAATTGAAGTTTTACGGTAGTACAACAAAGTGCACATCTAAACAGTTGACAAATTAACAGGCAATTACGTCAACAAGTCAGAATATTGCTTTAATCACAATATGAATTTTTTCACACCATATATAACATTATACCAGTATTACTGGACTGATATATGGCACACCCCTAGCCCACACACACAAAAATAATGCCTACAACTGTGAGCATAATATGGACATGCACCCACCAAATTGCATAGGCTTTTTTGACTGATCCTTTAATGCCAGTTAAAGCTGTATGTTGTAATGACATACTTTGTTAAAATGTGACCCTTAATCATGATTAGTCAGTTGTTGAATTATCACTGTCAGCAGGTCAAAGAAGATTACATCTGTAGCAGTGGACAAAGAAACCACATCGTTCCAAGTCAAATTACTGGAAATGTGATGAAAAGGCTTGTTACTTTTCCAATGCTTTGTTTCATATGAATGTAAATGAGCCAGGAGTGAGCTGATTTCCCAGCTCTCATATCAGCAGGATAAGGGGAACACCTGTTTCATTAGAAAACTTACAAAGAGGAAAACCTTTGGGATTTTCAGATACATTTCAGGACTTTGTCTTTCCTTCCAGGTTCTCTCTCACACACGTCATATTACTAGCTCAACATCATTTTCTCTCAAGCAGTAACAGAAAAAGTTTTGTGGCTCAACTGAATCTGTGTCTCTGCAGTCAGAGACAAGGGTGAGTATAACATTGGTATTCTGTGGAGACAGAGTGAGATATTATATTTACAATCACAAGGCTAAAGCCTCTCAGAGGGTTGGAAATGGATCACACTACCAATCCCATTACATTTCTGACAGTCATTTGTGGAGACAAGATTAATCTGCAGTTACTGACTGACACACCCCAAAACTGCAGGGTTTCCAGCAGCACTTTGCAGCTAAGGCGGCCACTAGGGATGGGCATGATTAATCGACGATCGATAATTGATCATTAAGAATTTCGTCGATCACGTTAATTTGTCATTGATTAAACTAATGCAGGTTGTGTTGCGTAGTGTGAGTCTTGAAGCAATTAAATTAATTGTCACTGTGTGGCAGCAATTAAACATTTTACCACCCGGGGGTGCCAAAGGCTACTCCGTTACCTGCGAGTTTCTGTTTTGATTTCAAAAGTAATCATGAAGAGGTCACGGCGAAGTGTGGCGTGGGACCATTTTGATTAAAAAATGACGTAGTTCACTGCAAACACTGCGATGCCGTGTATAAGTACAACATGGCCACAACTCAAATGATGTACCATATATGATAAGGGTGCTCTGATCGATCGGTATCGGCCGATAATGGCTTTAAATAGTTTGATCGGTGGTCTCCATAAATGCCGATCAGATAGGCCGATCAGATGACGCACTACCATGTATGTATTAAGAGCGCACAACTCGTGAAAACATTTTCAACATGGAGCTAAAATGGCAGCCTCCCTACATTCAGCGGTCTGGCAGTTCTACAAGGTGTCTGAACAGCAGTTGGCCCGCGGCCGGCCGCGGAACGAAGACGCTAGGAAGACGGCTACCGCTTTTAAAAAGCTACTGCCACCGGTAGTGCTCCGGCAAACGTGTTTGAGATTACACCATTCTGACGCTTCTACTGCCTCTGGAGCACCGCCGGTGGTCCGCCGACTCATTGCTATCTGGGAAAAAGACGATACATTAGCGATTTGCAACGTGTGTGCCAAGGAAATACCATGAGGCGGAAAGCTCCAAAGACATTTTAACACCACCAACCTCATCAGACATTTGAAGGTTAGTCACAGAAAGGAGTATGAGGAGTTTTCAAAGTTAGCTAACGCTAAGGCAGAGCGGAGTCGTGTAGCTAGCAGCTCCGGTGCCACTCAGCTGTTTCCCCGTGTGTGTGTGTGTGTGTGTGTGTGTGTGTGTGTGTGTGTGTGTGTGTGTGTGTGTGTGTGTGTGTGTGTGTGTGTGTGTGTGCTGAAGAAATGTCTGCAGTGATTGAAAGGACATTTTTTAGATTTTGAGCTAGGACAAAAAGCCAAACCGTTACTGATACATTCTCTAAACATGTGTGACTGTTACGTAATGGCGTAATTTTCATTTCATAAAAGCGATCGGTGTCGGCCGATACGTCTTCCAGCAATCGTTGATCGGCCCCAAAAATCCTGATCGGAGCACCCTTAATATATGATGTACCACATCCGTGCATCTGACCCTGGTTAATGTCGGTGGCGGTGCGTCCTGCTCTCAGTCTCAACCTAGCATCAACTCGGCGTTAGCACGGAGGAGCTGCGATGCACAACGAGCAGAGAAAATTACCCAAGGGATCTGCAAGTTCATTGAGATGGATATTGGAACCAGCATGTCACATTCCATCACGACGTACCATCACCAGACTGGTAGAAACTCCCTACGAAGAACGGAATAAGGTTCCCCCACCCGGGCTGGCCAAGTTAGCGCAGAGGTACCTGTGCATCCCAGCCGGCGGGTGTTTTTGGCGGCTGGACTGATGGTCACCAGGTAGCTGTCGCGTCTGACCCCAGATCATGTCAACATGCTTATTTTTCTCAACAAAAACCAGTAGACTGGTGCAGGAGTTGTATGTGAGTTACTGGTTATTTTTTTATTAGGCTTTGTCCATGCCTTGGATAGTTTTGGGTTACATTTTGACAAAACCTGTCAGAACTAAGTATGATTATGTTTTTGGTTAAGTTATTTAACATGAAAAAAAAGAAAAGATGTATATGAGCGAGTCCTGTTTTCTTAGCCTGACAAGCCAGACCCACATCAAGATGTTGGGTCTGGGAACTCTCCTTTGACAGGGCTCAATCCGAGGGGTGGGATAAACTGTTATCTTTCAAACTCCCTCTGCATGCAATATGATAGCGCTACAACCAGGCAGAGCAACGAAGAAGGTGGCGGAGCTAGTTGAAATACTAAACTTTTGCCGTATCCAGTCGGCAAAACTCCGAACACATCTTCCTTTTTTAAGAAATACTTCAGTGCCGTTCTTTTTTCTTTTCTCAAAGAAAAGCTGCAAATTAAATTTGCTGCCACTAGGGTGCGTCTAGATTTCTAGGCTACTGTTTTCTTCCTTTCATTCCAAACCACACAGTTGACAACCTGCAGGTGGAGGCGGTAGAGAGAGGCTCGGACATAAACGCCACGGGCTGCTGTGTACTTGCATGTGTCCGACAATGCACAGAACATTAACCGGTACAAGCCTACAGCTGTCCGCAGATACAGAGTGTGGAAAATGTGTCAGAGCCTCCCGGACAGGTGAACTGACTCCGTTTCCTGCCTCTTGGGTCAATGGTTAATGATCGGTTAACATTTAATTTCATTGTTCTATCTTTTGGAAGGCTGGCTGTCAAAACTTGCCACTTACTAGCTAATTAATTAGCCTGAGGTAAACGATAGCTATCAGTAAACAGAAGTGACGTGGTGGCTGGCGTCTGGTGTGTGTAATAGTGTTTGTGTGTGTGTGCGTGTTGGCCCGCCCCCCAAGAAGCTCCGACATGCAGACAGCAGAGCAACAGAAGAAAGTAGCTAAACCTTTGCTAAAATGAAGACTGAAAAACAGAACTATTTTGGTACAAACATTTACTCTGCCACATGGCGATTTTATAGTTTTATAGTTAGTGTTTAATAAATAATTGTAAAATGTAGTACAGAGTCTGTCGTCTATCGCACAAACATCGCTGCTGGGTATGAATAGTTTTGATGCAAAATATTAGTATTTTGCATTTTTGTCTTTTACTGGTCACGCCCCCCATGTGTAAAGGCCTTCAGTTGGGTGAAAGAAACTTGAATTCAGAAGGTGTATGGCTAGTAAAAATACTTCCCTTTTTGTGAGTTTATATCAGCAATCGCTGATCAGCCCCACTTTTGCCAAACAATATTAGTGCATGCATTGTATTGTCATTCTGGATAGATAAATGCTTTAATAATACCCATGCTGATCAACTCCTTGATGCTCATGATTAGAGCAATAGGCAAAAACACTGCACAATAGCTGAAAAAAGCCCAGAAGCCCAGACACAGGGACTTCTATTAGGTTTACTGTAGCTCATATCTGTGTAAAAAGTTACTATGACTTTCCAGAAAGTGTCTCTCTTCCTATAATGGATTTATGACTGTGTGAACATGGGGAATATAGTCGATTTTCCAGTGAAAGGAAGATATAACTTAGTTTACCGTTCTGTTAGACTCACTTGTCGGCTTATGAAGATGACCATTTTGCATACACACAGTTGAAGGTTTTTTAGAGCGCAATTTAAGCTCGGGGGGAATTGCTTACAACATATTTACACTTCAATGCTAGTACAGCTTTACAGCCTATTGAAAACTACAGGGATATATTTCTGGTCAGGCTCCTGGTTGGCAGTTTTCCATAAGACGGCCAAGGAAGCAATCCATACCAGAGATTTCCTAGATAAAAGGTGAACTACCACAGCGATGCTTTTTATCTGTGGTAGCAGAACTAGACAAATATGCCTGCTAGAAGCAATATTTGAGAAATATAGAACCATTTCTCACATTGTCTTTATTGTAAACCACACAAGGAAGTGCGGTGCATTATATAATAAATCTCCAGAGGGGTCCCACAGGCAAAACAAAACAAGCACCCCTCTTCCGCTATCCAACAAGGAATAAGAAATATTGCTCCCAGTTATCACAATGGAGAGACAAAATGATAAAATTAGAATATAAGGTGGACAAGGATTGGTGTGGCAGTGACAATTGATGGCTTCTATACCTGAATGAAGATAGTAGAAACAATGGGCGAATGTCAGGATTATAGTGGGACTTAATCAGGGGCTTAATACATTTCTACGAGACAAAGTTATACTATGAAAATAAGTCAAACCAGATTTATTTCTTTGTATCAAGTAAATTGTAATCTCCCTCTAACTGTATCTCTGCCTTATGACTTCTTATTGTCAATATTCTCTAAAGTATGTGGCTCTCACTTTAAACCCCTAAGCCGCTAACCTCTACCTCACCATAATTAATTTTCCTCTCACCCAACCTCCCCATCCCTCCTCTGACTGTCTCATACTTCTCTCTCACCACAGCATAAGGCTACTTAACACCATCTTAACTCCAGTGATAAACAACAGACTAGTCATTCCTCTATCAATCAACATCCCTCCATCCCTGCTCCCAGTCTCTGAGGCTTTGCAATTTCCCAGCCCTCGAGTCTGATTTACTCCCTTCCTGACTGTATGTCCAGGCTTATTCTCTCCTCACCGCTTTTCTCTCTTCACTAAATCTGTGCTGTGTCAGCTTCTCTCCTCCTCTACTCTGTCTGCACGTTAATCTGAGAAACACTTCCATTTTACTTCTCCCAGCCCCAATCCAACACAAACAATCCCTCTTTCACACTTGTTTCTCTGCAGAATAAGTAATGATTCTCCTGAAATTATAGTTAAATTAAACTACTACTACTCTAACCTGCATCTGAGAATTGCTCGTGCATATTTAATAGCACCTTAAATATCAATCTGACGAAAATCTAATAAGAAAGAGGAAATTAAGCAACAGAGAGGTTATCCTGTGCATATTATGAATAAAATGCTCTCAAAAGACTTCATAATAGCTGCATTAGATGCTACCTTGGGCTGCTCATACTGCACCATGCCTTCCTCCATTCGATGTTAAAAAAATTACTGGGATGAAAAACGCCAAAAACAATCATCAATTTACTATTTGAAAGAAAGTAGTTTTAGCCCGCAGCCTCTGTCTCAAAAGAATCGAATTAACTAAAACTTCTGATATTACATTTCTCTGCCAATTTAATCACTGCAGTACAAGGGGGGGAAAGAGCGAGAAAGAAAAGACAACAGCAAGTAATTGGAAAAACTATATCTTACTGAAGGATTTTCTACAGCGAGCACACTGCTTTTCTGCCTCTTCAGCACACTCAATGTATGAGGGAAAACATCAGAATCCTGTCTAAAGCCTTGCTGTGTTCATCACTAACTGATGCCACTGCTCAAAGTTTTTCTTTCTTTTTTTAAAGCCTGTAACTAAAGTGGTATGTGTGTGCTCACACTGCAATCTTCCAATTCCAATAGTGAAGTCATTTCTGCATTGTGAGTACATTTGGGCTGGTCTTTATTACTTCAAAATGACTTGTTTGAATGTTAACTTGGTTTTAAGGTTAAGGTTAGAATTTGACATATCTAACAAAAGCCCAATTTCCATTAAATTACATGTATCAGTGTGTAATGTGACAATGATGTACACAGTACGATGGTACATTGACACATTGACATTACAGCAATCTTGTTTTCCTCTTTTCCTGTTGTTTACATGACTTGTATTTTCCTGTCCCGTCCTAAGTGTTATTATGTTTCTAATTATTCTTGTTTTTAGCAGTTAATTGTCTCTTGTTTTTTATCTCTAAAGCACCTTCAGTTGTGGTACTCACAATTGTATGGGTATCTGTGCAATAACAATAAAGGTTTATTTATCTCCATCTTATCTAATATTTGGAATAGCAATCATTTTTAGAGATGGAGAGGCTCAAAAATTAAATAAGTGCCACCTGTGAGCTTTTAGGCAGAAATGATTGGTAAATTCAGATATAGCTGGTGATTTAATCTGTTATGAACTTTGGTGTTAATGTGATAACTATTTCCGTGATTTAATGGGATTCAAATATGCTCTATGACTCAGAACAACGTCACCGACTTTATTTGATTCTGATGTTTTAGCACTCCATGATCCAGCACAAGCACATATCACTTGTAAAATGAATATTGTACCAGCTATAAATGTGTGACAGGTGACAAATTTTGTGACAGTACTCCAATGCTCCTTAGACAGCAGAATTAGACTGTAAGGAATTATTCTTTCTCCAGGTAGGGAATGAGTCCTTACCCCAAGTGAAGGAGTTTAAGTACCTTGGGGTCTTGTTCGCGAGTGAGGGGACAATGGAGCGGGAGATTGGTCGGAGAATCGGCGCAGCGGGGGCGGTATTACATTCAGTTTATCGCACCGTTGTGACAAAAAGAGAGCTGAGCCAGAAGGCAAAGCTCTCGATCTACCGGTCAGTTTTCGTTCCTACTCCCACCTATGGTCATGAAGGTTGGGTCATGACCGAAAGAACGAGATCCAGGGTACAAGCGGCCGAAATGGGTTTCCTCAGGAGGGTGGCTGGCGTCTCCCTTAGAGATAGGGTGAGAAGCTCAGTCATCCGTGAGGAGCTCGGACTAGAGCCGCTGCTCCTTCACGTCGAAAGAAGCCAGTTGAGGTGGTTCGGGCATCTGGTAAGGATGCCCCCTGGGCGCCTCCCTAGGGAGGTGTTCCAGGCACGTCCAGCTGGGAGGAGACCTCGGGGAAGACCCAGGACTAGGTGGAGGGATTACATCTCCAACCTGGCCTGGGAACGCCTCGGGATCCCCCAGTCAGAGCTGGTTAATGTGGCTCAGGAAAGGGAAGTTTGGGGTCCCCTGCTGGAGCTGCTCCCCCCAGGACCCAACAACGGATAAGCGGACGACGATGGATGGATGGATGGAATTATTCTTAATGATAGATCTATATGGGAGTGGACAATACTCCAAGAACATCTTACAATATAATGAAATCCAATACAGTACCCCTGCTGAAAATAATACCACGGTCCAATTGTTTTAATATATGTCTGTTATCCCCTTGAAGGGCCCATTGCATTCCTCATGCTTTCCTGGGTTTTGTGACTTATTTTGATTCAAATTACTTACGACTTATAACTTTGTGACTGTGAAGGTCATTGCACACAATTCACATCATTAAACTATTTAGTGCAATATATAGAAGTATCCTTCTAGATACAGTATATCCTTCTATGTTGATGTAAACAGGAAGAAAAGCTACTGTAAAGAATTGCTAGAAAGCAGAAATGTACGCAAAAACAAAAAGATAAGCAAAATCCATTTATTGGCCTTGTTTTTTCTGGTCTTTTTTGTTTCTGCTGTGCTTCCTCATTTAAAGATGACAGAGTGTTTACATGGACATAAATAACCCGTTAATGACAGTGTTTTCGGAGTATTCCGTTACAAACATTATAAACATCATATCCCGTCTTCAGTAACCCGGATAAGACCTTATCCCATTTGTGAGAAATCTGAATATGCTACCTGGAGTACTGCAAAATAAATAAGGATACTGTTGCATGTATTGGGCTTGTGCCAACTGGCAATCAGATTGTATATCATCAATTAAAGGGATGACCGCTGATTGGACACCCATATTAAGGCTATTTTAACTAATTGAATTTAATGTCCATCAAAACCAAGATGCTATAAAAAATAATCTTTCTGTGCCTTAGTGTGCATTTACAGATAGCGGAAACAAAGTTTTGTATTTCGGTAATGAAAGAGGCTGCATATCTTCATCCACTGCTCCCCTGTCTTACGCAGTGGTAGCGAAAGGCTGGCACCGTTGTGGAGGGCGGTGTTACAAGAGCAGCGTAGCCTAGCTCCTTTCAGGAAAATGTGTGTGTGTGTGTGTGTGTGTGTGCGTGCGTGCGTGCGTGTGTTGAGTGAGAGCGACTGTGGATGAGCTCAGAGCAGGCAGGCAGCGGTTGATGATCGGAGTAGAGAAGAAATTAGCAGTAACGTTGTGAAGTGGGAGTAAATGTACGGTGTAGTGTTTTATATTTCCTGTCGCTGGTTTGTTTTTCAGTAACCTGGTTACTAGCATTTATCATGTATACAGGGAATATGAATAACCAGATTTTGCTGTGCTCATGAAAATACGATATTCCGAATAGGTTATTCATGTCAGATAATAGCGGACTGACTGAATGATAGTCTAAAAATATACATTCACGAACTACTGCCCTTAACTGAAACCATTCAATGAGTCCCTTGTCATTTGCAAAAATGAACAGTTGTACACTTTGCATTAAAAAGCGAGCAGTGGAAGTTAATATGACTTAGGAAATGTATATGTTAGCCCATCAGAGTGCGGGAGAAACAGAGAAAGAGATATTTAAGCATCATATTCTAGCATTGTAGAAAATATGCACGCCACACGGCCAAAATGAGAGAGAGAAAAAGAGACGTGGTCTGTCGCTGTCTGGAGGATAACTAGCCAGTTGATATTGACAACTGTAAGTCTTATAACTTATGTTATGGGTTTATTTAAGCCTGTTATTATATTAGTCTATAGTAAGGGTGCTCCGATCAGGCTTTTTGGGGCCGATCACCGATCGCTGAAGTCCATATCGGCCGATACCGATCACCGGGTCTATTTTGAAGCCTTCCTTCTATTTATCATGCCATATATTTATCATGTATTAATTTAAATATTCTTAACAATGTATATTAAAATTAACAGAAGACAATGTATTATGAATTGTCAACTTTTTACTTTTATTGACAGGAAACATTCAACATTCCACTTCCTCTGTTAGAAACACACCTTAAACAGCTTAGAGCTGAACATATAAAGCCTTATTTCAGAATAAATTACAGAAATTCAGTCATTATTTATTTACACAAACTTAAAGTGTACTTGAAGTGCAAAGCAAAGAAAAAAAAAAATCACATATCTTGGGATGTCAAGATAAAAATTGTTTTTGTCAATTTCAGACTAATCCTAACTAATGTTAATGTTGTTTTAGCTCCACATCAGGGCTGAATACAAGTGAAACTAAACAAAACCTTTCCTGTCAAATAACAAAAAAATGAACAGTTTAACAGAACCACAGCTGCACTGTCATGAGGTCTTCTACATCATGATTCAATGATAAAGACAGAGGAATAGAGATTGGTAGAGCCATATCTCCTAAAGCTTACTTGTTAAGCATCAATGGCAGATTTTTCTTTAGAAATATAAGCATTTCTGTATTTTTGGCAGACAGCTTGTTCCTCTTCTCATCTACAATATACCCTGCTGTGCTAAATAGTCGCTCGCTATCTACACTTGTGCATGGTGCACAGAGGTAGGCTCGTGCTGCTTGTGCGAGAGCGGGGAAACGGCTTTTATTGTCCTGCCAAAAAACAAGCGGCTGTCCGCTCCGTGGGATGACTGGCTTCGAAAGGTAGAGGTTAATCTGCGATGATGTTGAGCTGCTGATATCACTGCAACCATGTTCCCCATCTCAACAACTCAGCATACATAGCATGCAAGGAGCCAGCTCGTGGTACTTTCTCCGGGGGCTCAGAGCAAGTCGCTTCCAAACTTCCCTCACCATTCTGCTGCTCCAGTCCAGTGGCGAGGACATCAGAAAGCAGCCTGCGGATCTGGGGCTTGAGTGCGTCGGAGAAATATCTGTCTTTATACCTTTTTTGTTAAAAATAAAAAAATAACATTAATGGATTAGGGCTGTCAAATGATTAACATTTTTAATCAAATTAATAAGAATTTTCAGTGGATTAATCATGATTAATCACTATTTGCAATTACACCTGAATCCTAACCATTTTTTTTCTGAAATGCATACCAAAAAATACTAGTGCTGTCAAGCAATTAAAATATTTAATCGCGATTACCTCGATGTTCCATTGCAGGTAGTACCGCCTCACGCCTGAGGCGAGCGTGGCTGGTCCTACTGTCTATGAGCTCATAGCGTCGTCAGCGGCATAGCCGTCGTCATAGCAACTGGTTTCCCGTGACTCATTTCCTGGTTCTCGTTCATAACCAACGTAAAATCAAGGAGAGGGTTTTCCTGCTCAAGGTTTCCCACCGTGGTCAGAAAGAACAGAGGAGACACTTTGTTTCTCTCACTGACTATAGAGTCACTACTCGCTCCGAAGCTAATCGCCGTGACGAGCCTACTAGCTACGCGGCTAGCAAGCTAAAACCTTTTATATACTGTCTATGGCTAAAACCATAGACAGTATATAAAAGAAACGGCCGAGGCTTGTGTCTGTTTTGTTTCCGGTCTGCGAAATTACAAGACCCGCCCTTCAATCACTACTATTGGCCAGGCGTCCAAGGTAACGTAACTCCATTTGTTCAGATCCTATCCCCTGACCAATCCACTATCATAACTACACGCGGTGAAATGCCTAAACCAAACCAATCAGCTGCTTCGTAGGGCGAGACATGGCGTGGCCATAGACAGTTAAAGAAGTGGACTAACAGATCCCGTTGCTCTCTCTATGCGTTAAAAAAATTATCGGCATTAAAATGGGTTTGCGTTAACGCCGTTAATAACGTGTTAAACTGACAGCCCTAATATATATATATATATATATATATATATATATATATATATATATATATATATATATATATATATATATATATATATATATATATATATATATATATATATATATCTCAATTTATATTGAAATGATTTCAATATAGTTTCATTCTCTGACAGTGACACAACTGGACACACCTTTTTATGTACAGTCTATGACACACAAACACACACACACACAAAAAAAAATGTGTGAATGAAGTTCTCACCTCGGATCGAGCACTGTAGCGATGGAATACAGGCGCCTCGACTGAATGTCACTGAATCTGTTCTGGACCGCTTCCAACAACGCGTCTTTCAAAGTTTTTACACCGTGGTCCGTCTCAGCTGATTTCTCCAGAAGATGATTTAAAGCTCTGATGGATGGTATAACATCTGCAGCCGATGCAGTTGATGAGCTGATCTGTTGCGTGAGCTCTTCAAACGGGGCGAGTAGAGAAATCATATTTTCAACCAATTTCCACTGGCTGCCGGTGAACTGGGAAGGCAACTCATAGTCAGCTCCATAAGCACATAGGGCACGCTTCTGTTCCAGCAGACTCTGTAGCATAGCAACCGTACTGTTCCACCTGGTAGGTACATCCTGTTGTAGCCTCTTAATAGACTGGCCAAGTTGCTTCTGAATACTTTGAAGTCGAGAGTAGGCAAGCTGGGAATGCTTGAAATGGCCGACGATGCGTCTTCCACAGGCTATTATATCAGCGATGCTGCGTTGTGATAAAACTCCATCGGCAACGGCAAGCTGCAGTGTATGAGCCATGCATGGCAGGCTGGGTAGATCTGCGTCCTTCATGGCCTTTACCATGTTCTTGGCATTATCCGTTAGAATAACGTGCACCTTTTCCTTCGCGATTCCCCATGCGCAAAACATGTCGCTGAATGCGGCAGCTAGAGCCTCCGCGGTGTGTGAACCCAAAAATTCTTGAGAATGAAGCACAGCTCTTTTTAGTTCAAAGTTTTGATTAATAAATTGCGCAGTTAGGCTCAACATGGACATGGGACATACATTTGAACTCCAAATGTCACTTGTGAAGCTGATTGATGTGACGTTGTCCTTCATAAGGCTGTCAACATGTGCAAACACTGTTTGGTATAACTCTGGCAGGCTCAGTGAAATATTTACGCCCTGGCAGAGTGTAGCGTGGATCCAAGTAAGACATGAGTCGCCGGAACCCTTCGTCTTCCACAATTGACAGCGGCTGGTGATCAAGGCAAATGAATTCCATTATTTTGGTTGATATTTCTTTTTTTTCTTGCTGGCATTACTGTAGGGTTGCTGTCGTTGCAATGTCTCAGTTACAGACAGCTGGGTGAGTGGCGCCGGAGCTGGACCCAGCTCTCTATCTGCCTTAGCGTTAGCTAACTTTGAAAACTCCTCATACTCTTTTCCGTGATTAACCTTCAAATGTCTGATGAGGTTGGTGGTGTTAAAATGTTTTTGGAGCTTTCCGCCTCGTGGTATTTCCTTGGCACACACGTTGCAAATCGCTAATGTATTGTCTTTTTCAGACAACTTGTAGGACTGCCACACCGGTGAATGTAGAGAGGCCGCCATTTTAGCTCCGTATAGAAAATGTTCTCACGTAGTGCGTCATCTGATCGGCCTATCAGATCGGCCTTTATGGAGACCACCGATCAAACAATTTAAAGCCATTATCGGCCGATACCGATCGATCGGAGCACCCTTAGTCTATAGTTCTTGCAAATTTAAAGTAAGCTAGCTGGTGATTCTTTTGTTTGAGTTCTTCACCTGCTAGCTAGGTTGCACGTGCCTGTTGATTCGATATAATGCCGATTGTTGAACGCCCTTGCTCACGTTTGTATTTTATGTGCATTATTTACATGCTACAGTAGTTACACTGTTACTATATATATATATATATATATATATATATATATATATATATATATATATATATATATATATATATATATATATATATATAATTCCTATGCATTGTGTATGGTAGCCTTCCTGTTTTCTCCCTTTCATTCCAAACCGTAACCAACAACAGTCTCCCTTCTCTTAACCATTTGTATAGTGTTGTATAGTTTGTATGGTCAATGGTCCACTCAATTACCAAAGGGCCCTTGAATTGATCCTTTTAAAACCAAGGATAGCTTGTAGCCATGCTAGATGTCAGCTCTGCCATAAGCAGTGACTGTGATCACCTTTGCACATTTTGAATATTGTTTTGCACTTATTTATTATCACAATTCAATATCAGCCTGGCTCGACCTAGTCGCTCCTCCTCAGCCTGGCTTGGCCTTTGTGAAACGTACCAAGCCAGGCTGCACAGATTAGACTAGGTCAAGCCTCTCTTTATCGGTATCCTGGATTTATAAATGCTGCTTTTGTGAAACAGCCCCCAGAGCTCATGATTCAAAATCTCTTCAAAACTAATTCACTTATTCACTCATATGCTACCAGGCAAGTCAAAAGAATATGCCAGATCAAATCATTAACCAAAACACAGCACTTAATCTGAATTTAAAATAATTTTCAGATTTAAATACTGTATACTGACTGAAATACATACCATTTTCTACAGTCTTTTTCTGCACTATATCCTCATGCTTTCTGTAATTTGTTTAGGTCTGCTTCTTTAGCGCTGGGAAACTAACCTTTCACCCTACAGTAGCATGATTAGAGGAAAGCAGGACACTAGACTGAAAAAAAGCAACCGTCAACCTAACAGACGAAAAACAGTCTTTGGGGTTGGACATGACACTTGCTACTTGTTAGTGCACTCACACAAGTATCCACTAAAGCATGACGCACAAAGTTGAGAGTCCTGTGGAGCAGCAGATATAATGTCATGGGAATGCAGCAAAAATGTCTCCAAAAAGAATAACATAGCAATGTGAGGGCAGCAAATAATGCTCTGGTGGATAATTGTCTGTGAAATAATGTAAACAAAAGAACTTTTTAAATCATGTTTCTGATTAACTGGATACAACAGCTATAACTACATACTAGGGGTGTCACAATTTTTACGAATAATTCGATTTAAACATTCTTTTGTTTGAGTTTCGAAAGTTTTTTTAGTGGCGCTATTGAATGTACCATTAGTTTAAACAACGTGTAACTGAAGGCACCATAGAGTCACGACATAACTCACTCACGGGAAAGACTAGTTCACCTGTTACTCTCATTACTTTCTTCTTCCAAAACAGTTAACCTCAGTTCAATTCAGTTCATGGACTCACAGCAGTACGCTGCTGAGAGTGAATAGGGGGAAACGGATATTTGGCATTACTTTAAACGGGGTTCAACAGGAAACACTAAGCTATGAAACTGCAAATTTGATTAATTTACTTATTAATCGAAGTTCGACTAACATCGAAGATCAACTCACATTTTATTAATCTAAAATTCATCTTGATGCATTCATTTCTCAACACTATCACTAATGTTAGGTTGGAGACCTAATTTACCTGTTAGACCGAAAACTGAAGAAAATAAGTCGAACCTCTGTGTTTATCTATACATCTTTAAACGTTACAGTTACGGGTGAAACAGAAATAAACAAGTTTGCCAAATTCACAAATCTCTGCAATTTAAATCAACAACCAGTTGTCTACCTGGAAGTGATTATGTTAGCGCAACATCACAGTGATTCAGTCTATAATTGTTATAGAAATATGACTCTTAAAGCAACACTGCAACTTTTAGCTGCAGCTGTAGTTCCAATGAGACAACCTGTAGGAGGACGGCCCCCCTACAGGTGGTCTCATTGGAACTACAGCTGCAGCTAAAAGTTACATGCGGCGTTTTTCCATTACATGGTACCTGCTCAACTCGCCTCGACTCTACTCGCCGCACTGTGCGTCCGTTTTCCATGCAGATTTCCATTGCAGATTTTAGTACCGCCTCAGCGTGGCTGGTCATCATAGCGGCGCCGCAGTAAACTGTCGTGACCTAGGCCTTTTTACGGTTGTGCAGAGGCTCCACGCAAAGCTTTCGCCGTAGCCTACGTAAGTGCCCTGATGTTTATACTTGTGCGCTGGTGTGTGCGTGTAGCCGGCATGTGTGTGTGTGGGGTGTGTTTTAGAGCAAGGAGGAAGTGACAGAGTGACGGCGATAAGCTCCGGAGCAAGTAGCGACTCTAGAGTCATAGAAACAAGTGTCTCCCTGTTCTTTCCTTCTGTTGTTGTTTCCACAGCCAGAACACACATTTTGTTTAAAATGAAGCTGGAGGCACCAAAAACAAACATAGCTGGCTAAACTATTTAAAAATGGCGGGTTTGTTCAGGACTCCTCCGTCTGTCGCTTTCACGTCACCTTTTGAGATCGCTTCAGCTCACTTGGAACCTCGACTAAGTGGTACTAAAATAAAGTACCTGTTAGGTACCAGGTACTTTTTTTCGTAATTGAAAACCAAAAAAGGCGAGTAGAGTCGAGTCGAGCAGGTACCATGTAATGGAAAAGCGCCAATAGTGTTGCTTTAATAATTACAGCAGTGGTATAACAATAACAAACTATAATAAGCAGGTATAATGGAATGACATGATGAATACAAGTAATGGTAATAGAATTAGAACACTACCTAAGACTTAAGACATAACAGTACATATTTAATTTGACATTCACATCTTTTGGTGCTTAGCATCAGCCGATCCGATCTGAAAAAACATATCAGTGCACCTCTACACTTAATTGAATTGGCTATATTTGTGAGGAAAACCAAAAATGTATGACATACATTTGACAAAAAAAATGCATGGGTGCAAGTTTAATCCAAACAAGAAAAAGAAGATAGCAAATTACAACCCAACAGCCTTAGAGTTTTGGGAGCGCTGTATAAATGAAAAGCCGACCCATGGGAATCCTTTTTAATCACACAGTACCGAATCAGATAAACCATTCTAATAGCAGGCCTGCTCTCCAAATCAAGTCAAACAATGTATCAGTGATATGTGTAAACATCCTAGCAAATGCACTCCAGCTCCCAAGTGGCCAGCAGAAGGGAAAGGTTGAGATGACTTCCACAGAAACAGACACGGAGTGAGAGGGAGAAGAAAAGGGAACAAATTGATAAATGGAAAAGAGTGGTGTTAAAAGAGGATAGTGAAATTGAAAATGCAAACAGCGGGGTAGAATCAGAGACAAAAACACCACTACAGTGTTAATTTGGTAGAGGTATGAAGTTGCTCATGCACTATTAAAAAACAGACTCCTGCAGGGATATTGAAACAAATTAACACTCCACGAGCCTCTCCACATCACACACATGTGATGGTACTGCAGGCACTGCAACGTGAAGTGGCAAAACAATGCAAAAACAAAGCACCACAAAGGACTGAGGTACACAGAGGCCACCAGTGTGGAAGTAAACTGACGTCAGCGAGTCCTTGACGCACTACAGATATTGCTCCTCTGAAATTTGCTTTCAGCTCATGAGAGCTGAGGGGTCTATATACACTTATGTTGTTGATGATGCTGAGAATAATGCTATGCTAATGTAACCAACTCTATTACAAGTACGGCTGCAGTTACGGATAAACTGAGAATCCATAACTGATTTCTCTCAGGTTTTCATAATTGAAACATTAATTTCATTCTCTTTTGCTTTTATGCATACAGAATGTGTAATATGATCGGGATTAGTAATTAACTGTCACATCAACTTTGGACAACAGAAAGGGACAACTTAATTTCATATTACGATACCCTTACTTAAAAATCAAACTACTTAATAGGGCAGTCAAATCGTATTTGGCTGTTCAATACAAATATTCCAACTGTTCATTCCTTCTTTTTTTAACATAACGTTATTCAGTATCAAGCAACACTTCATTGAACTGCCAGATTTTTTAATGTTTGGCAGGACATCAGGGTGTCAAAGACGTTCACATAATAAAGTAAACAAGCCAAGTTAGCCCTCAGAGCTAATGCACGCTAACTACTGTAGCCGAGGGTTATGAAATAAAAACAATCTATCCATAATCGGAACCCTGTCACGAACCAAGACGACCAACACATTTATTAACTCCCATATTGACAGCAGCACATAACACTATCTTCACTTCTTCTGTTTTCACCCTTCACAATAAAAGCCCAACTTAAATGTAATCAGAGCATTTCGCTAATAGGTAACTCAAGAAAATAGATTACGCTACGCTGACGACATCACTCTGACAAAAAAAAAAAACACATAACGACTGCTTGACTTAATGAATCTCAAGTCAACTGAGGGGTCACCAACTGATAGGGCTGCACGATATTTTGTTATATCGTCGACATTGCGATGTGCGCATGCAGGACGTGTGTTAATGCTACAACTTTTTTGCGGCTTGATAGAAAAAGGAAAACTTGCATGCTTTTACATGATTGTTACAGGCCAACCCTTAAGACAGGTAGCCATGTGGGCAATGTGCGTATGTGACCTAACATTAGTCCGACGGGGTTTGTTATGGGAAGTGAGGCTCTCCCTTGTGTGTCTGTAGAAAAGTAACGTTACCGTAAACAGCAGCAGCTGTTGGCGCAGACACATGATGCACATTCTTTTCCATGGGTAGTGAACCTACAGTTGTCAGTGTTTTATGTTTGCTGCAAAGATTAAATAAATCACCTGATTAATGCAACGTCTCCCAGCCATTGTTCACCGCAGAGTTGCCAGAAAGCTGCTACCAGCCAGGCTAAAGCTAATATAGTTAGCCTAAAGAATCAAGTAGCCTGTCCCAACTAACATTACGGTTCAGAGCCGTGAAGCTGGAAATGTAACCCTAATCTACAACAGAAGTCTGTGTCTGATTTAACGTAATTTACACTGATTTAAGTGTTCTTGGATACACTTGCTAGTGTGTGACATGCAGGCTCTGCATGCACAGCGAACCACCAATCACAATTCATGTTGATCAATTTATCAAACAAAGCAGGCTCCGCAAGTCGACCACAACCTGAAATTTAGAGGAAGCAACATACATGCATTAATAATATCATTGACTTTAGCATTGCATTGATTGAATACAACTGTGTCATGTGAGTCAACCAGTGTATTTAACTAATTTCTACCTCCAAAAATCACTTCAGAAGAGTAGTCACAGCTAGGGATGCAGCGATTAACCGATTTCACTATTAACTGTGCTTTAAAATGTCACGGTTAATTAATCGTAAAGGCTCCGCTACACCTAGTGTTAACTGACTGACTGTGCTTTATGTGTAGCAGTGTGTGCAGTTCTTATTTAGAGGTGTGTGCCCTCTGATATATAGCAATTGTAAGTCGCTTTGGATAAAAGCGTCAGCTAAATGACATGTAATGTAATGTATTTAACCTCCCTGACAACATAAACGTTCGCGTTTGCACACACACAGCACATCAGTCCAGTCACTGCGTTACCAGTAAGCTAACGTTAGCCTGTTTAATGTTAACGGTACAGTTACAGATAACAGCTAACGAGTCAGGAGCCAATGTTTGCATTTACATGTTAGTGCACTAATGATCATGTTACGTTCGTACAAATCAAAACCCCGCAACAGCTCAATCATGTCACTGACGTTAACACTAAACGTTACTTACTCTTCTTCATCCCCTATGGAACATAAGGCTGCAAAGAGATCTCTCTATCGCATTTATTCCTTGGCAACATGCTGCAAAACTCCATGTGACAGGTGCATCTTGTCCAGCAGCTCTTCCAACTTTTAGACACAACAGCTAGCAGGGTCGTTTCTAGCCAAAAAACTAAGGGCCAACTTCTTCCTAAGAACTTTCAGGAGGCAACCCTGCTTCTTGACTTAAATGATGAAAACAAACAAAATATAGATGTCCTGATCCAATCCAAGGATTGGTATCGAGGCAGATTTGGGCATACTTCAATGGAATGTTATCGTCTAAAATAAAAATAGATCTGATCCTTTTTTTACTGTATTCTACTGTATTTTCTCCACCTGAGCCTGCTGGTGTTGCAGCACTGCACTCCTTTACTCCTCCTTTAGCGCAGTGTTCTGCTGCATACGCGAGTGAGACGACTCTGTGAATGGAAAAAAAATTGTATGGCCGCACTGGGTGACTGAGTGCTGACACCAAGATTGAAAAAATACACAGATTCGCTAAGCTACAATGCTAGTTATCATTACCAAAGAGCAATGTACAAAACATTCAGATAGCAGCTTCACATTTCTAGCCAGTACTGATCGTCAATTTCACCAGTAAAATGACAAACAAAAATGAGTACTGTGGTCAAGGACTAGCTGATGTAAATTCACTTCCACACTGGTGTACCTACGTCCTTTTACAGTCATTTGTTGGTCCTGCGGACAGCTTGGTTTGACAATTTAGTCAGTGCTCTCTGGTGGACAAACTATATAATTGCATCACTATTTCTAAACTACCACAAACATTTCTTGGGTATTTCTGTGCTACAAGTCTATGTACCTTATTGGCCACCATCTACACAGACACTGATTTATCTGTGATAAGTTAATAACGGACAATATATTAGCCTAGCGGATTTATCGCATGATCTACCTAATTTATCCTTCAATCAATATAACATCAATTTCAGTGTTTAAAGTGAATGACATGGATGCTCACTCTACGCATGCCTAACAGTTTTTTATTTATTTTGTTTTTCTTCATACTAACCCTGTGACCCAATGAAAGAAGAAACAGGAGGAAATAATTTCTACCACTAGCACAATATTAGATGAATAGTTGTTTTGCTAGACAGAGGGGTGGATCACAACACATGGTGGAAGTGGTGGTTTGGGGGGTAAAGATAAAGAGATAGCCTACTTATAGATACATTTGCACCCACAAGACTGTAGATGCCCACCCACTGTCTTCTGGCGAGCAAAAGTGTGACACGATGAGCAGCTAAGAGAGAGAATACCAGCTTTGTATGAAAGCATATGCTTGAGGAGATAAAAAAAAGAGGGCAAGAGTGAAAAAAAGAGGGAAAAAAATTCCAGCAGTCTCCCTCAAGCCTGTTCCTGTGGTTCTGCAGTCAGTAACACCTCAGGAAGAGGAGAGAGAGAGAGAGAAAGGGAGGGGGCAGAGTGTCAGTTGACTGTGATGCACAAACACAGGCAGAGGTACAATCAGCTCTTTGAGTTAGCGCTCACCCAGCAACTAAAATAAGTTTAGTTAAGACTAGACTTAGGTAGGGCTGTTCTTTTATAGAAAAATCATAATCACTGATATTCTGGTCATTTGTTTATTTAAATTGATTTGGTCAATTTAACATGATTACTTATTGACTTTTGGAAAGATGTTGCATTTATTGAACACCTTGAACTGTGAAATTTCCATTAATACTTTCCTTTTTTTTTTTTCATTCAGTACAAAACAAAATAAGTTTACTTTCAAAACGTAATCTGCAAATTAATTGTTTTTCTTGATTACATTGTTTTTGTAATTTTTAGGAGCCAAAATCTAAATCGCAAGCAAAATTCGATTAATTGCACAGCCCTAAACTTAGGGAATGAGGGCACAAGGCTTTTCCCCCCCTAATAACTTTATTTGAAGCCTTTTTTACTAAAATCTGTGAGGCCAAACAATACATATATGCCCCGAAGCATGACTAGTGGACCGCACGGCTCGGATTTTTTGAGCATCAAGAAAAAAATCCAACGCACTCGTCTTTCGAAAAATAAGTGAAATGCCTTTATTACATCTGGCACATTCTAACTAGAATAAGATTAAAAACATCACTTCAACATGTTTCGGCATCCAGCCTTCTTTAGAAAGTTACAGACAAGGTTTTAGGTGAAAACACAATGCCCCAGGTGTGAGCAAATCAGCAGGTGCAGACATTTAGTAATCAGGGTGAACCTATCTAAAACAGTGAGCACCATCTTTTCACAAAGACTAGTTCCAAGAAGCTTTCCAGTTCTTTGGTTTTTCATGGTTCCGATTTTTTACTTTAACCATTCCATCCCTAATGGATAGGTTTCTGTAATGGTCTTCAACTCTCAAATTTAGGATACAGAGGTGAAATGATTCAGGTGTATAAACTTGTACAGGGAATATATGATGTAACAGTTGAGCCTATCTTTCAGTTTTGGAGCAATAGGTATGAGACACAAGGGAATTCTTTAAAACTTTACCCTAGAACATGCCTGTCTGCAAAGAGAAAGAATTCTTTCACACTCCGTGCGGTAAAATCATGGAACGCGCTTCCAGAAGAACTTCCCCTTCAATTAACTCTTTTAAGAATAGGTTGGATGCATTTTGCCTGTCAAAAGGTGTAATGTATAATTATAAAGCTTGATAGTAATTTATGTAACTTATTTATGAATTGTTAGAAAACTTCAATTATGAAATGAATGTGTTTTATGAAAATAAGATGTTAAAATTAGGGCTGTCGATTAATTAATCTGAGAAAAATTTGTGCGTTAAAAAAATGAATCGCAATTAATCCATTCCATATTGACCTTTCACTCGGAGCCGTTCTAAACACTATACAACTGTTATATGAAGGAGGAAGACCATGGATGTAGCCTATTAAGAGAACAGAGTGCGCAGAACAGAAACATTGCTGGCTAGTTACCAGCTTACCAACTCAACAGCAGGTAACGTTAGCCTTCTGCTAGCTAGTAGCTAGCATATATATATATATATATATATATATATATATATATATATATATATATATATATATATATACACACACACACACATCCCCATACCCTAAAAAAATGCCATTACAATGAATTTATAAGGCAACGTTTCAGGAAGTGAAAAGATATTTAATAACGAAAGATGTAAGACACTAAACACTGTTGTTGACAAGATTAATACTACAAATTGAGTTTTGAGAACACTTGCAGCTATAGCACATTTACAAACAAACACATCAACATGCATGGACTAACTAACATGATTCTCTCAAGAGCAATCATGTAGAGGGAGACAGATGCAATCATTGCCCACCAGATCCCATGAATTACTGCTTGAGTTCCCTTGACACAAGACACTCACAAGGCACAGCACTTCAAAGAACCACATGCAAATCAAATAGGCTATATCTAGGTTTTAAAAAAATCTGAAAACTAGGGACGTATTCATATTCCCTGTACACAGTTTGTAGTGCAGTTGTGTTTAGAATAGTAGTCAACACAGAGTGAGATCCTGAATGTGCTACAAAGTTAACCAGAGTTAAAATGGTCAATTTTCTTTTCACAGTAACGCATTTATGATCAGTCATAAAGTAGTGCAACTTCCCTCTCACAAAGCATATATAATTTATGTATGGTAATTACTAATACATAATCACATATCTCAACTATCATTCCTTTTGATTTTCACAAAAAGGAAAATCTGAGCAGGCTATACTCAAAAAGGATGTTTTCCCCAAAGAAAAGAACTCCCTGTGACAGTGATGACGGTATAAAGTTGCTATGGTCCTTTGTAACATGGCAACTAAGTGACTTATTTGTACATTTTCTATAGAACAGCTGTAGACCCCTGACCAAGGACTTCAGAACAACCCCAAGGGCAGTGGTGGGGACTACAAAGAATGGGCTCACATGTGCTAAAACACAAGTGTGTCGCCAACAGAAAGAGGATGTTTGTCCTACCTTATTCTGAAGCAGCAGGTTTTGTCTGATGAGGACTACTGGTGTAGACATTCAACGCCGTCTTAAAAGAAACAAAAAGACATGTTAGGAGTCTGAAGTCATCTTTGTCTCTGTTCTAAAATCTATGAATGAAGCCAGACAAGTTAATATGAGTAAAAGGAGCGAATATCCAAAAAACAAAACCAATCAACAATTATGAAATTAAGAGTGTTTGGGTACTTATAGGTCTGCTCTTATGGGCATAAATAAATCCTTTCATATGTCATTTTCAACAAAACATGTGCACAGATGTGTGTCTGTGTGTGGTTGGCTAAGTAAAGAAGGTCATGACACACACACAGCCTTATGTATGCCTGTATAAACTGTATGTGGCACATGTCCCCCCCTCTCAGCAAGGAATAAGTGTTAGCCCAACCATGAGATTAGAGGAGAGGGATAAGAATAAAGCCTTCAGGGAATAAAAGTGTGGCATCTTCAGCATGATTAGGTATTCACAACCAGACAAGCCAAATCAGAGGTAATGGGGAAGACATCAGTGCAGCGAGCAAAGACAAATGAGAGAGGAGAGGGATGAGATGGGAGGGGAGGAAGAAAAAACCTCTGACACAGAGCTCATTTGATTGCAGCGAACAAACTATTTTCTATCTTCTATGACGTACACGTTTACACTCACTGATGACACTCTTTCAGCCAGCGCAGATGGACATTGCTTTTTACTTTAATAAAGTAAATCCATTTTACCACGAACTATTGCTACATACTCCCCTACACGTTCAGGCACTTGAAATGTGGATTAGCTCATGTATCAACATGACACACATACAGGCTTCCCTCCTCTCCATCAGAGGGTGAAATGACATGATATCTCTGATCCTGTCAGAGCTTTTACATTAGGCTTCGCTGTGCTTTCAATTTCTCTCTTTCACCACACATCAGGTGGGTGTTAAAAAAAAAAGTTCAAATCAAAAGAGAGATCTCATAAGTGAAATATAACCTGTTACGGATTCATTTTGATTCCCTAGAGCTAAGAAATGCAGCCTTGTTACATTTGGGTACCAATAATTTGGGATCTGATTTCTAAAGGACCTCTTAACCTTGACTAGATCACTGGTCACAGTTCCATTATTCCATTATTAAATCTAAAGTTTATTTTCTTTAAAGTTGCTTTAACTGCATTCTAACTAGTGCTGTGACAGTATGCATTTTTTCTTACCGCGGTGAAGAAGCAACGTATCACCGCAGTATAGCGGTTACCTGCACGCCCCCCTTAAACTGTTTACATTATGGTTTTTTATCTTAATACTGCAGAGTAACATAATAAATGCCTATATGTTCCAATATAAGCTACTCTGTTTTAACAGTTAGCAGGTTGCAAAATTAGCTTTATTGCCCACCAGCCAAATGGCTAGTGAATGTTCAAATTTGCCCAGCCACTCAATAGATTACCATTGTTTTGGGAGTGAAGTACATCTACCAGCCACTTGCAAATTTGACCAGCATTTGGATGGTGGATGGTGCTAATTTTGTACCCTGAATGTTACAAAAACTACTTGCTACAAAAACGTGCATTCAGGCTAAAATTCAACTGTGGAGTTTTGTTGGGGGTTAACATTTAGGGACCCTCAGTATGTTACCGTTGAAGTTTGTTGATATTTGAGCCTTTTTAGTGGTACAAAATATGATGAAAAAATATCCCAGAGAACGATTGAGTGGGTACACATCTGTTATTGACCCCTAGGTTCGTTTTGCGCTGGAATTGTCCTTTAAACATAGGATAGAAGCCAATCAATATAACTAAACACTGATTATTGTGTTTATTATTTCTCATATCACACGACATATGCACTCCTGTAACTTTCACAAGCAAAATAATTTCATCCAAAAAACGTAAGAAAAAAATCTGGTGCAGGAGCATCACATCATCGAGATATTGTTGTGAAGTGGTTAGCGTCACTGTCGTAATTCTAACCGCTCATTCTGCAGTGGAGCACCACTGCGCACAATGAATATAGGGGAAACACAGAGTTGCACCAAAAAAAACAGCAAAATATCATGTGGTTTTATAAATATAGTGGATACTGCAGTGGGCCTATTATATCAACTATTGACGAATAAGGAGACAACTGCAGATAGCAGACGGCCCTGCCAATTTATTTATTTATGTAAAATGTATTTGTAAATTGTATAAAAATCAGTCTGCTGTGGTAATCAACTAGTAACTAGTAACAGTGGGCTCCACTGTCATAGCATCAGTTATTATCACTCAGCTCTGTCTGCTTTTGCTATTACAAATTGTTGTGAAGACATTATGGGGACGAAAATAATGAACACAATGTTAATTAGCATGAGCCATGCTGCTTTTTGACTAAGTTTTGTTAAATCATTGAATGGAGACACATGCTCCTGACAAAAAGCCTGTGCTGTGTTGTGAGGGAAGTTATGTAAATGCTCATATTTTGACTATATCTATTGTAGATAAACTAAACTAAGCATGTTGTGGACTTAGTTACATATCCTGTTTCTCACACTTTGAGAAGTTGATGATGCATTGTTAAATCAAGAGTCTTTACCAGGGTCAGCTGGGACTTCCGATATGAGTCGATTGCCATTGACAAGCTAATTAAGTGTTCTTGAAAACTAGACTCTAGCTTTCTTGTCCATATGCCACACAAGCCTATTTAAAACTATGTATATAGAAATTATAGAACAAAAAAACAAAAATATATAACTTACTGTTATTTCCTTCTTTGAGTATAATAATTTGTGTAGTCTGATCATTCAATTTTTTTATGTGTGTGTACACTGGATGCTGTCATATGTCAATATTTTTAAAGAAACCTCCTTATAGCAGCAGCACACAACCCATCAAAGAGGAAGCTTATCTCAAGGATTTATACTCCCAGTATATCTGCACACAGGAAGTAAATGTATATCACAGATTTATGGGGACAGGAGGGAAATACAATTATAGTGTAACTGCATTACAGCCCATAACCATGACGGCAAGACAGCCCTGCAGGAAAGTAACTCCACTTACAAAGTTGTACCTCCACTTCCAATAATCATGGTACTCTCTGTAATTTAAACTGTGTATTTAAAAGTGTTTCTATAGGATTTTTTTAGGGGTAACAGAAAGTTTGCAGATCCAGGACCGCAACCATTTCCCCACTGGATCAGCAAACTTTTTGTTGATGTGGTCACACAGGTTAAGACCCAGCACTGCCGCTGGCCACCACCCCGCTGTGACCCCCAGCGCTTGGATTTGCGCTGGCTGAATTCCAGTTGCTACAGCCGCTAACTGAAGGTCTGTCTGGAGCTGCCGCCACTTTCCTCCCGGCTGAGTAGTCTCCTTGCAGCAGGGAGTGAGGCAGAGGGGCCGCGGGTGCACTAGCTAGCCAATTCTGGTCTCATTTGTGGTCTGATAAACAGTAAATCCATCAAATTCAGTGCCCCATGTTGCTATTTTCCAAGCTACTGTTGCTTGGATATTTCGCGGGACCCGGAGGAGCGTGGTTTATATGGGAATGCAGACGTTGAGGTTTGTCACTCTGCCTGAGAATCTGATCATTTGATAATTAAGGTCATGTCCACAGTAGGCATGGGCCGGTTACCGGTTTCAAGGTATACAGAGATTTGAAAATGTCACGGTTTAAAAATCTGTTATAACGTTCCTATGGTATGAGTTGCTTTTTATGAGTCTTCAAGGACAGAAAGTGCAGTTTAGAAATCCCTCTCCCTGCCAGTGTGCAGTGTGTTTTAAAATAAAATGCATTGTGTTCAATGGAAGAAAAGTTGTTTTTTACCCAGACATTTAAAAAATACATTTATACCCGTCTTTGCAATTCTTTTTGCTGAAGGTTATCATACCGTCAGAATCTCATACCAGCCCATGCCTAGTCCACAGAGACACTATATGCTTTAAGCTTGACCTCTGAGTATTTGTATCTGTGTAATAGCAGCAGTTGCAATTTCAGCTACCAGTAAGCTTTCTATCCAGGCTATAGGCTGTCTTCATTTATTTTTGATTGTACGTGCCTGGATGTTTGTCTATTGCAAGCCACCTGCTGTGATTTGGCTAAAATACTGTCCAGAACAAGACTACGAGTATGACTCTACTGTTATGCGTTTACTGAATTATTCTGTCTGAACAGAGCTGACAGTGGCCATTAAAAGTACCTCTAAATATCTACTTTTTTGCCATCTCCTTATCTTCACAAGATTCCTGACAGCAGTGTTTTTTTCTCCAATCATGTGCCATTTGGTGCGGCTTTATGATTAATTTAAGGTATCATAATAATATTGTCTTTATCTTTTATTCTGTGGCAGCTGCGATAAAACCAACACAGATGGCCCTATGTAGAGGAAACACTGATGTCAGTGTTGACTCTTGAATTACTTAAGTCACTTTTACCAAATGTGACTTTTGAGTTTTTAATTTCCATATCAGTTCTACCACATATTAAATTATTAAATCACTTCAACTAGGGCTGGGCGTTATGTCGATATATATATTGTCAAAACAATATAAAAATGTCAATCACTGACAATTTATTGATCAATAGAATGCATTTAAAAATGGAAAACATTACACTTCATAACGTTTTGTATTCATAACACTATTGTATTATTGTATAAATTAGCTACAACAGTAATAGCAGTTACCAGTGTTTCCCCTATGTTGATTGGCAAGTGGCGCACCGCCACAGTTAAATTTCTGCCGCCACGCCACGGTATCAATGTTGATTGTCTGAGAATAGCGCGGATACGCGCTTCACAGGTAGAGCAAAAACCCAGCCCCCCCGTCTCTATTCACATGCCTGGATTCTTGGATTATTGCCTGTGCGCCACACACACACACACACACACACACACACACACACACAGCTAAGCCGAGATTTGTGTGTGCGTTAACGCGCACACCCACCCCTAAAACAAGCAGCACCTGACTAGGCTACAATGAAACCTTCGTGAGTAAAACGTCAATACTTATCAATGCACTCACCTGTATAGACCGGCATAAACATGTAGAAAGCGATATTTCAATCTGCTCTGTCTGCTCTCCGTGTGTTTTAGGCAAACACAGCTCTACTCTGCAAATAGCGATTTTTTACCAACAAGCTAAAACAAATAAAGCTGTCAGTTGTAGTCTTAGCTTAGCGGGAATCTAGAAATTTCGACAAATTCTTATAAACTTAACTGCTGGCTGAGCGAACTGTCCTCTCTCCTGGAGCGGTAAAGCTATGGATGTATTATAAGACCAAAACAGATACATGTGGCTACTTAATATGCAAGTGAATGGCGCGATCGTTACATTCGCGTTCTTCATTCTTGATGATGATGCTGGTTGTATTATTTTGCAACAGCATCATTTCATTTCAAATGAGGCATACAGTATGAATGCTAGCCTGCTTATCAGTCCATTCATCATTAAAGCTGCTTTTCCATGTCAATTTTCCCTTCAGCCTCTTTGACTGTGACAATTTTACCTGACAACAGCCTTTCTTTCTGCAAGCATTTTCCTGCATACTACAACCATGTTTCCAATCACAGACTTTAACAATCACTCAGTGAACTGCCTCCTAGTCTGAGATCTTTTTCTAGTTAAAGAGTCAGTTATTATGGAGTCCATGTTTTTGAGGAGTTTGCTCACACTAATGTACTGTATGTAAAAAAATAGCATTAAGTAAGAAAGTGAAAATTGAACGAGAATAGGCATATTAGGTATACATTCATTTTATTTTCTTTATTTCAAAGTCCGGCCTTGGAGTGTGTGCTTGAAGGGGGGGGGGGGGAGGGGTGGGGGGAGCCTAGGGGAAACACTGAGTTACTTATGTAAGTCATAACAACTTAGGAGCAAAATGTGCTCCTTGGGGAAAAGTTTTTAACATAAATTTGTGCCAAAAAATGTATGCAGGAAATTAAGTCTTTGACTCTCAAAATTCAGCGTTCAACGCAAAGCCCCTTTCATTCCAATGGAGTTTAAAAAAATACTAAGGGTGCTCCGATCAGGATTTTTGGGGCCGATCACCGATTGCTGGAAGACGTATCGGCCGATACCGATCACCGATCACTTTTATGAACTGAAAATTACGCCATTACGTAACAGTCACACATGTTTAGAGAATGTATCAGTAACTGTTTGGCTTTCTGTCCTAGCTCAAAATCTAAAAAATGTCCTTTCAATCACTGCACATTTCTTCAGCACACACAGACACACACAGTCAGTCACACACACACACACCGACACACCGACACACACACACAGACACACACACAGGGAAACAGCTGTTTGAGCGGCGCCGGAGCTGCTAGATACACGACTCCGCTCTGTCTTAACGTTAGCTAACTTTGAAAACTCCTCATACTCCTTTCTGTGACTAACCTTCAAATGTATGATGAGGTTGGTGGTGTTGAAATGTCTTTGGAGATTTCCGCCTCGTGGTATTTCCTCGGTACACACGTTGCTAATCGCTAGTGTATTGTCTTTTTCCCAGATAGCAATGAGTCGGCGGACCACCAGCGGTGCTCCAGAGGCAGTAGAAGCGTCAGAATGGTGTAATCACAAACACGTTTGCCAGAGCACCACCGGTGGCAGCCGCTTTTTAAAAGCGGTAGCCGTCTTCCTAGCGTCTTCGTTCCGCGGCCGGCCGTGGGCCAACTGCTGTTCTGCCACCGTTCAGACACCTTGTAGAACTGCCAGACCGCTGAATGTAGGGACGCCGCCATTTTGAAAATGTTCTCACGAGTAGTGCGCTCTTAATACATCCGTGGTAGTTAGGGATGCACCGATCCACATTTTTTCACTTCCGATCCGATCCCGATACCTGAATTTGGATATCGGCCGATACCGATACTATTCCGATACCAGAGCTGTGTTTGCTTTAATATTATTATTATCATTATTGTTGATTTTATATGATGCTGAAATAAACTCCTCTCAACGGGCAAGTATGATATGGACATGTATGTCCCAAAAGGCAACTTGAGGTAAGTATAAGGTCAGAAAAGGAAGTCAGAAAAACAGGAAAAATCTCATTCTGAAAACAGATATGCCACTGTAAGGGTTTCAAATTGATTGTCATGTCAATATTTATTACATACCCAAAATGTCAAATACTTGAGTCTTGAAATATAAGAAAAGTGCAAGTGTAAAAATCTCTCTCTCACACACACACACACACACACTATCAATAAAACAGTGTGTGAACAGCGCAAATCAAGCACACTGGCTCTTGTAGCATCAACAAATCAACGTTTTAAAATGTCAAATATCTGAAATATAAGAAAAGTGCAATAACTGTAAACATCTTACACACACACACACACATACACACACACACACATACATACACACACACACACACACACACCTCTGTTTTCACGGCTGCGCAGCGGCTGCTCTGAAACAGCGGCCGCCGGGACACGTACGATCCGGGGTCTCTGGTGGACGCAACAACGGGGAAATGAAACGCCAAAAGCCGGCGACAACACCGGCAGACAGACGGTTGTGAAAGTCCTGTTTTGGTTTTGCATTTTGCTGTCTTGCTCTGCGGTGTTTCCAGTGTGAAGTATTTCCAAACAGCGGACACACAGGATAGCATCGAGCTAGCCACAATGCTGCTCATGCTACTATCCTGCTAGCTGGCTGCAAACTGCGGAATGGACTTCCTGAGCGGGGGCGTGTCTCATCACTCTGTGTCTCATTGAGCCGCGACTCCGTTCAGGAAGTCTATTCCACAGTTTGCAGCCAACCAGCAGACCAGCAGACCAGCCAGCAGGAATCACTTTTGGAGCCATTTCAGCAGACAACGTTAAAGTGCAGACATGGCTCTTGGTATCGGAAATCTCCGCAGGTTGGATCGGGAAAATCCGATACCTGAATTTCGCTGGTATCGGCCCCGATACCGATACTGGATCGGATCGGCCCCATCCCTAGTGGTAGTGCATCATCCGATCGGCCTATCTGATCGGCCTTTATGGTGACCACCGATCAAACTATTTAAAGCCATTATCGGCCGATACCGATCGGTGATCGATCGGAGCACCCTTAAAAAATACTCAGATCTTCTGCTCTGCTTCTTCGTTGAGCAGCCCATGACATCGTGATGGAAATGCGCACTGGCGATCCCCCACCTCCCAGCCGAGCCCGCTGAAAGAACAACAGTTAGCATTGTCGTAGCAACACCGCATGTTCATGAGCTTGCTTGCTTGCTTGAGTTTGTTATTGTGGTGGAGCCTACTAGCCGCATTACATCCACGATAGCCACAGCAGCTGTTTAGGAGGCATTAGGCGGATGTATTGCTATATATTCACTAATGTTAAACATTGCGTTGTTCCTCATTGTGTAAATGCTTATCAAAATAAAGCCTTGGATGTATTAAGAGAACCAAGGAGATGTAATTATGTCTACTAGCTACCGCTAATGTTAGCTACTAGCCAATAGCCAGCGGCAGTTTGGACATTATAGGCTTTACAGCATACAGCCCTTGGATGTATTATAAGTTAATACAAATGATAAATTATAGCCATTATATCTAGGCCTGTCGGATAGTCAATTAATCTCTCTCTCTCAAAATCCTGGAGCAGCCAGCCCACCATGGAAAACATTCGTGGCTGTAGGAGGGTGTCCTACAACCGCAAGCCCACTAGCATGCAATGCTGGGAAGCCAGGCAATCCCATCCATGAAAACAACACCTATATGGACACGTACTGTCAGATTGCCCGCGCCCCCCAACCTGCCCACTCGCCTCTAATTGAAAATTAATACAAGGCACGAAAATCACTCACCATCTGAAATTACCTTTTCTATCCTACTTTTTTTCCATTATTGTCAGGTAACAGTAATGGTCTTTTCAGACGGTTAGTTGACAGTGGTAGCTAGGGCTGGGACGGTATGGATTTTTTCTTACCGCGGTGAAAACCAAGAAATTCCCGCAGTAGAGCGGTATACCGCAACCCCCTTATGAGACTAGCATAAGTTAGAGTGAGAATGGCAGGGTGCCTTAAGTGACTGACGTCAGTGCCCGTGTGGTCGCGCAAGGAGAGCGAGCGGTAACGGAGAGTAGCCTATGAGTGCCGCTGTGAGGAAAAGAGAGAGGGAAAAGAGATAGCAAAGATGATGTAAAATGAGTTAAAAGTGAACAATAAAACGACAAGCTAGAGCTTCTCAAGACACAGTGGCTTTATCGGTTGTCAATACTGCCGGTAAAGTGAATGGTGTTATTCCCGAAAAAGCATCGGCTTAAACCTTACAACCTATGTTGCAGCCATAGACTGTATTAAAAGATTGCAGCACAGTGTTTCCATTTCAGCTCAATTTGAGAGTCTTTACTGAGTTTTGCTGGCATTTAGGGCCACTCTGGTTTCTCTCATCTTTGTTGATCCATTCCACAGACAGTTCAGAAAGCTCTTTTGTCAATAAAGTACAATATAAATAAAACAGTTTGCCGACAATGCAGAGTGCAGCCCATCTAGCAGCTGAGCAGACGGAGAGCAGAGAGGGCGACTCGGCAGTTCGTCAACTTGCTGCTCTCTCTACCAATATAAGCTGCTCTGTTTTAGGCTACGAAACGTGCATGCAGGCTGAAATTCAACCGTGCCGTTTTATCAGGATAAAGCTATAAACAGAAGGAACTCCGCTAGCTGCTAGGCTAATGTGCAATGGTAAACACTGCAGCTTGTTAAGCTATGAATGTGTCTACCTCAGCTGAGAACGGAGAAATGGACGGTAGGAAAGGCAAAGACATTTCTCCAAAACAAGACATTACACAGGTTTGTACTCTCGCATATAGGAATAGTCAACACGAATAGAATGTTATTATGTGTCATGAAACATTGCGCTCCCCAACTCGCGAAAAGTCGGATTTGCTCCATCGCTACATCATTTTGCGGTGATGACGGTGACGAGCTCAGACGCGCTGTAGACGTCACATGACTGCGGTATTACGGTAATGCTGTAGCCCATCATATCCCTTATCACAGGTCGATTTATAACAAATAGTGCCAACCAGTCTTTGCTAACCACATACTGTTATTGTTGATAGCTAAAGTTAGCTAGTCGCAATTCTATGGCCTCATTTAAGTTCAAAACATAGGCCTATGTGACGTTACCAAATAAATCCAGTCTTGTAGGAAACAAACAGCAATAATCAGCAATAATCAGTCTCTTGTTCATTGATTTGCACTGCACGTTGCTCGCGTAGGGAAAAGTTCAGGCCAATTCAACTCTTAAATAATACTCTCCAATAAATTACGAAAAGGCATTTCATGCTCCCATACAGCAGAGCGAGACTGGCTGACAGCTGGACTCGGCGCCTTTAGCTGGACTCAGCACCTCATCCGTGCAAACTGCGGTTACACTATGGCGCAATCAATAACTTGATTTTATTTTGACTGAAATCTGTGAGGCTAAAATGAACCCAGCAATACATACGTGACAAGCCCCAAACCGTGACTAGCGGACCAAACGCTTATAAATAGTCTTCCTTTAAAAATGTAGCAGAGGCATAGCTAGCTAGTTTTCAAGACACACAAGCCATGTGGTGTAATTATTATATTAAGAGACTGTGGTGATAGCATGTCCTGTAACGTTAGCCACAAGCAGGGAGCTAGCTAATACTGACATTGATGTTATCCTTAGCGCGCTAACGCTAAATGCTAGCGTTACCATTACACAAAAGCACATTAAGCATTTTACCCACGGAACAAAGACATGTTTACTAACCAATTAAACTAGCTAGCTTCTAGGCAAATATGTCATGTAAGAAAACATCTGTTCACTTGTCTCATGGTGCGCTCCCGGCTGCCTCAGGTTGCCTCCATGGCATCTGTGCTGAAATAACCTTATATACTGTCTATGAAAATAACCCTGTTAGCTAGCTAGCTAGCTAGCTAGCTATACCTACTTAAAGTTAACGTTACCTAGCTAACGTTAGCCGTTAGTCACACAACAGCGTTAAGCATCATTTTTTGTTCATTCATTGGCAAACCCCAGAAGGTCGTCAAACAAAACTTACCGTAGTTTTGAAGATGTTTCCATATCACGGTAAATATTCCGTCTGCTGCACTTGAGACCGTTTTCTTTTTTCTTTCTTCTCCACGTTTTCCAGGTTGCGTCAAAGATGGTTACCGGAAGTGACATTTCATCTTGCTGATTTGTACGTGAAGTTTAAACGTTATAAATATGTATGCTATTTTTCATTACTTACAGTAGCAGGGACGTTGGAACAATTTTCTAGGAAAATATATTAGTGGGTCTGTGATGCAAAGGGGGGGGGGGGGGGCGTAAAAGCCCAAATTTGGTGTCCTCTGTTCAAATGACACTATTCCATCATATACACTAATCTTAATCATGATGATTAAATCATTGCATATTTTAATGAGTTATAGCCTACCTGATAGTCAATGTAGTGAATTATTGTAAAGAAGAGTTTCTGGCATTTTACAAAGTAGCTTGTCTAATGAGGATGTTCCCTGTCTGCGCAATCAATGCAATTCTGCAAGTGTTTTGTCATCAATTATTTTGCTAATCAAAACACTGAAGACGATTCTCCCCTCTTTGCTGGGCAGGACCGAGCACTCTCATTGGAACGTACGGGGCTTCCCGACAAACACTGTATCCAGTTCTCTTAATACATCCATGGGCAGGACACACAGCTTCTCGGGACTGATACAGAAAAACAGACTGGTTGGAAAAGGGAATTGTCCCACTGGGGGATCTGTATTTCAGTGGCATATTGAAATCTTTTGAGTAAGTGGTACAGCAATTTGGAATCCCTAGGTCTAAATTATTTTGATATTTGCAACTTCGCCATCTGTTAGTGGGGATTTTTGGATTCAGTTTTTCAGCCCTGAAAGCACCAGAATGTTTAGATAAGGTCTTGTTGAATATAGAAATGGTCATGAGGCTTCTGGGTATTATTCTATGCTTATGCAGAACCTGGGGGATGTAGCCTGGATAGCCCTCAAAAATACATGGGAAAGGGATCTGAGTATTACACTGGATGATGAAGAGTGGGACAGAATCCATAGGAATGTCATGCGATGTTAGGATGCGCCTCATTCAGTTCAAGATTATGCATTGCTTCTATTGGACACCCTCCAGATTGTTTAGAATTGGTCTGAAAGACACACCAAATTGTTGGAAATGTATAACAGAGGACGACCAATTACTTCATGTCCGATGTTCCTTTGATAAGGTCCAGGAATTTTGGACCAGGATACATAATAACCTATGTCGGATTGCAGGGACAGTTTTGCTCAGCCCGAGAATATTTGTTCTGGGAGCTGGGTCAATCCTGGATGGATAAGCACATAAGAAGCTGGGTCCAGACTAGTTTAATGATAGCCAGACAGATTATTTTAAGAGGATGGAAGAATGAAGGGGTGCCGTCAATCCAGGAGTGGGCTTGTATGATGGCTAGGGTGGCAGCATATGAAAAAATGTCTGTTTGCCAGATTGAATGTTTATACTAGAAAATGGTGAAACTACCTACATTTTTCTGGAGGGCTCCTAAGAAGCTTGGTGCTGGGGAGAGACGTGTAGGATGTTGTTGTCATTTATACATGTTTATTTGGTTCATGGTTTATTGTCTATGTTGTTACTATTCTGTTGAATGGTTTTAAATATTCTAGTTACCGTGTCATCTTTTCTTGGTTTTTGTCTGGGTGGGTGGTGATGACGAAATCAAAAATGAATGCAATAAAATAGCGTCTGGACTTAAATGAAGCTGTTTGGCCGGCAGCCACATGAGGAGACAGGCATCTGACAATCACATCACTAGGATATGAAAGTGACACAATTCCGCTTGGAATCTGCTGCGTATGATCGATACAGCGGATTTGCAGTTGAAAAAAGCTGCCTGTGGAAACCCAGCTTTAGGCTACTACTATTTCCAGAGCCTTCAACTTTTTTAGTTGACCTTAAGTTGGAATCTTTTTCAAAATGATAACCATATTCAATTATTTGCAGACAATGAAAGGTTATTAAAAGAGGATTTTTTTTCTGCAATCATTTAGATAATAAGAAATAACAAATAGAAAATAAAAAGGTTATTTCCATACATATTCTGTATACACAATAATAGGTATAGATTTTTAAATCCTGCAAAACATAGGTCCTACAAATATTTCATCTATACCAGCCCTCAAGAGTCACATAGTGACTAACATCCTTTGGCATGGGTTCTGTATAATTCCATGTCAATGCAAAAGGGTAAAATGCATACAACTGCTAAAACAGTAAATTAGAAAGCAATGTGCAAGTTAAATACTTTTATAGTATTAATATATAGTGTGTAATTGGGACACAGCCTTAGGTTACAGGCATTTTTTTTAGTTTTGATAAATGTTGCAGAATAACCATGTATTTATGCGTATGAATGGACAGTTTAAGAAGGGATTTGCTTTTGGCATTTAAAGCACTAAGTGTGTTAAATTATTTAAAATAAAAGTTTTATTATGGCCATTAATACATTTTATTATGTATCTGTTTCCTAGCATTTTCAGAGGTTCGCTTAAGAGTGCTTGTCTTATCAGTGTAGACTTTCTCAGGTCCCACCTTGACTTTTAAAGCCATAAGGACCAACTGTTATTCAGACTGGAGCCAGATGTGAGGATCGTGCGTTTGTGCTTATTTAGATCCACTGGCAACTCCATTTCTGTGACCTGTCAGAAAGGGCGGGTCATCAATAAAGGCAGATAAACTGTAGCTTGTCTAAAGGAGAGGCTAAAAGGAGACTAGAGCCAGAAAGATAAGAGACTTATCTCAAATATAGGAGTGCAGAAGATGCAGAGCCAAGACAATGCAAAACCAAACTACTGGAAGTTTAGCTGCCAATAAAATGCAATGAATTGTAACTTGACTAAATGCTAAGCTTCAAGATTCCTTCTGAGTATGCATCATGTCTGTAATGCTGCAGTTACTGAGCCAGTTTAAACAGATGGGGAAATGAAGGACTGCATACACTCAATTGTGCACACAACATCAAGCATTCAGTGCATCTCAGATCTCTCTTTGCCCCATTAAATGAGAAGATATTTGTTTCCAAGGCATCAGAGGGAGGATTTTCTCCATTGTTGGCGCATACAAGTATTGACCAGGTCTTGAGGGATTTGATTTTCATCCAAGGTAATTTTGCTGATTAGTTCTCCCCCCCCAGGTGAAGGTATGTTAATCAATAAAATCACCTAGGATACGCTCAAAAGATCCAAAAATCACCCCCCTTTTCTTCTGTGACATGAAAATCAATGCTGGTGTCACTGTGTGGCTCAGTAGTAGAAAAAGAAGAAGAAGAAGAGATGAGAGAAGCTGCTGCACAGGTGTTTCCTCCTATGGGATCAAAGCATGGGGGCTCACTGGGACCACACACAACATGGATACTATTTATTAAGAAAAAAAAACTCAGGAGCAGCCCAACTCATTTCACATACGTGAAGAAGATTCGGGAGATTTTGATGACTTACACAGAAGCATTTAATGAACCTCAATTGAGGAGACAATTAAACAGGCGGTACAGTTTAACCACAAATTTTTTGTTTTTTTGGTGTAGTGCCGTCCCAACTCTCTGAAGTTCCTATTAAAGCTGTATTCATTTTATATTATTTGGCGGCAATGGAGCAAGATGAAAAAATTGGCAAAGTGTTGTGTGGAATGCAATCATTATCATATTTACACATCCAATAGATGCAGACCCATATTAACATTCATTAAGAGTCACGTCTCTGGCCACTTGACAAATCTAAGTCAAATAATCACTCTCCTTTTAACTCTGTTTTGATCTCTTTCAAGCCCGAAGGAAAATATCTGGCCCCTCAGCTAGTCGTTAACTTTGTCTGTTTACCTGCTAATAGGTGCTGGGCAAGTAGTATACAGTGGGTCCAGAGCTTTTATGCTGAAAACATCTGCTTTCTGCTCCTAAAAACAAGGTTGATGAGGACAGTCTGTGGACCAGAAACAATAAGCTAAAGAAATCTGTGAGGTGAGAAAGCATAAGGACGCCGGGGAAGAAGCTAAGTTAGTAACATGCACTAATAAGACATGAATGCACACAGATGGAGAGAGAGAGAGAAGAGATAGGAGCAGTGTGTCATAGGAAGTTCCCCGGCAGTCTAAACCTATAGCAGCATAACTAAAGGCTAGTCCAAGGCAAACCTGAGCCAGCCTTAACTACAAGCTTTATATAATAAATCAAGACCCATATGCTTATGGGAAATTATGTATCATATTTAATAACATTTATTGTAGGATTGGGAATTTCCTGAGTTTTTTGTGTTGTGTCTCTTACAGTAACCATCTCCGCATTGCAGACATCATGGACTGACTCTGACTCACCATGTATGCTTTGAATATCTTTAATTGGTATCTATCCCATGTGGGTGTTCATCTGCATGCTATACATGATGTCAATATAGTATTTAGTGTACTTTCAGCTAGACAGAATAATGAGTTGATTAGGCATCCACCCACATATGAATCGAATAAAAGGCACACATGCATACACTCACTAAAGCCAGACTGGTGTAATTTGAGCCTTTCCCAGACATTTAAGGATGTATCATAGAGATACTAATTGCCTCAAATAAAATATACTTTGGCACGAACATGCCGCAGTTGTGCACAAAATTATTTCAGCGGACTCAGGAGTTTGTTCAAGCAATGCAACAGTGTGATTATTTCCGACATGCCATTATTGTGTATGTCAGGCATTAGATGATGACTCTTCAGTTGCATGTTTTGTATTTACCTAACCAGGGCTGATTTGCTGCTGCTGTATGGGGCCTTGCACAAAAAAGTATGATGCTTAATGTGACTGTGTTCTGTGTGTGTTCATGCATGAGTGCGAGAAACACACTCACAGGCAGTGGTGTGTGTGTGTGTGTGTGTGTGTGTGTGTGTGTGTGTAGGGGGGGGGGGGTCTGGATGTCCTCCCCCAGGGAAATTTTGAGCATTGAGCAATTTTATGCACCAATTCACAGCTGAAATACCTTTATTTAGCCTATGCAAAGAAAAAAAAACTACAGATGACAATTCAAAATATGTCAAAAATATAATGGAAGGTAACGTGTGTCATTGCGCATTATTAAGTGGGTATATGAAAATCCTGGAGCTTCCTTAGTGAGTATACTGCGTATACCTGTATATCACGTAGACTACACCACTGTTCACAAGTATATAGTTATTGCCATTTTCACCCAGCCATAAGCACCAATAAATGACAATTCAAGCCCAATGTCATGTTTCGTTACTGTCTATTCCATCACTCAGTGGCCACAATGCTCGATAAGCAGTCTAGAGAATTTCTCAGCTGTCAATCAGTAACACCTGTCCCTATCAAATTACCCTCTGCTCTTCTGGCTCCCCTTGTCTCTGATCACACAGTTAGCCACTTTTGTCATCTGGCACGCAATGACAGCCACCGGAGGAGATCTGCCTTCAACAGTCTATCATAGACTGAAACAGTCTCCCCGCCATGTGTTATACTGGAATAAGAGTGTGAAAGACACACTCGACACACACGCACACACACACACGCACACACACACACACACACACGCACACACACACACACACACACACACACACACACACACACACACACACACACACACACGCGCACACACACACACACACACACACGCACGCACACACACAGACACACACACACACACACACACACACACACACACACACACACACACACACACACACACACACACACACACACACACACACACAATTTTGTCTGTTTGAGTGCCAAGTGTATTTGACTGTTGTTCTTCTGCTATGCAGTCTGGCAGTTACAGTTACGTCATCAGGTGGAAGGGAGGTGTAACTAGAAAAGTTTGTTACTTAACTCAGGCCCATAGTTGCATTTATTTACAGTTTTTTACAATCACTTTTGCACTGATTTCCGAACCTTGACGTCATTTTTTAAAACTATAGACACAAAACTCACAACCAATGATCAAAATACACATTTTTCAAAACTCTAAAACTTTTTTCATTTGCTTGGATACAATCCACATAAACCAAAGATAATTTGTTCATTTAACAAAGATCACCTGTTCAATATGACACAACTTAACATCAAAGTACTATTATTTCAAAAAGCAATTCACACATTACATTTCAGATGATTGTCTATTCATTTCATTCCAATGATCTAACTATCAATTGATACAACTACTCAAAATGATAAGTAATTGTTGCATTACTCTTAATGCATAGTTGTATGGAAACACACAAACAATGTTCCATGTTTAGATTATGAAAGTTTCAAGATAACGAGATTCATTGTCACCAATTAGTGTGGAGCATGAACCAATCAGACTACATTATCCATGGATGTAATATTTCATTATCATTCTTTACTGTAATGTACTACTGTTTATCAGACACTGTTTCTATGGTCCCATGTACCACCTTTGAGACTATTTACAGTATTGACAGTACTGCACTGTATGCATGCAGGCCCTTGGAATTGCTTGTCCAATTCTGCCAACTCGTTACTGATGATTGAGATATATACTTTATATATATATATATATATATATATATATATATATATATATATATATATATATACATATATATATATATATATATATACTGTATATATACATATACATATACACATTGTTCACCATGCCCGAAGGTTATTTCCAAGATGTTTGGCTAATTGAAATGTAGATGAGAACCTGCAGCCAAATCCACAAAACAGAGTTGATGAATATGTAGAAGTACAGTAATCATTTCTTTGTTTTGCTTTTTACAGTACAAGCAAGTTGAGGAACACTGCATTTGATGTTTTACAGTACTGTGTTTTCTTTTCTATTTCCAAGCTAATTATTTTGCTTTGATTCAAATAAACCTATGTTGTGATCGTACTGTATTATTTTTCATCAATACTTTTCAGGTTTTGTTCAATGATTCCACTATGTCTGTAGTATTCTCTCTACTACTGCAGTACTTTTACAGGGATGTATTACAGGGATGTAGATCTAGTACCATAATGAAACATGTATCCCCTATTGTGTAGGCTACTACAATATTTAATGATTGTACGAACGATGACCCAGTGAAACTATGGGTAGCTTGTGTGTGGGTGATCTAAAGTAATGTTTTAATGGTATTTCACAATACATTAGTTTTTTGAACCAATGATTGTGCAAGTGCAACATTTATTTAAAGATATGAATGCACAATGCAATGTTCTGAACATTGGACAGCTTGTGTTACAAGTGATGATCATTTTGAGTTTTGTATCTAGAGTTTTGAAAAATGACGTCAAGGTTCTGAAATTAGTAGCAACGTGATTGTAAAAAACTGTAAGTACATCTTAAAATGTATATGTAAATGCATTGGCAGAAAAAAAGATGTTTATGTGAGTATATTTTACATTTATTTGCTGGTTTGCAGTGTGAAAGTCAAAAGTTATTTATATCAAGGTAACGGTAAAAGAGTGGTTTGGTTTCCAACACCCACCATTACAATTTGTTTCGATTCGACAGTGGGCACAACTGGAGACACGTGCAAAACTCTAACTACAGTCTGCACAGCAACAGTTCATGTGGACCAAACTCTAGTTCGTTCGAAACACCACATTTGTTTGTATTTATGTAGAGATGACGCAGGTGCCTGGCAAGCCAGGACATCCAATGTGATGATGAAAACGTGTGGCCTGATGCTGAAGAGAGGCAGGATTAGCCCCACAATTCTTTATTACTATTACGTACCTTTATTTTGTAACTTTTTTTTCTAGTAATGATGTAAATTAGTACAGACAAAATAAAAAAATATATATATATATTTACAGTTTTTTTTATTGCTAAACAACACTGGGCAATGTGCAAAACTTAAACTACAGTCTGCATTACCAACAGTCACTAACAGTTCACATCTCCTACAAAACTCATTCCAAGCAACCCAACTCTTCACACATGTCTCTAAACACTATTAACAATCCTCACTGAGATAACACACACTGTCACTCAGAACACACTTGGAGTACAAACACTATAGCGTCGAACACCAATACAGAAATTACAAACTTTCTCATCTTTACAGTTTGAACAATTTGAGTGACTTCACACTACTCAATAGTTTCTTTAAAGAAAATAGATTTTATATTATATACCAATTTTTAGGTAAGGTAAACAAGAAGGAATGAAAATCAGCAGTTTGCTTCAATATAGTATTTTGTCTCTAGTAATTTATGGAATTACTGGAAAAAAACTAAAGGTGCATAAAAGTAATAGTGTGACTAATCCTGCCTCTCTCCAGCATCATGCGGCAAGTTTTCTTCATCATATTGGGTGTCTGCATCATCTCTAAATACAAATTAATGTTGTGTTTCCATTGCTTTCACCTCCATTACTTTCTGAAAAACAGTAAGAACACAGTTTTACTATAGTGAAAGAAGTGTTTTTCACATTTTTTATACATATTGGTATCTTTGCTCTTTTACCTGTTTCTCTTACAGTAAATGGTACAGTATATAATTGTTTCATTCTTATTTGGTGTTTGTATACAAAAAAGGCTTTCTGAGCTTTCTCTATATAAATACCGTATATGTTCACTAACTAGTCAGCAGTGTTTGAAAGGCACCAGATTGAAATCTGTTCTGTTTTGAATGTGTGGTTAAACAGTTTTGACAGCAGTGTGTTAACATTTGAACAAAGTGCTGTAAATCCACAGTGTTGTGCACGTTGTGGTTAAAGTCATGGGATAAGTGTGTAGAGTTTTGAAAACTGTGTTCATGTAATGAAAAATGAACTAGAGTTTGGTCCACATGAATTGCTGGTGAGCAGACTGTAGTTAGTTTTGCACGTGTCTCTAGGTGTGCTCACTGTCGTTTAGCAACTGATTTTCATTTTCATTCCTTCTTGTTTACCTAAAAAACTGGTTATGTTATAAAATTCATTCATGTGAAAGAATTTCACTCTTTTCTTTAAAGAAAATTTGGATTTGTGTGAAATCACTTAAAGGTGCTGTAGGTGGGATTGTGAAGATCCAGGACTTAGCCAAAGAATTTGAACATCGACAACTTCTCAGTCCCTCCCCTCTTTCCGCTAAAGCCCAAATGGGCTCCTAAGCCCCCCCCACAAGGGAGAATTAATGCATGTGCATGAGCAGTGATTGACACGCAGTTAGACACCCCCCATGATTGGAGCATCTGAACAGGGAGCAGTGGATTTTTGCAAATCACACTGCAGGCTGTAGGTTTTTTTATTACCTGCTTCATGTAGTTCTACTGGAACATAGGGTCAGTTTCAGCAAAGTTTTGAGTTTTGCATGTGTCTTCAGTTGTGACCACTGTCGTTTAGCAATTGAAAAAACTGTGATAAACAGGCTGTTTGGTAATCTATATCTAATTATAGCATAATTAATGAGCTATGAATGGGTGGTGGTGTTGATGGCCTTGCCCCCCTCCCATAAAAGATACAACTGCTAGATTTAGAAGCAAGACTGTGTCTGGTCGTTTACAAATGTCAAACCCTAAAGGGGAGGAAGTAAATACTAAATAACACTAATCTTATCAACATCTTGCAAAATGGCTTTGACATTTGACATTCATGACTGGCATGGGAACACTGTATGTGCAGTTCAACATTCTGGAATAAGTGCTACCCTTTTCTGGAATAGGGTTCACCGAGTGTTATCTACTTGGCACAGGGAGGCTTACAGGAAATATTTCTCTTAAACATTTCAGATGACTTGTCTCAAATGTCTGCCAGCATATGATACATATCAAACAAGGGTTTCCTCTCTTTGTAGTTGCACTCACACATTTCTACCTAAATATTACGGAGTGATAGATATCAAAAATATACAAGCATGACCACAGACTGCTGTGGTAAATGCCTGCAGGATGGACCTTCTTCATCTTCCTTTCATGTCATAACCTTTTTCAGGCAATGTAGAATAATTGAAAATGTAATAATATTATTCAGTGCTATATGCACAAAAGAAACCACATAAAAACATATCCAGATGTGCTGGTTGAGTGCTTTAAGAGTAGAGAAGACAACACTGGAGACCTTTAAGTCTCTAAAAGAGGTAGAAAAAGATAATATATGTCTTATCCAGACTCCTTTGTCTGCTGGTCTCATTTCTTGTTTTCAAAGTGGACTAAAACATATTACAGTTATATATAATTAAAGGTGCAATATGTTATATATTTACTGTATTAAATCCAAAAATGACCACAATATGTCATCAGATACTAAGCTAATGCTAAGCTTAAATGAAGGCAGCAAACAAACAACGGGATCAATGGAGATAGACCTACCCAACCTAAAAAACCTTGGCATGTTTCTAACAGTTGTACATAATGAACCCCGGGTAAATATTGGGGATGTATTTGAAAGATGGAGTCGGCTTAGAGCCCAAAAGGACGGCAACTTAGTTAAATTCCTCCTGAAGCATTAGCTTCAGGCAAATTTGTTACCGCTATTTCAGTCATTTCAACATTTGTGTACTCACATTGAATTTTATAGAGTTACGTTACTCAAATGAGTTACTCGCAAAACAATTGAGACACAGCTAGTGAAGGTCCCGACTGGTCACGCCATAACTGCTAACGTTACGGTAGGACCAGGCAAGCGGGCCATGGCTGTTAACAATGTGTAGCCTGTTCAGCGGCCGTAGCCGACAAATGGTGAGTAATTTTAAGCCAAGAAAGGTGGCTGTAAATCGGTAGAGAAGACCGTGAGTTTGTGCTGTTTTTAGCGGTTGTTTCTGTAATTTTAAGCTGAGGAAGTGAGTCTGTCAGTGAGGTAGAGGGGACGGCGAGGTAGTGGTGTTTTTAGTGGCTGTTGCCATCATTTTTAGCCGAGATAGGGTGGTTGTCAGTCAGGTAGAGCATTTAACGTTAGCTACTCCGCTGTGCTGTGGAGTAATGTCTGGCTATGTAAGACTATTGTCTAGCAACGTTGATACTGTGTTCTCAGCCTGGCAACCTCTGTGAACATTGAGTCTGGGGAGGAGGGGGCGGGGGAGACGACTCAGTCCAGTATTTTGAATTTGGACTGCAGTAACTATTTTAAATGCTAGCTGTCAGTATTGCATATTGGACCTTTAAAAAAAATGTGAAAAGCTTTGAAATCCTAAGAGAGAATCTTTGGTACAAAAACCTAAACTGAGAGACTGTGATAAGAAATAAATTCCTCTTTCTCTTTGCTATGCTGGATGCTCTCCTCCTGTTAGTCACATGAAGCCCTTCATCCACACTGATGATGAGAGGCCAACCACTGAAATCAGTCACTGTTAGGGCTTCAAAGCAGAGGGGAGAAACTGTGGGATGATGCCAAGAAACTAAGGTCAGCTGCCTCATTCATAAAATGGAGTTATGGTTAAATTTCTTTTTGTGTAATGATGTGAGCAGAAACCCGCAATCAGCAGTTACAGTATTTATAACAACTTGTTTTTTCAATCTTTCCTGTATTTCTAAGAAGAAGAAAAATCAAATCAACTATAGGCTTGAATAAATTTCTTCTTAGTTATATGTTGGGCTTCTGCAATGGGGGAAATCATTAATGCTATCATTATTGGCATACCTTATTTGTTAAAGCTGGGACAAATTAATAATCAAATCCAATGTTGTTGTTTTGTTGTATGGTTTTTGTTTAGGTAAATATGTAGTTAGTACATGATTCGAAGTATCAATCTTCTCATCAAAAAAGTGAATAAGCATGTTTCACAAAATGTTGAACTTTTAACAGAATGCCATAAACTATGTCTAAACCATGTCTGTTAAAGTAATCTACATTCTTTGTTGTGATCAATTTGTTTTTATTGATTTTATGATCATATAGTGGTTGGGGTTGCAAGTTGGAAGATCACAAATAAAGTAGATGAATATAATACAAACAAGACAAAAATAGAAGTATTTGTTTTGTCCCCCTCACATATCTCTCCCTTTGGCTCCCTCCCACCCCACCAACCCTATGGACACGGATATTGTAAAGTAGGGAAGTAATCTCTAGTCTGTACATGCACACAAACTTTGTTGGATAGAGTTCACATGAAGTTCAAATATTGAAGCTTATGCAGCAAAGTGCTTCATTTGAATAAAGCGTAGGTATCCATGGAAAGTGATTTTAAAACTACAAACTGAACTAATTTAGTTTGAGTGTAAATCGAATGACACTTTTAGCATTTTATTGAACCAAAATGGTACCTGGAAGGAGTCCCAGACTGCAGACATCAGAAAAAATTGAACAAAAATGTGCGCAACGTGATGTCAAATATTTGGGAGCCCTAAACTGCCCACTATATTAAATAAAATTTGTCTTGTGATTATTTGTAATGGAAACTGTCTATTATTATTTGGCTTGCTGCACTACTGTATAGCTCAGAAAGGACATGACACTTTCACATCAACCCAGCACATCCTGTCCTCCTTCTTGTGCCAAAGTGACACACACACACACACACACACACACACACACACACACACACACAAACACACACACACACACACACACACACACACACACACACACACACACACACACACACACACACACACACACACACACACACACACACACACACACAAACTCATACTGTATGTCAACCAACATTCTTCCTATTACAATTCTAATAAACTTTTCTCTTCTTTTGCTCTTTTAATTAGCTACACACTCACAAACACAGACACACACACAGACACACAGACACACACACAGACACACAGACACACACACACACACACACACACACACACACACACACACACACACACACACACACACACACACACACACACACACACACACACACACACACACACACACACAGCTCAGTTCAAGACAAGATTGATGTTGCACTGATTACTGTGGATCAATACATTTATTATACAGTAGGCTGTGTCAGAATATCAACGAGGATCAGGAAAATCATCTTTAATCTTATTCTTTTTTGTTTTGTTGCTGTCTGTGATGTGTTTGTGTGTGTGTGTGTGTGTGTGTGTGTGTGTGTGTGTGTGTGTATGTGTTTGTATGCCTACGTGACAGCATGTGTGGCCACGCACTGTATGTGTATGTGTGCTGACATACTGTATGTAAGTGTGTATCTGTTTGTGTTTGTGCAGTTGAGTGTTAGTCATCTGTTTCTCTATTTTAGGATCAAGTTTGTTTCTCTTTTTGTGTGCTGTGCTTTGGTGTGTGTGTGTGTGTGTGTTTTGTGTTTGCCTCAGCGTGTGAGCACATGTACGTGCATGTCTGTGTGTCAAAATGAACTTTGTGACCTTTCCATGATGGCCAAGCTAAATAAAGACACAGCCGTCTTTCTCCCCTCTTCATATTGGGCAACCTTGGTTGTAAGTCGCACACAACTACACAAGTAATCTATTTTATTGTGTGTTGATCACACATCAGCTGCAGATTTTTATGGCCGTTTCACAGCCTGCGTGCGTACTTTTCAATCAGACGATTCAGTTCTGATTTGGATTCTCATCAGAGTTCTGGCTAGGCTTCGATTAAGAAACATAGCACTAATAGAGTTATTACAGCAGAGCCTGATGCTGCCTATGATAATACTGTGACAATTTGGCCTCTCGATTCTTTTCTTTCCCAACACCAGGAGGCACAATAATGCATCAGTTTATATCCATGAAAAACATGAAAGTAATTGTGTCCACAGGGGTAGCAGAAATGCGGCTCATTCCCTACTCAATGGTGAGGCCATACAAGAATATACTTCTAGAAATCATCACACTTCCAGCCAGAAAACTGCTAGGCTTTTATTTTGACACATCTTTAGTGTGTTAATTAGTGAACATTTTTTTTGTGTTTTCAAATCTGGTTTAATCAAACTCACACACTCACACAACCACATACATCTGTGCTTCTTTCTGTACTTGTGAGGGCACAATGCTTTCTCTAACCCCAAAACCTAACACATTAAATTAGCTCAATCAAACACCAATGCAATAAAAACAGTAATGTATGCAGCCATATCTCACTGGAATAGTCTGTCATACTTTATAATACAAGAATTTGGTAATACATAAAGAAAATAAATCTTTAGATGCAGTATTATCCCCAGAGGGGCAATTGTAGGCAGCTACTGTCTTTATATAAACGCATTACTGTATTTAAAAAACTTACTTTGACATGGGATTCATGTGTGGATTGGTAGTAAATAATATAACTGAATAATATAACTATATATCTAATAACATCTACACAGGCAGATAATGTAGAGTATAGTGACAACCTTAAGGCAGCAATGAAAATTAACTTAAGATGTGGTCAGGAAGTTTAAATATGTATTATTTACTCTATTTAGAGTATGTGTAAAAACTGTGTTTTTGTATTTTTCTGACCCTCAGTAAGAGTGGTTGTTGCCAAGGTAACAGCTAAAGGAGAGCCAAATTAACAATTAAAAACTACTTGCCTTACCCAGAACTCTTTAACCAAGTCTGGTTATGTCCTTATTCTCACAAGGTTTAAACACACACACACACACACACACACACACACACACACACACACACACACACACACACACACACACACACACACACACACACACACACACACACACACACACACACACACACACACACACACACTGTGTGTTAAACAGCCAGACTCCCAAAGTGATTCTAATCATAATTGCCCGTGCCCCCTAAAAATTACGTTTTTATCACAAATTTCACAAAGCGAAAGTGCATTTGAATGCCTCCACCTTTAATAAGAAGAGAGCCTGCATGTGTTCTGTCTCTCATTTTTCATCCTGCCTCTTGGATGTTTTCAACAGCCAAATTACTAGTGAAGAAATCTATCTGCCGTTATAACGTGCAGGAGATTGGAAATGAAATGCTCTGCGCTGGAACACCCTCCAAACACATAGGCCTACATATTCATACTGTGTATTTGCAACATCCATCGTCTCTGTCTATTCCTATATTTGTTGTATGTACACCTCTCTTTGCTAGGCTCTTTGTATACGAGCTTGCATGTGCATTTTTTTTTCTCAAGGCTTCTATTGAGTGTGAATAAGAGGCTAATTAGTATATTGTGTTTCATGTTAGTCAGACTCCACTTCCACCAATCAGGCCTGTTCTATATTCCAGCTGAGGCTAGAGAATAAGCAGCTTAGGGACACTATGTCTGTTTGACTATACAACACTGTAAACATACCTCAGAGCTCCCTACGCTTGCTCCTCAAACCACAGCCATGAATATGGAAATGAAACTGATGACATAAAGGTGGCATTTCACTTCGGTGGTGTATCTTCTTCAAGTGGAAATATGTGCATAAGGAAAAGCAGGACAGCGAGGCTTGATTCACTGCTGAGAAATCCCAACCGCTCATAAGCATAAATCAATTACAATTCACTATAGGCCTGCTGCTCCCTGAGGAGGCTTACTTCTCACGTCCTACTGTGATAGGAGATTTTCCAATGACATCTTGAACTGCCATCAGCCCACAATAAAATAGACTATTTCCTGATGCATTAGGGCTGTTTAATAATGTCTGGAAATTACTTTAGATTGCACTTCGGTTTAACATGTATGCTACAAAAACATTTTGTTTTTTATTTGTAAAACAATGTATTGGTAATTTTCTTCCGGGAAATTATTTTATTTATTTATTAATTTTTAAATCTTTGCCCTCATCCCTGATGTTGTATCATGTGAAAATACAATAAATGAACAAACATGACTATTTTTTTTTCAAGTAGCTTTATTTCCAAACTGGAGAGGGAAGATGACAGATGGGGGATAGAAGATTGTAAAGCTCAGACAATGCAGTTTGGTCCAAACACACTAGGAGAAGAGACAGTACAGACGGTTTGAGGGGAGAGGATGGTGATCAAGAGACAGATTACTGCATCTGTCACCTTTTAGCCATAATTCAATATTTTTAAAATAAAACAAAGCAGCAGTCTCACCACATAAACCCATGGTTGGGGAATTTGAGCAGCATTGCAACTCATATTTATTGGAAACGGCCATGGATTCATGGCCTCTGTGGCTATTTTTGTTGTAATTGCGTTGCTATAGCTGTTTGTATTTCTGGAGAGAAAATAACCCTTTTAGATGAGGGCAGGTAACAGATGTTTAAGTGCACAGAGCTCTTACTCTCAACCATTTTGTTTTATCAGTTATTTGAATCTCCAAACATATCTGTGTGGTATGGATTGTAGCCTACAAAAAGCCTGCAAATCATCCAACTGAAAGAGGCTACGGGTGCTAGTGACATTTTCACGTTCGATTACTTCTTCAGGAAAAGTTTGACAACAGTGCTGAAGAGAGATTTTCCTGCTGCAGTATATGCTTAAAAAATGTACATCCATGAATGTGCTTGTATTTCTGATTGAACATTTTGCTGTACTATAACTTGATGAAACAATGACATATGTTACATTGTAGATTCTGCATTATGCACATAACTCAAAGTTTATGTTCCTTCAATTCAACACAAATACATCCCAAACTCAAATATAGCTAAATCTTCACAAAGCAAGAGCGCGACGGCACAAATCAATTCAGCTCTTATTAAAGATATTCAAAATCTGTACAGTGATCTCGCTCTTTGATATCAGTTCCACTTTGCTTGACTTTCAGAATAAAAGCACAGTAGCCTAACTGAACAATAAATAGGTAACAGACAGAAAACACAAAATAGTTTGAAATAAATAATACAGTGTTTTCAATCTTTTCCTCCCGTCACATACACCAAATATAAAGTAATACTTCATTAAAGCAACACAGAGCCATATATCACTGAGTCAGGCTGGTGTCCTAGAGGGTGTTCACTAAATAGCCATGTACTGATAAACACTGACTTTCAGTTCAATAAGACTTAACTCAATGTAGTGATATACTACTGATCTGTTCATCAAGTAGAAACTGCACTAGGAAATCTGGTCTATATTCTTATCAATATTACAGTAGATCTGCAGTACATAGCAGCCAGAAGAGGCACTGACACTCATTACAGAAAAGCATTAAAGTCAACACATGCACACAGACACACACACACACACACACACACACACACACACACACACACACACACACACAGACACACACAGACAGACACACACACACACACACACACACACACACACACACACACACACACACACACACACACACACACACACACACACACACACACACACACACACACACACACACACACAACCAAACACAGGTCAGCAGTATTAGGCAATTAGTAAATTGAAGTGTTGCTGCTGACAGCCCTTGTCCCATTGAGTCAATAAGCCTGTGTGCTGTTCACATTTACAGACACATTTTCTTTTCTTTTTTATTGAGGAAGCTGACAGAGCCTCAGTCTCATGGTGAGAATAATAAATGTACCATTCATGCTTTTGCCTCTCAGCTATAAACCAAATGTGCCATGTTGAGGTCCACTGCAGGTGACGATGTGCCAGAGGCGCTGGTAAAGAGTGACTCAACCAAATGGTTCTGAGAATAACCCATGTAGGCGTAATTAGGGATAACATTACACATCCATAATTGCATTGTTTATGTGTCCTTTACAGTCAATGTAAATGTCTACCCGCTTAATCAGGGTTCTGGAAAATAACGTTGAATATTAAGAATCTAGCTTTTTTTCAGTCTTCAGCGGATGCACCTCCCATTAGATACTGTGAATAATATTTGAAACACTTTCAAGAGGCTAAAAAATGTTTTGATTGTTCCTCAAATGTCATTGTCACATGTCCATTAAAAGGATTGCTCAATCCAGTCCATTGGTGTGAAAGTCCAGGTTAAGTTAAATAGCATGAAACAGCAAAGCTAAGAGGATGAGGATGATCACATTGTCTTATTTTCACATCTCAATAACATTTTGTTGTTTTCTCTTAAGTCCAAAATCCCCCACACTTAAGCTTATTCTGTATTTCATAAAAGGTGAAAGCCATGAGTTTCATTACAAACAACCTGATTGTCCATTATGACCCACACCAAGCCACAAGCAAGGTGTCTGATGTGCAGGCTTTCCTTATAAAAGCCCTCAAGTTCAATTTGAAAGGGTGCCCTTGTCTGTGCCATCACGCTTGAAATCGTCAGAAACCTTCTCTTGTTGTTGTTGTTGTTGCGGCTGCGCGTTTTAGATAAAAATCGGGGAACACATGTTTGCCCTGCAGCTGGGCAAATTAGGACTGCAGATGTAAGAAATCACCACTAAGCTTGTGTGCTCCTTGTGCTCGATCGATAAATAAATGGCCATAGGCTCACAGAAACCTATGGTCACTTTTCTTATTTATACTTGTTTTCTTTCCCCATTAGTCCTGTAGAATTTAATAACTACCAAATATTATATATTTTACATTAAACTGTCTGTATTCTTATTTAGGACTTCACTCTCCACTGTTCTCCTGCTTCCCTCTGTCAGTTTTATAAAGAGTGTATAGCCTACATTTCTTCCAATGATTCTGCACCCCCTGTGCCCCAGCATTATCCATAATTCAATGTGATCTGGAGATAAAACTTTGTAATCAAAATCGTATCAACAATACTGAAGTGTAAAGCAGTCAAGTATTGATTGCTGCCTCTATTCCATGTCCTGTTTTCATCCCACACCCTGTAAAAATGTATGCGTGTATCTGCTGAAAGCTGCGATTTCACAGTCCAAGTTGCCTGTTTGGCACACTGTGGCTGTAAGAGTGTCTCTCAGTTCTGAACTTCATGCTGGAATTTCCACAGTTCAACATTTTTTTAAGACAGCCCTTTGAGTGTTCGGAAATGGAAATTGTTGATTTATATGCTTTTTTAGTCTGTGTCCTATACAGGGGATATGTAGGCCTATGCTAAAAGAAAGTACCCTTGGTGCTACTACACAGTATCTTTTTGAAGGCCTTTCTGAAGTCTTTGTTGAAAATGGTGTAGATGACTGGGTTGAGTGAGGAGTTGCAGTAACCGATCCAAAAAAAAAACGTAAAGAGTGGACCAGGGATGGTACATGTCTCCGGACACACTGCCTGCAGAGAGTAGGAGAAGAAGAACGGGAACCAGCACACCACAAAGACACCGATTACCACCGCCAGAACAAACGTGAAACGCTTCTCTCTGTTAACCATCGCTTTACGCCTCGCTGCTCCGGGGTTGTTCTCTGTTTTTGACCTCCTCCCTGGCACCAGCCGAGCCCCCTTCGAAGTGGCGATCATGTCCCGGTAACGCTTGACTGAGGCCGGGGAGTGGACCCCCCCTCCTGCAGGTGATCCTGGCATGCTGGTGCTGCCTCGGCCTCCTCCATGGCTGTGCTCCATATCGCTGTCTGTGCTTGAGCTGTCACCATTGTTATTATCAGCTTTTTTCCCTCTCTGCCGCTTGCCCTTCTTCCCCTTCTCTTTAGTCTTGGCAGGGGCAGACTGAGGCACAGAGGAGGGAGTTGAGGGGCCATGAGGAGAAGTATCAAGAGAGGTTGTAACAGGGGTCATGGCTAGAGAAGGGGATGGAGGTTGCAGGAGATTATTGGAGGGGGGATTCTGGGAGGTTTGAGTCTCTCCTGGGGAAGGAGAAGGGGTGATGGCGAGGGTTGGGGGTCTGACATTGGATGTTTTGTTCGATGACGGGGGTGTGCTTTCTTCATCATCCTTCCCGTTGGCTTGTACATGTCGTGGAGGCTGACTTGGTGTAGCAGAGCCGACCCCATCCTTCCTGGGCTCTCCTGGTGGACAACGTGTTCTCTGTTTGGCAATTTGGTAGATTCTTATGTTGACCAAAATCATGATGAGGCATGGCGCAAAGAAGGAGCCGATGGTGGAGTAAAGGATGTACCAGCGTTCATCATTCAGCCTGCACTGAGGTCCCCTCTCACTCCCCTCATCCCCTCCTTCGCTTTTGTTCAGTGAGAGCAGGGGAGGGAAAGAGATGACGGCAGATATGAGCCACACCACCACAATAGCGGCTTTGATGCGTTTGGGAGTCCGCTGACGTCCGTAAGTAACCCTGGAAATTGACAGGAAGCGGTCCAGCGAGATGGCGCACAGGTGCACAATGGAGGAGGTGCAAAACAGCACATCCAGCGCCAGGTAGATCTCGCACCACAGAGATTTGAAGTACCAGTAGCCAAGCAGTTCATTGGCAAGAGAAAAGGGGATGATGAGCGTGGCCACTAAAATGTCTGCAGCAGCCAGTGACACTAAAAACAGATTCTGCGGTCCTCGGAGAGACCGGCTGGTCAGGACAGCGATGATGACCATAATGTTCCCCACGATGGTGAAGAGCACCATCAAGGTTATAGCGGTGGCGAAGGCCGCCGTGGCTTCAGGGGAGTAAGGGGCGAGCTTCAGGATGCTCTGGTTGCAGGGCACGGAGGCTCCGGCGCTGCTCACACTGCTGTTCCAGCCGCTCAGCTCCATGGAGCAGCCGTTCTCCATAACCGAGGCCATGCTGGGATTAGCTTTCCACGAGTCTTTTTTGACAAAGCATATGTTTGGTCACTGAATAAAATGTGTTTCCAAAACATTTCATTGTTTTAATGATTGTGTCATAAGATTATCATACTTTGTCTGTGCACAATACACTACTGTGTTTACAATTTAAATAATATATTTGATTATAATACATTATAATTTGTGTATTTACCTCAGTTGCTCTCGTTGTGTCCCTGTGTTGTTTCCAAACGAGTGCTCCCTTGCATCCTCCACGGGATCTCTTCCAAGTCCATTTTAAGCATACAAAACAGTCCTGGGCAATGCGGCAAGACACAGATCACGGGTTTTCAGTTAAAAAGATTTGCCACTTTGTAAAACAGATTTCCTCCCACCAAAAAAAATAAATAAATCGTGACGCTGATTGCTCTGCCCGAAAAAACAAAAACTTCTTTAGCACACGAAGTTTGATTCTTTTTTTTCTTAGTGGGTTAATTACTGTCTTAACGATGAGAAGATTACATTTATAATAATGTAATTTAGAGTCATTTACAGCGAAACGACATTGAATGTACAAGATCGAATGAGAGTAAATAATCTCGACCCCTCTGAGATCTCCGTGCGTCCTCGTTTGGAGACGCGCGTATAACTGACTGTCTCATCTGCACAGCGAACACTGAATGGTTTAGATGAAGTGAAATAAAGTTACTATGCAATATTTACAGTGATTTATTAATAAAAAAAGTATAGCCTGCCTGATGGCAGCGTTTCAAATCGAAGAACAGAAAGCTCAAAGTTAACCTCAAGCTCTCCAGCTTTGCGCATGAAGAAACACATGAAGTCAAAACGCGCTGTTCCTTCAGTAGTGAAATGATCCCCGGAGAGCAGCTTCAGTCTGTGAGTCTCAGAAGCTGTTTCTCGGTCCTTGGTGCTTCTGTCTCGGCAGAAGTTCACCGGGATACGAAGATACAGCGGCTCCGCTGGCGCACATAACAGGCTTCCTCACAGAGGCGCAGCAGCATTTTCACTTGTGAACGGGACCTTACGAGGGAAATCTAATGAGTGAGGTGCCTCCCATCTCCCTCTAGCTCTTCTTTTTAGACCCGGTGATGTCATTGTGGAGCTGTGGGCGTCATGGGTTCCTTACTTTCTCTCTCCCTGTAGCCCCCCCCCCCCCCCCTCCCTTCCTCTTTCCCTTTCTCACACAACATGTATAGCTCAGTGGTTCCCAAACCTTTTCACGTTTAGGGCCCCTAAACTGACACAAATTAGACCACGGACCATATTCGATAATATTTTGACCCAGGGTCCCCCATCTGATAGGATTTTTGCTTTTAGATGTTTTATTATAGAAAGTGTATGAAACCCATGGCCAAAATAGTCATACATTCTGTCATTGTGTTACTTATGGATGGAATTATAGTGAAAATAAATGATTACCCTTTTTGCCGAGGACCGCCTGGAACCAACTCAAGGACCCCTGTGGTTCCCCGGGCCTCACTTTGGGAACCAATTGTAGTATAGCCTATACCCAAGAGTGACTCAACCAACGCAGTTATATTAGAAATGGCTTGTTGGGTGGCACTGCTTTGTTTAATTAACTCCACAGGACGCTGAGGTGTCCAGCTGAGAGTGCTGAGCTGATGCCATCTGCTTTGCAGTAAACATTTCATTCCAGGGCACTGAACAAAGCTATTCAGTGATCATCATCATCATCATCATCATCATCATCATCATCATCATCATCATCATCATCATCATCATCATCATCATCATCCCCTTCAATATTTGGAACAGCACATTTGCCTGATCAATGCTTTTCAATTAAAAAGCCTGTGTGATCTCTGCATCTTTAGACTTGGTTCTTTACACCAGTTTCGATGAAACCTCCAACACCTGCAGTCATTTAGGGCAAATAAACGTTTTCACTGCAACAGTTGGCTTCTCAACCTGGTCACAAGCCTGCTCTCTGATTTTTTGTTAGGTTAGGTCAAAGGTAAGACCGATGTTTGAGGGTGTACAGGCTGAAATACAGCTACAGTTTTGAGGCAGGGGTAAGATTTGTGTACATGCTGCTGTGCTGTGTTTTATCATGGTCATCCGTGTCCTTAATAAAGATTGCTAGAACACCTTAAAGAAGGATTCACTCCCAGGTGTGAAGCAGTCATTACAACCATCACATCAACATTGCAGTGAAAGTGAATCATTTCCTTATGAAATATGGTCCAGTAAAATTATAAAGTCTCATCATGCTCAGCTATACCTCTCCCTCAAAACCGACTAGGTAAATGCACTGTGTTACCTTCCACCTCTGCTCATTGTACGAGCTGCAGGGCAGGGGTGTACAGTTCTTCTTTTCTGCGCTCATGCATTTACTTCACTTGACTTCCATTTAAATTCCTCTGCACCACCCTGCAATACTTCCTCCCCCAAGAAGCACAGGCATCCACAGCACACCTTGTGATCTGTTGCCTACCCGAGATCAAGTGCTCAATTGCTCAATTATTGAGTGAAACCTACGTCATGCTGCTGTTTTACTGAGCCATAAATTAAACAGTAACAGAGTTTATCCCGTGGTGTTGGTGGCCTCTGTGATATAAACTCACACAAACAAATACACAAACACACACAATCACCAGCCTACACATGGTCACACACAATCTTATGAATGATGTGTGGGTAGGAGGTCCTGTTTACTTGTTTTTGTAGTGCGTCCCCCACACATTGCTGCTTTAATGAGAGAGAAACCCAGCTAGCCACCAATGGAATTACATTTGGGAGCCCTGCTCTCTGATTGTGTGACCTGAAGCAGCAGCCAATAATGGTTTGTACATTTTCCGCTCCATGCTACACATTCTAAATATAAAGGGAAAGAGAATAAAGCTTTTAGCGGGAAAGTGCACTCCAATCAAGTGTCTCTGTTTCCATGGGTGAACTGCGCTTAGCAACACACTGAAAATGCATTCTGGGGGAGAGTCGTGTGTCACCGATGCCAAGGTTATAGAGACTGAGCAGCACACAGCGTTCAGTGCACAGTACATCGCTTCTGAATCGTTGTTATGTAAGAGTATGTGGTATACAAACATACACACCCCCACACACTCACACACACACACACACACACACACACACACACACACACACACACACACACACACACACACACACACACACACACACACACACACACACACACACACACACACACACACACACACACACACACACACAGTAAACAAATCTGGAGGAAATTCTTCCTTCATGGATCACACACAGTGTATCAGTAATTCTTGCTTGAAATCCACACTGCAGCTAGTCTGTAACAAGGCATCCACTCTTTGAGAAAACTTTTCCCATTCAAAACACCTCCTGAAGTCTCTTGGTACAGGACGATTTAACACAACTAAGAAGAAGTGAAGAAAAATTGTCTTTAAGACTGTGTCCCAAATGAGTGCCAAATAACTGCAGGTCAGCAGTGTTGTGATGGGAGTCTGTGCACATTATGTTTCAGGTCCAAATCAATTAGCATAGCATCTGCCCTTTGGATGCTTTCAATTTTTTTGACTTGGCTGGCTTGACTGCCTTGCTTCTGTTTTTTGTGCGTGGGGGGTGCGACTTTTGAAGTAAAGTCTACTTGCAACCAGGTTGCATTTGACCATGAGTTGCAAGCATATCAACCAAAAAGATATTTTTTTCTTCTCAGGTTGAGTATTTGGATGGTTTTAGACAGATATGGGAGTAAGTCACACATGGGCAAGTCACAAGCAAGTCTCAAGTCTTAACCTTCAAGTCTCAAGCAAGTCTAAGTCATTTTGTGTGACAATCAAGCAAGTCAAGTCAAGTCATAGCTGTGGTCAAGCAAGTCAAGTCAAGTCATAGCTGTGGTCAAGCAAGTCAAGTCAAGTCATAGCTGTGGTCAAGCAAGTCAAGTCAAGTCATAGCTTTGGTCAAGCAAGTCACAAGTCAAGTCATAGCTTTGGTCAAGCAAGTCACAAGTCAAGTCATACAAAAGTTTCCATTTTTAAACAAGCTAAAGACAGTGGTTATGAACTGCTGGAGTTTTATTTGCATTTTTTCCTACTCAATATTCAAAAGACATTGCGTCCAAGCCACATATCTGAACATACATATTTGTTCAATATGCCTCAAACATGACATCAAATCATGAAATTCATTCAAACAATTCAAGTATAATGGTTTCTAAGTTAAATAATTTTCTTCAAACATGTCTCACTTTTATGGGACAGAAACACATTTAACCTTTCCTTCTCTTAAAGAAAAAAACATATTCTTTAAAAGTAGCTGAATCCCACCACCTTTGCATAATTTGGAGAGATTGAATAGTAGGCTATATGTTAATATTTGTCAGTGTATTTGTGAGTGAATGTGTGCGTGTTTGAGAGAGAGTGAATGAAAAGTTATTAATATTGGTGAGTGAATGTGTGCATGTGGTGTGTGTGTGAGAGTGCAGTGTGTTGTGTGTGTATGTGTGCCTAGCTTCATTTACATACTTAATCTGCGAAAGTGTGTGTGTGTGTGTCTGCATGTGTGTGTGTGTAAAATCGTAACGTTAACTCCTCCTCAATATCAGAGGGGAAAAAATATAGATTTATTAAACAGAAAATCAAGTCATTTCAAGTCATTTGACTCAAGTCTAAGTCAAGTCTCAAGTCATGAATGTCAAGTCAAAGTAAAGTCGAGTCTTTTATGAATGTTTATCAAGCAAGTCTCAAGTCCTAAAATTTGCGACTCGAGTCTAACTTGAGTCAAGTCATGTGACTCGAGTCCCCCATGTCTGGTTTTAGAGGCCTGAAGAGGTAAAATGACTCAGTATTTAACAATAAAAAGAAAGATTGGAAAAAGAAGTCTGAAAAAAAAAATTCATTTTATTTCCTATCTGTTCATATTCTTGTGACTCTTCCACTGGACTCATTGGAATACATAATATCAGTGAGTGCCCTCAGCGGTACAGTGTGAGAGTGTTTGTAACCTGCAAGCAATTACATGGAGCTCTCCCAGATGGTCACACAGTCATTTTCCATCCATTTGCAATGATGACAACTACTGCTTGTGTGTGTGCACGTGTGCATGTGTGTGTGTGCGTGTGTTTGCGTGTGTGTGTGTGTGTGTGTGTTGCATCACCACATTATAATTCCCCAGCTAAAAATATTATTATCAATTTTCTCTTAATGAGATTTCTTGTTGAAATTGGGTGACACAATCTTCAACTGTGAATAGCAAATATTGTTGTGTGATCTCTGTGCAAATACCTAACCTTTTCTTTTTGTACATACAGTACAGGCACATGCACACAAACACATTTACACACACCAAAGGGAGGTACTGCCACAGCCTAATGTAATATGCTTGATCCTGACACTAGTTCAGTGTGGACGCAGAGTGTGAGTAATGGGTTGAGTCTGTTTTCATTAAGGAGCCTGACTGACTGACAGAGAAGGAGCTGAATGCAGCAAATGAGATGAGAAAGACATTCAAATGAAAGGAGGAGGAACAGTCTGTTTCCAGTGCTAGATAAATGACCAAGTGAGATGATACCAAAAGTCATTTAAATGTGTTAATAGACAACCATGCATTAGGAAACAGAACAGACAGGAAGTGTGTGTGTGTGTGTGTGTGTGTGTGTGTGTGTGTGTGTGTGTGCGTGAGAGAGAGAGAGAGAGAGAGAGAGAGAGAGAGGGAGAGAGAGAGAGAGGGAGAGATGTGTACATGCATTTCTGTGTTATCTTCATAATAAAAAGGCTGCCACTGATAATAAACAGTCTAATGGCGCCATCTGTTGGATATCTTTTAATTACCTTTCTAGTCTTCAACAGTTGTCACTAGAGAGCAGCACTGTCTCACTACAAGCTAATATCCAAATGCTTGTCGCAGTTGGTTAGGTGTTAATACAGCAGTGGTGGAGGTGGTATTCAGATCCTTTACTTACTGTAAAAATACTAATACCACACTGTAAAAATAAGAGTATGTATATATGTATATTTTATAAGTATGTAATGAAAATGTAAAGTACTCAAAGCAAAAGTACCTAATGCAGAAAAACATTGGCTGTTGGCAATTCATTTTCTATCAATCAAATAATTGATAAATCAACTAATCACTTCAGCTGTAGCTGTGTATTCTGTAGGGTAGTTTAACTGTAGAGTAACTAGTAACTACAGCTAAAGCTGTTTTAATTGTAGTAAACAACAAAAATACAAAATACAATATTCCATATGAAATGTAGTAGAGGTAGAAACCAACATGAAAAAAAGGACTAAAGTACTAACATTTGTACCTAAGTAACTATACTTAATTGCATCCCACATCTGTACATTTAGTCATTTTTCTTTTGAAACTACCTGCAGTGGTGGAAGTATCCCCAGTCCTCTACTTTAAATATACCAATAATGTAAAAATACCCCAAGTACATCCTGTATTCAATATCCTTCTGTAAAAGTATTATCAGCACAATGTACTTAAAGTAATAAAAGTGTAAATGTACTGAAATATGATTGTATACTACATTATTAGATTGTTCATTCTGATGCATGAATGTGTACGCAACTGAAGGCTACGCTTAAAGGAAATATCCATTCAAATTTGTTAGATTTTATGCATATACTTCAATTGATGTAAACGAGAATGTGACTGTGAAAGTGAGAGTTTCAGCTGAAGTGAAGTGTTGCTCAAACTCCAAGTTTTTGTTCTGCTCTCTGTCTGGAAAACTGTGGCTAATGGAACGAAGTAGCCAAGTATAACAGTTATGCTTGCGTACATTTTGGGTAATGGATACTTGCAAATGAGAGGAAGTAGTTTATTTTAGCTATGGCTATGACAAGAGTGTGGCTGGCATAATTTGCATCAGGAGATGAGGTTAATGGTGGCAGCTAGTCTTGAATGCACTATTAGTGGTAGTTCTTTGTCATCTCTGCCAAGTTGACTCCATTTTGTTTATGCTGTTCATCATACAAGATGTTATTTATAACAATTTATTGTTCAAAATAGTGTGAGTGATTGAGTGGAAATTCATGGAAAGGAGACTGTTACCCATGATAACATAATGTTAACTGTGCCTGATATTCTTGTGACCTATGGTTACTCTGACAGTCGTTTGAACATAGAGAAAGGACTTCAGACTGTAAAACCCATTCTCTGTGGATAATCCTCCAAAACACTCAGCAATGCAAAGTTTTAATACCTTCTGGTTTAGCAAGATCAGTGTGTGAACTTATGAATTTGTATTGTGGACTATATATTTTCTGTATCTTTTAGGATATAAGAAATGAAATTTGTGTCACAGCACATATTAAATAAGGACATTATGCGTGAGTAAACAGACTCAAATGTGTGTTCTCCAGCATGTTTTTATTTTAGTGGAAAAAACAGCAGGAATCAGCGAAACTTTAAAGTGCAGTAATGGACAGTAATAATGCTAACACTGTCATAACAAATGTTGAAATAAATAAAAACTAAAAATTACATACATAATAAAAAACAACTTCTTCCAGCTTGAGTTTACCAAGTGTAATCTATCTCAGGAAACAGAATGCAATGACACCAACAGTGGTTAGTGCATTTTTTATAAAGTAGTCAATACAACTTGAGATTCATCCAGTATTGCCTTAAGTAGTTAACAGAGTGTTGTCTCACAAAAAGACGTGTCATGTCACAGTGGTCGTAAATGTGAAGGAATGACTTCCAGTATGAAAATAAGACAGTCCTTGCAAAAGATCAGGCACATAAGTCAAACAAAATAACACACAAACACACACACACAACCAGACAAGCAGGCACCATTGCCTTGAGTATAACATGTCAGGGAAATTACCTCATAGCTGCTCCAACTCGCTGGCTCAGAATCACAATTGTTCATAAAAAGTTTATATTGCCAAATGCTGTTTGTCAGTTTCTCCTAAAAAGTAGGAGTTCAGATCCACTGGCCATGTGATGCCAGCAGCACAATTGGCTTTTCTCTGAATGTACAAAGCATATACTTCTGAAATGTAGGCTACTAGTTTCAATAGTACAAACAGTACATTTGTACATAATCACAAGTGCTGATAATGGCTGATAAAGTCAACGCCTGCAAGAGGCAAGACAATTAATTAAAAAGAATGCGACGTGTGGTCTTCATCCATGGCAGAGCACGTCAGTCTCAAACTGCAGCAGCTGCCCCATGAAGGCCAGGTTGGGGGAGATGACCTGACGCCGCTGCTTCACAAAGTCAAAGGCCTCCTCCAGCTTGACGCGCTGCGTGTGCATGAGGTAGGCCAGACATATGGTGGCAGAGCGGGAGATACCTGCCTGGCAATGCACCAGCACCCGACCACCACTCTGCTTCACTGAGTCTGTAGGCGGAGAGTGGAAAAAGACGAGACGGAAAGAGGAAGAGAGATCAGCATATTGCGCTTCATTTCACATCAGTTGTTTTGACATCATAGACAATGTTTCACAAGCAGAAATACAAAGAAAGCTTTAAACTGAATGACTGAAGAAACAACCTAGAAATAAAAATGCAGTCACTATTCACCATTATTGAAGTTATAAATCCACCTCTGTCTCCTACTGAACTAAACTTTACATGGTAAAAGGAGTCAAAACGGGAAAAGAAAAATAATAAGATGCTAATAAATTTCTCTTCTGCATCTCGTGCAGTGTAATCCAGTTGTTTTGTAATCAGACGATTACACTGTTGGTCCATAAATCTAGGCTACAGAATGGATTATAGTGTACAAACTGCTTAGACAAATGTTTTGGATATTTCATGTTTCATCAAGAGTGTAAAAAGATGACTCACTCAACTAAAAGGAGACTAATTCACTGTGTGTTTGGTGGGTCTACTGACTTTGTTACATAACAGTGAGCAAATGATGACTGAAGTTCCATCTTAAGGTTACACTTTACATAGGCTGGGAGCTCTGGATGTTTAGCGGAGAAACTCACCGATGAAGGCGATGGCTGTGGAGAAGCAGGCTCTGATGTCAGCAGCTAGGCTGTCCTCCACAGTGAGCCTCAGGTACTGAAACTCCCCCTCATAGAAGTTAGGGCATGTGGAGGAAACGTTAAGCACAGCTGTGATGCCTGCAGCTGCGAGGGTCTCTCTGCGGGAGGAGTGGATGGCACTGCCCAAAAACAGGAAGGGCAGCAGCTCCACTGGCCCACCCTGCAATTTACAAATTCAAGACAGAGTCCATGTTTAAAACCAAGAATAATAACTAGGCAGTTTGCTCTTTTTATGCTATAAAATTTTAAATAGTTTTTTCATTCGAACTCTTTAATGTTAAGTTGTAAAGGTTTATCTTACCTGATCATATGCTGGTGTCCTCCGACCTGTCACTGTTGGCTCTGGTTCCACTGCAGAGAGGTGAGTGCTGGCTGAGCTGTAACAGAGCTCTGGATAGGCCTCTGAAAATCCCTCAAATCCACCTAAATGGAAGTCACACAGTATTAGCTAAAGTCATCTTTTTATATAGGCTATGGGCCTAGGATTTAAATTGCAAGTTCATCAGTTTGTTTATCCTTTAGGTTTAATTATGGAGATTAAACAAGTTACACTTTTACATAAACAATACTTATATTAGCTCAGCTTACATATTTTTGTAATATGCTTTTGAATTCAGAAAACTTCAAAAACTCAAATTCAACAGCCTGAAAGGACATATTTCGGTGAATCAACATAGATTGAAAAAGTCTAATTACCTTGCAGAAAGCAGATCTGCGTCTGAACTTCGTTTTGCAGGGCGGTGAGCAGCATTTGTGCCACGCTCTCTGGCTTCAGCTCGGCCACGGAGCGGCTGCTCTCATCCACCACCACCACCACCGGGGAGAACTCCCCGCGCCGCAGCCGGCCCAGGAGCGCCTTGTCCGGGATGAGCCACTCCAGAGCCACCACCGAGCTCTTGGATCTACGACGCAGCATTGAGTTCCAGTTGACGTTTCGAGACTCGCAAATGTGCGTAAAAGAAAAATCGAGGAAAGGTCTGCAGTCGAGCACCACACAGCCAGCAGAGGTGTACTGTTCCCGGGGGGTCCTGAGTATGTGAACCAGCTCATTGCTACTTATTTCCAAAGGCTCACTGCTTGAAGTCATGGCTGAAAAAAAGTGTATTTAAAACAAGTTAAAACTAATAAATAACAAGCAAGGCCTATTTGTTTTTAACAACTAAAATAGGCTCTCAAAGAATAAAAAAAATAATCCGGGTTAAGTGTTTTTCTGTGCAAATTTTAAGATAATAAAGAACTTTTGGAGATGATTTTAAAATCTACTGTAAATATATCTAGAGAGCACGTGTTGAATTGTCCGTCAGGTCTGTTAAAATCATCTTTACTGTAGCTTGAGTTTCACTTGTTCATTGATAACAGCTGTGAGAGGGGCGTGGTCACCGTGGCCCCGCCTTTGTTTTTCCACAGAAGGAACAACGTCACAAGCGGAACGACCATATATGGCCTGACCGTCACTCCTCATACGGACACTGACGTCAAGTGTGATTTTCCTACCGCGCACTTGGTCTTCTGGGGTTATACCGTGTTTTTGTGTTAAATGAGGACGTTAAAACCCAACCGCCGTTAGATTAAACCTGAGCTTCTCTATGCCACTGCATTCCAGCTTCTGTTTTCATGCAGGTCACACACTAAAGTAGGCCTAACACATTCCTCTCAGTGATTTCCCTTTGGTTGTTGCTTTTTACCTTGAGGAAAAGTGAAATGTTGCAGTGATAAAATACCAGAACAAGTTTGAATTGCTTTGTTGCTGCTCTGCTGGGAAATCTACAGCACATGTATCGTTCTTCTCTAGTCTATTTATTACACAGCACAAAAAATAAAATCCCTGCCTCACAATAAAACGGTGCACTGGATATATTTTTTCATTAATAATGTTAAATAGTAAAGATGACACATTACAAGGAATCAGAGACAGTTGGTTCCTGTTAGAAAGGTTACACTCAGGAAGCCACATTGGCTTTTTCTTGGTGACCTTCAAGTCTCTTTAAAGTTAGAACAGTTATTTAACATGAGTGACTTCTCTTTTTTTGTAGTTTAATCTTCTGGTTTTAAGTCTGTTTCCTGATTAAACTGATTGGTTTTTGAGTGTTAAACTTGCTTTGAAACTTTGATTGTTGCTTATTTAGTTGTGAATATTTAGTGAAACACCTTAGAGTTGAAATTTTAGGGGCTTAAAGTACATCTCAAGAGCAGTCTTTTTGTGCTTTTACTTGAGTAGTTTTCAAAACAAATTCAATTCTAAATGAGTAATATTTATGTCCAGTAATTCTAAATGAGTAGGCTATTGTAGATTTCTTTCCACCACTGGATAACATTGTCCTGTAATCTACAGAAAAACATCATTGATGTGCAGTGTGGGACAGTTTAGATCAAAGTTTAATCTGATATCTTTGTCTTAATTTCCTCACAACCCACGTTCAAATTACTCTGCCTTCCCACGTACGTCTCCCACTCAAACCTCTGACTTCACTTTCTTTATGTTCCCACTTCCCTTCTTTCCCTCACCGCTGCCTGCTGGCCCCTCAGCAGCACTCCCACTTTGTCATGCTCTTCCCCTGCTGAGGCTGCAAATTCACTCCACACACATACACACAGACACACACTTTGGTACACAGTACATCATGGCTGTCAGCAGAGCCGCTGAGCATGCATTTACTGTAGCCTCAATCTGCACTTTGGGCTTGAACACACATATAAACCCACAGTGAAGTGATGAGGTCTGTTGAGTTGAATGAGTGTGACGTGTCTCTGTGTGAGGGAGTCTTAAAGAATGGTTTCTTTTTTTAACATTCGCCCCCATCTCAGCAGCCCGACAGGAAAAAGCACCGTACATACATCCTGTCACCATCCATGCAGGCCTCAACATCCACACACACACCCCCTCATACTGTCTCATCACAACCCAAGCTACATTCGTCATAGCTCATAACCCAAACTGACTAAACCTGATTCAAAATATTTATCAGAAATTACCCTAAAAAACCTGAGCACTGATTGATTTCAGAGGTGACTTATTTACTTAGTTCCCGGATGCGATGACTCATACATCAATCGATCACTCGCATTTACTTTCATTTGGTTCAGATGTTTCATTATCTTTCCTATGTTAGCACATCAGAGCATCATGGTTGGCAAGGAATCAGCCAATAATACATCTGGCCTGACACAATGCTGAGAGATGGGTGTGAATTAGTTGTTGTTAATGATGACGACTTTCTACTGTCCTATCGCAGGAAGTTTGACTTTTACATTGAAAGCAAGCTAGGTGCTGATAATAGCACAATTTATGAAATATGAAAAAAGGCAAGAGTGAGCAGAAATATGACATGTGACAGAAAGAGGTGACTATCTTTTGAATCAACTTGTGTCATCAAAATCTACAGAGAGCATACCGTAGGCAGACGGAAACAGAATTAAAGTCTGGTGATCATGTTGTAAGAAAATGGTGACATTATAAGTAATGCAAAAATGTGCCCTTATTCAGACTCTGAATGAATATATATATAGATACATAAACATTTAATGAAACCCTGATGAAAACATCTGCTGCTATCTTTTAACCCGCCACATCTCCCCCCTCCTCTCACAGGGGGATTATCCAGGATTAATGGGATGACTGGGGCTTTTAATCTCTGAAAAAAAAACCCACTGTAATCCGGGAGATTTACCTCATCCCTTATTCCTCTCATAAACTCTCACCATCACTCCATTCAGGGGGAACATGACCCTGCTGGGGTGAGATCATTCATGTGTTCTGACGAGCTGGTGCTTAATGTTATGGAAAGTTGACGGTTTCTGGTGGATTTTTAGTGTGTGTGTGTGTGTGTGTTTGTACGCTCTAGTTTTCTTACACCAAACATTCTTTTTTATGAGTGAGATCGTAGTGTTTGATTCACCATGATTCACATTGACAATCCTAGTTCATCGTTTAGGACAAACAATATATTTTTCAAAAACATTTGTGCCTCATTTGCATGTAGCTTTTCTCACTTCTGTGTTATTTCTAGACATGACTTAGCACTTTGTGTTGGGAAATTTATTCAGCCACTGAGAGAAATATCCAACATGAAGTGAGTAAAACCTCCCTGGCATTTACTGTATGTGTGTATGTACTGTATACAGTATTTTCATCACACTGTGTTATGTGTGTTTTTTCCTTCCTTCCTCCTTGGCTCCTCAGCGGCTCTTCTCTGACTCATCACCATTCTACAAAGATCATAAACACAGTAATGCAAATGTTCCAGTCCCAACTTAACACAAACAAATAACAGAAAAACCTGTCCATCTAAGTTAACACCTGTTGACTTTTGTGCTTAAGTAACTGACATCACTTCCTGGAAAAAGTGACATACTTTCAGAGAAAACAGCTTAATGGCGTTATCGGTTCAACTGTAAACAATATACTTATTTATGAATCTATTGTAGCTTCATACTGTATGATATGACATATACCTAAGCTTCATACATCATTATTCACACCTCAAACTATATGACTACATGACCACTTCCTTCATCTCGCATCTTTTAGTTTGTCATGCTCTCTGACTGTTCCTGTCACCTCATTCACATCCACCCCTTCCTGCTAACCTCCACTCCTCTCTTTCTCTCCTCCACCCACTTATATTACTGTCTCTTACCCCAGGACAACTAGGAGGCCTACGCTCGCTGCCAGACTCAAAGCAGTAACCATGACAATGACTGGCACCAGCAGGCCCGCAGTAGGTTGAAAAGGTGAGTAGTTGTCTCCGTGGGGGAGTGAGGGCAGAGTAATCATGGGTCGGTGTGTTTGGTCAGGTAAATGGGAGACTGTGAAGAAGGAGAATGAAAAAAAAGATGAGCTCTTAGAGTTGAAGAACAATATTTGTGTGTAGGAAAATATAGAGGCAGGACATTACACCTTTCAGTTTAGAAGTAGTTTTTATGCATCCTCTGATTGGGATTATTTTGTAAGACAATTTCCTTTTTGGTATTCTGTATAGCACATTTCAATACAGTTAAACCTAATATGCTTTGTATTAAAATCCATACAGCAATACGGAACATGTATGGAAGAAAATACTACATAAAATACAAGAAAGCTCACACAGCGATAAAAAGAGAAAAACCACCAACACACAAATATATTGACACACCCTGCCCTCCACCCCACAAATACACACATAGGCAGTAACTAATTATAAAGCCTTAAGTTTACCCTCTGAACATGTAGTAAACTGTTGTATTTCTAATTCTGCTTGATACCTCATGGATATTCTTTAACATGGGCTGGAATACTACCATTTAAGGAGCACTTGTACACCAAGACAGACATTTGACTAATCTTACAGTTTTATAGCACGCAGTTTTACAGATCTTAAAAGTGTTTTATTGGAGTATTTGTTCTCTTATGGGGCAACTATTAAAAAGTGCTAAATTAACTTGGATGTGATGTCTCCTTTTGCCCTTTCAGCATTAAACTGTCTGACCATTTTTCTGTGATGTCATGTCTAAAAGCTGTACTCAACCAGCGAGTAGGAAAGTGACTTGGTAGAAGACGGTTCCACTTTGATCCTGCAGAGAGCAGCGATATGTTCCTTGTTCATCCATATGCAGCTGATTTAAGACCACAGATGAGTCATCTGTCACTACCAAGGCTTTGAAGTCACTCTCGATCAGCTGTACACACACACACCCACCCACACACACACACACACACACACACACACACACACACACACACACACACACACACACACACACACACACACACACACACACACACACACACACACACACACACATACATTAGGAAGTGATAGTTGTAAGTTAGTGGGTACTAGACAGTAGATGTCTCTATTCATGATGATACTGTACAGCTAAATAAGGAACAGAATACAATACAAAAGTGGTTTTAAAGTGCTAAGCTACACATTTGAAAAAGAGCTTGTGATGGCAAAGAGACCTTTTTAGTTTCTGGCACGCCGGGGGCCCAGGAGTAGTGGTACTCTGGTCTTTCCAACAGAAGACGATGCCATGGAAGGAAACAGTTCAACACTGCCTGGCCTCCCTCTTCAGCCAGCACTGGGTACTCTGGAGAAAGGGTGAAAGGAGAGAAAAAGAGAGGTGCTTCATTCATTTGTGTCAGGATAACTTCAATAATCTTTTTCATTAGCCGTGCACATGGACTAACAGCAGCTGTGCCTCGCTTAGGGACACATTTACACACTCGTGACAGCATGTGTCCATGTGCACTTAAATGGTGCACTCTCAGTACAGAGACTAGCCTTCACCCACTCACCAACAACATGTACACACATACACACACACACTAACAAATAAATAAAAAATATACCACCGCAGTCCAGCTGGCCAGAGGGAGAGGGACAGATGTATATCTTGTAGCGACAAGAGAAGCAATCTATTACTCTTTGTTTCAAAAGACCTGAAAACCATAACACACACACGCACACGCACACACACACACACACACACACACACACACACACACACACACACACACACACACACACACACGTGTCCTGTAAACATGTACTGAATATATAGTAAGACTATACACTTTGTGCTCCTACAAGGATTTACAGTTATAGAGGGAAGGATCAGACAAAACAAACTTACCACACTTGTTGGGGCACAATCCTGAGGTAGAGACAAACAAATGATCTGTAACTAATGCATCTTGTACAAGACACTGACTTATACAATGTGCCCTGCCTCATACTGTGCAGAACACCCACTGTTATTCATGCCAATTACCATCACGAATAAATGTGTCCAAGTGTTTCTCTAGAATTTTCCTGCCCTTCTCCAGGATCTGAATGGCTTCAAATATTACAGATTCTTTAAGAAAAAAAAAGAGCAGGCTTTATCTTAATATATGGTGGACTTTGATCTGATTACAGTGTCATATCTAAATGTATTCAGCGGTATACAAGGGAATGCAGTTGTTTCTCACCAGTGTGCTTGGTTTTCAAGAAGCGGTCAAATTCACTCTGGTACTCAGTTCTGGCTCTGTACAGAGTGGTGGGATCTGAGCAAGGGGACAGAGACAGTAATATTTAACTGATTTTAATATTTTACAATTTAGACATCTCACTTATACTTTAGTTCAGAACAAATAAGGGCCATAGCAGTAAAAGCTTTAATTGCCAAATCATAAAAAACTATAGTTGCCTGACACTATTAAAAAAAAGAAAAGAAGTAAAATAAGAGAAAATATATGAAATATAAGTTGTATTAGGTAAATTATCAGCATACTCCACACTCATGCCATGTTGTTTCATGCTAAACCAGGTCTTGATCTCACCAATGACTCCCTTTCGCTCCTGGCTGGTCTCTCTGTAGGTCACGTATGCATGATCACAAATCTTTTTCATTTCAATCTGGTTGTTCACAGTGGGAGCAGACAGGACAAAGTCCTCGAGTAGGAGCCTGATCCTGCGGTCACACTGCAGACAGGCCTTGGCTGCAGGGACACAGCAGAGCAGGGACACCAGCACCAGCAGCATTTGCCCAATGTATCCTGAGCTTCCTGCACATCAGGATAAGTCACTTTGGCTCCTGTGAGTTTTCACTTAGTGCAGTTTCTGAAACAGAGTTGCCAAATTTTACTGCTGCTACAAACATCACTATTACTGTTACTACAACCAAAGATTACCATCTCTGCTGCAACCCTGCTGCAATCAACAGAGACGGTTTAGTTACAGAGAATCTTTGTTATCACCACTCCTACAGCTGCTCTTACAGCAGCAGGTACTACTGCTACAGTACCACAAGTAATAGTGTAACTCCCATCACTTCCGTTTTTTCTTTTAGCATCAGGTCATAATTCCCATTGCCAAATAACCTATACAAATTGCTGTTGGGTCCATGCTAGCCTTTTTTTTGTTTTCTGGGGCAAGTTTACAGTATAGTATGTATAGTAAAGTGTTTTCTCACACATGTTTAGGGGCTGAAACTAACATTTACTTTTATTATTGATTAGTCTGCATGTTATTCATCAGATCAATCAATTATTTAAGGAAATGTACCTGATCCAAGATGGACCCACAGATGTCTGCCTCAGTTTGTTGGTGTGCATTGTTTTATATTGTACATATTTATTTTCTCACACTATGTTTATTGTTATGCATTAAAACACCACAGCAAATTCATTGTATGTAAAAACCTGCTTGACAATAAACCTGATTCTGATTTAATTTCCCCAAAGCTCAAGGTGACATTTTCCTATAACTGGTTCTGTGCGACTACAATCAAAACCCACAATTATTCAGTTTAATAACATATTAGACAACACAAGACTGAAAGTTGTCAATGTTTGGCATTTTTGCTAACAAATTATTAAACAATGACTTGATTCATTAAAAATGGTTGATTACAGTTCAGTATATCAACTAATCAATTAAAAGATTGATTGCTTTAGCTCTAACCATGCTAACCTAATATAAACAAGAACTACACTTTGAATCATGACCACTCTACAAGTCCAAAAGATGAGGTCATGATATTGTACTGTATTGCAAAGTTCCCAACAACACTGCAGTTAAAATGAACTAACTAAAATTACCAAAACCAACTGACACTCAGTGAACCAGTTGGAAATCCAGCTTTGGCTGTCTAACGTTACTTCTCTTACTTCTGCTACTGATTTACAAATACTTTTTCTACTGTTGCTAGTAATGTGCTAATAATATGAACAACACATTTTCTGCATGACCAAAAAAGATAAACAAGGATAGCTACATACAAAGGAGCTCCTACTTTACAATGCTCTTCCGTTGTGTTGTACAGCAGCCCCCATTCATTTATAACGTGTTGCTGCCACCCAGTGGTCACAGTCATAACAACATTATTTGCTCTGGATGATCTCACCCGTGTAGCTGGTTTGTTCAGGACAGTTGTGCAATCTCGGTCCTGATCCAGGTGATGATTTGGTACCACACAGACTGTAAAATAAGGTTGGCACCACACAGTCCAGGCCGGTCAGATTCCGCTGTTATTAGATAGCTAGCTAGCTAACTAACCTAGCGTTAGCAGTCCCTAGGCCTACAACCGCAATACAATGGTCTGTTCACTCTTAGTTCAAAGCAGTCAAATAATAAAAAATGCAGCTAGGTTCAGGTTAATAAATGTTAATAAAAAAAAACGATTACCACGAAGTGTTTGATATTTGAATTGTTTCCATGGGCAACGATAGGACTTAAAGTAAAAAGCTGCAGGCGATACTTTACAAATAATGTAGATAATAGTTACATTTATCTGGCCTATGGGTTCAAAAATGTAATTTTCTGACGCGAAACAAACTTGAAACCTCTTGTAGATTTGGTAGTCTCTTTTTGGAAAGATACCTTATTCTCACACTACATTTCCCAGAAGCCCATGAGTGACAGATACATTGACGAATCGCTCGTTCCAGGCATAGACAGTAGCACAGTGAATCCTTCAGCTTACCTCTGTGGCTACCATAGTGGCTTATAGTACGCTTATCTTCAATGTGTAAATTAAATTTAGTTTTTTTCACAAAAAGGCCAAATTATGTTTCCAAATAATTGTATATTTTCAGACATATTTGAATTTTTGAAAAAATAAACTCGCGAAATTACGAATCCCACTATGGCAACGCCAAGACCCGCCCTTCAATCACTACTATTGGCCAGGCGTCCAAGGTAACGTGACCCCATTTGTTCAGGTCCTATCCCGAGGTGAAATGCCTAACCCCAACCAATCGAGCTGCTTCGGAGGGCGGGTCTTGGCGTTGCCATAGTGAGATTCGTAATTTTGCCAACGGCTCTGGGCTCTCGGTGGGATGTCTATGGGTGGGACCATAGACAGTATGGAACTTCAAACTGTTCTGCGGCTGCGCAGTGGGCTACTGCGCTCACAGCTGTACACATTGACCCAGAAGAGTCAGATGCGGAGGTAAGATAACTCTGTTTTTATGATCACAGCGCTATAAATGACAGTTTGTATGTATTTTATAACTTATTTGTGTGTTATTGACATGGGCAACATAGCTTTTAACTGTAAACATGACCGTTTTCAAGCCCAATTCGTGACAACCGGGCCGGGTTACAGTGTCACTGTAATTAATGTCCCGATGCAGCGTCAATAGTCTGTCGACGAATGCCCGTGGGTTATCGACCAGCCACTGCCACATAGGACATGTATGGTCAGTTAGTTACCTTGACACTTTTGTGGAAATTAGGCTACGTAAAAATATGCATCTGTTGGCGCTGTGCGTGACCATCATCTAGCAAAGCTGCTAAGCTAATGTGAACACAAAACAATTAACTTAGCAGTCACTATGGAGGAAACGTTCCTATTATGAGCTCGCTGCCCGGTAAGAAAACATGCATAACCCACAGAGTAAAGTCTCTTGTGTTGTACTCACCAAAATGGTACTGTAACGTTGTATCAAATCAGTAACTGTTAAGCATTTTGCATTGCATACATTTGGTCCCCATAACCAGCACAATTACAATGATGTCTGGTCACAATGAGGAGGTTAATGTACTAAACAACCAGTAACATTTCACCATCTCCATAAAATAATTAGTTTAAGCATGATAAAATAGTGTGTTCGTTACGTTTCCTTAAAAAGAAGTGAGTGCTAATATTCAACTGACAACATGTGTCATGGAATTTCTTGTGCCATCAAGGCAGTTTGATTTGGTGCAGTTTTGTCTCTAATTGTACACACAGAGAAGGTAAAAGATCTTTTTCTAACAGGCTTGAGTACACTGTCTTAAAGAAGAAGTCAAGTAGGCAGAGCAGTCTGTGAAGGGCTGCTTCAACTACAGGAACACAGTTTTTGCAAGAGTATGTATTTGCAAGGTTTCCTTTCCTTCCTGCTGCATTGCCACAAACACTTCATCAGAATAAAATAAGAGGGTTGTTCTGGGGGAAACGATCCCTATTGGGAGGTTAAAATATAATATAAATATGGTTCTGTTGTGGATGATTGGCCTGTGCTCTTAAAACTGTAGGCTTGCTGCAGTGCCGTTATTTGAGGGCTGCTGGTCTTAAATAATATTTACTCATGTCCAAGGTGCTCTTACCTGAGATATACATGTAATTAAACCATGCTGACATGGTGTCTGTCTTTTCTCTGATCATAGCCTGTTTTCACGGTGTCATTTTGGTTCTGTGTACCTACCATTTACCAGATTAAAGCTTCTGTGCTCTCTCTCTCTCTCTCTCTCTTTCTCTCTCTCTCTCTTTCTCTCTCTCTCTCTCTCTCTCTCTCTCTCTCTCTCTCTCTTTCTCTCTCTCTCTCTCTCTCTCTCTCTCTACTGGACGCTGCTGCTGCTGAACTATGCTGCAGGAGACACTTAACAGAAAAGTGCACACAGTACGGTAACATATAGCTAGCTTTATTGGAGAGACTAACACATATGGTACACTAGTGTGGTGATGGTACACATATAGCAGCACTATGAAGACATTTATTTTTGGACATGCTTGTGTTTTAAAATATTAACAGAGGCCGTGCATTGTGGACAACTCCAAAGCTATTTATAACTATAGTTCCTGCCTGGAGAATGTCAATGGTAATAATTAGAACAGGATTGTCAAGCAACACCCTCTGTGACGGGGGTTACATTAGACCACAACGCTGTCCCATTCCGATGAGTTGGAATTTAACTAGTATCCCTGGCAATATATTATTATTTTACATACACAGTTTGTTTGTGTATTCTCCCATTCTTACTGGACATTAAGGTCGATCAGTGTATGACATGATAATATTCTGAAGTGGCTTATTTCTTTTACTTGAGATGTTTTACACGTCGGGCCATGATTCAACTGAATATTGATCTCTGTTTGCCTATGTCTATCTTGCAGGTTTGGACAAATCAGCCCTCATTCAGAAATGGAGACTTTGCTAAAAATTGACAGGTAGACATCAGGCTTTCCTTCATCTCCACTACTGCCAGTGTGCAGAATATATCTTCCATTTTCACAGACACTGACAGCAAGTTAACTATAGCTGTTCACTCCTGCCACTCCCATTCCAAACCTGCTTCCCTACACACCTCACTGCCTTAAGTCTTCAGTATGTATCATATTGTCCCGGTGGCTCCTGGGGAGCTGCAGACAGCTGGGGGAGCTGGTGGTTCTCCACTGAAGAAGAAACTGTCTCGTGAAGGTCGGCCCCTGGTGATGGCAGGCATGTTGGGCTGTGTGTTGGTGCTGGCTGCAGTGGTTGCCTGGTGCTACTACTCCGCGTCCCTCCGTCAAGCCCGGTTGCTGAAGACTGAGCTATTGGACCTGAACAAGGACGGTTTTATTATTCATAACCAGACGGGGGCTATCATCTTCAGTATGACCTTCAGGTGGGTTCATTGTCAGGATTAATTTCATTATAGATTAATCTGTTTATTATTGTCTTGATTCATCTTTTCGTCTATAAAATATGAAAAACAAATTACAAATACTCATCAGAATTTTTTCAGAGACCAAGGTGACAGGTTTGCTCAACCAACAGTTCACAACCCAAAGATATTGAATTTGCAATAAAATAAAATGCAAAGATTTCATTAGCTGGTACCAGAGACTCTGCTGGGAAATTATCAAAATAATTGCAGATTAATTTTTTGTCAATCAAATGACCATTTCAGCTTTACTATTAAGTACGGGAGATGTGGAGACATTTCAGAGCAATCAAAATACAGAGTGACCAAAAAAAAAGCAACGTGAACTCCCCTAATAAACACTTGTGTGTGCTTGTGAAGCAAACAGCCAGAAAATCTTTGTTGTTACATATATCCTTTTTTGTTTGGCCTCAACACAGTTGTTCTTCTTTGTGTGCTGACCCGTACTAAAAAGCTGCCTGTCTGCAAATGTGTGTTTGGATAATGGAAAGCCACACAAGGCAGACACATGATTACACCCTAAGGGAAAACTGATTTAGTCATGTCCTTTATCAGCAGAGCTCACATTGATAGAAATAGCTTAGTGCAATCCCTGCACTTGGAGTAAAATAGAGTAATAGTATGGAGCAAACAATAACTTTTTGTATTGTGATTACATTTCTTCTCTGTTGTAGTAATTTTATAGTCTAATACTTAATTATATAGGCTTATAATACTTAGTGCTGTGCTTAACAAGGTAATGTTATATATTCTTCCCCTCTGTTGATGCTCCCTCCCAGGTCTGGCACTCTGGATCTGGACTCCTGCTCAAAGGAGGGAAATATTCTGAGCTGCACTCAGTCAGATAGTGGAAAGCTCAACTTCTTCATCCAGACGGTTCAAACAAAAGACACCGTGATGTGTTACCGTGTTCGCTGGGAGGAGCTGCAAAATAAGCGCTCAGTGGAGCACGCCATGGCCTATAACGACTCTCATTGGTATGGAGGGGCAGAGACGGCAACACAGTACTGGCCTATCAGGATGCAGGGCGAGAAGGAACCGCAGCCTTTCATCACCAGTGATGTCTACTTGAATCGGAATGCGTTTGGGGGAATCTTAGAACGCTATTGGCTGTCTTCAAATGCGACTGCCATCAAGATTAATGACTCGGTACCTTTTCATTTGGGCTGGTCAGAGAAGGACAGGACGCTGAGGTTCCAGGCCCGATACCAGGACTCTCCCTTCAGACCCCCGGAGGGTCAGCAGGCCTTACCTGAACTCAGCTATAGAGTGTGTGTGGGGTCGGATGTTACCTCTATTCACAAATACATGGTAAGGAACGACATACTGTGGATTTTGTTTTGATGGTAAGAGCACAATCACCAATCTTATTTCCTATATAACTTTTATTAGTTTATTTTATTAATAAGTGCAGGTTAGTTAAGTGTCTTGAAGTTAAAACTTAGTATGTGTTTAAACTAGCCTCAGTATGATAAAATGAGTAAAGGCAAAGTCGGAAGCATTGCTTGTTCGGATGTTTTGGGTCAGGTAGGAATTATTTACATTTGGATACGCACCAAATAACAAGAACACTTAAAGATGCATGTGTTCTCTTCCAGGCAAATTGTGAATGAAGATGACAGGAAATACCAGAGCAAAGTTGTAGTATTGGCTGGATGTTCATCTAAATTATAATGTTTTCTTAACTGCTGAAAAGACAGACATTTTAATAACAATCATTTATCTACCAAAACCACCAAGAAGTCTCTGGTTCTAATTTCTCCGTTGTGAAGATTTGCTTTTTTATGTTTTATATTACTAGAATGTGATGTAATGTCTGACACTGTCGCACATTTTATAGACTTAGATGATTACTTCATTAATCAAAACAAACAATGAAAAAAACAATGAAAAAAAAATGTTAGTTGCTAAAGTTACAAGCACTTTAATCAGACTAACTTTGATTCCACACCTCTGCTGACATTAGTAGCATTTGAAGGAATTGTATGACATTTTGGGAAATATGCTCAATTATTTTCCTGCCAAGACTTGGATGAGAAGATCGATATCGCTCTCATATTTCTGCATTAAATGGCTGATTAGCTTAGCTTAGCATTAAGACTGGAAGCAATGACTACCTCCGGAGCCAGGCTAGCTGTTCCCCTCCATTTCCAGTCATAATGCTAAGCTAACTGGCTGCTTAATATTTAATAGACATAAATGAGATTGGTGTATATCTTCTCATCTAACTTTTGGCTTGAAAGCGAATAAGTGGAACAAACTTTGTCACTGCATTCTTGGATGAAAAAACAAAGGCTGTTGATGTGAATAGCCCAGTAAAAGTCTCTGCTCTGTATGCCTGTGTTGTCTCCAGGTGCGTCGGTATTTTCCAAAGCCTATAAAGGTCCCATCTCCTGAAGTGTTCAAGCAGCCATTGTGGTCCACATGGGCTCTCCACAAGACGGCTGTAACTCAGGAGAAGCTGCTGCGCTATGCCTCTGACATCACTAAGCATGGCTTCACATGCTCCCATCTGGAGCTGGACGACCGCTACACTGCTGACTATGGAGAGTTTGACTTTGACCCGCAAAAGTTCCCCAATGCTAGCGGTATGTTTGACAAACTCAGAGAGGACGGGTTTCAAGTGTCGCTCTGGACACATCCTTTTATCAACTATGACTCCATTAATTTTGGTGTTGCTGTGGAGAAAGGACTGTTTGTTCGGGAGCCGAGCGGTGAGCTACCTGCTCTGGTTCGCTGGTGGAACGGCATTGGAGGAATCTTGGACTTTACCAACCCAGAAGCCCGTGAGTGGTATTCCTCACATCTGAGTATGATCAAAACCCGCTATGACGTGACGTCCTTCAAGTTTGGTGCAGGAGAGACAAGCTATCTCCCACGCCAGTATAGCACCCTGGTCCCACTGTCTGACCCCTCCACCTTCACCCGCTACTACACAGAGATGGCCATCCCATTCAGTGAGCGTGCAGAGCTGAGGGTGGGTTACCAGAGTCAGGACATCTCCTGCTTCTTCAGGATCATTGACAGAGACTCTGTGTGGGGTTATGAGCTCGGCCTCAAGTCCATCATTCCGACTGTTCTGACTATTAGCATTCTGGGCTACCAGTTTGTCTTACCCGATATGATAGGAGGGAATGCATACCCCAACCGCACTGCAGGTATGATACCCATAACATATGACTACAGAGAGTTTTAGAGTGTCCAAAGTTGGCCATCTTAAAGACACATATTGCTCTTTGATACGGTGTTAGTTTACAGTCTTTGTCTTTTTTTATTTTTAGGTGGTTTAAATGGCAAAAATGTTCTGCCGGACAGAGAGCTGTACATCCGATGGTTGGAGCTGTCTGCTTTCATGCCTGCCATGCAGTTCTCTATACCACCGTGGGCCTATGACAATGAGGTGAGCAAAGTGAAATATTGTTGTATTAGTTGAATCAGTTACATGTTTATTTCCCCAGGTTCTGTTATTTCCTGTGCTTGAAATTAAAACCACTATGAGTAGAATTTTTGCGGTAATTGCAGTTTTTCAATTGCAACACTGTAGGGCTGGGCGATATATCAATATTTTGCCTTATATCGATATATTTTCAAACGTTCACATCGATATGGTTTAGTGTTGCGTTACATGAACAATTTTCAATCAAGTTCAAGCCGCGGCGATAAACCCGGAAGAACAGTATTACTGGATGCAACTAACTTCAGTCCTATGAGTACCAGTGTGTGAGATAGTGCCTGCTTGACCCGAGCGAGAGACGTGACCCACGGCCACATTATCACAGTTCATAAAAATGCAGCGCAGTGACGATACAGACATTTAATACACAAGATGTCGGTAATGCCGCTGACCTGCCGAAGCGCATTCAACCCGCACTGGACCATCTCTCTCGCTGTCTCAATCTCTCTCTTTCTGTCTCTCTCTCTCTCTCTCTCTCCCTCTCTCTCTCTCTCTCTGTCTCACTCTCTCTCTGCCTCACTCTCTCTCTTTCTGTCTGTCTCCCCCCCCCCCCCCCCCCTTCTCTCTCTCTCTCTCTCTCTCTCTCTGTCTCTCTGTCCGTCCCTCTGGTCTCTCTCTCTCTTTCTGTCTCTCTCTCTCTCTGTCTGTCTCTCTGGTCTCTCTCTTTCTTTACCTCTTTTAATCGGCTTTCTCGGAGATAGGCCAGCTTTTTTTATACAGGCTATTTATTTTGGATAATTTTCCATGTGTTGCATCTGTATATTTGCTAACAGGAAAGGAAACCCTGTCTTTGTATTTTATCTTGATCAGTCTGTTTAAATAAAAGTGCTTGTGATGTCTCACGTGGCTTTAGCCCACTTAAAAAGTACCGAGATATATATTGTGTATGTGTTCAGCCGAAAAATACCGAGATATGATTTTTGGTCCATATTGCTTAGCCCTGTAACACTGTAGAATGGCCTCAGATTTTATTTTTACTTTATTACATTTAGAAAAGGTATAACGTTTCAAGCCTAAGTTGTTTCTTTATTAGGAAAGCATGATAACCCATTTATACATATTCTAGATGAGTAGGTAATATAAATGTATATAAATGAAGAAAACCACCCACACAAGTGTCTTAATTAGCCAACCACCATGCTCCACTGTGATGCTAAAACTGTATCTTTGTGCATTCACCTGCAGGTGGTACAGATAGCGCAAAAGTTCACAGAGCTCCATGAAACTCTGGTGGCCCCGAGAGTTCTCGAACTTGCAGGCGAGGTTCTTAAAACAGGAGACCCGATCGTAAGACCCCTCTGGTGGATCGCCAACGTTGACGAGGCAGCCTACAAGATCGACTCCCAGTTCCTGATCGGGGATGATCTGATGGTGGCTCCGGTGTTGGAGCCAGGAAAGCAGGAGAGGGACATCTACCTCCCTGCAGGACGATGGAAAAGCTACAAGGGGGAACATTTTGATAAAGGCCCAATGTACCTCACTGACTACCCTGTGGACCTGGATGAGATAGCTTTCTTTACAAGGGTTTACTGAAGACATTAAAGAGACATAAACTCACACACACATACTGTATGCACACGTACGTTCTTGTGAGCACACATGCCAGGAAATGGCAGGAGATGTTTGCTTTTCAATGGGAAATGTCAACTAGGGGATCTGCTGCCATAGCGGAGTGTGATTTTTGGTAAAGGTGAACCTCACGTCTTCTCTGACCTGCTCTTTCTTCAGACATCTACCTGCAGATTATATCCGTCCGCCCAAAGAATTAGAATGAAACTTGTGTTCACTTCTGATTCTCGTGCTCCATCCTTAAGCTGATCCTCATCCTCATGTGCCTTCCATGCTTGATGGTGTTTCAAGCCCCCACCGTTGACCGCAAGGCAGCGCTGCGACCGTCGACTTCAAGGCACCTAACCCTAACCCTAACCCTAGTGCCTTCCATGCAGCGCTGCCTGGAAGACGACGTTGGGGGCTTAAAACACCAAAAAAGATCTCTGATTGTATTGTCACTGCAGTCTTCCACCTAATGGACTACTAGATTACAAATGTTCTTCAAAGCCTACAGCTAGAATGGTTTTGGTTTTTAGGGTGATGAAGCGTAGATGAAATGATATGTCTTAAATGTGGCTTGACAGGGACTGAACCGGCAATAAATCTGTAGTCCGAGTTGGACAGATGCACTCTCGCTCAGAGGAATAATAGTAATAATACTATATACTTTCATCAAGCCTGCAAGAGGAATTTCAAATTTTTCACACTGTTTTTATATATATATATATATATATATATATATATATATATATATATGACACACACACACACACACACACACACACACACACACACACACACACACACACACACACACACACACACACACACACACACAGGCCCACATAAACAAATAGGACCTGTATTATGTTTGAAAACATGTCAGGGTGAGGGGGCTGCCTCATAGAATGGCACCCTGAACAGTTGGGGGTTGGTGCCTTGCTCAAGGGAACCTCGGCAGTGCCCAGAAGGCGAACTGGCACCACTCCAGCTACCAGTCCACACTCGGTACATGGTCCGTGCACTTTATGTCACCATAGCAACTGCTGCATTGTGGAAAACGTTCCCAACTACCTATGTTTAAGCAAACATTAATGCATTAATTAGCAATGCACTGTCAACATGTAACAGTTGTCAGTCACTTTCTCTTTATATTCATGAACTTTTTTTCTTTTGATTTGGAGGATAGTATTTGAGTGTATAAACAGTAAATTCAAGTGACTCTGATTTTAAATGTATGTTACTTGTCATGATCAACAGACAATATTTTTAAGTCAACATTCCTTGACCTGTTGTGCCATTCTGTCATTTCAGTGCCAAAATCTACTGATTTATGCTTTTTCATCTGTACAAGTTAAATTCACAGCTCAGGGTAGATTTAAAAGAAAAACATTTCTTATGTTGTTGTAATTTTGTTGTTCCACAGCAAGAAATAGATTAATGACACTAATGCAACTGGTTTGCCTTGTACTGTAAGACAGGCATTGTTCTCAAAGATGCCATATTACAATGTGCCGTCCATGTCTTCCTTGTGACTTTATTTGCCTTATCAGCTGATCTAAGCTATGCCATCCTTAGCACAAAGAACCAGTAGTGATGAAACACTCACCTCTGCACACAGTGATATGCTTGATGCTTTGCGCCTTTTACATTTTTAAGCACTGACATTGCGAAGTTCTTGAGGATCTGCAATCTGAGTACATGTTTATCTGCTCTTATACAGTGATTTCTGCTATAAAACTAAAGCACACCACTGGTTAAGTTATCAAAATGTCTTGCCTGCATAATAAAAACAAAAAAATATACTAGCTAGAGTCAGCACTGTTTTTGAAATGTTTAAGTCACTATATATAGAATTGTGGGATTAGCGCATCTTTCAAATTATTGATATGTATATATGTTGAAAAATGAAACAATTTCTGTAAATTGAAAGTCTTTGTGTTGCTTGTTTTGCCTGATACTACCACCAGATGTAGCCAAAGTCATAAATGATAAAATCATACACACACAGTAGCTTTAAGTGGTAAAGTAGATGGGGGAAAAGCATAATTTGGACAATTACCTGTATGTTTTTGTGGCCGACATGTAGGTAAACTAGATGAACTATTGTGAGAAAAACATGTTTAAAGGGATTTTGTCAAAACACTAAATAAATGAATTGGCCAATATATTACTGGGGGAGACTTGATGGAATCTATCTGGGTATTTCCATTATGACACAAGAGAGTTAGAGATGTGTTTCTTAATTGGTAAATGGACTGGTAATGTTAACAGCCTTTGTATTGCAGTGAATAAATACTTTCTGAATTTAGGTAAACTGCTAAAGAAAACAAAATAGTTATTTCACTTTCTCTATACACACAGTATGTTTGTTCTTGTGTAGCAAGCTTGCCATCCATATGTTTAATTACCCTAAACACAACTATGTAATCCTTACTATGAGTAGTAAACATGAGCATCACCAAAACTAAAGACAAAAAGTGTTCTCATGACAACAATATGCTCCATTTTACAGATTGTTGTCACTGCATGATCTGAGTCTCAACACGATCTGAGTCGCGTCGAGTTGCGCATGCTCAGATTTAAACAATTTACGGCACAACGACAATAACGGAAGATGGGAACAGCAATAATCGAAGATATGGAAGATGGAAATGGCAGTAATTTATTATTTAGCGTAACACATCACATGTTCACGGCATGATCCCTCACGTCAGTTAATCAAAAATAAAAAAGTAAGTGAAAATGGAGCTACATGATCAAGTTGGTTCACTGCTGGTTACAAGTTAGCAATCAGACACAACAAAGGCTGTTACTTGAATGGTGTTATGAGCTAACGTTAGCAATCAGACAATCATAGATAGCATTTGTTAACTAAAACGTTTAAATCTGAGCATGCGCAACTCGACGCGACTCAGATCGTGTTGAGACTCACATTGTGCAGTGACAATTGTTCAACAAATGCATCTTTGTTTAAGCTCCTGTAAACACACTTTATATCAGACCACCTATGTACATTGCCTGATTCCCTCTTCTTTTTCCACCTCTATAAAGTGTAGCCTAATACTGCTTCTAACAAAAGATAAAAGCATATTTTTGGCAGGTCAAACTGTACAAAGAAATAAGCTATTTTTCACACCAATTATTTGATTGGCCAGTTTAATATCTGACACGGAGCACACCAAATATTTTCTACATTTTATTTGTGTCTGAAGTGGTGAGAAAGTTCAAAGTCTTAAAGTCTGCTGATCTGCTTCATTAATCCTCAGGATCAACAATTAACCATGTAACGTATTGGTTTTCTTAATTTTTTCTTTATTTGTTTTAACTTGTACACATTGTGTGTTAAATAAGACAAGTATTCTTAAGCTGTAGCTGCTCCAGAGCCTCAGAGAAAGACTGTGATGATGGCTGAGGAAACCAGCAGGAGGAGGACGCTGGAACCAGTGGGTATGGCACTGTTACACAAGTCCGTCGCACAGCACTGTATGGGGCCAATACATGCAACACTGACAAAGCAACTCTTGAAAATGACACCTGCAAGACATGATGGACAAAAATCAAAGTTTCAAAAACAATAAAAGCCCCAGGCATTTAGTACATCATTATATCAGCACAGATAGATAATCTGTTTGAAATGATTAATATTAGCTATAGAAAAACAACTCACCGTTCAGTTCGGCGGAGCCACAGCGGTCAAAGCCAGCAGGGCAAGTCAACTTGTCTGTGCAGTTTTTGCCTTGACATTGGTAGCATGTCAATCCACATGCTATATAGAAAGAATAGTGTCACACATGGTTTTAAGATACTCCAGATCTAACGCTCATTGTTTTACACATTTTGTACAAGTTTAGTTTTAGTTTAGTTTATTTGCACAAACAGGTGAAATGCATACAATAGAATTAAAAAAAGAAAACAAGCAACTACAGTGCAGGAGAGGAGAGAAGCCCGGAAGGCTTATTCAATGTCCACCCCTATTACAAAAGAGGAAGAAAAAAAAAATACAACTAAAACATGATCATTTCTCTACAAAAAAGTAAAAACAAACAACAAATAAACAGGTAAACATACACACGATGTAAAGATATATACGCAGAAACTTGACCGATTACAAAACCATTTCCTTGACTGAACAAACACCAGCTTTTTGGACATCCTAGAAGTCCCGTAGGCCCTCAGCTTCAGCTGCATCCTACCCCAGTAGGAAGAGTGAAAAGACTATTTCTAAAAACCTACATAAGCTTTGGTGTCTCCCCCTTGTCAGACACTGCTCTTTAGCTGGTCTCTAAGTGTGACTATCTAGCTGGCGAGCTCAGACACTTATATTATATTTTTTAAATGTCCCATGGCATGAACATTTCACTTTATGAGGTTTTTCAACAATATGAGTTCCACCAGCCTGCCTATGGTCCCCCAGTGGCTAGAAATGGGGATAGGTGTAAACCGAGTCCTGGGTATCCTGCTCTGCCTTTGAGAAAATGAAAGCTCAGACGGGCAGATCTAGAATCTTCCCCTTATGACGTCATAAGAGGAAAGGTTACCTCCCCTTTCTCTGCTTTGCCCATCCAGAGAATTTGGCCAACCCATGAGAAAGAGAGAGACATCAGTACGCAGATTGGGGAGTGGCTCAACATGGGTGGAGCTAAACTTTGACTCCGCCCACTTGCCCAATAGCAGGAAGAATGTGTGTCTGAGGGAAAAACACAAGACTTTCACCTCTTAATACATCCATGCTTTCACCCCAGAGACCGAGGCTTGTTTCCCGCAAGTCACGTTTGCTTTACCCGTTGTTGTTTTACTTCACCCAACCGTCCGTTGTTGCCTTGCGTCCCCCAGAGACTGGGGCTCATTTCCCGCAAGTCACGTTTGCTTTCCCCGTTTTTATTTTCCTAATCCCAACCGGTTCTTCTTTTCCTAAACCCAACCCCATTATTTTTTTCCTTTTTTATAATTAAAATATCATTATTTATCATAATCTATATCTTTTTTCATAATTAAAATATAATTTATTATAATCTATATATACAGCTATATATATATATATATATATATATATATATATATATATATATATATATATATATATATATATATATATATATATATATATATATATATATATATATATATATATATATATATATACCCCGCCACCAGATGGGGCCCACGTGGAGTCAAACGTTTAGCTCCGCCCACATTTAGCCCAACCCCGATCTGCGTACTGCAGTCAGGTGCAATTGTCATGGCTTGCAAATGAACAAAGCATGGCAGTTGGCCAAGGTCACATCCCCACCCTCCACCTTGCCACCTTTGTCAAAAACGTTGTTGGTCTGGGTCAGGCTGTAGCCTAGACCTACAGTGTATAAAGAGATGAAACCCATCCTCGCTTGAATGCTGAAAAGGAATGCTGGGATACTGGTGCTGTCAAGTTCATAGGTTCAGACCTGATAAAGATCCTCGATGCTAGATTCTAAACCGTCTCTGATTCATACAAGATTATCCATAGCCTTTTTCTTTAAATCAGTATAACAATTAGGCTATGCAAATAGCCTACATAAGAACATATTCATAAATGCAAAAGAGAGGGAAACATATGTAAAACTAAATAAAGTAACACAAAATATGTCAGGGGTCAGCAATGAATAAAGCACAAAAGGAATCACAATCTTACAGTTTTGTTGGCTTTTTCGTTTCTTTTTGCCGAAGTTAGTGTCTCAATATATAGCACAATTTCCTATAGGCCTATAGCACAATTTATTTCTTAAAAAACATTAAAGTGAGGTTTTACTTTGGCATATTTACATTTATGAATACAAAACTTTGCAAAGAATTAGATTGATGAAATATCTAACAAAACCAAAGAATACATTTCAAATTTAAAAATGACAGATATTATCCAAGATAAATCTACAAATATCTTGCCACAGTTTACAGGCAAACCTATGTATATATTTCCAGAACAGATGTAGACAATAGTTTCAAGGTTATGGTAAACCTGGTTATCCATAACTAACCGATGGATCCTACGTCGTTGGTAAAATGGGTGTAACAAGAACGTTTCCGGGAATAGATTCTTGGCGAAATGCCAGGGCGTGTCCAACAGTAAATTCAAAATCGCGAATTGAGCAAGTTACAATCTATTGAAAGCCCCTTAACTTAAATTAACGACCATCCATATATATCAGCCATATATAGCCTAATGTTGGCAAATGTGTGGATGTTATTGATGTACCCCTGATGTTAACCTAATGTTTATTTGATGAAACTTGCATGACTTTGCAATTTTTTTAATAATGCTTTATGTGCAAATTTATAATTTAGTTTAACATAAAAAGGTATGCCAGGTACAATAAAAACGTTTTCATGCCTCCCATTAGAAGGGGATCTGATATTATCTTAAAATTAGGTAACCCATATTTTATTATAAATATGTTTTCTGTTTTCTCAAGAAGAAAATTTAGGATTACAATAAAATATTGGTAAACCTATCATCCGGCTGTAATACGAGTGCATGCGCAGCTGAGGAAAACCGTCTACAAAGTGCAAACAAAAAAAATATTCAACAGCTTCATTATTACACAGATTAGTGTCATCAAAATGACGTGACCCGGTCGCCTGCTATAAGTATGCATCATTTTGGACAATCCAAATTAGTTAGAAGTAGCCTAATAAACACATTTCATTTCTTTGTGTTACAATGTGAAGGCAACGACATGTTCTTACCTGCAGACAGAGTCATTAACAGGATCAGAGCTCCATAAAACTGCATCGTGAACGGAGAGAAAATTAGACTTTTGTTCAACCCTGAGAAAAGAACTGGAGAGAAGTCTTCAAGTCTTCCAGATTTCTTACTTTTATGGTCCAACCTGCATATTCTCATTTGCATTTTCCCAGCAGCTCCTCCCACCTGAAAGTCATTTGTAGTGCACACTCGCTTCGTGGGTAGGCTATACAATCAAATACAAGAACTGAAAGTGAAACGTGAATCATCCTTATAGCAGATAAAATATATTTTACAAAGACAGATCTCTTTCTTTTATAGTTCAACCCATAGTTTTCTTTAAGTTGCATTTCCTCGTGAATCCTTCTCCCAAAGTGAGGAGATTATCCCAGAGAGAAAGTAATGTAGACATCTGACGCCATTTATAGGCTACTGTAACTGTAAGTGATGTGAATCATCGTTTGCAGATAAAATATATATCGGTTCGTACAAACCAGGGCCGTACGTATGTTGCCATATGGTTCACTTCAAAGTATTCCATTGATTTCTACAGCATCATCTCACATACATTTCGGTTGTATTTGTCTGTGCAGGATTTAGGAGCGGTGGATGTGCATTTGTAACATTTAATCCACATGTTAAAGAGAGCAAATCAGGGGCGGACTGAGACAAAAATTCAGCCCTGGAACTGTAGCCACACCAGCCCACATTACCACGCCTATGCAGCCCCACCCACGGACACGTGCATTCACTAATTACATTTGTGTACAGATGGTGAAATAATATAAGCAGTATCTTATGTAACATATTTTAAAATATTTAATGTAAGTAATTGGCAAACAATGCTTATTACTTTTTAAAGAGCACACGTTTATAACAAACAAATACTATAGGCCTACACTTGCATCAGGCGTTAAAACCAACTGTACCAAAACACCGAATTAGACTAGACTACCATTTAACGCGGCAACGAGGCGTTTTTAACCGTTTTTTACCAAAACGGTAATTTGTCGATGGTCCCTTACACTGAACCTAGCAACAGAACAGATTGTGCTGTATGCTTTATGTCGGATACAAATCTCTAGCGATAGTAATTGTAGTTGTGTAAGTAATGTCAACTTTCTTTGACCCTGATCACGTCATTGACCTGAATGTGTTGTCGATCTCGAACGAAGGGGAAGTTCAAATCGAATATCAACTGAATATCAAACGTCCAGCCAACTTACCGCGCTTAAAACGAGACAGATAAGAAGAGGCGTTGCAACAATGTTTACAAATATACATTGTAACGCTGGCTGCACAGATTTTGCAGAAACAGACCGCTACGATTGACTGACACACACACACACACACACACACACACACACACACACACACACACACACACACACACACACACACACACACACACACACACACACACACACACACATAAACAAATAGGACCTGTATTATGTTTGAAAACATGTCAGGGTGAGGGGGCTGCCTCATAGAATGGCACCCTGAACAGTTGGGGGTTGGTGCCTTGCTCAAGGGAACCTCGGCAGTGCCCAGAAGGCGAACTGGCACCACTCCAGCTACCAGTCCACACTCGGTACATGGTCCGTGCACTTTATGTCACCATAGCAACTGCTGCATTGTGGAAAACGTTCCCAACTACCTATGTTTAAGCAAACATTAATGCATTAATTAGCAATGCACTGTCAACATGTAACAGTTGTCAGTCACTTTCTCTTTATATTCATGAACTTTTTTTCTTTTGATTTGGAGGATAGTATTTGAGTGTATAAACAGTAAATTCAAGTGACTCTGATTTTAAATGTATGTTACTATCAACAGACAATATTTTTAAGTCAACATTCCTTGACCTGTTGTGCCATTCTGTCATTTCAGTGCCAAAATCTACTGATTTATGCTTTTTAATCTGTACAAGTTAAATTCACAGCTCAGGGTAGATTTAAAAGAAAAAACATTTCTTATGTTGTTGTAATTTTGTTGTTCCACAGCAAGAAATAGATTAATGACACTAATGCAACTGGTTTGCCTTGTACTGTAGGACAGGCATTGTTCTCAAAGATGCCATATTACAATGTGCCGTCCATGTCTTCCTTGTGACTTTATTTGCCTTATCAGCTGATCTAAGCTATGCCATCCTTAGCACAAAGAACCAGTAGTGATGAAACACTCACCTCTGCACACAGTGATATGCTTGATGCTTTGCGCCTTTTACATTTTTAAGCACTGACATTGCGAAGTTCTTGAGGATCTGCCATCTGAGTACATGTTTATCTGCTCTTATACAGTGATTTCTGCTATAAAACTAAAGCACACCACTGGTTAAGTTATCAAAATGTCTTGCCTGCATAATAAAAACAAAAAATATACTAGCTAGAGTCAGCACTGTTTTTGAAATGTTTAAGTCACTATATATAGAATTGTGGGAATAGCGCATCTTTTAAATTATTGATATGTAGGCCTATATATGTTGAAAAATGAAACAATTTCTGTAAATTGAAAGTCTTTGTGTTGCTTGTTTTGCCTGATACTACCACCAGATGTAGCCAAAGTCATAAATGATAAAATCATACACACACAGTAGCTTTAAGTGGTAAAGTAGATGGGGGAAAAGCATAATTTGGAATATTACCTGTATGTTTTTGTGGCCGACATGTAGGTAAACTAGATGAACTATTGTGAGAAAAACATGTTTAAAGGGATTTTGTCAAAACACTAAATAAATGAATTGGCCAATATATTACTGGGGGAGACTTGATGGAATCTATCTGGGTATTTCCATTATGACACAAGAGAGTTAGAGATGTGTTTCTTAATTGGTAAATGGACTGGTAATGTTAACAGCCTTTGTATTGCAGTGAATAAATACTTTCTGAATTAAGGTAAACTGCTAAAGAAAACAAAATAGTTATTTCACTTTCTCTATACACACAGTATGTTTGTTCTTGTGTAAAAAGCTTGACATCCATATGTTTAATTACCCTAAACACAACTATGTAATCCTTACTATGAGTAGTAAACATGAGCATCACCAAAACTAAAGACAAAAAGTGTTCTCATGACAACAATATGCTCCATTTTACAGATTGTTCAACAAATGCATCTTTGTTTAAGCTCCTGTAAACACACTTTATATCAGACCACCTATGTACATTGCCTGATTCCCTCTTCTTTTTCCACCTCTATAAAGTGTAGCCTAATACTGCTTCTAACAGAAGATAAAAGCATATTTTTGGCAGGTCAAACTGTACAAAGAAATAAGCTATTTTTCACACCAGTTATTTGATTGGCCAGTTTAATATCTGACACGGAGCACACCAAATATTTTCTACATTTTATTTGTGTCTGAAGTGGTGAGAAAGTGCAAAGTCTTAAAGTCTGCTGATCTGCTTCATTAATCCTCAGGATCAACAATTAACCATGTAACGTATTGGTTTTCTTAATTTTTTCTTTATTTGTTTTAACTTGTACATATTGTGTGTTAAATAAGACAAGTATCCTTAAGCTGTAGCTGCTCCAGAGCCTCAGAGAAAGACTGTGATGATGGCTGAGGAAACCAGCAGGAGGAGGACGCTGGAACCAGTGGGTATGGCACTGTTACACAAGTCCGTTGTACAGCACTGTATGGGGCCAATACATACATCACTGAACGTGCATCTCTTGAAAATGACACCTGCAAAACATGATGGACAAAAATCAAAGTTTCAAAAACAATAAAAGCCCCAGGGATTTAGTACATCATTATATCAGCACAGATAGATAATCTGTTTGAAATGATTAATATTAGCTATAGAAAAACAACTCACCGCTCACTTCGGTGGAGGAACAGCGGTCAAAGCCAGCAGGGCAAGTCACCTTGTCTGTGCAGGTTTTGCCTTGACATTGGTAGCATGTCAATCCACATGCTATATAGAAAGAATAGTGTCACACATGGTTTTAAGATACTCCAGATCTAACGCTCATTGTTTTACACATTCTGTACAAGTTTAGTTTTAGTTTAGTTTATTTGCACAAACAGGTGAAATACATACAATAGAATTTAAAAAAAAAACAAGCAACTACAGTGCAGGAGAGGAGAGAAGCCCGGAAGGCTTATTCAATGTCCACCCCTATTACAAAAGAGGAAGAAGAAAAAAATACAACTAAAACATGATCATTTCTCTACAAAAAAGTAAAAACAAACAACAAATAAACAAACAGGTAAACATACACACGATGTAAAGATATATACACAGAAACTTGACCGATTACAAAACCATTTCCTTGACTGAACAAACACCAGCTTTTTGGACATCCTAGAAGTCCCGTAGGCCCTCAGCTTCAGCTGCATCCTACCCCAGTAGGAAGAGTGAAAAGACTATTTCTAAAAACCTACATAAGCTTTGGTGTCTCCCCCTTGTCAGACACTGCTCTTTAGCTGGTCTCTAAGTGTGACTATCTAGCTGGCGAGCTCAGACACTTATATTATATTTTTTATATTTTTAAAAGGTCCCATGGCATGAAAGTTTCACTTTATGAGGGTTTTCAACATTAATATGAGTTCCACCAGCCTGCCTATGGTCCCCCAGTGGCTAGAAATGGGGATAGGTGTAAACCGAGTCCTGGGTATCCTGCTCTGCCTTTGAGAAAATGAAAGCTCAGACGGGCAGATCTAGAATCTTCCCCTTATGACGTCATAAGAGGAAAGGTTACCTCCCCTTTCTCTGCTTTGCCCATCCAGAGAATTTGGCCAACCCATGAGAAAGAGAGAGACATCAGTACGCAGATCGGGGAGTGGCTCAACATGGGTGGAGCTAAACGTTTGACTCCGCCCACTTGCCCAATAGCAGGAAGAATGTGTGTCTGAGGGAAAAACACAGGACTTTCACCTCTTAATACATCCATCCTTTCACCCCAGAGACCGGGGCTTGTTTCCCGCAAGTCACGTTTGCTTTACCCGTTGTTGTTTTCCTTCACCCAACCGTCCATTGCTGTCTTGCGTCCCCCAGAGACCGGCGCTCGTTTCCCGCGGGTCATGTCCCCCAGAGACCGGCGCTCGTTTCCCGCGGGTCATGTCCCCCATTTTCATAATTAAAATATAATTTATTATAATCTATATATACAGCTTTATTACACCTATATATAAAATATATTTTATGTCTGTAGATGCGTAAAATATCATTATTCAGTCCCTCCAGAAAAACGCGATTATGCGATCGCAGAATTCAATGCATAATCAGCCAATGTCCGCATATTCATGCGGGGGCCGCATTTTTTCAAATACGCCGCACTTTCGCCGCATAAATTGCCGATTTCCGCGCAAAATATGCGGGGCTTGCATGATTTCATAATCCCCGCATTTTCGTTGTAAAAAAGTCACATATATCTAGTGTTGGGTACCGAAACTCGGTGCCAATGGGCCCCCGGATCCGACGTAAACGGTAGTAACGAGACCGAATAAGAACGAAGATTTCGGTGCCTTATTTCGGTGCCTGACTTTACACTACACTGGACAGCAGGTAACGTTAGCCTACCTTTAGCTAGCAGTTGGATTAATCACGGTTACCGTTAAACAGTGTAAATTGTGACAGTCTGCTCTGCAGCGCAGCAGCTGCTGATGTCCAACACAGACGGTGCCTTCTCTGACACTGGTAATTGTTTGGTTTTGGTTGGTTATTGTAAAATACCCTTTTCCCATCTGGTTGCTGTTTTTGTCGTCCAACGGCAATTTACTGGTGAAATAAGTTATTGTTTTATTATAAGTTATAGTTATTACATTACTATTAAATCATTTAATTTTGACCATATGGCCTTAGTAATAAACAACGTGTTCTTAAATGTCACCAACTGTTGTTTGGCCTATCCTTCTTGTTTCTTCTTCTCTTTTTTAAAAACTTTCTTAAAAAGTATCAGTTCAGGCACCGTTTTAAAAATACCGATTTAGCACCAGTATCAGAAAAAAACCCAAACAATACCCAACCCCAGTGCTTGAAGTGGGAAAAAAAAGGTGCCGGTACTCTCTTGCATTGGCAGATCATCATGACATTTGAGATTTCTATAGTGAAAACCAAAACTTGGAGATATTGCTGGTACAACAATTTATTGTCATTTATTAGCTATTCAAAAAATCATGTTTTGATTTTAAACATACATGTGGCACAGTGAATGCTTATTAACTATCTATGGATGGCCTAAGCGACTAATTTACATATAGGCTAATATCAATATTGTTTATTTTTTCCACATATAAGCTGATTTATATTTGCTAATATGTTGGAGCCATGTTAAGAAAAAAAAATTCATTCATTCTTAAAAACTATACATTTTAACAATAATTTGGTGCTCAAACAGATGCAAAACAGTCACTCTCAGTGTGCGTGTGTGCGTGTGTGACAGACAGGGGGAACAGCTTCAGTCCCCTCTCTGTCTGGGCAGCAAGTGACGGGATGCTGCTACATCATGTTTTGCAGCCCAGTTTGTTATCATTAAAAACGAGCCAGCTGTTCGTGGAGCAAAAATACATAATCTGGTCCTTTGACCAACAGTCAGGCCATCCGTGTGTTTCGTTACTCACGTTACTGTTGACGTCGGTGTAACGTTAAGGTTGGTAGCGGCCTTTTATATACTGTCTATGGTAGCGGCAGACTCCTCAACTCCAGCTGTTGCGCTCACATCAACGCTAGCTTGAAGCTCATGAATCGTACTACCTCCTGATGTTTCTGGTTGGACTTGGACCTCTGTTGACGTGTCTGGCTCTGGCACACGCGTTCTTTTAGTACCTTTCTGAAGCCAGGCGGCCAACATAACGACTTACAAACTAGACACTTATTTTTAGTTTCTAAGTTTTCAGCAGTCAAAAATCTGTTACGGTCAGGCTGACGCTGACAGCTTTTTCAAACTAGCGTCCGTGGAGAAGCGAACTTCTGATTGGGTGGGCGGACTGCTTGCCTTTACGTGATTCGCCAAGATCTAAAATGTAAACACGTAGTGCCCTCTGGGTAGTGTAGTTTATGTAACGTTAGGGTCATCTCTCTGGCACTGACGCTTTCTCTGTCAGTGGTAGCGTACCGGCTGCATGCGAGAAGTAGCGGTACGCAAGAAAAAGTGCAGGTACGCTTAAGAGTAAAATGTAGAAGTGCCGGTACTGCGTACCGGTGCGTACCGGCCCACTTCGAGCACTGCCCAACCCTACATATATCTCAGCAGAAAGTTGAAAAATGTTGCGTTTACTTCACACAAGAGCAGCCATTTTCCCCTGTTGCCATGGGAACGTTATGAAGTGACGTAATTTCACCTACTGAGAACACGGTGTTGGGGGAATCACTTTTTTTCTCTTTTTCATCAAACCGCAGTTTTTCCAAGTTCCCGCAAGTTCCCGCAAGTTCCCGCAATTTTTGCAAGTTCCCGCAATTTCATCGCATAAAATGGCATAAATATCCCGCATATTCCATCGCATTTTTTAAGAAAACGTGCCGCATAATCAAGGATTTTTGCCCGCAACAATCACAAAAAAACGCCGCGTTTTTCTGGAGGGACTGATTATTTAATATATATTAAATATATATATACATATATATATATGTAACCCTATCCGTCAGGCCGCAGGCCCCAGAAAAGTCGGACTCTGCGTTGTGCTTATTTAGGACGTTGGAGATACCAGGGCGCGTGGCAGGGACAGGATAACAGGAGACCAAATGGTGGTTGAGACAAGCAAAACTCCTCTCATTTATTAAGCCTTTTGGGAAACAAAAGCGAATATATCACACACAACCAGTTAAGAACAACAATCTGGCCCATAATAAACCACAGTATAAAATAAACCTTAGTTGCCCCTCTTAGCATTAAGCACTAGTTACTCAGCTAGCTCCATGTGTCTGCTTAACATGAAGAACATAAATGCTGGATTAAGCTAGCTTGCCTCATACACACACTTAGCTAGCCACTAGCATTAGCTGTGGGTCTCTTAAACATTGGCTCACACTGCCCACGTATTCTGTTCAGCATTCTACACAGTGCAACTCCAAACAGGTGTAATATACAAAATTGTTGCACAAAACAACTTATTTATGATTTAAATCAACGTTTCAATGTTACAGTGCTCTGATACATGGCTTACCTTTTGGGAAACAAAAGCGAATATGACCTATGGTGGCCGCAGAGGGTCATAAAGACTCTGTGCTAGGGCAAGCCAAACAGAAAAGGAGCACTCAAATTAAAACCAAGGCGCCATCTGCTGGCCAATACAGAACACTTCCTTACATATATATATATATATATATATATATATATATATATATATATATATATATATATATATATATATATATATATATATATATATATACCTTGCCACCAGATGGCGCCCACGTGGAGTCAAACGTTTAGCTCCGCCCACATTTAGCCCAACCCCGATCTGCGTACTGCAGTCAGGTGCAATTGTCATGGAAAAAAAAAGAATATACCACAATGCAAGACAAAAGAATAAAACTTGAAATGTATATTTTTTGGCCTTGAAACAACAGTTCAAAATAAATGTCAAAGCATACTGGAAGTCCTGTAAAATATGTCTCTTCTATCTAGCTCAACATCACACCAAATACGCTCAAATAGCTAATTTAAACAAGTGACATTTACTTGAATTACATCAAACAGCCTTGTATAGTCAGCACTAGATAATCAGATACATACCCAAAACATACCCAAAACAAGTCAGACTTTAGATTTTACATCTAAATGTATGATTATCTCATTTAGTGAGGAATAGAGTATTTGCAGTGAGACGTTCTTTATTCTTCTTCAGTTTTACAAATTGAGTCAGAAAAAAGTGCAGCATAGAAATAACAAACTCCCAGAGCCTCACAGGAAGAGTGTGATGATGGCTGAAGATACCAGCAGGAGGATGACACAGGGACCAGTTGGTATGACACTGTTACACAAGTTCCCTTCACAGCAAGCCATGGCATCTAGGCATGTTATGGAGGTTTGGCAGCCCTTGGTAACTATGTCATAACCTGCAAAAGATGATAAGAATACTCTAATAAACCAGTTTAAAAAAACATACCATAACATGTATAATAGCCACCACAAGGCATTCAGTACAGAAGTTAGAAGAAGTTGAAAGAACAACTTACCGTCTATACTGTGAGAGAAACAACGGTTGAAGGGGACAGGACAAGATTTGGTGTCTGTGCAGGATTTACGGTCAGTGGCTGTGCATGTGTAACATCTTAATCCACATGCTAGAACATAAGACATACCAAATTTCACATATCACTTATCATTTTTGTTGTTTTACAATTTTTCACACAGAGTTTGTTATGTTGTGTTTAGCAAGAGTGCACTGACAATTGCCTAGAAGAGAGGACAGAAAATGAAGGGAGGAAGAATTTCTTGTCAGTTACTTTCTTGGTATGCTTTTCACATCATGAGGTTAAGCAGTGAAGACTACAGGAAAGGGACTGGTTCAGAGCAAGAATTCAATTTGACACATAACCACCATAGAACCACTTGTTTACACTTTGCAAGCATATGACAGTGGTATAAATCTTCTCATAGTGAATAAGCATACTTCCCAAAATGTCAAACCATTGTTTAACTTTTTGACACCACTTCTCTTTTAGCTTTTAACCTTTAAACATCAACACATTTATTTTCTTCAAGTTACAATGTTCACTCAATGCACATAGGCTTGAAAGCTGTTCTTACCTGTAGACAGAGTCATAAACAGGATCAGAGCTCCATAAAACTGCATCGTGAACGGAGAGAAAATTAGACTTTAGTTCAACCCTGAGAAAAGAACTGGAGAGAAGTCTTCAAGTCTTCCAGATTTCTTACTTTTATGGTCCAACCCGCATATTCTCAGCAGCTCCTCCCACCTGAAAGTCTTTTGTAGTGCACACTCGCTTCGTGGTTAGGCTATACAATCAAATACAAGAACTGAAAGTGAAACGTGAATCATCCTTATAGCAGATAAAATATATTTTATAAAGACAGATCTCTTTCTTTTATAGTTCAACCCATAGTTTTCTTTAACCCTTGTGTTTTCCTCCCATCGACCATGCACTTGTTGTCCTCCCGGGTCAAAATTGACCCGGTCTGTTTTGCCAGTTTATAAAGCATGAAGTATAAATTATTACCCAATTCTGTGTTACATCTTCTTAGCAACTTCTTTCCAACCTATTACCACTAGTTTTACAGTTGTTTTTAAATATATGGTCCAAAGAAACGCATTTATATCAAATATACCTAATTTCTGAGTTAAAAAAGAGCTGAAATTATGAATTATTTTGACAAACAGTTGAGATCAATGGGAACATATGTTGATGGGTTATCACAGACTGGTATAAGTCAAAGTTTAGTCAAGATACTGTTTTGAAACCATTTCAAGTTTTTTAATGGCAGCCAATAATCACGCTTGTTGTCCTCCCGGGTCAAAATTGACCCGGTCTGTTTTGGCTATTAATAAAGCATAAAGTATAAATTATCACCCAATTCTATTTTACACCTTCTCAACAACTTAATTCCAACTCATTACCACTAGTTTTACAGTGATTTTTGGAATTTATGGTGAATAAACTTCATTTACATGAAACGATACCTAATTTTTGGGGTAAAATAAGCATAAATTATGTATTATTTTCATTATAGTTAAGATCAGATGAACCTATGTTTGTGGATAATCACTGACTGGTATATGTTAGTGATTAGTCAGGATATGGTTTTGAAACTATTTTATTATTTTCAATGGCAGCCAATAATCACACCTGGTGTGTTCCTGGGTAAAAATGGGCTTGTTCTGCTTTGCCTGTTTATAAAGCATAGACAATTATAATTAATCACTCAATTCTGTGTTACAACTTTTATTCAACTTCATTCCAATTCATCTCAATTATTTTTACACTTATTCTTTTCTATTTATGGTCAACAGACCTCATTTACATGAAATTATACCAACCTTCTGAGTAAAATGGGTTGAGATCATTATTTGTGTTTGGATTAATGGCTGGTATGTCACAATTATTATATTCCCATGTTAAAATGAACTGGTGCAATTGTATTCACAAACAAAGGAGAGCTACCAAAATGGAAAAAAAATAATTTACGGAAAATTGTCTCGTCTCCATTTAGGAAAAGACACATCAAAGGTGTTATAACAAGTTTACAAAGCTGTAGTTTGAAGTTGTGTGTGTGTGTGTGTGTGTGTGTGTGTACTGTATGTGTGTGTGTGTGTATGTGTGTGCACGTGAGCATGTACGCGCGTGTGTGTATGTGTTCATCTTCTGAAAATCATAATGATCCATTGCCCAATTTCAGTATGCTGTTTGTGTGTATGCGTGTGTGTGAATGCATGTGCACGCACACGTTTGTTGTGTGTGTGTGTGTGTGTGTGTGTGCATTTCCATGTGCTGGAAAGCATAACAATGTGATCAATTACATGAGGTAGTTCTCAACTGCTGTTTGTATGAATGTGTGTGTTTGTGGGTGGGTGGGGGGGGGGGGGGGGGGGAGTGTATGTGTGTGTACATGTGCGTGGGGGTGTTTGTGTGTCTCCGCATGTGCATTCATGTATGTGTGTTCATCTGCTGTTGAGCGCAAAAGTGCCCCATTGCACCACCGGGTCAAAATTGACCCAAGAACACCACAAGTGCAATAAAATTAAATAAAACACCCAAAATTCAATGAAAGTAGTGATCATTAATATTACTTGTGAAGAACATCATTGGGAACCACCCATGTTATTTTTGGTTAATTTGGTTGAAATAAAGCCATACTTCTGATTAAGAAACTTTGAAACTAGGTCAAGTTTAAGAAGACAACACAACGGTTAACTGTTCTTTTTTCCTAATTCCAAAAAACACAAATAAATCATATTTCACATGATCTGTTACGGTAAGTACGAGGAACAAAGATGATAAACACTGTTTGGATCACATCTGTGTAATGTGGCACTTCCTTCTCATATCACAGAAGAACTTCCAGAGAAAATAATCACGGTTTTGATCTATGATTACATGGTTAAAGAGTTATAAAACACTCCTGTGGGTCGTATTAGAGGGGGAGGAAGAAACCACCCATACCCTCGGACGGTTCTTGTACCGCGTGTCACTGACACATACATTTTATACTTTTTACTCCACTACATCGTGCAGCATGTCAGTTTAGTGTATGCTTTTATAAATGACGCCCAATCTCTCCCGATGTAGAGCGTCTAGCCTCATTCTTAACCATTAATGCGGCAAAAAGCAGAGAGACGACAATAGATTCAGTTCAGCTCATGAGTGCATAACAAGCTTAAAAATAGGGCTCGTCATGAGAATAGTTGAGAGGTGGACCACGCTGTTCATGTTACGTTTACTTGATCCACTCTGTTGGCCCTGAGGCGTCTTCATCTTGTGTGTGTGTGTGTGTGTGTGTGTATGTGTGTGTGTGTGTGTGTGTGTGTGTGTGTGTGTGTGTGTGTGTGTGTGCGTGTGTGTGCGTGTGTGTGTTTGTGTGTGTGCGTGCATGTTTATGTGCTGAAAAGCACAATAGTGTGATCTTTTGCAGGTCTCAGCTTGTGTGTGTGTGAGAAACTTTGAAACTAGGTCAAGTTTAAGAAGACAACACAACGGATCATCATATTTCACATGATCTGTTACGGTCAGTACGAGGAACAAAGATGATAAACACTGTTTGGATCACATCTGTGTAATGTGGCACTTCCTTCTCATATCACAGAAGAACTTCCAGAGAAAATAATCACGGTTTTGATCTATGATTACATGGTTAAAGAGTTATAAAACACTCCTGTGGGTCGTATTAGAGGGGGAGGAAGAAACCACCCATACCCTCGGACGGTTCTTTTACCGCGTGTCACTGACACATACATTTTATACTTTTTACTCCACTACATCGTGCAGCAAGTCAGTTTAGTGTATGCTTTTATAAATGACGCCCAATCTCTCCCGATGTAGAGCGTCTAGCCTCATTCTAGCATCCACTCTGTTGGCCCTGAGGCGTCTTCATCTTGATAGCTAACGGCTATCAGAGAGTCAATCAGAGACAGATGGTCTGTTTCTTCATACTTCTGGCTTTGTGCCTGCTCCCCTGTACAGACACGTATTCCAGTGTTCTTTTGTATTTTGGGGGAATGTGGAAGTGAACACACCTGTTGAGCGCAAAAGTGCCCCATTGCACCACCGGGTCAAAATTGACCCGAGAAGACCACAAGTGCATTAAAATTAAATAAAACACCCAAAATTCAATGAAAGTAGTGATCATTAATATTACTTGCGAAGAACATCATTGGGAACCACCCATGTTATTTTTGGTTAATTTGGTTGAAATATACCCATATTTCTGATAAAGAAACTTTGAAAACGGGTCAAATTTGACCCGAAGACAACACAAGGGTTAAGTTGCATTTCCTCGTGAATCCTTCTCCCAAAGTGAGGAGATTATCCCAGAGAGAAAGTAATGTAGACATCTGACGCCATTTATAGGCTACTGTAACTGTAAGTGACGTGAATCATCGTTTGCAGATAAAATATATATTGGTTCGTACAAACCAGGGCCGTACGTATGTTGCCATATGGTTCACTTCAAAGTATTCCATTGATTTCTACAGCATCATCTCACATGCATTTCGGTTGTATTTGTCTGTGCAGGATTTAGGGGCGGTGGATGTGCATTTGTAACATTTAATCCACATGTTAAAGAGAGCAAATCAGCGGCGGACTGAGACAAAAATTCAGCCCTGGAACTGTAGCCACACCAGCCCACATTACCACGCCCAGGGCCGCCTTAACCTAATGTTAGGCCCCGGGGCTGAGAGGTTTTGTAGGCCCCCCATCCCCTCGATTTACAGAGTCTCATTTAAAAAAAGTGTAATATCTAGGTAATCTATATCACAAAATGCATTAGTTTCTTTCGAGGCATACAACAGTGAGTTTTCCCTCTTTGAGCCAGACATCACCATAATAGTGTTATTAACATATCACTGAGTCCACCTGAGCATAAACACAAGATACTTTATGTAACAACCACACACAGCAACTTATGGTGATGATAAAACCAAAATGTGTGAAAGTATGATTTCAAACGATATTATGAAAAACATCACCAACCATCACCTGTCTGCACAAACATTGATAATAACTGATAACAGCATTAGCAAAGAACAGCAACAGATCAAAGTAGGAGCCTCTTCTCTGGCCTCAGCAAGCCCTGTGAACCAATCACATGCACCTGCTGGCAGGAGCTGGATTTTATATTTTTTAAATGATTACTAATTCGCTGTGTGACATTATTTATATTTTTGTATATCAAATAATGAGGCAAATAGCAAAAAAGGGTTATGGATAGGTTCTAAAATATAGCCGACTAAAAATTAACCGTTATAGCTGATAGAGGTGACAGTGAAAGTGCATTCCCACTGGCCTAGGAGGGGTAAGGGGAGTGATGCAAGCATGGCAACGGTCTTTATAGCATTAAAATCAGAAGAGAAATACGCCAAAAAAAAGTATGAACTATATACTAAATGTAATGTAGCCTATGTCATAATTTAAACAAGTCTCCCGAACATGGATGTATTAAGAGAACTGGATACAGCGTTCGGCGGGAAGCCCCGTACGTTCCAATGAGAGTGCTCAAAAGCGCATACAGACAACATGGAGCTCGGATCTTCCGCATTCTTGGCCCATGACGTTTCGATGGACATGCGCACTAGCAACAATTTGTTTGTGTTGTCCTAGCAACCGGTAACAACATGCGCGTTCATGAGTTCCCCTCTTGTGTCTCGATAAACGTAGCGAGTAAACGTAGCGAGCTAGCGAACTTAAGAACCGTTATATTGTCTAAAGTATTCACTGACGTTAAACATTGTTTTCGTTGTTCTCGATCGGTTGCATGCTTAGCTAAATAAACGATGGATGTATTTAAACAACCAAGGAGATGTAATTACGATGTCGTGCTACTAGCTAGCTAGCTAGTAGGTTCGCCTCTCTTAATCAATACATCCATGCTCTTAATACATCCACGGTTCGCCTGCAGTTTGGTGAACAGTGCTTATCTTAAACATCCATGGCTTTATCTCTACAGGCGTTACAGCATACAGCCCTCGGATGTATCGTAAGATAAGTGTTAAACCCTAAACCCACATCGGCTTTTACGGACGTATAAGATATTATAAGATAAGATAACTAGCAGCTTGACCTGCATTCAGCTTTTTTTTAGCTTTGCAATAAACCACTAGCTAAACCAGGTCGAGTGGTAGTGACACTGTATTTAAGTTACAAACAACATTTTCCATATTTTAAAATTAATTATCTTAATTTAAGATTAATACTGAAACTTTCCCTCATTGTTTTGTTAAATTGCAATATTTTTTGGTCAACGACAATGCTCATTATAACACTTCACTTTGGCATGTATTAATTAGTAATGTTTATCTAAATAAACGATGGATGTTTTGAGAAAACTACATCGATGTAATCACTATGTCTGTAACGTTATCTAAGTATAGAGACCGTATGTACAGTGTTACCCTTCTCCCATGCTAGCTAGCTACCGCTGATGTTAGCTACTAGCCGATAGCCCCGGCTGTTTCGGGAAACGCTTATGACGTTACAGGCTTTACAGCATACATACATCATATACATATCATAAGATAATACCATGGATGTATTAATAAAACACATTGTGAATTACAGCCATTAGCTGGAGCTATATCAATTACAGCCAGCTACGTGACGGGTACATGCCATACAGGACCGTTCTCTTACATCCATGTACAGGACCCACAACAGTCATATGAGCATGCGCAGTGCAGGCGACGTGTACGGGCGCAGTCCCGCGGGTCTGCTCGCGTCCATTATGCGCGTTCATCATTTCAAATTTAATAATTCTGTATTCGCTACTAGTGAATGTTAAACATGTTAAAAACATGACATTTTAAACAAGGAACCTTTAAGTGTTCGGACTGGTAAGTTTATATACCCTGAAACTAATTATTCGCTGAAATATAGACGTTTCTTTCACCATGTAAGTCTACGTGAAAAAGTCTTTCTGGGCCATGGAGTGCAGTACCACCGCTATCCGCTAAGCCCATGATGTCTGTTAGACTTGGCGCTCTTCCTGGGGGCCTGCTCCCGAAGGTATCTCTCTCTCTCTCTCTCTCTCTCTCTCTCTCTGCCTGTGGCCGTGTGTGTGTGTGTGTGTGTGTGTGTGTGTGTGTGTGTCGGCGACCAGGCTCTTGTGGAGTTTAACGGTAAAAAGACAGTTAACCACACGTTCCCGTTACTCTTATGATGGACAATATTTAAACAAACAATCCGTCAACGGCGAAATAAAAGCCTCTTATTTGCGAGATCGGTCTGACAGACCGGCAACTTACATCGGGGCGTCCCAGCATGACAGGCCGGCCAGCGAGCGAGCGATCCGGGTCACCGTTCTCTTAATGCATCCATGGGGCCACCTCCAGCTGAGCTTCTCAACTCCGAAAACTTTGAAGAAAATTGTCAATTCGGCAACGATTTTCGGAAGACTGCCTATATTCGAAATCTAAACGGTTCATTTCTCTCCTAAAACATTGTCAGAAATGACTTTAATGATGAATAAGACGGTGAAAATTGTTAAAAATATCCCGCTGTTGCTCTCAAGCGCAAACCAGTAGCCTACAGAAGACATCACTCAGTCATAGAGGGACACACCCCAAAACTAACTGTAGACATGCTGATAGGTAAGCTCACGGGCCATAGGCGATGGGGCCACGTGGGTCACTCCTAATTTGGATCAATCAGCAGCCATGTAACCTGCGATTAGAGTGATTGACAGAAAACCTGACAAGTTAGAAAACTATATGACCTTTTTAGCTCATCACTAACGTGAATATGGGAGGCCCCTGAACTTGTGAGGCCCCTGGGCTTCAGCCCAGGTAAGCCCGTGCATTAAAGCGGCCTTGACCACGCCTATGCAGCCCCACCCACGGACACGTGCATTCACTAATTACATTTGTGTACAGATGGTGAAATAATATAAGCAGTATCTTATGTAACATATTTTAAAATATTTAATGTAAGTAATTGGCAAACAATGCTTATTACTTTTTAAAGAGCACACGTTTATAACAAACAAATACTATAGGCCTACACTTCGCATCAGGCGTTAAAACCAACTGTACCAAAACACTGAATTAGACTAAACTACCATTTAACGCGGCAACAAGGCGTTTTTAACCGGTAATGAACTGTGTCAATTTAATACTGAGATCCGGCGAAGCTCTGAGCCCGTCGGCAGTGGCTTCTTGCTGTGCAGCCGGTCGCCCAGAGCAGCATGATCACCGGGAGGGTCCGGTACAGCCTGAAAAAAATCAAGCACAATTTTGACTGAATGTCCCAATTTGAGTAGGGTGACTAGATTTACCGGAACTAAAACCGGGACACTTTGCACTTGACCATAGTGCTCGTGCACGCACACGCTTTTTAAGGTGTCATGTGTAAGCCTAGGTCATATTTTTCAGAGAAAATTGAGTCCTGCTTCCGTATAAATTGTCTTTTCAGGAAACCGGGACCTGTAGTAAGTAGCAGTGAGTGATTGGGAGAATGAGCTTTTTATTTCATATTTTCCTGAAATAATAACTGAACTGTACGTATTGGGAAGTATTGGAACGAATTATCAGTGAATAATTTTTCAAGACATAGCCAACGTTTTGCATCCCTACTGTCATTGCCATCTACCAAAACAGTAATTTGTCGATGGTCCCTTACACTGAACCTAGCGACAGAACAGATTGTGCTGTATGCTTTATGTCGGATACAAATCTCTAGCGATAGTAATTGTAGTTGTGTAAGTAATGTCAACTTTCTTTGACCCTGATCACGTCATTGACCTGAATGTGTTGTCGATCTCGAACGAAGGGGAAGTTCAAATCGAATATCAACTGAATATCAAACGTCCAGCCAACTTACCGCGCTTAAAACGAGACAGATAAGAAGAGGCGTTGCAACAATGTTTACAAATATACATTGTAACGCTGGCTGCACAGATTTTGCAGAAGCAGACCGCTACGATTGACTGACACACACACACACACACACACACACACACACACACACACACACACACACACACACACACACACACACACACACACACACACACGCCCAAATAAACAAATAGGACCTGTATTATGTTTGTAAACATGTCAGGGTGAGGGGGCTGCCTCATAGAATGGCACCCTGAACAGTTGGGGGTTGGTGCCTTGCTCAAGGGAACCTCGGCAGTGCCCAGAAGGCGAACTGGCACCACTCCAGCTACCAGTCCACACTCGGTACATGGTCCGTGCACTTTATGTCACCATAGCAACTGCTGCATTGTGGAAAACGTTCCCAACTACCTATGTTTAAGCAAACATTAATGCATTAATTAGCAATGCACTGTCAACATGTAACAGTTGTCAGTCACTTTCTCTTTATATTCATGAACTTTTTTTCTTTTGATTTGGAGGATAGTATTTGAGTGTATAAACAGTAAATTCAAGTGACTGATTTTAAATGTATGTTACTTGTCATGATCAACAGACAATATTTTTAAGTCAACATTCCTTGACCTGTTGTGCCATTCTGTCATTTCAGTGCCAAAATCTACTGATTTATGCTTTTTAATCTGTACAAGTTAAATTCACAGCTCAGGGTAGATTTAAAAGAAAAAACATTTCTTATGTTGTTGTAATTTTGTTGTTCCACAGCAAGAAATAGATTAATGACACTAATGCAACTGGTTTGCCTTGTACTGACAGGCATTGTTCTCAAAGATGCCATATTACAATGTGCCGTCCATGTCTTCCTTGTGACTTTATTTGCCTTATCAGCTGATCTAAGCTATGCCATCCTTAGCACAAAGAACCAGTAGTGATGAAACACTCACCTCTGCACACAGTGATATGCTTGATGCTTTGCGCCTTTTACATTTTTAAGCACTGACATTGCGAAGTTCTTGAGGATCTGCCATCTGAGTACATGTTTATCTGCTCTTATACAGTGATTTCTGCTATAAAACTAAAGCACACCACTGGTTAAGTTATCAAAATGTCTTGCCTGCATAATAAAAACAAAACATATACTAGCTAGAGTCAGCACTGTTTTTGAAATGTTTAAGTCACTATATATAGAATTGTGGGAATAGCGCATCTTTTAAATTATTGATATGTAGGCCTATATATGTTGAAAAATGAAACAATTTCTGTAAATTGAAAGTCTTTGTGTTGCTTGTTTTGCCTGATACTACCACCAGATGTAGCCAAAGTCATAAATGATAAAATCATACACACACAGTAGCTTTAAGTGGTAAAGTAGATGGGGGAAAAGCATAATTTGGAATATTACCTGTATGTTTTTGTGGCCGACATGTAGGTAAACTAGATGAACTATTGTGAGAAAAACATGTTTAAAGGGATTTTGTCAAAACACTAAATAAATGAATTGGCCAACATATTACTGGGGGAGACTTGATGGAATCTATCTGGGTATTTCCATTATGACACAAGAGAGTTAGAGATGTGTTTCTTAATTGGTAAATGGACTGGTAATGTTAACAGCCTTTGTATTGCAGTGAATAAATACTTTCTGAATTAAGGTAAACTGCTAAAGAAAACAAAATAGTTATTTCACTTTCTCTATACACACAGTATGTTTGTTCTTGTGTAAAAAGCTTGACATCCATATGTTTAATTACCCTAAACACAACTATGTAATTCTTACTATGAGTAGTAAACATGAGCATCACCAAAACTAAAGACAAAAAGGGTTCTCATGACAACAATATGCTCCATTTTACAGATTGTTCAACAAATGCATCTTTGTTTAAGCTCCTGTAAACACACTTTATATCAGACCACCTATGTACATTGCCTGATTCCCTCTTCTTTTTCCACCTCTATAAAGTGTAGCCTAATACTGCTTCTAACAGAAGATAAAAGCATATTTTTGGCAGGTCAAACTGTACAAAGAAATAAGCTATTTTTCACACCAGTTATTTGATTGGCCAGTTTAATATCTGACACGGAGCACACCAAATATTTTCTACATTTTATTTGTGTCTGAAGTGGTGAGAAAGTTCAAAGTCTTAAAGTCTGCTGATCTGCTTCATTAATCCTCAGGATCAACAATTAACCATGTAACGTATTGGTTTTCTTAATTTTTTCTTTATTTGTTTTAACTTGTACACATTGTGTGTTAAATAAGACAAGTATTCTTAAGCTGTAGCTGCTCCAGAGCCTCAGAGAAAGACTGTGATGATGGCTGAGGAAACCAGCAGGAGGAGGACGCTGGAACCAGTGGGTATGGCACTGTTACACAAGTCCGTCGTACAGCACTGTATGGGGCCAATACATACATCACTGAACGTGCATCTCTTGAAAATGACACCTGCAAGACATGATGGACAAAAATCAAAGTTTCAAAAACAATAAAAGCCCCAGGGATTTAGTACATCATTATATCAGCTCAGATAGATAATATGTTTGAAATGATTAATATTAGCTATAGAAAAACAACTCACCGTCATTTTCGGCGGAGCCACAGCGGTCAAAGCCAGCAGGGCAAGTCAACTTGTCTGTGCAGGTTTTGCCTTCACATTCGTAGCATGTCAATCCACATGCTATATAGAAAGAATAGTGTCACACATGGTTTTAAGATACTCCAGATCTAATGCTCATTGTTTTACACATTTTGTACAAGTTTAGTTTTACTTTAGTTTATTTGCACAAACAGGTGAAATACATACAATAGAATTTAAAAAGAAACAAGCAACTACAGTGCAGGAGAGGAGAGAAGCCCGGAAGGCTTATTCAATGTCCACCCCTATTACAAAAGAGGAAGAAAAAAAATACAACTAAAACATGATAATTTCTCTACAAAAAAGTAAAAACAAACAACAAATAAACAAACAGGTAAACATACACACGATGTAAAGATATATACACAGAAACTTGACCGATTACAAAACCATTTCCTTGACTGAACAAACACCAGCTTTTTGGACATCCTAGAAGTCCCGTAGGCCCTCAGCTTCAGCTGCATCCTACCCCAGTAGGAAGAGTGAAAAGACTATTTCTAAAAACCTACATAAGCTTTGGTGTCTCCCCCTTGTCAGACACTGCTCTTTAACTGGTCTCTAAGTGTGACTATCTAGCTGGCGAGCTCAGCCACTTACATTATATTTTTTATATTTTTAAAAGGTCCCATGGCATGAAAATTTCACTTTATGAGGTTTTTCAACATTAATATGAGTTCCACCAGCCTGCCTATGGTCCCCCAGTGGCTAGAAATGGGGATAGGTGTAAACCGAGTCCTGGGTATCCTGCTCTGCCTTTGAGAAAATGAAAGCTCAGACGGGCAGATCTAGAATCTTCCCCTTATGACGTCACAGGTTCAGACCTGATAAAGATCCTAGATGCTAGATTCTAAACCGTCTCTGATTCATACAAGATTATCCATAGCCTTTTTTTTTTAAATCAGTATAACAATTAGGCTATGCAAATAGGCTACATAAGAACATATTCATAAATGCAAAAGAGAGGGAAACTAAATAAAGTAACACAAAATATGTCAGGGGTCAGCAATGAATAAAGCACAAAAGGAATCACAATCTTACAGTTTTGTTGGCTTTTTCGTTTTTTTTTGCCGAAGTTAGTGTCTCAATATATAGCACAATTTCCTATAGGCCTATAGCACAATTTATTTCTTAAAAAACATTAAAGTGAGGTTTTACTTTGGCATATTTACATTTATGAATACAAAACTTTGCAAAGAATTAGATTGATGAAATATCTAACAAAACCAAAGAATACATTTCAAATTTAAAAATGACAGATATTATCCAAGATAAATCTACAAATATCTTGCCACAGTTTACAGGCAAACCTATGTATATATTTCCAGAACAGATGTAGACAATAGTTTCAAGGTTCTGGTAAACCTGGTTATCCATAACTAACCGATGGATCCTACGTCGTTGGTAAAATGGGTGTAACAAGAACGTTTCCGGGAATAGATTCTTGGCGAAATGCCAGGGCGTGTCCAACAGTAAATTCAAAATCGCGAATTGAGCAAGTTACAATCTATTGAAAGCCCCTTAAACTCTTAAATTAACGACCATCTATATATATCAGCCATATATAGCCTAATGTTGGCAAATGTGTGGATGTTATTGATGTACCCCTGATGTTAACGTAGCCTAATGTTTATTTGATGAAACTTGCATGACTTTGCAATTTTTTTAATAATGCTTTATTTGCAAATTTATAATTTAGTTTAACATAAAAAGGTATGCCAGGTACAATACAAACGTTTTCATGCCTCCCATTAGAAGGGGATCTGATATTATCTTAAAATTAGGTAACCCATATTTTATTATAAATATGTTTTCTGTTTTCTCAAGAAGAAAATTTAGGATTACAATAAAATATTGGTAAACCTAGCATCCGGCTGTAATACGAGTGCATGCGCAGCTGAGGAAAACCGTGTACAAAGTGCAAACAAAAAAAATATTCAACAGCTTCATTATTACACAGATTAGTGTCATCAAAATGACGTGACCCGGTCGCCTGCTATAAGTATGCATCATTTTGAACAATCCAAATCAGGGCCGGATTGGGACTCATTTTCAGCCCTGGAGTTTCATGCCTTAGACTGGCCCACTTTAGTTCACGACTAAAGGCTTAATTCATATTACTTTTTTCCTATTCTCTTTCAATCGTGGGCTTTGTATATTCAATATTGTTTGATTAAAAACGTAATGGGTCACTAGTAACACTTGGGCATAGAAAGTTGTTATATTGTAACTAATGTGATCACTGCAAAAAAAAAAAATGCTTTTCTTACTTAGTATTTTTGTCTTGTTTCCAGTCCAAATATCTAAAGAAAATCTTACATCAAGATGCATTTACTAAACAAGTATGAAAAAACACCTCAAAATTAAGTATTTTTGGCTTAAAACAAGCTATATTATCTGTCAAAAATAACTGTTTTAGATTTAGCTTGTTTTAAGCAACAACAAAAAAACAAAATCACTTAATTTTTAGTTTTTTTTTTCAGAAAACAAGACATCATTTCTTATGCCATTTCACTTGTCTAGTAAATGTATCTTGAATTAAGAATATTTAGATATTTGAACTGGAAACAGGTAAGATACTAAGTAAGAAAAGCATTTTTTTCAGTGATAACGTTTGGTTATTCACACATTATGGTACATCAGCAGCTTCCCTGTGTCTCACAGTTTTTATTTATTTATTTTATTCTCTTCACACCTGGCTCTGTTTCTGACACTAAATGAAATGTTTTACATTTATTTCTCACCACAAATATCCCCTTTTTACAAAGCTTTCAAATCAAGTCAAGTCAGTGTCATTAATGATTCATTGTTATTAATGTATAATAATCTCAGGACATGTTTCATTGAGCAGGGCTCTGGTGTGTTGGGCTCATGACCGGAGCTAACGTAACGTTACCGGGCCTCGCTGCTCGTCACTGTTAGCAGCAAACCGGACTAGAGGCGGCTGCTGCTCAACAGCTACAAGAAAAACGGTTGATACATGAACGGTGGTTTGCAGACAACGTTGTTTTGCATCTTGCACTGCTCCTAACTACCTTAACGTTAGCTTACTTACCGGCCTCGTCGTCTTCATTTGTTTTTTTGAGGAAAATGTGCTCAGCTTAGAAGATTTGGCCGCGTCACTTTCCAAAGCTTTCTTCTTTTTTATTCTGGCCTTTTCAGCGCCGCCTTTGCGCTTCCTGTTATCTGAGTTTTTTATTTTGAGCAACTTGCAAGGTGCCGTGTCGGGGGGGGGGGCAGGGAGTCAAAAGATAATCACGTCATCATTAACCTGCAGGCTGCACTCTGCGAGAAAATATTAAATAAAAAAGAGTGGGACTGCGATAAAATAATGAATAAAAAGAGTGGGGCTGCTGTGAGTGCAGGCAGCCAAAGGGACAGCATCCATATTTCAACCCAGTGCCATGACAACAACGGCCCTCGCGGCCAAAAAAACAGACCGGCCCACCGGGAATTTTCCCGGTGCTCCCGATTAGCCAATCCGGGCCTGATCCAAATTAGTTAGAAGTAGCCTAATAAACACATTTCATTTCTTTGTGTTACAATGTGAAGGCAACGACATGTTCTTACCTGCAGACAGAGTCATTAACAGGATCAGAGCTCCATAAAACTGCATCGTGAACGGAGAGAAAATTAGACTTTTGTTCAACCCTGAGAAAAGAACTGGAGAGAAGTCTTCAAGTCTTCCAGATTTCTTACTTTTATGGTCCAACCCGCATATTCTCAATTGCATTTTCCCAGCAGCTCCTCCCACCTGAAAGTCTTTTGTAGTGCACACTCGCTTCGTGGGTAGGCTATACAATCAAATACAAGAACTGAAAGTGAAACGTGAATCATCCTTATAGCAGATAAAATATATTTTACAAAGACAGATCTCTTTCTTTTATAGTTCAACCCATAGTTTTCTTTAAGTTGCATTTCCTCGTGAATCCTTCTCCCAAAGTGAGGAGATTATCCCAGAGAGAAAGTAATGTAGACATCTGACGCCATTTATAGGCTACTGTAACTGTAAGTGACGTGAATCATCGTTTGCAGATAAAATATATATTGGTTCGTACAAACCAGGGCCGTACGTATGTTGCCATATGGTTCACTTCAAAGTATTCCATTGATTTCTACAGCATCATCTCACATACATTTCGGTTGTATTTGTCTGTGCAGGATTTAGGAGCGGTGGATGTGCATTTGTAACATTTAATCCACATGTTAAAGAGAGCAAATCAGGGGCGGACTGAGACAAAAATTCAGCCCTGGAACTGTAGCCACACCAGCCCACATTACCACGCCTATGCAGCCCCACCCACGGACACGTGCATTCACTAATTACATTTGTGTACAGATGGTGAAATAATATAAGCAGTATCTTATGTAACATAATAAAATATTTAATGTAAGTAATTGGCAAACAATGCTTATTACTTTAAAGAGCACACGTTTATAACAAACAAATACTATAGGCCTACACTTGCATCAGGCGTTAAAACCAACTGTACCAAAACACCGAATTAGACTGGACTACCATTTAACGCGGCAACGAGGCGTTTTTAACCGGTAGTGAACTGTGTCAATTTAATACTGAGCTCCGGCGAAGCTCTGCGCCCGTCGGCAGTGGCTTCTTGCTGTTCAGCCGGTCGCCTAGAGCAGCATGATCACCGGGAGGGTCCGGTACAGCCTGAAAAAAATCAAGCACAATTTTGACTGAATGTCCCAATTTGAGTAGGGTGACTAGATTTACCGGAACTAAAATCGGGACACTTTGCGCGTGACCGTAGTGCTCGTGCACGCACACGCTTTTTAAGGTGAGCCTAGGTCATATTTTTCAGAGAAAATTGAGTCCTGCTTCCGTATAAATTGTCTTTTCAGGAAACCGGGACCTGTAGTAAGTAGCAGTGAGTGATTGGGAGAATGAGATTTTTATTTCATATTTTCCTGAAATAATAACTGAACTGTACGTATTGGGAAGTATTGGAACGAATTATCAGTGAATCATTTTTCAAGACATAGCCAACGTTTTGCATCCCTACTGTCATTGCCATCTACCAAAACGGTAATTTGTCGATGGTCCCTTACACTGAACCTAGCAACAGAACAGATTGTGCTGTATGCTTTATGTCGGATACAAATCTCTAGCGATAGTAATTGTAGTTGTGTAAGTAATGTCAACTTTCTTTGACCCTGATCACGTCATTGACCTGAATGTGTTGTCGATCTCGAACGAAGGGGAAGTTCAAATCGAATATCAACTGAATATCAAACGTCCAGCCAACTTACCGCGCTTAAAACGAGACAGATAAGAAGAGGCGTTGCAACAATGTTTACAAATATACATTGTAACGCTGGCTGCACAGGTTTTGCAGAAGCAGACCGCTACGATTGACACACACACACACACACACACACACACACACACACACACACACACACACACACACACACACACACACACACACACACACACACACACACACACACACACACACACACACATAAACAAATAGGACCTGTATTATGTTTGAAAACATGTCAGGGTGAGGGGGCTGCCTCATAGAATGGCACCCTGAACAGTTGGGGGTTGGTGCCTTGCTCAAGGGAACCTCGGCAGTGCCCAGAAGGCGAACTGGCACCACTCCAGCTACCAGTCCACACTCGGTACATGGTCCGTGCACTTTATGTCACCATAGCAACTGCTGCATTGTGGAAAACGTTCCCAACTACCTATGTTTAAGCAAACATGCATTAATTAGCAATGCACTGTCAACATGTAACAGTTGTCAGTCACTTTCTCTTTATATTCATGAACTTTTTTTCTTTTGATTTGGAGGATAGTATTTGAGTGTATAAACAGTAAATTCAAGTGACTCTGATTTTAAATGTATGTTACTATCAACAGACAATATTTTTACGTCAACATTCCTTGACCTGTTGTGCCATTCTGTCATTTAAGTGCCAAAATCTACTGATTTATGCTTTTTAATATGTACAAGTTAAATTCACAGCTCAGGGTAGATTTAAAAGAAAAAACATTTCTTATGTTGTTGTAATTTTGTTGTTCCACAGCAAGAAATAGATTAATGACACTAATGCAACTCATTTGCTTTGTACTGTAGGACAGGCATTGTTCTCAAAGATGCCATATTACAATGTGCCGTCCATGTCTTCCTTGTGACTTTATTTGCCTTATCAGCTGATCTAAGCTATGCCATCCTTAGCACAAAGAACCAGTAGTGATGAAACACTCACCTCTGCACACAGTGATATGCTTGATGCTTTGCGCCTTTTACATTTTTAAGCACTGACATTGCGAAGTTCTTGAGGATCTGCCATCTGAGTACATGTTTATCTGCTCTTATACAGTGATTTCTGCTATAAAACTAAAGCACACCACTGGTTAAGTTATCAAAATGTCTTGCCTGCATAATAAAAACAAAAAATATACTAGCTAGAGTCAGCACTGTTTTTGAAATGTTTAAGTCACTATATATAGAATTGTGGGAATAGCGCATCTTTTAAATTATTGATATGTAGGCCTATATATGTTGAAAAATGAAACAATTTCTGTAAATTGAAAGTCTTTGTGTTGCTTGTTTTGCCTGATACTACCACCAGATGTAGCCAAAGTCATAAATGATAAAATCATACACACACATTAGCTTTAAGTGGTAAAGTAGATGGGGGGAAAAGCATAAATTGGAATATTACCTGTATGTTTTTGTGGCCGACATGTAGGTAAACTAGATGAACTATTGTGAGAAAAACATGTTTAAAGGGATTTTGTCAAAACACTAAATAAATGAATTGGCCAATATATTACTGGGGGAGACTTGATGGAATCTATCTGGGTATTTCCATTATGACACAAGAGAGTTAGAGATGTGTTTCTTAATTGGTAAATGGACTGGTAATGTTAACAGCCTTTGTATTGCAGTGAATAAATACTTTCTGAATTAAGGTAAACTGCTAAAGAAAACAAAATAGTTATTTCACTTTCTCTATACACACAGTATGTTTGTTCTTGTGTAAAAAGCTTGACATCCATATGTTTAATTACCCTAAACACAACTATGTAATTCTTACTATGAGTAGTAAACATGAGCATCACCAAAACTTAAGACAAAAAGTGTTCTCATGACAACAATATGCTCCATTTTACAGATTGTTCAACAAATGCATCTTTGTTTAAGCTCCTGTAAACACACTTTATATCAGACCACCTATGTACATTGCCTGATTCCCTCTTCTTTTTCCACCTCTATAAAGTGTAGCCTAATACTGCTTCTAACAGAAGACAAAAGCATATTTTTGGCAGGTCAAACTGTACAAAGAAATAAGCTATTTTTCACACCAGTTATTTGATTGGCCAGTTTAATATCTGACACGGAGCACACCAAATATTTTCTACATTTTATTTGTGTCTGAAGTGGTGAGAAAGTTCAAAGTCTTAAAGTCTGCTGATCTGCTTCATTAATCCTCAGGATCAACAATTAACCATGTAACGTATTGGTTTTCTTAATTTTTTCTTTATTTGTTTTAACTTGTACACATTGTGTGCTAAATCAGACAAGTATTCTTAAGCTGTAGCTGCTCCAGAGCCTCAGAGAAAGACTGTGATGATGGCTGAGGAAACCAGCAGGAGGAGGACGCTGGAACCAATGGGTATGGCACTGTTACACAAGTCCGTCGTACAGCACTGTATGGGGCTAATACACGCAACACTGACCACGCAGCCCTTGTAAATGACACCTGCAAGACATGATGGACAAAAATCAAAGTTTCAAAAACAATAAAAGCCCCAGGGATTTAGTACATCATTATATCAGCTCAGATAGATAATATGTTTGAAATGATTAATATTAGCTATAGAAAAACAACTCACCGTCCTTTTCGGTGGAGCCACAGCGGCCAAAGTCAGTAGTGCAAGTCAACTTGTCTGTGCAGGTTTTGCCTTCACATTGGTAGCATGTCAATCCACATGCTATATAGAAAGAATAGTGTCACACATGGTTTTAAGATACTCCAGATCTAATGCTCATTGTTTTACACATTTTGTACAAGTTTAGTTTTACTTTAGTTTATTTGCACAAACAGGTGAAATACATACAATAGAATTAAAAAAAAAAAACAAGCAACTACAGTGCAGGAGAGGAGAGAAGCCCGGAAGGCTTATTCAATGTCCACCCCTATTACAAAAGAGGAAGAAAAAAAAATAACAAATAAACAAACAGGTAAACATACACACGATGTAAAGATATATACACAGAAACTTGACCGATTACAAAACCATTTCCTTGACTGAACAAACACCAGCTTTTTGGACATCCTAGAAGTCCCGTAAGCCCTCAGCTTCAGCTGCATCCTACCCCAGTAGGAAGAGTGAAAAGACTATTTCTAAAAACCTACATAAGCTTTGGTGTCTCCCCCTTGTCAGACACTGCTCTTTAACTGGTCTCTAAGTGTAACTATCTAGCTGGTGAGCTCAGCCACTTATATTATATTTTTTATATTTTTAAAAGGTCCCATGGCATGAAAGTTTCACTTTATGAGGTTTTTCAACATTAATATGAGTTCCACCAGCCTGCCTATGGTCCCCCAGTGGCTAGAAATGGGGATAGGTGTAAACCGAGTCCTGGGTATCCCGCTCTGCCTTTGAGAAAATGAAAGCTCAGACGGGCAGATCTAGAATCTTCCCCTTATGACGTCATAAGAGGAAAGGTTACCTCCCCTTTCTCTGCTTTGCCCATCCAGAGAATTTGGCCAACCCATGAGAAAGAGAGAGACATCAGTACGCAGATCGGGGAGTGGCTCAACATGGGTGGAGCTAAACGTTGACTCCGCCCACTTGCCCAATAGCAGGAAGAATGTGTGTCTGAGGGAAAAACACAGGACTTTCACCTCTTAATACATCCATCCTTTCACCCCAGAGACCGGGGCTTGTTTCCCGCAAGTCACGTTTGCTTTACCCGTTGTTGTTTTCCTTCACCCAACCGTCCATTGCTGTCTTGCGTCCCCCAGAGACCGGCACTCGTTTCCCGCGGGTCATGTCCCCCAGAGACCGGGGCTCGTTTCCCATGGGTCATGTTTGCTTTCCCCGTTCTTTTCTCCTTAACCCAACCGTCCGTTGTTGCCTTGCGTCCCCCAGAGACTGGGGCTCATTTCCCGCAAGTCACGTTTGCTTTCCCCGTTTTTATTTTCCTAATCCCAACCGGTTCTTCTTTTCCTAAACCCAACCCCATTACTCTTTTCCTTTTTTATAATTAAAATATCATTATTTATCATAATCTATATCTTTTTTCATAATTAAAATATAATTTATTATAATCTATATATACAGCTATATATATATATATATATATATATATATATATATATATATATATATATATATATATATACCTCGCCACCAGATGGCGCCCACGTGGAGTCAAACGTTTAGCTCCGCCCACATTTAGCCCAACCCCGATCTGCGTACTGCAGTCAGGTGCAATTGTCATGGCTTGCAAGGCAAGGCAAGGCAGCTTTATTTGTATAGCACTTTTCAGCAACAGGGCAATTCAAAGTGCTTTACATGAAGACAATCAAAATACAAGAATAAAAGTTACAGTGCATTATAAAAAATGAAACATTGAAGAGCAGTTAAAAACAGTTACAAATATAAAAGCAGATAAAATAAGCAATGAAAGTATAAGAAATGGACAGAAATGAAAACATTGGACAAAAAGGAAACATTAAAGAGCAGTTAAAAACAGTTAAAAATATAAAAGCATAAAAACGTTTTCATGCCTCCCATTAGAAGGGGATCTGATATTATCTTAAAATTAGGTAACCCATATTTTATTATAAATATGTTCTCTGTTTTCTCAAGAAGAAAATTTAGGATTACAATAAAATATTGGTAAACCTAGCATCCGGCTGTAATAGGAGTGCATGCGCAGCTGAGGAAAACAAAAAATATATATTTAACAGCTTCATTATTACACAGATTAGTGTCATCAAAATGACGTGACCCGGTTGCCTGCTATAAGTATGCATCATTTTGGACAATCCAAATTAGTTAGAAGTAGCAAATAAACACATTTCATTTCTTTGTGTTACAATGTGAAGGCAACGACATGTTCTTACCTGCAGACAGAGTCATAAACAGGATCAGAGCTCCATAAAACTGCATCGTGAACGGAGAGAAAATTAGACTTTAGTTCAACCCTGAGAAAAGAACTGGAGAGAAGTCTTCAAGTCTTCCAGATTTCTTACTTTTATGGTCCAACCCGCATATTCTCAGCAGCTCCTCCCACCTGAAAGTCTTTTGTAGTGCACACTCGCTTCGTGGGTAGGCTATACAATCAAATACAAGAACTGAAAGTGAAACGTGAATCATCCTTATAGCAGATCAAATATATTTTACAAAGACAGATCTCTTTCTTTTATAGTTCAACCCATAGTTTTCTTTAACCCTTGTGTTTTCCTCCCATCGACCATGCACTTGTTGTCCTCCCGGGTCAAAATTGACCCGGTCTGTTTTGCCAGTTTATAAAGCATGAAGTATAAATTATTACCCAATTCTGTGTTACATCTTCTTAGCAACTTCTTTCCAACCTATTACCCATAGGCGTCGTTTTAGGGGGGGACGGTGGGGACGTGTCCCCACCAGATTTTGTCATGAGTCATTTTGTACCCACCACTTTTTTTTTAAACCTCAAGCTCAATATAGTTAAAAAATAAAGTTCATAACACATAAGATCACTTACTGTACATGAGGAGCAATATGAGAGAGAAATGTGATCATTGATCTGTTTAGGAACATTAAACCACGTTAAGCTTTTTCACGTTATATTAAGCCCATGAGAACCGTGGGGAGTCAACCCACAGCCGCTGCTGCTGAAGATGTGAAGCAGAAACAACGCTTATAATGTCAGATAACGTCCATAATAATTGGACTTTTGGTTCGATTTTTTCAGAGTTTTCGGTGGTTATAAGGAGCAATATGAGAGAGAAATGATTATTGTTTAGGTACATTAAACCACGTCATGTCATATTGTCAACATGGTACGAAGCAGAACATATAATGCTTTTTGAAAACGTAAGGCTTTCTTCTTCATAAAACGAGTTGGACATCACATTTTTGAATACATTTTTATTTATTTACATTAGTAAGCTACAGGGGCCTGTACTGAACCCAGGGTTTTCTGTACCACGACGGTGGATTAGTTGTTACCGGGTTCAATCGCAGTGGTAACTTATGCTGAACGCCTAACCTGGTCGGGAGCAGGTTTCGGAGATTAGAGATCAACTGGTGTAAAAGCACCGCCTACTAACCAATCAATAGGCCTACTCCATTGATAACGGTATCACCATTCTTAGAAGATCCATTGACTGAATGGGTGGTGTTCAGTGAGAAAAAAAGAAGAAAAAGCTCGAGAGAGAGAGAGAGAGAGAGAGAGAGAGAGAGAGAGAGAGAGAGAGAGAGAGAGAGAGAGGTGCGCTCTTAAAATTTAAAACATTTAGAGACTGACAACCCCGTTAACATTCCCTGATGGATATTTATGAAAGGTAGGGCCTATAGATTTTCAGTGGAGGGAATAACGTAGGCCTATTGTAAACTTCTTGAGCCGTGTGTTGCCAATGCGCACATCGCTTTGAATTATGTTTTCACATTTTTTATTTGCTCCCACGATCGCTTCCCACTGCCAGGGTTGCAACTGAATAGACTAACGACAGTTTATGGAAAGAACAAGTGTAATTATGATCACATCTTGTGTCTGACTGATTGATAAGCCAGTCCCTCCAGACAAACGTGATTATGCGATTGCAGAATTCAATGCATAATCAGCCAAAGTCCGCATATTTATGTGGGGGCCGCATTTTTTCAAATAGGCTACGCCGCACTTTAGTCGCATAAATTGCCAATTTCCTCGCAAAATATGCGGGGCTTGCATGATTTCATAATCCCCTCATTTTCGTTGCAAAAAAGTTACATATATCTCAGCAGAAAGTTGAAAAATGTTGCGTTTACTTCACACAAGAGCAGCCATTTCCCCATGTTGTCATGGGAACGTTATGTAGTGACGTAATTTCAAATATAAACAACATGGTTGGGGGAATCTCTTTTTCATCAAACCACAGTTTTTGCAAGTTACTGCAATTTCATCGCATAAAATTGCACAAATATCCCACATATTCCATCGCATTTTATAAGAAAACGATAATCAAGGATTTCTGCCCGCAACAATCACAAAACTCTGAATTTGTCTGGAGGGACCGATAAGCGTTGTGACTTACACATTTACAGCGTCGGCTTTTTTGCCAGTTTTTCTTCCTGTTCTAGGAAGCGACTGGATTGCCTTTTGCTTGTAAACCGTGTCTGTGTTCTTCATATTTATGTAGAATTGCTCTTATGTAAAATATGTGGCTCTGGTAGATTGACTGCAAACACCGCCTCTTTTATGTGAACGTGCGCGTCTCTAGATTGGGAAACCCTGGGTTGATTCAACTAGTTGATAAACGTTGTGACACAGTTTAACCGTGGTTGTTAGGGTTAGTGAACTGAAAGGAATCCAGGGCATGTTAAACTTGATTTGTAGTAGCCTACAGGCCCCTGGACAACGTCTTTCAAAACATGACCTGCGCGAAAGAGAAAAAAATATGAATGCGTCATTGTCCCCACCACTTCTGGAAATACACTTCCGAATGCGTCTCTGTCCCCACCACATTTCAAACCAAACTGACGCCCATGCTATTACCACTAGTTTTACAGTTGTTTTTAAATATATGGTCCAAAGAAACGCATTTATATAAAATATACCTAATTTCTGAGTTAAAAAAGAGCTGAAATTATGAATTATTTTGACGAACAGTTGAGATCAATGGGAACATATGTTGATGGGTTATCACAGACTGGTATAAGTCAAAGTTTAGTCAAGATACTGTTTTGAAACCATTTCAAGTTTTTTAATGGCAGCCAATAATCACGCTTGTTGTCCTCCCGGGTCAAAATTGACCCGGTCTGTTTTGGCTATTAATAAAGCATAAAGTATAAATTATCACCCAATTCTATTTTACACCTTCTCAACAACTTAATTCCAACTCATTACCACTAGTTTTACAGTGATTTTTGGAATTTATGGTGAATAAACTTCATTTACATGAAACGATACCTAATTTTTGGGGTAAAATAAGCATAAATTATGTATTATTTTCATTATAGTTAAGATCAGATGAACCTATGTTTGTGGATAATCACTGACTGGTATATGTTAGTGATTAGTCAGGATATGGTTTTGAAACTATTTTATTATTTTCAATGGCAGCCAATAATCACACCTGGTGTGTTCCTGGGTAAAAATGGGCTTGTTCTGCTTTGCCTGTTTATAAAGCATAGACAATTATAATTAATCACTCAATTCTGTGTTACAACTTTTATTCAACTTCATTCCAATTCATCTCAATTAGTTTTACACTTATTCTTTTCTATTTATGGTCAACAGACCTCATTTACACACTGTAAAAAAAAAAAGTTATTTCACTGGAATTTACTGTAAAATTTTACGTGTTTTTTTCCGTTTTTTCTACATTAAGTGTTAATGCCATAAAAATACGGAAAAATACTTTTATTTAAAAAAAAACACATTAAATAAAGGTTGTAGTCTGTGAATTGATATAATGAGAAAATATAGTTGTTTAACAGGATAATTCCATTAGCTAATGAGCTTGAAAGTTAAATTACATTGAATTTTATGTAAAAAGACAAAAAATAACCATAATTTTACTGAGTGTAAAATTGAGGCATCTTTCTGTTTTTTTACAGTTAAACCTTAAAATTAATATAAAGAAACGTTAAAAAACAATCGTGAAAAAACGGTAAAAAGTCTGGCAGCAAAGTTGCCAAACACTTACCGTAAAATGACAGTCAAAAACCTTATGTTATTCTACAAAGAACTTCTTTTTAAAATACAGATATTTACTGTACATTTTCTGTATTTTTTCCGTCCAACTACTGTAAAATTAAAAAGAATTGTAATCATAAAACATATTTAGAATGTTAAACAAATGTATAAATCTGTACAAACACTGACAAATATTGCAGAATACCTTAAAATTACATAAGTTGAATGAAAACTGCTGTTTTCATACTGTTTTTTTTGGTAAATTCACAAGATTATCCAATCCATCCACAAGAACTCCCTGTCAAAGTACAGATTTCTGGATGTAAAACACACAGAAATCATGTCAAATGAAAGTAAAATGACCCTCTTTTTACAGCCCATTAATAGTATCTTAAAAGCTTTAGGCATTTATTTTATATGATTATCCAGTCTATTTACAGTAAATTCCTGTTTAATACTGGTTTTCTACTGTACAAAAAAGCAACTATCTAATATACCTACATACTTTAACCATTAATATAACAGTTTTACTTTATATAAACAGTACTTTATAGTGATTAAACACAACTATTCAATATATCTACAGACTTATCCCATTAATATACTGTTTGTTTACTTTGTAAAAACATTTGACAGTATTTACAATTAAATATCCAATATATGCATCAGAGACTCTTCAGAAAAATAAATAAATAATAAGTAAATATTGGTATAATGTATAGGGGTCCATTTTAGCTTATTCAATGTGGTCTCATACATACTGTGTTAGTGTTTTAATCGCTGTCAAACATCATCCTGGCCAATATCTCCTAATGGAAGTGTACTAAAGGGGTTACCAGAGGTACTGAGACAAGTAGGACCAGCCTGACCCGTTTAATGCATTGAATGAGGCTGACATGAACCCTCACTGCATGGCCTCAACCACGCCACAGCACAAACCCACAAGCATTGTTCTCAAGTATAGTTGGATCAATGTAATTCTATTAGAAACTAAAATACTGTAATATTTTGTAAGCATATTTATGGTAATACAAACAGTAAAAGAACTTGGCAGCACACAAGCTTAAACAACCAGCTAAAGCCGTATCGCACCAAATCACCACTGGGGCCTATGTGGACAAAGATGCTGTATTCAGATCTGTCTTTGTAAAAATATAGATTCTCTCACCTAAATATTTGTGGAAACAAAGCCATAGCTTCATTTAAGGGAATGCATAAGAGACAAGAGACAACCTAAACTGCAAGCCTTGGATGTACATGATGTCTGTTTTAGTCCAAGTCTGTGATATGCTCATCACTATATAATCATGTTTTGGTCTGACAAATGAGTTGACAAAAGAATCGTGCAGCCACAGTTCACATCACATAGGCCCACAACCCTATAGGCCTACAGGATGGCAATACAGTACACAGAGAGCCAGGCAGCCTACATCTTCGCTATCCTAATATTTTAGGGGGCATCTGATGATCTTGCCTCATTTAACTTCCGTGGAGGCCATGTGAGGCTATTTCAGATTCAAGGCCCAACATCTTTTTCCACTGACTGCTTACTTTGCTGAGGTCTGCTGTGATGCCTTATACTGTGTCCACTCTGGCTTCTGATGTTTGTTCCTGTCTATGTCATGCAAACAGCTCAGAGCATGAGCTTCCCTCTTATGTGGGGTAGAATGAATATTATGCATGTCCAGTACCTCAAAAGCCTCACCAGCGCCTGACAAGACCTCTGTGATCTGATCACCTCTGCCTCTGACACAGGCATTGATGCACATATAGCCTGGGCAATATGTGTTCCATTTAGGTGTAACATTAATACGTTAATACGTCTGCTACACTTTTATAAGGGGTGGAAAATCAATATTCATGCACACCAGTACCTCAAATACGTACCTGCTTGCCTAACTTGCACACCACCTAACCTAACTTGTTCAACTAGTTCCAACCCTCATACAGTTTAATTCAACCCTGCGTTGATACGCCATAACAGACACAACAGAGCCATACGTGTAATGCCAGATGTTGCTTCATAGTGTCCTATACCTGTAATTTACTGTAACAATAAAGAAATCTTGAATTGTGTGCGGCTGCCCATTTAAAGTGTGTCCCCTCTTATGAAAGTCATGCCTACTGACAAACAGTATGGACATCTGCAACATTATGCTTATTTGAGAAATGATCTGTTTTTTCATAGGCCTTTCATAAAAGGCTGTTAATCCACTTTAAAAACGTTGGAGGCTGTCTTCCAATACAATATGTTAGACCAGAGGTTTTGAAAGTGGGAGGCAGGCCCCCCTAAGAAGCTCCAAACTGTTTTAGGGGAGGCTCGTGAATGTAAATGAAAATTAGGAATTCAGAAATACAGTAGTTTGGGGAAGTTTTTAGTGTTTTTTTCAGTCAGAAACTAATAAATGCATGCGGGACAAACCTCTTTTTTATGTATTTGGTGTACTTGAAATAATATGTAGCATACACATTCTTTTCCTTATGAAGGTGCATGATACATTTGTTACATTATTTTCTCTTAATATTAAGACCCAAAATGAGTGTTCAACAAAATGCCAGGTCTTTGTGCAGTCCTACCGCTCCCTCAAATCATTTTGCCTCTCCACAGTTTCTACAGGTCAAAGGGAATAAAGAGTTTTTCATGGGCTGAGGTAATATAAGGTGAATAAAGACATTAAGTATGAATAAAGCCTTACATTGGTGTGCTATATATTGTTTTAATTTAGCAATACATGCAATGTGTGAAAGACTGGGAAGTGATGTTAGTGCTCAACAGTTCAACCAAGGCTTCTGTAGCATCAACATGAATTTAGTAATCTGGGGGTGAAGCGATGCAATACCTTACAATGGTTGAAAAAACATAAATGTAAACAGAATTAGTCTCTTTAGTCTCTGTGCTTCAAATATCAAGAAAGTGCGCGCAGATTCAAATAACTGAATGTTGTGAAATCATTGGATGAATCATGCCAGGCGAGACAATCTTGACCAATGGTATTGTTTGACTTCAGAGGGGGAGGGGCTAACGTCAAGATCAACGGCACAGAGACACTGTGGAGTGGATAACGTAGCTAGCTAATGCAGGACATTTCCATGAAGATTCACATTCAGCTTTCACTTCAGGTAAAGTAATACTGTTGTTTTTATTTACATGCAGTTTCCTCACGAGATATCAACTGAACATGAGTTAAGATAACACTTGCAATTTTAAAATGTTAGCAGGGATAACGTTAGCATTTGCCGTTTATGTGCCTTATCAACATCTGGCGCAACATTATGCCTGTCCTTAGGTAACGGTAGCCTTGAATGTGAACCATGCACCAGTCGTAATGTTAGCTAGCTAAATATATAGGCTAGCTAACAGTTAAGTATATTATAGTTGTCAGTTGACTAACGCTAACGTCAGTGTTCCATGTTTAACTTAAGTTCCTATTTCCTCGTGCAAACACGGACCTGACAAAGACAGTGGCAGTTAACTTAGTAACGTTAACTTGCTAAGTAACGTTATGTTAGACTGTTTAGCAGGTTAGCTTGATTAGCTAGCCAGGTACTAATACTAGTAATTAAAGAAACGTCATAACGCTCCGTTGCTCCTAACACTAGGTAGTTAACATTACATGCTAGCTAAGCTATCTCAGCTGACTAACTTTAATTTTGTTCTACTTTATGAACAGTGAACCACACGTTGTAATTAACGTTTTACCCCTGCTTCATTCAAGATTGTGTAACAAGTTACAACATGACATTACGCAGAGAGACTGCTTTGTGGACCACAACATCTTAATTTGAACGTGATCGTTATTTTCACTCATGATTCAGTGTGTCCAACTTAACATTATCATTCTGTCTTTCCAGAGAGAATGTTTCCATTCTCGCTTTCCACATAAAAGTAGATGGACAGAGAATTGAACAAACTCAGAAATAAGATATAGGCTACCTGCTCTACTTAGAAGTGTCTCTCCTTCCAGTCCAGACCACTCAGTATGTAATTAAATATGTATTTTAAGTTTCATTTTTGCTGTAAATCTAAATAAATAATTACCTGGTGGTCAATGCTGGCAAGCCACCACAAATACATTAATGTAGCTATAGTACTGTTACAGTAATGTTGAAATGTTAAAAAAAATCTCACCCTAATTCTTTAATCCCTGTTTAGGCAAGATGGAAGAAAGGAGGATACAAGATTAAGAAGACCAAGGAGAAAAAGAAAGCTAAAGTAAAGAGATGTTCACCATACAGTATCACACGTAATCAGCTGTACCTTACCACATCTTTCTCACCCATGATATGGCTCTCATTCTGTGTTCGGTTTGACAAGGATCAAGAGGCCAATGACCAGTTAATGAAGGCTGAACCAACAGACCAGACTGAGAACAGGATAGCCCAGAGCAAGAGGGGGCCCAGCAGAGGCTAAGAAGGAGGCAGAACACCCACATACAGCTGAAGGAGGTACCGAATGACATCTGCACTGGTAATAGTTGCTTTACCTGGGCTGTGCTTGTAAACAAAAACAAACCAAGGTCTGAACCGAACGTGTATTTGTCACATTGTTACACCCCTATTTGTTGGTACAGCCTTACTTGAGTCTAAACACAGTGACTTGGGACTTGTTCAAGATGGTGAAGGTTAAAGCGTAACTCTCGGCAAAATGCAACCATGGGTGTTTTTGTGAATGTACCCGAGTCAAACTTCAGGTTAAAAGCATAGTTAGGACGGTAGCACAGCTTTTAAGATTTACCATATCTTCGTTTTCCGGTCAAATGGCCTTTTGAATGGGAGAGCTAGGGGCACTACTATGATCACATCAAAATGACTTTTTTTAAAACACTAAGAAGGCTCAACACAACACTTTGCTCCAAGTATCACCAGGGGATCTACACATTAACGAAAGTATTGAGAACATTGATTGTGTTCACAGAGTTTACTAAAAAAGGTTTTTGAACGACTTAGTTTAGCAGTTGTTGTTTCCGGGTGCTAACATCTCCAAATGCAGCTTAACAGGGAGGAGAGTAAAGATGGGAAGCTCCTAAAGCTTAGTTCCATATAAATACACGGATAATTTATTGTTTAGTCATTAGTGAAAAACCATATCTACCTTGTAGTTGAAAAAGGAGCCTCACATAATAATTACATTTCCTCTTATTGAGTCTGTTCATTCGCATTTGGAGATTGACACTTTTTGAGAGATGGTAGCGCCCGGAAACAACAACTCCTACAGTGAGTTGTTCAAAACCTTTCTTTTTAGTAAACTCTGTGAACACAAACAATGTTCTCAATGCTGAGTTCATGTGTAGAGCCTCTGGTGATACGTGGAGCAAAGTCTCATGTTGTGTCGAGCCTTCTTAGTGTTTTGAAAAATAGCTAATTTTATGCTATCATAGTAGTACCCCTAGCTCTCCCATTCAAAAGGCCAGTTTACCAAAAACAAGAATACGGTGAACCTTAAAAGTGGTGCTTCCGTCCTAATTATGCTTTTAAACTAAAGTTTGACTCGGGTACATTCACAAAAATGTAAACAAACAACAAAATATTAGGGCTGCACGATTTGAGGAAAATATCTAATTGTGATTATTTTGACGGATATTACGATTGTGATTTGATTCACGATATTGGAGGGAATGATGTTTTTTATTTTCATTGAAAAATATTTTTAAAAAATGATTGAAGTGTGATTTATTTTGCGAGGATCTGTGCCAAAACAAAGATTTTTTCCTTCAGTCTGTAGGATAGGATTTGTAGGCCGGGACGTCTCTGCAGCACCACAATACTTTATTTACGGTTTGACACATATTTAGCCTTCAACAAATATTGCGCCCCCTGCGATTTGGATATTGCACTAGTTCATATTGCGATTTCGACAATATTGCGATTAATTGTGCAGCCCTACAAAATATATTGACATGCGAAATAATCGCATGGAAAAAACGTCCTTGGTGTGCAAATGTCTTTATTCTCACCTCTGATATTTGTGAGTAAGAGCTACTCTCTCGCAAAGCCACAAACCAGAGATTTTAGACTCAGACTATGATGTCATCAGGTTACTAAGCTGCTTCTTAGACAATACATGTGAAACTAATTTTGTAGAATAAAAAAAGAAAAGAGGTTTATTCTATGTTAGTGTTTCAATTCTGAAACACTAAATCTCCCGTTACCTCCTAACATCCCCCTGGCTGTTCTCAGAGTCATCTTTAAAATCTTTCTCAAGTCATTGTTTTTGGAAAAGCTTATACATTGCATTACATTATATCAGATGACATCACACATTTTAGTTTTTGGATTTTGGAGAGAGTTGTTCATGTTCACTGACATTTTGAACACGCACGTATGAATTCCCAAATTGCCCATAGTTCCCCTTTTGCTATAATGCAATGTACCAGACAGTTTTTGCTCCCATAAGTGTATTCATATGTTAAGGATTAAGGATATCACTGTTTAATAGTGCATTTATTTGTAAAGCAAGCAGTAAATGGTCATTTTATGATAGTTTCTGGTTATGATACATTAAAATACTTAAAATCTCATACATCTCAAAAAGGGATGTGCAGTGAATGGATTGGACAATGCTGTAAAATGTCAGCAGAAAAGATTGATATATTTATTGAGTGTAAAAGTAGTTGATGCAAATGCACTTTTACATAGTCCTTTTGGTTTTTGTACATTCAAAACCCCATTTACTGATGAGGTCGTTGTGAACATATATTGGATAGTAATAGTAATTACTGTCAAATAATGTTTATGAAGCAAGTCCCATGCACGTGCACAAAGTCTGTAGATATATTGGTGTTGCTTGTTATTACTGTCAAATAAAGTTTATATAAATAAACATGTATGTACATATAATGGAGAGTTGCTTGTTATTATTGTCAAATAATGTTTATATAAAGTAAACCCCTTCAATGAGGAAAAGTCTGTAGATATACCAGATAAGTGCTTTTAAATTACTATAAAACTATGTTCATATAAAGTAACCTAATGTATTAATAGTAAAGGTATGTAGATATATTGGAGAGTTGCTTCTAAATTACTATAAAACTATGTTTATATAAAGTAACCTCATGTATTAATAGTAAAGGTATGTAGATATATTGGAGAGTTGCTTCTAAATTACTATAAAACTATGTTTATATAAAGTAACCTCATGTATTAATAGTAAAGGTACGTAGATATATTGGAGAGTTGCTTCTAAATTACTATGAAACAGTGTTTATATAAAGTAAACACCATACAATAATGGTAAAAGTATGTATATATGTTGGATAGTTGCTATTAATTACTATAAAGAACAGTTTATATAAAGTAAACCCGCATACAATAACGAGGTTAAGTCTGTAGATATATTGGATAGTTGCTTGTGATTACTGTTGAATACTGTTTATATAAAGTGAACACCCATACAATAATGGTAATATTATGTTTATATATTGAATAGTTGCTTTTTATAACTAAAAAGCACTGTTTATATAAAGTAAACCTCATATAATAATGGTAAAGGTATGTAAATATACTGGATATTTGCTTCTAAATTACTATGAAACAATGTTTATTTAAAGTAAACACCATACATTAATGGTAAAAGTATGTAGATATATTGGAGAGTTGCTTGTAAATACTATCAAATATTGTTTATATAAAGTAATGACTATTATTAGGTTTATGCAAGGTATTATCCCATTATATTCTTTTTTTATAGAGTAAAAAAACAGTATTTAACAGGAATTTACTGTAAATAGATTGGATAATCATAAAATAAATGCCTAAAGGAGGGTAATTGAAAGTTATTTGACATCATTTTTGTGTGTTTTATATTCAGAAATCTGTACTTTGACATGGAGTCATTGTGGATGGATTGGATAATCTTGTGAATTTACCAAAGAAAACCGTATTAAAACAGCAGTTTTCAGTTAAATTGTGTACTTTTAAGGTATTTCTGCAATATTTCTTAGTTTTGATAAAGATTTATAAATTTTTTTCACATTCTAGAAATGTTTTATAACAAGATTATTTTTTTAATTTTACAATATTTAGACTGTAAAAATACAGAAAATATTTACAGGAAATATCTGTATTTAAAAAAAGAATTTTTCTGTAAAATAATGTAAGGTTTTTTACTGTAATTTGACGGTAAGTGTTTGGCAACTTTGCTGCCAGACTTTTTACCGTTTTTTTACGATTTTTTTTTTTACAGTGCATGAAATTATACCAACCTTCTGAGTAAAATGGGTTGAGATCATTATTTGTGTTTGGATTAATGGCTGGTATGTCACAATTATTATATTCCCATGTTAAAATGAACTGGTGCAATTGTATTCACAAACAAAGGAGAGCTACCAAAATGGAAAAAAATAATTTACGGAAAATTGTCTCGTCTCCATTTAGGAAAAGACACATCAAAGGTGTTATAACAAGTTTACAAAGCTGTAGTTTGAAGTTGTGTGTGTGTGTGTGTGTGTGTGTGTGTGTGTGTGTGTGTGTGTGTACTGTATGTGTGTGTGTGTGTGTATGTGTGTGCACGTGAGCATGTACGCGCGTGTGTGTATGTGTTCATCTTCTGAAAATCATGATCCATTGCCCAATTTCAGTATGCTGTTTGTGTGTATGCGTGTGTGTTAATGCATGTGCACGCACACGTTTGTTGTGTGTGTGTGTGTGTGTGTGTGTGTGTGTGTGTGTGCATTTCCATGTGCTGGAAAGCATAACAATGTGATCAATTACATGAGGTAGTTCTCAACTGCTGTTTGTATGAATGTGTGTGTTTGTGGGTGGGGGGGGGGGGGGGGGGGGGAGTGTATGTGTGTGTACATGTGCGTGGGGGTGTTTGTGTGTCTCCGCATGTGCATTCATGTATGTGTGTGTGTGTTCATCTGCTGTTGAGCGCAAAAGTGCCCCATTGCACCACCGGGTCAAAATTGACCCGAGAAGACCACAAGTGCAATAAAATTAAATAAAACACCCAAAATTCAATGAAAGTAGTGATCATTAATATTACTTGCAAAGAACATCATTGGGAACCACCCATGTTATTTTTGGTTAATTTGGTTGAAATAAAGCCATACTTCTGATTAAGAAACTTTGAAACTAGGTCAAGTTTAAGAAGACAACACAACGGTTAACTGTTCTTTTTTCCTAATTCCAAAAAACACAAATAAATCATATTTCACATGATCTGTTACGGTAAGTACGAGGAACAAAGATGATAAACACTGTTTGGATCACATCTGTGTAATGTGGCACTTCCTTCTCATATCACAGAAGAACTTCCAGAGAAAATAATCACGGTTTTGATCTATGATTACATGGTTAAAGAGTTATAAAACACTCCTGTGGGTCGTATTAGAGGGGGAGGAAGAAACCACCCATACCCTCGGACGGTTCTTGTACCGCGTGTCACTGACACATACATTTTATACTTTTTACTCCACTACATCGTGCAGCATGTCAGTTTAGTGTATGCTTTTATAAATGACGCCCAATCTCTCCCGATGTAGAGCGTCTAGCCTCATTCTTAACCATTAATGCGGCAAAAAGCAGAGAGACGACAATAGATTCAGTTCAGCTCATGGGTGCATAACAAGCTTAAAAATAGGGCTCGTCATGAGAATAGTTGAGAGGTGGACCACGCTGTTCATGTTACGTTTACTTGATCCACTCTGTTGGCCCTGAGGCGTCTTCATCTTGTGTGTGTGTGTGTGTGTGTGTGTATGTGTGTGTGTGTGTGTGTGTGTGTGTGTGTGTGTGTGTGTGTGCGTGTGTGTGCGTGTGTGTGTTTGTGTGTGTGCGTGCATGTTCATGTGCTGAAAAGCACAATAGTGTGATCTTTTGCAGGTCTCAGCTTGTGTGTGTGTGAGAAACTTTGAAACTAGGTCAAGTTTAAGAAGACAACACAACGGATCATCATATTTCACATGATCTGTTACGGTCAGTACGAGGAACAAAGATGATAAACACTGTTTGGATCACATCTGTGTAATGTGGCACTTCCTTCTCATATCACAGAAGAACTTCCAGAGAAAATAATCACGGTTTTGATCTATGATTACATGGTTAAAGAGTTATAAAACACTCCTGTGGGTCGTATTAGAGAGGGAGGAAGAAACCACCCATACCCTCGGACGGTTCTTGTACCGCGTGTCACTGACACATACATTTTATACTTTTTACTCCACTACATCGTGCAGCATGTCAGTTTAGTGTATGCTTTTATAAATGACGCCCAATCTCTCCCGATGTAGAGCGTCTAGCCTCATTCTAGCATCCACTCTGTTGGCCCTGAGGCGTCTTCATCTTGATAGCTAACGGCTATCAGAGAGTCAATCAGAGACAGATGGTCTGTTTCTTCATACTTCTGGCTTTGTGCCTGCTCCCCTGTACAGACACGTATTCCAGTGTTCTTTTGTATTTTGGGGGAATGTGGAAGTGAACACACCTGTTGAGCGCAAAAGTGCCCCATTGCACCACCGGGTCAAAATTGACCCGAGAAGACCACAAGTGCATTAAAATTAAATAAAACACCCAAAATTCAATGAAAGTAGTGATCATTAATATTACTTGCGAAGAACATCATTGGGAACCACCCATGTTATTTTTGGTTAATTTGGTTGAAATATACCCATATTTCTGATAAAGAATTTGACCCGAAAAAATTTGACCCGAAGACAACACAAGGGTTAAGTTGCATTTCCTCGTGAATCCTTCTCCCAAAGTGAGGAGATTATCCCAGAGAGAAAGTAATGTAGACATCTGACGCCATTTATAGGCTACTGTAACTGTAAGTGACGTGAATCATCGTTTGCAGATAAAATATATATCGGTTCGTACAAACCAGGGCCGTACGTATGTTGCCATATGGTTCACTTCAAAGTATTCCATTGATTTCTACAGCATCATCTCACATACATTTCGGTTGTATTTGTCTGTGCAGGATTTAGGGGCGGTGGATGTGCATTTGTAACATTTAATCCACATGTTAAAGAGAGCAAATCAGGGGCGGACTGAGACAAAAATTCAGCCCTGGAACTGTAGCCACACCAGCCCACATTACCACGCCTATGCAGCCCCACCCACGGACACGTGCATTCACTAATTACATTTGTGTACAGATGGTGAAATAATATAAGCAGTATCTTATGTAACATATTTTAAAATATTTAATGTAAGTAATTGGCAAACAATGCTTATTACTTTTTAAAGAGCACACGTTTATAACAAACAAATACTATAGGCCTACACTTCGCATCAGGCGTTAAAACCAACTGTACCAAAACACTGAATTAGACTAGACTACCATTTAACGCGGCAACGAGGCGTTTTTAACCGGTAATGAACTGTGTCAATTTAATACTGAGCTCCGGCGAAGCTCTGCGCCCGTCGGCAGTGGCTTCTTGCTGTGCAGCCGGTCGCCCAGAGCAGCATGATCACCGGGAGGGTCCGGTACAGCCTGAAAAAAATCAAGCACGATTTTGACTGAATGTCCCAATTTGAGTAGGGTGACTAGATTTACCGGAACTAAAACCGGGACACTTTGCGCTTGACCGTAGTGCTCGTGCACGCAAACCGGGACCTGTAGTAAGTAGCAGTGAGTGATTGGGAGAATGAGCTTTTTATTTCATATTTTCCTGAAATAATAACTGAACTGTACGTATTGGGAAGTATTGGAACGAATTATCAGTGAATAATTTTTCAAGACATAGCCAACGTTTTGCATCCCTACTGTCATTGCCATCTACCAAAACGGTAATTTGTCGATGGTCTCTTACACTGAACCTAGCGACAGAACAGATTGTGCTGTATGCTTTATGTCGGATACAAATCTCTAGCGATAGTAATTGTAGTTGTGTAAGTAATGTCAACTTTCTTTGACCCTGATCACGTCATTGACCTGAATGTGTTGTCGATCTCGAACGAAGGGGAAGTTCAAATCGAATATCAACTGAATATCAAACGTCCAGCCAACTTACCGCGCTTAAAACGAGACAGATAAGAAGAGGCGTTGCAACAATGTTTACAAATATACATTGTAACGCTGGCTGCACAGATTTTGCAGAAGCAGACCGCTACGATTGACTGACACACACACACACACACACACACACACACACACACACACACACACACACACACACACACACACACACACACACGCCCAAATAAACAAATAGGACCTGTATTATGTTTGGAAACATGTCAGGGTGAGGGGGCTGCCTCATAGAATGGCACCCTGAACAGTTGGGGGTTGGTGCCTTGCTCAAGGGAACCTCGGCAGTGCCCAGAAGGCGAACTGGCACCACTCCAGCTACCAGTCCACACTCGGTACATGGTCCGTGCACTTTATGTCACCATAGCAACTGCTGCATTGTGGAAAACGTTCCCAACTACCTATGTTTAAGCAAACATTAATGCATTAATTAGCAATGCACTGTCAACATGTAACAGTTGTCAGTCACTTTCTCTTTATATTCATGAACTTTTTTTCTTTTGATTTGGAGGATAGTATTTGAGTGTATAAACAGTAAATTCAAGTGACTGATTTTAAATGTATGTTACTTGTCATGATCAACAGACAATATTTTTAAGTCAACATTCCTTGACCTGTTGTGCCATTCTGTCATTTCAGTGCCAAAATCTACTGATTTATGCTTTTTAATCTGTACAAGTTAAATTCACAGCTCAGGGTAGATTTAAAAGAAAAAACATTTCTTATGTTGTTGTAATTTTGTTGTTCCACAGCAAGAAATAGATTAATGACACTAATGCAACTGGTTTGCCTTGTACTGTAAGACAGGCATTGTTCTCAAAGATGCCATATTACAATGTGCCATCCATGTCTTCCTTGTGACTTTATTTGCCTTATCAGCTGATCTAAGCTATGCCATCCTTAGCACAAAGAACCAGTAGAGTGATGAAACACTCACCTCTGCACACAGTGATATGCTTGATGCTTTGCGCCTTTTACATTTTTAAGCACTGACATTGCGAAGTTCTTGAGGATCTGCCATCTGAGTACATGTTTATCTGCTCTTATACAGTGATTTCTGCTATAAAACTAAAGCACACCACTGGTTAAGTTATCAAAATGTCTTGCCTGCATAATAAAAACAAAAAATATACTAGCTAGAGTCAGCACTGTTTTTGAAATGTTTAAGTCACTATTTATAGAATTGTGGGAATAGCGCATCTTTCAAATTATTGATATGTAGGCCTATATATGTTGAAAAATGAAACAATTTCTGTAAATTGAAAGTCTTTGTGTTGCTTGTTTTGCCTGATACTACCACCAGATGTAGCCAAAGTCATACATGATAAAATCATACACACACACAGTAGCTTTAAGTGGTAAAGTAGATGGGGGAAAAGCATAAATTGGAATATTACCTGTATGTTTTTGTGGCCGACATGTAGGTAAACTAGATGAACTATTGTGAGAAAAACATGTTTAAAGGGATTTTGTCAAAACACTAAATAAATGAATTGGCCAATATATTACTGGGGGAGACTTGATGGAATCTATCTGGGTATTTCCATTATGACACAAGAGAGTTAGAGATGTGTTTCTTAATTGGTAAATGGACTGGTAATGTTAACAGCCTTTGTATTGCAGTGAATAAATACTTTCTGAATTAAGGTAAACTGCTAAAGAAAACAAAATAGTTATTTCACTTTCTCTATACACACAGTATGTTTGTTCTTGTGTAAAAAGCTTGACATCCATATGTTTAATTACCCTAAACACAACTATGTAATCCTTACTATGAGTAGTAAACATAAACATCACCAAAACTAAAGACAAAAAGTGTTCTCATGACAACAATATGCTCCATTTTACAGATTGTTCAAAAAATGCATCTTTGTTTAAGCTCCTGTAAACACACTTTATATCAGACCACCTATGTACATTGCCTGATTCCCTCTTCTTTTTCCACCTCTATAAAGTGTAGCCTAATACTGCTTCTAACAGAAGACAAAAGCATATTTTTGGCAGGTCAAACTGTACAAAGAAATAAGCTATTTTTCACACCAGTTATTTGATTGGCCAGTTTAATATCTGACACGGAGCACACCAAATATTTTCTACATTTTATTTGTGTCTGAAGTGGTGAGAAAGTGCAAAGTCTTAAAGTCTGCTAATCTGCTTCATTAATCCTCAGGATCAACAATTAACCATGTAACGTATTGGTTTTCTTAATTTTTTCTTTATTTGTTTTAACTTGTACACATTGTGTGTTAAATAAGACAAGTATTCTTAAGCTGTAGCTGCTCCAGAGCCTCAGAGAAAGACTGTGATGATGGCTGAGGAAACCAGCAGGAGGAGGACGCTGGAACCAGTGGGTATGGCACTGTTACACAAGTCCGTCGTACAGCACTGTATGGGGCCAATACACGCAACACTGACCATGCAGCTCTTGATAATGACACCTGCAAGACATGATGGACAAAAATCAAAGTTTCAAAAACAATAAAAGCCACCAGGCATTTAGTACATCATTATATCAGCACAGATAATCTGTTTGAAATGATTAATATTAGCTATAGAAAAACAACTCACCGCTCACTTCGGTGGAGGAACAGCGGTCACTGCCAGCAGGGCAAGTCACCTTCTCTGTGCAGGTTTTGCCTTGACATTGGTAGCATGTCAATCCACATGCTATAGAAAGAATAGTGTCACACATGGTTTTAAGATACTCCAGATCTAATGCTCATTGTTTTACACATTTTGTACAAGTTTAGTTTTAGTTTAGTTTATTTGCACAAACAGGTGAAATACATACAATAGAATTAAAAAAAGAAAACCAGCAACTACAGTGCAGGAGAGGAGAGAAGCCCGGAAGGCTTATTCAATGTCCACCCCTATTACAAAAGAGGAAGAAAAAAAAATACAACTAAAACATGATAATTTCTCTACAAAAAAGTAAAAAACAACAAATAAACAAACAAGTAAACATACACACGATGTAAAGATATATACACAGAAACTTGACCGATTACAAAACCATTTCCTTGACTGAACAAACACCAGCTTTTTGGACATCCTAGAAGTCCCGTAGGCCCTCAGCTTCAGCTGCATCCTACCCCAGTAGGAAGAGTGAAAAGACTATTTCTAAAAACCTACATAAGCTTTGGTGTCTCCCCCTTGTCAGACACTGCTCTTTAGCTGGTCTCTAAGTGTGACTATCTAGCTGGCGAGCTCAGCCACTTATATTATATTTTTTATATTTTTAAAAGGTCCCATGGCATGAAAATTTCACTTTATGAGGTTTTTCAACATTAATATGAGTTCCACCAGCCTGCCTATGGTCCCCCAGTGGCTAGAAATGGGGATAGGTGTAAACCGAGTCCTGGGTATCCTGCTCTGCCTTTGAGAAAATGAAAGCTCAGACGGGCAGATCTAGAATCTTCCCCTTATGACGTCATAAGGGGAAAGGTTACCTCCCCTTTCTCTGCTTTGCCCATCCAGAGAATTTGGCCAACCCATGAGAAAGAGAGAGACATCAGTACGCAGATCGGGGAGTGGCTCAACATGGGTGGAGCTAAACTTTGACTCCGCCCACTTGCCCAATAGCAGGAAGAATGTGTGTCTGAGGGAAAAACACAGGACTTTCACCTCTTAATACATCCATCCTTTCACCCCAGAGACCGGGGCTTGTTTCCCGCAAGTCACGTTTGCTTTACCCGTTGTTGTTTTCCTTCACCCAACCGTCCATTGCTGTCTTGCGTCCCCCAGAGACCGGCGCTCGTTTCCCGCGGGTCATGTCCCCCAGAGACCGGGGCTCCCGCGAGTCACATCCCCCAGAGAACGGGGCTCGTTTCCCACGGGTCATGTTTGCTTTCCCCGTTCTTTTCTCCTTAACCCAACCGTCCGTTGTTGCCTTGCGTCCCCCAGAGACTGGGGCTCATTTCCCGCAAGTCACGTTTGCTTTCCCCGTTTTTATTTTCCTAATCCCAACCGGTTCTTCTTTTCCTAAACCCAACCCCATTATTCTTTTCCTTTTTTATAATTAAAATATCATTATTTATCATAATCTATATCTTTTTTCATAATTAAAATATAATTTATTATAATCTATATATACAGCTATATATACACCTATATATAAAATATATTTTATGTCTGTAGGTGAGTAAAATATCATTATTTATTATTATATATATATATATATATATATATATATATATATACCTAGATAGATAGATAGATAGATAGATAGATAGATAGATAGATAGATAGATAGATAGATAGATAGATAGATAGATAGATAGATAGATATACCTCGCCACCAGATGGCGCCCACGTGGAGTCAAACGTTTAGCTCCGCCCACATTTAGCCCAACCCCGATCTGCGTACTGCAGTCAGGTGCAATTGTCATGGCTTGCAAATGAACAAAGCATGGCAGTTGGTCAAGGTCACATCCCCACCCTCCACCTTGCCACCTTTGTCAAAGACGTTGTTGGTCTGGGTCAGGCTGTAGCCTAGACCTACAGTGTATAAAGAAATGAAACCCATCCTCGCTTGAATGCTGAAAAGGAATGCTGGGATACTGGTGCTGTCAAGTTCATAGGTTCAGACCTGATAAAGATCCTCGATGCTAGATTCTAAACCGTCTCTGATTCATACAAGATTATCCATAGCCTTTTTTTTTTAAATCAGTATAACAATTAGGTTATGCAAATAGGCTACATAAGAACATATTCATAAATGCAAAAGAGAGGGAAACATATGTAAAACTAAATAAAGTAACACAAAATATGTCAGGGGTCAGCAATGAATAAAGCACAAAAGGAATCACAATCTTACAGTTTTGTTGGCTTTTTCGTTTTTTTTTTGCCGAAGTTAGTGTCTCAATATATAGCACAATTTCCTATAGGCCTATAGCACAATTTATTTCTTAAAAAACATTAAAGTGAGGTTTTACTTTGGCATATTTACATTTATGAATACAAAACTGTGCAAAGAATTAGATTGATGAAATATCTAACAAAACCAAAGAATACATTTCAAATTTAAAAATGACAGATATTATCCAAGATAAATCTACAAATATCTTGCCACAGTTTACAGGCAAACCTATGTATATATTTCCAGAACAGATGTAGACAATAGTTTCAAGGTTATGGTAAACCTGCTTATCCATAACTAACCGATGGATCCTACGTCGTTGGTAAAATGGGTGTAACAAGAACGTTTCCGGGAATAGATTCTTGGCGAAATGCCAGGGCGTGTCCAACAGTAAATTCAAAATCGCGAATTGAGCAAGTTACAATCTATTGAAAGCCCCTTAACTTAAATTAACGACCATCCATATATATCAGCCATATATAGCCTAATGTTGGCAAATGTGTGGATGTTATTGATGTACCCCTGATGTTAACGTAGCCTAATGTTTAATGGATGAAACTTGCATGACTTTGCAATTTTTTTAATAATGCTTTATTTGCAAATTTATAATTTAGTTTAACATAAAAAGGTATGCCAGGTACAATAAAAACGTTTTCATGCCTCCCATTAGAAGGGGATCTGATATTATTTTACAATTAGGTAACCCATATTTTATAATAAATATGTTTTCTGTTTTCTTAAGAAGAACATTTAGGATTACAATAAAATATTGGTAAACCTAGCATCCGGCTGTAATACGAGTGCATGCGCAGCTGAGGAAAACCGTGTACAAAGTGCAAACAAAAAAAATATTTAACAGCTTCATTATTACACAGATTAGTGTCATCAAAATGACGTGACCCGGTCGCCTGCTATAAGTATGCATCATTTTGAACAATCCAAATTAGTTAGAAGTAGCAAATAAACACATTTCATTTCTTTGTGTTACAATGTGAAGGCAACGACATGTTCTTACCTGCAGACAGAGTCATTAACAGGATCAGAGCTCCATAAAACTGCATCGTGAACGGAGAGAAAATTAGACTTTTGTTCAACCCTGAGAAAAGAACTGTAGAGAAGTCTTCAAGTCTTCCAGATTTCTTACTTTTATGGTCCAACCTGCATATTCTCAATTGCATTTTCCCAGCAGCTCCTCCCACCTGAAAGTCATTTGTAGTGCACACTCGCTTCGTGGGTAGGCTATACAATCAAATACAAGAACTGAAAGTGAAACGTGAATCGTCCTTATAGCAGATAAAATATATTTTACAAAGACAGATCTCTTTCTTTTATAGTTCAACCCATAGTTTTCTTTAAGTTGCATTTTCTCATGAATCCTTCTCCCAAAGTGAGGAGATTATCCCAGAGAGAAAGTAATGTAGACATCTGACGCCATTTATAGGCTACTGTAACTGTAAGTGACGTGAATCATTGTTTGCAGATAAAATATATATTGGTTCGTACAAACCAGGGCCGTACGTATGTTGCCATATGGTTCACTTCAAAGTATTCCATTGATTTCTACAGCATCATCTCACATACATTTCGGTTGTATTTGTCTGTGCAGGATTTAGGGGCGGTGGATGTGCATTTGTAACATTTAATCCACATGTTAAAGAGAGCAAATCAGGCAAATTTTGAGATAAAAATTCAGCCCTGGAACTGTAGCCACACCAGCCCACATTACCACGCCTATATGCAGCCCCACCCACGGACACGTGCATTCACTAATTACATTTGTGTACAGATGGTGAAATAATATAAGCAGTATCTTATGTAACATATTTTAAAATATTTAATGTAAGTAATTGGCAAACAATGCTTATTACTTTTTAAAGAGCACACGTTTATAACAAACAAATACTATAGGCCTACACTTGCATCAGGCGTTAAAACCAACTGTACCAAAACACCAAATTAGACTGGACTACCATTTAACGTGGCAACGAGGCGTTTTTAACCGGTAATGAACTGTGTCAATTTAATACTGAGCTCCGGCGAAGCTCTGCGCCCGTAGGCAGTGGCTTCTTGCTGTGCAGCCGGTCGCCCAGAGCAGCATGATCACCGGGAGGGTCCGGTACAGCCTGAAAAAAATCAAGCACGATTTTGACTGAATGTCCCAATTTGAGTAGGGTGACTAGATTTACCGGAACTAAAACCGGGACACTTTGCGCTTGACCGTAGTGCTCGTGTGAACATGTGAACATGTGCCAGCCTAGGTCATATTTTTCAGAGAAAATTGAGTCCTGCTTCCGTATAAATTGTCTTTTCAGGAAACCGGGACCTGTAGTAAGTAGCAGTGAGTGATTGGGAAGTAGCCTACTACAGCAATCAGAATGAGAGAATGAGATTTTTATTTCATATTTTCCTGAAATAATAACTTAACTGTACGTATTGGGAAGTATTGGAACGAATTATTAGTGAATAATTTTTCAAGACATATATGTCTTGAAAAAATATTCACTAATAATAGCCAACGTTTTGCATCCCTACTGTCATTGCCATCTACAAAAACGGTAATTTGTCGATGGTCCCTTACATTGAACCTAGCGACAGAACAGATTGTGCTGTATGCTTTATGTCGGATACAAATCTCTAGCGATAGTAATTGTAGTTGTGTAAGTAATGTCAACTTTCTTTGACCCTGATCAAGTCATTGACCTGAATGTGTTGTCGATCTCGAACGAAGGGGAAGTTCAAATCGAATATCAACTGAATATCAAACGTCCAGCCAACTTACCGCGCTTAAAACGAGACAGATAAGAAGAGGCGTTGCAACAATGTTTACAAATATACATTGTAACGCTGGCTGCACAGATTTTGCAGAAGCAGACCGCTACGATTGACACACACGCACATTGTTAAAATCATACGCTGGACGCTTTTAGTCTTTCTACATGAGTTAATGATCGGGCTATAAGACCACGTCGGATATAATCGCTGACAACCGGGACAAGTTCATAGTGGTTGGTGTAAACCCGGACATTTTAGCATCCCGAAAGGCTTTTGTCGGGACTTGGAACACGCAACTCAAAATCGGGCCTGTCTGGTTACCCCATATTTGAGTAATCTCTGACTGGCTCGGTCGACCCAATCTGACCGGGCCAAATGGTCCACAAAAAATGGTCCGGCCAATCCGGAATTGCCAGATGGCCAATCCGCCCCTGGAGCAAATAGTTTAAGATAGGCTACTCCAAATCTAAGGCTGATTTTTGTTTTTATGCTCACAGAACACAGTTTCTGTGTTAGGCCTCTAGGCCTAACACATGTGGTTTCCTGTTGCAAGAAGACCCTCTTTCTACAACCACAGCTCTGAAACATTTCCAGTAAAATGTAGCCTTACAGATGTTTGTAGGACATGGAAAGGGTATCCTAGATCACACTTGTTATCGTCAAAATGGGCATACTGCACACTTGGCTTTAACATGATTCAACAGATTTGAACCCAGCAACAACGTGACACTACTACCGCCATTGCAGCTGTGAATGTAACACATAGCTGCACTTTATACCGTAAAAAAAACCCATCAATAAAGGCTTTTAAACCAAAAACTACACAACTGCAAATTTTCCAGTAGGAATGTCATCTAAAATTGGGGATACATTCACAACATCAGCAACCAAGATAACTCCTGTGACGTTAGCATATAGCTACATGTAGCAGTGTACATAAAATGTAAACACTGCAGTAACTTTTGCTACTGTTAATTTCTCCCCAATTTCAGATTACATTCTTGCCGGAACATGTCCAGTTGGTTAAGACGCCTTTATTGGTAATTTTTCACAGTAGAAACTGCCAGTACTTCGTTACAGGAAGACTCAAGGGATTTTTTTCCAGCATTTATTTGCTGCTGTAGAAGACAATATAACCCATTAATTGCCTTCTGGTCTTTTTCTGCAACTCTGCTCCCTCAGCAATGCAAAACGACACTGTGTGGATTTCATTCTTTTTCTTAAACTACATTTTGCAGTGAATGATGATCATGTCCACTTACAGTACAGTATGTTTGGTGATATGGAAAAAGTGTGTTCTTATAAAATAGCAGTGTAAGTTGAAAATGATGCAGAATGACGTTATCCAGTGAATATTGGAGAGGTTTCTAAAGAGGTCAGGGTGTTGTGTTCCCTAGATGATGTTTCTGAATGACCCCTGGCTTTTCCTCTAGTGCCACCGTGGGGTCCATAAAGTTGACCTTTATAATTTGAGGAAAATGTTTCACCAACTATTGGATGAGTTGACACAGATATTTGAAATCCCCAGAGGATGAATCTGAATGACTTAAAACAATCCCTTGACTTTTCCCCTAGCGCCACAAACATATTCACTTCTCTAGTGAAATATATTGACATCTACTAGATACATTGGGATACAATTTGACACAGATATTCATGGTCACCAGAGTATGAATCCCAATGAATTCCTTGACTTTTGATCAAGCACAATCATCAGGTCAAAATTAAAATTTTTAAACTATCTTAAGCACTATTTTATCAGTGGAATGTGATAGGTTGAAAGGGATGAAGAAAAGTCTAAACCTTGAAATTAGATATTTGTCACAAGATAAAGTTAAGAATATACCACGACGTTGGCTGCCTGGGTAGCTCACCTGGTAGAGCAGGCACTCATATATAGAGGTTTACTCCTGGACGCAGTGGCTGCAGGTTTGACTCCGCCCTGCGGCCCTTTGCTACATGTCATTCCCCCTCTCTCTCCCCTTTCATAACTTCAGCTGTCCTCTATAAATAAATGCCTAAAATGCCCAAAAAAAATCTTTAAAAAGAAAAAAAAAAGAATATACCACAATGCAAGACAAAAGAATAAAACTTGAAATGTATATTTTTTGGTCTTGAAACAACAGTTTAAAATAAATGTCAAAGCATACTGGAAGTCCTGTAAAATATGTCTCTTCTATCTAGCTCAACATTACCCCAAATACGCTCAAATAGCTAATTTAGACAAGTGGCATTTACTTGAATTACATCAAACAGCCTTGTATAGTCAGCACTAGGTAATCAGATCCATACCCAAAACATACCCAAAACAAGTCAGACTTTAGATTTTACATCTAAATGTATGATTATCTCATTTAGTGAGGAATAGAGTATTTGCAGTGAGAAGTTCTTTATTCTTCTTCAGTTTTACAAATTGAGTCAGAAAAAAGTGCAGCATAGAAATAACAAACTCCCAGAGCCTCACAGGAAGAGTGTGATGATGGCTGAAGATACCAGCAGGAGGATGGCACAGGGACCAGTTGGTATGACACTGTTACACAAGTTCCCTTCACAGCAAGCCATGGCACCTCCGCATGCTAAGGAGGTTTGGCAGCCCTTGGTAACCATGTCATAACCTGCAAAAGATGATAAGAATACTCTAATAAACCAGTTTAAAAAAACATACCATAACATGTATAATAGCCACCACAAGGCATTCAGTACAGAAGTTAGAAGAAGTTGAAAGAACAACTTACCGTCTATTCTGAGAGAGAAACAACGGTTGAAGATGACAGGACAAGATTTGGTGTCTGAGCAGGATTTAGGGTCAGTGGCTGTGCATGTGTAACATCTTAATCCACATGCTAGAACATAAGACATACCAAATTTCATATATCACTTATCACTTTTGTTGTTTTACAATTTTTCACACAGAGTTTGTTATGTTGTGTTTAGCAAGAGTGCACTGACAATTGCCTAGAAGAGAGGACAGAAAATGAAGGGAGGAAGAATTTCTTGTCAGTTACTTTCTTGGTATGCTTTTCACATCATGAGGTTAAGCAGTGAAGACTACAGGAAAGGGACTGGTTCAGAGCAAGAATTCAATTTGACACATAGCCTAACCACCATAAAACCACCTGTTTACACTTTGCAAGCATATGACAGTGGTATAAATCTTCTCATAGGGAATAAGCATACTTCCCAAAATGTCAAACCATTGTTAAAAACAATGGTTTGACATTTTGGGAAGTATGCTTATTCACTATGAGAAGAGATTGTTTTTAACTTTTTGACACCACTTCTCTTTTAGCTTTTAACCTTTAAACATCAACACATTTATTTTCTTCAAGTTACAATGTTCACTCAATGCACATAGGCTTGAAAGCTGTTCTTACCTGTAGACAGAGTCATAAACAGGATCAGAGCTCCATAAAGCTGCATCGTGAACGGAGAGAAAAACAGATTGTTAACCAGCCAAGTGAGAGGAGAACTGGAGAGAAGCCTTCTTCTTTCATACCAACTTCTCCACAGTCTTCTTTCAGAACTTGAACATTTGCATTTCCTCACAAAGCCCCCACCCAAGTGACCTGAATAATGTCACCCCTAAAGTGATCACATTATCCCTGAGACAGCCATGCACAGCTGTTTTGACCATAGACTGTATATAAAAGGTTTTGACAAATACAGAAGAGGGCACTTTCACTTCCTTCATGTTCTCAAAATACATTATTAATTCAGCAAGAAATACATCTAGTCAGGTGCCCCTTCATCTGAACAAATAAAGCTCTGAATAAAAATAATGATAAAAAATAGAGTGGACATTAGGGTACTGAAATAGAGAAGTTCAAGCCATATGGAAAACTTTGACACAAAGTGACCTACTTGCTGACCCATTAGTCAACCTCCGGCCAGTCTACCAGATGGTGTCATGAGTTTGGCATGGTGCAAAAAAATCAGGTTACAATATACCGTGAATAAATGGACTATCATCTCCCCCAGATAATAGTCATCTGAAATCTTAATGCTGCTAATTCACTATTAATTATCAATAAAACTGACACATTTTGGTATGTGATACAGAGGGTATCTCTCAACAGTTTGACAAATATCACCAAGGAAACATGTATTTGTTTTGAAACAATCAGACATGTTAGCCTACTTCTTTTGAAATCATCTAATTTCATCATATTACAGTGCATTAAAATAATCTCCTGATAAATTGGTGCAATAATATCAGAAATTTAACAAGGGATACTACTACTACTACTACTGCTACTACTAATAACACTACTACTACTAATAATAGATATTATAATAGATAGTAGTATTATATTAACATAACATTGTTATGTCTACAAAATGCAGACGTGATAATGATACCGGAAGTAATTTAGTATGTTTCAAAATAAAAGCGGAACAAGATACATCTAATATGAAATCCATGCGGTAGCTGTGCGGTAGACGTTACCATGATGGCATGCAAAGAGTTAGAAGAAAAGTGTTTAAACCCTGCACTCGACTTCGACTAGTCCAGATCGAGCTAGTTTACATAATATTAGGTATAGTTAATCTATGACAGTGCATCCATTTCATGAGCTCACGTAATGTTTTCATTTGCAGTAGATCAGCTAGATAAATGCAGTCTAAAACAGAACAACAACTTTTCTTATCTTTCTAACCACATAAACCAAATGGTTTAATTTTGAAAAAACAGTATCCTTCTTACGTTAGTTGCGTCATTTACGCGCCTGTGTGATCTCAGCACATGCGCCGCTATGTTTTGAAAAGCCGGGGCAGTAAGCCCAAAGCCTTTGCTATGGTTAGCTTCCCATTTGCACCGATTTCTATACATGTGTTCGTAATTCATCCAATGTAAGAGCAAATGAAAACATGCCAAAGTCTCTGAAGAAGTCCTGCACCACTCAGACCTCCATTAGCAAGTACTTCGGAGGTCTGAGCAGCAGCAGTCCCTCAAACACTCAGTCTGGGATTAACCAAAATCCTGCTCAGTTTTCGAGAGGCAAGGTGAGGTATGCCACACACACACACACACACACACACACACACACACACACACACACACACACACACACACACACACACACACACACACACACACACACACACACACACACACACACACACACACACACGCTTAGATCAAGTGTCCTTAACTTAATGCTAATTACTGAACTTTAACTGATTTTGTACTGCAGAAGAAGCTTTCCTCTGATAATGCTTTTGGATTGCCAACAAAACGAGCCAAGCTTTCTGTACAAGACCAGCAGGTGGAGGCTTTAGACTGTGAGCCTGCATCCTGTCAGAGCGCTAAAGGTGAGTGTGTGCACCTCAAGAACAGAAACTCCATATTTCTTCTCAACCCTCCCTCATCCATCTCACTCACAACCTCACACATTCTTCCTGAAGCATCACATTTCTCCAAATGTAATGTTAAACCCTCCTGTTATTGTGAGTTGTTTAGGAGAGATATGAGACGGAGCTGCTCATGATGTATTTTGGTTGTTTAAAACTTAAACAATTGGAATTTTGGCTGATGTGACTATAGACTGTACAAATGTGACACAATGTTAGTCTGTCAAACTTTTGATTAAGAGCACCAAATCTTCCTTAGTTCATTCAGGTAATAATTGTGTATGAAAAAGAGTACAATTATTTAAATACCTTATAATCATACTTGATGCAAACTTTATTTCTTCTCACTCCAGAGACAACGCTGAGATCGAGCCGAGGAGCAGCCAGCCTCTGCTCCTCCACCTTGGAGAAACTGAAAGGCTTCACCTGCTGGGCTGAACCCAGTGATACTGCTAGCAGTAAAATCTGTGATAAAGGAAGCCATAAAAACAGTCTTCAGCAGACAGCGGAGGAGCATGAGGATGAAGAGGAGGTGGTCAAAGAAAAGGAGAGTTTAAGGCTGGCCGCTACAAAACAGGTACCCAATTTAAATGTTGATGCCATTCACATCACTGTCATCAGTTTTCTGGCAGCAGGTTGGCCCAAGAATGAAGGTTTAATCTCTCATGACAATGAAGTGTCCATGAGTAAAGCAGCTCCATAGGAGCTGACTCTGACCTCTGACCTTTTGAGAGAAGCACAAGCAAAAAGTGAATTTCCCCATGTAGGGTCAATGTAAGATCTTGTAACAATCATTAAAGGAACACGCCAACTTACTGGGACTTCAGCTTATTCACCGTCCATACATATCCTTCTCATCTCTGTGCGTGTTGTAACTCTGTCTGGCGGCTCCACCGCTAGCTTAGCATAGCACAGATCCTGGAGGTAACCGGCTCCAACTAGCCTACTGCTCCCAATAAATCACAAACTAACGCCAACATGTTCCTATTTACATGTTGTGATTTGTATAGTCACAGCATGTACAAATAACAAGGTCACATGAGACACAGCCATCTTCTAACTGTATACAAACTGGGAACTATATTCTCAGAAAGGCGAAGCAGTGCTACTTCTGCTACTTGGGCAGAGTGATTTGCTTGCAGCACCGAAGTCCCGTGGTGAGGAGCAGAGAGTAGCAGTGCTTCTCCTTTCTGAGAATATAGTTCCCAGTATATATTTGGTTAGAAGATGGCTGTGTCTTATGCGTTTAGTTGAGAACTGATGCTACTGATAAGACAAATAGGTATTTTATACGTTCTGTTTTCTGTTGCAGGCGTTCCGCTTGTCTCAATTTGCCAAGTCAGGCGGAGCAGCAGGAGCAGGAAGAGGAAGAAGGAGTGCGGAACAAAGTCCCCCGTTAGACTCGAGCGCACCGTCCGGGCACTCAAAGAGCATATACACTCCCCTGGAACAGCAGGTCATCCAGCTGAAACAGCAGCATAAGGATGCGTTGTTGGCTGTGGAGTGTGGTTACAAGTACAGGTTCTTTGGAGAGGATGCAGAGGTGAGATCTGAAAAGCATCTGTGTTAATGATGCAGGAAAGAAATTAACAGTATCAATTTCAAATATGTCACTGTATCGGTGTCATAGTGGATAGGAAACAACAATATTTTATATATACATTTTATTCTTAATTCAAGTTTTATATGCACCAAAATCTAATTTGCCTGAACACTCAATGTGGCCTCAGTTATCCTTAAAGGCAGCACAGATGCCATCTCTTTGTGTGTGAACAGGTTGCTGCGAAGGAGCTGAATATCGTCTGTCACCTGGATCATAACTTCATGACGTGCAGCATCCCCACACACCGTCTGTTTGTTCACGTTAGGCGGTTGGTGTCCCACGGACACAAGGTATGAAATAAATCTTGCATATTTTTCATATTTAAAAGCTGTCGAGTGATAATGTTTCTTATCTCGACATTATTGTCTTTAATTTCCAGGTTGGCGTGGTTAAGCAGACAGAGACGTCTGCAATCAAGGCCTCAGGGGCCAATAGGAACGCTCTGTTCACTCGTCAGCTGTGTGCACTGTACACCAAGTCCACTCTGGTGGGAGAGGGTATCCTTATATGGTGTGTGTGTGTGTGTGTGTGTGTGTGTGTGTGTGTGTGTGTGTGTGCGTGTGTGTGCGCGTGTGTGTGCGTGTGTGTGCGTTAAACATCTCTGTAAAGCAGTGTCCTTGACAGATGTTCTGAGATGTGAACCCGGTCTGCAGACTGGGGGATGTGGAGGATGGGGGCTGTGGTGACGTGGTGTTGGACCCTCCTGACAGCTTCCTACTGTGTATCAGCGAGAGTTGGGATAAACTGAAGAAGCAGCTCACTGTGGGGCTGGTGGTGAGTCTGATCTTATAAACTGGTTGTTAATTACCAGTTCTTTTGAATGCCATCTCAGTTCTCTCAGTTGATGCTTGATTTGTCAGGTATTTAGTTCCCCGGATTAGCCAAAAAACATATGTGACCCCTGCTGGAGCTGCTACCCCCGCGACCCAACCCTGGATAAGTGTATGACAATGGATGGATGGATGGAATTATTCCCAACTGGTTATTTTTTTCATAAAAAAACTCCCAGATCCCAGATGATATATAACCGTATCACAAAATGACATATGCCGAATTAGTCCTGGTAAGGAGAATAAAGTGATGCTAGAGTAATTAAATACAAGTTAATGTTGCTGGTTGTTAAGAAGTAAGAAGAGCATCTCAATGTGAAGTAAAACTTTTATAAAAAAAAAACAATTTTAGTGATTGTTATATGAGTAATATGAAGGTATTATTTCAGAGAAACAAAATATTGCCCCTGAAAAACAACACAAACACATAGTTTTGTTTTCATGCATGTGTTTGTGTATGCAGGCGGTTCAGCCCAGCACAGGAGACGTGTTACTGGACTGTTTCCCTGATGGTCAGTCTCGCTCTGAGCTGGAGGGTCGTGTCCTACAGATTAACCCTGTGGAGATCCTTGTGCCCTCTGACCTCTCTGAAGAAACCCACAGACTCCTGCAGAGCATCGCCAGTGCCAGGTAATCTGCTGTCAGGACACTAGGGGGCAGTCTGTACCCATTTACTACATGACAGGGTGTTACTGAAGGGTTGCAGTGTTTATCTGTGTAATTACAAAAATGTGCGTTTGTAAATGTATTCTACTTCAATCTGAGGGATTGTGTTTGCACTAGATGTCCCCCAGCAGGTAGGCCATTGTTTTGTCTAGAGCTCCCTGGGCTCAGTCTGGATGAGGACATCAATGAGACGTTATGTGATAATGGCCCTCAGCACCCTGGGTTCCACCGCATGGTTCATCCAGGGCTTATTTATTTTAAAAGTTCATAGACTGACTTTTCCCCTAAAGAGTTTTTTATACTTGTTTTACAAATAAGGATACTTCTAAGATATCCTTATATATTCCCTCAATAGGGAAACGATGTCCAGGTAAACACAAGGAGGTCATTTTATGCTAAAAACACTGCAACTTGAGAAGATATCCACTTGGCAGCTGAAGCCTCATAATAGCATATTAGGACATTGGATTTTGCCCCTGATCACTTGCATTGAAATTGCATGCGGAAGGAATCTTTTAATGGCCAGTATGAACAGGAAGAATTATTTAGCCAGCAAAACTTCTTTTATATATATATGGGACTGTTGTTTTAATGAAAAAATGTGAACCTATCCTTTAGGCACGTACAGTAGCTGAGTATTAACAGTCAACGTAACGTCGGCTCAAATGATTATAGACATTTGGCAGGAGTCAAATCTTTCCAGTGATTAGCTCAGAATACACACACGAGGTACGACAGCTTGTATGTTGGACTAACAAGCTTCAACCAAGTCTCTGATGCAAAGGCAGACTTTCATTTAATTCACGCAGTTTGATGTGGGGAACAACCAGATCAAAAAGAGCTAAACAGTTTGTCCTTTGTTCATTGGCTGACTAACACGGTCAGCGACAGTGACTGTTGAGCTGATGTATTCCAGAAACCTGTTGCCTCCAATTGTGCCACCATTCGTCTCATCTTTCTCGACAGTCTGCACCCAGCTTGTTCACACCAGTGGGGACTGGTTCCTCTGGAGGCTGCCTGTGATTGCATTATGCCGTGAAAATGAAACGAGGGAGTGGGAGGGAGTGGAGTGGAGTGGATTAGATTAGAAGGGGATGGTTGGATAAATGGGAGGGATGTCTGCTACTTTCTGCCTCTTTTTGTCTTTGACTCCTTGATGGTGCACATTTGTCATTATTCACCTTTCTTTTTATTTCAGTGGCTACTTTCTTTACTTATTTCTTTCCGCTCTCTGTTTGAATGTAATTCTGGAAAATTGGGACCATTTGTATTCATTTTTCTCCCCCCCCCCCAAACCTTCTTTTTCAGCCCTCCGTGTTGAGTGATTATAGCGGAGCTGGGCCTGTAAAGGCCAGTCCAATTATTGTGTTTAAACAGCACTGCTCTCTAGCATTGTGTTCATCAGAGACAAGGCTCTTCTCAATTTGCAGCCTGTATTATACGAATACATGGCAGCTTTGTCTGTTCAGCTCAGACAGAAAATTCAAAATTAATATTCACACAGGCCTGTTACAGATCACTACTGGCGACCTCCCAAGATATTTTTCTAGGCGATTAGTTTTTTTTTCTTCTTCTCAATCACGATTCATCAGACTAAATGACACTTGGAAGGATATCAGCATCCGTTAACATTACAGTGATATCACTCCAACACATATACAAAAATAGTAAAGCAAGACCCACCCAGGTGAGCATTTAAAACAGAGGACTTTTGTGGCTACTGACGGTAACTCGTCAGCCTCCGTGTCTCTGGGGTGGGCTGACAAGACGGGGCCCCCTGGCAACGGGATGTATGTGTGTCCATGGAGCGCCAGGTAATGAGTCCCTGGGAGGTTGGTAGTAGTTAGGTGCAGAATTCGTTGCTTTACTCATCCACAGCCTGGAGTCAGGATCAGAGCAGTGACAGGGTTTAGAGCAACTGAAAAGCTCACTGGCTGATGCTTTTCTCACTTATCGTATGATTTTAAGTTGCTAACTGACGCTGTTGAAAATGTTGCACGCATGCATGCACACTTGATTTGAGCGGGCACTCAGTGCTTTATATGACCCTACAGCAATAGATAGTAATTGAGCGTCTTAATCTGTTGTGCACATTAACCTCTGCTCTTTCTCTCTGGCTTAACCTTTAACAATCACTGCTTTTGATTCATTTTCACCATCTCATCATTTGGAAAAAAACAATCAACAATTGCTCAATGTGAAGCACCCACCCCTTCACATCTGCAGTGACTAACTAAACTGAAATAATAAAAAAGGAAACATATTTTCTCACTTGCCTATAGTGGTGTGTAGCTGTGGAGATAGTTTTTTGTTTGTTTTTTTGCCCACATTTTGAGATATGGGTGTGAGTTATATGTTGCCCCCCCCCCCCCCCCCATATAGTAGAGGTAAATTGAATTTAATTTGTAGTGCTCACAGTGTTGAAAACTGGTATTTGAAAATATGAATCTCCTTCCAGAAACATCATGAACAGTGTTTGTTGGAATTCCTTGGGGATGATGTATTGATTTCTCTTAAAGCTCTATGGATGGCATTGTCTGTCTACCCGCCATTCTGGTCCAGACAACTGTTGGATGGAATGCCATGAAATTTTGTACAGACATTCATGGTCCCCAGAAGATGAATCCAGCTCATGTCCTCTGACTTTTCATCCAGTGCCATCATCATTTGCGCAACACTTTGTATTATGACCAAATATCTACACAACTGATATTCCCACCAGACTGTTCTTTGTGTTTAGTGCTAATTAGCAAATGTTTGCATGCTAACAAGCTCAACTAAAAAAGGTAACATGGTAAACATGTGAGCATCATCATTATAAGCATGTTAGCTTGCTGACATTAGCATTTACCTCAAAACACTGTTGTAAATAAGTTCATGAGTACCATCCCACAGGGATCAATTGTTTGCATAAACCTGAACCAGTGTCCAGCTTTGTAGTTTCCTGTGAACCTCAGGTTCACGATGCTCGGTCCGGTTAGAGTTTTGCAGAACTGCTACACTGCGCCCCTCTGTTCCTGGATCAATACCAGCCATTGTCGCTGTTCTTGTAAACCTCATAATATGGTTGAATTGACTGGTTAAATGATTAATGGTCGTATTTGCACCGCTGGTACAATATGCGGTCTATTGATCACATTTATACAATCTTTTGCTCCCAGTTTGATCACTGACTGAAGTGTGAGAGATGATTATTATTCCCTGTGTGTGTGTGTGTGTGTCTGTGTGTGTGTGCGTGTGTGCGCGTGTGCGTGCGCGCATTAGGAAACGGAAGAAAGAAAATGTTCCAGCACTGCGTCCAGAGCCACGTGTTTGCCTTGGTTGCTCTGGCAACAACAGAGTGGACAAAGCAACTGAGTCCTTGAAAGCAGCAACGCCGAGCGAGTGAATGGAGCAACTGGGAGATGCAGTGAAAGTGTGTGTGTGTGACTGAGCTTTGCATGGGCGTTTGTGTGCATCCATTGAGTCTAGTTGAACAAAAGGAGGCTGGAACATGCAGTGCTGCTGTGTCTAATTTTTCTCACAGACAGGAAAATGATCAGATATCGGATGTTGTGTTCTCTTCATTTGTCTGTCCTTACAAGCACCCCTGACCCTCTTGAACCTGTCATGTTGTTCCCCTCCAGCGCTCAGGCTGATGACCGAGTGAGAATTGAGAAGAGGGAAAGTGCTCAGTTTGAGTTTGCCTCTGCAATGAACACAGCCACCGAGTTCTACTGCCACACCCAGGAAAAAGGTGTGTGTGTTTGTGCTGCTGTGTGCCTCTTTTCTTTTTAATGTTTTACTGTCTATTTCCTTCAGTGGCTCACACACTCTTATTGAGACCAAGACAGCCATTCAGCTGTAACACAGTGGATGTGTCTGAGGAGTGGGCCCGTGAATCATGGCTGTGTTTTTATCTGTGAATATGTGGCATGTTTGTGTGTCTCTGTCCTCCAGGCTCTCGCTCTTTGTCGAGTGTAGCTTCCCTGGAGAGCCAAGTGATCTGCTGTCTGGGGCCACTCATCCAGTACCTCCAAGAATTCAACTTAGAAAGAGTTCTTAGGAGTGAAAGGTACACATACTGTATACTTAGCAACACAGGCTGCAAGCGTAATTATCCAGTGTTCCCATTGGTAAACCATTGAAATCCTGAATCAGAGCTGAAACAATAAGACAATTAATTGATTGACAGAAAAGTAATTGTCTATTTTGATAATCGATTAATTGTTTCAGTCATTTTTCAAGCAAAGATAGGGACAAAATTGCAAATGGTTACAACTTCTCAAATGAGACTTTGCCGCTTTTTTTGGTTATATATCTTTGTAAACTGAGTCACTTTGGGTTTCAGACCTTTGGTTGAACAAAACAAGACATTTGAAGTTGTCACCTCTGAAGTCGTGATGAGTATTTTTTATGCAGTTGTTTCATAGACTAAACGATCAATAATTTGAAAAAGATAATCGTCGGATTAATAGATAGTTGCAGCCCTAATCTGGGAATAATGTGGGTTTTTACGCCTTATACATACAAAGCAATGCAAGTTACAACTTATTTCAGACTTGTGTTGCTTTAAAATGCAGCATTTGGCTCCTTCTCTTCCTAATCGATACATTGATCATTTGATCGTGCAGCTGAATTTTAATATGATTTTGTGCTCCCTGCAGCTCATTCCGGCGTCTGTCCTGTGAGTCTGAGTTTATGATCCTCAGTGCTGCCACCCTCAGGAAACTGGACATCCTCAACAATCAGGTAAAAGCACATCTCAGGGTTGGGGCCTATGATAAATGGTTTACACTGCATCATACTGTAAAACCTTCTAGTGCATACTAATTGACAGAAAGAAACATCTGCACAATCAAGTCCAAGACAACTATTGGATGGATTGCCATGAATTATCACTTTGTCCAATACGTAAGTTTATGACTAAATACCTAAAAAGCTAATAACATTCCCATCCGCCTCATCATGTTTTGACATTGTCCTTTGATGCATTGTTATTTTAAAAATATTGATATAGCCACTTTAACTTAAGTCTCAAGTCCTCATTTTTGTGAATTAAGTCTTACTCAAGTCAGAGTCTCAATTCTACTGCTCTGGCTAGAACAAGGCCGAGGGAGACTGCTGAACAGAGGTGCATGTCAGTAATCATTTACTGTAAAGGTGTAGTAGTTAGGAAGCTTGAACATGATGTTTGTTACATAGGAATTACACATTTTCATACATACTAATTTCAAGGGACCTAAAGTAATTGGACAAATTAATATAATCATAAATAAAATGTCCTTTCTTAATACTTTGTTGAGAATCCTTTGCATGCGATGACTGCCTGAAGTCTGGAACCCTTAGACATCACCAAACGTTGGGTTTCCTCCTTTGTGATGCTTTGCCAGGCCTTGACTGCAGCTATCTTCAGTAAGGGTGCTCCGATCAGGATTTTTGGGGCCGATCACCGATTGCTGGAAGACGTATTGGCCGACACGATCGCTTTTATGAACTAAAAATTACGCCATTACGTAACAGTCACACATGTTTAGAGAATGTATCAGTAATTGTTTGGCTTTCTGTCCTAGCTCAAAATCTAAAAAATGTCCTTTCAATCACTGCAGACATTTCTTCAGCACACACACACACACAAACACACACACACACACACACACACACACACACACACACACACACACACAGATACACACACAGATACACACACACACACACAGATACACACACACACACACAAACAGATACACACACACACACACACACACACACACACACACACACACACACACACACACACACACACACACACACACACACACACACACACACACACACACACACACACACACACACACACACAGGGAAACAGCTGTTTGAGTGGCACTGTAGCTGCTAGCTACACGACTCCGCTCTGCCTTAGCGTTAGCTAACTTTGAAAACTCCTCATACTCCTTTCTGTGACTAACCTTCAAATGTCTGATGAGGTTGGTGGTGTTGAAATGTCTTTGGAGCTTTCCGCCTCGTGGTATTTCCTTGGCACACACGTTGCAAATCGCTAATGTATTGTCTTTTTCCCAGATAGCAATGAGTCAGCGGACCACCGGCGGTGCTCCAGAGGCAGTAGAAGCGTCAGAATGGTGTAATCACAAACACGTTTTTCGGTGCACCACCGGTGGCAGCTGCTTTTAAAAGCGGTAGCCGCCTTCCTACCGCCTTCGTTCCGCGGCCGGCCCGTGGGCCAACCGCTGTTCTGCCCCGTTCAGACACCTTGTAGACCTGCCAGACCGGTGAATGTAGGGAGGCCGCCATTTTAGCTCCTTGTAGAAAATGTTCTCACGAGTAGTGGGTCATCTGATCGGCCTATCAGATCGGCCTTTATGGAGACCACCGATCAAACTATTTAAAGCCATTATCGGCCGATACCGATCGCTGACCGATCAATCGGAGCACCCTTAATCTTCAGCTGTTGTTTGTTTGGTCTTTGTGCCTTAAGTTTTGTCTTAAGCAAGTGGAATGCATGCTCGATCGTATTGAGATCAGGTAATTGACTCGGCCATTGTAGAATATTCCACTTCTTTGCCTTGAAAAACGCCTGGGTTGCTTTTGTAGTATGTTTTGGGTCATTGTCCATCTGTACTGTGAAGTGCCGTCCAATCAACTTTGTTGTATTTGGCTGATTATGAACAGACAGAATGTTCCTATTGACTTCAGAATTCATGCGGCTGCTTCCATCTTCTGTCATATCATCAATAAACATTAGTGACCCAGTGCCACTGTAAGCCATGCATGCCCATGCCATTACACTGCCTCCACCATGTTTTATAGATGATGCGGTGTGCTTCGAATCAAAGGCCGTCCCAAGCCTTAGTCCCCAAGGTAGATGGACACCTTCCAGTGCAAACACTTTTTATATACATGTCAAGACTGTCCACATTATGTCTATACAACTTAGTAGAAATCAGTTTGCAGTAATGGTTGCACAGCGGACTATAAAAATCTAATGGGTGAGTTAAACGTCGATCCGATCACAGGAAAATGTTCAGTGACTAGTCACGCTTGCGTGGGCGACAGCTCAAAAGTTCAGCACGACTCTGCTGCCGTGGCATGTGTGCCACACATGGAGTTCAGGCTCAGTTCAAACCTCCTCACCTGCTGCTTGTGGCTTCCATCACCTGTTCACCTCTTATAGTTATTACATCATAATAGTTTTTTTTTGTTTTTTTTTTCAACATTCAAATAATGTACGTGTAAGCTGTGTTTTGTGTTTGTGTGTGTTCTTTCGATGACAGACAGATGGTGGTGTGAAGGGCAGTCTGTTGTGGGTGTTGGACCACACTCGCACTCCGTTTGGGAGGAGACTGATGAGGAAGTGGGTGAGCCAGCCCCTCACTGACCCGCAGTGAGTACAGGATACCCTCTGACCTCTGATGACACAGCTCAACTGTCAGTGCTGAACTGAACTGATTCAACTTCTTTCTCTAGTCTTGTCATTCAGTTTCACAATGCCACACAATAAATCTGAACGCCACAAGTTTGTCTCCTCTGTGAGGCTGTCTGGATCACGGAACCATGGTGAGGGCACTTTCTTGCCCGGCTCTGTAAGAGGGAGGAGATGAAGAGAAACTCAGGGTTTGTTGAAGAAAACCTTCAAAGCGATACAGTTTAGGTTTATAGAGTCAGTTACCACGGTAACTATGGTAACTGGCCCAGGGTTTAAGTTACCGTTCTTTCTAGAAGTGAAAATCCAGAGTTTGGGTTAACAAACTCAGGTTTTTCACTAATCCTGCTTTCTGAAACAGGGCCTTGGTTTGTCAGTCCTAGCACAGTTTTGCAGGATTTACACAAAGCTTGAGAGAAAGCACTCCCTCTGGGGCCAAAAAGGCCACACTTCCAGGAACATGCAGCTTTGCATTCTCTTTGTCTCAGTGGAACAGAAAGCAGGCATGTACAATGACTGCTATGTTATTATTTGATATTAATTGTGAATTACCATGTCAGGACCAGAAATGATACAACAAGTAAGAGAAGGCACTATTATTTTTCCCATGTTTGAAAATCTATTTTGACTGAAATTCTCCAATGTCACTTTTAAATAAGACGGTGTTGTTCGAGAGGGTGTACGACAGTGCTCATAATGTTAAGACTTACTTATTTTTCACCCAGCAGAGCAGTTCTTCCTCTTTTCAGAAACATTGCAGGGTGAAAACGTGGCCCTCTCCCTCCCACGGTGCAGGGATTAAAGCTGTGGATTGAGCACTGCTCTCAGATTATACAGATAGCTCCTCTACAGAATTTCAACATGGATAAAACCCAGATTACATGCAGGCACATTAATTCCAAGACACACAGAGCAGCATATGACACAAACACTCATGCACACACACACACACACACACACACACACACACACACACACACACACACACACACACACACACACACACACACACACACACACACACACACACACACACACACACACACACACACTCACTCACACTCATGCATGTGCACACACACACACACACACACACACACACACACGCACACACACACACACACACACACACACACACACACACACACACACACGGCAGTTTATGTTCACAGACTAAATTTGTATTTTTGTGTTTTTAATGCAATGCATTTTGTGTAATCTAAATCAGGAGATTATTTACTATTACATACTCTAACCTTTCATGTTTCAGTTGGCCACATTGTAAAAAATACTGCTTAGGTTTTTAGCTCTTAACTAATACACACATCTTAATACTCCAGTAATACACATCTAATCCATCACCAGAAAGGAAACCCTAATGATACTGTAAACTACTGGAAAAAATATCACAAACTTATTCAACATATAGATAACACTGTTATCACTTCCTTCATAGATGGTTGGCTTTAAGCTGTTCAGGCTACTGGCAAAACTCAGCACATCACCGAATTTATGAAGACGCTAATTGGTGGCAATTAAGCAGTTATTTGCTCTAAGTTCAAAACATACAGTGCCTTTCATTTAAGTCTCATTCAGCTCTACAAATATGTGACTGGGATTGAACATTTTGATTTATTTTTCTTCGTCACTTATATCTACTTTCCCAATGTCTTTTTTTCCCCTCTTACTTCCTTCTTTCCTTTTCTTTCATCAACCCACAGGTCTATCTCAGAGAGGCAGGATGCTGTGCAGGAGATCCTAGAGTCGCACTCTCTCACTTTAAATTCCATCAAGTCCCTGCTGTCACATTTGCCCGACCTGGAGAGAGGCATATGCAGCATATACCACAAAAAGGTAAAAAGCCCCATCAAAATCCAAATCTCTTTCCCCAAGGATGATTATCTTTTTTCACAACATTGGCCTTATCTTTGTAGAACTGAACTGGTAATCATTTCTGTCAGTCATGATAACAGTGTACTCACCATCTTAGCTGAGATCTGTGGATGTAGTGACACAGTTACAAACTGCTAGAAAAAATGAAAATCATTTGCAAACTACATTTTTTTGCATAAAAATGAAAACCAAGACAATTTTCTCTCACTGTTTCTCTCATCCACTTCCTCTCTCTTTTTTATGGCCTGCTTCTTGATTAACAACAGGGAGCAATCACCTCAGTGGCACTTACCTGATTGTCTGACACATTGTGACACAATCTCATTTCCCATCGGTCCCATTTTTGAAATGTCAGAAAGCTTTATCCTGTGTGTGTGTGTGTGTGTGTGTGTGTGTGTGTGTGTGTGTGTGTGTGTGTGTGTGTGTGTGTGTGTGTGTGTGTGAGACGCACTCTGGTCTGAGCTCATGTTCAACTTTCTGACTCCTTTTTATATATTGTTTAAAGAAAACGATAAAATTTCACTGAAGATACACACACACACACACACACACACACACACACACACACACACACACACACACACACACACACACACACACACACACACACACACACACACACGCAGGCCTTAATTGTCATTTTGCTCATCAGTAGTTAAATGTGCCTGTGTGTAATGGCCTGTGTCTCTATGGCTCCATTGACATAATGGGAGGGAGGGCACGCTTATGCTCTGCAGTCACTGTCTGGGTTCATAAAAGAGCATCACAGGGGCTGCTGACATGGGGGACCATTAAAACTGCAGCATGTGATTAATGCCATAAACCATTGTCAGTGTGACTCACATTAACCTGTCATGGCATGGTACTATACTGTGACATCACTAATGGCAATTTGAAGTCATTCAAGTCAATATACAATCCTCAATATTGGCTCTCTTCCGAGCTATTTCCATGCAGAGCATTGATTAATCATTATCTTGATTTCAATCCGAAATGAGCACTGGATTTATGTCTAAAGATGCAACATTGATGTTGAAGAAACATAAAACAAAAGCAGCTATGTCTTAGATTATAGACATATTGTGTATTGTCAGCAATTACCCAAATATACACACACAAAATAGATCAATGGCAGCCTTTAGTCATCACCTAATTTCTCTTATCTCGCTGGTTTACATAATCCACCAGTAACACAGAACACACACTCAAGCACATACACCAAGGAACACAGAAAAAGATTATTCGCATTTTGTTCATATTTCTGTTTTATGAATGACCATTACATTCTGATCAATTGTAGCTTCCCTTACCCCCTAACCACCGATTGCTCAACCATTTATACTTTATCAAAAATTATGCATTTCTTAATGTGTGTGTGTGTGTGTGTGTGTGTGTGTATGTGTGTGTGTGTGTGTGTGTGTTCGTTCCAGTCTTCCACGCAGGAGTTTTACCTGATTAACAGCAATCTGTCTCGCCTGGGAAATGAGCTGCAGGCCTTGCTCCCAGCTATCCAGTCACAGATCAGCTCTGCGCTGCTCCGACGCCTCTTGTTTGACACTCCTGACCTGCTGGCTCCAGCCCACAGCCACCTCAAGGTGCTCAATGAAAAGGCTGCCAAGTGAGTATCCAGCAGCATGAGAAATAGATATAGGTAAATAGGAGGGACTGGGTATTTTGCATGAGCAGCGATGCAAAAGAAGTACCTAAAAATAAGAGCACAGAGATATCTCCAGAAAAACACAAAATGGCGGCCATTAGGATTAACAGTGATTTATTATTAAAGCAGACTTCTTACTGCTATTGAACAAAGCTTATGGGTTGGTCTACTACTATGTGACAGACCTACGGTTTTATCTGAATTGTCGTTATTGTTCATTACAAAAGAATGTGGTTAATGAGGCAATATTTTATCATTTAAATTGCTTTGTTGTACACTCACTGTTGTACACTGTCTGGCAGATATGGGGATAAGGACTTTCATTATGGATCAATCTATTATATTTTTTCTTAAATTAACTGATTTATTGTTTAGTCTATAAAATGTCAGAAAATAATAAAAAATGCCCACTGCAATTTGTTCATCAAGTCCAAACCCCAAATATTTTCTATTTGCAATGATGTAAAACAGAGAAAAGCTACAAATCGTCACATTTTAACACAAGCCAATAGTTGGCATTTTTGCTTAAAAAGTGACTTGATTATCAAAACTTCATTAAGGTTCTTTTATTGACTAATTTATTCAGCACCAGTGGAGGGCTTGGAATAATACAGTTAGTTTTTTGGAAAAAATGTCTTGCTAATTAACTTGCAGTTTGATAGTACTGTATTATCATTATCTTATAATTAATAAAAGGAGGACTTGTAGCAGCTTTTGTCAAGATGTTATTTTGCATGTTACATAGGTCCCAGAGCTACCAGAGACCTCATTTGAATAAAAAACATTTAGTGAGTTAGAGTACCTTCGTTTGTTAAAGATATTTCATACTTAAAATGTATAAATCTCTGTTGATGGAGACATAGATGTCTCTTTAGATGTCTCCATTCTACAATGGATTTCATTCGATTCAGTTGCTCTTTTCTTTCAGTTTGATTGCGGAACACTGGTGCCTAGTGGTAAACCTGAAATAAGTCTAACAAGTTGACATCAGGCATCTAATGTATGTCAATGTCCATGTTTATGTGAAAATCCTAAAAAACACACTACAGTAGCGCAAAATTAGGCCTAAAGATGTAAAATACAATGTACTGTAGTAGGTAATGCTACATGCCTGCTGTCACTCCACTGAACAGGTAGGCTGACCAGCAGCTTTATGTCTCAGAAACGGTCCTGTATAGTGTGTCTGTCCCCCTGAACAGGCTGCTTGGATGTGTACTATGATTTGTTACCAGCTTCTGTCACATTTATTACTCTTGTCTGTGTGTTTGTGGAGGTCGGGAAACAAGACAGAGCTATTCTCAGATCTGTCTGGCTTCCCGGTGCTGCAGGAAAGGAGGGAGCAGATCCATACTGTCATCGACGAGATTCAAGACCACCGCAAAGAAATCCGACTGACACTGAAGGCCCCAGCACTCGACTACACAACCGTCTCTGGACAGGAGGTACCGTCGTGTGTGTGTGTGTGTGTGTGTGTGTGTGTGTGTGTGTGTGTGTGTGTGTGTGTGTGTGTCTGAGAGTGAAAGACAGGTGGGAGGAGATTGATGGCCTGATTCAGGTGGAAGACTGAGTCACAGTGATGATCTGGTGTGTGTCAGTTTTAATCTGGAGTGACACATTGTTTTTGTCCGTCTGCTCCCGTCTTATTTATCAAAGTCTTCCTCCGCTGTCCTCAGTTTCTGATTGAGGTGAAGAACTCGCTGACGTCCGGCATTCCACCTGACTGGGTCAAAATCAGCAGGTGAGCTCACAGTCGCACGCACGCACGCACGCTCGCTCGCTCGCTCGCTCGCTCACTCGCTCACTCACTCACTCACTCACTCACTCACTCACTGCCATTGAACATGCATGTTTCTGATTGGTTGGCAGGAGTATGTTAAAATTGTGTATTGATTTAGGACACCGCCTTTTATACATGTAGTATGTTTCTATGACAACAGCAATCCCAGAAACAGATTCAGTTGGAGCAAGAAGGCAAAACAATCTAAATGTACTACCATGTATTATAACATGACCAATAGTAAAAAAAATTTACTTTCTTTTTTGAGATATCTTTTTTTTTTTTTTGGCATTTTCACCTTTATTTGACAGGACAGTGTTTAAATGGGGGGGGGTCCCAAGGCCAGAATCAAAGCCTGGACATAGCAGTTAAATGGCATGCTCAGTAACCTCTCGGCTACCAAATGCTCCAGGAATAATTTCTTTTAAGCTATACTATTATGTCACTGGGTGATGGAACTAGTCCCATAATAGTTTGAAGCTGCACACATCAATATTTTTTGTAATAACAGTGGATCAACAGACTATGTGTAATGTGAAAGGAGTCACTTGCAGACTGAAGTTCCCCTCAGCTCTGTGGAACGTTCAGCGTCTTTTAGCTCATTGTTGTGGTTTTACGGTTAACAACTCTACTCTTTTGGTTCACTCTCAATGTTCTTCTTAACCTCCAGATGCATGCAGCTGCTTTCAGCCTAAATACTCAGCAGCACCAATCGGGAGTTTGACAAAGCTCCGTCTGATTAATGTTGTGGAGCATTTAGCAGCTAAAGAACCAGATATTTCCCTCAGGAGTTGATGGAGAGCACAACAGAGCTAAATGGAAAGTGAATATTGGACCTTCATTCGTCAGGTGGCCGGAAACCCAATATTGCTCCGTGTCTGCTCGATGTGTAAATAGGCAACTGTTTGCTAATACGTTTTCAGCAACAACGTTATAAGTTGATAATATATCAGTGTTGTAAGTGTCTAAAAAAATCAATTAATGCTGACGATGAAAAGACCGAATCCATTTTGTAGAAAGTTAACGAGCTGGTTGGAACTGCTGGCTCCCGTTTCGATGAGAAGCTGTGAACTACTCGCAAATCCTTCATGAGGATTGCAAAACCACTGGATCATTTTACATCTTTAGGCTATAATCAAATAAAAAAACAGCAAAATAATAAGTCTATTGTTGATTTGGTCATAACTCATGGACAAGTTGCTTCTTTTTAAAGCAGCTGTGGTGTCTGACAGTCCCAGCACTAACTAATGTGACATGTCATATGTATGAACACTTCCCTGTACTGAACACTTTAATTCTTTGCTCTGCTCCTCCACCTTACCTCTTATCCCCTCTCCTCTGTAGCACCAAGGCAGTCAGCAGGTATCACTCTCCTTTCCTGGCGGAGCGCTACAGGAAGCTGCTGCAGCTCCGAGAACAGCTTCTGCTGGACTGCCAGAGGGAGTGGACCAATTTTCTCGAGTATGACTGACTGACTGACTGACTGACTGACTGACACACACACACACACACACACACACACACACACACACACACACACACACACACACACACACACACACACACACACACACACACACACACACACACACACACACACACACACACACACACACAGTTGATCATAAACTCAAATGAAAATCTGCTTAAACATGTCAGTCTCTGGTTCAGAGAGATACCTGCACAGCTCTCAGCCTGCCAGAATTGTCTGTCTGTTTTGGTCAAGTATGCCGTCGGTGCCGTCTGCTCAGAACACCGTATGCACTTACCAATTTACACTTTAAATTCTCTTTCCTCTCTCTCTCTGCAGTCAGTTTGGGGAGCACTATCACACCATAAAAAGGGCTATTAGTCACCTAGCAACCATGGACTGTCTCTTTTCATTGGCTGAGGTGGCTAAACAAGGGGACTATTGCAGGTGATGTCCTCTCATGACGACTGTAAATATTGCTGTGTGAGTGTGCATGCTTGTGTGTGAGTTTGTATTTGTTTGTGTGTGGGATATTGTGTGTGTGTGGGTGTCCTGTGTCGTGTCCTATAGTCTCAGACAGGCTGTGTGTGGGAGTGTGCACCGGGCTCAGCAGCGTGCTCAGCCAAAACGCCAACCTCTCTCTCTTTCTTTCTTTCTTTCTTTCTTTCTTTCTTTCTTTCTTTCTTTCTTTCTTTCTCTCTTTCTTTCTTTCTCTCTCTCTCTCTCTCTCTCTCTCTCTCTCTCTCTCTCTCTCTCTCTCTCTCTCTCGCACATGCGTACACGCACAAACGTAAAGCTGTAAAGAGTAAAAACAATATGTTGTAGGTTGTACAGGGGTTCCAGTATGTGCCGGGCTATTTCTTGGCCGGGAGCAGAAACTTCCTGGAGTCTCAGCTGGTTGCCTGGCAGTCTATTTGCCAGGAAGTTACTTCGCCAGTCTTCTCATATAACTCAACAAGAAATTCAATAGGCATATTTCCCAAAATGTTGAACTATTCCTTTAAAAAAAAGCAGGAATCCACAGTTTGTTTGTGTGTGTGTGTGTGTGTGTGTGTGTGTGTGCTTGTTTGTTTCTATTTAATTGGGTGGTACTGTATGTGCCTGACTTACTGAGTGTGGTCCCTGGTTTCAGGCCAGAGGTGTGTGTAGGTCAGCGTCAGATTATGATCAGGGATGGCAGACACCCCGCCATCGACGTACTGATGGGAGAGCACAACCAGTATGTGCCCAACCTCACTGAACTACAGGTACACACACACACACACACACACACACACACACACACACACACACACACACACACACACACACACACACACACACACACACACACACACACACACACACACACACAAAGACACAAAGACGTCTGTTTGCTCACTAACTCATTGAGGCTGTTCTGAAACAAGACACAGACACACTTGATGCACGCTCATACAGACTTGCATGGCACCACACACTTCCTTGCTCAGTGCTGGAGTGGGTGTAGGTTAATTTTGCAACAGAAGCACAAGCCAATAGGAAGAGCAGCCAAGCTTTCAATCCACCCACCTCCTCAGCTGTGCAGGACAGCATGCAAATGTCTTATTCTGTCTCTCTCTTTGCCTTCTGTCTATGTCACTGTTACTCTCCTCTCCTCCCCTCCTACAGGGTGATGGCAGGAGAACTATGATAATCACTGGTCCTAATATGGGGGGAAAGAGCTCCTACATCCGCCAGGTGGCCCTGATCTGTGTTATGGCTCAGATGGGCTCCTACGTCCCGGCCTCTGAGGCCCGCCTGGGCATGCTGGACGGCATTTATACTAGGTATGAACACAAGCACATTGAAATCTACCTGTGTGATCCTTACGATTTTTGGAAATGATAACACACGCTTTGAGATGTAACTTGAGGCTTCAAGGTTTCAAGCCTTCATCTTGTTCTTCATTCAAACCTGCACTAATACATCAAACTAAAAAAGCCAATAGGTAAAAATAATGGTAAACATCCAGTATAATAAGATTCACATTGGTGCAACAGCAGTTGAGGCTTGCTGTGAATTTGAAATACTTGTATTCGTTGTATTTGTTTTATAAGTATTACAAATTAAAAATGTAAATGTATTCATGGTCATATTTTTATTTTATTATTATTATTATTATTAATAATAATAATAATAATAATAATAATAATAATAATAATAATAATAATAATAATAATAATTTATCAACTCCTTGAACTCATATTTATTACTATTATCAAACTTATTTTTTTAAATATAATTTAAAGAGGGCGATAATGACACGTTAACTTGCCCAGCCCTAAGTAGTCTAAATGAAAACTGTTGAAAGCTGCAAGGGTTTTTATTCTTTATTATTTGGGTGAAAAGGAAACTTTACTATGATTCCTCTAACTTGTGCTTTGGCTTAATGAAGCAGTGTGGATTATACAGAAACACAAGATAAATTAAAGCTGCAAGCAGCGATGGACGGGCCCTCGCTTCTCTGCGCGCGTCGGGGTTACCGGCGAACGCCGCTCCTTGCGACCGTGCATCTGCGCGGCAATCAGACGTTGAAAATTGTTGCCAATGAAAAGGGAACTCCCTGACGAGTTCAACGATACCTCACACAAGACTCAATGTCGTACATTTCATTATTTGTGAAAGGGGGCGTGGTTAAAGCATAGGGGGCGGGTCAAACCATCACCAATGAAGAAGGAACTCTCTGCTGAGTTTAATGATACCTTACACAATAGTGTACCTTAAATGGGTCACCAGTTATGAAAGGGGGCGTGGCTTAAGGATAGGGGGCATGGCCAAACCATCACCAATGAAGAAGGAACTCTCTGCTGAGTTCAATGATACCTCACACAAGGGTGTACCTTAAACAGTTCAAATATTACGAAAGGGGGCGTGGACTGAGTAAGTGGGCGTTGTTAAAGTATATGGGGCGGATCAGTATCACATATAGACCACACATTATAAGTTTCATGTAAATCGGATGATGTTTGTCATATAAGGCAGATTTCGTGTTGCCAGCGGGGGGCGCTATGATGAAATGTCAATTTTGGCCTGTAGTTGTGGTCAGGTCTGGACCCTTGTTAAACGTGAGAAGTTTCGGGCAGATATGACAACGTACACTAAAGTTACAACAACTTCTTCGTTCATCGAAAAAAGGTGAAAATGGCCGCCACGTCACGCCCACGCCGTCTGACGAAAAGTTTTTCTTTTAACAACTTTTCATCGGTAAGGTGTTGTGATGGTACAGACCAAATTTGAAGTCCATCGGATAAAATCTCTAGGAGCAGTTCGTTAAAGTATATCACCTTGAGTTTTTGGCCTACTTCCTGTTGCCACTAGGGGGCGCTATGACTTTGAGTAAATATCGGACCTCATATGTCCTCAGGGTTGGACTATTATGAATCGTGAAAAGTTTCGAGCCAATTGGACAATGGACACTTGAGTTACACCAACTTCCTGTTTCGATGGCGAAACGCACAAAATGGCCGCCCCGCCACGGCCATGCCCTATGATCAAAAGTTTTTCTTTTTACAACTTTTCATCTATCATGTCTTAAGATGACACAGACCAAATTTGAAGTTGATCAGATGAAATCTCTAGGAGGAGTTTGTTAAAGTACGACATGTGGAAATGGCCAAAATCGCACTAATTTCGAACATTCAATTCAAAATGGCGGACTTCCTGTTGGGTTTAGGGTATGGCTCTTATGACGCTTTCTGTACGTCTTGACATGATACATAAGTGTACCAAGTTTCGTGAGTCTACGTTAAACGTACTGCAGGGGCTCAATTTTTTTAACTTTGTAGGGGGCGCTAGCGAGCCATTTTTGTGCACCTATTCCCGAAACCCTTAAAATACGTAATTTTTCACCAGACTTGACGCGACCGCCAAATTTGGTGAGTTTTTGAATATGTTAAGCCCCTCAAAAAGGCAATTCATTGCGCGGAAGAGGAATAATAATAATAATTAAAGCTGCAAGCAGCGATGGACGGGCCCTCGCTTCTCTGCGCGCGTCGGGGTTACCGGCGGACGCCGCTCCTTGCGACCGTGCATCTGCACGGCACTCAGACGTTGCAAATCGTTGCCAATGAAAAGGGGACTCCCTGACGAGTTCAACGATACCTCACACAGGAATCAATGTCATACAGTTCATTATTTGTGAAAGGGGGCGTGGCCAAAGCATAGGGGTCGGGGCAAACCATCACCAATGAAGAAGGAACTCTCTGCTGAGTTCAATGATACCTTACACAATAGTGTACCTTAAATGGGTCACCAGTTATGAAAGGGGGCGTGGCCAAAGCATAGGGGGCGGGCCAAACCATCACCAATGAAGAAGGAACTCTCTGCTGAGTTCAATGATACCTTACACAATAGTGTACCTTAAATGGGTCACCAGTTATGAAAGGGGGCGTGGCTTAAGCATACGGGGCGGGCCAAACCATCACCAATGAAGAAGGAACTCTCTGCTGAGTTCAATGATACCTCACACAAAGGTGCACCTTAAACAGTTCAAATATTACGAAAGGGGGCGTGGCCTGACTAAGTGGGCGTGGTTAAAGTATATGGGGCGGCTCAGTATCACATATAGACCACACATTATAAGTTTCATGTAAATCGGATGATGTTTGTCATATAAGGCAGATTTCGTGTTGCCAGCGGGGGGCGCTATGACGAAATGTCAATTTTGGCCTGTAGGTGTCCTCAGGCCTGGACCCTTGTTAAACGTGAGAAGTTTCGAGCAGATATGACAACGTACACCAAAGTTACAACAACTTCTTTGTTCATCAAAGGATGCTCAAAATGGCCGCCACGCCACGCCCACGCCGTCTGACGAAAAGTTTTTCTTTTAACAACTTTTCATCGGAAAGGTGTTGTGATGGTACAGACCAATTTTGAAGTCCATCGGATGAAATCTCTAGGAGGAGTTCGTTAAAGTATAGCACCTTGACTTTTAGGCCTACTTCCTGCTGCCACTAGGGGGCGCTATGACTTTGAGTAAATATCGGACCTTATATGTCCTCAGGGTTGGACTATTATGAATCCTGAAAAGTTTCGAGCCAATAGGACAATGGACACTTGAGTTACACCAACTTCCTGTTTCGATGGCGAAACGCACAAAATGGCCGCCCCGCCACGGCCATGCCCTATGATCAAAAGTTTTTCTTTTTACAACTTTTCATCTATCATGTCTTAAGATGGCACAGACCAAATTTGAAGTTGATCGGATGAAATCTCTAGGAGGAGTTCGTTAAAGTACGACATGTGGAAATGGCCAAAATCGCACTAATTTCGAACTTTCAATTCAAAATGGCGGACTTCCTGTTGGGTTTAGGGTATGGCTCTAATGACGCTTTCTGTATGTCTTGACATGATACATAGGTGTACCAAGTTTCGTGAGTCTACGTTAAACGTACTGCAGGGGCTACATTTTTTTAACTTTGTAGGGGGCGCTAGCGAGCCATTTTTATGCGACTATTCCCAAAACCCATAAAATACGTAATTTTTCACCAGACTTGACGCGACCGCCAAATTTGGTGAGTTTTTGAATATGATGAGCCCCTCAAAAAGGCAATTCATTGCGCGAAAGAAAGAAAGAATAATAATAATAATAATAATAATAATAATTCCTTCAATTCCAATAGGGCCTTCGCCGCTGTCGGCGCTCGGGCCCTAATAAAAGCAATCATTTGATGCAGCTGCACAGAAAAATGAACACAGCTCCACAGCTCGCTTGTACACAAACATGAACATGCTTATTTTCCTGGCAAGCATATTAAATATTAGACACCCATAAACAATGACACATTCACACTTTAAAACCGGTTCACAAATTAAATGAATGCATACAATGAATACATACAAATACTTATCTATACCTAGCCCATAATGTAAGCTACAGTGTTTCTCTCTTTTTAGTGATGGATAGACACACAAACACACTCAAGACGTGATATCTGAGTGACTTTTTCTAGCTTTGTCTCCATGACAGGAAGACGAGGATAGTGACCATGACAACACTGAAGGAGCACAACACACTTTCACCTCTCCAAATTACACCTTATTAGTGCAATTAAACAAAAGAACACAGGTAGAGACAACCTTAGGACAAAAAAATAAATAAATCTCACTCCCCTCGTAACACCTCATTCCCCTCGTGTCACCTTCGTCGTCTGTAACATGGTTGAGTTATTTCTAGGACCGACACTCACACTAATCCTATTGTGTTCCTTTAGCACACAGGAGGAGGTGTGTAAGAAAAAAAAAAGATGAACAAGAGTTGTTTGACAAGGCCGGCTCTATTGTTCTGTCATGGTTCTGTCTATGCTCTCTGTATCGTAGGAACCCTCAGACAATAAGACTTTGTTGTAGAAGATCTTTTTGTTCCCCGCTGATGATTATCTCATTATGATGAGTGTAGCAGTAAGCTCTGCATGTAGTTTCCAGGCCAATATACTCTATGGTTTCTGCTATTCTGCCTCTGCTGCACTTGTGATTAGACCTAATGGCTTGCAGATGTGTGTAATTGTCTTTTTTGTGGGTTTAAGCATGTTCTCATGTATTAACCCAGAGGGAGGGAGGGAGGGAGGGAGGGAGGGAGGGAGAGAGAGAGAGAGAGAGAGAGAGAGAGAGAGAGAGAGAGAGAGAGAGAGAGAGAGAGAGAGAGAGAGAGAGAGAGAGAGAGAGAGAGAGAGAGAGAGAGAGAGAGAATTCTGATTTTCATCCTTGAGAGAAACCGTTGGCAGTTTTAGACTGACTTCATATTAGTATAATGAGGTGATTTTGGCAGGTCCTAAGGGTCTACTCTACGATCAGGATTTAAGTTTAGGGTTATTAGAATGTTGGGTTGGGTGGACAGAAGTCAGGGACTGAATTGAAGACAGTACAGATCATATATGTTGTAAACTGAAAACTAAAGATTTAAACTAAACCAAAATAATAAAAAACATTTCATTTAGCAAATTATTTTGCTAAATGATTTATGAATACAATTAACAATATAAATTTATTTTGAAGAAATTATTTCACTTTGAATAAGAAGGCTGTACATCTGATTTTAAAAGTAAATACTACCAAAATCTTTTGAAATACAGTCAGCAAAACACCGTGGTTCAACGTTTTTCTTTACTAAATCTGAAGGACATAATCGAACAATGAGAAGCATGTTTTTCTTCACTTTCTATTATCTCAAACAATTTCTAAGTTGTCCTCATCACAAACACGATTCATTTTCTTTGTAAATTAAGATAATTGATGTCTTCTTCCACCAGGAAATTGTATCTTTTATGAGCATGGGGACATAAATTCTGAGTGGAAATAATTTGATCTGCGTTGTTAGGGCGTTTTATGCCTTTTATAATACTGAGTTGATAGAGATTACAGGAAATGAAGGGAGAGAGAGCTGTGGAGTGACATGCAGGACACATCCCCAGCTGGATTCAAACTGAGGACATCGTGGATTTAAAGTCCTACGTCACCAGGGGGGCCCAACTGAACCTTAAAAAAATCTAGATATTTCTTGGGGAGAATTAGCAAAAAACAAAGAATAGACTTTGAATTAGAAAGTAATAAGTGTCAGGTTTAGGTCAGGGTAGTAGTGCAGCATCAGCTCAGACAATGAGTGTACTTAAGTCAGTGAAGGTCTGCAAAAGTAAAGCAATACAGTTGTGTGTGTGCCTTTGTTGTTGAGACGGGTCTCTGAGCACGGTAAGAGGTTAATATTCTCCTTCTCTCCGAAAAAATACAGCTAAAAGAGCTAATTAATGTCCACAGAGAAAACGCACCACACAGTATCTGCTGTCCTCACCTCCTCTTTTACCTCTATCATTCCATCTGTTCCTAATTGGACTGCTTGGCCTCTCTCTATCACTGAGATCCTGAGAAGCATCTGTTTTGATAATAAGCGTACAATCAATTGACACTGCTGTGTCAAGCGTAACAGACGCAGCGGTGGGAATTGCTTCATCTTGTGAGTGTGAGAAGTGTGTTTATGAGCGAGAGGGGAGAGAGACATGGAGTGAGAGCTTGCAAGTGGAATAAGCAGACTGTGGGTTGGGGGTAATGAGATGGTGCGTAGCTGTCTAATGGGATATTCTGTCTGAACTGATCCAGATGATTGATTATCAATGAGGATAAAGTGAATAATCTGGGGATTGGTTTAAAGCAGCGTGCAACCTCACAGAGTCATCGTTTTAGTGCCCACGCCATTACAAATATGCCATTCAGTGGTGTGTGTGTGTGTGTGTGTGTGTGTGTGTGTGTGTGTGTGTGTGTGAGTGAGAGAGAGACTTTAGCGGAGTAAGCCAGCAGTCTGGTGTGCGTGTGTGTTTCCTGGCAGCTGACAGATGTGTGTGTGTGTGTGTTTTATTGTTGGTATTGAGTCCTGAAGGTTATAGATGGTTATAGAGCGCATTCTTCCATCCCTTCATGGTTGTTATGGAAACAGCAAAAGGAAGCAGAATGTAAAACCATGTTTTGAAAAGGACCTTTAATCGACCATGGAGTCTTTGCAGGGATTATAGCGTGTTTTACTAAAGTCTTTTACAAGCTCCCCTCCCCTCAGAAAATGCAGTGACATTTTTTCTTTTCTTTTTCTGTGTCCCAGAAATGTTAATATCCAGAAAGACCTCACAAATGATGGTGAGTGTTTTGGTGCCAACGTGTCTCTGTGTAACAGTGTGTAGCCATCACCTTGGTGGGTGTTGTACAGCCATGTGAAACATGTTGAGCATGTGGAAAAATGTTGCATCCTAAATCGACTCATCCGTTCCTCAGGGTTTTATAGTGCTGCAGTGTCAGAGTGCCTAAGCCATCTTGTAGGCGGCAAGCAGGGCAGGTTAGGTCTTAAGGGTTCTGTAAGACTGGTGGAGTTAACACTGCAGAAATAAACTGGAAGGACAAATCTAAATGATTGACAAATGCCTTGCGTTATTTGCTTACTTTGATCTTCCTGCTGTACTGATCTAGATAAGAAGATGGGTTCTTGTGTAGCTTTATTCTTTATTTGGATTTCCATTTAACAAAGTGGCCATTAGTCCTCTGGTGTACACATGAAACAATAAGAAAAATAACAAAACTGCAATTTAAAATCATACAGCATCAATGGACCAACAAAGGCAAACAAACCAAACCAAAACCAAAAAGTAAGGTTACTAATTTTGCAAATCAAATGAAAGCCTAATTAAACAAAAAAAGCTGCCCATAAAACAGAAAAAATAATGATCAAATGTCCAGATTTGAAGACAGAACAACGTAAAGAGGGATGAGAAGCATTAATTTTTTGTCTTTAAGCTTTTTTAGGACCTCAGTTGTAATCATAAAGCCAAGACTAAACTCCATTCCTGTCTCCTCAAAGTGATAATAGATTTTTGCAGATTTTATCATGTTTGTAATAGTGTTTGGCATTGAGGTAGGGCATGAATTCTGTTTTTCTGCCATAAAAAATAAGAAGTTTTGATTGATTAGAGTAGAGCGATTTCATAATGTATTAATACAAGGAAACAACTGGGCAATCTGAGAGCAACAAGGGAACCACGAGTGTCAGAAAAACACTTGAATGTTAGGTGATGATAAATTACTTTATTTTCAGAATCAGTTTATTTGGCGGGAAAGGAGGGACTCAATGCAGAGCAGCAGGACACCCAGCTGGTGGATTGTGTCTGTGTCAGTGAACAGACAGTGTGTCTTCATCTGATTCTGTATGTCCTTCCTACTATGCAGTATAGATCTGATTGTCATAATTTCCCCTGAGTCTTGGCATACATGCACACACTATACATTGGCTAATGAAATGCAGCAGCATGTCTGCCAATGAAATGCAGCAGCATGTCTGCCACACCCCTCTCCTATGTGGCGTGTGGTGTAACCATGGTAACTTATATGCTGGAGGCTCCTGTCGGTGGTTCATTGATACTGCTGTGCTGTGTTGAAGGACAATCAGGACTGGAAAAGACAGATTTGGAGGTGAGAAAAGCTCACTACCAGATTGATGTGGCATCTGTGATCCAGCTGGAGTCTATGCTCTGTCTGTCAGTCTGTATTGGTGCATCAGAGGAGCTCTCAAACTGGCTTTGAGGCTTGTGAAGAAATCAACATGTTATTGTATCTCTGTAACAAGTAAATATCTATTGCCATGGACTCGACAGGTGGCAACATCAGTAGTGTTCAAGGTAGTCTTATTCCACTGTTGGAGTCTTTTTAATTTTCTGTCTCTAGCCTCAATTTTGGCCTCCTCAGGTGACCGTGCAACATCATCACTCATAATTATACTTAGCCTACATGTGTTTGCCAATGCATTAATGACATCTATTCTAGGCTGTTGAGTGAATGCATCTAATTGTTTCTCATTACACACTGGACCTCATGCAAGAACATTTTTGTATTCTTGTGTAGGAAGTTATAGCAGCAGATTAATGTCCATGGTTTTGGAATGAGATGTTCAACAATCTAATTTGGGTGTAGTGTTCAGGTGTCCACAAACTTTTGGTCACATAGTGTAGCTACCTCTTCTGTGGCATCCTCTCAGTTAAACAATAAAACAAACCCGGCCATCACGGTTTTGCTTTCAAAGTATGCATTGTCAATATTGTTGAGGTTCACAGACATAAAATAACATTTGGAAGTTTGCATCTGTTTTCTGTTTGTAAGACCTGATTGCCATTGATTGGAAATAGATACATAGTAATTGAACAATTGATAGTTGTTCAAGTTTGTTTTTAATTTGTTGGGCTGAATTTAAGAAAAAAACTAAGGCCTACGTGAGTGTTGCAGAAACGTTTTTTCATTTTGTTTTTTATCTGCGATGCTTTAGGCTAAAGGAGAAATCCTGAATAATTGGAAAATAAAACCTAGAGGAATTTTGGAAATGACTGGATATTAAACTCAATTAACCTGAGATGGCATCAGAAGGGAAGAGACGGAGTTTCACAAGTCGTTACAATGTTAGCAATGAGTGAACACGGTTCAGTTCATGCAACAGTTCAGACTGTGACACGTATGACACGTGAGTTGGCCATTTTAATTTCTCCACACCATCACCCACACCCTGCAGCTGCATGCTGACTTCCTTCTTTTTCTTCTGTTCAGTTTAAAAAAAGAACCTCAGGGTGTTCTAGTTATTCTCTCTCACTTTATTCGCACACCTCCTTTTCCATCTCACTTTTTCTTTTCTTGGTTTATAAGTACTTCTGGAAGTAGACAAGGAGCAGGTTCACTGATTGAAAAGATCCATGTGTCTCTCTGTAGGTGTTTTTGATTTTAGAAGAACAACATAGTTATCTCAGTAACTTTGGAGATCAAATAATCTCTATCTCTCTCTCTCTCTCTCTCTCTATATATATATATATATATATATATATATATATATATATATATATATATATATATATATAACATTTTGAAACAGGTGATGTCAACAGGTGATTGTAATTATGATTTGGTACAAAAGCAGCATCCAAGAAAGGTCTAGTCCTTGAGGAGCAAAGATGGGCTGAGGATCGGCAGTTTCCCAACAAATATGTGAGAAAATTATTGAAATGTTTAAAAACAATGTTCCTCAAAGAAAGATAGGAAGACATTGGCTTATTTCACCTTCAACAGTGCATAACATAATTAAAAGATTCAAGGAATGAGGAGGAATTTCAGTGCGTAAAGGACAAGGGTGCAAGCCTAAGCTGAACAACCGTGATCTCCGATCCCATCAAGAATAGAATCGTCATTCATATATAAGCGATATCACCACATGGGCTCAGGACTACTTTGGCAAACCTTTGTCAAGTACCACAATACGTAGTTACAGCCACAAATGCCAGTTAAAACTGTACTGTGCCAAAAGGAAGCTCTATGTTAACAGTGTCCAGAAGCGCCGTCGACTTCACTGGGCTCGGAGGCATCTGGGATGGACCATCACACAGTGGAAATGTGTACTGTGGTCAGACGAATCGGTATTTCAGGTATTTTTTGGGAGAAATGGATGCCGTGTGCTCCGGACCAAAGAAGAAAAGGATCATCCAGACTGTTACCAGCAACAAGTCCAAAAGCCAGGGTCTGTCATGGTATGGGGTTGTGTCATTGCCCTTGGCAAAGGTAACTTGCACTTCTGTGATGGCACCATTAATGCTGAAAAGTACATAGAGATTTTGGAGCACAAAATGCTGCCTTCAAGAAGACATCTTTTCCAGGGACGTGTATGCATATTTCAACAAGATAATGCAAAACCACATTCTGCACACATTACAAAGTCCTGGCTGCGGAGGAAGAGGATACGGGTACTTGACTGGCCTGCCTGCAGTCCCGACCTGTCTCCAATAGAGAATGTGTGGCGCATTTTGAAGCGCAAAACGCGACAACGAAGGCCCCGTACTGTTGCCCACCTTAAGACTTGTTTGCAGCAAGAATGGGACAAAATTACACCTGAAACACTTCATCGCTTGGTGTCTTCAGTCCCTAAACGTCTTTTAAGTGTTGTGAAAAGGAATGGCAACATTACAAAGTGGTAAATGCTTTACTGTTCCAACTTTTTTTGAAATGTGTTGCAAGAACCAAAATAGGAATTTTGTTTTTTTGAAACAAAAACAATACAAATCATGAGGAACACATTCAATTATGTGCTGTTGTATTGTCTGCAATGAAATACAAGTCAAAGTACATTTAGAAATCACTACTTTCTTTTTTTATTTGTGTTTCCCAACTTTTTCTGATTTGGGGTTGTACTTGTGCGCTGGTGTGTGCGTCCAGCCGGCGTGTGTGTGTGTGTGTGTGTGTGTGTGTGTGTGTGTGTGTGTGGGGAGTGGGTGATAGAGCGACGGAGAAGTGAGAGAGTGACGGCGATTAGCTTTGGAGCGAGTAGCGACTAGTAGTCATAGTGAGATAAAAAAAAGTGTCTCCCCTGTTCTTTTTGACAACGGTGGGAAACCTGTTGTTTATGGAGAAGGACAGTTGTTAATTTCCCGTCCAGCGCCTGCGAATAGGTCTGACAGGGTGGGGGTGGCATTACGATGGCGGCTCTCCATCGTGATGTCGGCCAGCCATCACGATGGACGATGGTATCGTCCATCGGCACAACCCTAGTCTGCTCTGAATGGTCAGCATTTTCGGGTCTTTCGCATATGCGCTCTCGGAGTCTCTGCACCGTCATTGCAGCCGGGGCATGACTGTAACAACACTGTAGAGTCACTTACCCACTGTGTATATAGTATAGTTGTGACATCACAACCTTACAGAAGTCCTGACGGCTCGTTTTAAAGGCACAGTTTCTGAATACGGGCTGTGTGCATTTCTCTGTGGATTGAGTGTTTATTCATACCACCTCGACCTGCTTTATAATAAAAAAATGAAATGGAAATCTCACTTTTACAATATAGGACCTTTTAAGGAGCTCAGAAATAGAACAAAAAATTAACGAAAACTTGAATATTTTATTTCTTAAGAGTCAGACTTTCAAACTAACCCTGAGAACAGTCACCATCTCAAAAACGTAAAGTATTATGCAATCCAATCTCAGCATAACACTCTCTCACTCTTTTACTTTTGACCTCTGACCTCCTCATTTTTTCTTTGTCTGATTTGTCATCAGGATGGGGGCTACAGACAACATCTACAAAGGGCGCAGTACGTTCATGGAAGAGCTGACTGAAGCCTCTGAGATCATTTTTCGTGCAACCGAACGTTCATTGGTCATCCTTGATGAACTGGGACGGGGCACGAGCACCCATGATGGGATTGCCATTGCCCATGCCACCCTGGAGTACTTCATCAGAGATGTAAGTGTGTGTTTGTGTGTGTCTGTGTGAATGGACAGAATTGAATATTAAAAGAGGAAATAAAAAGAGGTGAGAAATGAGAGGCAAAGCACTTATGGGACATTTTGGTAACAGTTATCACCTTGTTGCTAAATCCACCAGCATTGTTGGATATTAAGACCAGCCCAATTAACCATCAAGCTAATGACCTAAAGAGGTATGTGTATATGCAAAAGTTTGATTGTATGTGCTTGTTGTTGCTCTGCAGACTGCAGTGATTGTTTGTTTTGAAGAGAGAGAGATGAGGCTCCAGAGAGTCCACAGAAGCTTGATCTATAATGTTGATATTCAATGGAAAAGGAGAGAGAGAGAGAGTGATCCCCAGGTACCTAGTTGTTCAAGGGATGTGTGTTGTACTGCAGCATGCCTCATTTACTTCTCATGAAACACCCACGTAACCAAGGCTGGTGACAGCTTGTCCAATGTTCACTTTTGCACTGTCAAGGGATCAAATGTGTCCGTAGGCGTCTTTGTCATTTCTTAATGATATGTTTCCTGCTCATTTTTGTCAGCTGTCGTTAAAATGATGTGTACAGAAAGCATAAAGGTCCAACTTTAGCCAGCAGGGTTATCAATTCGTATTATTCATTCGTTGTTCCCTTGTGGAAAACCCACAGTACTTGTTTGTACCAATTTGTGTTGAACAACCATTCAATACTATAAGCGCAGAAGACCCATTACTACAGTTTGACATGGACTGCATGCTTGAATTTGTGGCATCACTTAGGACACACAGCTGTTCCATTTTCTCCGGGGCTGTAGTCTCTCTCATCCCACCAGTCTTTTAGCGGCGGGGAATAAGGCAGACGAACCGGGGTGCGCTAGCTAACTAACTTAGTTTGTTGACTACCCATACAGCTAATGTTAATGGCAAATCACATCATCATCATACTAAAAATAACTTTAGAAGAACATAGTTGTAATCTTCATAACGGTACCGTACGGTTTAGCCACCAAGCATTAGCATGAGCCACTTGTCAACGTAGTGAGCTGGATTGATATTGAAATATCATATCAATAAATAAGGTTTCTATTACACACACAGACACACACAGACACACACAGACACACACAGACACACACAGACACACACAGACACACACAGACACACACAGACACACACACACACACACACACACACACACACACACACACACACACACACAAAAAGACAAAAACTACAAGAAACAAAAACAACTAGCTCGAGCGGTACAGATGTTTTGTCTAGGCCTTAGTGGTCCCCTAATACTGTATCTGATGTCTCTTTCCCGAAATTCAGCCTTGGTGCAGAATTACAGCCACTAGAACCAGTCCCACAATGAGCTTTCCTTAGGATGTGCCCATATCTGTGTCTGTGGCTTTAAATGCTATTGAGGAGGAGAGAGGGGGGGGCAAGGTGGAGGGTGGGGGTGTGGCCTTGACCAACTGCCATGCTTGTTTGCAAGCCATGATGTCTCTCTCTTTCTCATGGGCAGGCCAAATTCTCTAGGCGGGCAAAGCAGAGAAAGGGGAGATAACCTTGCTCCTTATGACGTCATAAGGGCCGTTTTATGCTTGACGCGTTGGAGGTGGCGCGCGCATTTGTGACATCAAAATGACGTAATTTCCGGCCGGCGCGTCCAATTTTCAGCGCGCAAGCACAGGGCGCGCACCAGTCTATTTTTTTCAGCGGCGCCCGACAAACCGGAAACAGAAAGCCTGAACGAGCTCCTGGGAAACCGGATGCCAGGACTCGCCGACTGACTGCAAGTCTCTCAGGTAAACTTACCGGGTTAAGATGAGTTCTTTTTTTGTGAAGGAAAGGCTTGATCTGACGAAGTAGCTCACTGAATCAAATCGAAGCATTGACGGCACTGTTGCTGCCTGTTCTGCAGTTGTTTATCTTTTTCTTCTTCTTCTAGTCCTTAGAAAGAAAAACATCGGTAGCCTTTGCTCCTTAGCGCCACCGCTGTTCAGGAGAAGACTGCAACTAGTGCCGCGACCACCACGCGCGAGTATAAATACTCACGGCAGTCCCGTGACGTCACGATTTCCGCACGCACTGTTGAAAGCGCTAGTATATAACGGCCTTAAGGGGAAGATTCCAGATCGGCCCATCTGAGCTTTCATTTTCTCAAAGGCAGAGCAGGATACCCAGGACTCGGTTTACACCTATCACCATTTCTAGCCACTAGGGGACCATAGGCAGGCTGGGGGAACTCATATTAATGTTAAAAATAAAGTATATAAAGTTAAATTTTCATGCCATGGGACCTTTAACAGTTGGGTGGTGTGTGTGTGTGGTATTAGTGCCCTTCAGGCTGTAGCTTCTTTGGGAATAATTTGAGGAACTTTGTAACACACCACCAGCTGTTTAGCTGACACTCAATGAACTACACAAACCACTGATTCAGGGTGCAGCTCCCACTTCAGTCCACAGTGACAGATACCATTGATATGTTACATGAGTTTCACCATGAAAGCATACTGCTGCCATCTGGGTAATCAGAGCTAAAACTTTGTTTATTTTCTGTTTTCCACTGCCTTAGTCAAAAAGCTCCAAATTGCCCTGAGTTACCCCTGCTCAAATATAGATGAATAAACATTTATCTTTGCAAAACTCCTTCCAGTTTTTATGTTTTGCCAGTTCCACATTAATCTTTGGAGAGAATCCTGGGGTTATGTAACCTTGCTGGAAAACGGAGAATGAAAATGTGTAATGCAGCTGCTGTTCGCAGGAGGAAGGAACTCTCTAACTACCTGTTGTATAACAGCATTGATTTGTTAGAAAAGCCTTGCTATTAAAGGAAAGACAAACAAAATAAGTTAGGCTTTATAGGGAAAGGCCTCCTCAGTACAGGCTGAGTCTTTCATGCTTACTCCTCTTCCTCCTACTCATCCTCCTCCTCCTCTGCCCTTTCCTCCTCTTCCTCCTCCTCCTCACCAGACTCAACTGTTCACGTCAAAAGTCAGACTACTCCTCCTTTGACTCGGTTGTTATAGTAACACACCTTTCCCTGTACCCCAGCACTCACCTGAGAGGTCTTTAAGAATGTAGATGGGTTTCATAACACCACTCAATAAAAGAGACAGCCTTGACGCAGAAAGAGAAAAAGAAATGGAAAAGCAGAGGAGAGTATCACTAAAACTAGGAGTCACTTCTGATGGTAGTTTGCTTTCTTTTGGTGAAATCACGACCAGCACATGGTTCGTTCTGTCAATGTTTGTCCGATTTAATTATTTTCTAGTTGTGATGTGTACCTCATACTGTCCACTTCTTTAGCCATAACTCTTAGACTCACTTGGACTCTCACTTTTATTCACACCAACAGCAGCAGGTCCTGCCATTAGATTCACATTAAGCTCACCACTACACATCACTCTCCACTTGTACCGTGACTCAGACTTGCAAGTGACTGCACTAACTGTGTAAACCAGGCAGAATCAGGCCCAGCTTTACACTTGGACTCACAGGGGAACTAGAATTCACTAAAGCTTACTTTTGGATGCATACTCATGTGTATATTTTCAGTAGAACGTATCACTTCATGTGGGCATTAATGGTCTGATGTGCTCAAGCTTATGCACAAAGCTCATACGAAGACCCACTGCTCCACTGCACTCTGCACTGCTCAGTCTCTGCATTGCACTTATATTTAGCACTTATATTCAGCGCATGGGGAAGATGCTTGTCAGTTTTTCTCTTAACTCATTGGGATTGCATACCTTTGTCCTTGTTTTAGCTATGCAAGTTTGATTGTAAGAATTTTGTTGTAAGCTTCATTGCATGCCATACATTGTTTATAGCAGTGGTTCCTAATGTGGGTGGGGACCCCAGAAAGGGATCTCAGGATACATATCGGAAGTGTTGCAAGACGATGCAAGAAATACATTTTCTGTCATTTTCTGTTCATTATCCAATTGTTCATTTATCTGCATTATGTGGAGAAATTATTACAGTGGTCATTCTCATATACATTTTATTCTGGATTTTTTTTTTGACTGCAATTATTGCTAAATTAAACTATTCTTATGTGATATGTGCACTAATCAAAGTCATTTTTAAGGTCTTGCGAACCCCAATTGATAAGAGATTTGTTTAGGACTAAAACTAATAATTATTTTCATTATCAATTAATCGATTCATTATTTTTAAGATTGATTGATTGATTCTTTTGTCTAAAGCAATGTCAAATAGTGAAAAATGGCCATCAGAATTTCCCAGTCCAACATGATGTTTTCAAATTGCTTATTCTGTCCAACCAACAGTTTACAATCCAGATATGTTACATTTAAAATCATCAAACCCTAAAAGCAGCAAATCTTCACACTTTAAGAAGCTACAAGTCAATAATAATTCAAACAAATAATAGATTATCAGAATTGATGAAAATTATTTTTTGTCAATCAACTAAATGTTTCAGCCCTTGATTTGTGATTCTGGTGTGGATTTTGGTAACACTGTCGATCTTTGTAGTGTTTGAACTGTAATTTCAGTCATCAGTTTACAGTAAATGTGTCAGATTTAAATGAATCCAAATATTTTTTGCTCTTTGTTTGGTGTGCTAACAAGTTAGCTCTGATCTACTTTGAATTAAAGTTCTCTTAATGCTGGCATGGACAGGGGCACAGCTTGCTTGCTTTCGCTTTAAAACTTACTTGAAAATTCACACTTTCTTGTGCTAACTGTTGTGTGGCAGGTGTTGCTTAAAAAGTTATCTGAATCAGATTAAATCCGTTCCATGCCCTTTTGCCCACTGGTTTAATGAAAAAACAGAGAAGAACATTCTGTTCTCACTAATAGGATGAAATAAGTTTCCCACGTGTTGGCTTTTTTGTTTCCACTTTAAGAGATTTATACACCCAGCGTATACACATTTTTTAATTTTATAAGTTAATGGATGCAAAATACATTTTTCCCCATCACCCCTACTGGTCAGACAGAAAGCACAAAGACCAGCTTTCTCTTTTCATTTTTTCCTTTGGTCCACACCAAATGAACCGAACTACAGGTGTGAAAACACCCTAAAGCACAGGTCCACGTCACCATCGTGAACATTCTGTCCATACTCATGCACCCTGGATGTTGCAAAAAAGACAAACACCGTTGTAAATATTTCCATTGAAACAAAAGAGCCAATATGGTCTAAAGGAACTGAAACCACTCGAATAAAATAGATCAATGTGAGAACAAGATTGACTTGCAGCCAAAGTCAGAGAGGTCAGTGACACACACGTGCGAATCATTTACACCAGATCTCTTCATCTCATGCATGCACACCTCAGCGAGAGCTTAGTTGAGGACACAAAGGGTGTTGATTTGAGTCAATTAGATTTGTGTTTAATTGGATAGAGAGAAAGTAACACGCCAGGGAGACAGTAGTGTGGTTGACCCCTCAAACCTGCTCCTCGGGATCAGAGTACAGAGTGGAAGCACTCTTGCACGTGAACACACATTCACATCTTTGACAACGTATCTCGACCGATGTGCAATGAAACAGACACCAATTTGGAGCTCAAAACCTGTCGGATATGTATTATATGAAAAGAGGTGGACAAGTTGATGTAATGCAGAGAAAGTGTTATTTGTGGGTATGTGGCCGATCAGCAGTCTGTCAGAGATTTTATTTGAACTTACGCGACAAGTGAGCCGAACAAACACATCTGGACCCGGCCCTCTTAATGTTTGACCACTGCAAGCATTCCTTTATCTGTTTATAAACATACAGCACATTAGCTTAAATTCATTAGCTTACATTAAGAGTGGATATTTATAGATGTTCCTCTTTTTCAAGTCCCAGGCTACCACTATTTATAATCAGAGAGGCTGAGAAATGTTGCCTGCACCCTCCTTTTTCTATCTTCAAATTATATATTTTTGTTTGTTTTTTTAGTCATCTTGGAGGATTGGGAAATTTAAGATTAAACACACCAATAAACCTGGATCATATTTCAATAGCAATCCACTCAATCTTCAGTAAGTCTTCTAGGGCTGCAACTAGTTTTTATTTTCCTTATGAAATAACTTTTGCATTTTTAAATTAGCATTGGATCAAATAATGAAATGTAGCTTATAGAGGAAAGATAATTAACAAATTACTCTGCATTTCCCCACCGGTCTACAGCGTTTTTTTAGTGTCTTTCGGCTCATTGTTTTGTTTTTCTTGCCTGCAACTTTGTTTTTGGTTCAGTCTCACAGCACTCATCAGCGTTGTTTCTTGCAGAAGCAAAGTGGTCAGTAAGGCTGTGCAATTAATCGAAATTTAATCATGATTATAATTTCGGCTCCCAATGATCACAAAAACAGAAATTTTTTCTCTTGTGTTCTGAATGAAAAAAATCAAGTTTAAATAGGAAAAGTATTAAGGCAAATTTCACAGTTGTATGCGGTTTTTTTACTGTTGATTTATTACATTTTTTAAGTTCATCTTTCCAGAAGTCAGCCAGTAATCGTGTTAAATTATCGTGATTTCAATATTGACCGAAGTAATCGTGATTATATTTTTTTCCATAATCAAGCAGCCCTAGTGGTCAGTCCACCCGTGCGTGCGTGCGTGCGTGCGTGCGTGCATGCGCTTATGAGTGTGCAGGTCTGTCTGTCTTTGTTTGAGGCATGTGGGAGTCACCATGCATGTCTCTTTCAGAGGGAGGTATTACTAGTGACGTGACCTTTCTTAGACCGAGCAGTTGGCGAGACGATCCTGGAGCCAGCCGAGTCCAGCAGCCGCCCGTCTGCTGCGATGATGTAAGACTCAGGCCTGCTTCACCATGAGAGCTCATGCACTTATTTGTTATCATTACTTTCATCATCAACCTTCATGATTATTATTACCAACGTTTTTGGGATATTTAATCTGGAATTAGTTATTGTGTTTCAACAGTTTGCCACATTTTCAAGACTCAGTTTTTTTGTGTTGTGTCCTCCCTACTCCTATTCACACGTGATTGGGCTGTTAAAGTAAGCAGGAAATTGTTGCATTTGTTTTAGTGAAGAGCTCTCAGCAGCTGTCCTGACAGTGCTGTGCTGAGAGAAATAATGTTTGTGCATGCATTTGAGAGTGAGTGCCCCACCCGCTTTTTGTGATTTTCACGTCTTCACCCTAATGTAGCCTTTGGGTGGCTCTCAGGCCTGACGGAGAATAAAGAATAGCGAAATGAGGAGAGTGCCTTCACTTTGCTCAATCCAGAGCATGAAAGGCCAGGTGTGATGTTTACACTGAAAGGCAGAAAAACCGAGTGATTGACTGCAGACAAATAAACAAAAGACTGATTGGGAAAAAAAGTGACACAATACTGTATGTTTGTGTTTGTACTGGTGGTTATATTCACAAATGTCTTCATGTATTCACTCAGCACACTGCAGGGTACAGAGGCAGTGTAATTACACACTAGACCAAAGTATGGTAGATGTAGATACTATGCTCTTTGTATTTCAGCTACACCTTTTGCTTACTTGTGGTAACACAGACAGTGTTGCATAATGCAACATTTGTTATGATACCTACCATTTGGTAAATTCATCACTTTATCTCTCTTCTTTGTCTTTTGTCTTTCTGTTCTTTGTTCCACCTACGTCTCCCTTTTGTACAAAGAGAAATAGTAATAGTAAGATTGATATTCACTCAGGTCAAAGGACAAAGTAAAACATTTAGTAGAATAGAATCAAGATCCCAATGTTAACTGTACATATTAATCATATAGTTGGAGTAAAGATGCATATTGTACTGTATATAAGGGCTTACAAACCCTTTTTTATATTCAAAGAACTGGTAAAGTGAGTGTGCTACATAGACTGTATAATATGAATGGACAAAGCGTCCGATTCGGCGAAGTGCTGCAAATGCAGAAGTGCCTTAAAGCTGCATTCTATCTGAATTCCTGCAGGGGGCGACACATGCAGTTGCAAAAGGAGGTCGGTTTCTGTAGAAGTCTATGAGAAAGTGACCCACTTCTCACTTGATTTATTACCTCAATAAACATTTCCATAATGAGTTTATGGTCTCAATCACTAGTTTTAAGTCTTCTGCAATACAGAATGATGTTCATTTTTTTAATTATGGTCTCATTGATTTTTAAAATCTGCGATAAAGCAGGTGTTGTTTTAGGGCATGGCTATGATGTGATTGCCAAAGAAAGTGTGTAACGTAGAGTGTGAGCAGCAGTCTATGGCTCCTCCCTCACTCCTCCCTCTGTCTAAAATCGTCACATCCGCAACCAGGATGGCTGCGCCCGTAACGGCAAACTCGACGACTCATAGCAGATCTCCACAAACCAATGAGTGACGTAACACCCATGGTCTGTCCATTAATATTATACAGTCTATGGTGTGCTATGGGGAAGAGCTTGCTTTGAAGATTAGTTAGATTTCCTTTTGCTCTCTTGGGATGGCAGCGTCTGTTGGTTCACCACTGAAATATCTCAACAACTATTGGAGGGATTGCCATGAAGTTTTGTATAGACATCCAGGGTCCCCAGGGGAAGTATTCCAATGACTTTAGTGACTTTTGCACCACTGACACCAGCACGTCAAAGTTTTCACTTGTCCACTGAAATGTCACAATGGTTGCCAAACTTAATATGAATCCACGTCTACTTGTCATCCCTCGTAACACACTGCATGTTCATGACATCATTATGCTAATTTTGGGCAGCAGAATTTATCTCCTGCCCAGGTAGTTATCTGCCGACCCTTAAGATTCATCTCATGTTGGGATCCCGACCCCCAGGTTGGAAACCATTGAATACATGGATTGCAATGAATTTATTATGGAAATTCATGGTTCCTACTGACTTTGATGATCCCCTGACTTTTAACTTTTATTTTAAGTAAGTAGGGAAGGGGCCATTGCAATATCTTAACATTTTACTTGCAGTTTTTATATGATTTTTTTTTTTCTGCATTCTTTGCACACTGTAATCAGATCTCGTTTTTCACAGGCACTCTATAAAGCTGTTGAGTAGGTGGGAAGGTGGCAGTTCTGTTGTCAGTAAAACCAAACATAGCAGGTGGAGGGTCACCACAAGTGACCCTCTTTTCTTACTTTTACCTACGTATAGAGACGTCTTTGACTGTCTGAGACAGCAGTGAGCGACTGCAGTGGGAACATTCCTTCCTGCAGCTGTGCTTCTTTCTACCCCTCGACTAGATATTTTCTTATCCAATGTAAACATAATGTACAGATTGCATTTACACCTGGCGGAACCTGTTGATGCCATTTTTCTGACCCTTAACATCCAGAGAAGTCTAGGCAACAGGTTCTCTGGCAGCTATTCAGCCTTTTAGACCTGGCATAAAATGTAAAACATTCGCTCTCTCCTTCCTTTTTCTTAGGTGAAAGCCCTCACCCTGTTCGTGACCCATTATCCTCCTCTGTGTGAGTTGGAGCGGGTGTATCCTGAACATGTGTCTAACTACCACATGGCTTTCCTACTCAATGAATCTGACATCGCCACTGACACTGACGGTATGTGTGTGTACGCATTGTTGTGTGCGTATGCAAATGCTTTCAATGTTTTTTTTGGTGGAAATACTGTGTTTGAGTATTGCCTTGCAGGTACATTTAGAACAATCTTACTTTGGCATTTTCTAAATAATTATCACATGGCATTTTACTGAGATTTTTAACGTGTGTGTGTGTGTGTGTGTGTGTGTGTGTGTGTGTGTGTGTGGTGTGTGTGTGTGTGTGTGTGTGTGTGTGTGTGTGTGTGTGGACAGACGGAGAGGTTCAGCCAGAGTCCATCACTTTCCTCTACCAGTTAACTGAAGGCGCTGCAGGGCGGAGCTATGGCCTGAATGTGGCCCGATTGGCTGCCATTCCAGACCCTATACTACACACTGCTGCACGCAAAGCCCGAGAGCTGGAGAGCATGGTCAACGCCAGGAGGTACAGCAGACACACATATTCACCCTGACAATTTTTTAAAGGGGGACTCCACTCATTTTACCCCAAAAGATCAGTTTGCTAGTCATGGGGGAGTACAACTCAGCCTGTGAAAACATTTGTGTAATATATTTTGTATCTCTGGAGACTAAACAAATAATTTCCAAAAAAAAACTACTAGCGTTACAAACTGGAGTTGTGAAAGTAGTGGGTGTTTACCTGGCAGGGTTAGGGTCTAAGTGGGCATTCAGACTGAAAACAGCTTCGCTTGTTGGTTGGTTTTATTCCAGGTACCGATCAGACAGTGAAATCCAAGTCTGGTTTGAGGTACAGGTCTGTAAATTTGAATTCTGTAATTGTAATACGGACACAGGATTTTACAACTCTGGAAAGTTATTATCTTTCAGCACACAAAAATATGCTGGGCAACCCTGTGGTTTTTTGCTGGAGCCCCTTGCATTGGTGCCCTTGCTGCTTTGATGGTTTGAATGCTGCTTAAGAAAAAAACACTATCAAGTTGAATTGTGGGAAATGTAGGATCCAGTATTTTTGGAACTTGACCCATATTAAGGACTTAATTAATTTAGAATATCTCAGATACAGAAATACAGAAAATTCTTAGTGTTTTGCTGTCAAAGTTTCAGCAAATTGCACATTCTCCAAATACAGTCTTCCGTCTGTGTAAATTTGTACACGGCATCTCCTCTGCTGAGTGCTGCTCAACCACTTCCTAAGTAATCCTCCCCATATGAAATATCTGTCCGCACGCACGCACGCACGCACGCACGCACGCACGCACGCACGCACGCACGCACGCACACTCTGTCAATGTAATCCTCCCTATATGAAATGTTTGTCCTTTGTTGGAGCAAAGCCATGCTGAGTGCACAATAATCGTACACAGAGGAATTGAGCTCCTGGTCCGAGTTTATGAACAGGGATTTTATTGTACGTGTATTTAGGCACAAAATATACAGGAATATGACGATATAGTTATACAATATTTTGTTTAAAGCAACATTTCCGTGTCTTTATCTCCGTCTCTCTAGGAAGAATAAAAAACTTCTCTCAGATCTTTGGAGCATCTCAGATAGATCATATCTCATGGAGTGGCTGCGGTCAAACTCTTAACATCGCTGCAACAGTTGTCAACACCATCAGAACACACACATGAAGAAGAGAGGATCCAGCTGTCAGTAAATGAGCATGTTCATAGAACAATATATTGTACAAGGAAGTACATGTTGCAAGTAAATCTTGTTTCAGAAAGAAACTCAGCACTGATGGAGAAAAGTGGTTGTTGCTGCTCTCTTTGCTTGTGTGTGTGTGTGTGTGTGTGTGTGTGTGTGTGTGTGTGTGTGTGTGTGTGTGTGTGTGTAAAAGGGTTTTAACCATCTCAGGATCTGAGATCCAACTGTGTTGTAACCTAATTGCTGTAACATCAATTAATACCAACTAATCCAGATTTTACCTAACCAACTATGTGTAACATTAGTGTTATGACAAACTTGTCATACTTGCTGGTCTTTGGCCTAAAAAAACTTCCACAATTATAACAGACAGTCACGATGGACTGTTAAAAAAATCCATTATGTTTCCTTTTCAATAGATGACACCTATATTACCCATAATGCAACTTGAATGCTGACAGTTTGGTTTGAGATTTGGGTGTGTTTTGCTATTTGCGGTTAAAATAGCCTTGAGCCTCTAGCCTCAAGCAGAGATGAGGAGCCGGCTACGGAGGTCTGTTAAGATAATGTTAAGACGTTTTTAACGTTTTTGAACTTGTAGTCTTCAGCCCCAACTGACGTTGTCTGAAGTGACATCACATGAGGGAATTTTTAAGACATTGTGCAGCTCCCTCTGGCGCCTCAAAAGGCTTTTTACATATGCCCATAGACAGACTTTACTGTTTAAAATATGTGGCAACAAATCAAATTTGCCACTGAGAAAATCTCAATTGCAACACGCACGCACACACGCTCTGCCTTTAATTCCGCCAACTCAGAGAGAGAGAGAGAGAGAGAGAGAGAGAGAGAGAGAGAGTCAGGGAGAGAGAGAGAGAGAGAGAGAGAGTCAGGGAGAGAGAGTCAGGGAGAGATACCAGCTCGAGAGAGAGTGAGATAACCACTGTCAAAGCCGATTACAGTTTATCGCGTCTGTGATTCTGTCACTGTCTGTCCACTTGAGGGTTCTCCCTTTGTGAACGACACGTTTTTCGTTTTCTCCTGCTTGTTTGTTGTTTGTTTGCCGAACAGCATGGATTTATTCTAGTGTTTGTGGGACTCGGACATATTTACTATGAGTTCCTCTGCAGAAGCGCAACTTTTTGGTTCGCCACGGTGCCACTGAGCCGCGCGTCTCTCGGTGGGAAAAGTACACACGCAACCCCCGGCAAACATGGGCTCGCGGTGAAAGCTTCGGTTGTCTTCGCTCTTCCAAACCATACGACAAAATGCAGAAGAGCGTCCGCTACAACGAAGGGCATGCGCTGTTTTTGTCAGCGGTGGCGCGTAAAGAAGGGACTAAGCGCGGCTACCTGAGTAAGAAAACTGCGGAGAACAGCCGATGGCACGATAAATTCTTTGCCCTCTACCAGAATATACTGTTCTACTCCGAGAACGAGCAGAGCGCGAGACCTGCCGGGATATACCTGTTGGAAGGATGCACCTGCGAGCGCTCGCCGGCTCCCAAAATGTCCACTGCTGGAAGGGAAGCGCTGGAGAAACAGGTGAGAGTTTTAAAAGAACAGGGGGTGTCAATCCACTAAATCCTGCTGTGAATGAAAGATCTTTTCTTATTTTATGGTACAACTTCCCAAAATCTGCTCAAAGCCCACTGACATCATTATGGTGCAGTCACTGATTGTGATATGTAAAGTAATTAACATACTCCAAAGTGATACATATATGGACGCTAATATGTTGTGTTTCCCATATAACCCATGGTTTCTACATATATTTATAACGATTATTGCTTGTTTGGTAAACATTTGAAAAAAGCAATAATGAAAACTACCAAGTTCAAATTTCATCACACTCAAACTGACGCCCATGTAAAAAAAAGAGCAAGAGGCTCAGGCAGCATCAGACTGAAGTGGCTGCGGTAGCTCAGCCTCTTCAGTGTCAGCAAGCCCTGCAGTGTCAAGTGCTCCAAGTGCATCATCCCCGAGCAGGGGATTGTCCTCCCCAAACATTCAGATGTGCAAATGGGAGCAGGCTGATAGGAGAGTTAGGTTTCCCACAGCAAGTCCAATTTTTTCCAATTAACACAAAGAAAAAAAAACAGGTCCTTACCTTTCACATAAATGTTTTTCTCTCTTTTACTCTCTCGGCTTGTTGATTTTCTCTCTGAGGTCATGAAATTTGCTGACCGCACCCACAGGAGGTTCTTGATTTGTAACCTGTTGAGTGTGAACCCAATAGTCTGTCACATTTTCATCATAAACTCAGTGAAGTTATTCTAAACACTTAATCAGACAAGGTCAAAGGCTCAAAGTAAAATTAATTTTGAGTCTGACGGTAGGAAGCAACTGTAGCATTGCAGCAACAGGTTCTTGGAACACTAAGTTTCAACACATTTCCATTCTACACCATGTTTCACATGCATATGTAATATTTTTTTTGATTCTGCACTGAAATAAATTTACATCACCAAACATGATTCCCAGGATGCCATGTTTTTATGACTAACATTATATAAAATAATAATGTCTTGTGCTTCATTCAGTTGCATATACTGTGGCGTGGCATACTGTATGTAGTATCTTTAGAAATCTTGTGATCTGAACTACAATTTAAAATAAAGTGTAAGTAATAAATGCGTGTGCAACTTGGTTTTGTAATGATAGAGCCACTCCTGAATCCTGCAGTGCTGAAAAAGTTAGACTTTAAAGCATATATATATATATATATATATATATATATATATATATATATATATATATATATATATATATATATGCAGGGAAATAATTTGGGCAAATCTGTTCCTGGAAGTTGTCTCAGCATTGTTGGTAGATATTGTTGCTAGGAAACATTGGAATTACCATTTGCACATGCATTTCATTGAGAAAAAAATGAAATGCATGAATTGGTCACAAGTATATCATCAATCCTATGGTTATGTCAGTCAAAGAATCACTTTCAAAGAATCAAGTTGTTACAGCAAAAACAACAACCTTTACTTCTACTCCATGAAAGTAATCGCAGAGAAAATGATTTCTGTTTCTGATCCCAGTTTTCAGCTGGCCTCAGGGACTGCGTCCCACAGGCATCATGCCCATTAAAATGACAGTTGACAGTTTGAGCCAGAATTAAGGAGACAGTAAGTAAATGCACAATTAATCATATGAGAGGTGTGGAGAGGTCAAAAATAGTCACCAGTCATCATAACTCAGAAAATATCCATCCTCGCCGTATCCCTCCCACTCACACAGTAGACGTGTGTTTCTTTAAATGTACAGTATGTATAAAGACAATTCATTCCAGATGTATGCAAACGGAGAAAAGGCTTAGGGAGAGCCAGGAGATTGTAGAGTGGTTTTAATCAAGTCATACATAAAGTAAGAAGACTATTTCTTTATTTCTGTAATTGAGTTGTTATTAATGATGATGAAAGGAGGACAAATCTCTCTTTTTGAGGGTAAAATGTGGTTCCAATCGCTTATATCAGTACTGATGTAGGCCTAAAATCTGTCTCTTCTGATGTTTCTGAGCTTGGCAATTATGTTGTCTTATTTTATCCTCACTTACAATGACTGTCTCACTCTCTCTCCCCATCTGTCTCACTCACAATACAGATGTGATGTTTAATTAGGGTTATTTTCAATCCGCCCTCAGCTTAAACGTGTGCTGCAATGTAACTGTTAAACAACATAGCCATGCACACGAGGCATAAACCAAGTAACACTGACATTTTATGTGGCTTATGAAACTGTGTGTGTGTGTGTGTGATGTGTTTTAGATGATCAAGGAGAATTTCAGAGTTCAGTCTGATCCTGGGTTTTATTCCTTGTTTGGTAGGATACAGTGAGAGAAGCCCTTCTATCTTTCCATCAGTCGCTCTTGCTCTTCACTATTTTTCCGTGCAGTAGAGTGCCAGCAACCTGCAGTATCACACCCCCACAGTGAGCCGCAATGTAACCAAAAACTACACATCTACTGCCTCTCTCTCTCTCTCTCTCTCTCTCTCTCTCTCTCTCTCTCTCTCTCTCTCTCTCTCTCTCTCTCTCTCTCTCTCTCTCTCTCTCTCTCTCTCTCTCTCTGTTGTACTCTCAGATAGACACAAACCCTTCGAATAATTTGGAAAGCATTCACTTGTCAGAATGGTTTTCACAGTGTCTGTGGATGTGCATTGCTGATGTGAACATGTATGTGTAAAAGGCCAATAGATTTAGCTGTCTATAGTTGTCAAACTATCCCTCCCCCCATCATCAAGGGTGGGTTATTGATCCCAGAGGGAGGCACAGTTAATCAGAGGCCATGAACCAGGGGAGAGATGACTATACCATACAGTGAAGGCTGTTTCCAGATCATCACCCATTTGTCAAATTTTTGCTGTTCGATTCAAAGGCCCGGTGTTGCTTTCTTGAATGAGTTTGCCATGTAGAAAAAAAAATGAGCCAATCATTAAATCTTAGGGGAATTATGTAGGTCTGTAGGTTGGGAACGTTATCTTGTTGTGCCAGAGCCAGGATCCAAACAAATATAGAGACAAATTATAGATGAAATCAATGCTGTTTTAAATTGACCAACAAATAATACAGCTTTAAAATCATAAAGCTGTGCATTAAAGGGGTTTCTTCAAACCAACTTTTTTTGCCGATAGATAGATAGATAGATAGATAGATAGATAGATAGATAGATAGATAGATAGATAGATAGATAGATAGGAAGTTCATATATGTCTCAGCAGCAGTACAGAAAGAAAAACAAACAAAAAAAATATACCTTTTAAAGGTGCATGCATACAGTGTGCAGATTGGATGTGCATTGGGTGTACAAAGTGGAGGTTATTGTAGAGTAAATGTAAAATAAAAATGTATATATAAAAGAAATGTGTTGTTGGTATGAGGCTTTGGCTGAAGATGCTCCTCCTCTCAACTAGCAAGTCGTTGAGAGGGTGGGAGACGTTCAGAATGCTAACCAACTTGGACAACATCCTCTTCTCCGTCACCGCCTCCAGACAGTCCAACTCCTCCTCCAGTCATTGAGCCCGGCTTCCTAACTAGCTTGTTGAGCTTTGCTAGTGTCTCTTGGTCTTACACTCCGTCCTCAGTACATGGTAGTATTACTGGTAGAACGTCTGCAGAATCCTGTTGTAAAGTAACTGCTATTTTTTTTATTTATTATTGTGAAGATTGTATGTGTGTTCACCTTGCACAGGTGTTTGCACTGCATTTACGGTCTGTCATATGGTGCCATCTGCCCTCTTGGCATCTTTTACAACATTTTGCAGCCCTTTTTGTGGTTTTGAAAAAAGAGAAGATACGACATACACTTGTATGTCATACAATATATGTTGTGTGTTGGCCTTGTGTTTTCTGAAATGCCATTGTTTCCTAAAATTCCTAAAAATCCAATTTCTGAAATGTTACGTTTTCTACCTCAGGTCCACTGTACATAGACGCTTCATTGTCAGCGTGAATATAAATTAGGAAATGAGGAATATAGAATAAGAATAATGAGGAACATAAGACATGGATGCCTATTATGTCCAAGTTTCGTGCTTGCAGAATTTAAGGCTCAGTGTCGTCAAGGATGCTTCGAAAGGGATGAAAATGAGCTGTTAAGGTGGTCGAATCAGTGACCTTCACTCCATCCATGCATAATGCACATGACTGTAATAAAATTAAATTGGAAATTTATTAGAAACGGTACAGGAGCGATATCATAGGTTAATTCAATCCTGTGTGATCTGGCTGCATTGGCTTTAATAAAGTGTGTTTTTCTCAAATTATAAGCACATAGGGGTTATTTTCAAAAGTCTCCTCCCTCATTAGACTTGATGCAAGAAAAGATGCCATGGGATAACACTTTAGAGTTGAAGCGTCAGTGCTGACTTCCTGCTGTATATGTGTGTGTAATTATTCTTACAAGAAAGCTTGTCTAGCTCTAAAAGGCCCTCTCAGAGTGTTGTGTTTTCGCTGTTGCCCACACTAATCGTCTACATCAAGGAACAAATTCTTCCCATATTACTGGAGTATGATCTGCTTTTCTGCACAGGCTGCTTTGTTTGAGACATTATAGACCTCATTAGTGTCAGAATAGAATTTACAGCTGGCATGTGCCTTAAAGCCTTTCTCTGTGTTTGAAATACTGCAATAATCAAAGTATAGATGACAACAAGGGTGGATTTTACTTTCAAGAAAATACTCCTGGTACAACAACATGTTCTTGTATCTAATACTTAGCATGTACTCTCTGTTCTATGAAAACCATTGTCTCCAAATTGTCAGATGTTCATAAACTAAGAAAAAACGCTTCTTTTAAAGAAGTAGTACAACATTTTGGGAAATATGCTTGCTTGCATTCTTTCAGAGAGCTAGAAGAGAAGGTCAATGCCACTCTCATGTTTGTGTCAACTGTGGAGCTACAGCAAGGAGACGATTAGCTTTGCTTAGCTTGTCGTTGAGGGTGTCCACAGACATGGTATCCATCCTCTCAATTAACCCTCAAGAAAGTGAATAGGTGTATTCCCCATAATATTAAACTATTCATTTAATGCTACTCAATCAATCAATCAATCAATCAATCAATCAATCAATCAATCAATAATTTCATGTTAACAATCATTATGTGTAATGTGAAAGGGCTCGCTAGTAACCCACGGAGAATTACCATCATCTGCAGTTCCCCACTGCTCTACGGAGCTTTTTAGTGTTTTATTAGCAAATTGTTTGGTTTTGGTTTTTCAGCTCGCAACTTCACTCTTTTGGTACACTCCCGCTGCTCTCTTTAGTGTCATTTTCAGGCACAGCAGGCAGCTCTTTTCAGCAAAAAGCTCTAAAAATGCTTTGTACACCTCCTCTGCTCCAAAGAAGGCTTAATTTGCCTTAAAACTAATTTTCTCAAACCATAAGGAAGTATTAATCCTTGTTGAAGGTGCTATACATTACACACTACATACATTGTGCAACACAGGGTTTCACGATGCAATGCAGTTTTAGTTGTATTTTTCTGCTACAGTGCATAAGAAAATCAAAAAATGTGAACTATTTTTCATGGTGGAGTTGAGGAGTCTCACAGCCTGAAGCTGCTCTGTAGTCTGGTGGTCAAACAGCATTGCCTTGCCTTCAGTTTACCTAAAAAGTAAAAATCACCACATTTGGTGATAGGTTTTATTGGAAACCTTATCGAATGACCAGTACACCCATTAGTCGAAAGATATGGCCATTATATACCTTACATTGACAGGATTCTTGCAGTAATTTTGCAGATGGTTTTTCTGTATATAATATGAATATGTTGCACAGTATTGATCAGCCTGTTGGGAAAGCTGAATTTGGCAGAGTTGCTTCAAGTTAGGCAGATGACAGGTGAAAATATTACATAAACAAACATCCCAGCATTATAAGAGCCAGCATATTATATCTCATCATGTCTCCTCCTGAACCGGTGTCAGGCTGTTCATGTGGACACCCTGGGTGATAAATGCTCTTGGGGCATTGGGCCTCTGTGCTCTTCAGTGGTGTTATTGTTATTGCTGGAACTGCTCCCATCTATTCTACATGCTCCTCCTGTCACACACACACACACACACACACACACACACACACACACACACACACACACACACACACACACACACACACACACACACACACACACACACACACACACACACACACACACACACACACACACACACACACACACACACACACACCACATCCCACAAGGACTGTATAAAATAAACTTGAGCGCCAGGTATTAGGATTGTCAAGTAGTTTCATGTGTGTTTGTTGTTGTCTGTGCAGAGTTTATGAGCAGTGTATTTTACAGAATCAGGTTAGGCACACTGGCAGTTCTCAAGAATATTGTACAACAGATTTATGGTGTGTTTAGACACTTCTGCTGTTGCACTGTGGGAGTCGTAGAGCAAACTCCAATCCAGCATCTATTGCATTAGGGCGGCAGGATGTTTCTAAACAATTCCTCCAGGCAATGGAGTGAGAGTATTATAAAGCTTGATGATAGCTGTATTATATGTGTGTATTTATGTTTGTTTTTGATTAGGAGGACAGCAGTGAAAGTAAGCAGTGGAGGAGGGGAGCTATCTGTTTAATCTCCAGATAAACTGACAGGTAATCCCTGATCAGAGTGTTCTGAGGCACAATTAGTATACTTATATACTGTGTGTGTGTGTGTGTGTGTGTGTGTGTGTGTGTGTGTGTGTGTGTGAGTTGTGTGTATCTGGGAATATTTAACGTATGTGTGTGTGAGAGAGACGGTCCCATACTTTGTTGTAAGAACTTTGGAGGACGTGAACAGCATGAAGAAACAGCAGGATGTGGATTCAGTGATAGCTACATCATTAGTTGAATTCAGTGGAGACTCAATTTAATGTTTTGTATCTCTTCACAATGACAAGACTACAGGAATTAAAAAATCTGTTCTTATTTTCTAAAGTGAAGCTGTTTGGATTTCTGGAATTACAGAATAGGTATTATGTAAATACAAAGAGGGCCATTTCAACTAAAGTGAGAAGATGAATCAAGGAAAAACTGCCACATTTACTTTGACATCTCTTGTATTTTTTTTTGTCAAGTTAGGCATCTACGCTATATTTATTTTGGCTGTTGTAAAACAAAGGCAATGAAAAGAAATCATTTAAAAGGTATAGTTTGCCATTTTTGTGAAAAATTCCTTGTTCGCTACCAAGACTTAGATAGAAGATTTATACAACCTTGCAATATAAGGCTACAGCCAGGAGCTAGTTATCTTAGCATTAAGACTGGACACTGGGAAACAATTAAACTGGCACCGTCCAACAGTAATACAATCCATACCAGCACATCTAAAGCTCACTAATTAACACCTTTTATCATGTTTGTTCAATCAGTACCAACAACTACCAAAGCGTAAAGACATACATACATATTTGTGGTTTTACAGGGGGTTATGTGCTGGACTATTTCCTGTCTAGCTCCAGCTTCATATTTAGCCTACTGTATGGATGAGAGTGGTACTGATCTTCTCATCTACTGTAACTCTCTACAAGAAAGCATTAAAGCATGTTTCCCAAAATGTTGATCTATTTCTTTAACTTTCAAACAGGCTTTTAAATAAGTGAAGGCCAAACAAAATGTTGTGTCATTCCTTATTCAAGTATAAAAATGACAATTTGCAGTTTTTCAGGGAGTTACTTTATGTGTACATTGATGTCATCTTAATCTCGGCAATAATGCGAAACTGAACCTATTTTCTACAACACTATTTACTATAGTAAACATGATGGATGACACCTGGCCACTTATTAAAAAATATTGGTGTGCAGGTACTGCAGCATACTGTACAGTAAACAAGGTCATTTTTTGACAGTGGCAGTTTCTTTCTTTGTTTCTGTCCTGTGAGCATTTTATGAAGCTGCATTCGGCACAAAATAGACGTTATTGTCCCTGTGGGAGCACGACAAGAGCTGAGAAATGAGAGAAATATAAAGAGGAGAGAAGCATATTGTGTCTGATCTAGAATACTGATGGGTGGAAAAGTGAACCCACATTTAACCCTTATAATGGCTAATAACATATTTTACGGCCTATTCTGTACATGCCATCAATTTTAGTCTGTCACTAAATATATCTTAGTGATTTTGAAAAACACCCATGGTGTTAGAATATAATATACCTTTAGTTACTCTTATTGGGTTTTTGTGCCTCCTTTTTATTTCACAATAATCTGGTTTCCTCTCCTGTGTTTTTAGTAGAATATTTTCATACTCTGTGTATGGTCTTTTCATAATCAGCCTTAATAATTGATATTTGTTGTGAATATGAAGACAATAATCTTTTGCTGGTGTGAAGCATTGTTCCCCCATGATAATGCCAACAACAGGTAGTTTGAGATTATCTCTGCTTCAATAATCTCTGTGGTTCTTTTGTAGTATCTCACATTCTGTGTTTTCTTCTATTCTTTTTAGAGAAACCCAGCATGGTGCTATATACTCCCACACATAAAGGAAATCAAGTTTATGGATTATATCAGTTACACACACACACACACACACACACACACACACACACACACACACACACACACACACACACACACACACACACACACACACACACACACACACACACACACACACACACACACACACACACACACACACACACACACACACACACACACAAATCTGGTCTCCTCTGTTGTATATCTCTGTAATGGTAATCATCACCCTGCAGGAGTCAGGATCACTGAGCACTCCCTGCTTCACCAGCAGTGCAAAGGTGGAGACACATTATACAGTGCATCAGCATCCAATGGAGCCCATTGTGTTAAAACCGCTTGTTAATGTTTTTTTTTTTCCCTTTCTATGTTATAATGAGCACATATGGATCTAAGGAATAGGACGAGACAAAAACCTTTTCTACTGTGAAACTTGTGTGTACCCAACCTGTGATTCAATTTGATAAACTGTGATATTTCACTTAATTATTGATGATATGGAGTACTTTCCTGTGTCTTTATGCAAATAACAGTTTGTGATTGTGTTGCAGTATTTTTTGCTCAATAGTGTCTTTTCCAGTACTTGTTTTTATGCACATCAAGTTCAAAGAAAGTTAGGCAAACCCTAGTGGTTTGGCATTGATATTCTTGTTAAACACAGCCACAAACACACACCATACCGTATATGGAGGTGAGACAAGGCAGATTTTTCTGACCTACCAGGCTGCTAGTTCCACCAAAACAAAAGTTGTCATTGGGTTATTATTTGTTGTGAAACATTTCTCAGAATTTGTGAATGGCCTTATTTTCAGGCTTATATTTAATTTAGCATGCCAGTGGTTTTGCATGCCCATTTACTGTACCACATAATATGTACAGGTCACATCCACCGCAGTTAACCATTTGCAACCTGCTGTGTTTTAGAAATGTCACTATTTTTTTCTCTGTTGACTGAGACTAGCAGACATTTGAAACTAGCTTTTAGTTGTACCATCTACATTGAACATTGAGTCTGCAGATTTTTTTGTTAAAGTTATCATCATGAGCTAATGGAGTGCTGTCAACAATTCATTCAAACTCTATGTTCACAGTGATAAATTAAGTTGTGGTTTATTTTTGTCATCGTTGGGAAATAAATCTATAATAATCTTTCAGCATATTGTAATTCAAGTGGTGTGAGAGAAAACTAAACTTCTGCATCTCCTCATTGGCTCTGTTTTCAGGCTTTAGAAAATCTAGCCAATGATGGGAGACCTTAGCCGATCACAGGTTATTTCAGAGATAAAGAGTGTTTTTATTGGCTGTTCTGCAAATGCAGATGTGCGTGCACATCCCTTCAGTGGAAGTTCTGCTGCTAACCGTAGCCAAAGACTTAGGGCTGCAGCCAAGGGGGCAGGCTTCTCTCCACAGAGTGAAGCCTCCTATGGCGCCATTTTAATGCTACCAGACTCTCACCCCCCCGTTAGCATCCCATTGACTGCCATTCATTTTGGCGTCACTTTGACAGCGAATAACTTTACATCTGAAGATTTTAAAGACTTCATTTGCCCACTGTTTATTTCTAAATAAACACGACAATGCATAAAAGACTACATTACCTTGTACCTCACGTTATGGCTCCGTAGCAGACGTTTTTGTAAAAATAGGCTAACGATTGTGTCATAACCACATGACTTACTGTCGCATAGTAGAGAAATTACTGTATAGTACAGGAGAAGCTCGCAGGCAGTTTTGACTTACATTAGCTGTTTAGTTTAAATACTAATGTTAACTAGCATTTTAGTTAGCAATAATTAGCCTGTGCCTATGTTATCTCCTAACATATACCTACGCTCTCCGTCTCTGCAAGATTGGGAATGATTGAGATTTCTCTTGGCACAGCTACCAGAAGACTTACAACGTTCAGACACGTTGCTCACGTCACATCTACGTCGGCAAGCTCAGTTTGCAGCTGCGCAGTAACGCTCGAGCCTAACTGAAAAGTGCTTCTAATAGACTTCACTCGTCTCCATCTAGAGCAACGGGATCTGTCGGTCCATTTTATATACTGTCTTTGGCTGCAGCTAATGGTGCGTTCATGCCACCTGGAAATATCAGGGACCGGCCTCGTGATTACGTTGTTTTTCCGACAGCGTTCACATGGTCGGGGTGCGTGTTCTTCTTCTTCTGTTACATTGGCGTTTGGCATAACAACTTGTTGCATGACTGCAACCAACTGTTGGTTGTAGCCTAGAGCATCAGGTGTGTGAAAACATGGAGGCCACAATAACAAAGATTTGCTGCTGTTTTTTTATGCGAGCATACAAACAGCACATCAACAGGTGTTTGTTTGTGTTATATGCAGGACAACGAACGGGAAAGGACACGGATAAGGTGTTATTTTTTTATACATAGGCCTATGAATAATTTGAAACATGTTATGTCTGTGTATGTTTCTTGGCAGAGGTGTTTGTCCACAATAAACAGTTTATTGTCATTGAAATATTTTCAGTGAACCAAAGTTGCCTACATCAAACATCAGTTGTCAACAACGCGTCACCAACTGGGAAACTGTTAGCAAAATCTAGCCAGAGTTTCACACCTCTGATTCCCACATGAAGTGACGAGAATGATGATGTTTTCACTGGTAAAAATGTTTTTCCCGATGCCCATGAACGCACAACAATTCAAGGCTAAGCTATTTGATAAGACTTTATTAAGATAAGTCATCTATCTATACACAGTATATGGAGGAACACAATTGTGTGAAAATGTGGTCAGGTTTAGTGCCCAGGAAGTGGACATTTGCTGTGAAAACAGTCAGGAGAGCCGCTCTGCTGGGGTGTAACAAATACTGGTCCATTTGCCGTGTTTATTCGAGGCTCTAGCTAGCTAGTAGTTTAGCCTTCTGCTAATCGTAGCTCACGGCTGCGGCAAGTTCGGTAGCTAGCTAGAGCCTTGAATCACAGTATGTCATCTCAAAGGGCTTTACAAAAAAAAAAAACAGGACGGTAATTCTCATAGAATTGCTGCAGCTATATAACGGCATCGGGATGAAATGAATGACTAGTACTTGTACAGGTTACTGTACTGTATGAAGCTGATGCATATGTCTGTGCTCATCGGATGGGAACAGCATGTAAAATACATCCACAGATCCATAAATGTATAGCATGCACTCAAAAGTAGAGATGACTTGTAGTTAGGAAGCCAACGCTTATGTACATATTGTTCTTTGAAAAAACAGCGGGAAAAAAAATGTTAATCTAGCAAAGGAACCATGATGGCACAAAAACTACTTCCTAGTTGTTCTGTGCTGTTTTAGCCTATAATTAAACTATATATACCATGGGTGCTTTATGTGACTGCAGTTTCTTTATATTATTTTTCGGCCAGCCTTTCAGTACTTTCAGTGTATACACATTTAGTCTAGCAGACTACACCTTTAACACTTTCAGCATTCATGACTTTTTTCTACCCATTAAAGTAAACAACATCAAAGCAGTAGTGGCGTCGCTCTGAAAGGCTGAGAGTTAAATTAGAGGAAAATAAAAAACGAGGTCCGTCTGTGGTACTTTACAACAATATTTGGCCTCTCATCAGTACAGATACCAAAGCAGACAGCAGTGTTACATCATTAGTTGCTATTCCAGTCCCCTAATCATTAGTGGATCCTAACATTCTGTCATCTCTGCTTTTAAATATTTATAACACATGAGTATTTCTGGATCCCCCAGCCATCGTTTGCCTAATGAATCTATTACCAACAAGTCCAGTTTCATCTTTGACTCTTTAATTTTTCATTTCATTACAGCGCTACCGTGAACTTGAGGGTGTGTGTGTGGTAGGTTTTCATTTCCTAATGTTCAGTCTCTGTTGGGCAGTGAAAAGTAGTCTCACTTCTCACCTTTGTTCTCACAGCAAGCAGTTTTAAATGACTGCCCCGAAATTGCTTTTTTAATAATAAAATGTCCCTTCATTGTGCTTGTGTCACTCCTTTGTGTCACGCTGTCAGTTTCACAGATTCATTTTTTATGATAGCTGTTCCACAGATTAGGCAAATAGGGGAATGGTACTTTTACTCTTTACTGTACGCTAGTGACATACAGTAAAGAGTAGGAAAAAGTCTCTTTGTCTCTTTGTTTCTTAGTTTATTTTGATTTCCCTCTATTTCTTTATTTGTTTAAATTAAATCTCTTACAGTACAGTGAAGGCCCTGAAGGATGGAGGGTACATTTGAGCTGATTTGAAGGGAGAGCATGCTGGTAGTCCTGAATGGTACTGTAGAGCTGGTAAGCTGTGTGTTCACATAGAGAGTTGGACCTCTTACTGCTTTTACATATTCCTCTTCGACTAATGAGGACACAATACAGTGTTACAATGTAATTCATTGCACTGCATTGTTAATGTTTTCAACGGCACGAGGTCCAGCGAGATCCACAATCTTGTGTAAAGGATGTGATACATTAAAGTTAAATGCTTGCCTGGGGGCAATTGGGTCATTGCTGCAGCAAATAGTGGGAGTATACATTCAAAGAGGAATTCAGTGCAAAACATTTACATTATGTAAAGTATCCTGAAATGGGAGATTATAAGAATAGTTTTAATATCATCAGTATAAACAGTGGTGAATTGTAACTAAGTACATTTACTTGAGTACTGCACTTAGATGTGGTCTGTGGAGTTTTCTTTTAAACTCCAAGTGTTTTGTTGTTTTCTCAACAAAACACAGTGGGAATCCTTGGGGCCTAACAAACGCTTTGCAAATGTAGGAAGGAAATGAAATTGTTTAAATCCATGTTTGCTAGATTGCGTCTTCCTCTTCACTGCCTTTGTGGGCACACTGTTACGCCCTTTTGCTCTTTTGCATCCTTGTGCATATGAATGAAACAAACACAATGGGAAAATACTCAATAGCAATAGTAGTGCTCCACAGGATTTAAGTACCATTTGAGAACTGACTTTACTTCAATGTTTCCATGTTAAGCTACTTGTATTTCCACATCTCAGATGGAAATATTATACTTTTTTTTTTTTTACTTCACTAGGCCTGCATTTATTTCACATAATGACAAGATACTTTACAGTTTAAGATCACATTATGAACGTATTCAACTACTATAATCACTCATTTGCTAATGATAACATTAAAATGTTGCTTGCATGTTAATCTTTCAGAAATATTAATCAAATATTTCACTTTCTAAGGTCAGTCTATGTGTAAAATGAGTACCTTTACTTTAGTTCTTTTTAATAAATATAGTTTGTCAGATAATACGTCTACATGTATACTCCTACTTTCGTAAAATTGATTGCAGCAGAGTGGTATTGCTCCTACGATTATTCTTTCCACCATTGAGCATCAAATAGAAAATGCCACTACAGTCGCTAACAGTATCATCACTGTATATGTGATAATTATGACTGGGACATCTGTGTGATCAAAGCAACCAGGTTAATCAATACCAACATGGTGTGAAAATGTTTGTGCGTATTCCCTTTAGTAAGGCTATAAAAGGCACACATATTGTAAACCCTGACATATACTGTGCACTGTAAAAATCAGTAACCATTAACTCCATCAATATACTGTTATCTTAATATGCAGGTAACATATGCTCAGAATATCCATCTAGATCTCTATACAAGTAAATGTTTTGTTTCTACTTAATTCTGCTTCCTCCACGTCAAAAATTACAGGATAGATCAATAAAAGCATTAAATGAATAGAAGCAGTGCTAAAAAGCAGAAAATGGAAATGCAAAACATGACACAAGCGTCAGATATTGTGTTGCCATGGAAATGTTATCTTGTTAGGTGGTGACACAATTTAGAAATATGTACTCGGTTAAGAAATATTATGTAACCACTTTGTCTATCTACCATTCTATGTCGCTCTTTCTCTCTGTCAAAGACTGTTAGAGCATAGATTATTGTTGATGTAATAAATCCAGCTAGCCAGTGAATCGAAATGACAGATACATAAAAAGCAGGGACAGGAGGATGGAGATGGAGGAGGGTCTATGAATGTGTGCGTGTGTGTGTGCGTGTGTGTGTGTGTGTGTGTGTGTGTGTGTGTGTGTGTGTGTTTTCCAATAACCTTGGTGACTCTGTCTCGAGCCCATCCCAACTGCAGGGGCTGAAGCCCGTCCATCCTCCTGCAGGGTAAACGTCTCTCCTCTGGACTCAGTTTGGTTCACTGAATCCTTACTGAGAGAGACACAAAGAGAGTATGAAGGGGATGGAGGATGAGGAGGAGGAGTGGGTTTTCAACAACAAGAGAAGTGAGAATGCTGGTGGAGCGGGACAGAGGAGGTGGAGTGGGATGTTGGGTGAAGTGCAAAGAGAGAGAGAGAGAGGTGGTGGAAAGAGGTGGTTGGATGATGAGAAGAGAAGAACACGAGGAGGAGGAGAGAGAAAGTCCATGCAGAGCTCAGTCTTCTCTGTTTTCCCTGACTAAGAATAGCAGCTCTTCTGGTAACCCAGTGCCCCAGGACACAACCATTTGAATAAAAGCCTCTATCACTTCACATAATGCCTGGTGTGTGTGTGTGTGTGTGTGTGTGTGTGTGTGTGTGTGTGTGTGTGTGTGTGTGTGTGTGTGTGTGTGTGTGTGTGTGTGTGTGTGTGTGTGTGTGTGTGTGTGTGTGTGTGTGTGTGTGTACGTACGTGTGGGGAAGTGTTTTGATACTGCAGATACTCAGGGAAATTCAGCAGATTAATAAGAGAGACAGACAGGAAACGAGAGCGAGACAGGGATCGGGCTAATTGATGGGATGATAATAGGCTAGTGGAGAAAGGGTGCACAGGCTATACTTCATTTCAGCGGGCAAATAACTCTGTAACCCTCCCCCGTCCAGTCTCACTCTTTCTGTGTGCTCTGCCTGCATCATGTAAGGTCTGTGGAACTTTAAATGGGATGAATCTGGGCAAGAAAAGAGCGTGAAAAGAAAATGTAGTTGAAAGCCATTTTTCCATATGTGTGTGCCAACTGTCTGATTAGCTGTGGCTTGCATCTCAAAGGTGCAACCAAAACATCTTGTCCTATAAAGTGAGACTGTTGGCACGACTGAGTAGTGGTGTTGTGGATGTGTTAGGTGCCAGGGTCACACATATAAACAGCTTTTCTCTCTTTATCGCTCTCTCTTTAGCACTACTTCCTCATCGTGTTTGGTCACGATGGACAGAAGCCTCTAGAGCTGCGCACAGAGGAGGAGAGTGAATGCGATGAATGGGTGGAGGCCATCCAGCAGGCAAGGTACATACGTATTATCAGATAAAGGATATTTGTGTGCTTTCCCCACTCTGTTTTGTACAGCAGGAAATATGACATCAGACTGCATGACCACAGTTTGATGTGTGAGAGAACATTACGATTAGAGAGCATTCATACAGCCATACTGGTGGTTTTTCATTTATGGCCTATTAAATATAAATTATGTATACTTTACTGCATACCCAATTGTGTTCCAAAGAAAGAAATGTTGTGCCTAGTTTACTACCTTCCAATGAACCATTAGTTTCAGTTTATTTCAGTATGAAACTTGCAAATATTGGAAGATTTGAAATGCAGTAATCTTATTGTGGCTGCAGCAACTTTTGAAAGCTCTTCCTTGTTGATGTGGTGAAAGAGGCTCAGACATCTAAGGTTTGAGGTGAAGAGTTTTGACACAGCTGTCCTGAAAAAGATAATGTGCATTTGATAGTTTCAAAAGAAGCATGTATCGCTTGCATTTTATAGGTGCCATACAATGTCAGCCTAATTAGTTGTTCCTGTGGTCATCTGTGCTTCCTGCAGATTCACACTGACTGGCATATTTTTAACTTCTTCTGAAATTAAGACGTGAACTACCCCTTCCATTAAAAAGCCCTACACACCTGTGCATGTAGAGACAGTGTATGATTGGCATTTCCATCTCACTGTTTGTTAGGTTTAATAAACATTTAGGCTAATATAAAAAATAATAAAAATAGCTAAATAACAATTTAAAATGGGTTCTTTAAAGAACCAGTTGGGTCCACAAAGAACTTTCTTGAAATTGGTTTCTTTCTTCTTTTGGGCACCATTGGTGTGCAGGGCCATCAAAGTGAAAAGGTTTTATTTTTTTATTTTTGTACTAAGGGCACTTTGACATGTCACAGTAGGAGCAGCTGTAAAATGAAATATGTGTCACAACCTTCTCCAACTGAGCACAGCCCACTTGAAACCAGTGAGAACAGAAATATCCTGTGAAATAACCAAACTGTTCTGACTTTGGCAGAAAATGTGTTCAATAAGGACCCCATTGCACACAGTGAGAAGCTTGTTGAGAAAATAGGTTACAGGGCTTTTAAGATTTTAAAGCTTCACACAGGGTGGACAATTTGAATCATTACCTAGCGTTAATGATAAATACACTTTGTGTTTTTAATTCCTTCCTTTCTGCCATTAACACACAATGGAGGCAAGAAGCAAGACATTTTTTTGTATATGCTGTTATTCAGTCATGTGTATGATATACAGTAAGTGCTTCATATAACTAATAGCTCTCTATATATTTGTGGACTTATTTTCAGTTACTCTGACATAATCATTGAACGAGAGGTGCTGATGCAGAAATACATCCACCTTGTACAGATAGTGGAGACTGAAAAGGTGGCTGCTAATCAGCTGCGCACCCAGCTGGAAGATCAGGACACAGAAATCGAGAGGCTCAAAGCAGAGGTACAGCATGGACACACACAAACACAACACTTACACTTGCCTCTTCCATGTGGGATTTAAAGGTCCCATGGCATGAAAAATTCACTTTATGAGGTTTTTCAACATTAATATGAGTTCCCCCAGCCTGCCTATGGTCCCCAAGTGGCTAGAAATGGCGATAGGTGTAAACCGAGCCCTGGGTATCCTGCTTCACCTTTGAGAAAAAGTAAGCTCAGATGGAATCTCCTACTTATGTCGTTATAAGGACCAAAGGTTACCTCCCCTTTCTCTGCTTTGTCCGCCCAGAGCATTTGTCCCGCCCATGAGAGAGAGACATCATGGCTTGCAAACAAGCGAAGTATGGCAGTTGGTCAAGGACCAACTTTGACGTAACACAGAAGACAACAGCAAGTGCTGAGCATTGGAAGAGAAAGTGTAGTTCTTGATGGCTGTCTTTTTAGTGTTTTTTATTTATACAATCCTCTCAGGTCCCAGTTTGTTTGGCTGTACTGTTGATACAGCATCCTCTGTTTTGGACTGAAATCCTAACCAGCGACTTTAGATGCCATGTGTATCCTTTTTAAACAGTGAAATATCTAATGATCTTGGTTATAACTACCATGACAAGGATTAGGGTTTTCATTTAATGCCCCTTCCTTCCAAAGGTTCACACTTAAAAACACTGGGTCAATTTTAACCCAATTTGGGTCAATTGTGGTACCCAGTACTGGGTCTATCCAGTACCCATGAGCATAAAAACCACAGGGTCACCAATCTCAACCAATTTCTTCTTACCCAGTTTTAGTGTTATTTATGTAATTTTCATTGGTTTATTCACCTATGTCAATATGTGGTTATTTTGACCCAGTAACATATTTAGGCTACATTTCTCTTGGGTAATACATTAAACCAAAAAGATTGGTTACTTTTACCCAGTGTAATGTTATTTTTAATCTTTATATCTGGTCATCTATTAAACCAGAAAGGTTTTGACCCAGGTCAATAATGTTATTTTGTATTTCTGTTGGGTTATTAACCCATATTCAATTCAAAGTTAAAGGTGCCAGGTGGCGTTTTCTTGTAAAAAACACATTTACGTTAAGATTCACTGATACTCAAACCCATTGTCTGTATCCTCTAATGCATTTCCTTCCTCATAAAATATTTGCTGATTTATTAAATGTCTTAAATCGTACATTGCTTACATCCATATTTACTTGCTTGCAGTCTTCTTCCCTGCCTTTTTTGGTGAATTACTTTGTGAATTACTACTGACCATTGTTGATCAGCGGAATAACTCACTCACTCACTCACTCACTCACTCACTCACTCACTCACTCACTCACTCACTCACTCACTCACTCACTCACTCACTCACTCACTCACTCACTCACTCACTCACTCACTCACTCACTCACTCGGTGATCCAAGGAAATCTAATAAATGGATACCAATATCCCTATGGGTAATGGGTATGCAGCAGTGTGTGTATTTTCACAGCTGTGCTTATGGCAGCAGAGGAGTGGGTGTGAACATTACTCATTTACCTCTGAGCGTAGGAGGAGAAGGAGAAAAATTGAATGTATGTATATACAGGGCATGTGGGCATGATATAAACCTGACTCCAGAAGAAGTCATTGCTAGCATTGATTTATGGATCTGTCAACTCTGAACATTTTTTGGTATTTTTGTGAAAGTGGAATGTGTAAAGTAGCTCTAGCTTTAAACTCATTAATTTATTCACTGACAAAAAGACTGTTTAGGTTACTCTACTAATTAATTGGAGCTAATAAGTTGGAAGTGTATCAACTGAACCAAATGACATAGTTCTTTATAGGAAAATAGAAAACTAGGAGGTTATTGGGAAATTATTCAGAAATAATGGAATTTAAACAAAGTAAAGCTATACCATTGTTTTACCAGATTTATCAGATCATTTAGTATTAGTCTTTGCTGGATCAGATGAGAAGTGATTCTACATGTTAGATGATGTGCCACATAGATGGCCAGAAGGCACTGTAGAGTTAATCTCAATATACAGGTGCTTGATTGAAATTGAATTCTGGTCTGAGCAGCAGTTAGCCCCAAGGGAAGCTATTTCATTAGGCCTAAATTTATCACCATACATCTCAGCTCCACTGTTATTTCCAATTCTGTCTCAGCTCATCTGTGTCAATAATTGTTGTAAAAATATTTTGTTTGTTTTGGCTATTTCTGTCTTCAGGAAGAAATAACACTCTGTTTAATGGATTAGTCTGTTATGCTGATTTTATCTGTAACCCCCCCTTTTAGAGCAACAAGTGTGGCAGATTCATCTCATACACACTGTGATTATATGGCATTGGCAGGGATACAGTGAGCCCCATTGATAATGAAAATGCTAACGAAAGACATTTTATAAACATCTGCCTGTGTAATTGGACTGCTCATGATAAAAGGATTAGACTTTGAGAGCCAATGTGCAGTTGGCGATCCATCTCATTAAAACATACTCTTGTTTGTTTGTTTATGTGTGTGTTGCTCCGTGTTTATGAATAATTAAACCAACTAGCCACTGTAACTGTCAACAGTTGGCAGACTGGCTCCTCACTACTGCCATTGGCATGATAGCTCTAGTGAATAAGAAAATGAAGATGAAAGTGTGTGGCTAGAAATGGCTTTGGTTTCATCTTTCATCCTTTTCTCCGTCTGTGATAAACTGCTGTTGTCAAGAGGCCTGAAGGTAAAAAAAATAAACTAATAGGTGAAAAATAGGTGAAATTATTATAGTACTGCTCAGGGGCAATTCTAAGATCAGACCTTCAGGGGGGCTCAGCTCAGCCCCTAATGAGAATGTGACACAGATACAGTGCCTTGCAAAAGTGTTAACTCCCCCTGCTAAATCAGTATTTTCACTGGATAACAATGAACATAATTGGCCAAAACTACGTTTCTGTTAAACCTTTCCTTGACTAGGTTAGCATTGGCGACAGTGACACAGGATATTAAACCTGTTTCAAGCCTTTTGAACCTGTAATTGTTTGTCCTCTGTCACTAACAGACAAGTTCACAAACTCTGAGGTTGAAGCACTAAAATTGATTTCAGAATTTTGAGCCCCCCCCTAAAAAGAATCTAAAATCGGTTCTGCTGTAGAGCCAGTCTCAACCTCTGCTGGGTTCATTTCTTCTTCACGGAAGATTGCGTTGCCACGAAAACCTTTTACCAGCTATGTTTAAAGTTAGTCATCACTGTTATTTAAAGAAAAGTAGAGACATTTAATATTAGGTACTATGCAAAATGAGATTCTGGTTGATGGTTTCCATATATTGGTTTGTGCTAGAAATATATATATATATATCTGCAGAGGATGATACTTTGTCATCAGTCCCTGCTGTGCCCGACAATGCACTACAGGTAATCAAGCACATCAAAGCCTTAATTTGCTTACTGTCACCAGCTGATAGCAACCCTCGCCTTCTCTGTCATTCTCTCTTTCTGAATGAAGGCACCAGATTGTCAAAGATGAGGAAGTCTGATGTCTATCTGGTGCACCAACAGCTCACGAAGCATACACTGCATGACCATCACATATACAATATTCAACCAAATCCTTCCTACTATACCTCAGAAGACCATTGTTTCTATTTAATGTGATTTTATTGTAATTTAATGTCTTTTGCTCAGACATTTAGTCACCCACATTATGCTCAACTTGTTTGTGACTGAATTTCTCTTAAAAGATCATAGCTCTGAACAAAACTAAGGAGCGAATGCGGCCTTACCATGTCAACCATGAAAATGAAGACCCGGATATCAAAAAGATCAAAAAGGTAAATAAATATTTTACTACCTAGATTCCATGTGTTTGCATGCACAGTATGCACGCTCCATGTGCCTGACTGCGTCTAAGCTACCTTGTTTGTATTTCCTCAGGTGCAGAGTTTCATGCGGGGCTGGCTCTGTCGGAGGAAGTGGAAGATTATTGTTCAAGACTACATCTGCTCTCCTCACGCTGAGAGCATGAGGAAGAGGAACCAGATCGTCTTCAACATGGTAGAGGCAGAGACAGAGTATGTAAATACTTTATAGCGGCACACACTGTAGAAATGTTGTCACTATAGTCAAGCTTTGCAGTACATTCCATAACAGACATTCCCGTATTTCACCTTGAAATAGTTTCTCAATACAATTTTCAGAAAATGTACTACATTACAGTATATATATATATATATATATATATATATATATATATATATATATATATATATATATATATATATATATATATATATATTGTAATAGACACTGAAATAGAAGATTTTGTACATAACTGCCATCCATAATGTACTAACTTATTGGATTAATTCAAACAAACTAAATCACAGTCAGATTATCAGAACCTGACAAAACATGGGTTGCAAATATGGCAAAACGATCTCATGTTGCAAATAGTAACTTGATAAGTTCATAAGATATTTTCAAGAAAATGTTGAGAAAAGATTAGAAATGTGTTTTTACAGTTATGGGCAAACAGGGAGAGGCATTCATTATTCATTATAGCTTCAGCTAGAACAAATGAAAACATTCAGGAAATGTTATCATCTAACTGTTAGTCAACATTTAAGGTATATTACAATATTAAAAATACAACTATTAAATATGAACAATGTCTTCATTGAACATATTTGCTCCTATACTGTATGTTTTTTGAAGATGAATCTGAATTGCTATAACATTGCCGGGGAGTCTGCTATATCTCACTGTTTAAGACAGTATTGGTAATACATATAAGTATTTTGACTGTGTGTGTGTGTGTGTGTGCGTGTGCGTGTGCGTGCGCGTGCGTGTGTGCGTGTGATGACAGGTACGTCCACCAGCTCTACATCCTGGTCAACTTTTTCCTCAGACCTCTGAGGATGGCTGCCAGCTCTAAGAAACCCCCCATCAGCCACGACGATGTCAGCAGCATCTTCCTCAACAGGTGTGTAGCTGTTCTGTCCATTTTTGCTTTTAACTGAATCACTGACATGTTAACTACGCTGGCAGAGACAGATTCTGAGGATTAAAAAACAACAAATCCTCTTTTGTCATTTTGTTTTGACACTGCGTTTACACTGTGTCTTCAGTGAGACCATCATGTTCCTTCATGAAATTTTCCATCAAGGCTTGAAGGCGAGAATAGCCAACTGGCCAACTCTGGTGCTGGGTAAGCTGTTACTTTGCCTCACACAACACACAAATACACGCTGTATGCATACGCTCTGCAGCCACTCAGTGACATCAAGGTCAGGTTTTTAGTGGTCCAGTTTGTCTCATTCAAACGTCAGTCCTGACGTCTTACTGCCCCATTCACACACACATTCATTTCCCTATCTTAGTCTGCAACAAGCACACTCATTGTCTTGACAGACAATGACAACCCAGACCAGAAGGCATACCACAAATTCACCTCCTAAAACAGAAGCCCTTCGACAGATAAGCATCACCTAGGAGACAGACTGCTGAAAGACATGACAGCAAATTACTTGTGACACATTCAAAAAGAAACGGGTCAACTGACTAAACACCCTTATCTGACACTCTGCTTCAGGCTCACACTGAATTTAGATATTTGATCAACAATGTGTATTACATCAAATCCATTTATGTAGTGTTTTTCTTTGTTTTCTTGCACAGTTTTGATTACTTTATCCTTGTCAGGGCACGGGTCTGTGCAATTAATCAGGAAATAACCTCTACTTCATCCAGTGCTGTTATAGAATATCCCATAAATGGGGTTATATTCATTCTTTGAATAGACTTTGTCATGCATCTAACACAGTGATGATACTTTTTAAAACAATTGCTTATTGTCCAAGAAAGTGGAAACAATGATCAATAAAGAAGCTCATAAAATCACCAATCAGTGTTTACTGAATTTGGTTTTAAGGAGTCAGATTCACAGCTACACATTTGAAATATCTTTTTCCATTTCCCTTTAACCTTACCTCGGCCAAATCCCCTCCACCACCTTCTGTCTTGTAGTTTGCCCTCACCATTTTGGGGTTGACTTAAACAAATTCATACTAGCAAATTAAAATGTATTAGTCTTCTGCCCTCACTATAGGTGCGCGCTATAAATGGTGAAGACAGTTGGCCTTTGAAGTTGTTATTGGATGGAAGTAAAAACTGTGAAAATGGCATCGGACAAGGAGATACCGTAATCTATGTTACTATAAAAGTGAAGACTAAAATAAAAGCTAGCTGTCAAATTGTTATGCTGTCCCTTATGCCAGGAAGAGTATCACCAGTGAAATATTATCATTAGGTCACCGCATAGGAAGTACAAGACAGTAATTAATCTAGTAAACATACACAAAGAGTCCACACAAGTAAAAGTAAGAAGAGCAGTTTGTATTAGCAACACGTTAAACTCAACAATCACAAAATAGCTAAAAGACCCTTGTCAATATTAGCCAGTTTTGTGCCAGTTGCTATAGCAACAGAATGTTAAACTAAACCAACTGCTGGTGGCAAATACTTGGATACTGCATTCCGTTATTCAACTTACATATCATATATGTGTGTGTTTTTGTTTCTAGCTGACCTATTTGACATCCTGCTGCCCATGCTGAACATCTATCAGGAATTTGTGCGTAACCATCAGTACAGCCTGCAGGTTTTGGCCAACTGTAAGCAGAACAGAGACTTTGACAAGCTGCTGAAACAGTACGAGTCTAACGCTGCATGTGAGGGACGGATGCTCGAGACCTTCCTCACGTACCCCATGTTCCAGGTAGATCATGGGCACCAGCACATATTGTAACACAAATACAAATGTCTGTGTTTTGATGTCAGTTCATTCATATGTTTAATAATCTTTATTTTCCATATTGCTGTTCTCTTCTACAAGATTCCTCGCTACATCATTACTTTGCATGAGTTATTGGCACACACGCCTCATGAGCATGTGGAGCGCAAGAGTCTTGAATTCGCCAAGTCCAAATTAGAGAATCTATCCAGGTATGTGTCTGGACAGTTGCCAGAATTATCAACTTTACTGATACATTTTGACATTAAACTAACTGCCATGTTTTTGTGTGGCCAGAGTAATGCATGACGAGGTGAGCGACACAGAGAACATCCGGAAGAACCTGGCTATAGAGAGGATGATAGTGGAGGGCTGTGACATCCTGCTGGACACCAGCCAGACCTTTGTCAGGCAGGGTAAGTCTTTGTCAGGTCACAGCACTGCTTACAGTACAGCAAAGCTCTGAAAGTTTTCCTGACAGTAAGACCATCCCGCCTGTTAACCTGTGATCTGAGAGCATAGACGCTCAGTCGCTGAGTCAATGACATTAAATACTGTAATACCTTCTGGAGGAGATTTGTCTCTTTGTTAGCTTGCCCAGTAAAAATTGGTTGTAGTTCTCCATGTTAACCTCTCAAATACATTATTCTGAGAGATAGTAACTAGCATAATTCAAAGAATATCATCCTAATGAATTATTCCCAAGCAGTTCAAAACAGAATAGAGTACCTATTTTGCTTAATCACATTTAATGTACATTTTTGCAGTTTCCTATAAATATTCAGATTAAACCAATTTCTCTTTTTTCTAAATGGAAAACCTCTGTGATGTCTATCTTTCAATGCACTACAAGTTCTTATTCTCTTACTGTGAAGATAAATGAATTTCCTGTGAACACTGGTGTGTGTTAAAGTGTTAGCGTGGAGTCATGGTGCCAGATCCAACAGTCCAACTTGTCTAACAAAAAAAGTCATTCTTGATCAGCATTATCTCAAATGTACTGCATAATTTTTACTGTATTAATCAACAATTACTTCATGCATCAAGTGCTTGGAGAGACAGTCCAATAAAAGGCACTGGTCCAAGACCTGCAGAATCTTGTTGATGTGCTCTTGAGACAGGCACTAAACCCATATCTGTCCCAGTGTTCATTAAGAGGTGTGCTAATTGCTACAGTGTGCAAACCCTAATGAGCTGCTGTATCTTGATTTGTCGGGGTCACTTTCGCATGAAGTGCTCACACCAGTTTTGACAGTCCACGTCTTCTCTTGATCCAAGGTTCCTGTCAGGTTGAAGCAGAGATACAGTTTATGCCACTAAATTTTCAGTTGAGAAATGTCGCTTTTTAGACAGCCCACAGCTTAGTGTCAGCTTAATGAAATGTAATGTAATCCTGTGCCCGACCTGCTCCTTAGGTTCACTGATCCAGCTGCCGTCAGTGGAGCGAGGGAAGCTAAGTAAGGTCCGTCTGGGCTCTCTCTCTTTGAAGAAGGAAGGGGAACGTCAGTGCTTCCTCTTCACCAAACACTTCCTCGTCTGCACACGCAGCTCTGGAGGAAAACTGCACCTTCTCAAGGTGAGAACTCCTGCACCTCAGTAGTTTAAGTAGATTTCAGAGTGGGAATTACCATTTTAATTGATCAAACTTTAACCAAAATAAACTGTTGTTAAAATTTGCTAATAAAATCTTGCAGCAAGGTGGAGTTTTGTCCCTGATTGACTGCACACTCATAGAGGAACCAGATGCCAGCGACGAGGAGTGTAAGTTAACCACATCTATGAAGCACTGTATCTACGTTGGTCGACACACTGGCAGCTTTTATTGGCTCATTTAGGCCCTTCACCACACATGGAGGTTAATTAGGTGTCAAACTGTCCAGAAATTACTTCCCTTTAAATATCAGATGCTCACCCCTTTAAATGTCAGGTTTTAATCTTTTGACATTGATGATCATTGTCCATTATTTTCTTCTTCTTCTAAGGATTCATTTTGCAAATATGGAGATTGATGAAACCCCTACACACATACACACAAGTGCTGAGACAATCGTATGCATGTGCACTTCAACACACACCTTTACAGTTAAGCCTCAGGGGTGCGCAGAATGGAGATAGCAGGTCCACTTAATTAACGCTCTGTGTGTGTGTGTGTGTGTGTGTGTGTGTGTGTGTGTGTGTGTGTGTGTGTGTGTGTGTGTGTGTGTGTGTGTAGGTATAAGCACAAGCATTTCTTTTTTACTATCATTATTGTTAAAAGGATTGCTGTACTGTAAAAAGCTCTTTCTTTTTCCTCTATCACACAGCTAAAGCTAGCGGTCAGGTATTTGGTCAGCTGGACTTTAAGCTCGTAGTAGAGCCTTCAGACACACCTTCATTCACTGTTGTGTTACTGGCACCATCGCGGCAGGAGAAGGCGGCATGGACCAGTGATATTAGCCAGGTAATACACAAAGTCACACAAACACACTAGCCAGACAGACACAGAATAACAAGAACCTCCAAATAGCAAGAGCATGTCTCCGCTGGGCATTGAGAAGTCTTGGTGATAAGTAAACACAAACACGGGTGCAGTTCCCCAGGGGGGAGTTCATCTAACTGCCTCAATACTTCACAAACAGAGTAGCACCATACAAGCATGTCAGACTGAATTAATTCTTATAAAATAAAAAACATTGACAGTTTCAAATGACTACTTTTCCCCCCTCAACTCCTTTAATCAGACTTTTGAAATATTTTCACAACAATTCTCAGCATTTGTTTTAATTTAATGGGAGGGCACCGATAAAGAAATGAGTACTAGAAAGATTATTTCAAAGTAAATCCAGAGTATTTCTGTTGTATGGTGTTACAGACTCCACCGACCATTTTCTTTAAATTCTATAGGTCGAAACAAACCCTCTCATACTGTCATCCTTTCACTTCATTCTCTCATTCCTTATCTTCCTTTTCTCTCTGCCTCTGCAGTGTATAGATAATATCCGCTGTAATGGCTTGATGACAAGTGTATTTGAGGAGAACTCTAAAGTCACTGTGCCTCATATGATCAAGTAAGTATGTTGTGTGTGTGTGAAGAGGAACACCCATCTCTTCATGCCAGTGTTGCAAAACATATGATGTAGCATACCTGGGTGAAAATGTTACAGTCATGTTGATGTACAGTACTGTAAATTGTTAGGCTGTATGTTATGTATTATGCTTTTTATATTTATTTCTCCTCAAAAGTATTCTTTGGTATCCTCCTTTTTTGGAATACATGGATTTTTCTTTATTCATTTATATCTTTTTTTTACTTGGCTGTGTTTGCTCAGCTACTTTCATAACCTTTTCCTTGCTTATCAGCCCAGCAGTCACCCATGCTCGGTTGCGTGTGTGTGTTTGTGTGTGTATGTGTGTATCCATCAGATCCGATGTGCGTCTCCATAAAGATGATGTTGACATTTGCTTCAGCAAAACGCTCAACTCCTGCAAGGTCCCCCAGATCCGCTATGCCAGCGTGGAGCGGCTGCTGGAGAGGCTGACCGACCTGCGCTTCCTCTCCATAGACTTTCTCAACACCTTCCTGCACACATACAGGATTTTCACCACGGCAACGGTGGTCATGGACAAACTGGCCGACATCTACAAGAAGCCCTTCTCCTCCATACCTATCAGGTCATACAATGCAAACACAAATATGCTTTCACAAATACAAACTTTTAGTTTTTGTGTATCTGTCTATATTTGTGTTTGTATGAGTGTGTAAAATATGCAAGGATGTGTATTTGCGTGTTATGCGTGTTCTGGGAGTGTTTTATTAGCTTCTTCCTCTTTTTTTAAATTCTGTGAATGATGTAGTCAGATGTGGGTCAGTGTTTTGGACTCAAGGTCCACAAGGTTGAATACATACTGGCTGAAATACATACCTGCCTGTGTGTGGAGGCCAGCAGAACAGGTGTTTCAACAACATTTTGGCACAGACATAGGAATATACTGTGGGGAGTTTTTAGCTCTCTCTCTCTCTCTCTCTCTCTCTCTCTCTCTACTTTATTCATGCTCTCTCTCTTATTAGGTCTCTGGCTCCATAAGAATTTGTGATTATATTTCTTCCTTGACATTAGCTTTTCGACTGGAAAACCTCTGTTTTTTCCTCTGCCCAAGGGCAGGTTTGTATGTAAAGCCTAACTCACCATGGCCTTCAGTGGAAGAGAACAGGGAGGACTCATCCAGAGTCCAGAGGTGTGCAGGAAGGGTAGTGGGCGTACGAAGGGCAATCCCCTTTTCTTAAACCTTTACTTAAACAGGATATGCTTCATTTCCCCCTAATGTCATTGAAGATGGGCACATGATCAGCCCAAGTGTCCTTTAGGTCAAACTTTTTATTTTTTTCTCTCCCTTATCCACCATAGAGCCATTAAAATAAGAGGTTTATAAAACATAATTTTCTTTATTCCAATGTTTTTATTTTGGTGCTTTTTAGTCATGCTGGCTGGCTTTACATTGGCCATTAGTCCAGACTGAAATTTTAAAAAAAAATCTACTGGATGGATTGCCATGAAAGTACAACCCCAAATCAGAAAAAGTTGTACGTTGACTTGTATTTCGTTGCAGGCAATTCAACAGCACATAATTTAATGTGTTCCTCATGATTTTTATTGTTTTTTTGTTCAAAAAAGCAAAATTCCTATTTTGGTTCTTGCAACACATTTAAAAAAAAGTTGGAACAGTAAAGCATTTACCACTTTGTAATGTTGCCATTACTTTTCACAACACTTAAAAGACGTTTAGGGACTGAAGACACCAAGTGATGAAGTGTTTCAGGTGTAATTTTGTTCCATTCTTGTTGCAAACAAGTCTTAAGGTGGGCAACAGTACGAGGTCTTTGTTGTCGCATTTTGCGCTTCAAAATGCGCCACACATTCTCTATTGGAGACAGGTCGGGACTGCAGGCAGCCCAGTCAAGTACCCGTATCCTCTTCCTCCGCAGCCAGGACTTTGTAATGTGTGCAGAATGTGGTTTTGCATTATCTTGTTGAAATATGCATGGACGTCCCTGGAAAAGATGTCTTCTTGAAGGCAGCATATTGTGCTCCAAAATCTCTATGTACTTTTCAGCATTAATGGTGCCATCACAGAAGTGCAAGTTACCTTTGCCAAGGGCACTGACACAACCCCATACCATGACAGACCCTGGCTTTTGGACTTCTTGCTGATAACAGTCTGGATGATCCTTTTCTTCTTTGGTCCGGAGCACACGACATCCATTTCTCCCAAAAAATACCTGAAATACTGATTCATCTGACCACAGTACACGTTTCCACTGTGTGATGGTCCATCCCAGATGCCTCCGAGCCCAGAGAAGCCGACGGTGCTTCTGGACACTGTTAACATAGGGCTTCCTTTTGGCACAGTACAGTTTTAACTGGCATTTGTGGCTGTAACTACGTATTGTGGTACTTGACAAAGGTTTGCCAAAGTAGTCCTGAGCCCATGTGATGATATCGCTTATAGATAATTGACGATTCTTGAGGAGTGCTCGGAGATCACGGTTGTTCAGCTTAGGCTTGCGCCCTTGTCCTTTACGCACTGAAATTCCTCCACATTCCTTGAATTTTTTAATTATGTTATGCACTGTTGAAGGTGAAATAAGCAAATGTCTTCCTATCTTTTTTTGAGGAACATTGTTTTTAAACATTTCAATAATTTTCTCACGTATTTGTTGGCAAACTGGCGATCCTCTGCCCATCTTTGCTCCTAAAGGATTAGACCTTTCTTGGATGCTGCTTTTGTACCAAATCATAATTACAATCACCTGTTGACATCACCTGTTTCAAATCACATCATTATTTAACCAATTTACCTGATTACTAGCCCTAAATTGCTCCTGTCCCAACCTTTTTTGGAATGTGTTGCAGGTCTGAATGACAGGAAAAGATGTATATTTACAAATGAAATTAAGTTGACCAGACAAAACATGAAATATTTTGTGTTCACATTGTCTGCAATGAAATACAAGTCAAAGTACATTTAGAAATCACTACTTTCTTTTTTTATTTGTGTTTTCCATACTGTCCCAACTTTTTCTGATTTGGGGTTCTATATACAGACATTCATGGTCCCCAGAGGATGACTTCTCATGACTTTGGTGATCCTCACAGCCTCAACTGTACTTTGTGTTCAGTGCTAATTAGCGAATTCTAGCATACATTATACTTGTTAAACATCAACATGTTAGCATATTGACATGAGCATTAGATTGTGGATAGGGACGCATTTTTCTGTCGGAGCCTGACCCGAGCCCATCCATCCATCGTCGTCCGCTTATCCGTGGTCGGGTCGCGGGGGGAGCAGCTCCAGCAGGGGACCCCAAACTTCCCTTTCCCGAGCCACATTAACCAGCTCTGACTGGGGGATCCCGAGGCGTTCCCAGGCCAGGTTGGAGATGTAATCCCTCCACCTAGTCCTGGGTCTTCCCCGAGGCCTCCTCCCAGCTGGACGTGCCTGGAACACCTCCCTAGGGAGGCGCCCAGGGGGCATCCTTACCAGATGCCCGAACCACCTCAACTGGCTCCTTTCGACGTGAAGGAGCAGCGGCTCTACTCCGAGCTCCTCACGGATGACTGAGCTTCTCACCCTATCTCTAAGGGAGACGCCAGCCACCCTCCTGAGGAAACCCATTTCGGCCGCTTGTACCCTGGATCTCGTTCTTTCGGTCATGACCCAGCCTTCATGACCATAGGTGAGGGTAGGAACGAAAACTGACCGGTAGATCGAGAGCTTTGCCTTCCGGCTCAGCTCTCTTTTCGTCACAACGGTGCGATAAACTGAATGTAATACCGCCCACGCTGCGCCGATTCTCCGACCAATCTCCCGCTCCATTGTCCCCTCACTCGCGAACAAGACCCCAAGGTACTTAAATTCCTTCACTTGGGGTAAGGACTCATTCCCTACCTGGAGCCGGACCCGAGCCCGACACAGTTAAAATCAAATTTTTTTCTCATACTAATGACACATGTACGTTTGTTTGAGTGGAAAGGCCGCTTTTATTAAGCAACTGTAGGAAGGCATTCGGAAATGTCAACAGATGAGTGCATCAGCGCACACGGGGCAACAAGCGCACGTTAATCTCCTGAGGCCAACTTCTTTTTAATGTCTTCCATCATTGCGCTGCCACCTGTAGCCTAATATGCACGTGTTTCGTTGTCACAGCTACATAAACAAATTTCCGCACACAGGAAGACGTATGTTAGGGTAATATTTTAAATTTATTTTAATCACATAAATGAGCCTTTGCATCAAGCGAAACAGGCCCATTGGCTACCTACATAATAAGTTGTTTTAAATTTGAAATGTTCAATGCCTTATTGTGCTTATGTGACCGTGCCCGACCCGAACCCGAACATCATTTCTTAATATCTGTCCAAACCCGGCCCGGCCCGTCGGGTCCCGTCGGGCAATTGGAGCGCTACAACGATTGGAGCACTACAACTTTTTGAATTACATTTTGTGAGGTGGATTTCAAAGTCAAAGTCCCCCTTTGTTTTTTTTAATCAAAGAAGTGCCCTCATTTCATTTTTGACCCTTCAATTTCAATTAAATTTTATTTATAGAGTAACACCATATCAGAAGTTATCTCAGGACACTTTACAGATAGAGTAGGTCTAGACCACTCTCTATAGTTTACAGAGATCCAACAATTCCCGACAAGAGCAAGCATTTGGTGAGACAGTGGTGAGGAAAAACTTCCTTTTAACAGGCAGAAACCTCAGGCAGACCCTGGCTTGTGGTGGGCAGCCATCTGCCTGTTAGAGACTCTCTGCATGACACTGCTATGGACACACATAAACACAGAGGTACACAGACTTTAACACGCCTCTCTTTTCTCTTATCTCTCCCATGTGGTCATGTGATTACCTGGGAGATTAAACATATGCTGCTATTCTCTCACTCACACACTGGCTCCCCTCTTCCTCAAACACACCGTTCATCCTCCAAGTAATCCATCCTTCATCCTTCCATCATCTTCCCTCAAACTATGTTCTATCTTCATCACATCGCCTGGTTTTGCATTTTCATGTCTCAGTGCAACCACCACCCCATTCATTTAATCATTTTTCTGTGTCATCCATCCCCCTGTCTCTTCATGTCCCCTCTAACTACAGGGCGCAGTACCACTCATTTGACCGTCTGTCAATCTTATCCATCTCTCCCGACTACAGTCTGAAGATCAAGAAGATAGCCATGGATCAGTCCAAGTAACTGACTCTTCTCTCTGTCCTTCTTCTTGCTGTCCCTTTTTCAACTTGTCTTGCCTGTTCTTCCTCTCACCTGGTCATGGTCTGACACTTCACTGATGCATGACTTTCTCCCTTACTTTTGAATATACCCGCTCACAGGGGATATAATTTCACCAGTTTGAAAAAGTTTAGGTTGATGATACATAAACAGGAATGGGAGAAGCGGAATGTTTTCTTCAATCTGCGGGCGGTCTGAAGCATGTTCTCTCACTGTAGCATCACTTCCTCAAGGCTGTTTTTTCTCTCTCTATTCATATTGACCCCTTTTTGTCATTCCTCTCAGTCTGCTTTATATATCTTTCTCTTAAGCATCTACTGCTGCTTCAAAGTTCTTCAGCATTCCTCCTCTCTGCTATTCATGTATCTTTCCTTCCTCTGTCTGCCTTTCCTTTCTCTTATTTCAATTGGGGATGCAATTTGTTTCTCTATTTCCTGCTGAATAACTGGCTTGTGTGAATACATGATGGATGTGTTTATCTATGCATGATTAATGTAGCTCTGAACACATAACTTTCTGAGAAATGTTAATGGCATAACAAATTGCTTGTTGATTAAAGATTTTGAACTTTATTGCCTGGTAAATAAGGCGTTTAAATGTTGCAAATGTAGTCTTGTTTGTCGACTATGATGTTCCTGTTTTAGGCAAATCAGGTACCAAAATCATAGTCAGCTGAGGGTGAATTGCAGTTTGGTGATTATTCTCTTTGAGTTCGGCACTATGAGCGACCCCTTTCACATTTCATGTAGTCATTTCATCCTTTGAATGGATAAAGATAACGGTTAGAGCAGATTTAAGGTTATGTTAACTTGTCCAACTACCTCCTGTTCATAAAACCTGAGGAACCATGTATACAAAGTTCTAAAATTCCTGCACTGTTTATCTGTTGTGGACGTAAACACACTAAAATAAAAGCTTAAAGTCAGCATGGTAACCTCAAAGATATTGTTTTATTTCCAACCCAGTCTGCTGGAGTACAGACAACTAAATTAAAATTGTGTCACATATTGACAGTGTGTCCCACACACTCATTATAAATCACTCTTGATAACTGCATTAACTAAATGCCCCAAATGTAACATTGAATGCCTTAACGTCCCCAGTTTTCGGTGAAATCTGATTTTTTTTTTTTATATGTCTTTATGAATTCTGAAAACACTGTATTTTGACAATACATACAGTGTGTCTCTAATACAGGAACACTATCTGACACAATGACTTTGCTATTGAAACTTTTAGGAACATACTGTAGACAAACAACTTTTCTTTTGAGCTGCTGCAATTACACATTTTCTTTTCATCCTCTTTTTTTGCCAACAAATTGCTTTTTACCCCCTTCCAGGTCCTTGGAGCTGTTCTTTGCCACCAATCAGAACAACAGAGGTGGCGAACACATAAACGACAAATCTCCTCGTCTTTGCCGCAAGTTCTCCTCTCCACCTCCTCTGTCCATCCAGTCCCGCACCTCTTCCCCTGTCCAAACACGAAAGCTTTCCCTCCACTCCCCCATCACCGCCAGGGTCGGAGGCCTCGACCTAACCAGTCCTTTTTCAAACTCCAGCGTCAACCATAACACTTCCCAGTCTGCTGCCAGTAGCCCCACATCTGCCCAAACCCCCCAAACCCCAACACCTCAGACCCCAACTCCAACCACCTCCTCTTCTCCTCCTCCCTCTTCCACCTCTCCCCCACCCAACAACTCCAAGCCACTGCCGGACCAAGTTCCTCCCATTCCTTTGTCCCCGGACCAGAGTCCCTGCTCGACTGCAGAGGGAGAGGATGTGCCCAAGATCGACCCCTTCTGTGGCAAAGTGAGACGGAGCATCCGCAGAGGTATTTAATACTTTAGTTTCCACATAAATAAAGTGCAAAAAATGTATTTAAAATGTATACAGCACAGAGCATTAATCATATTAGTGCCAATGCAAAAGCACTGTTTGACTGCCCTCTCTGTCTGGCAAGTTTAAAGTCTGTTTCACACCGAGCATCACTGAAATGTGGTCAGATATGGATACAGGTGGACTGATTGGCACTGCTTCCGTGCTGTGCGGCCCATAGATCAGGCCAAGAGAGGCCTGGAACATCTGAATTGTGAAGCATTGGCAGATTTTTTAAATTCTTATTTCTTATTCTGTGCTTTAAATCTCTGCTTTGCTGCTATGTATTCTCAATGACTGATCGACATATAGAGTAGAGCCTTCATGGTGCACTGAAATGCTCAAGAAGAGCTAAAGCTCACTCCTCAAATGGCACAGTGTCAAGTGTTCCATGTAAGAGCAGAAAAGGCACCTGGTGGGACATCATTATCTCCTTACATTTGTGTGCTTGAGTCAGCTAAGTTGACTTCCCAACATGCTCAGATCTTCTAATAGTGGTGTTAAACAGCCCCCTCAGACTGGAGAGGGATTGTGTCAGGGCATCTGCAGCAGCACAGCAAGGACAAGCTGCAGTTAGACCATAATTAGCATGTGCACACACATACAATAACAGTGTGTACATGACTGTGTGCATGTGTGGCAGCTGCTAACAGCTCACTAGGAGACAAAGAGCCATTAGCACTCATACTATTATGCTACTCTCACCTCCTCTGCATACTGTCTCACGGTTTCTTTAGCTTTTAATCAGAAATGGATATCATATATTTATCTATGTACATGCAACTATTTGCACATCTTCATTTTTGCCTGTTGATCTTACCCTTTTTCTTGGCCTTTGTAAGTCACAAATTGGCAGTGTGACATTCTAAGCATATTAGTAGATATGAGTCATCAGGTGAAAATAGGCAATATCTCTGCATCTATCAAGTTACATCCAAATTAAATTAATTTAAATAAAACAACATATTGATCTCCAAAGCAAAACACAAGGATACATATGTAGTAACAAGAGCATCTACAGTGTGTGCTGTGCTGTGTTTACTGTATTAGGGAAGAATACAGATGCCTGACAAATGAAAGGAAAAATCTGAATAAATAATCATATACATCCAGATGTTTCCATATAGGGAACAAGGGGTCACTCAGTAGTTTAATGAGTTAAAAAATTATGTGTAATAAAGTTCTCCTCTCCAGTAGAGCAGCAACAGTAATGGCCACCATCATGACCATAACCATCATCCTCATCATCATCATTATTCTTGTCCCTCTCCTCTCTTGTCTAGCTGTGCTGGAGTCGGTGGCAGTGGAGAAAATCATCCCAGAGTCTCCTCAGAGCAGTGAAGCAGGAGACATGTCTCCAAGTCGATCCCCTTCTACACCTCGACACCTCCGCTACAGACAGCCTGGAGGTAACACTGTGTGTGTGGTTTTATGACTTTAACTAAACCACGGAGATATAGCTGGAAGCCCTTGCAGTGCCCACTGCACTGCCACTCTACAAAGCCAGGCAAAGATCCCTGACCCCGGAGGCTGACATCTTTAGTACAGCAGCATAATATAAAGCTTAAATACAACCAGACAATGGCATAAATTGTCCTGTGTGACTGAGTTAAGATGGTGATAATATTTTCAATGTTTAAAAAATTAAAGGTGATGACTTATATGATCACAGTGAGAATTCCTGTATGGCTGTTGGAAATATTGCCAACAATGAGGAGTATATTTATGGTCTGTAATGTGCCTGTAACAAGAATGACAATGTTAATGATTGGGAGTTTCGTAAGTGATGATAAATACAGTTAATGATGTATAGGTGAATTTACATACTTGTATTTTGCATCTAAAATTTCTCTGACGTATATTACAAACACTAGTACAAATGATGCCTGATGTAATGAGTACATCAGCTAAATAAACTTTTTTACATGCAACATATTCTCTTCACGCAAATTACTGGTTTGAAATATAGTCATAGCCGCCAATTTTAGCATAACACTTACACACAGACTCTAATGTACAGATTGTGTTTACAATATATATGTATATTTTTATAGGTTATTTACATGAATAGTAAGGCAAACTTTGAAATGTTTGCCATGTACGTACTCATGTGAATATTTTATCAGAAGGTTACCAAGCAAACAACTATGTGGTAATTAATTAATTTGTCACAGGAGAATGGTGGTTGCTATTGAAAGTATTTTAATTGATAAAATAGGCAATTTGACATTTATTTAAAAAAAAGTCATCATACAAAAAAGTTATTTTAATTTGTGACCAATCATGTTTTATTGTGTTCGTATGAAATGAAAGTTTACTTGTGTCGACTCTTCTTGATGATTCCAGCGGTAAAACATAACAGTATTGTTGTCGTTAATGATAATTACAGTATGTGTTTGTGTGTTTGCAGTCCAGTCAGGGGAGAACTCACGCTGCTCAGTCTCTCCTGCTTCAGCCTTTGCTATCGCCACAGCAGCAGCAGGACATGGTTCACCACCAGGCATGCACGCACGCATGCACACATGCACGCATAAAAGCGCGCACGCACGCACGCAAATAATTTACAACTACTTTACTTGTACATCTGCAACATTTGAAATACTTTCAATGAAGCATTTTTCAAATTCAATATTGTTACTTTTAATACGTTTCAATTTCAATACTTTTTAACCACTGACAGATTTTGCTTTTGTTGGTAAATGCAGTTAAGCCCTAGATCATCATTGAAAGTTTTATGTTATGACACAGTAATAACATTTTCTGTCTCTCTTTTTCCTTTTTATGTTTTTAATTTTCTCTCCAGTGTTTACTAACTCTGAAAGAACTTGTGATAAAGAGTTCATCATCCGCCGAGCTGCAACTAACAGAGTTCTCAACGTACTGCGGCACTGGGTTTCCAAACACTCACAGGTCTGTCTGGTCCCACAACTGTGTGTGTGTGTGTGTGTGTGTGTGTGTATGTATGTGTGTGTGTGTGTGTGTGTGTGTGGGTGTGTGTGTGTGTGTGTTTGTGTGTGTGTGTATGCGTGCGTGCGTGCATGCAAGTGTGTGGTCCCTTGTTTTTGCTGGGGTGGTCAAGTCTGTGGTCTCATTAAAGCAGGTGTCTGATGCATTCCCTCTTTGCTCCACTGCCCTCACTTGAGCATGTAAACAGCCATATGCACACAAACACACTGAATATTGTTGCCGTGTCAATTAGACAACCAACTCAACTCGCCTCAGTCTACCTACTCTTCTGCTAAACAGCCAGTGTTGCCTCTAATGAAGTGAATATCATGGTAATTGCCTGACTCCCTGCATAGAGGTCTAATTGATCTGTATCTGCATCGATCTGTTTCACGTATTTTTCTTCAATAACATAAAATGCTGTGATGACAGGCACACTTTTGTCGGCTTATTAACGCAGAGGCGAAGCACAAACACACACAGTATACACCCACTCACATTTTTCTTTAGGAGGCCAAAGAACAAAGAGCTTGTTAAAACTGACCTTTGAACAAGAGTTGAATTGGTGTGGGAATGAAAGGGAAAAAGAGGAGGAAAAGAAGGTATAAAGGCTGGAAGACATCAGGGGGCTCAGGAGGAAGAATGGACAGTTGAAAGACATAAAAGATTGTACGGTAGTGACTGACAATTGGTCAGACTAATGTGTGGAGACTAGAGAAAGTCATATGACCATATATACAATCAGACTAAATACATTTTTAACACAGATATTTTGCCATACCGAATCCTGTTTTGGCTGTCTCTTTAATATATCCAAATGTTGCAAATCAAAGATTAGAAGATTTATAGTAGTGTTTATGTTTTAATGATTTTTGCATCAATGTGATACCTTACATTTAAGTTTTTAGATGTTAAATTTGCTGGATTAGCTCAAAAGCAGACCATCTGGTTATTTTATCCATAAACACATTCTCAATTGATTTTTTCAGAATGTAACGCTGGTTAGGTTTACTGGTAACTACATAGTTAACTACTTTTGCGATGTGGGTAAGGTTAAAGCACGAGGGCTAGTTTTGCAATGTGGTATACTTAAATAACCAACAACAGTTGGACCTCACAACTTTGACAGTATTCGTAATATATCCACTTCACTGTCTTATGGTGTATCAGTCCCTCAACCACAACAATTACGAAAACTATGTCAATGTGCACGAAGTTACACAAAATGACAGTTTAAACTATTAAATATGTGTAATTACGATCAATTAAATTATGTCAAATATCCCAATAGAAATCAGTAAAATAAGGTAAGTTATCTATACACAATTAAATCTGCTCTTACTTTACTAATTATCACAAGAAATATCAATATTACTGTCTAAAATGAAATATACCATGATAGAAGATTTTGTTCACCCCTAACTTTGGTTTGGTAAATGTGGTAAAATTGGTTCTTTGTGAGAGCCAATTTGAGGTTTAGACTTGGGACAGTGAGAAAAATGAATATATTCTGGTTAGCTTTTACTTCTGGTGAAGTTTACTTCTATGAGGGTCCCTTTAACTATGGAAGTTCATTTGTGTTTGTGTTTAGGACTTTGAGATGAACGGGGAGCTAAAGATGTCCGTGATCTGTCTTCTGGAGGAGGTCCTCAGAGATCCGGACCTCCTGCCTCAGGAGAGAAAAGCTACTGCAAACATACTAAGGTACCACACACACACACACACACACACACACACACACACACACACACTCACACACACACACACACACACACACACACACACACACACACACACACACACACACACACACACACACACACACACACACACACACACACACACACACACACACACACACACACAATTATACACTTAAATATGCACACACAAACATGCAGCATGGGTATGAAGCACTCAAATGATTTCTGCCATAAATGTGTCTTGTATGAAAGCTTCTCATTATTCTATTGTGTTAAGTTCTACTGTATTCTATTATGTTCTTTTTTATCATATTCTGTTGAATTTTGTTGTGTTCTTTTCTATTTTATTACATTGATGTGTTCTGTCCTATTATATTCTGTTTTATTCTATTCTGTTCTGTTCTACTCTACTACTAGCAAGTTCTGTTTTTATTTTATTCTGTTTTATTTTATTCTAATCTACTCTGTCTCCTAGTGCCCTTTCTCAGGATGAGCAGGACGATGCCCAGCTGAGGATAGAGGACATCCTACAGATGGTGAGAAAAACTGCAGTACATTAAATCCTCTGATGAGTCATTGCAAACATATTGTTATGATTTTAAAATACACTAGTTCTTATTCTTTTGGGTCAATGAAGCAGCAGTTAACTGCAGAGAGAAGAAATTCTACCTTTTGCTGCATAATGTACACCTCTTGTAATGCAGACTGGCTAAGTGATACAGCTTTAGTTTGAATTAATGTGGTTCTCTATGGGATGACCTGTTGTATGATGCCAGCGTCCTTGAAGTACTTGCACATTAATACACACGTCCCTCAAATACAGTACTTCACCAGTTCCCAAAGATACAAATAATCGGGAGTTATTAGTGTTATTTTGGCTTAATAATGACTGGGAATCGCAAACACACACACATACACTGTTCACTCCTCAGGCTGGAGGGGTAAAAAAAACCTTGACCGTGACTGTCTCCAGGGAACTGTCAACTGTCATAAAACCTATTCATCATAGGCAGCCTCTTCATAAGTTATTTATATATCCTTGTTATCTATGTTATATATCTGTCTATGTATGACTCTGTCTGTCTCTGTATGTTTGTGTCCATGTGTGTGTGTGTGTGTTTAGGCGGACTGTCCGAAGGCAGAGTGTTTCGAGTCTCTCCCAGCGATGGAGCTGGCCGAGCAGATCACACTTCTGGATCACATCGTCTTCAGAAGCATTCCTTATGAGTCAGTCCTTTCATAACACTCTCACACTGTGATCTGCATCAGGCCAAACAAAACTAAATCACCTTTATGTATACTGCTTGTTATGAGACCAGTTTATCATCACAGGTTCCCTAGGCAGCTCCACAGAAAAGTATGCTTTTAAAGGCAGTGAGGAAAACTGATGGCATTGCATTTATGTTTACTTAATATTGAATTTACATCGACCTAGAAGATTTTGACATCACTATGTGGTCAGCTACGGAAGCCGAGAACGGCCATTGATTTTTTTTTTCTCCGGGTTAAATTGAAGGCTGTTTTAGTGGGATTTAGCGGTGGGGACGTGGAACGTCACCTCTCTGTAGCGGGAAGGAGCCAGAACTTGTGCGGAAGGTGGAGCGCTACCAGTTAGATCTGGTGGGGCTTACCTCTACGCAAAGTCTCGGTTCTGGAACCGTACTCCTGGAGAGGGGTTGGACTCTCTTCTTCTCTGGAGTTGCCCAGGGTGTGAGGCACTGGGTAAGCCCCTGGCTGAGTGCTACTACGTTGGAGTTTACCCCGGTAGACGAGAGGGTCTCCTCCCTACGCCTACAGGTTGTTAGGGGGAAAACTGACTGTTGTTTGTGCATATGCACCGAACAGCAGCTCTGAGTATTTGCCCTTCTTGAATGGAGTGCTGCATGGTGCTCAAGTTGGAGATTCCATAGTTCTGCTGGGAGACTTCAACATATACATGGGCAATGATGGAGACACCTGGAGAGGTGTAATTGGGAGGAATGGCCTCCCTGATCTGAACCTGAGCGGTCATTTGTTGTTAGACTTCTGTGCTAGTCATGGATTGTCTATACCGACCACCATGTTCAAACATAAGGATGCTCATAAGTGTAACACCCTAGGCCGATGGTCGATGATTCATTTTGTAATTGTATCGTCTGATCTGAGGCTGCATGTTTTGGACACTTGGGTGAAGAGAGGGGCGGAGCTGTCAACTGATCACCATCTGGTGGTGAGTTGGGTCAGAGGATGGGGAAAGACTCTGGACAGACGTGGTAAGTCCAAACAGGTAGTGTGGGTGAGCTGGGAACGTCTGGAGGAAGACACTGTCCGAGAGAGGTTCAATTCACACCTCTGGCGGAGCTTTTCTGGCATCCCTGTGGAGGTAGGGGGCATTGAACCCGAGTGGGCAATGTCTGTTTCGTTGTCGGAACACAGGCGAGAGACGGTGCGTTCAATGAAGCTGGTAATCTACAGCCTCGCGGTGCATTCGTAGTTGTTGTAAAATACCCTTTTGAATTTATTTCCTCAGCATATTAGGTCATATTGTTGATCGTTTCATATATATATATATATATATATATATATATATATATATATATATATATATATATGTGTGAAAATAATAAACAGTTGTTTTATAACTTTAATGTCACTAATGATGATTATTCATTTGAATTGAAATATTTAAAATACTTTCACAGCAAAAATGATGTATGCGATTAATTTAGATTAATTAATCACAGTCTGTAATTAATTTGAATTAAATTAAATTTTTTAATCGATTGACAGCCCTAGTTTTAAGGTGTAAATGTGGTTGTATTTCTTCTATATAATGACACATATTTATCCATGCCTTTACATATCATATAGCAGAGTAAAACAGATTCAAAGCCTCATCGTATCCCCATTTAGTTCATTTTTACTGTGCTGCCCTCTTTCAAAAACGTTTCCAACTCTTCGGTTTGTGTTTCTAAAAAACAGTTGAAGGAAACACAGCTAGCTTTTAAATAATTAAAACTAGAAGAAAATGTGTTTTGTAGTTTGTCAAAATTTTATATTTGGCTACATGGCAATACAAGACTTTCATCCAACAATAACGTCATGCACATCTAGTCCAGTTCATGATAGTTCAACCTTCGTGAGACATGTGTCTACTTGTGGTGTTTAATTAGTTTTTGAAATCCTTATCAACCCCTGCTGGGGATGTGATAATATCCTTAAGTCACAGGCTTTAGCTAATGTAACTTATATCTTGTGAAATTACTGTGCTATATTTTAGTGTGTGTGATCGCATTTGGACTTATCACGTGTCTGTCCCCCGTCTCTAAGAGAGTTCTTGGGGCAGGGCTGGATGAAGGTTGATAAGACAGAGAGGACGCCATACATCATGAAAACTACTCAACACTTTAATGATGTAAGCTCTTTCAATATCTTAAGAACCTTTTTTCTAACCCTTCTGTAAATATCCAACATGTCCTTTTATATTTAATTTTCTTTTTCTTTTGAAGATGAGTAACCTGGTGGCATCACAGATTATGACCCACACCGATGTGGGCTCGAGAGCTAACTCCATAGAGAAGTGGGTTGCTGTGGCTGACATCTGCCGCTGTCTCAACAATTACAACGGAGTCCTGGAGATCACATCGGCGCTCAATCGCAGTGCAATCTACCGTTTAAAGAAGACCTGGGCTAAAGTCAGCAAACAGGTGGAATAATTCTCCATCAATCCTCTATACCTAAAAGCTAGTGTATATAAGGCTTACCTAAGTATAGAAGAAAGTGATTTAGTCTCTGTAATGTCTTCAAATGTATATATAATTGATGTCATTAGAGAGTTCCTGGGAAAGACAATGCACAGTGGCATTTACCTGTATCTGCTCTTTGCTCAATTCTGATGAGCACTACGTAAATCGATTAAAGCCATAATCATCCAATCACCAGACAATCTGTCTCTCCACCAAGCCGTGCTGCCTATTCAGGGCCAAAGCAAATTCGATTTTGTCATTTTATTATTATCATGAGTAAGTGGATTTTGGCTTAATGCAACTGTCTTGTATGACCTGTGTGTATTTCTGATCTTGTCCAGACTAAAGCCCTGATGGACAAACTACAGAAGACTGTGTCCTCTGAGGGAAGGTTTAAAAATCTGAGAGAGACCCTGAAGAAGTGAGAACTTTGCAAATCATGTTATACATATCACACTTACGAAAATAAAAATGTGCTTTAATTGACTTTGAGACAATTTGTTACGCACATTATTCTTTCACAATTTCTTCGTCCAGCTGCAACCCTCCATGTGTGCCATACCTGGGAATGTATCTAACAGATCTGGCCTTTATTGAGGAGGGAACACCCAATTTTACTGAGGAAGGTCTTGTTAATTTCTCCAAAATGAGGATGGTAGGCACATACATGCATAAAGAAATTATGCAAATCATCTGTACACTTTACACTGTATACTTTGCTTCATTTTTCAACTTAAATATATAAATTATAAATTTTCTTTAGATATCCCACATCATCAGAGAGATCCGACAGTTCCAGCAGACTCCGTACAGAATAGAGCATCAAGCCAAGGTACTTTTCTGTAAACACATTGAATATTTTTTCCTAATAGGAGTGTCTTTTATTTCTAAAGAACATCACTGAAGCAGCACTGAACATCATCAAATGTACAGTACATTTTAATAATAATAAATTATAAACTTTATTTATATAGCACTGTAAAAAAACATGGCTATAATAGCAAAACACATAACAATTGCTTCATTAATTATGATACTGTATACATTGTCAAGCATTAACTTAGAAGTATGTAGAAGTGGGTTTAAATTAGAAATTAGTTATACAATATTTGACAACACAGAACCTTTATGGAAGTGCTGGCCTCGGCTGCTGGTGTGGAAGGATTATTTAAAAATCCTTTGATATATGGTAGTGTTTTGGAAATGTATAAGTTTCTGAGAGCTGAAAACACGGCCCTGCAAAAGCCATCTTAAATCACCAACCCTCTTTTTCTGCTTATTAGCTGGGCCAATCAGTGAACCAGCAGGAGCAGGGCCGTAATCACCTACTTAAATTACTTTCTTATGACATTTTAATGACATATACTATGACTTTATAACATTTTTATGACATAGGCCTACTATACTATGACATTTTAATGACATGCTATACTATGACTTTTTATAATATTTGTATGACATAGGCCTACTACTATGACATTTGAATGCTTTTTTTATGACATGCTATACTACAACTTTTTAATGACATTTTTATGACATGCTATACTATGATGTTTTTATGACATACTAGCAGTAGTTTAGATCAAGACAACTATGAGAACTAAAATGATTTTTAAACATCTCAGCCTTTAATCAAAAATAACAAAATGAAGCCGTAGCTTTTGCTGGTCTGTAATTTATAATATCTCTCCCCCCTTTTTATGTTTTCTTTCCAGGTGACCCAGTACCTTCTGGATAAGACTCTCATCATGGATGAAGAGACACTCTATGATCTGTCATTGAAGATTGAGCCCAGGCTTCCAGCATGAGTTACAGCTGTTTGTGGCCAGTGGGAGCCTGCCGAACCTGGACCCCCAAGGGCAACATGCCCACGTAATCTCATCAATCAAGAGGAAATCAGAAAGTTGCGAGAGTGATGCAGAAATAAATATAAGACAGATACTGACTGAAGTGGGAGATACCTTTAGAGTCAAATATGAGGCCAGTTGAACAAGCTTTTACAAGAGAGGGAGCATGAGAAGAGGACAGGCTGAGAATTTCTAAGGTGATGGATTGATTGTCTTCAAGGAGAACAAGAGAAAAAGGTTCTGGTTGCATTACGTGAGGGTTTTTAGAAAATGATGTGTCGCTGTGTGCGCTCATCATTCCTCAGTCGAGAGTGTGGTGCACATGACATCACACTTCCTCGGACAGCCTGAGAGTGCAGGAAAGGCTGAGAGCATGGAGTGAATGGATGAAATACAGTGGATGTAACAGAGATGTAGCATATACAGATAGTGTAAGAGAGAGATGTCTGAGCTTGAGTCTCTGTGCTGTTGTCTGTGTTACCTGTGCATTTCCATGCCATGTCTTGGAGCAAGATCCCTAAAATATGCTTTCTGTCATGATGGTCACTGCACAAAACTTGCATGATTTCAGCTTGGGATGTAACTGTCTAAATGGCCTTCAACCTGACCCCTGACCCTCTGCTTAGCATGCTTCACTCTTACCGGGGTGACTCTTTAAATCACTATGCATCCTCAGTGGGCTGCATATGGCAAAACGCCTTTAAGCCTTCAATATAATGTAGAAAAATACTAAAATGAACATAATTTAAAGTGGATAAATTTGATATAGTTTGATAAAGTAGCTGATTTTTCCATTGATAAAACAAATAATTCTGTATTTGTCTTTAGTCGGTCTTTGCCTAAAGATGTCCAATAAAAATGGAAAGCTCTTTCTAAAAAAAATTCCACATGAATGATACAAAATTAAAAACTTTATCAGTGCCTTCCATTAGTGTAGGTCAATTTCCCCACACATGGCAATTTACAAGCGTAAAGTTTTATATAAATCCTGCTGAAATTGGACTGTAGTTTCACTTATTCAACTTCTTTTTACAGAAAATAGGTCATGTAGATTAAACAGTAGCATGTTAGTGGAAACACAGTGAAGTCATTGCAGCAAATATCTCCCTCTAGTGTTTAAACATTGTTATAACCTCTACTGTCCCAAAGCTTTTGCAGCGTTTGTGTACAGTTTGATTTCTTTAGCTTTTAGATACTGACATGTGTAGTCAGGTCCCAGTGCGTAACGCTTGGATGTAGGCTGGGACAGGTTTTGCACTCTCTGAGATGTAGCTTTGCTTGAGTAACAGTATGATCGTTATTTACCATGCTATTTATTTCATCAGATACTGTATGTTATTTTTGTATATAGTGACATATCCACACATATCATATGATTGATGAAGAAATACTTTGAATTGTTATGCTGTGAATATTAATTTTATTGTCGTTTTTTGTCTCTCCTGCTTTTATGTTGAATTCTAGTTTTGCATCCAAGGCTCTTGTATCCCAAGAACATCTGTTTAACTGTATCATAAAAAAGCAATGTCTTTTGAAAAATGTAGCATTTGAATAATCAGAATTTATTTTCCGTATTGCTGATATGATGAACATAGTTGTCCTGCATGCACACAACAGCTGCATGTCGTACATGTCTGACTGGACGCCCCCTGTGCGTTCTCCCTCTGCTTCTCTATATTGTCTCTGTAGCTGCCAGAAGGCTCTCTTAAAAGGCATAGACACAATATTTTGGCCCATTTGTCTCTTTGTGTGTCTCATGAAGTCAATCATAGTCTTTAGGCTTTGTCATCTGCAAAACAGTCTGTTGTTATGTTGGAAGCTATGCAGGCCGCAGTGAAAACAGAGAACTTTACTCATAAAACGATTAACCTTGTTCCAGATTGATTAGAGGAAATGTTTTCAGGCTTTGCTTTTGGAAAAAATGTGTCCTTTACACTGTGTCTGTAGTGTATATGGTAGTATATGTTTTACATACAGGTTTGGGAATACAAAATGCTATGTTTGTATTTGAATATCATTTTTGTGTATTGTTTGCATTTTTCACTGGTATGGGCAGGGGAAATAAATTCAACATGCCTTATGTGTTTGCGCATTTCCTTGGACTGTGCAATAACTTTGATGATATTAAGTTGCTGCTGCATCCTCTGGCAACAACTGCCCTTAATTTTAACTTCCATGTCAATTTTTCAACGTAATGACAGGCTCCAGGGTGGAGCAACAAATAAAAAAACTACAATATGGGACCAAACAAACTATGTACATTTATATTTATATATATATATATATATATATATATATATATATATATATATATATATATATATATATCTTCCCTTTGTCTAAGACTGTCCACTTGTACACACTCAAAGCCAGCGACCATAACTACTGTAGATAAATATTTTTACATTTTAAACATGTCAATTCTAACACTGCTGAGAGATGATGAACAACTTATGAGTTTTCGATTTTGTAGCTCAATGACATTCTTTTGGCTGCTGTTGTTGAAGAGTATTCCATCTTTAGGTCGGTGCTTTAAAAGGCCAATCAAAGTTCAAACATATTTCAAGAAAACTACAGTATATAAAAGGTACACCACTTATACTTTGGCCTATAAGACAGTTGTTACTGGATCCTTCATGAAACAGTTCCTCAACCAGAGAGAGGATTTCACATTCACGTGTACAGGGGAATAATTTGTGATTGTTTCTAAGAGCATTAGTGCAATAAACCATGTGTCAAGAATATGAAAATGTTCATTTTATTAATATACTGCACAGCCTACACACAAAGCAAACATATATGATACTTTGACAGAGGACAGTTTGAACTGTAAGACCATCAAACTTTGTTTAAGACTGGAGTCTACATCCTCCACCACTGTTTTTCAGGCATTATCTTGTTGCTTTTTGGCACTGAAACACTGCTGAAAGGTTTTGACAACCTCTGTCTTAAAGTCCTGACATTTGGGCCTCCACACGTATTGTCATGTACAGTAGTGTGACCTGTGACCACCCTGCCACCCTGTGGAGTTGAATAGCATTGCATCTTAAAACCATCACCTGTATACATGACCTGATCTAATCTCCTCCTTGTCTTACTAACTATCTCATTCTTACATGTTAAACAATAATTTATAAGTAAAAAGGGCAAAAAGAAAAGAAAAAGCTAAAATTTCTCTTCTTTAATCTCAGCTACTGCTGATTTGATAATGGATGAGTTGTTAACTGGAGGTGTCAATTTCATGGCAAAGTATTCCATTCTGGCTGATGAATATTAAATAATATGAATCCAAATTAACAATGTTAAACTGCAGGGCACTGAAGGGCTGTTGGACAACAAACATGTAAAATGTATTACCTTTAGATATCAAAAAGTATAAAGAGGGAATGATAAGATATTTCATTTACCAGCTGTGACATCAAAGTGAGGTTTAAGTATGAAGAGGAAATGCTGTTGAATGCCGTTTCAGTATCTAAAGATTAGATAGACATGCTATTTGTGTTTGCTGCAGGACATTATGTCAGAGAGAGGCAATGAGCGAGAAGGAGAGGGAGACAGACCAGACAGAGGAAGTGAAAGAGAAAAGTGGTGCAGTGTGAATCACAGACAAGTTGAGCAAATGTTTGCAGAGTGATAAAGTCATCGTTCCAAATGTTGTTGAGATGTGACAAGTTGGCAGAAGGCTGAAGGGTGGCAGTTGTAGGTTGTAATTATTTGTCTTGTATAGCAGATCAACCAACATGACTTCTGTTTCTGAGGGCAGATGGATAACAGTTATGTGATGTTTACCACAACACTGCTGGTGTGACATCTCAGACTCCTTTCCAGTCAAAGACAGCAACTCATTGGCTTAGTGAAAATTAGGTATACTGGATTTGAAATACTGGGGAAAAAACAAGGAGAGGAAATTTAAATTTAGAGACACAGTGCATAGGTAACGATGAATAAGTAGTTGAAAAAGAAGGAAGGAATCAGCCCAAGGAGAAATTTATATATAAAAGCATGCAATGCCACTAAGTGTGTGGATATACAGGGATGCCCATTTAGCAGCAGCATACAGAGCACAGTGGTGTATGAGATTTCTGCAGTAATTAGCAGGCTTGATATACCTCTCTGACCCACTTTTTATCAGTCTAAATAGGCCTATAAGCGTGTGTAACATACAATATACTCACATTTTCTCTTACAGCTAATAAAGGAACAGTTAAATTATTATGGTTAAACCTCCAGTGGAAGTGTCAACCGAACACATAAAGCCTCATCTGTTTGCTCAATTTAAGATGCCACGGATCAGCAATAGGAGGTAATGTTTACCATACCGATTTATCATAGGTGTCAGAAATGACTGTACCATAAGTGGTACTGTATAGCTAAAATATTTAAAGGTCTTTCATGAGTGTCATCTGTATTATAACGATGATCTAATTAAATAAAATGCCTAAAAAGCCTTGGAATTTGTGTGTGTGTGCATGCGTGCGTGCGTGCGTGCACGTGTGTGTTCGAGTGCATGTGTGAAGAGGCAGGCAGACATGCTGACTGACAGTAGAAAGAGGATTTTCTGTCTGTCACTCAGTGAGAGGCTAATCCCGAGCCAGTGTCCCCACCTCTCTGATCCCAGCTCTGTTCTTCAGTCTGCTCTCACTCTGCAGATTGAGCCTCTCCGGACTGAGCTGCAGGAAACACACAGGTCCTTCGCTGCCTCCACTCTTCAGACAAAACTCAGGTGAGTGATGGGCTGTCCCTCCTCATCTCTTAGCCCTTTTTCCCGCAGCTCTGTCCTGCACACATGCTTCCCTTGGAGAAGTAAAGACATTGTCAACAGCAGCTTTTCAAACATTATTCACTTGTGTTTTTGATTTAGGGCTGCTTAATTCTGAAGAAAGTAGAATATTCTGAAAGATTGAAAATTGTTGTGACAGTATGCATAAAAAGCTGATTAAGATTTAATGTATTTTGTGTTTTTCAATAATAGAAGTTTCACAGCACACGCAAAGAGACTCCAATCTTTTCATCAGCTGTCTCTGCCTTTTGCTTTTTCTTGCTCCAAGGGTGGATATTTACAGCACACTGTATAGCCTACACAGCAGCCTCTTGTATTACGTAGGGCCTCTTAATCTGCCTGATACTAACAGGGACCAGCCACCTGTTGGTCTCCTTTAATTTGTCTGTTTCTTAAATCTCCTGCATCCAGGACTGACTGTTCATCTTACATTAAACATATCTTTCCCCATTTCAGAATTCATTTAATCTTCTAGTCTCGGAGGAGAATCCCTCTAATCCTTTTCCACCCTCTTTCTTAACTTTTAACCCCTCCTCCTGACCTTAATGTGACACTTCCTATACTGCCCCTTTCTCCTCCACACTTCATTCATTCACTGCGTGCGTGCGTGCGTGCGTGCGTGCGTGCGTGCGTGCGTGCGTGCGTGTGTGTGTGTGTGTGTGTTTGTGCGACAGTTGACTTTGACCCCCTGGTGACTGCTTAGAATAATCTCAGCACAGACCTCAGAAGTATATGTTACTTAAGCATTTGATAGGTTTAGTAGTTTGGTCTGAGTATGTACCTGTTATGATTTGTGTTAATTACATCTTAATGTGAACTCAAGATGATTGTTGAACTGATTTGTAAAGGGAAATACAAATGGTACAACAAATACCCTGCTACAGATTGTTGTCTATCTGCTCCCCTCTGTGCCTGTGGGCAGTCTGGTTTAACAATCTGATTCCCAATTATCAGCTTCTCCTAAATGCCATCTGTGACATTCAGGCAGGATGCTGCAGTAAAGTTCAGGCTTGTAGCTCAGTATGCCAAAATGAGACTATAACCAACTATCTATTACCACAAGCAGTGTTTGTTTGGGATCAAGTGGTTAACTCAGTTACAGTACTTTTCCATAAGAAGTAATCAGACTGGAAATTATCATTTTGTGGGTAAATCAATAATTTTCAAAGTTGATAGAATGTCACCTTTGCCCTCTGATCTTTCACCAGGTAATAACCAAGCCCACGGAATCATGGCGAACTCTTTCACCCGTATAATGTCTGGCCGTAACACGGCTGTGATTTTGGCCAGCATCGGCGCTGGCACACTGGCATCTGGATACGTCCTCAGTGACAACACTGCTGTTGCTGCTGCTGCTGAGAGGACAAGGCTCTATCCACCCAGGTAGGAATTTTGAAAATTGTAGACATTTATGTTTAAATTCCCATATTACCGAGGCACCACTGAAGCAAACTAAATGTTTTATTTAAAAAAAGTATTTGTCTTGTAAAGGTAAGGGACTATAAAAAAAGGGATCTACTAGTGAAACTTCTTTATCCAAACAGTAAATTAGTTGTTGATAACATTCTACAGCGCTGATTTCCCTGACCTGAGAAAGCACAACAACTGCATGGCAGCAGCCCTGACCCCAACCATTTATGGACGCCTGAGGGACAAGACAACCCCCAACAACTGGACCCTGGACCAGTGCATCCAGACCGGGGTGGACAACCCTGGACACCCCTTCATCAAGACTGTGGGCATGGTAGCTGGAGATGAGGAGAGCTACGAGGTTAGAGCTCATGTTTGCAGGGAGTTGTTTTGTCTTCAGTCTTGAAATGAGGGGAAAACTCAACTTGATTTTCCCCATCAGGTGTTTGCTGAGCTCTTTGACCCTGTTATCAAGGATAGACACAATGGATATGACCCTCGCACAATGAAGCATCCCACTGACCTGGATGCTTCCAAGGTAACACCCACATACCTCTTCACTAATTTGTTCGCTGCATCCACTACTTCCTGCATCCACTCAGTGACCTTATACTTTTTATTTTATCAGATCACTTCAGGAATGTTTGATGAGCGCTATGTGCTATCAACTCGTGTCCGTACCGGTCGTAGCATCCGTGGGCTGAGTCTTCCCCCTGCATGCTCGCGCTCTGAGCGCCGTGAGGTGGAGCGTGTGGTTGTGACAGCTCTGGCTGGCCTGAAGGGAGACCTGACTGGTCGCTACTACAGCCTGGGAGAGATGTCTGACAGAGAGCAGAAACAGCTTATTGATGTAAGTGCACAATCACACACACTGAGAGACAAGGTTCTGTACTCTTTTTTTGATGACCTATGCCATCTAATGTCCCCCCTGATTCCTCTATCCCTTCACTGGCCAATCAGGAGCACTTCCTGTTTGATAAACCTGTGTCACCTCTGCTCACGGCAGCTGGGATGGCCAGAGATTGGCCTGATGCTCGTGGTATCTGGTAAGACTAGGAGAAACTCATTGTAGAAGAAATACAGCTGTTTTTTTAGTTTAGCTGTAGTTACTGTAGTTTACCTAGAGTGCCGAGAAACATATTTTTGAAAAGATATGCCTCAGAGGTTTGATCCTGGTTTCATTCACAGCCATCACTAGTGGTTGGTTTGTGGGGACAACTGAAGAGACAGTAATAGAAACACTAATTTGACAACTGCTATTTTCATCTCATAACTTCTTTTTTTGTAATGTAGCAGTCTTATTTGATGACATATACCAATTTGTAAGACAGGGGGGTTATTTAGGGAAAATGTGTGAACATTGTCTAACATCTGACACCATTGAGCACCACCATCATATAGTACAGGATCAATGTGACTGGAGATAAGTGGATTATTATTCAGAAGAATTAGATTACACTTTGTTTCTGTAAAATTATGTAAGAACAGATAATGTAGAAATCACTGTGTCCTCATTGCTGCAAGGCTTAAAATCACCAGAAAACAACAAGCAGATTCAGACTCACTCACTGCTGGAATTCAATGTGCTTTTTCATTAGTTTTACAATACATGGAAATGCTATTTTTCCTATCCACGTAGTGCTTAGAAAACATCACTGGTAGTATCCTGAAACTTGCACTTGCAGCTCCTCCAGAATATAACTAATAGGTTACTTTATCTCCTGTTTGAATGCCCTAATTATACCTTCATGCTTTTCTAATGCCTCTCTAGTGTTAGTGTTGCCCTGACCCCCACCTCCACACCTGTGTCTATATAGCCCATGACTGGCCTGACGCTGCAGGCATTTTCTCTGCTGAATGATTCAATTGTATCAGCAGCTGTATTAACATGGATATCATTGGAGTTTAATTATTCCTGATTGTCTCAGGCACAACAACGAGAAGAACTTCTTAATCTGGATCAATGAGGAGGACCACACAAGGATCATATCCATGGAGAAAGGAGGAAACATGAAGAGAGTGTTTGAAAGGTTCTGCAGAGGTCTTAAACAGGTATGCATGTCTCTATGTCCAGTGTGGATTTTTAAAACTTATTGCTCCGTAATTTAAATAGTTTATCCATGCAGTTTATCTCAGTGCAAGGTAAAGTATTGTAAAGACTTAAAAAAAAAACATTGCCTACAGATTGTATTAAAAGTAGGCTATGGGGCTCACCCAGTAAGCGCGTTTGACCCATGTTGGGTGAGTCCTGCAGCGGTGCAGGTTCAAACCCGACCTGCTGCCCTTTGCTGCCTGCCATCACCCATCTCTCTCCCCCTTTCATGTCTATCCATGGTCACTATGAAAAACAAAGGGAAAAGCCCCAAAAAATGTATCTTTAAAAAAAGAGGCTATGAAAAACAAAATATACAGAAAATCAAGAAACTAGGCCTTTCTGTATCTGCTATCTCTATATGCTATATGTGTTCCAAAAAGGAAACATATAAATCTAAAGTCTTTTCTTGCCACTTTTAGGTGGAGCATCTAATTCAGGAGAGAGGCTGGGAGTTCATGTGGAATGACCGTCTGGGCTACATCCTCACTTGCCCCTCTAACCTCGGCACTGGGCTCAGGGCTGGTGTGCATATCCGCCTGCCCATCCTCAGCAGGGTAATGCAGGAAAAGAAGTTCAAGTTGAACAATATATTTCCTCCCGTATTCTATTTGTCATGACTGAAAAATGATTTACTGCATGTTGTTTATGATCTAGGACCCCCGCTTTAAAAAGATCCTGGATAACCTGAGGCTACAGAAGAGAGGCACAGGAGGCGTTGACACGGCCGCTACTGGAGACACCGTGGACATTTCTAACCTCGACCGTCTGGGCAAGTCAGAGGTAAACACTTGAAGAGGAAAGCAGCAGCTGAAGTAAGAGTAGACAAGAGCAGCAGGCAAAGAGAGTTAGAGTTAGACAGAGGACAGCAGATATCCCAACAGGTGTGGGCTGTGAATAAGCGCACCCACTGCTGTTCTTTAATCTGTAATCCAGGCGGGGAGGTGCCAGTTGAGGTTAAAGACTTTTGTCTACATAGCTGAGCCTTTCCTGCTGCACTTCTTCGCAGGCTCCAACAGGCACTACCAATTGAAGGCTGTTAAGATCATAGATAGTTAAGGTCAAGGTAGTCTCGCATTACCTGACCTATCTCCACAGCGCTGTGAAGTAAGGTCAGGGTTATTATTATCACCTCTTTGGTTATGGTTTGGTGTTAGAGTCTGCAAATCACATTCAATCAGAGCAAGTCCGAAAGTTAGGGAGCAAAAGTCCCCCGGTGTGAATTGAATTTGCCAGATGTCAGCAGGTTATGCAGGGGTGGGTGGATGATCATGTATTCTAGTTACACACAGCTAAGAATAGCAGAGAACCTAAACTTAAAGACAGCATATAAACAGACAACTGTTACAGATTACTTTAATTTTTCTTTTCTGACTGCACAATGTGAATGGTTTAAAAACGTTTGATGTCCAAAAAGACATAAAAGTATGTACAGTCATATCTTGTTCCCAATTCTTCTTCTTTTCTACGTGGACATGAAACCCTTTCTGTGGTAAAGTTGTAAGTGAAAGGGTACTTATGAAAGAAATCAGAAATCAGCTGATTTGCTTATATAGTTCTTTTTATTAAATGAAATGAAATCCTGCAGACTCTTGAGCCTCAGTGACACATCATGGAGAACCACTGAGTTTGGACCATAGTAGTTATTAAGTATGAATATTAATTCAAATGTAACCTGAACCTGTGTAACAACTATATACATATTGATCTTTGACACTAGTTACTATGCATCCGCAGGTCGAGCTGGTACAATTAGTGACTGACGGCGTAAATTACCTGATTGAATGTGAGAAGAGGCTGGAGAGGGGGCAGGACATCAAGATCCCCTCCCCCATCTCTCCATTCAGGAAGTGAACGTCACCTCTGCTGGGAATCCTGGAATAGAGCAGGCACTCCAACCGCTGGTTGTTAAACTGTTGGTCTTACAAGATATTCATGGCATGTATACTGTAGCACTGTACTGACTAAACATGCACAATAAATTCATTACATGTACACAAATTCTAGACACAATAAACACTCTTGTATTATTTCATAGTTTTAGTGATGTTACAGCCTCTAAAAAGCAAAAGATTACCTGAAACCTAAACAATAAAAAAAAACTATGATTATCGACAGTGGTGAAAAGTAACTAAGGAAATTTACTCAAGTGCAGTACTTTGGTACAATTTTGAGCTACTTTTACTTTCACATGATTTGCTACTTCACATAATTTTTAAGTGAAACATTTTTTGTCTACTATTTTATCTGACAGCTAAAGTTACTACTGTCAGTTTATGATTTTACATTAAAAAAAAACAATTCATAATCTTATAGAATACAATGAATTGCACATCAAACCAGTGGTTCTCAACTGGCTTGTGGACACTTACAAAATAGCAGTATTGTATCTAGTAGGGGCTCCTTGTCACATTTCAGATGTAGCAGTTCCACCATTTTTCTCCTACTGCATTAATAATCTCAGGTCCCCCCAGATTAATATTTTGATCCAGTGGAGCACTAATATACTACAAATATATTATACTTTAAGTAAATTTTTCCGATAATATTTCTGCAATTCTTCTAAGGTTTTGAATGGAGTACTTGTATTTGTACTTTGACATAAGTAGAAGATCTAAATACTTTTTCCACAACACTGGTTGTTTATCAAATCCAACTGAGTCATATTTATTTACCTCAGAAGCACATGAAAGTGTGGCAAACAAAATATATTAAAAAGTCTTAGTTATCATAATAATATAATTCCTGTAAACTAATGCAAAACAAGATAATAAAACAGAGCTACATCAAAGTCAAACAGAAAAAAAGCACAACTCAAGTGCACACAACATACAGTGAACACTCCCACTGCTTTGATAGGTCCTTCACTCCCTCAGAGAGGGATGTTGGCATTATGCAATGGCCGACAGCCAGACTTAATAAGATGGAGCTATACTGACAATAAGGTAACAACCTTTGGAACTCTATAATTAAGTGCTCAACCACTGCTTGTCCTGTATCACAAAAGAGACTATAGCTGATGTTACTGCAGCAAGTACCTTCATATTCTTCTATGAAAAAGAAATAAAAAGCAAGGAATAAAAAAGTACCCCAAGGATGTACTGTATTACACCTCAGTAGCTGGTGGTTAACCTGGCATTAGGACCTCACCTGCCTCCTATACAAGGCCTTTAATCCAGGGGCAAAAGGCCAAGCTCATTACCAATAGACACCAGACAGGCCAAACAGAGATGGCTGGTTGACACTACATAGCCAATTTCATCTTCATCAAGTGTGGATTATACTTTATAAATAAAGGCATCCTGCCATGAGAAATTAGTGTTAATTAAAGTTTAATTATTTGTGTGAAAGCGCCTTTTAAATCCTGCTGCTCAGAGAGTCTTTCTGAGTTGCTCTTCCTTTTCTGGCAGCAGATTAATGACGTAGATCTATTAATGCTATTAGAGATCTACACTAAAGAGCTCAGAAACTCTGTGTGTATGAGTGTGTGTTGGAGGATAGGATTTTTCTGATGGGATTTTATCAGCAGGGATAGTGAACACTCGTACTTCATACAAAACCAATAGCGTTTTTCAACCTATCATCAGCATATATGCCATACTTCAAGGAAGCCTACAAGAGGGAATTTTTTGTAGCTATGATATTAATATTCTTCCAAGGTCATTTTGGCTATTCAATCATTGATTAGTTACACATTGACAGCTCAAGGTGTGGCAGTCTCAGCTTCACCACAGGCAGTGGAAGTGTTTTGGGTGAGTGCCTTACACACATTCAGGACAAATATGCAGTTTTAACTCAAGTTGAGCAAACTCTTATTAACACAAAATGTCTTTAACATTAAATAATAATAAATGAATTGATGATAATTTGGTGGAACTGTATAGAGAGCATTCAACATGTACAAATATATGATCAATAATAAAGCATGGCTGGTAAACACTCCCCTAACGTGAACTGTTATTGAGCGAATGTGGTGACGTTTTTTTTGAGGCTATAAAACACATAAAACAGAAGTGGATAATGCTTATTTGGCATCGGAGGTCTGACAAATAATTCTGACTGTTTTCCCATTTGATCAAAGACTCAGCATGAGGCTGCGTGTGTCACTGGTGTTGATCTGTATGATACTATTAGCAGGCACAGTAAGAGCAGTAAATGAGCAATCTTTTTGATGGCGATTGTGAACATTTTGTATTCTCCTTTGCCTGCAGTGTCTGGGTTAAAGTGTTTCACCTGCTGGAGTGAAAAACCTCCCACTATTTGGAGCCCTTGAAGGAAGACTTTGAAATCTAAAATCCTGGTGGACTGTTGTGAAGAATTTGCTTTTTGACCTGTAGATCTTCAATTATTCTGATGGTTACCTGAATAGTACAATTTCCATATTTACTTTCTTCCACATTTAACAGACACTGTATATTTGGAAATATTTGTATATATAGAATGAAATGTACCAAATTTAAACTAGTGTTACAAAATTAATATTGATTCCTTATTAAAAAAAATACTGATGCCAATATGCCAACTTTTGCTCATATTTAAACAACAGCGTACTGCAAACCTAAAATCCTACAAAACCAACTAACAAGCGTATTTATACAAGCTGTGTTTTAGAGGAAAGAACAATTTTTGGGGAAATTAGTATTGTATACCATGCACCATCATGTGTGTAGTTAATGAAACCAGGCAGTAGAGGGCAGTATAGGAGAAATCAAAAAGTGGTGCAAACTTTAAAATGGGGAGATTATCAGCAAGTAAAATAAATTATGTATCTTGTAACCAACCAAGTCCACAACTATTTATGTATGCATCAGTTCTCACATTTTTATGTCTAATATCAGTTAAGAGAATCTAGATATGAACCAAATGCATATCTGCCATCTATCTATAACTGATTTACATTACATGCTTATTTGTTACATGAAATATGTTATTAAAATAATATATTAAAATACTCTTTTAAAATACTATTCTGCAGAATCTTCCTCCTGAGAATCTCCCATTATTGATACGGTATTATGGAAGCAGTGTTTTTATTTTTATTTTAAGTTGCCTATGTGGTGCTAGAGTTAGGTACTTCACACTTTTGGAATCCATTGTTTTGGCAGCTTCTGTATTGTATTTTTCCCATATGTAAATCAGGTAAATGTAATGTAATCATAATCTAGTTGAGTACAAAAAAACAGCTATGACTAATGCAATAATAAAATGCTACATTAAAAATAGACCCAGAAGCAGCCAGCGGTGACAGTTTGATTCACTGGTGTAATTATATTACAATAATATAATGAATGGGCATTTTTGTAAGTGAAGTCATACCCGGGAAATCACCAGATGACCTGGTGTGCACTTCTGAAAAAGCAGACCAAGACCACACCCAGCTGATTAAGAGCTCTAAACTTTTTTCAAGCGGTTTATTAAACAGTAACTGCAAAAAAATAAACTTACAGTCCTTTGTTCAGTCACTGTTGAGGTAACATGCTCTGCAAAAAAAAGGCGAAACAAAACAAGGGGTTATGTAATTATTATGCAATTACTCCAGTTTCAGAAAATATTTCCTCTATGACTGTGTGTAAACTGTATTCACAGTTCACAGGGCTCAAGTAAGTGCTTATATGGTGTTTGTGGTTAATATTGCTTCATGTCTTCAATAACAAGAAGTAAAAGATGTATGACAACATATTTAAAATTAACTCCCACATACCTCTAATTATTCTCTACTGCTAATTAAGAATTCAATCACTGGCAGTAGTCTTTCTTTCCTATGAGTCACATCAATGGAAAAAAGGCTATTGCACATTAGGATGTTTTTTTAATCCTCTGTGTCTTCCTTGGCTACTTGAAACTGCGTAAAGGAGGAGGGGGGGGTGCACGGTCACGGAAGGCTTGTATCATGTGGAAACACTGACAGTTTTGTTGTCATTACTTAGAATTCATCATGGGGGCGGCAGAAACTGCGCACTATAGCTTTAAATCATCTACCACCCTAACCTGCCCACTTACCTGGAATTTGGCACTCTTATACTTTGTCACCTCACTTCCTCCTTTGCTCTCATGATAATTACTACAGTCACGAGAGGTCGCCACCTAACAAGAAACATAATTGTCGGTTGTTTTGAGCTTTTGCATAATTGACCCATGTGGTCATTCTCTGAGGACAGGCTGTTTGGCTCGGGGGTCAGTTGCTGATAATAACTTGTGAAGTAGACTGAGTTAATGCTCTCTGAAGAGGCATAGAGTGCCACAGAGCTGAGGTCCCATATAAACTGGTTGCTAATATGTTGAGCAATGGACACATGAGTGCCCATTTCCCATTGCAACTATACATTGGGCCTTCGTAAAAAACAACAACATTGATGATATAAGCTTACTGGCCTATAGGTAAGGTAGCCACTACACTGTGCTTTCCACATGATTGTTTAACATTAAAACATGATACATAAATATATATGAATATGTCAACAATTATGATTTTAATAGTTTAGTATTGTATGCACCATAACAAGTATGTGTAAAGGCTTTAGGCAGCCCCAAATGTTACTGTAGTCCCTGTTCTGTCGCTTTTTCAGGTAAGGGGTCCCTGGCCTGAAAAATACTAAAGACCCCTGATCTAATGTATAGCAAGGATCCAAAACAGTCAAAAATATCAGCAGACTGAATTGAATTAAACTGAAATAATGCTACCAATCGCTTCACATAAGTGAATACACATGGAAGTGTAAAGAGTATTAGTGGAAAATAACAGATCCACACTTGCACTAATTTCATAGCAGTTTAGTAACCTCCACAGTATCCCTAATATTTTAATGAGCATTCATTACAGACCCACAAGTCCACCAATTAGGTTGTAGTGCAAAATGATGGCCAAAACAATGAATATATGATCCACGTTGTAAAAAGCCAGAATTTTATTTAACAATAACAACATCTGGAGTTGTACTGTTCATGCCACTGAAAACATACTAGAAGAGCACGTACATAGTCGTTCATAGTTGTACAAGTACAGTTGAAAAGTACTAGAATATAATATTTGAGCAAAATTACTGTTAGTTTAAGGATTTTTTTACTCAAGTACAAGAGCAAAACATTAAAGTGTATTTCGATAAAAGTAAAAAAGTAGGTCAGTTAAAATGTAATCTGAGTAAACATTACTGCATTAAAGACATATTGTATATGATAATGACCATGTTGGTTGATAGACCTATTAAACTAAAGAACACATTTAGGCTACAAAATGTATTGCAATAACATGCCAAGGTATACACAACACGTATACACATCACACCACAGAGCCCTGATGTACAAACAAATTTAATTTCTATAGAGGGCTTTTTGCAGCCTGTTCATACAACTGATTATCAATTATACGTATACAACTGCATTCAGTATAAACTCACTAGAATGAACCAGAAAGCAGGCAAAACTCAGACAATTAAACTAAAATGGCCTAAAAATAAATAATAACTGGACACTGCGCCAGGTGCAACAAACATTCATTGGCTACATAAATTAAATAACCTGACACTTCTTATAGAATCAACAGTAGAATAAAACATTACTGAGGCAGACAACACAGACATGTTCAAACAATATAAACTCCACAGCAGCTGCACACGTATTTCAGCTGCACAGTTTTTGCATGTGTAGCACGTACACACACAATGCTACTTTGTCCAGCAACATTGACGTCCTCTGAAAAGAAAGTTAATAAAGTCACAGTGAGTTTGTTGTTGTACTCACCTGTCTGCAGTCATTCTGTGAGTCTTGTGCACTGAGAAGTCCTCCCCAGTCTATTCCTAGTTTAATTCTGTTTGTTCATTCTCAAAGCATAATATAACCAGACCACTCAGCGTCTTCGTGCCACTATAATCCATCCACTCAAAAATTGCTCTGCCATGACAAGTTGTAACTTTAAAATGCTGCTTACTTGTAAATGCATTAGTAATCCAGTGATAACATATATAATAATAAAACACTGTCAGGGTTTATTCTGGTTGCTTGATTATACATTTTACATTTAAATAACATTAAAATTATTACCAACATTTTGCTGATATACCTTAGTACATTAACTTAAGGCAAAGCATAGGATGAACATTTAATTTAAAAAAGGCAGCATCAAAAAGAAAAGTCTTCAGCCTTGATTTAAAAGAACTGAGAGTTGCAGCGGACCTGCGGTTTTCTGGGAGTTTGTTCCTTAAGTAAAACATTTGAATGCAAAATATTTACTTATAGTATTTTTACACTGTGGTAATTGTACTTAAGAAGGGCCTGAATATGTCTTCCACCGCTGAGGCAGAGCAAGTTATGGAGACAAGCTAATCAAATATGTGACTATTCAGAACCAAATTTGTGATTATTATGCAAATGCTGTGGAGCAAGTCAGTTCAGATACTGGATCCTCTGTGCAGTAGATGGTATTATTTGATGACCTTATGGGGGAGGGAGTCAGTTCTAATGTTCTCAAAGCAACAATAAAATAACTAAAATAACAACAATAAACATAATTTCATCTTTCTGTTACTTCAATGTTATTAATAATGCAAGCATGTCTTTGGATGGAGGACCCCTTTTGGCCCAACAAGTGACAAACAAATTTCCAGTCCACCATCACTGGCCACTATAAATACATTGCGTATTTAAGACTGCTGTGTCTAGTGCTAGAAAACAGATAATTAGACTTTATCTCTTTTGATGGCATCCAAAGTGCATTTCATTCTCTAATGCACTGAAAACAGCAACACATCGAGCAAAAAAAGACATCCGCTGGTTAATTGAATTATCACGGTTGAGCAGGTTTGAGATTAATTCCACGTAAGGAGAAGATCAAAAGCGAGCCAGTTAGAAGGAAGTCAAGGGGAATAAGAGCACTGAAGCTTGTGGGATAATCCCATTAAGAGCTGCACATTCATTCAGACTGAGGCTCCACAGCTGTACAATATGTAAGAGATTAGGCTGTGATGGAGAGGGTCACAATCAAACCTGTATTCTTACAGTTTTAGAACATTGTGGTGTATTATTCTGTGCTCTCAGTATTAAGTCTTTTTAATTATGATTTTGAGCAATGACCAACCACTATGAAAGCTATTTCAGAGTTTGTCTCTGGAACGGATTGGATTACAAAAACAAAGAAAACTGAATGCGTCATTGCTTAATACTAATTGCCAAGGACATCTTTTAATACACTGGAATACACATACACATTTACATTGTAGGCTATATATACACACTTGCAGGGGTGGATTTACTCTAGATACTGTATTGAAGTCGTTTATTTGTGTACTTGTACTCTTTTGAGTATTTAAAAAAAAGGTAATTTTACTTTTACTAAAGTAGATTTTATCATACTTTGCTACATTTCAAGTGGTATCCCTTACAGAGTAATAAGAAAAGGTACATAAGGAAGCAGTTTGGGATGGCGTTTGGATTTTTTTAATTAAATGGAACAAACTAAACTACTATGTTTTGCGTCACATGCATAAATTGAGTAACTTAACATATGTACTGATTTTAACCCAAACCACACTATTCTTCTAAACTTAAATACATAATTTTGTTGCCTTCTTCTGGCAAATATTCTCATACATGTTTAATCCTACCTGTACCCCAAAGAGGGGGTATTATTCATATGCAGTGATAAATAAAATATAGGTTAACACTGAATGAGTATTCTTGTGTTTATTGTTATATGTGTATCATTAGTCGTTTGTAGAACCAACCTATGGAGGGTTGGTGGTATGTAACACTTGTATTAATATATTTGGTACTCCTAAAATCACATGTAGGCCCCTCCATTTAAAATGGTCTAGAACCGCCACTGGCGCAGAAAGACGAGTGTAGTGAACACTACAAATGCACAACAACGCAATCAAATTAAGGAGAACGTCCTCATGGGTAATGTTTATCATTATTGTACCTCAGCAAAGTTAACATAAGGTGTCATGTTGCTGATATGGTTCCATTAGTGTGTGTACATGTACCCCCCTCCCTTTTAAAAATGTAATGCAGTAACTGCAGTTACTCAAAATACATTTTAACTGACCTACTTTCAGTGGTGAAAGAAGTATTCAGATCCTTTACTTAATCCTTTACTTTGGTTGCAGTTCCACCAGAGTTCCACTGGGGGTGATCACGGTTCAGTACAAAATGAATGGGACCCTATGGAGCAAGACGGCTAAATTTGTCTCTTTCGCCTGATTGTCGTTGAGAAATCTCAGATTTGATTGTAGTTTTTGCTTCAACATGGATTATAGGTCAAAAGTTGAATGAACGAGTACTTATGCACTTTCAATTTCTTACAGGTTGAGTCGTTGTTGCCCATACCACGCTAGCATTCTGCTAAAGACGGCATCCGAAGCGGAGCCAGAATGTCAGAGTGAATATTTCGGCGTGGTCGTTAAAACATTAGCAAACCTCTTTCTAGCGTGTGTATTGACAGGGAGAGTCTAACCTGTTAGCTGTGTTGTCGATGCCTCGAGAGTAAAAAGGAAGTGACTCAGAGCTCGCCGTAAAGCAGTATCTCTGGCCGTATATGTGTATGACGTCATTGACATTTTAAAAGGTTTTTTAGAACAAAAAAGCGACTTTAAAAAAATCTAACACCCAGCAGTATGTATTTTGTTTGCCTCCCCTTTTGAATGCAACATTCAAATTACTAGACAAAAAATTATATCCTGAGAAAAGTGGATTTTTAGGGGTATAGCTCCATAGAGTCCCATTCATTCTGCACTGGCCTGTGAGCGCCATCTAGTGGAACTCAGAACCCGGAAGTAATGAGGGAGTGGAACTTCTTCCTATATCAGAAATTCTTTGATTAAGGGTAGACGCCAAGGGGGCATTTTAATGCTACCAGACTCTCACCCCCAGTTAGCATTCCATTGACTGCCATTCATTTTGGCGTCACTTTGACAGCGAATAACTTTACATCTGAAGCGTTTAAAGACTTAATTTGCCCGTTGTTTATTTCTAAAGAAACACGACGATGTATAAAAGGCTCCATTACCTTGTACCTCACGTTATGGCTCCGTAGCACACGTTTTTATAAAAATAAGCAAATGACTGTGTCACCTACTCTCACCTTCGACCCACTGTCGCATAGTGGAGGAATTACCGTATAGTACAGGAGAAGCTCGCAGGTAGTTTAGCTGTTTAGTTTAATTACTAATGTTAACTAGCATTTTAGTTAGTAATAATTAGCCTGTGCCTATGTCATCTCCTTACATATACCTACGCTCTCCGTCTCTGCAAGATTGGGAATGATTGAGATTTCTCTTGGCACAGCTACCAGAAGACTTACAACTTTCAGACACGTCGCTCACGTCACATCTACGGCGGGAAGCTCAGTTTGCAGCTGCGCAGTAACGCTCGAGCCTAACTGAAAAGTGCTTCTAATAGACTTCACTCGTCTCCGTCCAGAGCAACGGGATCTGTCGGTCCACTTTATATACTGTCTTTGGTAGACGCTCCATATTCATGCGCCATCTTGAAATATGTTAGCCGGTAAGGGACATACAGGACATACTGCTCCGCCTTTCGCGTTTTTGACTCACAGCTGCTTGTCGCTTCCCGGCCCCGGCAAGTTTGAAGAAGAAAACACGGAGGACCACACGTATTCAAAATCCAAATTTCAGGAACAGGAGTCATCTTCTTCGCCCAGAATAAGAAAATGGATATTGAAAAGAGCAAGAGACCGTCATCAGAAAAAAGAGTGAACCAAATCCCAACTAGTTAATTATCCTCTGGACCGCTGCAGTCTCCTTTTTTTTCTCTCTCTCCTTTCCGGTGGCGCGCGTGTCCGCTCGTGGTGTGAAGCGCGTGTCCGCGCCACTGTCCGACACGCACTCCCAACAACCACGGCTGATTGACGGTCTTTTGTACACTTTCGCTTTTTGAAGCGTGACGGCTACCGTAGCTGCAATACCTACATTCAACTGCGTGACGAGAGAGAATTGATTGTGATACAAGATCTCAACGTTAGATGGGAGTAATTCTTACACAATGTAGCTTTAAGTAAAATTACTAATACCACACTGTAAAAGTCCTGTATTGAAAATGTTGCTTACTGTAAGTAAAAGTATGTAGGTATCAGGAAAATGTACTTGAAAGTAAAAAGTACTCAATGTAGAAAAATCCTCACATTTTAGAAACTGTCAACGATCAAAACTGTTCTGTCAATCAACTAAGTGTTTATTCATCAAATAATTTCAGCTGTACTTGTAGGCCTTCATATTGTAGGGTAGTTTAATTTATATTAAAACATCATGTTTTAAAAACTCAAGTGTTTTGTGTGCAAAAATCTTAATTTGTAAAGTAACTAGTAACTAAAGCTGTCAGATTAATGTAGCGGAGTTAAAAGTGCAATATTTCCCTCTGAAATGTAGTGGAGTAGAAATAGAAATTAGCAAGAGTACAAGTGCCTCAAATGTGTGTACTTGAGTGAATGTAATTAGTTACATTCTACCATCACATTAAGTAAATTTGTACACAAGTACTTTTACTAGAGTAAAAAGTAACATTACTTTTACTTGAGTACAATATTCAAGTACTCTTTTCACAAATTCACACATTATCAATGCAGGGTATAGCAGTGACATCTTTTATGACTACACTGCAAGCATTTGATCTAAGATTATACTTTATTCATCTGGAGTCTTGCTTTAAGCTGTTTGTGTCTGTGCATGCTTATGTGAAAGCATCTCACTTTAACATCTACCACAGAAACACATTATTAATTGGCAAGGTCCAAATAGCAGTATGACATTAGTGATTTTACCACATAGTTTTTATCAAAACCATACACCATTGATGAAGGGCAGCACAAGCCTGTAATTTTAACAAGTCCATAGCCATGCTAGCAGCTCTGTGAGGCTGTACTTAGTGCAGCCTTTTTTAAGGTTATTTTTTGGGCATTTTCGCCTTCAATGGATAGGACAGCTATGAAAGGGGGGAGAGAGAGGGGGAAGACATGCAGAAAATCGTCACAGGTAGGACTCAAACCCTGGACCTCCTGCGTCGAGGCATAAACCTCTACATATGTGCGCCTGCTCTACCAACTGAGTTGATGTTCAGCAGGTATAATGTTTGCAATGTTCATCATCTTAGTTTTGCATGTTAGCACGCTAACATTTGCTAATTAGCACTTAACACAAAGTACAGTTGAGGCTAATGGGAATGTCATTAGTTTTGCAGGTATTGCACATCACGTATCGTATTTAGTGCTGGACTATCTGTACAACATTCCCACATTTTCAGATCTGTGGTTGGTAAAATGGATGGATCCTGTAGAAGCATAATGGTAAAACAAACACCAGATGAACATTCAGTTCTATAATAAAATGGAAAGTAGGCCCATAAAAAACAGATTGATTCACAAAAGCAGAACATTAAAAATGTGCTTTGTCATGCAAGTCATGTTTATTTTTAAATTGTCAAGGCAATATAAACAGAAAAGACAGCAGAGATGTAAAACCTCCCAAAGCATACTGAAACTGATAGAAACTGAGAACAACAGAGGGGACGTTTGAAAAATGCTGTTGCCAAGAAATATAATGTATCACAGATTTTTTTGAGAGACGACTAAAAAGAAAACCACTAAATCCACCATCCACCATGAATTTGAGATGAATAAAATAATTCTTCAAATAAATATTCTATGATCAAAGCGAACATAATTAGGACACTAAATAAAATATTTGGCAAAAACAACAAAAAATATGTATTGACAGCATTAGTCAAACAAGTATATTTACAGAGAGATGGATGACTTTGTGACTGTGTGTGTGATCTCATTCCACAGAGCAGAAGTTATCGAGAGCGTTCTCTCGGGTCTTGGGGAGCTCGCGTTGTTCCAGTAATCGGTACTGGAAGGAAACACGATTGATATAGTTCCCACTGGACACCAGCCTCACCACCGAGTTATCACAACCAATCTTCATCTGGGCTGAAGGGCCAGAGAGAAAAACAGATACTTTACACTGGAGCACATACAGAGCATTCTTGTTCACTTGCCAGCCCTTCTTAGCCTGGGTATGAAAAAGTGTCTTTGTTCAGTGCGTGAAGTGCTAGTAAAATATAGTATAGTTAACAAGTACAGTGCATTGAAATTCAAAAAGTAGAAATTGCTTATTCCAATGTTAATAATGTTCATACATCGTTATTTATAAAAATTTGTGGTATTATTTTGTTTCAGAAAATATAGTAATGCTTTGGTGTTTATTTTTCTAATATTAAATTCAGATGAAAATTAAGTTGTAAAATATGATTTTTATTGCAAATATTTCACCACAAGCTTTTTATTTTATTATTTTAAGGACTAATCTGCTGCATCATATGTCAGAATTTTTATTATTGGAAGCATATTCTGAGCTGTCCTTACCATAAGAGGTCGCTGTTGTAACACTGTGGTGAACTGTGTTTTGATGTGTGTGGCATAATGTGAAGCTGGAATTTAGTTTAGATGTTTTCGTCGATACATGTGGTGAAATGTGCCAAACTTTGTTTAAAAAAATTAATACATTTTCAGTGGAAATCAGTAGCTGAAAATTGTGAGCCTAGGCATAGCATAGCATAGCATAGCATATCATAGCATAGCATAGCATAGCATAGCATTGCATAGCATAGCACAATATACTGTAGCTTAGTAAAGTCAATGTCCAGTACAAGAAGTCAGATTTCTGATGGAAACCTGTGGTTACAAGGAACATCACAGATACACTCTGGAGGGGCTCAGACTCACCAAGCCCACTGAGGGAGAAACAAAGGTCAGCTATGGGGAACATCATAGAAGTGTCTACCCCATTCCCCCCTAGCAGCTCCACATAGTCACCTGACCCCGAACAGCCTGTCCACACCTGCCTCTGTAAAAAGAAAGAAAGAACAACAACATATTCTGATGCTGAAGTGCAGCTAAAGCAAGCAGATAACTTATTAAGTCTACATATTAAAGTGCCATAATAAAGGTACCCTGTGTAGTCTTTTCTTTACCAATAATAGCGCAATGGAGCAATGTGTTGTCGAGCAAGGCCTGGTTTTGTTTGTATCTTGTGTTTACTAGCACATGCTAGTAATTAAAGTAGTTATAAGTAATAAGGAAGACAATGCATTCATCACATTTGTCAGGTCTCAATGTGTTGGTGAGAAATACTGATTGTGTTTACGTACAAGAAGAATCCACAGGGTACCTTTAAATTCCAGCTTGGCCTGCACACTGTTGGTTCATGTGAAGTATTGATTATAGCAACAATTAGAAACACTGCTATAATAGAGAGTTCTATCTAACAATCACATAGGCTGTAATATGGTATCTGTTTAGAATAATGATATACAGCTAAAGGGTACCTCAAGTTGGTCCATCATATTTTCTATCCATGCTCCTCTTGTATTGCATGTTTTACATGCAGCTGTGTTTGCCTGTAAAACTGTTCAGACAAATCATCTTTGAAATTGTAACACTTAGAATCTTCCTCAGGATTTGAGTAGATATGTCAGGTTGTTTTATTTGGCCCAGAAAATGCAGTACTTGCAGTTTATCATAATATCAACAGTCTGGCAGCCAGTGTAAGCCCAGCTGCCATTATCTTCAGGAGTCATTTTGTTTGGTTCTGTCTTTTATTTAACATGATTTACACCATGTATGTCGTTCTATGAGATTTTATTTCACATGTCATTTATTACTACAAGTTTTGTAACGGGCTTTAAACCATTAAGTGAATATTTACAGCTTAACAGTGAGCAGCAATAAAGCTCCGTAAAGCAGAGGGGAGCTGCAGATTCAACACGGCACAAGCGACCCCTTTCACATTGTCACATTGTTTTCACTTTGACATTTGATACATTCTTATTATAAAAATATTGATTGTATTGCATTATACACTGGAAACTGCCAAATATCTTTATCAAACATTCAATATAAAGGGTTAACAATTTACAAACTGTAACGTGATGCTTGGTTTTGCTCATGAGAGCAGCTGATTGACGTCCCAACACAGCCATTGTGCGCTCACACAGGTGTTTTCACTTTGCCTAATTAGACCTTTTGTACAACAACAGCTGACAACAGAATCACTCAAACACCAGTGTGGGTCTGCAAACTATTTGCCAACCAGAACATTGATTTTGGACGACTCCCCACAAACCTGGCCATTTTTCAATACTAATATTTTTAGAAGTCCACTGCTGATGTTTTTCGTTTACGATACATATTCATGGAAAGGTCTAAATAGGGCAAATAAAGTCAATTGGTTAAAGGGTTAAGTTGACATTTTGGAATATACACATATTTCTTGCCAAGAGTTAAATAGGAAGATTGATATTTTCTCATGTGTGTACGGTAAGATAAATAACATAAATATATAGCTGGAGCCAGATGGCAGATTTTGTTACATTTGGAAAGATCCAGGGTAGCTGTTTTACCTCTTTTCCAGTCTTTATGCTAAACTACGCTAACTGTCTCCTGGCTATAGCTTCAGACAGGGGAGTGGTGTTGATCTCTAACTCTAGCAAGAAAGCAAATAAGCATATTTCCAAAAAATGTGGAACTGTTCCTTAACGATTAGGAAAATAAAGACCCATCTTACAGCAACAACATTTTACAATAAAATAGAAATATATAAAATGTCACTATAAAGGAATGAAATCCTACTTTCTGAGTTATTATGAAAGTATTTGAAATTATAAATTAAGTGAAGACAGTAATCCAGAAACATGTTTTTAAATACCAAAATACTTAACCTAATAACTAACCTAATGAGGTTTCCTAACCGCATAATGCTCACCTCACACAAAGTGAATCAGTTAAAAAAAGGTTTTTGTTAAATAGCTACTGTTGTATGTCATATTCAAAAATAAGAACTCTACATGAACAATGTTTGTTTCACTTCAGTCGACTTACAAAAACCATCAATCTTTTCTCTGTTGTGAATTTCATGACTATAGTTGGGTAGCTAAATATATTGGAAGATTACATCCTGGAACCAGGCTACATAAACAAGTATTTAGGGTTAGGCAAATGGAATAAGATTTGAACAGAAGCTGATGGATCTTAAAGGTGATCTTTACTTTATGGAAAAAGTATTATGTCAAGCAGTAATAACATGAAAATTGATAATATGATTAGAATGGCTGGTACCTTATCTCGATCATTTAAGGAAGAATTTTAGTAACGTGAGTGCACATTTAACAGAAAAAGGGGGGTGTTTTGTTTATTTGTCTGTGTGTGTGTGTGTGTGTGTGTGTGTGTGTGTGTGTGTGTGTGTGTGTGTGTGTGTGTGTGTGTGTGTGTGTGTGTGTGTGTGTGTGTGTGTGTGTGTATGTCTCACCTGTGGGCTGAGCTCATTGCTTATGGCCTGCCCCAGACTGAGATCTGTCAGCCGGATCTCCACAGGGTAGATGATGGAGAAGCTGCAGTTCCTGCGCTGGTGTGGCATCACCATGGTGAAGCTGCCCTCTGGACTCTGAGACATAATGTTACAGGCTTTACACACACACACACATACACACAGACACACACACACACACACACACACACACACACACACACACACACACACACACACACACACACACACACACACACACACACACACACACACACACACAAAGACAAAGGAGGAGAGGTTTCAAATTAACAGTACCCCGTCACAGAGAAACTCATTACTGACACCTCATGTCACAAATTGGACATGATCAAGGCTGACTCGCGGGGAGGGGACACAATTAGGGCTGAGCATGAAAATCCAATTCCAGTTCTGATGACAAAGATAAGAAAATAATGAAATTTGAATTGATAACAGTATAGTAGACTAGACAGGCACCAACAGGAGTCGGAACAGTTTACTCATGCAGGCATGTAGAAACATTTTTCATGGTGAAGGAGCCATGCCAATCAAAGCTAAGGAGAGAATGTTAGAATGTTATTTTTTCTGCAAGATTTGAAGACGAGATTAATGACGTTTAACTGTTATGCTATGTGTGTTTTTTTTACCACTTGTCACAATCAGGTGAAATATTTGTTTTTTAGTGCGTAAGAAGGGTCTACACATGTTGAGGGACATCTCGTGTTCCCTGTTGCTTATTTGTGTAAGATACATTACATCATTGCATGTACAGAGATATGATTGCTGTTTTACAGCCGGTTTTACCCAATTGAGGCCACCTTGTGACACAGAAGAAGCAGGATTGTGGACAGTTGAAGTTAATAGTCAATTATGAATGAAACCTCCCACATTGGCTTGCGATTTATGTTGTTTCCCTATAGATCATCCATTCAAACTCCCTTCTTTGTGTCAGTGTTCTATCTTTGTCCGTCTTTGTACACAGCCAGACTGTGATTGTTATGCTACTTGACACAGTGTTAACACCGTGTTTGACAAGCAGCTGGAAAACAGGTGCATGCCTCTCATTCAATCTCTTCCTGTCGCTCTCGGCCTTGATTTATGCTCGGCCAGGCGCAAATGTCCAGCAGGAACACACATGCATGCGTCAACAGTCTAGCCTTCAATTTAAAACACACATACTGTATAAAAAATAAACAACACAAATCTGATTTAGATGCAAGGCCTTGGAGCTTGTTTACGATTATGATTTAGTTTTTATGGATGTTATTTCTGTTCATTTTTGCTTTCAGACTTTTTTCCAAGGGCGTGCAGCAGGTCTTACGGAAGGGGTTGTGTAGCTTTTTGACAGTAAGGGTGAAGCCACTGTCTGGGCTGTGAATGCGGAAGAAGATCATGGCGACGTTCTGAGAGGAGCGGCTGGTGGCTCCTGGTGCTGCGGAGGAGCAGTAGTCCGTGTAGCGCTGGTTCAGCGGGAGCTGGTGGTCCTGCTTGCTGGGGAACTTCTCTCCCTTCAGAACCCAGCCGTCAAACATCTGTAAGAGGAAAATCAGAGTTTCTTTATTTTATTAATTCATGATTACACTCACAATATTTTCACTTAGCAATATATTCTTTATATTATGTGAGGTAAAGCATCAGTAAAGGTGTTGGACAAAAATCATCCATTTAGATGATCTATTCCAGTGCCACTCCATTGACCCTTTGTATACACACATACAAAATGCTCGCTAAGTATGACATTTTAATTTTTGTGTAGGAGATGTAGGAGACACAAAAATACCATTAGTTAACATACAGTAGGATGGGAACATGATGGGGATCGCGCAGTTAGAGAATGTGTTAAGCTACATTTTTTCTCCATAGGATGAATATATTGTTGGTGACATGAAATATAAAAGCAGAGTACATACGTTTTTACTTTATTTAATGAATAAGTTGGTCACTATACTAGTGTCCCAAAAAATCCTCCTGTTTTCTATTACATTTATTTTGGAATAGTGAAAAAAAGTGTTAGGTACTTAAGATAAAGTTAATATAAGGCAACATTACTTTACTTTGCTTTAGGGGTGTTTCCTAAGGCTAGTCCAATACAGTTTACAGCACCATCTACACCACTGTGTTGTGAATAATTTTACAACCACAATCCAACATGAATTATTTGAATTAAATTCAATCTCCTTCATGCAGATAGTGTGTTTTTAAAATAAAAATGTGTGCTGTTTGGATGTTGAGCATCTTTCTCCTGCCAAAAGGGATTGATCTATGCAGGTCAGATAAGACCGCGACACAGCCTGTAACCCCAGTTGGTATCATGCCTTTGCATGATACTGCAATGTAACTGGCAGGCTTGGCTGCACAACTAAAGCCTTCTCTTCCCACACTTGCTTTGAGTAATGTGACCAATGCATAAAGGATCCAGTGGGGTGTTTTGGCCCTTAAATGTTGCCTTAACCCTGTTTGGCACCATTTTAATCGAACAGAAGAAGATAAAATAGAATTCAGAGTTCAAATTTCAAAGCCTTGAACTTCCCCTCACCAACGGTGGGGGATGCGTGGGTGTTATTTCTGGTGAGCGGAGCCAACCTTGATGAAGTCTCCAGCGCTGCAGTCGATATTGACGTCAGACAGCTCCAGGCTGATGACCTCACTGGGCTCAGCGATGATGAAAGCAGCACAGGCTAGCTGTGGTCGAGACGCGACAAAGGTGAAGTAACCATCCGTGGCCAGCATGTCCAAACATCCTACAAACCACACACACACACACACACACACACACACTTATAATGACACAGATGGGATTCACAAAACACTTTCTCTCTGCTTTTGAGCACAAGTAAAAGATTAAGCGTGATCTGCGTACATTGGTCATGAACTCACAGTTTGATGGTAATCAGCTTTATGGTCAAACACAACAAGTCTTCAAGTGTTCATAAGTGTTGACTGGAGAGTTGTTTTTTTCTGCTCATTCAATAGAGCTGATATCTGGGGAGTTTGTGCTAAAAGTATTAAGTGTTCAACAATTCTGCTAGAAGTGGACTTCCATAAAACATTGACACTTGCTACATCCAAATATTAAATGGCCTATACTGCAGGTGCAGTATTATGTACAATAAAGATGTAGGCATGGATTGATTCAGTGATTATTTGACGGATTGGTTGTTAGATTATTAAAATGTACCTACCTTGACACTAGAACTGCAATGAACATCTTGTTTTAAATTCATCAACGTACTTTTAAATTATGTAAAGGGTTTACTTGTTTGCAAAGTCGGTAAGCATAATCAGCTATACTGAATAAAGCCATTGTTTACTGCAGCACTTACTGAGAGGTCGGCGAAAAATAAAATCGTCTGATTCTCTTTTCTGGTCCAAACTGAGCAGAGAATATAATCCATCTGCAGCTTCGTTATCCTGAATAAAAACACAATAGAAATAGACGTCACATTTGATTTCAGCGGTTCTCGCAGCAACTTTATAGACATTAGTTTAACCTGCCTGACTTGAACTGAAGCAATGTGGAATTATTGATCAACAATTAAAAGTCTTACCTCAATGTAGCGACTTAGCCCCATCCTTGATGAGAGAGAGATCAGAAAGAGGAACAGCTGTGCACGCAGAGCCACCGACATACTGAAGTGCGTCTCTCGGTAAAGTGTTTCCTGAAGCAGAGGGGGGAAATAACGGCGCTGTGCGAGAGGGGGCAGCTTTTATAGCAGCTCACACAGGCAGGCAGGCCTACATCAGAGGGTCATGACAAACACTGAGCCGTGCGGACTTCGTCATTTTATTCATGTGTGAAATCTCTCATTCGGTATTAGGACACTTCGCTTGGCTGTGGAGGAACTAATAATAATTGGTTAAAATTTGGTTAAAAGTCAGAATGTAAACCTAAACATAATATTGCTTAGTTGGTTATTACATTGTGCGGTGGTTATTGCATTATGGTCGACCGTTATTCATACAAAAGAATGAAGCTAACACGACAAATCTAGCAAACATGACTCATGTTTTAATGTTAAATATTCATAAAGAGCCTTTGAACATTTGGCCAGATGAAAATGAACCTTATTGGCTATATGTAGACGAATGAAGGTATTGTCCCTGATAAACAAACACAATGTAATTAAATAATAATACATTCACATACAGGCACTTGTTTTCTAATCTAATAATGCAACACGTTGAATGAATTGTGCTTATTTTTTGTACTTATTTTTTTTAGTTACATTAAACAAGTACACATGCAAACATGGGCTTATACCCTCCAATGAGTCATTTCCCAACAGCAGCAGCTTCCTGTTAGGAAAACAGGCTTGTGAGTGGAAGGTTGTCACTTAATACCCACTTAATACAATACCCTGTTAGGTACATGTCTAATGTATGTAGACTTTTGCTTCAGAGCAAATGTTGACTGGGAAAGAAAAGTTTTTTTATGTCCTTGTTAATTCCCAATGTGTTGTAACCCCTTTGTTATAAACGTCACTTCTAGGAGACAGGGATTGCCTGGAAAGGGTACCATCTGTCTCCACTAATACACATGGACTTGGACCTCATCTTGCCTTTATCTCCTCCTCCTTTCTATCTTTGCTTTGCTCTGGAATCTGTGACGTATGGCTTCTACATAGACTTGACCAGTTTAATAGCAAACTTTACCCCAGGGAAATTGGGTACACATACTTTTTAAGAACCTTCTCCGTCTCACTGTCATTAATATAGAAATCATAGAAAAGTGTTTACTTTGTACAGTATTTAAAAATGGCACTTCTTTTATATTTACAATATACTTCTGGTGTTTCCATTATTTTGGCAGGCACAGTTTCATTCTGACCAGAGACTAGTTGTTACATGTAAGTGTGTGGTTGTGTCGTGCCTTGCATGTCTGTGTGGAGAGATATTTACAATATGGCCACTTGTTCAGTTAATACTTGACCAGTGATGCTCCACCTGGGTGTTTTTCTGCTAGTGAGACTCGACAGCGCAGTATTTATATCTTTAAGCGAAACAAGAACAAACTGTGGAGAACACAAAACACAAAAAGGACCAGCATGTAGATGTAGCAAAAGGACAGAGAGAGAGTCAAAGAGAAGCTGTGATGTAATTTGGTTTGTAGTGACATAGCAAATGCATTTAGATGAGACTAATCGTTTGTGTCCATGCTGCCTTTGTAAAAGGTCAAACTCAGACGTAGCTGAGTGTAAGAGATGACGATCATCCTGCCAGCATTCATACACACTTCAGCCCACACTTTCTCTCATTCATCTGCAATAAAGGCCAGAGACTCTGTGTGAAACTAGCCTGCAATTATACTTAGCTAATGAAAGTTGACATTTTCTCATTGTGATGAAGGTCTGCGATGCCACACACAGGACTACAAACCAAAAAAACGAAACAATAATGAACATAATGAATAGCATTACGTCTTACAATGCTGATGACCTATTCAAGGTGTATTACTTTCTTTAAAAAGCCAGTGGTCAGCGATAATAATTAGTTGTCTCACAAAGTCCTTGTGTTGAGAAGATGTCTGAACCTATTAGCCAGGGTCTCGCTGCTAAAGTGTGCTTTGCTGATGTGAATGACAGCAGAGGAAAAGGAAAATGTTTTCAAAATGATGGTGTGTATGTGTGTGTTTTATGTGCTACAAATGCTTGTCCCTTGGCGATTTCACACAAATGCTGCGATGTGTGTGATGCAGAGCTACATACTCTAATTGTTTAAATCCAATTTATTAAATGAATCGATAGATTTTTAATGAACAAGTAACCCCCACAGTCTCATTATATTGCTCTAAATGATGAACATATATATCAGTTTGCATTATGGTGATCTATTCACAGAGTTCATCTTCTAATCTAAATTAATACAATCATATCTAACTCTTCTTCCCATATACCGCCCACCCTTTCACTGAAAATCCTCAATGAATGAATGAATTAACATGCTGTGCTGCTCAAAGATGAGCTCTCTGTGCACTTTTCCGATTTCTGTTCACATAGCAGAAATTATGATAAATAAATGCAACAGTGGCAAACACAATCAGCAAACAGTTACATGAAGAAAACATGACAGCATACAAAGCACCCCACTAATATGTCACATAAAAACAGATAAATTCATAAATATGAAATCAAATGTGAGAGTCAATGAATTTTTGTTTGGTATGCAAAAATGTCCTTGCTTCTAATGTTGGTGAAAATGTAACATGAAATTCAGATATGATTAATTTTAATATGATAATTAATCAAGAAAGCTGCACGTCCTCACTGTTAAAATAAATCCAAGTGCCAACTGGCTCTGTCTCAACAACACAAAAGACTACAACACCATCTTGTGGCAAATGTAGGAACAGAAACACGTGTTTTCTTTTTTTTTTGGGGGGGGGGGGGGGGGTCTATGAGGTTTATCAAAATGCAAGATAACATATGCATGAATTACAGTTCACTTTTCAAAGCAGTTGCAAAAGAGAATCAAGAACCATACTTAAAATGTTTCCTAAAAATGCAACTTATTCTGCTCATTAGGATTTTCCTAAAGCTCAGGAACGTTTTATAAGTGTGATTTTGGAGTGCCCTCTGTGTGGTGGTGATCGTTTCAGTTGGTCCATGTGGTCAAAGTTAAATCACAATGATTGTTGACTTCAGACATTAGCGTCTTAACCCTGCCTCAAATCCCAGCATGCAACCTCCTTCTGCACACCTGCTCCCTGGCAAAGATAGCACATATAGCTAAGTATTTTTGCTTCGTTGTTCACACACGCACACACACACACACACACACACACACACACACACACACACACACACACACACACACACACACACACACACACACTTCTTGTGTGGATCTGTTTGTCAACACAACGGTCAGGCCCGGCTCTCCTTACTGCCTGACTGACCCATTCATCTCCTGTGGGGGCCGTAATGAGCCGACCCTCCCCGTTTGGACCGACCTGACAGAGAGAGATTACTTTAACGCCTGCATGGATTTTCTCCCCTTGGCCCCTCCTCCCCATTCCTTTCCCCTGAAAATGGTTAATTCAAAATGCATTAATGAGGAGCGATGGATAACACACTCTTCTTTTAATTACCTTCCAACGGAGTTCTTCAGGGAAGGCCTGATGACTCCTATCTGATGATGGCCTGTTTGTTTGTTTGTTTGTTTGTTTGTTTGTTTGTTTGGTTTGCTTTTAAAGTCTTTTATCTAATACATTTTGTAGCCAGGATACATAATAACAAAGCATTATTAGGTCAGTCAGATATACAGTATATAAAGGTAACAAATGTGTAAGCTTGTTCAATCTCACACACTTTCCAGTATAAACAAATTATTGATAAGGTTATTAGACAAACCTTGATTAAGGTAATTGTTAAAAATATATTGATTGTCAAAGTGTATACTGATTATGCTGAGATATTGTACTTATTGGAAAGAGTCATTGGAACATATTTTGTTGTCTTGGCCTGGTAAAGCAATAAACACACTTACAAATTGTGCAGTGATAATTGATGGTGCATTCAGATGAGGAGAATAATTCTACATAATAGTATAATTGCAGAGTGCACTGTGGAATAATTGTTCTGGAGCAGCAAGGGACCTCTTTTCTCTCAAGAAATCACATTCAGACTGATGTAATCAGACTGTAGTGGCCTAAAATTTAATTTAAGGGCTGAGGGAGTAAAATAATTGGTTACAAAAATGAACTCCAGTCTTGTTTGGTTGATAAACTGGATGTTGTCCCCTAAACATACAGTTTCAGGTTTCCTCGAACTCTAAAACATGTCTGCTCAGGGCAGGTGGGTGGGCCTCTGACACTCAGCAAATGTGTTCCTTCATCGTTCAGCCTCCACTGTGGTCTGGCCAGTCTTATCTAGCCAAATAAACATTGATTAGTCTACATAATCAATGCACTCAATGACAATGATTCAGTGCACTGCATACATGTATCGACTGCAATCAGCTATAAACAGCAGCCCTCTTTTTCATGCATTTTCTGCGTTTAATAGCCATATTTTGATGGAACAATAATTGTATGATTCTCTGCAGAGTTAACAGACATATTTCATTAAGTGATACCAAGATGAGATAACAATCTATTGACCATGTGTCTAGATTTAAAAAATAAATAAATAAATGTATGAATGTACATTTTTGTACAGCAGTGTGATGCTCTTGACAACCACCAGAAGGTGGCAATGTTTAGCTGCTGTGGGCATCAAAGTACCGACAGTTCTTTGTTTCTTTCCTGTTGCACACTGAATTATATTTTCCAAATCTTAGCAAGGGTGATTGAACTGAATAAAACAAGAAATATGTACAGAAATTTGACTTTTAAAGGCTTAAAATTCAATTATACAGGAGGTTCAAATCAGGAAATGAAGTAGAACAACAGTTGGATATTGTAGCCACCTGCGTTCAGGTTCATGTAAAAAGACATTTAGGCTGTCAGTCTAGGTGAGGAAAGTTTTTGGGGAATACCATAACACACCTATCTGCTTATATCAAACAATCTATGATCTAAAAGAGAGCCATGCACTGTATCATCTTTCACTGAACAGTTGAATTCAAGGAAGAAGTGCAGTAGGTAAACCCCAATGTGAAGCATGTAACTTTGCTACTCCCGCTGTCCATAGCCATGCATGACCTGGTCATGAAATGAATGTTGATAAAGTAGAAAAGCCTGTTTAATCAGGATGGATCACTGTGCAGAGGTGGAGAATGTCAGAGAGAGCAGGCACAGCTGCTTGGTGAGAAATCCAATATTGACTGTCGGGATAAATGTCCTGCATATTCTCTCATCTGTCCCAGGGGCCGTGGTATTATGCCTCTCACGTTAGCACTCCTAATTGGATTAAAAATGGCTTGTTATTGGGAGAAAAATGACTGAGAAAACTATCATGATTATTGCCTCTCAACAATGTTGGCTCACAGAGCTGAAGAGGACAAGTAATTGCCATGGCTTTGGAAAATGTCAAAATTGTCTGTTTGGAAACAAACTGTTGCTTTGATTGATTGCATTATAAGATCAAACCAATTGGAGACAATGCAGTCACAATTGAGTGCCTCTTGTATTGTTTTATTCTGGTACAATAAAGCAAGAAATGTCACATCAAAGTGTAGCATTCATGGCCTTCACTTGCAACGTTCTATAATTTTCAAATTATTATATAATCAACTAGACTTGTGTGTGTGTTTGTGGACAGACATGTACTGTATGCATATATGCATGGTTGTGAATGCCTGCGTGAAGAGAAATTTAACAGACAAATCCATCAGACGTCCACTGGGTTTTGGTTTGTATACCACCAGGAGTACCCATTAACAGAAAATAAATGCTCAATGCCATAAAGCTGACAGTGTCTCATTCATACTGACACTGGCTAAATTACACATAAAACCAATGATAACATCATCATTAAATATTGATTTTAAGGATGGTTGAAACAAAAACCCATCCACACTTATTCTGCAGATGAGGGGATTTGGATGAGAGTCAAAGCAGATTGAGCAGAGTGGTTAAACAAAGGGAGCAGCTACGGGGCTTCTTGTAGGAAAAAGATGGACAGAAGAGAAACGGAAGAAGAAAAGGAGAGAGTAAGAAAGAGGGAGAGGGGGTGAAGAGTAGAGAGAGTTAAGGGGTGTGGTGGGTTGGGGGGTAGAAAGAGATTTAAGGCTGAGGCTCAGAGCAGATGTTAGTGTTGATGATGATGGATGCAGGTTGTTGAGATGCAGAGTTGTTATCATGAGAGGCACTCGCAGCCTTTTCACAGTACACTTTCCCCCCAGATGTCACTGTGTATGCGTATGCATGTGCACGCATGTTTGTGCACGCGCGCATGTGTGTGTGTGTGTCTGTGTGCGTGCGTGTGTGTGTGTGTGTGTGTGTGTGTGTGTGTGTGTGTGTGTGTGTGTAAGAGTAACACAGCAGTGGAGAGGGAGATGCTGAAATGAGCAAGCCACATGCTCAAATTAGGTTCACACGGAATCTACTTTATGTTGGTTTTCATGAATTTGTTGAATAATAAAAAAAGATTGTCCTCCTTAGTCTAGACTTAGATCAACTACAAGTAATCACAACAATGAACAGAAGCAATGAGATACAACAAAGGACTGAGTGTCACAGATGAGGCCGATAAACGACTATCTATTATACTCTTAGGCACAGACTCAGTGAAAAGCAACTTCCGCTAAAGGCCTTAATTGGATTAATTTGAAGAATGTTCACCTTTATCTCGCAGAAGAGAGCCATTGTCTTGCATTAAATCACGTATCACTGGGCTACCACATACATCCTTGCAATAATCCAAATTCACCAAAAACTACACACATTTGCTGCCCAAGCACATAGGCAGCAGGTGGTGTGTGTGTGTGTGTGCGTGTGTGTGTGTGTGTGTGTGTGTGTGTGTGTATGTGTGTGTGCGTGCGTGCGTGCGTGCGTGCGTGCGTGCGTGCGTGTGTGCGTGCGTGCGTGCGTGTGTGTGTGTGTGTGTGTGTATGTGTGTGTGTGTGTGTGAATGGGACATGTTGAGTGGTAACCTGCTCTACAGTCTAACCAGATAAAAGGTGCAGGACAGAAACATGTCGGTAATTGATTGCTAATTAGTTCTTTTGTTGTTGTCCATTGTGTCCTGACAGAGCTTTGCCCTGGGCTGTCTATTCACCCGCAGAGTCAATGGCCTCGCAGCAAGGAAATAAGCATAGCTAGTCCATAATGAGACAGACTGATGTAACCCCAGCAGACGATAGAATCTGCTTAAAGCCTCTGTTATTGAACCCCCTAAAAATGTCCAGCTGCAAGGACCCCATCAGCTGCATTCTGCTTTACAGTATGTGGTGCAGCAGGATATGTGCCATTTACACTGAGTTGCTTTACCCACATCTCTCTCCCTCTCTCATCAGTGCATGAGAAATTACCTAATGAGGAATGGGTCGCACATTTCCACAAACTCATTAACCCGCGAGCGAGTGAGACTAATTGCAGCGTTTGGGTAATGTGATTTCACATCTGTTACTGCAGCCCAGGACACAGTAGTCAGCACGGGGCTGGATCTGGTGGGCTGAGCCACACATAGAGCTAGATTTACCAGAACACACCGCTGCAGCTCCAGCCTGGATGGGTGGAGCAGCAGTCAGTTTGGATGTGGTTATAATGTTTGATCAACTGTTGTCATACAATATCGTGTAATTACATGCCTCTGCAGGGTAGGTGAGCCAGCTGCAATTATTCTAAAAAATATGATAGACTACTACCAGAGCTGGGATGAGTAGTGCAGAGGTAAATATACAGCATAAGACGAATGAGCAGTGACTTTGGGTCAGTGACCATCAAGAAACAAAAACCCAAAAGATGTCCATTTATTTTGAAATTCAATGTCAATTATTAATATCAATTCAATTGATAACCTGAGGTTTTCACTGTGACTTGACTATAAATTCAACCTAGAAAAGGATTATTTTGTAATTTAGGTTTTCCTTTCTTGGTTTTCTGTAATTTGTCTTTCAATGTGGATTATTGTGTCAGTCTGTAAATGTAATCACAGCGTGATCCTGTGTTGTGCTGCTGCACAGCACACTTGAAAATAGCTTGGAAAATAATGTATAACTTGTTTTTTATTGTAAGTTGGAAAACTTCAGGCTATTTAATTTAAGCTAATTGTGTATAACAAAAACATAGAGCTTGACACACACACACACACACACACACACACACACACACACACACACACACACACACACACACACACACACACACACACACACACACACACACACACACACACACACACACACACAGGAATAAATTATTTTTTCAGGGTCTTGACTTGGGTTGGTATTTTCAATAATTTAGTAAATTACTGCAAACAAATTTATGTTAATAGAAAAGGTGGGAACCAACTGTTTAATATGGGAAAAGTAATATACTTTTGTTAATTATGATTAATCCTTTGTTTAACCCCCCTGCATTGTTACAGAAACTCCAATTATAAGTTTACAGGCAGTGGGACTGCTTATGGTAATGCCATATCTCATCAATTACCATCCCGTGACCATAAATTGGCCTCAGAGCTGACAACGAGATGAGGTTAACACGCTGATTAATTTGAGCTGCTGTGATTTCAGGCAGAAGTTGACATTTATAATCTTTGACACTGACAGTGAGGTCCGCTCACTTTCATAATGGAATTTTTTTATTTACTTCTTTTGGGGCTGCATCTGAGTTTATAGACATTAGGCTACATCTCACATCAGAATAATTTGAAATTAAAGTCACGCAAACAAGGTGAGAGTTTCTCTTATTACACAACTGATGGGCAAGTAATGAAGAACTTTAAATAAATGTCAACTGATCAAAAGGTGTAAAAAGCTAAACTGCTTAATACAGATTACCTATATTTATGTTATGACATTTATGTAATTTAGTAAACACTATAGAAGTAGATCAGAAACAATTAAAACATGTCAGTTTACCAACTTCAGGATAACAGTTTGTCAGTTTACATGTATAAATGTTTCAGATGATGTTTGTCCATTGCTTTAAAATCATAATTGATATTCTTACTATATTCAATGTTATGGATTCTGTAATTTAGTTTCCAACACAGTAATCGTAGGCCTGCTGTGCAGCTGCTAAAGGGTACAAGTGTGTGAAACTGCTAAATATTTTTCTGAATTTTGTTTCACTTGTTCCCTATAATTAGCCTTGGAAACGCCCAGATCAACATGTTCATTATTTGTTTATCTAGTTGATATTTTGCTTGTTGGGTTTGTGCTCATCACTTTGTCAGGGTACTGACAGGTGCGAGACAGCTCCCTCCAGCTTTTTATGCTGCATAAGAAGTCTGAAGTAAGGTTATTGACAATGTGTTGTAGGATAAACAGTGGTGCACAATTTTGAGCACTAGGTATAACTCTTTATTATAGATTATCAGTTTATTGTTGTAAATATATTTTCTAAAACTTTATACAATATGAAGTCAGTCTGTGTGTGTGTCCATGTAACAGTCTGTCAGTGTTTTCTGCCGGCCTATCTGCACTTAGAGTTGTGTGAATGTGAAAGCAGTGATTCTGTGCTGGTCCATCTGTGACTAAAACATTAAGAAAGTCTTTATAAACTACTTTAATGACACAGAGGTTTAGCTATTGGCCCTATACACTGTATGTACAAATAGCTATTTAGCAACTACCTAACAGCTGGTACTGTTGCTTCCCTGTGGCTCCTAATGCAATGTATAGGAGCAACCGGCAGAAAGCAGAATAAAGTGTGACCCAGATACAGGCTGATATAGTCTATTAATAGAGCTATTGATAGGCTTAAGTTGTCACAGTATTTCTGTTAACACTTCCGTAAGAACTGGGCAGCCTTGGATTTTCATCTCCTCTGGCATTTAATAGTTGGATATTATGACACCTTTAGTTTTGCTGCAACTAATTGATTATGTCATTTCTACTTTGCGAGGTAGGATCATAGCAGCCAATTTTAGCCTTCAAATAAAAGCAAGAAACTATATAGGCTAGACAGTATAGTCAGACACACACAGACCTGTGATTCTTCCTGTTTAGTTACTGTCCATCCAGTCTGCTCAGTGGGATGACCGTCATGGTTAAAAGCGAATGACCGTCACATCACAGCTCTGACATCTTTACCGCTCCTGTCTTCCACACTAGGACCAGTCATCCTTCATAAACCCTTTAACCCTGTCACTTCAAAAACTGGTCACTGAGCAACAACCACTTACAATATAAGTTTGTGCTACAAAATTACATCTTAGAATATCTTAACAGTCAAGCCTACAGTAGCCTAACATACACTATACACGTGGTAAAAATATAGTTAAAATTACATTGTAATGTTAGATGAATAGAATCCAAATAAACTACAAATACCATAAACAAAAAGGGTAGGTCAGTACTGAGGGTCACACATAGGCCATAAGTGCCTATAGGAATTATATCTCGTTAAACTTAATGGAGACATGAATCATTCTTGTTTTTTGACATTCTTGAAAATTACTTTTATTTGTTTGTTCATTTTAAATTGGTACAAACCCGTCAATGTGGTGCATTTCGATGTAAGATCAAACATTTAAGAAATGTGTCAAGTAATAGCACATACAATAAGTTAAAACATGTCACAAAAAAGACCAGCGAGTACATAGCAAGAATGTTTTATCTACACAAAACATCCTAAAACAGCGTAGGCCTACTGAAAGATCATTGTTTTTTTTCCTCTTTAGATTAATGCTGTCATCTCATACAGACGAGACTGATGTCGACTCTTCAATCTGAGTGGGCACCATTTCTCCCTAAATTATCCAAGCGTATAAATCCACATGCACAGTGCATGCCCGAAAGCCAGTTCAATAGGCCCACCTACAGTATGGTGCGTGTTGGTGGTAGGCTGTTACCAAAAATGTATACCCAATCTTATAAATAACCGTTTGACATAACAACTTCACCTGAACACAATAACATGTGTGCGTGAAGACACACTCAATGAAAACGTAAATACGACGATTGTTTGGCTGTTAATAATTAGGGCCTATAGTCTAGAGATCATTACAATAGTATTTATCATCAATAGTTGATAAAATCCTTTAGAAGTAACAAGATAAATAACCCCAAACCCAAGATATTTTTTTCTTCTGTTTGTCCATCAGTGTTGTCCTTTTCTTTTTGTCATTAGGCTATGTCTAGATGAAGTCACATACAGTCTCCATTTCCTCACATTTCAGGCCTGATTAGCTCGCTCGTTCTCTCGTTTTGATCTAATAGCGGAAATAAAAACAGAAAAAGAGCCGAAGGGTGGGGCTGGGAGAGGGAGTTAGGAGTTAGGAGCAGAGTAGTGCGGTGGGGGTCTTTTGGAAAAGTCACTAAGTGAAACTCATGGACACTGTGTGCTCCAGCGCTTTGCGCCGCAGTGACGCGATGCTTGTCCCTCTCCACATGTCACTGTCCGGGGAACTACACAGCTGCGGGGAGCCCGATACGTTCGTGGGGCCGGATAGAGAGGCCGACATTCCGGGGAAATGCGACTGGTAGAGGTGGGACTGCAGACCGGAGCCGTTGGAGGACAGGCCGTTGGAGAGACCCATGGAGTTTGGTGGCGGGCCGGGGCCCAGACTGCACTGTGACAGGGACTGTGGCATGCCCGGCTGGCGACCCAGGGCCGACGGGAGCTGCAGCTGGGAGACCCCCGGCATCCCTGTGGCCCAGCGAGAGTCGTTGGCGTGGAAGGAGCACAGGCTGTTCTCCATGGCGGCCGCGGCAGAGAACTGTGGCAGGCCCGGTGTTGGGAGCAGCGTCCCCGGGGAGCGGAAAACATTGGTGGTCTTCTTCCTTTTCTTCCACTTAGCGCGTCTGTTCTGAAACCAAACCTGCAAGCAGAGAGACCGGACCGTGAGCCGTCAGAAGGACAGACTGATAAGCATATGCCTAGAGCAGTGTCTGTTTATATTACACTATAATGAGGGCAGTAAGGTGGATGTTGGAAACATGCCCCTACAGTAGGCTACGTGTTTGTGTAACCATGGGAGAAAAATACTATTTACGCACGATATCTCACCACGCTCGGACTAACTTCAGGGCTAATATGACATTATGGTCTTTAGAATAATACAACAAAACTAATGATGTATAAATATAATGTGTTTATAATAATACAGAATAATATGTTTGTAGTAGTGTCTCTGTATATGCTTATGTACTCGGTAATTATGTGTTGTTGATGTGTCTTAATCTGCGCATATGCACTTTTACCTGTGTCTACTGCATGTGCTACTTGTGTTATGTTTTTCTCATGCCATCAACCTGCCAGCTGTCACGATCTGCAATAGTGGTTGTATCATTTTACTTGTCAATGCTTATGTGTTCTTGTTTTATGCTTATGTGCTGTATTGTTGTTGCTTAATGTTTTAAGCTATCAACCTGCATGGCTAAATCTAGCACATTTACATGTTGGATTTTGTGCTCATGTTGATTAATGTGCGTTGTCCATAAAGATTGAAAAAAAATATGAATAATAATATAGGGTATGTAATTGTATTCCAGATACATAGCAAGCAAGGTGGCTGGTGGAATCCACCCTGCAGTGTCCTTGAGCAACGCAAATTCTCTACCAGCTGTGGGGCCTGGTCTGAGCCTGACCCTATAGGCTACTGTACTGTGTAGAGCTGGCCAAACGAATTTAACAAGACGTAAATGTAGACCTTCTGCAATTGCCCTAAGGACCTCTTACATTAATTGCCACTATATCCTAATGGGTAGGACTTTGAGGGAGTACTGTATAATACCAGGTGCAATTTATGAATCGTTCTAAATTGCATTAGTACAGCCTATATATAATACTCTTCAAGAGGCTATTGTAAATTCCACCCATTCGGCTACTGTCAACATAATATCATGTATTTTTAAGACCAGAGTGGAACTGAAATAGTCAAAATGGGTTATGAATTTCATTGCAGCCTAAATAAAATACAATATACAGAAGGCCTTTGTGTAAAACTCAGCCGTCACAGGGTTTTTTATTACTGGTGTTCCGCAGCAGTGGGCTGAACAATTTATCTTTATAACATCTTATTTACAAGCAGATTAACTGAAAATTGCACTAACTATTGTGTGGACTTAAATACAAATGGCCCGCATTACTGTACACAATTCACGTAAACATAACACCCATCCAAACGCACGCGCGAGAACCACAGACACACCGACCCACGCACGCAGCTAAAAACGAACGGGCGTCCCTGTTGGGCTTTATAAAGATTTCATCATCTGCGGCCGTGATTAATGCGCGCGCAAGGCCGTGAGTCGATGCCTCTGTATTAAAAGTGAAATCTCGCTCTCATTCCGCTCAGCCATCCGTGAAACGTCGCCCAAACCCATTACACTCGGGGGAAAGAAAATGCAATTTCTCATTCCATTAAAAAAGTGCAATATATTCTTGAGTCCTATTAAGACGTCGCTGATAGAGCATTTTAAAGGAGAGGCTGTGGAGGCACGCACGCGGCCAACACGCCCACTAAAGGCCACACCTGCACGAGCTGCACTAATGTTTACCAACAGCGTGGAGGCCGTGCTGGGCGGTTAGGATCCTGCACTAGATGGAACCAAGAATTTATTGTTAAGGTGACTAATGATTATACTGGTTTTATTGCTTTCGGTGGGATAATTTGCATGAATCTCACATCACTGGTTAATAACCCATTCACATGTTATAAATAGGACTGACATTGGTTGATAATGTGTTTGGTTTATCAGAGCTTGGTATGTTACTGCATGCTTGTTCAAAATATAAGCACTGTATGACCAGTTTAAAATGTTTGGTTGGTTTTATATGTTACATTTTCCAAGATACAAACTATTAAATTCAATTATAATTGTAATCACTGTAAGTAAAACAAATATGTGCCACACATTCCCACCCTAATCAATTTCTGAAAAGGGGTGGGGGGGTGGTGGGGGGTTGTGAAGGAAATTCTGTTCTATATATCTTGGGCATAATTTTGGCCAGGGTAACACCCCATATTTGTTATGGTAAAAAGTATATTATAGCTACATTATAGTAAAATAATAATAAAATCCTAATATTACTACCCATGTAATTTCATGAAATTGTTGCAGGTCCATAGAAACAAAATAAATGAAAATTAAATTAGACACACAACAATTTCCATATTTCCGGGCACAACAGGTTGCGTTATAAAATATTTTAGCCACCAGAATATTTTTTGTGAGCTTTGTGAGCACTGGTTATCCGCAAATGACAAATGTTTTTAGCACCTTGGACAGAGCGACTTTTATATTAGATGGGGCAGGCTTCTTACAGTTTAATATTGCCTTATATCAAGCTAAACTTGAACACATTATGGGATGTTTAAATCATATAATTTAATTAAAATGTGATTGAATTGGCATATTTTCTCAAACAACTGTGTACAGAACACAACGATAAGCTCAGGGCTTTTTCACGTGAGTATACTTAGGCAGGATATAGTGCTGAATATAACCCCAAATAATAACATATTTTTGATTCTATTCTTTTAAATGACAATCTGCACAATAGTAGGCTACACTTTAAGTTATGGTTTAATTATACTTCACCAGTGGCGTCAATCCACCCTTTGGCTTTGATATTGTATTTTACATTATGGCAAAATAAAAAAAAATATTAAAAGTGACCAAACTATATTTTACAAACGCACATTGGCCCTGAATTCTCTCCTGATGTGAATCTAGCCTATTTTTGCTAGATATAGCCGTCCAGGTGGAATTAAATGATGATTTTGAACATTTATATCGTGCTGAAAAACCCTCTAAAATCAAATCTGGACCCAAAGCCCCACCCTGCCATATCACACCAGTGTTTTCATCGTGTAAAATCCACAATAGAAGTGTTTACCTGGACTCTAGACTCGGTGAGGCCGATCCTCAGCGCCAGTTCCTCCCTCATGAAGATGTCAGGGTAGTGGGTTTTGGCGAAACTGCGCTCCAGCTCATTGAGCTGCGCCGGGGTAAAGCGCGTCCTGTGCCGCTTCTGTTTCTGTTGGCTGGCGGACTGACTGGAGCTCTGCTGCGGTTGCTGCTGCTGCTTCTCCTGCTCCTTCCCGTTCACCGGCATGCCGGCAGAGTTGGATCCCACAGTGGCGATGTCTTCTCCGGGCAGGAGAGTGGTTCCCTCTACGGAGTCAGAACCAGGCGCCATGTCTCCTGGATGCCCCTGGTCTGGCACCCCTCCACCCAGCCGGCACTTGAGAGCCTCTCGGTGTCCGAGTAACTCTGCAGCGTCCTTCATCCCTGAGAGGATGAGGAGGCGAGAGGCTTTGAGTAATGGCAAACATTACAGCGCAGCATCTTTAAATGAGAATTACATGCAATAGCTGTGCTTCTTTATGGCAACAGACGTGTATTAATCCAAAGTATAAACTACAACAAATAAACTAAATATAGCTTGGGTCGTAATTTTAAACCGCAATGTCTGCTGTCAGATCATTCCTCATTCCTGATAAATAACTGTAAAGAATTGCTTCAACCAACGATAAACTACTTAGCTGTTAACACAATTAACTACACAGTCTATCTATCACTTCACAAGGTTAAATAAGAAGTTGAAATCTTACACTGGAGTTTAGGGCCGGAGTTTAGTGATGATAACTCACCGAGCCGAGCATCCAGGAGGTCGGCGTGAGAGAGCATGGCGTACCGCTCCAGGGTGAAATGCGCTCCAAAAAATCCCACAACTTTGGGGCAATTTAAAAAGTATATATCGTCTAAATGAACGAAAATTCGGTTTGTGGTTAAAAAAGGAGGTCCCTTGCATTATAATGTCCTTTAGAGCGATGGGGAGGCGCTTATTAGTTGAAAGAACCCGTGAGCTTCCTCAAATAAGAGCCAATCAGAGCGGGAGCCTGGAAATGTCAGCGACGTGACTCCCCCCCTCTATTTTTTATTTTTTTACACACTCAAGCTCGCACGCGCACAGACCCAAACGCGCACGAAACACTACAATTCAATTCAATTCTCTGCCATTCCGTCCTCTGATTTATTAGCTTTCCATGCTCAAATTATTCCACGTTAAACATCTTAATGTGTTTGTTTAATCTCATATAGCACGTGCCATGACAGGACTCCTAGATATACATGTAAAATACTGGAGGTGAGCTCACGCAAAGGCTTGTTTTAGTTTTCTCCAGGAGATAGAGCTACTATTTGAGCCAGAAAATGTTTGCCCATTGTCATTAAATAATTAGCCATATCAAAATCTCAATTTTCAAATCACCGGACTATGTCAGTTGGTTAACAACCAGTAACCTTACTTAAGAAAAGGGAGACGTCACTTCAGAAAATAACGAAAACATCTATAGCCTATAAATTACAACAGCAAACAAAAGCCGATTGCTCTTCGTATATTTATAAAATACTGAGATGAATAGCAGACTGAGTGTATTTTGTACATATCACAGTGTGGACTTAACAAGAAAAAGATGTAGCCTAGGAGATGAGAAGCCTTATAATGCAGGCCTTCTCTCAGTAGCCTACCTCAGAGCCCCACTTCCCTCCCGTCCTTGGATCACAAACAAAACGAATATCGCCCCCATTCCCCCATGGCAGGTGATTTGTGGAGACAAATCGAGAAAATAAATAAATAAACTAGTACAGATGGATTTAAGCTCTGTTAGTGATCGGCCGCTTTACTCCCATCGACTTTTCATCAACGCGGGTGCAATTAAAGGTATTTAGGCCTGTTTGGTTCAAACAAAATCAGACGTGGTAGACTCTAAACGATTGTGCCCCTTTAGCAGTGGTCCATAAGTAGGTCTATTATACAATTAACAGGACAGTCATTGATCTGCGATCCACTCTTACTTCTCAGACAGTGCTGGTTAGATAGGGCTTTTGGCAGATGTCAGGGTGAGCCTGGTGAATAGACCACCGCCTGGGACTAAATAGGTTTCTTTGCAGCCGCACAAAGGAGGCGTCCGAGCGAGGACTCCCCTCTCCTCCTACACCACACAGGCAGCTCATCTTTTATGCTCCTCAACCGCAATCTGCCGGGACGCAGGGAAGTAGCCTATATGTGGCACAGCGGGAAAACCTAAGGAAATGGACTGGTGCATGGTCCACTGAGATGAGGAAAGATGTGACCAGCTCCCGAAGGTTCAGGAGAAGCAATCAGCAGCAGCAGAAGAGGCTCGATTCGTTTGATTGTGGCCATGGAGAGAGGAGAGGGACTCTGTGTGCTGGGAGTTGTAAGGCCAACCTTGCATGCGTTTGTGAAGGGCTTGAGCCAAGAGAGACGGTCTGTATGGTTTGGAAGCGGTTTGATTTTTTTTTATTGTGCAAGCATGAAGACAACTGATGTAGCCTAATATAAAATAAATGAACAAAAACTTAATTGTCAAAAATTAACTCATGAAGGTCAGAGATAATTTTAATTTTTGCTAAAAGGCTCTTGTGCATTAATAAGTATATGAATAATGAATAATTTATGATAAAAGAAATATGTATATCACGAATAAAGTGAATGTAATAATAAATTACACTCATTTAATGCTAATTCATGATTATTTTGAGTCTTTTTTGAGGATTATCCAATTTATTATCTGAGTCTAATTTGACGAAATTATGTTTTGTAGTGGTAGTTTGCAGGTGTATTTTCTTATGCTATTATTATTGTTATAATAATATTAATAATAAAATCGTGTTGCGTCTTTATTTCCAAAAAATAAAAGAATTAGACGATAACTAATTCTACAGATATTGATTTCACAATAATAATAAGACGAATAAGAATAATAGTAATACATGCATATTGGATTATTATTGTTTAAAGTATTACTAGCTATGCCTTTAAAGGCCAAAGCCTAATTTAAAATCATTAAATCACGTCCTGTTTACATAACACATGGCACGTGTAAAAATCAAAATGTTGTAGTTATTGTTGACAGTATTTAAGACCTACATGATAAATATTGATATTGTGCTTTGTTGCAGTGAAAACAGCCCGGATAGCAGACATCCCCTCAGCTGTCCGATGCTCAGGCTGTAACTTATTGCTGTAATAACAGGAACCCACTTGAAATGGGTCTATGTCTCACTCAGCCTCCCTAACTGGACCGCATCAATCTTCCCCAGTAAAAACACACTCACATACAATCCTCCCGGGTTAATGCGGCGCATCTGAGTGCGGAACGGCTGTTTACACGCGAGGAGACACTTTTAATGGAAGCGCACCAAAAACAAATGCAATTTTGTAGAGCAATTTCAAAGATCAAGAATTCCGTGTCCACCCTCTCTGCGCGGTTTTTTAGAAATCAGACTGCGGTAAATCCATTGCTCATATGGGCCTTTGCAGAACAGGTTAAAATCATACAAGTAACATAAGGCAGATGTAGGATAAGATCCTTTACACCACAACCAAATTGTAACATGGACCAGCAGGCGAGCTGGTTGTTTCTTATGGTCAGACCTTTTGCATCTGCTTTCACTCAGTTATAAAAAATCTTAAAGGAAAATCGATTTTCCGTCTGCAGAAACGGCTCTCTAACAAATCACACCGTATCGTTTTTTGCGGGTGATTTGATGACAGTCGGAGGAATAAGAAGCAGACCAATAAGTGAGTTCCATTCGAGCTCGAGAGATGCAGAGAGAGGCGAGCCACAGACAGGCAAACCCATTAGAGGCTCCCCTATTCGGCCACCCAGCCTGCTTGCACCACCCCACGCATCTCATGCCCCAATTAGGCCCTCTGCCCTCCGCCTGGTCTCCCTTACTGCGTGATCTGGTGGACAGAGCGGTAATCACGGCTTCAAATAAAATAATCAGCAAAGAAGAGCGATTTCCTTAATGAGGAAGAAGAGGCGTGTGTCACGGAGAGTGTGGTGTGGCGTGAGTGCGTGTGTGTGTGTGTGCGTGTGTGTGTGTGTGTGTGTGTGTGTGTGTGTGGGGGGGGGGGGGGGGGGGGTAATTATTAGCTGTTAATAGTTGACCCCATGCTCAGGTGTTCTATGTTTAGGACAATTTGTAAGGAAGACAAACAGCAGTGTGAACAACCTCAGGCTAAAGTCAAAGGCATAATGTGGTTAATCAACTTTAAGTTCAACACCTCATGCCAGTAAACATACAGGTGGCATGTTTCAACATGTTTATTGGTTAAACACCCTAAAAGTGCAGATACAGCATCACTTTCCCATGTTTTATTGGGTGGACTTCTGTAGCTCTTAGACATCTAATGTGGATTTTAGAGGCAAAATCAGGAGTTTGGAGCCCTTAAGCCAACAATGCCTCCAAAAGACTCAGCTGTAAATTCACACAGTCTCATACTGTACTGTATATTAGAAATACACTTCACTGAAAGTCCAAACAACAAAAGGCCAGCGGGACTACTGATGCTGGGGATTAATATGCATGTACAATCAGGATATATACCCAAATCATAGATGCCTACTGTATATTAAGTTATATCACTGAAACTCAGAGGAGCTGGACCTGCCAATATATGGTGACAAAACCCCAATTTTGGTAATTTACCAATTGTAGTTTCATTTGGATTTCTATAGCGGCACATTTCTGCGCCCTTTAACATGAATAAACTCCTTTAAATGTATGATGAACTATATGAAATGTAAGCAATTTTCCTCTCTGTTTGTCTGATAAAAGCTTGATTCCACATGATTATGAGCTCTGTTTTCATTATTTCTCACTACTGGCAGCAGTGTAAAGCACATCGCTTGAATGTGTTTTTTTTTCAGTGTTAACTTAATTTGTGTGCATAAATACCTATCTTAACTTAGTCTTGCTTTGCCAGACCTTCCTCCACAGCATTGTAAAGGAGGGTCTGGCTAGTCCAAACAGGATTCCGGGATAGGAGAAAAACGTGCTCTGGTTTATTGGCATTTCTTTAAACCAATCACAATCGTCATGGGTGACGCTAAGCACCGGGCAGAGCCACGGTGCCACTGCAAAATAGCCACGGGAAGAAACTTGTTTAGGTGGAACATGTACGTTTAAAAGTTGTTTTAGTCGTGCAACAGAAAACTCAGATTGGACAGATAGTCTAGCTAGCTGTCTGGATTTACCCTGCAGAGATCTGAGGAGCAGTTAACCATAGTCCTCAGAAATCTACCGGAGTATACAATTCCAACACAAAAAAAGTGGATGGTAACGGACATCCGGCTGAGTGAAATCCAGCGGAATTTCCGGCGGCAAAGTAGCAATCCCGGAAGTGGAGCATCGTGAATATCGACTAATCTTAATTTAATCACATTTAAAACAGAAGCAACAATATGTCACTAATAAAACTGCTAGGGCATCGGGCATTGCCTTGTAATCTGTTGTATTTACAGTCTGACCTCAGTCATTTAGGCTTCTCCAGCGGTCTACTGATCTAATTCCTTTTCCTCCCCGACACCTTGACATTCCCTCCAGTTCTGCTCCAGCTATTAGAATATGTTCTTTCTTAAGTCCGGTCATTAGTTAGGTCCATTACTGTGGCTCCATCATTAGGAAGCTTTAATGCATCATTGAAGGTAATGAGTGCCTTACATTACAGGTGCCAGCGAGCCTAAGACTCACTGAATGAGATTCTTTTCCACACTACAGCCTGAAAACAACTCCAGTTTTATTAATTTTACCCAAACAATCTGTCAGAATGAGGCGGCATAACAAGGGCTAACCAGTGATCTGATGTAATAGTTGATGCATTGTGAAAGATTCTATTTACATAACAATACCAGAGATTATTTGTGAGGAATGTAGATTAAGTAAAAGATCGCATCATTGATAATTTAATAGTTGTAGATGGTGATAATAACTTATCAAACTCACTCAAACAGACATACAGTACATACATACATTCTCCCACACACACTTGTGCTCCTAAAATACCAGATAAAGGGGAGGACTTGGGTCAGTAGTGTCTCTGAGTAGCTTGAAATTAGAAACATGTGCTGGTAATTATCAAACTGCAGCAAAGCCACGTCATGCAATTTAATGCCTCAGCAAATTAAAGAATAAATGGGATCAGTCTCTTTGACCTTGCTCACTCTGACTTGCCAAACTTGATCTACCTGATACTTCAAGTGTGTGACTCGCTCACTCTGAGACATATATAGACATACACACACACACACACACACACACACACACACACACACACACACACACACACACACACACACTAACACACACACACACACACACACACACACACACACACACACACTACTGTGGAGAGACAAAGAGAAATATACATGTGCACATAAACACATCCTAAAAATGAGCTATATAGTTGATTGTGTGATGATAGGAACAATGTAAAAGCAATGCTGTAAAACCTATAAAATAAACAGAGAAAGCACACACACGCACACACACACACACACACACACACACACACACACACACACTGTATTTCTCTGTTGTCGCCTCACAGCGTCCTCGTGTTTTCAGCTCGTCTCAGTTCACAAATCCCACACTTTCCCATCCATCCATTCTCTTTATCATCCTCTCCTCTCTCTCTCTCTCTCTCCTCCTCCTCCTCCTCCTCCTCTCCATCCACTCTGCCACATTTCTGCAGCTTCTCTGCTCCACACACTACCCCTCCCAAGATTAATTGATCATCAATTTAGCTCTAATTTGGACCAAGTCAGCTGGTAAATGGGGCAGTTTTCCCTGATTGTTAGTGAAATGTGTGCAAGTACATTGATAAATTTTGATTATTTATCAATTACAACCAAATGAACTAAATCTATTGAATAAATTCTAGCCTGATTGCCATAATAGAGTTTGAAAATATGGCTATTGATAATGATTCCGGCTAATAGTCTCTTCCGGCCGTGGTTGCCGGCTTGTCGGAATGACAACACAAAACTCATTTTTCACAGAATCAGCTGAGTGAGTTCGAAGCCCATCTTTCATTAATCAGTCATATTACGGAGCTGATACGCCATAATATACAACACTTTCCTCAGAAAGACTCAAACACTTTGTCATATTTTATGTCAATTACCAGTCATTTCGTTGTGTTCCATCAAGACATCATGTAATAGTTAACATATGCTAAGGTAAAGCTCCCCTGTCCCGCCCTCCGCGAGCTCCATTGGAGGATGCCATCTCTGTGTTTGAGGGGAGACAGTGGGCTGATGATGAAATGGGCCCTGCTCTTAATTTCTTATTTTCCTGAGCTGAGGCGCTTATGGGAAGGGTGGAGCACGGGCATTTTTAAATGGACCTGCCACCATGTTTTCCTAAAGTTAATGGAAAAGCAGCTTGCTGGAAAATAGGATAGGGAAAATTGGAATTAGGTTCAGAGGCTTCCACACACAATAACAAGGGCTTACTATGAGCCAAGGGCACATTTTAGCACAGACATACAAATTAAGGCTGCCATAATCTCACAGCCTCACGCTAAGAACTAAAAGTGATCTTTTAGTTTTTTTTAATTTATCATTTATAAGAGAGGTGTGACATAATATCTCGGTCTGAAATTGTATTAAACTAAAATGAAAAAACACCATTAGATATGAACCATGTAGAAATGGTCATTCTGTTAAGTGATTTGAACTTAAACGGATTTTACCTCTGCAGCCTGGCCAGTGGGAGAAAAAGAAAGGAACTGAAATAACTGCGATATCAGCCTTTCTTTTTAATCAATGATATGAGCCCCTCTGCACCAATCATGGCTGCTGGAAGCAACTTAATGATCAGCATTTAGACTGGGCAGGTAAACCGCTGCGCTATAGAGCCAACACAAGGGCCAACTGCAGGTGAATTAACCCAGTCCAGATCTAATATGCTGTTGTCAGCTCTGGTTAGTTCATGGCTAGCCGTGGCCCGTATTGGCAGTGGCATAGCATCCAACGGTGTCTCCCTCCTCCCTCATATGCCAGCAGGCAGCTATCTATAATCAATGGCCACTTTTAATTGGACAGGCTGTTTGTTAGTGGACACCGAAGGTTGTGCAGGAGGGGCAACACTGTATTTACCACATGGTTATTGAGGATAAATAGGTCGGGGACGTCGGAGGTGTTCTCTATAAAAAGCCAATCGGGGCTTCTGCTGTTGCATGACAGTCAATTATATTTGACACACAGTGACCCTCAACTATTTCGCATTATATTCCAGTCATAAATGCTGGGATAGGTATGCAATGCTAAATATGTAAAAAAATACATTTGTTATATAACAATATATTCATCAATATTTTCTTTTACATGATCCAAACTCACAAAATTTCCATTATTTGTCTGGTGCTGAGCCACTCTGCCCATAATAACTTTCTTCATTGATATATTATTGCAAAGGCAATGACATTACATTAACTCTGTAAACAAGAAAGACAATCTAACAGTTTACTATCTTACACACAATTCTTTCCAGTGCTACACAAATAAAGAAACCACCATTAACGCAAATGTAAGTTAAGCCTAATAGAACTGAGTGGATTATTATATCCAAACACTAATCATTTTCACGACTTTAAAAATATAGGTAGATTGGTGTTATTGAATCAATACAATCAGACAGAAATATCTTCACTAATGTCGTCGATAAATTAAATCAGACGCTAGTAGCCTTGTTCCTATACCGAGGTAAGGAGGTCAGAAAAGAGGAGAAATGTGAATTAATTCTCTCTAAGCTGGAACGACCTACTGATGCTGGGTTAAAAGGCTTTTCATTCCGTATTCACATACTATTCATTATTTCCAAAATTAACTCAGCAGAATAGGCTACACTGCCTTGACTAATATGCCTAAGTGACTTCCTTTAATTCGCCCCTTGATTTGAACCTTTGAGGTGCACGGGCCTGGGCATAGGTAAAAATATCACCCAGATATGCAGCTGCATATATTTAAAACTGGCCTACATGTTATTTAGAGTAGCTGAGGCACCAGTTGATTATTGCTACCCCAAATCCCAAGCATCTACTCTGCTCTATTTTATTATCAGGCTACTATTTTTTAAAGCTATGGATTGCCAGTGCTGTGAGGAGGCTGGAAGCAGGAGACAGAGGGCCACCGGTGGACATGCTGCTTTTGGCGCAGCCTCTAATTGATATTGAGCGAGCTGCTGGTGAGGAGCACACGGGGCCACTGCTGGCTAATCTATGCTTTAATCAGCGTGTGTAATGAGATTGGTGGCACGCTCAGAGAGAAAAGAGACTTACAAGCAACGTCTGTCAGGGTCCGGGGGAAAATATTGGCTCTAATTGTCGTGATTAAAGAAAACTAGAAGACGTTGAGCTGTTTTAGAAGGTGTGAGGGAGTCTGCTTTTCTTCAGCACCGCCTGAGCAGAGCCCTCAGGCGCTGTCCAAGGTGCTGAAGTTGTAACTGAAACACAGGCCCTATAACTGCTTCTGCAGGCCACTAGTGAACATGTCTTTGCATTTCTTTCAAACCTGGATTCTCGTAATT